>CAWUFW010004821.1:0-1456459 GCA_963921515.1 Calotriton arnoldi
ACCGTCTGAACACCGACCACGCCATTACAATTACACAAACCGATAACCGCCATCGGCGGAAAATCACACAAGATACCGCCCGCCATCGTCCGAGTCGGAGTCAAACCGCCCGCCACGGACGGAAACACGCACGACAACACAAACCGCCCGCCCTCATGCCCGACACACCGCACGTGAGATTACGATCGCACCGCCATGAGCGCGGGAAAACTACAAATATACCGCCCGCCAGCGCAAACAACGCCGATGAGAACCGACACGGCAGAAGCCATGGCGCCCACGTCCCTGCACAGAAACCATCCGCTGACGATAACAATCGCACACAACATGGCCAACAAGTCCACACAGCAAGGCACGCACAAATACACAAGCACAGTACACATCCCGAAAACACCCCCTGGACAAACAAAAACTACAAAGGCCAGAACCCCAGACACAACACACCTGAAAACAACAGACCATGAGGACACACCCACATAGGTAAGTACAAAAGCAGCACTCCCACAGACCACAACCCCTTGCAACATTGCAAACTAGAGAGGAGAGGAGAGGACACAGTGACACAGCAAGGACAGCAGCACACCACAGAAACGCACACATCACAACCACCACCACCACCACCACCACCAAACACCGGCACCACAAACCCCTGCACATTACACAACACACACCGCACCAGCACCACAAACACCATGGCACCACAAAGAATGCTCAAGTTCACGCCCATGGAGCTGACGGTCATGGTCGACGAGATCATCAAGGTGCACCCACAAATCTATGGGAACCTGGTCCAGCACACACCACTAGCCACCAGAAAGAGAATGTGGAACCGGATCGTAGACCAGGTCAATGCAGTCGGGACCTTGCCCAGGAACAGAGTCGAAATAAACAAACGGTGGAATGACGTCAAGAGCCTGGTCAAGAAGAAGGAGAGCAAGAACAGAGAGCTGGCTGCCGTCACTGGCGGAGGGAATCCCGCGCTCTTCAAGACCTTCAAAGCGTGGGAGGAGAAGGTGCGAGTCATCATACATCCCGAGATCCTCGCCGGATTAGCAGGGGGAGTGGAGGCTGGTAAGTACAAACTAATGTATACCAGCACACCGCTATGTACTCACATGCACTACCACCATGCCACAGCTCCCAGGGACAAACACCCCCATGTCCAGCACACAATACACAACACATCACACACACATGCAACAGACACCACCACACACAGCCCAAACCGAACAACTGTAAGATGCGTGGGGACATGTGTACACTCAGCCAGCCACGTAACCACCAACAGGTCCCCAAATATGCCAGAAGCGCCACAACGAGCACCCACCACACCCATGTGTCTGCCATAGCTGCACTAACCGACAAGTAACAGGTAAGTGGCAGGAACACAAAGTGCAGTGGGTGGGAGGGTGGACAGCCCAAGTACAAAACACACCAGGCCCCTAGTCCCACAGCACAGCAAGGAGGAGCATCCCCCACACCCCACAGCCACGTGTCAGCCACCGCAGTGCACAACGACAGCCGAAAGGTAGACATCACGGTCCACAGCAATCGGTGTCAGTGGGTGTCCAGCCACCACCACGACCCACAACACCCCCCACCCCCACAGACCTGCAACATGGAGCACCCCCGCTTAGAACCATGTGGCATCCAGTACAGTGCACGCACGAACAACCTGCAGGTGGGAAACTGGACAGGGCTGGATTACTGGAGGCATGAGGACCGTAACATCGACCAACACATGGGACATGTCACGTAGCAGACGAACACGCAGCACCGCCCACCGTCACGAACAAGTGAACAATGTGCACACGGACATGAACCACAGACTCACACCCCACATGACCCATCACAAACACAGCAACACCCAAGGAGCCACGTCTGCATGCACAAGCCACACTGAATATAGTACCACACGGCAGCCACTGTGCAACCCATCACACACAACCGAAACACCATTGAAGTCCTGTCCATGTAGCCCCTACTGCCTGTCAACCACACACCCCACAACTACGCCTATGTAAGACAAACAACACTAGACGCAACAGAGCGGAACAACATAAATGCACACGAACACCACTGAACCCATCAAACACACAGACACACCATGCACATACAACATACCATCCATCCCATCCGTCAGCCCCAGTCTCTTGAAAGGCATGTCATCCGCACAGCTGCCACACATACAGCAGTCACGCTAAGATACATGCCCATGACCAACCATGTGCCAGAAGTCAATGAAGCGCACGACACACTGTGAGCAACAACACACAACATGGGCCACACCCCCCCGAGCACTGCAGTGATGCACATGGCACAGGGCAGCACGCACACCAAGGAGATGGGACAACTGCAATACGTTGGCTGGCACACAACCATCACTCACTCATAACGATGCGTCCAATGCCATGTCCAGTAATCACAACAGACAGCAAATATGCAGGCCATGTCAAGCATGCACACACCTCAAACCATGCACTGTCATGCTGCCACAACACATGTCACGTTCGGCACCCATGGCTCACAGCATGTACCCCAAAAGCATATTCCATCCCAAATGCGAATCTGGGGCATGGCCCCCATGTTGCCATATGCGTTCCTAAGCGTCCCATCTGAACACCAAAAGCAAAGTACAAACCAGACACAGGATGGGCCAGGAGCCCGCATACACCAGAGTCACAATAAGTAGGGGCACAGCAACACACCCATCGGCATGGCCAATCCGTCCCATGCCACATGTGCACAGCACACAGTCCCATTGTCAAGCACACACAACTACAAATGCTACAGCCACACACACGCCTCCGGGAAACCCATGTACGAGATTGCACGTAACTGTTAATGTCAGACGACAAATACATACTTCGCCAGGTGCAACACAATAACAAATCTCATTCTCTCCACAGGTGACGAACTGCTGGATGCTGGGGATGGAGACAGCAGCCAGCACAGCCAGCCTACAAGCCCCCAACGAGGACACACGGATGTGGAGGATCTGTCCTCCTCTTCGGACACGGACCACCAAGCAGGCCCATCTGGTGTGGCAGGGCCCAGCCGCTCCCCAGGACCCCTCCTACCCACCAACCCATCATCCAGGGCTGCTGAACATTCCCAGCCCCTGCTGCCACTGTCATTGCGGCCACACCCACGGTCATTGCGGCCACACCCACGGTCATTGCGGCCACTACCATTGCCGCAACCGCCACCATCGCCGCACCGACCACCACCGCCGCCACCACCACCACGCCTTCGCTGGCACCAGCCCCAGCGCAGGTGGTGGCCCGGCCGACTGGATCCACTCCTGGGAGCCACAGCGAGGACCGTGGTGAGCAATGTGGCTAGTGGGCAGGCCGGTGGCAGCAGTACTGGTAGGAGGAGCAGGGTCAGGGAAACGCAAGTCTCCCCTGGGAGCCATGCCCTGCCTCAAATGGCCAGAGTCCTTGGGGCCTATGAAGAGGCCCAAGAACAATGGGTCAGGTCTGCTTCAGACACGCGGGAGGTGCTGGGGGTGCTGAGGTCCATGGACGCCCGTATGGACCAACTCGTGGACCTCATGGGCCAGCTGGTGGTGGCGGTGAGGTCACAGCCAGGGACAGCAGCTCCCTCCGCCACCACCTGCCGGGACGCAGGGTCGAGCAGCAGTGTCCAGTTCCCCTGCGTCCACAGCCAGTGAGCACACCTCAACCACCAGCATGTCGCAAGCAGGCACCCCCTCGCAAACGTGGAAGGGGCCGTCCGAAGTGGAAACAGATCTCCCGGGAGGACTTCGCACGCTCCAGACGCAAGTGAGGCAGCCAGCCAGCCTTCCTTGACCACCCACTGCATTGACTTGGACTACGATCCCACTCCACACAGCCATCTGGATGGCATGTGTGTGTTGGACTATGGACATAGAACCAGTGGGTACACCCTGAGCATCACGCAGCCATGACCGACAGCTCATTGTCACTGCACGCACCACTTATGTCATCACCTTACACACAATCACATGTCACAGTTTGAAATAAATGCACCTCTTACACAAACTGCTGTTTGTGCCCTGTGTTTTATTTGTACGGAATACAACGGCCACCTTGGGCGGAAAGGCACCTGATGCGTGGCATGGCAATGGAACCGGAGGATCTGTAGGGACCTAGGGGTGGGAGACAGAACAGGAGCACATTCAATGAGTGTGTCACACACCCATCACACAGTACATGTCAACAACTACAAGCAATGTACACACATCGCACAGAGCAATAGGGCACAATGCCACAGCCACCAACAGTGGCATACTACCCTGGCCATGGAGCGTTGACACACAGCACGCAGTGAACAAACGGCCACCCTGACACAGCACACACACACCTGCACAGATACAGCCACATCAGCCGCCGTACATGGACACTCACCATCAAGTGAAGTAGTGGGCGATGAGCTGCTGCCGCACATTACCAGCTTCCTCCTCTCCGCTGTCCTCCTCACTCGAGCTGTCCTGGTCTGCGGGCTGGGGCCCTGGTTGATCTCCGTCATCCACGATGAGGGGGATCTGCTTCCGAATGGCCAGATTGTGCAGCATGCAGCACGCCACCACTATCTGGCACACCTTCTGTGGGGAGTACGCCAGCGCACCCTCGGTGCGGTCCAGGCACCTGAACCTGGACTTGAGGAGGCCAAAGGTACGCTCGACCACACGTCTGGTCCTCCCATGTGCCTCATTGTAGCGATCATCTGCTGGGGTGCGAGGATTCCTCAATGGACTGAGCAGCCATGCCCCATTCGGGTACGCAGAGTCACCTGGGTGTGAGGGACACAGAGAACCGTTGCTATTCCAACTGGACAGGGGACAGCATCGCACAACCAGCACGCTACACCACTCCACATACTCACCGACAATACAGCCACGATCCTGTTGCAGATTGGACATCAGTCGTGGCAAGATGCTGTTGCGCATTATGTGTGCGCCATGGGCCGAGCCTGGGAACTTTGCACACACGTGGGTGATCACCATGTCCGCAAGGCACACCACTTGCACATTCAGGGAGTGCGTGTGCTTCCTGTTGCGGTACAGGTGCTCAGTGGCCTGTGGTGGAACAAGGCCAACATGTGTGCAGTCAATGGCTCCAACGACGTGTGGGATTCTGCCAAGGGCATAGAATGCACCCTTCACTGCCGCCAATTCACGAGCCCTGGGGAAGCGGATGTACCTGTTTCGGCACAGCATCATGGCTGCCAGTACATCCCTCAGCACCTTGCTGAACATGGGCTGGGACATCCTCCTCCACTGCCCACTGTGTGCTGGAATGACCCAGTGGCGAAGAAATGCATGGCGGCCATCACCTTAGCCGTGGGGTGACAGCTGTCGGATACACCCTGCGGGGACGGAGATGGGGTTCCAACATGGCACACAGTCGATGCAGGGTTGGCCTGTCCAGCCGAAACTTCCTAATGACCTCTGTATCGTCCATGTCCGCCAGCAATTGGTATGGGCGGTCAATGTTCGGTCTCCGCCTAGGGAAAATGGCAGTGGACACATGTCAAAGCAACACAACACATAGCAATTTCGCATACACATCACTGACATGACTGAGCAAGCACATGAGCCACAGCCCAGCTGTCAAGCTGGGACGGCACGGCCACAATACACTTACACAGGTCTCCCAACAATGGCAATGGCTAGTGATACAATCACTGCCATGAGCATGCACATGGGGATCTAGGCCCCAATGACTTGCGGGGCGTGCTGATGGGGACTGACTGCATATTCGTCAAGCGGCAACGCCACGGCAACATGAATGTCTGCTGAGCATGGAACTGCTTCCGAGGCTGGATGAGTATGGCACACGACTGACGACGATGTGGGCACAGGCTGAGCGGCCAAAACAAGTGGGACCTGTGGCACGAGGGGATATGAGACAGTAGTAGGTGTCAGCACTGCACCCTATGTACAGCACTGTACGGATCACACCTCCCGAAACATTGACAGGTGTCCACATTGACAGCCCCATGCCAAGACGGCTGTGTGCTTGCAGTCACACGTCACAGGTGAGAGGTTACATTGCACGTGCCAGGTGGCAGACGTACATAGTGGGAGCTGGCATGTGTGTGCATGTGTCTCCTGTTCAGGATCCACCAGATGGGCGCTGACTCTGTACTGACCATTGGACACAGCATGTTCCGTGGAAGGCTTGTGTGTGTGGGATGGTGGCACTGGATGTGCCTCCGTTGGGTGGGGGCCATGCACAGGGCGGGTACGTCGATGATTGCGCATTGTTGGTCACGGTGGGTGCACCCACTCAGATGTGTTGCCCTGTGTTCAATTCCTATGTCCGCATGATGATGGACTGTAGATGTGGGCAGACTACACATTGGTCGATGTGCTGTCTATATGCATGTGCCTTCACACCAGGCACAGCTGCCCCTGCACATGTGACCCCTGCTGGACTCGCTGCTGGGTCTGTGGAGCTGATGCACCTTCTGTGCGTGGGGCGGACAGCTCTCCTCACTTCCCTCATTGCGCATGTCATGACTTTGCCGCAGGTGACATGGATCATGGAGGGCCCACATGTACGCGTGGGTAGGCTACACATGATTGTTCACTGGTCGCCACCCCCAGTCAGTGTTTCGAATGGGAAGGTTGTCGTGCTGGTGGTATATTCGATGTGGCGGATGGGCGGGCCTAGGTGCGGGCTTACATTCCGGACATGGGGGGTAGTTGGATTGGCGACTAGTTGCAGTACACACGGGACACGTCTCTTCCTTTCCACATCTGGGTCATCCCTTGTACTCACTGACAGTGATACAGTCATCTTCACCCCAGCCCTCATGTCCTCCCCTCGCTCCCCCAATATGCATGTGCACCTGCGAGGCTAGCGCTTGCACAGGCAGCCCCAAGCTCGCACCAGAGAGGGCAAGGAGTGTATGTGTGGGTCCAGTTGCACGAGTGGGCTGTCTCAGGGTATGATGTGTTGCGGGACGCCGTCCACCTGCGTGGTGCCCCAAATGGAGACCCGGCCTGCATGGACTATGCATCACAGTCTTCGCCTTCCGGATCCGCCACCTGCGACACCCAGTGGCTGTGGCTGCCCTTGCGGCCATGCCGCGTCCGTCTGTGACTGATGGCCCACACATTCACTCTTTGGCCTCTCTGGGGAGGGCTCGGGGTGGTGGCGCACGCGCTTGCACTTAGTCGCAATGGCATGTGGCGTGGTTGGTATAATGGGCAATGGATGGGATGGTGCGAGCCACCTCCCGTGACGTCAGTGCTGCTCGTGCTGTGGTGCGTCCCCTACACTTCCATTTGACTTGTGCCATGCTAGACGTTGAGGTTCTATTGCCTGCGTGATATGACCAGGAGGAGCGCGAGGAGACCTCTCACACACCATGCTCCACTGCCATCCCGTGCCCTGTATCGCCTGTGCGGATTGACTATGTTGGGGTTACACCTGGTCGACTGGGACTGTGTGTGCCTTGTCAAGGGGCATGGCGGGCGCACAACAGGATCCAGCTTGTCCACAGAGGGTGGGCTGAGGTGCGCCTGGTACCGCTTTGTACGTGTGCCCGGCTGCTGTGCACACACGTGTTCACTCCCCCCGACAGGTGTCCTCTCACAATGCCCAGGGAAGCGGTGGTGTACTGTTCATGACCCCTCCCGACACGGCGTGCTCCAACTTGGCATGTGCGCATCTACCCGCCACACCCACCCACCTGAGCACTGCGTCCATACGACTTCACACGACACATGTGTGTCTTCCACAGTTGTGCTACTCATTTGCGTTGACATCCAATACCAGTGGACTACATGGTCATGTCACGACTGCCGTGTACTTCACATACTCTCATCCTCTCTCATTCGTACTTGTGAAATGAGTCAGCGGAGACAGTTTTGGTTTCAAACATTATATTGAGTCTTCTGTCCTCTGTGATGCAGTATAGTGGACACTACTGGCAGCGGAATACATGTTGAGGATATACTGAGCATGATTGCAAATGGGATAGGGTGTGGGGTTACATGTGATTGGCTGTTGCATGTGGGATGTGGGCTTCAGAGTTACATCTGCTTGGCCAAGGCTGTGCTAATGTACATTTACGTATAGCTGCGGAGCTGCGGACTTTGACACAGATGGTATACATGTAGCCTACCAGACCGCTTGGCATCATGGGCACAGTCCATCTCAGTTCCATGTGACAGGTTTGCTGCGGTTGTTCCTCATGCACGCGTGCATGTGAGATGACATCAGGGCATGTGCTTGCGTGCATGCAGCGGCGTGCCACTTGTTGTTGCAATGTGGTGGTTACTGGACATGTCACAGTCACTGGGGTTGTGTTGTTGTTGTATGCACTTGTCGTCCATGCAAAGGTCCTGGTATGGGATTCCCGGGCGGGGGTGGGAGGGGTGCAGCACCCACAGACTCCAGGCGACCTATTCATGTCCACTGAGCGGTGTGTGTGTCCATGGGCGCTGGATCCATGTCGTGTCCTGGTTGTTCGTGCAGTTCCGTCCATGTGGGTGCGATACACAGACCCCATGCCACTGCCTCCCACGATGCATGCGGTGTTCCTGGATGTGATGGGGAACAGTGTGCATGTCCCGGTCATATCCGATGTCATGGCGATGTCGTTGATGGTGTGGTAACAGTTGCCGGTCGTTTGGTATGGCTGTTGTGGTGGTGACTGGCCAGTCCGTGCGGAAGCTAAGCATGGGTGCGGGTTGGACATCATAGGTCAATCGGGGAACCTGCGTTGTGGTCCGACGAATTTACAGGTTGTCAGGTATGCGATGCCGCCCAGCAGGGCTTCCATGTCATTGGTGGTGTACATGTTTGCCAGCCAATGTAGCGGATGGTGGCTGTCAAGGTGTTGTTCGTAAGTTGTCCCTTGGAGGACCATGATGGGGCATGCTGGGTGACATTCGATGTAGCTGTTCTCGATGATCCGTCGTATGGAGGCACAGTGGTCCCATTTCAGTGCGGGTGCGATGTTGGCCACATACGCCATGCCCCCATAGGCAGAGCAGGCCCTGTCGTGTGCGTCCAGAGGGAGGAGTAGTGGTAGCAGGTCCGCCTTTAGACATGCCGGGTTGGAGAGGCATATCTCCACGGGATGCTGGTAGGGACACCTCCGACAGTAGAAGACGGGCATGACGCAGCTGAACAATGTGATGCGGTAAGTCAGTCGGTAACTTACGTTCAGCAGGGACAGGAGATCGCATCCCAATATATGTATCAGGTTGGTTTTGTACAGCTTGAGCTGTCCGGCGTAGTTGGGTAGGTGTGTTGCGGTTGCCATTTCGCAGCGGTGCGTTGTGGTGGCGTGCTCCGGCTGTGTGTGCAGTCTGCAATGTGCACGCTCCGAGGTTGCTGTGAGCTCTGTGTAGTCGTAGGGGGACAGGACTTGTGTTCTGTTGGCTTGTTTGGAGGACACGGGCCCTCATCCCACATGCTTCTCAGACAGTTCAAGGTCAGTGATGTGTGACTCCTTCCAATTAACTTGCATGTGGCCGACATGGGGAGTGTTTTCTTCTTTCTTCCCCGTCCGTTGTGTGCTTCTGTGATATGCGCTGTCTGCCCTGTGGTCGGTCTCCTCGGCATGCCTGTGTTGGTCTTTTCTTGGACAATGGCTGTATTCACCGGCTTCTTTCGTAGGGGCTGTGGTTTCCGGAGTTGGAATGGAAGGTCATTCAGTGCTGTCTGCTCTCCCTTGTGTGGGCGGCAGGCTGCCTTTCCGCTCTGCGTTGGGCCTTGTGTGTGAATGTTATTCTTGGGCCACCTGTTGTCGGTCCCCGGGCTCTTTGGTGTTCCGTTTTATATGTCTTGTTCATATGTGCAGGGTGGTATGGGTGTTTCAGTGTGGTACTGGCGTTCCTCTTCCCGAAGGGGCCCTGCTTCTCCTAGTTGGTGTTGCCGCCGCTGTGTGCTTCGCCATGTTTGTTACACTGGGGTGTGTCCTGCTGTTGCGTGACTTCACTGACATGTGTGCGTCGGTTGTGTGGCGTTGGGTGTTGTCCGTGAATTGGGCGTTGGGGACATGTCTGTGGCAGGCCTGTCACGTGTCATGTGCGTTCGGGGTGGGGCTGATGTGTGTGCTGCTTGGTTGTGTCCCTGTGTCTGTGTGCGACGCATGCATGGCGCTGCGGTTGGCCTCTGCGTTGTGCGCATGTGTGGCGGCGTCATCGCCGCTTTGGGGCCGTGACGGGGTCGTTGGTTCCTAGTCCCAGGTGGTGTGTACACATGTGTTGCGCGATGTTACGATTTGGCCTGTGTGTCATATGTGGATGCAATGGTGGATGTGTAGTGTACACGCGCTGGGGGTTGTCCGCTTTTTCCGCCCTTGCACTGTGTGCGCTGTTTGCGTGCACTTGTTGTGTGTGTGCCTACCTGCGTCTCCGCGGTACGTTGCGTCCTTGGTGGTGCATCAGCAAGAGCATGGGGAGGGCCTGCAGTGCTGGATTCATGCTCGGGGAGCCGCTTCTTCGTTGTCCGTGCTCGGCGTCCGTGTTACCGCTTCGGTTTGTCGTACGGTATCTCTTGGCCGTGGGAGCCGTTTGTTTGCGGCATCGTAATTTATGCGCCGGGCGGGACGTGTTTTCGTCGGACGGTGTGTGTCAGTTAGCTGCGCCGCTACGTGTACGGGCGCACTTTGATGGCGGACGGTGTTGCTGGCTTGCCGGCGGTGTTTGGCCTACTTTTCGCATCGTAATTGGGCGGGCGTGTGGACTGCTGCGTGCCGGCGGTAACTGGTGGTTTTTGCATCCGCCAGCACGGCGGTTGTGCTTCCGCCCGCCATCGTAATGACCCCCTTAATCACATTTGCATTTTATTTTTTTTGCTGTTGTTGTTAGCAAGTTTACTTTTGATTTAAAAAGAAGAGAACATTTAATTGATTTAGGTAGTTAAGTTAAGGAGGTTGAGGCATTTATAATAATAAAATAATGCTTTTTCTTACCTGTGTTGTAATATAATCTTTATTTTATTTTTATTTATTTAAAAGGTTTTATATAGCGCTGGCTAGACCCGAGGGTATCAGAGCGCTTTACAATGGTTAGGTGAGAAAAACAATTGCAACATAACATTTGTACAAAAAGGTAAAATGCAGGACAGTAAAAACAGTATGCATAGGACAATTATAACATGGGCAAGAAAATAAGAAATAAAATTAGGCCGTAACAAGTATTAGATGGTTAAGCTAGCGTGGGAGGTCAGGGATGAGGGGGGCGGGAATATGAAAGAAGGAGGGAACTGAGGAAGGAGATGGGAGAGGTGATAGCATGCGGGAGTAGACAGTAATTATAAGAGAACTGGAGGGGGGAGGTTAGAAGTATATGAAAAAATAAGAAGAGGGGGGAGTGAGTCAGGTATAATGTGGCAGGAACATAGGGGGTCATTAGGATGGCGGGCGGTTCGCCGGGCCGGCGGTAGCCACCACCGGCCCAGCGGGGGCGAACTGCCCACCATCCACACCAGAAAGACCCCCCGCCATATTAGGATGGCTGGGGGGTCCGCGGCGGACGGAAAGACCGTCCGCCGCATTTCCGCCGGTCGACTCGTCGACCGGGCGGAAAACACCTTTAATATGGTGGCGGTGTCTGCAAGACACCGCCATCCATATTAGGATGTATGCGGAGATAAGCTTTTCCATGGCGGCGTTGCCGACATGGAAAGGCATGCGGTCTTTGCCATTGGGGGCCCGTTGCGAACCCCCAAGGTGTTGGAGGGAGTGAGGGGTGCACATGGGGGATACCTATGGTACCCTCTGCATTTGCATGCACAAGGTGGCAGGCACCGCGCGGTGCCTGTCACCTTGTGCATGCAAATGCACAACATGCATTTCCAGCATTGTGGCGGGCGGTGCTGTGTGCCCCGCCCGCCACAATGCTGGGAATGGGGGATGCCACGGTGGCTGTGGCATCCTAATTGCAGGTGCGGGACCGCCGCACGCATGGCGGACGGTCCCGCATTCCGTTACGGTGGCGGGCGGACAAATCGTAATGTGCCCCATAGTACAGTCAGGAGCAGGTTGAGACACCCTGCTAGGCGGTAAGGATTAAGGACCCCAGTATTTGTTGAGAAGGTGCAGCTTGAGGTCTTTTTTGAAGCAGAGGTAGGAGGTGTTGCAACGTAGATCTTTAGGGAGTGAGTTCCAGATAGTAGGCGCATTTCCGGAGAAGGAGCGTGATTGAGTAGATTTCTTGTTTAACAAAGGAGGAACTAGTATGAGAGCATTAGTGCTCCTCATTTCTCTAGAGCAGCACGCTTTGTGGAGTTTATGTGAGAGATACAATGGGGTGTGATGATGCAAGGCTTTATGCGTAATGCAAGCGGTTTTGTAGGTGGATCTGCCTTCGATGGGAAGCCATTTGAGATCTTTGAGGATGGGGGAGATGTGGTCAAACCGTCTACAATCAGAAATAAGCCTGGCCGCGAGGTTGAGGACTGATTTGATTGGGGCTAAGTGGACTTTTGGTGTTCCAGAGAGAACGGCATTGCCATAGTCCAATTTAGACAGTACCAGTGATTGAACAGCTAATTTAAAGTCATCAGCGGGAATGAAGGGTTTAATTTTCTTGAGGTGATGAAGAGTGAAGAGAGCTCCTTTGGCCGAATTTTTTATGTGGGGAGTAAGGCTGAGATTCTGGTCAATGTTAATTCCGAGGGATTTAACTGAGTTAGAAGTGGAAAGAGAGCAGTTAAGCGCTTTAAGGTCAGAGATCCAGTGATGAATGGGGAGCCAGTTGTTTTTAGGAGCGAAGAGTATGATTTCCGTTTTTTAGGGTTGAGTTTAAGGTGATTGTGATGGAACCAGTGTAGAATCTTAGTCAGGGCATCATTGAGGTGTAGAATGTCAGCTTGAGATTTGATCTTATAGTAAAGTTGGGTATCCTCAGCATAGAGGTGGAAGTTGATTCCTGCTTGCTTAAGAAAGAGGGTGAGGGGTTCCATGAAGAGGTTGAATAGAGAAGGTGAGAGAATAGAACCCTGAGGTACACCCAAGGAGACAGGAATAGGTTTAGAGAGGCAATTGCTGATTTTAATTTGTTGGGTTCTGTGCTGAAGGAATGAGGTGAACCATTTGAGGACAGGACCATTGAAGCCGAAACGCTCTTTGAGGGTATTGAGTAAGGCGGAGTGGTTAACAGTATCAAAAGCAGCAGAGAGGTCAAGGAGAATGAGAAGGGAGGCCTCCCCCTTGTCAAGGGATTGGTGGATGTCATCAATAATGTTGAGCCTAGCAGTTTCAGTACTGCAGCCCTTTCTAAAGCCTGACTGGAATGTGGCCAAAAGGTTAAAAGAGTCAATGTGCTTGTCCAATTGGAGCAAGGCGCATTTTTCGAGGGCCTTAGATAGAAGCGGAAGATTAGCGATAGGTCGCAAATTGTTGAGGTCGTTGGGGTCGGCTGTAGTGTTTTTGAGGGTGGGAGTGATTTGGCCAAGCTGGAGGGAAACCGGGACACAACCCGTGGCCAAGGAGGAATTGATGATGGTGGTCCAATATGGTGCAATGATGTGTTTTAAGTCTTGAACAAGTTTAGCGGGAAGAGGGTCCATGGTATGAGAGGAGGGTTTAAGCTTGGTGATGATGTTGAAGACTTCAAGCTCTGTAACTGGGCGGAAGTTAAGCCAAGAAGCATTATTTTTTAGCTGGGGGTTGGTGAAGAAGTGTTCAGGAGGGGCGACAGGGAGTGGGAGATGAACAGAGTCAGGGGGGCCGAGGGTGTGAAAGGAGACTTGGAGGGGAGGTCATAGAGGGGTGATGAGCAATGTGGAGGGGGGTTAAGCTAAAGGATAGATCGATCTTGGAGATTTTTTCGGAAAAGAAGTTCGCAATTTCTTCACATCTTTCGATAGAGGCCATCAATTTGGGGGGGGCCGAAGCTGTTTGATTTTTGATGATGCTAAATAGTTCCCTGGGTCTATTTTTAGCCCGGTCGAGTTGTGCGCGAAAGAAGGAGGCCTTCTCATTAAGGATGTGTTTTTTGTAATTAGCCCTTGCAGCTCTGAGGAGAGCAAGATTTGAGGGGGAAGGGTGTTGCCTCCACATGCGTTTGGTCAGCCTAAGCGAGCATCTCTCATTGTTGAGTTCAGCATTAAACCAGGATCTGGCGGGGTTGTTTTTTTGCAGTTTTAGTTTGGCTGGGGCGATTTGGTCAAGTACCACGATGATGGATTTGTTGTAGTGTTCGTCAAGGTCATTTGCATTTTGTGAGGGAGGTGTAACTTGAAGTTTTGCTTTAATCTTAGTCTCCAGCTCGCCTGGAGGAATAAGGTGAAGATTTCTGGTTAATTTCCTATGTTTGATGTTTTTAGGGGAAGGGGAGGCCCGGCGCAATTAATGGTGAAGAGGATAAGGTGGTGGTCAGACCAGTCAATGGGGACAATGTGGGAAAGGGAAGCCAGTTCTTTGCTAGTGATGATAGCGTAGAGAGTAGCCCCTTTGGAATGTGTTGGCGAATGGCAGAGTTGATTCAGGTCGTTAATGTCGAGTAGATCATTGAGGATGTTAACCGAGGGATCATCCTTTTTATTCCAGTGAATATTAAAGTCTCCGAGGAAGAGGTTTTTGGAGTTGGAGATCGAGGATAGGGGGGGAACCATGAACTTTAAGATCCGCTCCGATGTATTCAAACGTAGCATGAACAGGGTTCTGAACAATAGAGAGTTGGAGTTCATCTTTATAGATAATGGCTAATGGCTAATAATCTGTGATAGTAGTTTTTGTAGATCTTCTTTCTCTTTCTCTCCAGCAAAGTAACGCTCTCCCTCCGTGTTTGGCTGATAAACGGTAATTTTTTTAAAGTTAATTCTTAGTTTTTATAGTGTTTAGTTAATTACTTCTCAATTTTAATTGGTTTGTGCTCTTTTAGTTTAAAATCATTGGTTGAGATACGTTTTTTGAATTTTGTAGCAGTTACTTTTTAATTAGGTAAATATATGTGTTGTTTGTTTGATGTTTATAATATATTATTTGTTGTAGTTATTTTAAAATATTTGTTAATAATTTCACTTTATAACGTTAATAATTGTTGTATATTATATATATGTGAATAATTATGTGTTAGTGAGTATATTTATTGTTTTTTATGAATTGATATATTTATTAGGGTTTTTATAATTGTTTTATATTTGTTTTAAATATATATTAATTTTATATATGTTGGTATTATTTAATATTATTTGTTTTAATATATTAAATTATTATATAGTTGTAAGGAGTGTTTATTTAATGTTGAATAGTATTATCTATATTTTTTGTATAAGTTATAATTATATTTGTAAGTCGATATTAGTGTAATCAATATTTTTGTTGTGTCTCTTTATAATTTACATTTTTCGATATTTTTTTTATCGATATGTTTGTAGTCGATATTTTTGTTCACGAGATTTATTACGGCGATATTTAAATTTCGATATTTGTGTAAAATCTTGTTTATGTATAGGATGGCGATATTTTTGTATCCGATATTTTCACATCGATATTTTTGTATGTCGGTGTTTTTGTGATCGATATTTTAACAGTGATCCGGCAAAGTGAGCTAAAGAACGATGATGGATTCAACCCAGATCTGTGACTGGGGGTGAGTGTCTGAAAAGTTTCAGCGCTCCGTCCATTATCTCCTTGTGTTTGCATAATTTTAATGTTGCCAGGCAAAAAATGTTCAATTTCTGGGTTTTGAATCAATATATCACTGCGTTCTGGGTATTTAATTTTATTATATTATTTGAGTTATTGAACTGACACACTTAATTCAAATGATACCCTAAAAACAAGGAATTGAAAAATGGTGTCATGGCTAAGTACATCCATTTCATCAACTAATTAACGTTCTATTGTGACACAGTATCCTCACATAATATTGAGTAGGTTGGGCCTTAAAGTGCAAGTACTAATCACTTTTTGTCTTAAAACAAGCATATATCAATTGGCTCATTTACACTGAAGCGGAGATGGGGTTTTATGTATATAGGCCAACATGGTACATATATGTATGTGTGTAGTGAGAAATCTGCTTGGTGCTCTCATCATAGTGATACACACATGTGAACAAATTCAGTGATCAAAGTTGTGTATCTTAAAACAAGAACAACAAGGCCAATTTATATCAAATATAATCTGTCTAGGGTATGTAGTGGTAGTCAAATGGACACTACAGACCCTAGATAAATTATATTATATATAAATGGGTCGTGCTGTTCTTGTTTTTTAAGATACACAACTTCGATCATTGAATTTGTTCACATGTGTGTATCACTTTGATGAAAGCACAGAGCACACTTCTCACCACAACACCCACTGCGCCATTACAAAGTAAAAAATGTTTTTAATGAAAATTCTTTATATATGATTTATCATAACTTGTCCAAAAATTGAAAAATCTGCCCTAGAGTATGGTACTTAATGGCATTACACAACATTCAGTGAAGGCCATCTTAAAAAAAAAATATACATTTGACAACAATTTTAGATCACAGAAATGGGCCTGATTTATAGTTTGTTATGGGCATGTTACTCTTTCACAACATAACGGATATCCCATTCATCTTATTTGCAAGTGACATAGCATCTAATGCCATAGTAATAAGGTGAACTGCATATCTGTCACATACAACAAACTCTAAATGAGGGCCAATGCATTTTAAGTCAAATTAGATCATACAATCATAATGGTGTTCTTAAAAAACTGTGATGTTTACCATGACATGGTTATTAATAGCATTGTATTTTGTTTTCTTATCTCCCTCTCTGTAGGTCAGCGGTCATCAAAAGAAAAAGACCTGGCAGGCCATTGCTAGATGAGTGCACCAACAGAAGTCTTCAGGTGCCCCAAGCCCTGAGAGAAGCTTCAGCGGTGGGCCTGCCTCATCGCTCTACAACAACTGGGAAGGTCCTCCCAGCAGAAGAAGTGTCTGTCACTGACCCCTATGATTTGGTGCTTCTACCGTTGGCCTCCCCTGACTTGGATGGAGAGCTGAAGACCCATGGAGAAGTGATGAGGGTGTACGATTAATCACTTTAAAATATATATATGTTGCTTTTAACCCTTCTTTACAGTTTTCCAGTTGGAATAGCACGTCACAAACTTGACTGATATACTGACATCCCTATTACAAGGATATAATAGACTTTAAATTCAAGGGATAGTATCTCCATCACAGTAGCCACTGAATAAACCTAAAAACCCTGTAAATCAAGCTCTTTATGTCTCTACAATGGTTTCAATCTCCATACTAACAAGGCTGTACTTAATTTGTGCCTGTAGCTTTGTATATTAAAGTACGGCCATGAATATGAATACTAACATTTGCATGCATAGCCTCCATAACATCCATCATTTAAAAAAATAAGAGATCTGATTTGGAGTTTGGTGGATGACTATTCCATCATAAGTGTGACAGATATTCCATCCGCCCTATTACAAGTACCATAGGACATAATGCACTTGCTAAAAGGTGAACAGGAT
Source organism: Calotriton arnoldi (assembly GCA_963921515.1). Classification (NCBI taxonomy): domain Eukaryota; kingdom Metazoa; phylum Chordata; class Amphibia; order Caudata; family Salamandridae; genus Calotriton; species Calotriton arnoldi. The sequence continues at coordinate 17,438 of CAWUFW010004821.1, forward strand.
CTCTTTAAGTTTTGTGATGGAGTAAATCAGGCCGTAAGTATTTTTTAATAATTTGTTAAAGATGTAATTCTCCATTGGAAACATGAAGGATATCCCATGTGCTTTCTTACAACTAAAATAGGCAATAATGTAATTCTAACAATGCATATGTAATATCTGTCATATTGCTGGTGGAGTATCCTCTTCACTATACTTGAAACCAGGTGCTTCATCAAGTGGTTCATTAGACTAACACTCCTGTGGTGCACGTATAAAGTGTTGGTCATGCTCAGATCGCAATTAAACATGATGTGTTGGCACTACTGTACCAATAACACTAATCTGTGACATGGATGGCATCCCTTGGCCATCACTAGAGGGTGAATTTTGTATTAGCCATTCAGGTCCTGAGCAAGTGTATGAACACATTATTGTCAAAAACGTGGGTGAGACTTCACACACACACACACACACACACTCACCCATATAGTTGTGAAAGTGTGATAGAATTACTAAAGTGAATGCTGAGCCAGGTCTACAACTCAACACCATGCACGGAACATTGTTGTCAACAAGATTTTTAAAAAACATTATCTGCCTGATTTTGAGTTTGTTGGATGGGATACTCTTTTACAAACATGGCAGAACACACATGCACCATATTACAAGTGCATTAAAGAGTATCTAATTTGTGATATGTTGGATGAAATGTATGTCACATATATGATGGCGTGTCCAGTCCGTCAAACTCTATAGGTGTGACACAGTGTTTTAGATTGGTACACAATTGTGGATTCAACCATAAATAACCTGGTCATATGAAACACAATATGGAATTTATACTTTATGGGGTGTTAAATACTCCCAGGTAGGACTATGTTAAATTGTCCAATCATGCCTATCTATAAGTGTTCCTCATTAACAATTGTTAGCAACCATCCACATCTACTCTCCCATTCACCAAGAAAAAAAGGTGAGAGAAGTCAGAAAGTGCCTCAGGTAAGCACCCCCCATGGAGCTACTGGTTGGTACTCACCAGTTTGCTCTTGCTGTCATCATTGGCAACTTTCTTGACAGAAAGAAAACGTGTGTGACCAAATCCTTTAGGCTCATGTGAAGTGGTGAAAGAATAATAGTGACGTGTAAGTGAGCGTATCATCTATTGTACATCTAAGCCCCCTAGTGTAAAAAGGTGAAGAAATCTCCTTATAAAACTGTGTTATGATTATTTATTCTCCACATACTTTATTTCCATAGTGTCCACACTCGGTTAAAAGAAACGGCATGTTATGAACATCTTAGCTTGAACGGCCGACATGTTTCATTGCCCAGACACTTTGCTGCAATTTCACCAGGGCACGGGGATGCATCGCCACCTCACTGATGCTTAGAATTGGGTGGTTGCCTGGTGACTCCTACCAGCAACACACCAACAGGAGCTAACAGTCAGCCGCTACTGCAGAATTCGGGCACAGCAGAGGCGAAAAAATACCACTACTCCGGCAGTTCGCGCTCCAATACTCCTTTGAGGAGTATTGGAGCGTGAACTGCCGGAGTGTGTTGCTGGTAGGAGTCACCAGGCAACCACCCAATTTTAAGCATCAGTGAGGTGGCGATGCATCCCCGTGCCCTGATGAAATTGCCGCAAAGTGTCTGGGCTATGAAACATGTCTGCCGTTCAAGCTAAGATGGTCATAACATGCCGTTTCTTTTAACCGAGTGTGGACACTATGGAAATAAAGTATGTGGAGAATAGATGTCCATAACTCAGTTTTAGAAGGAGATCTCTTCACCTTTTTACACTTTGTACCCTTAGATGTACAATAGATGATAGGATCACTTACATGCCACTATTATTCTTTCACCACTTCACATGAGCCTAAAGGATTATGTCACACACTTTTTCTTTCTGTCAAGAAAGTTATAATGATGACAGAACGAGCAAACTGGTGAGTACCAACCAGTAGCTCCATGGGTGGTGCTTACTTGATGCACTTTCTGACTTCTCTCACCTTTTTTCTTGGTGAATGGGAGAGTAGATGTGGATGGTTGATTACAATTTTTAATGAGGAACACTTATAGGTAGGCATGATTGGACAATTTAACGTAGTCCTACCTGGGAGTATTTAATACCCATTACACATAAAGTATAAAGTCCATATTGTGTTCCGTATGACCAGGTTATTTGTGGTTGAATTCTATGAGTGGAGGGCAACCTGGTCTTAGCCCCTCTCTTGCTCCTTTTTTTTTTACTACACAATTGTGCATACCTAATTAGTGTTAGCTTTGGTTGAAATTAGCACATTAACAGATATTATGTATGATTTATAGTTTTGCAGATTGGTAAAAGTCACAGTTTTTTCATCTTCCTTATCACAAGTGCTATATAATGTAAATTATGCATTTGTAATAAGGCACATGGGATTTACATGCAATCGTGTCAGAGCAACCACTCTGCCAATTTCTAAATCAAATGCAAAAACAACAGTTGATGGACAGAATGCAGAACAATGTCATACATTCACTCCAGTACAGAGATCTGGGCCTAAATCCATCGTTTTTTTGCTCACCGTGCCATTCCAGTTTGAACACAGCCATATGCAAATCAGTCTTGACCCTGTGCCTCATGGGAACAGTCCAGCCCGAACTGCCAAGCCAGGTCCTCCCTGGACTGGAAACAAGCATCCTAGGACCGGTTTCGGGTTACACCCCTCTTCAGCCAGGATAGCTTGATTCCAGTGGCATGGAGAGCACGGGACCCACGTCTGGGCATACCCGTCCCACTCGGGGTGACAAATGCAAAAACAACAGTTGATGGACAGAATGCAGAACAATGTCATACATTCACCCCAGTACAGAGATCTGGGCCTAAATCCATCGTTTTTTGCTCACCATGCCATTCCAGTTTGAACCCAGCCATATGCAAATCAGTCTTGACCCTGTGCCTCATGGGAACAGTCCAGCCCGAACTGCCAAGCCAGGTCCTTCCCTGGACTGGAAACAAGCATCCTAGGACCGGCTTCGGGTTTCACCCTCTTCAGCCAGGATAGCTTGATTCCAGTGGCATGGAGAGCACGGGACCCACGTCTGGGCATACCCGTCGCACTCGGGGTGACAAATGCAAAACAACAGTTGATGGACAGAATGCAGAACAATGTCATACATTCACCCCAGTACAGAGATCTGGGCCTAAATCCATCGTTTTTTGCTCACCATGCCATTCCAGTTTGAACCCAGCCATATGCAAATCAGTCTTGACCCTGTGCCTCATGGGAACAGTCCTGCCCGAACTGCCAAGCCAGGTCCTTCCTGGACTGGAAACAAGCATCCTAGGACCGGTTTCGGGGTTTCACCCCTCTTCAGCCAGGATAGCTTGATTCCAGTGGCATGGAGAGCACGGGACCCACGTCTGGGCATACCCGTCCCACTCAGGGTGACAAATGCAAAAACAACAGTTGATGGACAGAATGCAGAACAATGTCATACATTCACCCCAGTGCAGAGATCTAATCCTAAATCCATCGGTTTTTTTCTCACCATGCCATTCCAGTTTGAACCCAGCCATATGCAAATCAGTCTTGACCCTGTGCCTCATGGGAACAGTCCAGCCCGAACTGCCAAGCCAGGTCCTCCCTGGACTGGAAACAAGCATCCTAGGACCGGCTTCGGGGTTTCACCCCTCTTCAGCCAGGATAGCTTGATTCCAGTGGCATGGAGAGCACGGGACCCACGTCTGGGCATACCCGTCCCACTAGGGGTGACAAATGCAAAAACAACAGTTGATGGACAGAATGCAGAACAATGTCATACATTCACCCCAGTACAGAGATCTGGGCATAAATCCATCGTTTTTTTGTTCACCATGCCATTCCAGTTTGAACCCAGCCATATGCAAATCAGTCTTGACCCTGTGTCTCATGGGAACAGTCCAGCTCGAACTGCCAAGCCAGGTCCTCCCTGGACTGGAAACAAGCATCCTAGGACCGGTTTCGGAGTTTCACCCCTCTTCAGCCAGGATAGCTTGATTCCAGTGGCATGGAGAGCACGGGACCCACGTCTGGGCATACCCGTCCCACTCGGGGTGACAAATGCTAAAACAACAGTTGATGGACAGAATGCAGAACAATGTCATACATTCACCCTAGTACAGAGATCTGGGCCAAAATCCATCGTTTTTTGCTCACCATGCCATTCCAGTTTGAACCCAGCCATATGCAAATCAGTCTTGACCCTGTGCCTCATGGGAACAGTCCAGCCCGAACTGCCAAGGCAGGTCCTCCCTGGACTGGAAACAAGCATCCTAGGACCGGTTTCGGGGTTTCACCCTCTTCAGCCAGGATAGCTTGATTCCAGTGGCATGGAGAGCACGGGACCCACGTCTGGGCATACCCGTCCCAATCGGGGTGACAAATGCAAAAACAACAGTTGATGGACAGAATGCAGAACAATGTCATACATTCACCCCAGTACAGAGATCTGGGCCTAAATCCATCGTTTTTGGAGAATAAATAAAACGAATTTCGTTGCGTGCGCTGCATCCATTTTGCGATGCAGCGCACGCAACGAAATTCGTTTTATTTATTTAATTGTTTACTTACCTCTGTTCATCCATATTCCGGTGTTTACTACCCCCATCCTGCCCCTCCCCCGCCCCGCCTCACCGCCCCACGGAACTCCCTCCACAGGCCGCTACTGGACCTGCTGTTTAGAGGGTGGCCACTTTAAGGCTGTTCGTCACCTGCCAGGGCTTAATTAGCCTTTTTCTATGTTTCCTACTTATTTCAGTTACATTAATTTTCTTAGAAAATGGATAGCCACTACATTTGACACCTTTACTGGTTGGACAGTAAAAAGGATGTTTAAGCAGGATTTTCCCTTACTGTCATTTTTATGATTCTACCCAAATATCATACTATTAAGAACTTCCACCTCTTGCAGGGCAAAGCAGTGGTGGAATGGATTCCATTTCTTGGTCACTGCAGTAGCAGATGTTAACTATGTTCTTATTTCTCCTTGCCTTGATCTCATCAGTCGGTAAAATGTTGATTTTCCATTATGGTCAGGTTGTTCTTCATTTGTGGTGAGCCACCTAAAGCTTTGAACCATAGTAGATATTTTGTTAGTGTCAGTTTTCTTCTCTTCTTCTCTATTTTTGATGTCTCATAGACTAACTCCAGTTGCAGTTTTGTCAGGACTGAAATGGACATGCTCTTCTCAATTTAAAACGGAAGCGTGCCAGACCAAGTGTTGGAATTGGCACTTTCTGGTTGTCTGAGGCAATGCCCCAGCCAGGCAAAACCTACCACTCCCGTCAGGAACTGATGATTACACACACTGTATAACCTGCGCTCGCCCTTGGGTAGCTTGGCACTGAGCAATCAGGCTTACCACAGAGGCAATGTATAAAGCATCAGCACAGCACTCACGATAAATGACTTGAGTGTCACAAAAGAGACTTCACATGTGATGTATGTAAATAAAGTTTCTATTCAACTCACATAGAATAATAAACACAACATGAACATCATGTATTTTTGGGTATAAATCACATTGGGAGTTATTTCTAGCAGTACTAGGCCCAGCCATGTTCGAACAACATCAGCAATATGCACACTTGGGAAAGATTCTATTCTACACCCCAACCCAGGACCCTTATGTGGTGCAACACGTTATCCACCCCAGGCCCACCCTCACAATTATTATAAGTCAATACCACACAGTTAGGGGATGCATCCCGGGTCAAACTGATATCAAAAATATGTACATACACTGAATAATACCACTTTTTAGCAGCAGTGCGTGCCGAGGCCGCGTGGGTAAAACCAATGTCAAATGTAATGATTTTCTAGTGAGAAATCAATGTAAAAGGCAAACCACCGGCCAATGTCTTGAATCACAGGTGACTCACCTACAGTCACTCCCACACACACAAAGCAAACACAAGGAGCACTAGCGTAACGAAACTTGAGGGGGCCCCCCTGCAAGGTACGTGGAGGGGCACCCTCCAGAATCAATCAGGAGCTCTCGGCCAGAGTACTGTACTGAGGGGGCCCCCTGGAGCTTGGGGGCCCCCCGCACTGCTGGGGCTGTGGGGGCCTGTGTTACACCGCTGACAAGGAGATGATGGACAGAGCGCAGAAACTTTTCAGACACTCATCGTTCTTTAGCTCACTTCACTTCCCCAGTTCAGACCCAGCCATATGCAAATCAGTCTTGACTCTGTTCCTCATGGGAACAGTCCAGCCTGAACTGCCAAGCCAAGTCTTCCCTGGACCGGAAACAAGAATCCTGGGATCGGTTACAGGGTAATACCCCTCATCAGCCAGGCTAGCTTGACTCCAGTAGAAAAGTGAGCAAGGCACCCACGTCTGGGCATACCCTGCCACCTTAGGGCAAACAAAGCAAACACACGGAGATGATGGACGGAGCGCTAAAACATTTCAGACACTCACCCCCAGTCACAGATCTGGGTTGAATCCATCATCGTTCTTTAGCTCACTTCACCACCCCAGTCCAGACCCAGCCATATGCAAATCTGTCTTGACCCTGTTCCTCATGGGAACAGTTGAGTCTGACTTGCCAAGGCAGGTCTTCCCTGGACCAGAAACAAGCCTCCTGGGACCGGTTTCGGGGTAGCACCCCTCATCACCAGGCTGCCTCGACTCCGGTGGTAAAGTGAGCATGGGGACCCCCGTTTGGGCATACCCTGCCATCTTAGTGCGTACAAACCAAACACAAGGAGGTGATGGACGGAGCACTGAAACTTTTCAGACACTCACCCCCAGTCACAGATCTGGGTTGAATCCATCATCGTTCTTTAGCTCACTTCGCCACCCTAGTTCAGACCCAGCCATATGCAAATCAGTCTTGACCCTGTTCCTCATGGGAACTGTCCAGCCTGAGCTGCCAAGGGAGGTCTTCACACACTCCGCACCATTATGTGGTGCAACAGATATCAGGCAGGTCCATAAGGAACACATTCACACACATACACACCCAGCACCCTTATGCGGTGCCACTGATACCCAGTAGGTCAACTGGTAACACGCTGAAGACTCCGGTGCCCCAAGCCTTCCTCCACTCTCCAACTCACTCCTATTATCCTCCACATCCCTAATTGGAGACACCCCATCCTCCCCCAGGCACTAGGCCGCACGCGGATGAAGTCCCTCTTAGCCAGGGTCCCAGGGAAACAGGTGGGGATAGGCAGCAAGGTCAATTAGGAGCTAGTTGGCAAAAGGGGTTTGCCAGCCACTGAGCAAGTTCACCCACAGGATACGGAGCAGGAACGGGCTGAGGGCAATAGTCGGTCACACCAAAGGAGTCCACAAGGGCCTTTCGGCACCAGCTCAGTTCTGCAAAGCACAGGGGGGTTATGCAGTCTCTTGACCCACCTCCGATCATTCTCAGAAGCGTTCCTCTAGCCCAGTCAATCACTCTCACCACGCAGGCCCTAGCCGGGCAATACTAACTGGCAACACAATGTCATCAAGAAAGGCCGGGTGAGGAGAGGGAAGTTGGCCAGCCACGCAGAGGGCCAGAAAGGGAACAATCGAGCAATGGTTAATGAGGAAGGGAGGGGGCCTCTCAGAAGGAGGAGGCATCCCTTCAGGTACACATGGATCAGAGTCGCACCCAGGCACAACGTCTGGTGCACGATGATAGGGTTCGCACCACACCATCTCGGTCACACACAATGAAGAGTTGCAAAATCAGCACCTCCCTGGAAATGAGTAACAACATCCGGTACACGTTGATATTGGTCACACCAGACAGTTCCTATCACACACACAGGCGTAAGTTCAGCAATGTCTCATGAGGTAGAATGAGACACTACGCCCCCACGTCCAAGGGCCTCAAGCTGTGAATCAGACACCACATGCAATGAGCTTGCAGTCGGCATGCCACACCAGAGAGATGTGGCATGATTGGCTAAGCGGGCCACGTTGGATACCACAACCGGTGAATCCGCTCACCAACAAGATGCTTATGCATGCCAAGATCCCCATGATGCGGGGCCACACGTCTTCAATGTGGGCAAGACTTCGGGGCTCCGCATGAGGCAATCCAGTCTCCAGGCACTATTCTCAGTTGGATTCCAGCCGGTGATGTGATCACTTGAGAGGGTACAGCTCTCTAGGTGTCACAGATAAACGGTGGGGTTCCTCGTAGGAGATCCTTGATGTCCCTGAGACCTCCGAAGAACAGGGGGCAAGCTAAATAATTCCTTGGAGACAACACTTCAGGTGCCATACAGCAGCAGGTAGTTGACTCGGGCCAGCCACTGTTTAGGAAAGGCAGAAGTCCCTTTCAATTGCATTAATCCTCCTTGTGCACAACAGATTTCTCTGGCAGTGTGCACCATGTAGTTCCAGGTTCTCCGGTCCCACATCCCCACAAGGGAATCTCACCCTTTGCTGAAGTTTGGCACCAGTAGTTATACTTTAGTGTGTCTTTGAAGTTGGGGGAGGTTCAACGAATCTCCCTTTGAGCCACAGATGTCTCCCATAAATTTATGTCCTGTCTGCCATGAGGCCATGGAATACAGATTCTAATCTTTAATGGGGCAATGATCTGGATCCAGAGGCCAAGTGTCAAAACCTCTTCCTCCAATCTCTCCATCCAGACCCGCAAATGGCAGAGGTCTATTGTTCCCCTTGCATGCCCAGTGGTTTATTGCTGCCACTGAGGAATGCCCTTATGTGCTCCCCCAAACTCCAGTGTTGACTGGAGTCAAGCAAAAAGGCACAGAAAAGAGTTTTAGAGCAGTTCTAGTAGTAGTGGCATTTCTATGCTGATCATGACAAAGCCACCTTTACCACTGGAAAGGGGTTGTCACTGCGAATCCAGTGATAGGAAATATGATAATGCTGCGCCACTGCAATCCAATGTTGCAGCCCGAAGTACCAGCCTGCAATGGCAAGCTGAATATGAATAAGGAGGCACCATCGGTGCAAGTGCGCCCACCAGCCTGCAATGGCAAGCTGGATAAAGGTTTAGACACCCCATCGGTGCAACGCGCACACCAGTCTGATCATGTGTGTAGAGACACCATCGGTGCAAAGCATATACCAACCTGCAAAGGCAGGCTGGACATGTAGTTAAAAATGCCAGTGGTGCAACATGCACATCAATCTGCAATGGCAGCTGCTCATGTATGCTTAGGCACCATTGTTGCAAAGCGAGCCACAGCCTGCAATGGCAGAATGGACATGTGTTCTGAACACTAGCGGGGCAACGCACACACCCGTCTGCAATGGCAGACTGGCCTTGTTTGTAGAAAACGCCATCAATACCAATGCGCACACCAGATAAGCACCACTTCCTAACGTGTGTAGGAAGGGTACACAAGCACTTTTCCACTGCATCTACAGTGGGGAAGTGCCCGAATCCCTACGGCCACCACAAGAGAATCTGCAAAATACGGGAGGAGAAAGCAAAAGGTATGGGTAAAAGCTACCTGAAGGGTTCAGGTCTAACGTGGGTCCCCCCAGCCGAAAGTGGGGAGATTCTACACAGCGTCTAGGTTGTTCTTACTAAGGTGGAAGAACCTAGACAGACCATTAGCGTTGGAGTGATCGACCCCGGGTTAGTATTCCACCCTGAAGTCCATCCCCTGTAAGGAGATGGACCACTTCAACAGCTTTGGATTCTCGCCCCGCATCTGCATTAGCCACCTGAGGGGTCTGTGGTCAGTTTGGACCAAGAAGTGAGTGCCAAACAAATACGGCTTCAACTTCTTTAGGCCCCAGACCACCGCGAAGGCCTCCCTCTCTATTGCGCTCCACCTTTGTTCGCAGGAAAGCAACTTCTGGGAGATGAAAACTACCGGCTGGTATAGGCCCTCATTATTCAACTGAGACAGCCCCGCCCTGATGCCATGGTCAGAGGTGTCTGTCTGAACAATGTATTCCTGTGTGTAAAAGGTTATTGTGTGAAAGGAAAGGCAACTTAAGAAACATGCTCATGATAAAAGATGACAATGTTTTTACATTGGCATAACTAAGACACATAACGGTCGAGGAGCCGTGCCAGCAGTTCTGGTGTGCTTGGGGCAGGCTCTGCGGTCCACCAAGAAGAAGTGAACACTGATGCAGCGATTCTTATCTCGGTTGGGCTCCTCCCACCTGGATTGCGAGGATCGATGCTTTAATTTGCGGCTGCTGCTGCACCACGTTGGATTCTGCTCCCTAGAGGGGTGGATTGAGGTGGCGCTGATGTCGTCTGGGGCCTGCCTGTTGCATAGGCAATGCGTCTCTGCAGGAATGCGGGTTGGTTTGCAGGGCCTGTGTGGCGGAAGTCGGAAGTGGACCATGGGGATCCTGGGTGCCACACTTCGCCTTTCAGAGTGCTCTGCACACACTGCCGGTGTAGCACGAGTAAAAAAAAAAAATTATTTTAGCACGAGTCAGGCGAGGACAGTGCCAGTCCTTCATGAGGCACTTGACCTTTCAGAGTGCTCTGCACACACTGCCGGTGTAGCACGAGTAACATTTTTTTTTTATTTTAGCACGAGTCAGGCGAGGACAGTGCCAGTCCTTCATGAGGCACTTGACCTTGCTATGCAGACAGCGCTTTGTCCTCAAACAAACATCAGCGACACGTTGATCATGCCAACGTCCCACTGCCGGCCTCACCAGTTGCAGAGTCTCATGGCAGAGGCAGTCAGGGGATCTTTGATGGCACTGAGATTCCCAAAAGAACAAGGGGCACGCCAACAAGCCCTTAGAGAACACTTGTGGTGGGGCACAAAAGAAGGTAGCAGGCAGCAGGCCAGCACATTAAGGCAGGTTGCAAAGTGGCAGTCCCCCCTGCTGCCCAGCAATCAGCAGGCAGAAGGCCAAGACAGCAAAACAGTTAACAATGTGGCAGTCCCTGCTGGCAGCACAGCAGTCCTTCTGGCAATGTACAGATGTAGAGCCAGCAGTATCTGGTTACAAGTCCCACGCAGTGTCTGCCTTTAGGGGGTCAGAGACCCAGTACTTATACCCAAAAGTGCCTTTGATGTAGGGGGTGACTTCAAATGAACTCTCTGAAATGCACAAAGATCCCTTTGAGCCCAGCCCCGGCTCCAGACTACCATAAGAGGAGAAATCAGCCTTTTGTGTGAGGACAGGACACAACCTATTCAGATGTAAGTGTGACCCACCTCTCCCCCTTCCTGCCCAGGAAGGCTATCAGTATGGAGATGAATGCAAATGAATCTCCTGTCACAACCAGCCCTTCCTGTGTTGTGGTTTTCTAGAGGGAATGCACAAAGTGTAGCTGTCACCCAGCCCAGTCGTGTATTGGAGACAGGCTGTCAGGCACAAAGCGTTATAAGCACAGAGAAATGTCAACTTTCTAAAAGTGGAATTTCAAAAATAGTAATGTGAAATCTAACTTCACCAGTAAGCATAATTTATAATTACCATTCTAAACATACCAAACATGACAAAGCTACTCCTTTCTGATCAGGAATTACCACTGACAAAGTATATAAGGGAATTCCCAATGCTAGCCTACGAGAGGGGTAGGCCTCACAGTAGTAAAAAATGAAAAAGATTGTTTGTCACTACCAGGACATGTCAAACTTAAAAGTATAAGTCCTACCTTTGACTTACACATTACCCTGCCCATAGGGCTATCTAGGGCCTACCTTAGGGTGGCCTGTCTGTAATAAAAGGGGAGTTTAAGGCTTGGCAAGTAGTTTTAAATGCGAAGTCGAAGTGGCAGTAAACTGCACACACAGGCCCTGCAGTGGCAGGCCTGAGACATGGTTAAAGGACTTCTTATGTGGGTGGCACAAGCAGTGCTGCAGGCCCACTAGTAGCATTTAATTTCCAGGCTCTGGGCACAAGTATTGTCTTTTACTAGGGACTTATAATATAACTAAATCAAAAATGCCAATTGGGTGTGAGCCAATGCTACCATGTTTTAGGGAGAGAGTACATGCATGTTAGCACTGGTTAGCAGTGGTAAAGTGCCCAGAGTGGTAAAGTGCCCAGAGTCCTAAAGCCAAAAAAACGAGATCAGAAACAAATAGGAGGAGTAAGGCAAAAAGTTTGGAGTAACCCTGCAAAAAGGGCATTTCCAGCAGTCGGGCTATCCTTTTTACCTGCATTTCACAACATAGGGATAACAACATGTGGTAATGGAGGGGAATAAGGCAAAAGAGATACTAGGTCTTGCCACCTACATACCCAAATTGGCAGAGGAAGAACTGACCCCAGTAAATGATATTCTTGTTGACCCACAAATCCAACAGGGAACATAAAGAAAATCGATGACTGCATCACTTAAGAAAGCTAGTGTGTAGGTATGGTTCATCAGAGTTTCTCTTGAAAAGCCATTTTTTGTTTCCTTAATAACTAATAACTTTGATGCTGTGTAACAAATCAGCACAAAACTTTCCAAAAAATGATTTTTGTTTGGCATGGTTACGTTTTGTTCTAATCAGTCAAGGGTGGAGTAAGCGGGGAGGGGTGGGGATTAAAAAATAATACTTTCCCATTTTGCTCCCACCCTTTGTTTTCCTCTGCAGAAAAATGGGTGAACTAAATTACACTAAGCCTGTCATTAAACTAGAACTCGAATCAAAGAAAGCCTTTGCTTGGTTTGGTGTAAATCCATGCAGTAGTTTCAGTGGCGGCTCCTCCCCTAAGGCAGAGGAGCATCACCCCACTGCTTTTAAGCAGTGTAAATAAAGGTACATAAAATAATAATAACTCAAATTTATTATCATTTTATGTTTCCGTGCTGCTTTGCGAGCAGGTGGGCGGGGCTGCTCTGCTTTCAGGGCAAGGCAGGAAAGGAGTGGTTTGTCCACTCCAAGTGCGCAGTGACTGTTTGGCCGGCCCTCTAGGCCCAGCCAAACAGTCATGCGCACTTCGCATGTTCTCCATACAAGCTACATTGCAGCCTGCGTGGAGAACATGCCCAGGCCCCCAGTCTCGGTCTGAGTGCCGAACCACGGCGCTCAGACCAATCACAATTCTGCATTGCAGGATTGTGATTGGTCAGAGGAGCCTGGGTGCTTATCAATCACAATGCTGCATTGTAGCATTGTATTGGTCAGGGGAGCCTGGGTGCTTCCTGGTTCCTGTTCGGTGGAGTCCTGACACAGAGGAGAGATGCGGCGCGATGAGGTACGTTATTTTTTTGTTTTATTTTTTTACACTTCACCCCTGCCCCCGCCCGCCACCCCCGATCGGTGCCGGCCACCACTGAGTAGTTTTCGAGACTAGTGTTACCAAAATATGTCAAATGGGCTTCAAAAGTTAAAAAATTAGAGATGTCTGCACAAAACCTGACATGCTGAACCCAAATTGGATAAGCTTTTTTTGAATGTTTTGTGCAGATTATTCGAAGTCGAAAGGTACGAAAGTAGCAAAATAAATAAGAACAGTGATGTGTAGTTGCTCGTATGTAACATGATGTTACAGCAGGAAAGCATGATAGTGGTATGTGCGTACATGCATTACAACATATGCACATGCATATGACATGATGCAGCCACTATTTCGTTTATTTATGAATTTTTTTGACTTACCATTCTAAGATGGCGTGCGCCAGTCATGAAGCAGTAAATATAAAAATAAATATAAAAAAAGGCGTGACTCAACAGCAAGTTGCAGCTGCTGGTCCCTCCCAAAAACATTTTTTAAACTTTTTTTTAAAGAATAAAGCACTGCAACAGGAGGCGACGCCCCAGTCTAGCCTTTCCTTCACCATTACCTTTTGGGCTTTGAGGCTTCCTTCCTACACCACTCTGTGACTGAATCAACAGGTCGAGGTAACGAGAAGAGTGAGAAGAATTAGTCCCTTTGCTAGAGCTGCACTTCACTTTCCATGTGCGGGCCAGGCATGAATTTGCCTTCCTGTTGCCTCTTAATAGAGTCCCTCCTGTCAAGGCAGGCTATTGGCTATCTGATAAGTTTGAACCCTCCAGCTCATGCTAGCCTTGACATTCTCACAAGAACTGTCGACTGCCTTATGGAAAGCCCCAAGAGATGCCATCCTGGCCTGCACCCTGCTAGGCCACACCCTGTTGGTTCCACCGGGTCAATCAGTTACTCTAGCTAGCCACAGATGTGTGCCTGTTCCCCACGTATGAGGGCCCGACTTGTAAACAGAGAACATGACCGCCGTCCCTTGGCAGGCATTTCAGTAGACGGCATGTTCCAACATAAATCAGGCCCCACCAGCCATCTTGCATAGAGCCAGGTGAGAATGAATATACATCCCACACAATAAAGAACAAAATACGACTGCAAGCAGCTAACCATGCTTCTGGATTTTCACTGAACTACCCAGACGTTCAGTCTACTTATCGTGTAAGTTGGGGGTACCTCATAACATATAAATATGATATAAGCACCCACATTCATACAGTGGTTACTAAGCGCTGATAAATCTTTTTTTTTCTTTTCACAATACTTAAACAGTGAATAAATATATCTTTGCAGTGCACCCTCAGCGCCCACACAGGCACATTGCCCATTACTTTTTTTAAGGACTTTAATTCCTTCGTTGGCACTTGCTCAAACTCTGTTCTTTGTATTCTTTTCTCATTGTAAACACGTCCAATCAGCAAAATAAAGAAGTCGTCAGCGGGGCGTTAAACACATTCTTCCAAAGCGCTTCTCTGTTGTTGGCCTTTGCAGCGCTGAGGAGGAGCTGATGTCAGTAAATGGGCCTCTTTTCGCTCTGGTCCATTGATTTGCCTCCCTGTAGTGAACGGGAAAGATTGGGCGCTTCTGCTAAGCGGAAAAACCCAGTTTGTATATTTTTATTGCCTCTGTTATACACTGAGCAGCGAAACGCTTATAATTTTGAGAATAATGTATTTATTCACGGGTCAGCAGGCGAGGTTCCACAAGCAACTGCCCTTTGGACCCCATCCTTCTGCGTTTTTTTGTTTCCCTTTTCGAGTCACTTTGTAAAGACTCCGTAATTTATTGCTTGGTTGGTCTGCTGAAGCCCCGTGAGGTCTTTTAAAGTAAAGACGCTCCTAATTGCACGCACATAGAGCTTAAAAAAGGGCGTAAAGGGAGCGAGAAATATCCAGCGCAGATGAGGCAACTGAGAGCCAGAAATCATTTGGGAGACTCTGCAGGAACTGGCCTTTTGTCTGGTTTTGGGAAGAGGGGTCAGCGTTTAAGTTGGTGTTTCACTATGCTGGGAATTTACTGCCATCAGATAAGCAAGTCAAGAATAAAGACCAGTGGTCGAAGCAACAGATGGAATGCGAGTTTAGCCCATGAAAAACGTGTGTATGTGCACGGAAGCCCTGCACTGAATGAGACTGTGAGGTATCGACTTTTACGTGCTTTATGTTGCAGTAATTTAATGAAAGTACTTTGCTATTGCTTCTTAAATGCAAGGCGTTTGCCTGAGTAACTTTCACTTGTGCCTTTTTACTCTGAAACATTCAGCGAGTGCTGAAACCAGTCGTGGAAATGATTCGTGGTGTGAGGCGGGTGGACCGTGTGGGAACAGAAGAAATGACATTTGATGGCAAATGACATTTGATGCAGTGCTTTTGCTCCTGTTTATTTGTTTCTCTCCTCAACAGATAGTGAGGTGCTTAGACCCATCCTATCGATTTCACGTAAGGCATTTGATGAAGGACGGACCCCCCTCCAAGTATCAGAGAAGCACTTTTTGTTATTTTATGGTACCAGGTATTTGCATAGTGGAACATTCTCCATTTACTTGGTCTCTTTGGGGGGGAGGGGGTTATTTACTATTGCAGGCTCTCTTGTGGTGCAAAGAGGCCGCAAGCTTTGCGTCGATTGACACAATTAAAGAGGCCCGCAGGCACATCACAAAGTTGTGCAGTGATGCTTAAGTTCCAGTGCAATTTTTAGCAAATGTAGGTGCTAGTGATTTATGGCTGTTGTGATTCATCTGTGGGGGATTCTACACAGAGATTTCCACTCCTGGATTATATTTGGAGCGGGTGGTTGGTCTGGAGTTTGTCAATTTACACCCGAATGGCAAGATGTCCCTCACAGACCGCTGCTATCCATTCACCATCAACAGTCACACCTCTCACTCAAATGCACGCAGATATAAGTGCTCTCACGCGCATGCACACACATATAAGGAACACACAGACTCACACACATACACTCACAGTGTCAAATAGCGCGTCACTAAACTTTCGCTGTGTTTAGGATTGCTGCAGATTGCAGCTTTCTGTACCCTGACCTTAAAGGGGTGACAGCACAAACAGCACCAAGGATGGCCAGGGCTCAGAAAACAGGCCAGGAACACACTAAAGCTGAGCAGGCACTTTGAGGGCAGATAAATGCTGTGTACTCTTAATCCCATTCAGTTTCCCACCTGTTCCTCTCATTAGTAGGAAACCTGTTAGATTCAACCAACTAGGAAAGGGGCCTAGAATGTGGTTCTGTCAGAGCTTAATTTAAGAGTTTTCATTGTACTAATTCTGAGAAAGCTAACAGTTTGGCAGACAGTTCCCACCTTTACCCCAGTCTCCCTTTCTCTTAATCTCTCTCTCATTCTCGCACTCAAAGACACAAACACTGAGCATGTGTCAAGGGAAAAATTTGAACGTGAGGGCCCCCCCCCCCCACTCACATGCAGTTTTTGGGGCCGATTCACAGAACTAATCTGAGACAAAATCCTAAACGTACTACTTTTGGTATTCACAGAAGGCATTTAGTAGTAGTAAAGTTAGGATTTTTTCTTAAGTTTGACTTAAGACAGACTTAAGACAGACTTAAGACAAACTTAAGACAGACTTAAGACAGACTTAAGACAAACTTAAGACAAACTTAAGACAAACTTAAGACAAACACTAAAAAAACAAAGTTCAAATGGCTTGTAAAAGGGGCAACTGTAGAAGAGCAAGCTTCCTACAAATACCTCGGCATAAAACTGGGGCAGGGTTCAACATATAAGGAACACAAAATGGACCTAAAAGCAAAAGCGCAATCGCTAACTTCGCACACAGATTACTGTACAAAAAACTGGGCTGCCCGAATCATAACCATCTCTTTAAAGTGATGGCAGCCCAAATTCTTCCCACATTGTTATATGGCCTAGTCATTTGGTGCGGCAAGGAGGCTGACCTGTTAAACGAACTTCAGACGAAGGTTTACAAGGCCATCTTCAATCTGCCAAAGTGTGCCTCCCCAGCCCAGATTCGGTTGGAGTTCGGCCTCCAGAATCAGAAATTCAGGAGCATGAATTGCTTCGTGAAGCTATGTCAAAAGTTTCGCTCAGACGAGCCTGGCTCATTGAATAGTCTTTGTTGGGAAGAAATTAAAAACCAGATGGATCAAGAAACACCAAATTCATGGGGAACGCACCTGAGAAAATGTCTGTCGGAGCTTGAAATACAATTAGCATGGGACAGCACGACAGACCGGGCAAATTTCAGTAAATCGGTTAATGATGCAACAAAGAAGAAATCTTTCTTGGAAGATAAAAAAGCAATTTCCAAATGTCGGCATGGGTGGACTGTGATTAACTCTTACACGTCTTTCAAGCCACAAGCTTACTTAGTAGCTCACTTCAGCGTTGAGCTAAAAAAGAGCTTTATTGATTTCCGGTTGGACATGCACGATTCGAAAGACCTACAGCCATCTTGGAAAAACAACCAACAGACAGCACGCTGTCGATTATGTGGCTTCCTCAATGAAACATTAGCTCATCTGCTATGCGCATGCCCTGCAGTTATGGACTTGAGGAGACTGCTTTTAAAACCTATTTTTAATGAATTGAACATTCGCACCTGCAGGCAAGCCGTGACACGCTGGATGGAAGGGTCTTCCATAATCTTGTCCTGCAGGGGTGTAACATTTTTGGCAGAAGTAAGGAAACTTTTACGGCAAGTCGATCCAGTGTAAATCAAAAATACATGACCAATGCTGACATGGGTTCAGGCGAATAACTGCATCAGCTCACAGGCCCACGTAACAAGCGGACTAAATGCCTAACCAATTGCGGGTCAATTTGAACAGTAGAATTTTTTACTTCTATAGGGCTAGTTAATTTAACATGACTAACTCAGCTGTGTCAGCTCTTTTATAACAGCGAATGCAGATGGTCTTTGCTTTGAACCTATATTACGGTATTTTGCCACTTGGAAGATCTATCCAGGAAAAGTAACTTTTATTTAAATTATAACATCGCATGCCGGTGGCCCATCACTTGCACTTTAGTCAACAACCTATGTGTATCTTCAAGGATGTTTAGATTTTAAAAATTGCATATTCGTTTGTTATTGGGTTGTGACTCAGTTGGAGGTTTTTTAATCATTTGTGTAGGACAAGAATATTTTTATATATTGTAAATTGTAACGATTTTAAGTAATCATATACAATAAACTATGATTGATTGATTGATTAAGACAAACTTAAGACAAAATCCTAACTTTACTACTACTAAATGCCTTCTGTGAATACCAAAAGTAGTAAGTTTAGGATTTTGTCTCAGATTAGTTCTGTGAATCGGGCCCTTTGTATTTACACTGCTGTTGGGTTGGGAATATTCCCTGCATAGTATATGTATAGGGTCATGTTCCCCTGTCCTGACTGCATGTGCATTTGGTATTGTGACTTTAGTTTTCGCCCTAGTGTCATGCTAATCTAAGCATGAGCGCAGAAGCCTAGGCCTATCCCAGACTGTCTAAAGGTCATGGACCTGTCCTTTGACTTGCAGGGAAGACCTGGCTTAGCAGTGCGGGCTGGACTATTCCCATGAGGAACAGGGTCAAGTCTGATTTGCATATGGCTGGGTCTGAACTGGGGTGGCGAAGTGAGCTAAAGAACGATGATGGATTCAACCCAGATCTGTGACTGGGGGTGAGTGTCTGAAAAGTTTCAGCACTCCGTCCATCATCTCCTTGTGTTTGCTTTGCTTTCCCTTCCAGGGGTTCACCAAGCTTGCCTTTTTTTTACAGTGTACTACTGTCCCTGTACTGGGTGTAGCACATATAGCAATGGTGGCAGCATACTGTGTTTTGAGACTGATAGTCTGCTCATACCTTTTTACCTGTGTCACTAAGAATTTGGCTCACGGGTCTCTCTTGTGTAAAGTTCCATTGTTATGTGGCTGCTCATAAGCTTGGGCTGACACCCTGTGTGTATGTTGAATGTAAGTGCTTGTCTAGTGTGCACATAGCACATGTGCAGCAGTAGGACCCTGTGTATGAGTGAGTCTGAGTACTGAAGCCACAGAGATCCATTTTGGATGCCCCTAGTTTGGCATGGCACAAGATGGAGGATGATGACAGTTTGCTCTGACAGTGGAATTGTATTGCCTGCATTCCTGTGGCTGGAGGGTGGAGAACCAGACATTGAAGTGTTGCGGATGAAAATAGGGCTACCCTTAGAAAATCCATAAAGATGTTTGTTAGCATGAGACTGCTGATTAGTTCTTTCTGGGCACTGCAATTTGTCTGATGGTAGGGCACACTGGTAGGACTGCAGTTGTGTTGTGCAAGGTGAGTAGGTTTCTAGGTCAGGCTTGTCCTTTTGTCTAGCATGCTTACAGCTTCAGAGAGGCTGATGACAGCCAGATACAAAAACCTCACAATCCATTGTGCCCAGTTAGGAGACAGTTCCAGTGCGATCCATTGTGACAAGTAGCACTCTACAAAAATGCTCTGTTAGGAGGTGCATGAGAAAGACACTTGAAAGAAAACCACCACTAGTTCTGAAGGTTGAGACAGTTGATCCACGTCCCCTATCCAGAAATTGGTCATGAAAATGGGATCCAAACCACCCACTTACTTTCACTTTCAAGACCTTCATGAACAAGTAAGGGAGTACTCTGCAAAGTACTGAAAGGACTGCTGTGTGACCATGGCTGGTGTTTTCCTCACAGCCAGTCTCCTTTAGGTGAGGGACATTCACCTGAAGCCTGCACTTTCTGATAGATGAGCTGAGGGTCTGCCTAGTACCTACAAGTCTGCCTAACATGCTGACAAAAGGAGCCTGCCTGGCCCCTGCAGGAAGAGAGACTGTCTATAAATCAATCAATCAGGATTTTTTAAAGCATGCTACTTACCCGTGAGTGTCTCAAGGCGCTATGGTGGGAGGAGCGCGCAGCTCCGTAGGTCATTCGAAGAGCCAGGTCTTGAGGTCCTTTCTGATTTGGTGCAGCGTCGGGCTTCGTCGGATGCGGTGGGGGAGTTTGTTCCAGGTCTTAGCTGCGAGGTAGGAGAAGGATCTGCCACCCACTCTGGCCCTGTGGATGCGGGGGACTGTGGCGAGGGCTAGGTCGGCAGAGCGGAGGTTTCTCTTGGGGGCATGGAAGGAGATTCGTTTGTTGAGGTATTGGGGTTTGGAGTTATGGAGTGCTTTGTAGGCATGTGTGAGCAGTTTGAAGGTTATTCTTCTTTCGACGGGGAGCCAGTGGAGGTCACTGAGGTGTTGGGTGATGTGGTCATGTCGTGGGATGTCGAGGATAAGTCTGACTGTGGCGTTCTGGATTGTCTGGAGGTTTCAGAGGAGTTTTTTGTTTATTCTGGCAGAGAGGGCGTTTCCGTAGTCCAGTCTGCTGTTGATGAGTGCGTGGGTGATGGTCTTCCTGGCGTGGAGTGGATCCTGAAGGTCATGCAAAGTATGCTGAGGGTGTTGAAGTAAGTGGAGGACACGGCGTTGATCTTTCAACCTTAATATGACTGAATTTATGTCTATAAAAAGCCTTCCCCTTTTGAAGTTGACTGGTCTAATCATCTTTCTGTACCCTTCCTCATCCGAACCCTTTACCAAACTCCACTTACAAAAGAAAATATAAAATAAATGGACCCACCCTCTAAAAATAAATCAAAGACTCTTCCCTTCGAGTACTGCTACCTATCGATCCCTCACAAACATTGATAAGATTGTGAAAAATTGCAACAAAATTATTTTTACTCTCTTTTCAAACTGAGAAGAAAACAACCGTGAATGGCCTGACAATATTCAATATCAACCATTCTTCTTTACAAACTCAAAGTCACCAGAAAATAATTGGAATTGGTCATACTTATAGTGAAAACTGCCTTCATTGAGGAGCAATTCTCCATCTCTCCAGCTCCTGTGGGCACCCTCTTCCAATTCATCCATGCTAATACTTGTCCTGTAACCAATTCAGCACCAGCTGGTTCAGTCGCTTAATGTAACAAATGCCTCTCTTTTTTACTGAAAAAAATAAACATAATTCCTGAAAAAAATATCTTGCCAAACTATTCTCATCCCTAACAACGTCTCCCAAAAACCACTAACCACATCATCATGTCACACTTTTACTCTCCAGTGGTACCTTTCCTAGCTAAAAACAGACCAGATCGCTTTAATCTTAAAATCAAAACTGTTTCCTAATATCTTAGCTAATTTTAGGCCTTTGTCCAATTTACACTGGCTAGGGAGAGCCATGGAACAATGTGTCTCCACACAACTAAGCAAATACATCAATAACAAACGCTTATTCACTATTACTCAGGTTTTCACTCTAGGTTTTACACAGAAACGCCCACCCGAAGGTGCTTGGTTATATACACTGAATATTGGACTGGGTGACCCAAGTTTACAACTACTCCTTCCTTGATCTCTTAAGAGTATTCAGCCCTGACAAACACTATGGGCTGCTTACTTTGCTAGAACAAAGAATGGGCTTTCATGATCAAGTTCTAAATTGATTTTCCTCTTTCCTTTCGCATTGTGCTTGGCGGATCAAGATGAGAAACCATATATCAAGCAGCTCAAGGCTCAGTTTCGGCCCTATAATCTGCATTCAGACCTCTGACCACCTGAAGACTGCTGCCGGCATGCTTGAATCATTTCCAAATGGTGGTTAAGCAGTTTTGGCTGGTGTTGCTCAGTCCTCAATCACCCTATCATGCCCCAACTTGATAAAAAGATAATGCAACCACATCTGTGCAGTTTTGGGAGACTTACACTCACTTGTCTTACTTTGAAAGCCCTTCCTCCAGGAACTGCACTTTATCTAGTAGGATTTGTAATTAGTATTTGTGATCATTTCCAGCGGGCAGGATCAGAAGCAAATACTCTGCATTTGAAACTCCTAAATTCAAACTATCCCTTACTTTGAACCAGTCTTTCATGTGTGCTGGAACCAACATCTGGAAAGCTATTCCGCATACATTAAGAACATTAGGAACTCACCTGAATCTTTTCTTGTTCATGAAAATGTTGAACATGGTGGTGGGTCACTATATTACATACAATAATGGGATGATGATAAACTCACATCAACCTACCCATTACATTGCAAGCTAAGTATACAATTACTATTATTAACTCCATTTAATATTTATTTATAACATATATCTTTATTGATATTTTGCCAGAAAACATCAAAAACATTTAAAGTAAAATTCAAAAGGGAGGTACAAGTAGACATGTAACATCAGTCATAACGTTCACTCTTGTGCTCTTGTGTTAGTTTGTAATAATCTTATAGTTTGTATCTCTCATTCCCCTTCCTTGGCAATCCCTCAGTTCCAGGAATCTTGCTTGTGACTTCCTGTGTTAATTTACCCCCAGCTCTAATCTAAATTTAAACAAGAAGTTGACGCAAGTTTTAGTGGACTCTCCAATTTAATGTACCACCTTCATCAGGACCATATAGTCTTTATCAAAGATAATAGAGTGGTAGGGCATGAATATAAACTCCCAAAACCACCTGAAACCAAGTCCATTGGGGATAAAGAATGACAGAACAAAATGACAAGAAATTACACTAGAAATGTCTGGAGAAGGGTACTACTACGGCCCCACCATTGTCAATGGTAAACCACCAGCATTCTTTTAAATAATATACAATATATAATTTAAAAAAATTGTATGTGTAATGCAACCTTATCTAAAAAACAGTAGTGTCATATGATAACATGTCAATCAAGAAATTGAATTTATAAGTCATTAGGACTCCAAGCTCATTATTTCAAATAAAATGTAGTAATCATGCTGAAATACATTCAAGCCAAACTTGTTACACCAAGATCTAAGCCATAGCAGAGAGAGCAAGCATTGGCAAAGCCAGTTGGTCTTGCCTATGCAAGAGCTATCGTCTTTGGCAATGTGTTTTTGCCATGTTGTACACCAGTGTGGTTGCTGATCCGCATGGCTAAAAGTTAGTGGCATGGAATGTCGTAGAGTGGAGTAGGAGAGTAGAGTGCTGTAAAGTGGGTTAGTTAGAGTGTCGCAGAGTGGAGTATGGGAAGTGGAGTTGAGTAGAGGGGAGTAGAGTTCAGTGGTTCAGTGACTGAGTGTCTTAGAGTGGAGTGGCGTGGAGTGGGGTGGGGTGGAAAAGGGTGGAGTGGGTTGGCGTGGATTGAGGTAGTGGGGTGGATTGGATTGGAGTAAAGTGGGTTGGATTGGGTTGTGGTTGGGTGGGGTGTATTGAGTGGAATACAGTGGATTGGAGTGGATGGACTGGATGGGGTGGATTGAATTGGAGTGGGGTGGATTGAAATTGGGTGATAGGATTTGGGTCGATTACATTGGATTTGAGTAGAATAGACTGGAGTTCATTGGATTGGGTTATTGTCGATTTGACTGGAGTGCAGAGGGGGGAATTGAATTGATGTGGGGTGGATTGGATTGGTGTGGTGTGGATTAGATTGGAGTGGGGTGGAGTAAGGTGGTTTGGAGTGGGGTGGATTGTAGTGAAGTGGGGTGGATTCAGGTGGACTGGATTGGACTGAAGTGGGGTGGATTGGATTGAAATGGGCAGGATTGGAGGGGGGTGGTTGGATTGTATTGGGGTGGATTGTGTTGTGTTGGATTAGGATGGAGTGGGATTGATTGGACTGGAGGGGTGTGAAATAGATTTGAGTGGGTGGGTGGGTTGAATTGGATTGGGTTGGAGTGGGGTGGGTTGGATTGGAATGGGGTGGGTTGGAATAGTGTGGGTTGGATTGGAATGGGGTGGGTTGGGTTGGATTGGAGTGGGGTGGATTGGACTGGAGTGGGGTGGATGGATTGGTATGGAGTGGGTTGGACTGGAGTGGGGTGGATTGTGGTGGATAGGACTGGATTGGATTGAATTGGAGTGGAGTGGAGTGGATTGGAGTGGAGTGGATTGGAGTGGGGTGCAGTGGAGTGGAGTGGGGTGGATTGGATTGGATTGGGGTGGAGGGGTGGATTGGATTGGGGTGAGGTGGTTTGGATTGGAGTAGGGTAGATTGTACAGGCTGGATTGGATTGGTGTGGAGTAGATTGTGGTGGATTGGAATGGAGTGAATTGGGATGGAGTGGGACAGATTGGAGTGAGGTGGATTGGAGTGGGGTGGACTGTTTTGGATTGGAGTGGGGCAGATTGTCTTGGATTGGAGTGGGTCAGATTTTTTAGATTGGAGTGGGGTGGATTGGGGTGGACTGGATTGGTGGGTGGATTGGATTGGTGTGGGGTGGATCAGACTGGAGGGGGGTACATTGGTATGGAGAGGGTGGATTGAATTAGGGTGAGGTGGTTAGGATTGGAGTGGAGTGGAGCAGATTGTTTTGGATTTGAGTGGGGAAGATTGAAGTGGGGCAGATTCTTTTGGACTGGAGTGGGGTGGATTGTGGTGGATTGAATTGAAGTGGAGTGGACTGGGGTGGATTGGAGCGGAGTGAGTGTATTGGATTGCGGTGAGGTGGATTGGATTGGATCGGAGTGGGACAGATTGTTTTGGATTGAGTGGGGCATATTGGAATGGGGCAGATTTTTTTGGATTGGAGTGGGGCAGATGGGGGTGGGGTAGATTGGAGTGAAATGGGACAGTTTGGAGTGGGAATGGATTGGAGTGAGGTGGATTGGATTGGAGTGGGTAGATTGTTTTGCATTGGAGTGTGACAGATTGGAGTGGGTAGAATTAGAATGGGGCAGATTGTTTTGGATTGTAGTGGTGTGGATTAGAGTGGGATGGATTGGAGTGGGGCAGACTGGAGTGGGGCAGATTGGAGTAGGGCAGAGTGGAGTGGGGCAGACTGGAGTGGGGCATATTGGAGTGGGGCAGATTGGAATGTGGCCGATTGTTTTGGATTCGAGTGGGGCAGGTTGTTTTGGATTGGAGTGGGGCAGATTGTTTTGAATTGGAGTGGGGAAGATTGGTTTGGATTAAGTGTGGCAGATTGGAGTGGGGCAGATTGTTTTGTATTGGAGTGGGGCAGATTGTTTTGGCATGGAGTGGGGCAGATTGGAGTGGGGAGACTGTTTTGGATTGGAGTAGGGCAGATTGTTTTAGATTTGAGTAGGGCAGATTGGAGTGGGGCAGATTGTTTTGGATTGTATTGCAGCAGATTGTTTTGATTTGGAGTAGGGCAGATTGTTTTGGATTGGAGTGGGGCAGATTGTTTTGGATTAAAGTGAGGCAAATTGGAGTGGGGCAGATTGAAGTTGGGTGGGTTGGGAGGATTGGAGTGTGGTGTGGTGGATTGGAGTGGATTGAATTGGGGTGAATGGTTTAGATTGGATAGGTCTAAGGTGAATTGGACTGAGTGGCGAGGATTGGTGTGGTGTGAGGTGGGGTGGATTGGCGTGGATTGGAGTGGGGTGGATTGGGGTGTACTGCATGATTATGTGTTAAAGCATCATTTCAGAAATTAGTAATTACACATAAGAAAGAAACAGTGTCACTTTGCAATAAGATAATCCTCATCTTTTGAGAACAGCCCCCACAAGCAAAAACAAAAGAAAACATGAGTGCAAAGTGAGAAAAGAAGACATGGCAAAATAAAAGAAAGTTAACTATAGAAAAAAACTTTGCAATTTTGTTTGTCCTGCTCGGCATGTTTTCGCTAGTCACACGCCTTCTGTTTGCAGGGCACTAGAAGTTAAAAAGAACAAAATAGTACCTCAATCACGTCGGGAGCAGCAGATAGGCACAGATTAAGTTGAAACAATCAGTGCTTGGTCCCTGCTCCACAGAGAGGAACGGAAATGATGTTTGGCCTGCCTTGATGAATCACGAGGCTGTAAAGAAAAGTAAAGAAAAGTGCCATGCAAACCAACAAATGGTGAGCAACGGGCGGGCTCTAAGCCCTTTTTGGATACAAGAGTCTTTGGCTGCTGCTGGCATATAAAGTGGGGGGTGGGGGGAGAATAATAAAAATGAAATGAAAAAGACTTACCTGACTCTGCCGGCCGCTTTGGTGCTGCTGTGCCACGCAGCACTTCAGGGCTGAAGTGCAGGGTAGACGCTGGGAGACACTGTTTACCTCAAGAACTTCCGGCCCATCTCCCTGCTTCCTTTCCCAGCCAAGGTCATCGAGAAGATCGTCAACAAACAGCTAACCCGATACCTCGAAGAAAACAGCATCCTGGACCCATCCCAATCAGGGTTCAGCAGCAACCACAGCACTGAGACTGCCCTCATCGCCGCCACCGACGACATCAGGACCCTGCTGGACAACGGTGAGACCGCAGCCCTCATCCTGCTGGACCTCTCCGCCGCCTTCGACACTGTCTGCCACCGCACTCTACGCGCACGCCTCCACGACGCAGGGATCCGAGACAAGGCCCTGGAATGGACCACCTCCTTCCTCGACGGCAGAACCCACAGAGTCCGCCTCCCACCTTTCCGATCCGAAGCCTCCGAGATCATCTGCGGCGTACCCCAGGGATCTTCCCTCAGCCCAACACTGTTCAACATCTACATGGCCCCTCTCGCACGCATCGCCAGACAGCACGACCTCAACATAATCTCCTACGCCGACGACACTCAACTGATCCTCTCCCTCACCAAGGACCCCCTCGCCGCCAAATCCAATCTCCATGAAGGAATGAAGGCCGTCGCCGATTGGATGAAGATCAGCCGACTAAAGCTGAACACGGACAAGACAGAGGTCCTCATCCTCAGCTCCAACCCCTCAGCCTGGGACGACTCCTGGTGGCCAACGACACTGGGAGCAGCCCCGACACCCACCGACCACGCACGCAACCTGGGAGTCATCCTCGACTCAACGCTCTCCATGGCCAAGCAAGTCAACGCAGTCTCCTCATCCTGCTTCAACACCCTCCGCATGCTTCACAAGATCTACAGGTGGATCCCGACAGATACAAGAAGAACAGTCACCCAGGCCCTCGTCAGTAGCAGACTTAACTATGGGAACGCCCTCTACGCGGGAGCCCCGGCCAAGCTCATCAAGCGACTGCAACGCATACAAAACGCCTCCGCACGCCTGATCCTCGACGTACCACGCCACAGCCACATCACCCCCACCTGAGGAACCTGCACTGGCTCCCCGTCGACAGGAGAATCTCCTTCAAACTCCTCATCCACGCACACAAGGCACTCCACAAGCCTGGCCCAGCCTACCTCAACAGACGACTCTTCTTCTACGTCCCCAACCGCCAGCTCCGCTCCGCCGACCTCTCCCTCGCCACCGTCCCTCGCATTCGAAGAACAACCACCGGCGGCAGATCCTTCTCACACCTCGCCGCCAAGACCTGGAACACCCTTCCACTAAGCCTACGACAGACCCAAGACCTGCTGACCTTCAGGAGGCTACTCAAGACCTGGCTGTTCGACCAGTAGCAGCACCCCCCCTTTTTTTCTCCCCAGCGCCTTGAGACCCTCGCGGGTAAGTAGTGCGCTCTACAAATTCTGTGATTGTGATTGATTGTTTACCCACTATTTTCAGAGGGTACACGCCTTTTATCCTGCTGAAAAGCTAACCACTTTCAGCAGCGTGCCACGTTCCTTTCCTACTTCTCCCGGAATTCACAGAAATATGCTGAGCCCATACCGGTGTAATTGTCTGATGCTGAGGCACTTTTTGAGTCTGCTTTTGTTCTGAGCAGCAAAGTGCAGGTGGGAAGGGGCTTATCATTTTCCAGCTTCGCCCATAACAATAGCCGGAGTTAAGGGGCCATTAGGCTTCTTTTTCTTGGAGTATGTATCTTGGGAACTATCCAGAGCCTCACACCTAGATGCAATGGAAGGGAAACAAAGGCTCACATCTAATCACTTCACAGATACTTAAGAGAGAAGTGCTTTTGACTTTGTTCGGTCCCTTTATATAAAAGATATGCATACCCTGCAAGAATGCCAGAAGTGTTGGTTGGTCCAGTATTTACACAAATAACAATTTAAATACCACTAGTTTGTTTTATTTCTTTTATAGCACTTTAGCACTACTCATCCCAATGCAGGGTGTCAGAGCGCTTTACATCACATGTACATGTTATAAGTTGACAATATATCATATGTGTGTACATCAATATAAAGGATGTGTTACATAAGACAGTGGGGGTTACAAGGTGTAGGAGCAACATGTCCTTCATACCTCATTGTGCTATATTAGAAGGATTACAATTTATGAACTACAAGTAACAAATGGATCTCTGTCTTAAAAGCGGTAAAGCACTTACCCATTTACATAAAATAAAAATCAGTCATCTGCGTGTTACATAATGTGCTTTGCAGGAGACATATTAACCCTCTATGTTACTTTGATTCAAAAGTAGGACTAAGCAAAACACAGACCTCTCCAGCAAATACGCTATCCTCCAGAGTTATTATTATTCCCTGAGATTTAGCTGGTGCAGAAAGATCTCTGCAGCAGATGCCTTAACCTCATCAGATATTTTAAAATACAGAACAGATTTACTGCCACGTTTCTCCTTCTTACCAATTTCTTTGTGGCAGGGTTTAAAAAAAATGTATATGTTGAGGCACAGATTTTGAATCGGGGTTACGTCAATATTTTGGCACAACTTCAATGCAAAATCTAATTTGTTAAATATTGTAATGAGCTCAAATGTATTCATGATAGACATGCTAAACATATCTGAGGTCTTAAGATCTGATGTCACTTCCTGTGAAGTAATGAGTTGGGTTGGCACTTCCTGTGATGCCACATGCAGTCACGCACCATGATGTCCCGCCTCGCAGCCATCGTCCGACAACAAGGCCTCAACATCGTATCCTACGCCGACAACACCCAGCTCATCCTCTCCCTCACCAAAGACCCCACCACTGCCAAACTCAACTTCCAGAAAGGAATGCAAGACGTCGCAGTCTGGATGACCAACAGCTGCCTGAAGCTCAACGCTGAGAAGACAGAAGTCCTCGTCCTTGGTACCACCCCTTCGGCATGGGACAGCACCTGGTGGCTGACCGCCCTCAGAAGCCCACCTACCCCCTCAGACCACGCCAAGAACCTCGGCATCGTACTCGACTCATCACTCACCATGAACCGACAGGTCAACGCCGTCACCTCCAGCTGCTTCAACACCCTCCGCATCCTCCGCAAGACCTTCAAGTGGATCCCCCCTGAGTCAAGGAAGACAGTCACCCACGCACTCATCACCAGCAGACTGGACTATGGAAACGCACTCTACGCCGGCATCAACAAGTCCCTACTCCACAAACTCCAGACAATACAGAACACCGCCGCCAGACTTGTTCTCGGCATCCCCCGACACGAACACATCAGCTAATACCTACGAAGTCTCCACTGGCTCCCCTTGGAGAAAAGAGTCACTTTCAAAATCCTCACTCACGCCTACAAATGCCTACACAACAATGGACCCAAATACCTCAACGACAGAATCAACTTCCACGTACCCAAAATAAACCTCTGATCTTCCAACCTAGCACTGGCCGAAACCCCGCGCATCCACAGAGCCAGAGCAGGCGGAAGATCCTTCTCTCACATTGCAGCCAAGACCTGGAACGAGTTACCGGCAGACATCAGATGCGCCCCCTCCTTGAACACCTTCAGGAAGAGCCTCAAGACCTGGCTCTTCTGCTAAACAGATCTGCGGACCCCCCCCCCCCCCCCTCAGCGCCTTGAGACCCTCACGGGTGAGTAGCACGCTTACAATTCCCTGATTGATTGATTGATGTCACTTCCTGTGATGTCACTTCTTGAGATGTCACATGCAGTGATGCCACTTCCTGTGATGTCACACATTGTGATGTCACACCCATTCGGCCTAACTTGGTGAGTCCCCTCCCACGTCTGTATTTTAGGACTTGAGCCCTGCTTCGCTCAGCAAAAATGTACACTGAGATTCTGAGCTTTAACCTTGCAGATAGAGGCCGAAGCTAAACCGAGGCTGTAAAGGGTGCGAGCTTCCCCTAGGTCACAGGACAGGCCCCGGTATAAACTTTTAAGAAAGGAGAAAAATACACCCTGTAGGAAAGTAGGATCTGCTTTCATGGTTACCCCCACTTTTTGCCTGGTGCTCAGCTATTAACTCGTCACCACACCCACCCACAAGGCAGGACACACCCTCGACCCCATCTTCGCAGGAGGAAACAGCATCCATTTCAGCCACACCACACAACCCCCATGGACTGACCGCCACTGCGTACACTTCCTTGTCGACAAACCCAAGCCGCCCAAACCAGCTCCACGCCCTTCTCGAAGGAACTGGTGCAGAGTCACCGAGGAGCAGCTCAACTCCACCCTCAACAGCGACACCCCCACCGCCGCAACCGACGCCAACCTCAAGCCAGGGAACTTCACTCATGGATCTCCAACTGCGCAGACAAGCTCGCCCTGTTACGCAACTCCGACAGACAGCACCCCAGGAAAGCCACCTAGTTCACCGCCGAACTCCCAGACGCACCTACAGACGTCTCGAGAAGAACTGGAGAAACTGCAAGATGCCTGAAAACCACAGCACCTACAAGAACGCCAGGACGGAATTCCATCAACGCATCAGAACCACCGAAAGAACCTTCATCCACAACAAAATCCTCGCCAACTCCAGCAACTCCAAGGAACTCTTCAGCGTCATTCAGGAATTCACCAAGCCTCCCAGCGAAACCACAGACCTCTGCAACAAGCTCAGAACTTACTTCCATATGAAAATCAAGAACCTCTATGACAACTTCAATGACCAAACACCTGACTCCGCTACCACCTCGCCCTCCGACAACGCCAGCCAGCCCACCAACTCCTCCAGGACACCGGTCACGACCGAAGAGACCGCAGTAACCATGAAAGGCACCCAATCGGGGGCCCCCAAACCTCTGCCCACTGCACATCTACCACAGAGCCGCCATCGCACCAGAACTACGACACACCATCAACACCACCTTCAAGACTGGCACCTTCCCGGACGACTGGAAATGCGCAGAAGTCAGGCCACTGCTTAAGAAGCCCTCAGCAGATCCCACGGACCTCAAGAACTACCATCCCATCTCTCTCCTCCCCTTTGCGTCGAAAGTCACAGAGAAGACCGTCAACGCACAGCTAACAAGGTTCATCAAAAACAACTCCATCCTCGATCCCTCCCAATCCAGATTTCGCAGCAACCACAGCACCGAGACCGCCCTACTCACCACCACAGACGACATCTGCACCCTCCACGACCAAGGCCACACCACAGCCCTGATCCTACTCGTCCTGTCAGCGGCATTCGACACCGTCTCCCACCGCACACTCGCCGCTAGACTACACGACGCCGGCATACAAGGAACCGCCCTCGACTGGATCCGCTCGTTCCTCACCGGCAGAAACCAAAGAATCAGACTGCCACCCTTCCTCTCCGAACCCACGGAAATCAACTGCGGAGTACCCCAGGGACCATCTCTCAGTCCAACCCTCTTTAACATCTACATGGCCCCCCTCGCCGCCATCTTCAAACAGCACGGCCTCAGCATAGTATCCTACGCCGACGGCACCCAGCTCATCCTCTCCCTCACCAAGTACCCCACCACCACCAGACTCAACTTCAAGGAAGGAATGCAGGACGTCGCATCCTGGATGAACAACAGCTGCTTGAAACTCAACTCAGAGAAAACAGAAGTCCTTGTCCTCGGAACCACCCCATCAGCATGTAACAGCAACTGGTGGCCCACCGCCCTCGGCAGCCCTCCAACCCCTAATGACCATGCCAGAAACCTCGGCATCATACCCGACTCCTCCCTCTCCATGAACCGACAGGACAACGCCGTCGCCTCCAGCTGCTTTAACACCCTACGCGTTCTCCGTAAGACCTTCAAATGGATCCCCCCCCTGAGTCAAGGAAGACAGTCACACACGCACTAATAACCAGCAGATTGGACTACGGAAATGCCCTCTACGCCGGCATCAACAAGTCTCTACTCCGCAAGCTCCAGACGATACAGAACACCGCAGCCAGACTCGTCCTCAGCATCCCTCAACATGAGCACATTAGCCAACACCTACGGAGCCTCCACTGGCTCCCCATCGAGGAGAGAGTCACTTTCAAGATACTCACCCACGCCTACAAATGCCTCCACAACACTGGACCCCAATACCTCAACGAGAAAATCGCCTTCCACGAACCCAAAAGAAACCTCAGATCCACCAACCTCGCCCTCGCAGAAACCCCTCGCATCCACAGAGCCAGGACAGGGGGTCAAGACCTGGAACGAGCTCCCGATCAACATCAGACGCGCCCCCTGGCTGAACACCTTCAGAAAGGCCCGTAAGACCTGGCTCTTCGACTGAACGGAACTGCTGCACCCCCCCCCAGTGCCTTGAGACCCTCACGGGTAAGTAGTGAGCTTACAATTTCCCTCATCGATTGATTGATTGATTGATTTACTGACTAGTCTGGCTGGGATACTGCTAATCAGGACCCTAGTCTATCTGCTTTCTCCATTAAATTGTTATGTTCAGTACTTAGGTACATCCCAGATTGGATACTGAGGTACCCTTAGTATATGGTACTAAGGTACCCAGGGCATAGCTACCCTAGAGGTCCCTCATGGGCTGAAGCATGCATTATGCCACCCATGGGAGACCATTCAAAATAGAACTACAGGCCTGCCATTGCAGCTTGTGTAAGTTGGTGCTAGCACCACTTACTAAAGATATAGGTTTCCTATATCTAGGGTTGCAGCACTTAAAACCTATAAGTCACCCCTTTATCAATCCTGAAGGCAGGGTGCTTGGTTCTAAGCGTGAGGGTGCCCCTGCATGAGCAGGACACCCCTACAGCCTATGGAGTCTATTCTCCCGGGTTGTAAGTGAAGCAGCCACATACTATAAAGAGGGGCACCGCGTAATTACGCGTAATTACGCGATGACCATCTTGAAAACGGCTACAACGAATCCTATCATGTTTGGTATCAAACATGTTGGAATCATACCCCCACATTATGAACGGTGTGGGAGGTATGATTCCAAGCACTGGAAGAGCCCCCCATTAGGCTCTCAGTACCAGCCTTCTTGACCCGGACAGCACAAAATGGTTGCTGCCGACCAGAGACACTGCTGCTGAGCCAAGCTCGAGCAGGGGAAGGCAGAACAATAGGCATTCTGTCACAGGGAGGTGTGATCACCTCCCAGACAGGATTAAGTGTATTGGGACCGGGTGGGTGCGCTTGCCAGCGCCACTAAGTCTGCATGAGGGGCACATTTGGTGTCCTTGTGCATAGTCCAGTTCAAACCAATCCTGGGAGTCGTTGGCTCCTGCTCTGGCGCAAAACTGGACAAAGGACATGCGAGTAACCTCCCCCCTGTCCAGACACTCCCCTGGGAGGGTCCCCTGAATCGTCCCAACCCTTTCCTAAGGGTAATTAAGGGCTTACCTGTGGGTGGGTCCCTAGATTCGTAGCGGGACAAGATTCAGATCAGACACCACTTCTTCTTCTACCATCTGGGCACTCTGGACTTCGCTGGACTTCGCTTGTGCTCGACTTCGTCTCCCATCCAGTCTGCTGCATCATCTGTGCCTGTGTACCATACAGGAACCTTCCAAGGCCTGTGAGCATCAAAGACACCTGAAGGAATCTCCTTTGGAGTGAAGGAGTCACTCCCCTGTATTCGCAGGCACCGCAACTAAGTCGACCAGTCTGTTGATCCAGAGCTCCTCCGGACTCTGAAAGGCTCTGCAACACAGGTGGTAGTTTTCCACACCTCCTGAGTCCTGCCCTGCCCTCTCATCATGTTTGAGGCGAGTATCCCTCGTGGGGGTTGCAATAACTGTACCCCTGTGCATCGCGGCAACTTGCAGTTGCCAAGGCTTGTTGGCTTCCTTCAAAGAAGGTCTTCAGGCTACAAGTAGCCCCAACCTTGAGCACCTCCAGTGACCAGAATCTTCAGCCACATCACATCGTGTGCATCGTGGCCTGCATCTTTTGGTGAGCTGCTTGAGGTCCTCGCGCAACTCCAATGCTTCCAGCCTGTGGGTCCATTTGAGAGTCACCTTTGTTTCTTTTGGGCTCCCCTAATTGCTCAGGGCCTGTCCTGACTCCCCTGCTTTTGGTGAGTCCCCTGGACATTGCTGGTCCCAACAAAGC
Organism: Calotriton arnoldi; assembly: GCA_963921515.1. NCBI lineage: Eukaryota > Metazoa > Chordata > Amphibia > Caudata > Salamandridae > Calotriton > Calotriton arnoldi. The sequence continues at coordinate 51,597 of CAWUFW010004821.1, forward strand.
ACCTTCTTTGATTTCTGCATTGGTTGCATTTGCCAAGGCTTGTTGGTGCTTCTGCCGGACATCGACCCCTCAGCACTCGACATCCAACGTGGGACAGCTCGTGCATGGGTCCTGGTCATCCTCAGAGTCACCTGGTCCTCACAGCTGCAGAGTCAATGTCATCGTCATCCATCCTGCAACACCCGAAATCGGAGGGCATTCGCCTTCCAAGTCACCTGGTCACTCCTAAGTGACATAGACTCTGTCCCCTCTGCTTGCAGGTACCTCTCATCTAGAATCCACCTTCGCATTCCACTGGACACTTTCTCCTTCTTCAGCAGCGGCACTTTCCTGAAGTCCTCCATTGGGTTGGATGGCGGTTTCCGACACCACTTCACACGTATGTACCCGGCTTCCCTGGTGTAGGTAACATGGGTATTAGGATATCCACGGGTGGGGTGGCTCTCCAACCTTCTGTCTTCCATGGGGTTTCTTCAGGGCCCACTGGGAAGGGTACTTAATCTTTAAAAATCTAACCGCGACTTACACGTAGAGTTGTACGGAGCACGCAGTCGTGTTCCCACACTGCACACGCTCTCCGTGGGGTCCCTATCTACTCACCTTGAGTGGTTCCTTGGGTCCCCAGCACTTTTACGTCCTCTCGACCTCACCTTGACCCGAGTCGACGTTCTAATACCACTTTCTTAGTATATGGTTTGGTCTCCCCCCGGGGTCCACTGTGTATTCTGTGCTATTTACTGTGTTTCTTTGCAAAGTATTGTGTGCATTGTGATTATCTCCAGGTAGGAGATATCTTAACGTGTTAGAGAGTATATTATAATAAATACATATTTTTTATAAATACCTTGTGTGGTTCTTTTTTCACTTAATCTATAGTATAAGATTGCATTCTGGTAAAACAAGCTGCTTTACACTCCTTCTGGACTAAACTTGAAGGCTGCTCTCCACAGCTACCACTTAGAGAGCTTTCTGAGGTTGTCTAAGACCTCTTAAATCACCATAATGGTTGTCTGGACTGGTGCAAGGTGCCCACTTACATTAGTGGACATCGTATACCATGGCCAACTTCACACACCCTAAATGGGAAGTAAGGTAAAAGAACTGCTGTAAGCACATGTAGTTGCTGGTGAGTATTCCTAGAAAGCAAGCCAATCAGAAAGAAAAGCTGGCCGTCAGGGGTCACGTGATGCACTCATGGTAATCACCTGATGATGCCTGGTGGGCTGCACAACAGTTTGTTCACTGCCCACCACCCTTTGGTGCACTCAGCTGCACTTAGTGGAATTTGCTAGCATACATGCCAACATTTTAGAAGAGGAAGGTGGGAGATTTAAAATAATTAATGGAGAGACTGCATTTCTCCCATTGACTTATATTAAGGCTGAAATCGAGTCTATTGTCATGTAGGGGACTTGCATGTGTGCTGCTGCAGGATCGGATATCAGAAACGCAAATATAATTTTTGTATCCCTTACCTGTCAGGAGCACGGATAAAGTGCTTTAGCAGGCAGAGAGAGCATGACAAAGGAGCAAGTTACTGGCAGTGCATACTTCGAGTCACCCAAGACCAGTCCCTATCACCAGAAGCCCACCAATGAATCAGGTTTTTGGATGCAGGAATCGGGAGGCTGGAGACTAGTCTTGAAATCTGTACTTTCCCACCTGAATCGGGAGTGTTGGGGTGTATGTACTAAGGGTTGTCAACTATGCCGCCACAAAACAGGATTTAAATACACAACGTGCATTGCCCATGTAGGAGCAGGCCACAGAGGTGAAATAAAATAAATAAATAAATAAAATAACATCATTCGTTCACACATGCAATAACACACAGTAGATAATATTCCCCACCCTGCTTGTCTGATCTATGACCTTAGCTCCTAAAACCATGACCTGATATGTACCGCCGGACTGTGATTTTGTTTTGCTTTCAACATACATCACGAAAGTGCTGTTAAACTCTATATCAACAGGTCAACGTGTTTCCAGTCCTGGGCTTTTCTGTCATGGGTCATTGTTATTATTGTAGCTGTGTCATGAGAAATGGTTCGAACGTTGCTCATCATGACTACAACTCCTGGAATACATTCAGTTGTGCAATGGAACATAGTGTCCTTTCAAGAGTTACAATGGTATCCTCATGGGGTAGGTAAAACATGTATCAATTAGTTAAGCAATATTTGCAAACAATTGTCCACAATGCTATGAGGTGAATGCCATGGTGGAATTACTTTATAAAACCAGAAGCAGTGTGTGGTCGCTATCCTGGGATTCAATCACAAGTGTGGAGCAGTGGGAAGGGTACAGGGGTCTGCAACAAGGAGAAATGGTGGATGGGAGGAAATTCGAAAAGCAGCAACACGGAGGAGGGGAAAGCAGGTGGCGTAACGGACAGAGGTGCCAGCTTTGGATCTGAGGAACAGGGTTTGAGTCTCGGCATAGACTCAACATCCTGCCGTTCTGGGTGAATCACTCAATATCCGCGTGCCTAATCTAACCAAATAGTTTTACTGGTGCTCATTTAAAGTGCTCCAATACTTTCTAGTCAAGTTCGCGCTATAAGCATCTGTAAAAAATAAAGTGTTGGTGAGAGTGGAAAGAAGCAAAAAAGTGAAAGAAAATGTGTGCTGCTGCAGGCTGGACATAAACATGAGATGAAAGTTGTAAACCACAAACACTCTCAGAAGAATGCTTAGGGCTGTTGCAGGCTGGACAAAAGTTGTAAAACATACACACTCCCGGAAGCGTGCTTAGCGCTGTTGCAGGCTGGATGTAAACACGAGATGAAAGTTGTAAAACACATGCACTCTCGGAAAAGTGCTTAATGAAACAAGACAAAGCGCTATGGAAGGAGCAGCAGCAAACGGAGCAGTGAAAACAAGAGCGCTCGTGTTTAGTGCTGTGGACGGATACCAGTCATATAGAAGTACTTGGTCAATGCTCTAGGGGAGGGCTGTAAACAAGAAGAGGCATGACCCATGCATTCTATGGACCAACGGGAATGAAGAATACGATAGCGACGAGGGAGCAAACAGATCGTAAGCTTATGGGCGGGCTGAAGCTCACAGATTGCATACAGCATGTCTCTTTGAGACAGCGCATGCACTGTCTAGCCAAGACCTAAAAAATACATAAAATCCTATAGATCTGTGTGAACATGTCATTGGCATAAAGATGGCAACTCAAAAAAAATCCCTGACATATTTACAGGTTCAAATTCATCCTCAAAATCAGACAGTATAAGGAATCCTTATCCAAGAAGCTTATAAATACTACAGGCAGAGATATTATGTGACAACAGGTGTGGTGACCTTCGCCCAATGGGGACTACCAGGGTCCCAGAGGTTCCAGAGATTTTGGATAAAGAAACGTCACCCACTCTTTTGTGGCATGCTTCATCATAGGTAACCTTATCCTGTCCCTGTCCTGACTATGGGCCTTATTATGAGTTTGGCCGTACGTGAGAGGGACCGCCCGCTCCCGCACGGCAAACCCATGTTTGAACCGCCCGTACGATTAGGGATTTTCTTCTGTCTGGTGGGCTGTTCTTTAGCATTCCCAGGGCAGTGCCTATGAAATAGGCACTGCAATGGGAATGTCAAAGGCAGTACCTGCACGGCATGGACTGCTGCAGTCCATGCTGTGCAGGTACCCGTGTGCATGCACATGTTTTGTCTCTACCTGTGTGCATCCACATGGAGTGAGGCACAAGAGGGCCCCGTAGGGCCCCCTTTGTTTCCTCACTGCCACACTTTTCATGGCAGTAGCACTGCCATGAAAAGTGTGGCGGTGAGGAAACTTGTAATATGCTTGGCAGGGCCGCAGCGGCCCCACCATGCATGTTGCGGCCTCAGGACTGCACGCAACCACCAGGGAGTGGCGGTTCTCTGACGGTTGCGGCAGATGCGGTGGTCCCAGGGCGGCCAGACTGCCCTAGTAATAATAGGGTGGTCGAGTGACCGCCACCGCGAGTCTGCCGGTCCTTGGACCGCCAAACTCATAATAAGCCCCTCAGTTTTACTGCCTGGACGGACTCAACCTCCTGTTGGAGATGTTAAAAGTACCTCAAGGGTAAACCAACATTTTTTACTAGCCGTACACTGGATAAGACTAAACAGAAGATCTATAAGGATGCACAGTGAGTTCTATGATTCTACTCTTCCTTATTATGCCACATGTTCCAGCCTATATATTGCGTCTAATCGTCGAAGGCATTTTTCTGGGCTAAGCCGATCCTACTTTTTAGTCTGATAATGGGTGATTCTGATTAGTCTAATGTCTTAAACTCCATTGAAATGTATCTTTGTTGTAGTGTGTCTGGGTCACTGTGCAGAGCTATTTGAACCTTTTTCTAAGATTGTTTTCTGTATTTGAATCAGGTACTTGACTTTTTCCTTTTACTTTTAGGCATCAATAAACCAGGCAGACAGACAAATCCTGAACTACTTCATTGAAATTTGATCAAAGCAACTGGGACTAGTGACGGTTTAAATTAATTATCAGCATCAAATATCAGCAAAAAGAGGAGAGGATGTGGTGTAAGGGCCAGAGCTGCCGATTTTGGAACTGGGGAACCAGGTTCCAGTCTCTGCATTAACCCAACATCCGGAGTTTCTGGACATATCACTTAATCTCCCTGTTACTCTAAAAAATTAACGTGTCCTTGTGTAATGTAACTGGTGCTCATGTAAAGTGCTCCAATACCTTCGGGTCGAGTATGCTCTATATAATACTGCAAAAAGCAGCACAGTCAGTGCTTCCTGGTGGCTCCTATCATACAGTGAGTGATACAAATATTCTCACCATACTAGAACTAGAGGGATATTCAGTGCCTTCTTATGAACCCATTATATCTATTTAATTAATAATGCTCTAAAGAAATGTTGTTGTTATAGACCTAATTGACATACTTTGTTGCATGTTTAAATGTATTTTAGCCATGAAAAAAAACAAGGAGTGCGCCCAATCTGCTATCGCAGGATCCTGGGGCAGTGAAATGTAACAAAAACAATGGTTCACTGTAGATTCATTCAAAACATCATTATTCAATAACTTGGTGGATGCAGCCACTACCCACAGAGGATACATACATCAAAAAATCGAATGTCATATAAACATTTGATGACCTGGTGTAAGAAAGTGGCTCTGTATATACTGAACCAAAGTAAGGTTCAGTGTGCACAGAGTCCACAGTCCCCAGATGTTTGGCAGAGGCTAAAGTTAGATATAACCTTACTCTCTAAAGTGGTAGCTTGGTCGAGCAGTAAGGCAGTATCAGAGGACAGTGTAAAGCATTTGTTGTACACACTCAGTCAGCAAATGAAGCCACACACTCAAGAACTGAACTCTAGGCCAATTGTTTTGTATATAAAAATATAGTTGTTTTATCTTAGAACCAACAATAGGTGTCAAAATATACTTTCTCAGAATGAGATGCTTTAGTTAAATACTGTTCAATAGGCAATAGACGTTTGAATGCAATAGTTACAATTGTTGCAATAGGCAACACAATTTGAAACACAATTATACATTGAGCTCAATGGGAATTTCTGGTTAAATGCAATAGATTACTTTTTGGATTACTTTTCTAACCACAGGACTGGATCCTAGATTCAGCCCTGGGACGTCTCCTGTAAGCAGTTGAGTAAAAACGTTTTGGTTACAGTTGTGATTTTTAAGGAATATTATTGTATTTCAAAAGTGGGCACTTAGAAACTTTTTCACATAGAATCACCAATGTTATCCTATGGGAGGAAATTCACTTAGCAGGTAAGTAGTGTTATCGTTACTTTTTCTTACTCAGTGTTGGATCCTGGATCCAGCACTGGTGCATCTCCTGTAAACAATTGAAAGAATGCGTTTATGTCACACAGACGATTTTTAATGAATATTTGTAAGTTTGCAAAATCGACACTTAGAAACTTTTTCAGCAAAACCAGGCAATGTTATCCTACGGAAGGAAATTCAAGTTACCGGTAAGTACAGTTATGATTACTTTTCAGGGTCAGTGCTGGGCACCAAGATCCAGCACTGGGATCTCTCCTGATAACAGGTGAGTAAATTCGTTTTCGTAATTCGGCTGATTTTAGATGAATATTTTAAAGTTTCAAAACTCCACACAGAAGAATTTCCAAGTGAAACCAGTCAATGTTACCCTATGGAAGAAAAGTGAGTTATCGGCTTTTGGGTAAGTACTCGACTGGCAGAGTTGAGGTTCTGGGCATAGACTCAGGGGTCCCCCAGTGTCAGGTAAGTACGGTTGTTACACCCTCAGCGGCACAGGGGCGACCGGGAGCAGAGTGAGTAGGCCCAATGTTATCCTATGGCAGGCAGGGGGCCTTGGGTTGGTGGCTGCTGGCAGGCAGGCCACTCGGCTGTGGGAGCAAAGCTCCTGGTCCCTTACTCAGGGCAAGTGGGGAAGTCGAACAGGGTAGTGGGTGCACCCTCAGCGGCACTGGGGCGGCTGGGTGCAGTGGGCTTTTGGGCCGTCGGGCGCCCAATGGTTTTCAATGGGAAAGCTGCGTGACGAACAAAGGCTGCAAGCTCGGGGACGGTGATTCTTCAGGTGCGACCACCACTTCGAGAGGTAAGTTGGGAAGCTGTAGGAAGGGTAGGCACCCAGGAGCTGGGCACAGGAGGCCGTGGGGCGTCGGGTGCAGGGGTGTCTTTAGGCGTCGGAAATCTTACCCTCGGCTGGTCGCGGTTGGAGGGGGCCCATGTTCTGAGGCTGCATGCGTCGTCAGGATCGTCGAGGAGGGTCCTTGGGTGCTGGATTCTGGGTCACAGTCGCCGGGGGGACATCCTCGTGGTCTTTGTCCACTCAGGCACAGGCCGGGCTCGGCGGGTGCAGAGTGTGCTGGATTCGCGGTTCCTGGCTGGCACCAGGGGTAGGTTACTTGCTTTTGAGCAGTACCACTGCTCGTGGGAGTCCCAGGTAGTTAGAGTCACAAGGCAGTCAGGTCCTCCGGGGTTCTTGAGGTTGCTAACCACTGGAGACGCCGGGTTTAGCAGGAGCAGGTTCGAGGGTCGACAGGCCGGTAGGGCTGGGGCCAAATCAGTTGGTGTCTTCCTCTTGTTAGCGGCTGCACGGCAGGTCTTCTTGTTTCTTGATCTTCTTTCTTGTTTCGGAATCTGGTTCTAAGGAAGGAAGGTTCAGGGTGCCCCTAAATACTAGATTTAGGGGCGTTACGGGTAGGTAAAGGGCAGGGACAAATGGGTCCCTGCCCTGGGGTGGGTACACCCCCTATCCTGCCACTCTCCTGTGGGAGAGGGGCAGGAGCCTAGTCCTTATTGAGCAGGGCTCCCCATCTTCAAGATGGCGAGAGCCCGGAGCTGTGCTTCACCTCGCCTCCCCCACCTGAGGGGTGGGGTTGGCAGAGGGTGGCACACCCCCTTTCCTCCCTTGGTGTTTCCCACCAGTCTTCCCGCCAGGATGGGGGGAAGAACCGGTGGGGACCAGTTGCTGAGTACAGCAAGTGGTCTGGGGAAGCTCACAAAGGCGGAATGCCTTTGAAGCTTCCCTGCCCATCCTGGGGGAGGAGGCCTAGCACCTCGCCCAGGACATGCATTGTTGCAGGCCCGGGAGAGCGGATGGCTCTCTACCCAGGGGTCCAGCAACATGTCTGCTGTGTGGCAGCCTAGGCAGCCCCTCAGACAAGACGTGGATTGTAGGTTAGGTTCAGGGGGCAACTCTAAGTTGCCCTCTGTCGTGCATTTTACAGTAAATCCCACACTGGCATCAGTGTGGGTTTACTGTGCTGAGAAGTTTGATAACAAACTTCTCAGTCTTCAGTGCAGCCATCATGGTGCTGTGGAGTTCGTGCTGACGACCTCGCAGCACCATATACTCGAATGGCAGCACTGCACTTACAGTGCCCAGGAATGGACCTGGGTACTGTAGGGGCACAGGGCTCATGCATCTGTACCCTCACCACTGTCATAGGGCACCCAGCTAGAGGGGTGACTGAGGTATGCCAGGGCAGTGGGTTTAGGGGCATGGCACACAGGGATGTGTGCCATGTCGACTCTCTGTTTTGTTCTGCACCAAGACACTCAGCCTGCAAGGGCAGTGTGTGTGTGTCAGGGTACAGGGCCTCCAAGGGTGGCACAATAAGTGCTGCAGCCCTTAGAGGCCTTCTCTGGTCACAGTGCCCTGGGTACCTATGGTACCATTTACCAGGGGCTTACCTGTGACCAGAGGGGCCAATTGGGTTTAGGCTGTAATGCAGTTTTAGGGAAGGAACACAGGCTCTGGGCACCTGATTGGCAGGAGCCCAGGGCACACTCAGTCAAAGTACATCAGCCATTCAGCAAAAGTGGGGGTATACCATGCAAGAAAGATGGCACTTTCTCACACCTGGTTAAGAGTTTATGACCCAAACGCATCAAGTAAAAATTCATACAATTATATTTACAGAATCTCACAAGTAAAATCCACAATAATTATATGTGAGAAAAATGCTCACAAACATAACAAGCATTGGCATAGCCAATAGGTCTCGCCTTTGGGACCTTATAAGTATTTAGTTATGCAGCACAATTGCATGGCTAAACACAAACACGTCACCGTTCAGCATATGCTGCGTATTACCAAGCGCCAAGAAGTCCAACGTGTCGCTACCGCCCCAGCCTCGGACTAGCCCCTGTGTTCGACACTACAATGGGAATGGAGGTTTATTTGGGTCTAATACCCAACACCACATATAGTCATTACCTTTCTCATCTATCACTCAGCACATTGCACTCCGTGATATCTTTTCTGTTACAGGGAATTTGGTTTGCGGACCTTACTAAATGCCCATGTTATAATGCATCCAAACAAACCACTAAGCACTATATGCTCTTTTGCACTTTATATTTTGTTCTGCTGGCCACTTTCTTGGTCCCAATCTTACATAAAGCCAATATTAAACAATATCAGATTGGGATGGCTTTTTTTTTTTTTACAGCATTTAGGATTGCCCTGTATCTATTATGATGTATTCAATTTTATCAGAAGTGCCCTCAAGATTAGAAAACGCTATGGAGTACCTTAAATGCTAAATGTATTCGAATATAAGAGGAATTAATTATATTTTAATGTGTTTATGTCATTCTTTTAACCACTCTTGATAAGTTTTAATGTTATTTGGCTGTTAACGTAATCTTCTGTGGATTTTGTACCGAAATTATATGTTTAAGGTAAACCTTGATGTATTTAGAGAATTCTTATGTAAATTACTTGTGCTTTTATGAACTGTATTGATGCTGTAGTTTTAAAGCATATAAGCAAAAAAAAAAAGATGAATCACTGATTGACACCGTTTACGCTTTGGCAATGCACAATGGCACTGTGTTAATTTTAACCATGCCTCTTTTCAGCGCATAAAGTATTAATAAACTGAAACAGGTGATCACGTTATCGACACTACGAGCATAAAAGGCTGGGTAGTCCATACATGTTGTAAAACTTGTTTGTAAACTAAGTTAGGTACCAACTGATCGCATGCGCGCTGCGTAGGCGAGACCTAAAAGGCTACCTCAACATGTCACGTGACACATTTATACACCATTAAACACGTCTTTGTTATGGTTAGGAAACGTTAGTCATTTAATTTAATTTGAGGGTAAGATGTTTACTAGCGTTAGCTACATACACAACTTTCTCACCAACCGTTTGAAAGAGCAGTAGATTTAAAGGCATCTTGTAGAATGAAAACAGCAGCCACGTGGCCAATTTTCTAATGGGACACCTGCCAGCATGTTTTAACACCAAGACGTTGCCTTCTGACACTTTGCGACTAAAGATTAAAATTATAGCGACAAACTACATGTCCCAAAATGCAGAGTGAGGTGGCTTATGTAGGGTGTTTCACGTGGCACAACACATTAAATTAATATATAGAAAAGAACATTTTATAAGGGAGCATTTGGAGCCACAAGAGGAGAACATTTTGCAACTAAAAAAAACATTTGGATTTGAGGTGTAAAGAGGGGGAAAGCAAAAATAGAAACTTCAGCGTTCGATAGTGTGTCACAAAGCACGGTGTCAAGTAGGAAAGAGTTAAATGTGGCGAGTAGTTAGAATTGCTCTAACGTCATGAGTTCTAAAACGCTCTTCGACCCGTAAAGAAAGGCAAAAAGCCACAACATTGAAATAATTATAGAACAAAAGCAGGGATGTCATTCTTAAACAGTCACAAGGCAGGTGTGAGCAGTTAGCCAATTTCTGTTTTCTATGTTATAAATCTCGGTCTCGTCATTATTTTCTCCGCTTTGGTACCGGTATTTTTCAGAACTACAGGTACCAGAATGCAAATAGAAGCAACTCAGACTGGCGCGCGGTGTAGGCACAACATACCTATTCGAAGGGGTGGGGAGAGTTAAAATCGCTTTTAGAAGCGAGGTACAGAACTAGCCTCTACGAATGTAAACACGGCGTATCATAAAGGGAGGGGGGGATTAAACCCCGCGGCTCTGCAGACTCACAGGAGCTTCCAAAACTTACTCTTGTGCTTGCCGCCTCCCCAGGACTGCTTGGCCAGACTGGGGCTTCTGATAATAGCCTTGCCCGCAGACTTCAAGGCGTCCATAACTTTCTCAGGGCAGGCGAGGCTTCAGCACAGGGAGCTAGCACTTATCAGCTCCCACAAACTCTTCCAGTCCGAGTCGATGACTTTTCGCGTCGGTGGGCCTGGGAGGAGGTATTTATGTAAATATGTGAGTCTCATGACCGCTGGCCCTGCCTCCCGCCCCTCTACACCGCGCGGTGAGTGAGGGGGCGGAGTTGAGCCAGGGGCTGGAGCAGTACACGTTGTAAAGTAGCATAGGTGGTGGAGTCTCGCAGGCAGGGGGTTGCAGAGGTCGGGAGTAGCGCAGGTAGTAAAGTGTACAAGCAGGAGTAGCACACGCAGCCAGAGGACCGCGGAAGGAGCGGAAGTAGAAACAGGGCGAGGGGCGCATTCTGAGGGAACTGCACTGGCTGAGTCAGTGCAACTGCTGGGCTTCACAGGTATTGGGTCGTGTGCAGGCAGCAACAAGCAGATGCCAGGCTGCAAAATGAAAAAGAAATGGCGGCCGCGCGTGGAAAAATAAACAGTGATGCGCGCGCACCACAGAGGAGCGGAGGGGGAGGAGGGGAGCGCGGCAGCCTGCTCAGCTGACCAGACGCTCGTGCGTCGATGGCTTTTGCCGGCATGTGTTTCCACCATCGCGCCCGCGTCTGGGCACGATAATGGGAAACACATGTCTGCGTCGCAGCGTAACCGCCCGAAAAGGCCACGACGCACGAGCGTCTGGTCAGCTTTTCAAACCCCTTACTTAAAGTCTCGCCAGAGCAGCGCTTGCGCGCTACTCGAGGCTCGACCTAAAAAGGTGCAAATGTGAATAAAGAGTGAGAAGTGCATCAGAATAAAAGATGTATGACTCTTGAATCCTTGTGCGATTTATAGACTTGGGGTCAAAACATGGAGTCTACATAGTGTCTGTAGTTGACGGCGTTTTGACGTCTGTTCATTAGGAAGTCATCATCAGGACAGGAGAGTAAATGGTGAGCCCTAATTTCTGAAAAAATCAAATACATAGGAAATCAATTAAATTAGAAATATTAATAGAAAATATAGGGGTACATGCATCAAAATACAAATTTATGATTCCCAAATAGCGATTATTACCGAATCGCTATTTGGTAATCACAAAACTCAATGCACCAAGAAAATCAGTAATTTTTTGCGATTTGTTAATACTCGCAATCGCTATTAGCGATTTCATAAAAGCGAATCGCTCTTTTAGCGAATACGCTATTAGAGAATCGCTAATAGCGACTCCATAATTCAGGAACAGAATGATGATATCACAAGCAGGAAGTAAGTCATTCCATGCTGTTACCTGTGTCCTGGGAGGAGGAGGCAGACTGCAGGAGCACAGCACTAGGAGGATATTTTGAACATCAGAACCTGTGCAATTCTCCAGCATAGCATCAGAAACACCCCAGAAGGAGAGGAAAAGGAAGCTGAAGTTCAGTGAAAAGGAGCTGGAAATCCTCATTGAGGAAGTTGTGAAGAGCCATGATAAACTTTTTTGAAAACAATCACTGCATGCCCCAGAGTCTGAAAAAGAAAATTATGGCTGGGAATACAATAAAAAATCAGTGCAGTGGGGGTCCCCCAGTGCTCCATTGGGGATCTGCGCAAGCGGTGGTATGACCTGCGGAGCAGGGCCAAGGAAAGGGTTGCTGCAAGGCTAGCTGATGCTAAAAAAACTGGAGGAGGACCATCCACAGAAACAGAACCCACAGCCTTAGAGGACCTAGTGGAGTCGACCCTTCAGCCTGAGGCTGAATGTTGGAGTCACTCCGATCTATTCCTCAGCACCACCCAGTACTTCCCAAGGTAAGATGCATGCAAATGACCATACAATGCTAGATTAACTAAACTAATTCAGTAAATCAGATCCGGGTTAGTGTAGCAAATAGTACTCCAGTCCATATTTTACTTGTAACACACAAATGCATTATGGGAATAGCGGTCATCAAATCAATTTTGAAAGGCAAGTGGGAAGCAACCCAGCATAGGTGCAATCAATTGTGACAAGCAAGTTTAATTTCTCTACACACAGTGTTTTGAGTAATTACAAAACATGATAATACTAAGTGCAAGATGAAATACATGTCCTTTTTGAATACTGAAATTGGACTGTTTCACATCACAGATGCACCTGCGCAGGAGTCAGATGGCAGTGAAGGTCATGCACCCCTGGATAGCGAGCCACAGTCATCAGAGGACCTTGCAGTGTCACCTGCACCCACAACACCTGCACCCACAAGACGCAGGATCACAGTCCCACCATTGCCTCCATTTTAAATGGAAGAGGATAGCCAACCTGACCCTCCAACAGCACAGTCTGGGCAGACACACACATCAAGACCACGTGTCCTAGGTCGGAATAGAAATATCCGCATCAGGAGGTGCAGTGCAGGTGCACAATTGAGAGCCGTTGAAGGTGACAGTTCTACTTCCTTTGGTGGGCTGGAGAACGCATTGTTGAGAATACAGCGCCTGCAATGCAAACACATGCGTTCAATGCAGGCACACCTTTCATCTCTTGCAAAGAACATGGGAGAGATGAGTGACAGCATTAAACAGCTGACAACAGCTGTGCAGGAAGGTCAGAGGGATACCACACAACACTTTGGAGACATGACCCAAGCACTCAAGGACTTATGCAAAGTGATGCAAAAAACAACATCAATTTCTTGGCCGCATGGATGGATTCACCAGGGCCATCAACCGCCTAAGGTCCACAACTGCACAACTGTCCTACCGTGCAGTAGGCATGCAGGTTGAAATGACACATTGCTGTGGTGATGTGGCCAGGGGACTGATACAGGTCACCAATGCTGTTGAGCAAATGCAAACAACTACAGTTGCTGCCAGTAGTGCCATGGGTGGAGGGGATAGTGAGGATGCCTCCAGCCTCAGTAGCAACATGGCTCCAGTGACCGAATGTAGGAGGCGCATCACAAGGAATACTCCTGCATCAGAGTGCTCAGACAGGGATGTGTCACAGCACCCTGTACGGGCATTGGGAGTGCGTGGCCACTGTAAATAGTGTGGACATGAGCACATGATTTAATTTGGTGAGGTAACCATATTCTGAATTTGTCTGGGCTGATGTTCAAGTGTCATGGCAAAATCATCCAGTTGCGTTAAGACTTAAATTGGGTAAATTTTCTGCCTGGTATGTGTTAATTAACACAACCCGAGCTAATAACTTATTTGAATAAATCAAAATGGCAATGGAACCATGTAGTGTCTTGTTTCATCACTACCCACCTTAAAAATAATGCTGTGTTATTTCGGCACGTCTCTATCTCCCCCTCAGCTGCGCTTGGCCCGCGTGCTGCTTGTGGTGGTTGGGCTGCCTGGTTGTCTTCCTCAGGCTCGCTGTCAGACAATTCAACGGGTATGCCTCTCGAAGTCGCAATGTTGTGAAACATGGCACAAGTGGCTACAATTTTGCAGCAGGTATCTGGTTGGTACTGCAATGCACCGCCAGTCATGTGGAGGCAGCGGAACCTACTTTTCAGTAGGCCAAAGGTGCGCTTTATGACGTTGCGGGTGGTGATGTGAACTGCATTGTAACGCTGCTCACTTGGTGTACTTGGGTTGAGGTATGGCGTCAGGATGTAAGAGCTGTAGGAAGGTAGGATCTGACTGCATGGTTAGCCCCACTTTTATCCTGGTGTTTTGCTGGTTTTTGACTAGTCTGACTGGGATCCTGCTAATCAGGGCCCCAGTCTATCTGCTTTCTCCCTAAATTGGTTGTGTAAAGTACTTAGGTACACTCCAGATTGGATACTGGGGTACCCTTACAAGTCCCTTACAAGTCCCTAGTATATGGTACACCATGTACCCAGGGCATAGGTACCCCAGAGGCCTCCCATGGGCTGAAGCATGTATTATGCCACCCATGAGAGGCCATTCAAAATGACACAACAGGTCTGCTACAGCAGCCTGTGTAAGATGGTGCTTGCACCACTTTCTTAGATGTAGGTTCACTATATCTATCTAAATCACTACACTTAAAAACCTATCAGTCACCCCTATGGCAGGCCTTATCAATCCTGAAGGCAGGGTGCTGGGTTTTACGTGAGAGGGTGCCCCTGCATGAGCAGAGCCCCTCTGCAGCCTTCGGAGACCATTCTCCGGGGTTGTCAGTGATGCAGCCAGACATATAGGTTAAGTTGCATTATAACCTCGCGGTAAATGCTAACTTTAAAACGGCTGCTTAGAAACATGTCGTGTTTGGTGTCAAACACCTTGGAATGAAAATGAAATGAAATTTGTACTTGTAAAGCTCACCCATACCCCCAAAGGGGTGTCCAGGCGCTGTACGCATACCGCTGTGGAACCCTTCCTGGCTTTTCCCTGTGAAATGTCCACTCCTGGGCACCCCCAGGGTGAAGCCAGGCATCCCAGCGCTGTTGGGGCCGTTGTGGAGATTAAGCAAGCTATTGCCCAGAGTTGCAGAGTGGGACCCATGATTAGAATAGGCACCGAGGCGAGAATTATCAGGTCCGAGGAAATTGAGCCCAAGACCCGCCGAGGCAGGAATTGAACCCTGGTCCCGGGCCAGATCTCTGCATCAGGGTCTGCCGCTCTAACCATTGAGCCACACTTCAATCATACCTCCACATGATTTCACCCTTCTAGAACCACTACTGTGGGTCACCGGTCTACCCGGTACCAGCTTTCTCGACCTGGGCAGCACAAAATGGACGCTGGCAGCCACAGACACGATTCTGCCCTCCTGCTGCTGAGCCAAGCTCGAGCAGAGGAAGGCATGACAATAGGCATCCTGTCACAGGCAGGTGTGACCACCTCCCAGACAGGGTTTAGTGTATTGGGGCTGGATGGGGGCACTCTGAGAGTGCCTGAAAGTCTGCACTGGGGGCACATTTGGTGTCCCTGTGCATAGTCCAGCTCAAACCAGTTCTGGGAGCCAGTGGCTCCTGCTCTGGCATGAAACTGGACAAAGGACATGGGTGTAGCCACCCCTCTGTCCTGCCCCTCCCCTAGGAGGGTCCCCAGAATCTTTCCAACATCTTCCCGTGGGTATAAAGTGGGATACCTGGCTACAGGACTTTAGATTTTACCTGGACAAGATTCTGCTAAGAAGAAACCAAGTACTTCGACTGTCTGCACGATGCTGGATGACTGAAGAATCTCCCTTGGAGTAAAGGAGTTACTCCCCTGCAGAAGCAGGCACCTAAGCGCATGTGACCGGCTTGCATCTCCAGAGCCCCTGAGGACTCCAAAGATTTCAGCAACACAGAAGGTGGGTTCCCGAAGGTCCCTGAGGTTGATCTGACCTCTCAGCGATTCTGAGACCAATATCCCTCGTGGGGACCGTGCAACCCGAACCCCTGTGCACCGCATACATTTGCAGAAGCATATGCTTGTTGGCAATCCCTTAGCTTGTGCTTTGGACTCCGTGTAGTCCTGACCCCGAGCAGCATTTGCACTGAAGATATCTGGCCTGCACTCACCGAGTGCTCTGTGGGCTGGTGCTTTGTGAATTTGCTTGAGGTCTCCTCGCGATCCCTGGTCCGTTGGCCTGTGGGTCCTGGCGAGGGTCACCTTGTTTGTTCTTGGGCTTCTCTGGTTGCTTCAGACATGCCCTGACTCCCCAATGCTTGGAGAGTCCCCTGGACCTTGCTCGTCCACACCGTAACCTGTTTTCTCTGCCCGCGTAGGTTGCATTTGCCAAGGCTTGTTGGTGCTCCAGCCGGACACTAACCCCTCAGCACTCGACATCCTTTGTGGGACAGCACACCTCCAGACCCTAGTCATCCTCAACATCTCCTGGTCCCCGTGGCTGCAGAGTCAAGCATCCTTTCTTCACACCTGAAGCACCCGACATCAGTGGGCATTCGACTACCGAGCCCCTGGTCACCTGAAGTGACCCAGACTCTGTCCCCTCTGCTTTCAGGTTACTCTCACCTAGAATCCAGGCTTGCATTCCACCGGACACTCTTCGCCTTCCTGGCAGCAGTACTTCTTCGCAACTCTCCATTGAAAACGACGAGGGTTTCCGACCCCACTTGACCCCTACGCACCCGGCTCCTCTGGGATAGGTAACACGGGTACCTCGGTACTCACTGGTGTGTTGGCTCTAGAACCTCTTATGTTCCAAAGGGTTTGCTTGAAGTCCTCATAGAAGTGTCCTTAAACTGTAACTTTCCAACCGTGACTTTCCCATAGAGTTGCACGGAGCGGTCGTGTTTCCTCACTGCACCCGTCCTCCGTGGGCGCCCTGTGTCACTGCCTTGGGTGGTTCCTTGGGGTCCCAGCGATTCTACGTGCTCTAGGCACTGTGTCTAGTCAAGTCGTGATTGTTATGCCATTTTTTTTAGTATATGGTTCGGTCTCCCCCTGGAGCCCGCTGTGTATTGTGCTACTTACGATTGTTCTATTGATTCAGTATTGTGTGCTTTGTGTTCTAATCTCGTGTAGAGATTAGTAGAGAGTGTTATATTAATAAATACATATTTTTATATCACTACTGTGTGGTTCTCCTTTCATTTAGTCATTCAGGAGGTGATACTCTGGTAAAACAAGCTGCTTTACATTCCTTCAAGATTAAGCCTGAAGGCTGCTCTCCACAGCTACCACTAGGATAGCTTTCTAAAGGTTATCTTTGACCTCATACATCATAAGGGTCATATGGGCTGGTACAGGGTGCCCACTTTAATTAGTGGACAGCAAATACCAGGCCACCTTCTCACAAGAGCGCACAGCGTATGCGCTGTCACCTAAAAGATTGAAAGCAACAGATTACTCACTGATATGTGTCACCATGTGCCCAGAGTATGCAAGACATTGTAACATATGTTTACCAAGCAGGCATCCTTAACCAAATTCTCCACCAAGGAGACGTGTGTATGCCACTGTGTCTGAATATGTATGAGTCATGTGTACTGCCAGGGAATCTAGCCACTGTCAGTTATGATGTGTTTAGAATTGCAAATGACTTGTATATTTAGTGAATGGTATGATTTTCTGTTCCTGTAAATGTACTCATTCACTGAGGGGGACAAATGGCTACATGCGTCCCATCAATGCAACCGATTACGTGGGGAAATTGGGCTACCTGATAGAAATCTATTTTTGTTTGCTGCAATTCCTGGGGGTTGATGGAAAGCTTATGTGGTGGTGTATCCTGGTCAACATGGCGTCATGGAATGAATTGAAAAAGCGCGATAGGGCACTTTGTGATACCCCTCCAGCTGCAGCTATTACACCCTGGAAGCTACCTGACGCAAGGAGGTGCAGTGAACATAGGACCTGCACATGAGTGGGGATGGCATGTGTCCTGCGAGTCTGACTCTGCAGTAGGGGATCTAATTCAGCTATCAGATCATAGATCATGTCTGCATTTAACCTATACTTGTCATAGATCTCTTCCTCTGTCTGCCCCAGCAAAGTAACGCGCACTCTAAATATTCGCTCCTGTATCCTCCTTCTTCCCTGTGCTGCTGCTCGTAGCCTCATCCTCCTCGCCATGACATAGGGCGTTGCCATTGTGAAACATTCTGAGGCCTTCTGAGCCTACTTATATCATTTGCCAATAGTTCACACATGATTTGATTGATTTCACCTGGTTACCACCTGAATGGATTTGATGCTATTTTAGCATGTGCTAAATTGCAAATCCCTATTTAATCGCAATTTGCGAGTTTTCATGCATATCTTTTCGATTCAGAAATAGCGATTTGCTATTGGGGATTCGCTATTTTGGGAAAATGCAAAATAGGTATCCACTAAATTTGCAATTTCTATTACATTTTTGCGATTTTTGTTAATGCATTGCTTAGGGCTATTCTGCAATCGCAAACAGCCTTTTGGCAA
The DNA here is from genome assembly GCA_963921515.1 of Calotriton arnoldi. Taxonomy (NCBI): domain Eukaryota; kingdom Metazoa; phylum Chordata; class Amphibia; order Caudata; family Salamandridae; genus Calotriton; species Calotriton arnoldi. Next base: position 69,986 of record CAWUFW010004821.1, read on the forward strand.
TTCGCACTGTTTGTTATCGCAAAATAGCTTGATGCATGTGCCCCATAGAGTTTGGGCAGGGACATTAACCTAATGGTTTATAAAGGTTAAACCTCCTGTTGAGCAGGTGTGGAGGAGTGGAAACCAATCCGGGAGTATTTAGGAGCTCCAGTCAAGTAGGAGTCAACCAGAGTATATCCGTCCTGAATGAAAAAGGGGAAAATAGTGGTTAGGTCATGAAGTGAGAGGGTTAGCAACATGTATTATTGAAAGAACCTCAAACTGTTCTTAGAATGGATGCCAAAATAAATATAGACGCGGTGACAACTTGAGAGGGATGGCACAGAATCTCCTGCCATCACAGACGCAACCATCCAGATAAGGCTGAGATTACAGTAAGCAAGGAGAACGTGATCCAGCATCTATGCAGAGTCAGTGGTGACTTGGACCCTGGACACAAGACCATTGAGAATGGTAACAAAGGTGGGGGTGGCTGCAAGGGTCATCCTAACCTGAAGGCATATATATTCTTCTTTCAGGAGATGCATCGTCTCCAAAGAGGTCAGGGAAGAATGTGGTTCCGCACACAGTGTCGCAGCACGCCCTATGAAGAAGCATGACACTGTTTAGGGTGTCAGGGCAGTTTTAATCCCTTAGAGGACTTGCCATGTAGAAGTGAGGCCATTATTAACTTCCTCTTCCTTTTTGGGTGTGAGAGATAGTAGTTATAGGGAGGACTAAAGGAAGTGAGAGACCTCTCGCCCCTTCTCTATTATGTGGTTAAAGACTGTGGTTCCACCACTTTCCGAAGCAATATTATGCCTCAGCAAGTAAAAAAAACACAGCAGGTATGGGAACCTTGCTGATTCTGCACAGCTTATTTGTTGAAGAGGCTACAAGGATGAAAAGAGAGAGGTAATGGATTGCAGTTATCAGGACATGGATCAGGGCAGAACACCTGCGATCTTAACTTAGGGGAGGCAATGGATGGAGACCATGGCTTGGTCAATATATGGCGACAACCAACCTTCGTCACAGATTACTCATATTTCTCAGTTGCTCACCACAAATACACCAGGGTGGGCTACTTATTTATAGATAAATGGTTGCAAGGCATATTGGAGACAGTCGTCTGGGGTCCACAAATGCCAGGCGGGACCGCCGCGCTTCCGCCAAGCATATATCAAGTTTCCACTCCGCTTCGGTTTTCATGGCGGTGAGTCTGCCATGAAAACCGTGGCAGAGAGGAAACAAAGGGGGCCCTACAGGGCCCCCTGTTGTCTCAGGGCCATGGGGTGCATGCAGGGAGGCACATGTTGTGTCCCTCTGTGTGCATGCACCCCAGTACCTGCACGGCATGGGCAGCAGTAGTCCATGCCGTGCAGGTACTGATTTTGATGTTCTCATTGCGGTGCCTATTTCAGAAGCACCGCTGTGGGAATGCCAAAGAACTGCCCGCTAGTCAGAAGAAAACTCCTATTCTGGCGGGCGGTTCAACCACGGGTTTGGTGGTGCAGGAGCGGGTTGGTCCCGCACCACCAAACTCGTAATGAGGCCCTAAGTCATTTGAGGATGTCAAGTGAGAATTTGGTAATCCCGAAATAAAACATTTCAACTACTGACAGCTAAAGTACTTCATCTGGTAGTTAAAATGGGAGCAATGAGGAATTTCACACCATTTGAATGATTTCTTCAAACATTATCATTCCCAAAAAATGTTGAGACCTATTCACAAACTGTATTTTGTAGTATGTAAGTGCTATACACAAACCTAGGTGCGGAGACCTCAGCCTCTGCCTCTCCTATTATTTTCTGTGCAGAGATATGCATTTAAGTAGTTTAGGTAGGAGGGGCAAGCTGGAGTGGTGGGAAATTGAGGAATACTTACTCCTAAATGGGAGGAGTTTAAGGCAATGTAAGGATAAAAACAAACACTCCCAAAAAAGAGTAATACAATTCCTGTTGACAAACTACATTTCTAAATTTACTACAGCCCATAAGTTGTCAAAACAGGTGTAAATGTATTCCTGCTCAGCCCTGGAGTGAGTCATGCAGAACACATGGCAACTCACATGTACTGCAACATGCTCACATAGAAAATAATGGAGGCATGGAAATAACAGAACATCTTATAGGAACTAATGATAAAATAGTTGAATTATCTCTACATTTACATTTTTGCATTTTAAGTGTTAATATTAAACTTAATTCAAAAATACGTTATTAAACTTTTATGAAAGAATTAAAAATAATTACATTAAATTAAATGCTTCATTATAAAATTATAAACAAAATGCATTACATATCAAAAATAAAAATGCTAGAGAGGGTGGGATTTTTAAAATTAAGATTTAATTTTTTTATATAAATAAAAATATATTAATTTAATTAATGCATTACTACACATATCATTTGTTGAGTTAATCTGCTATACCACTTTATTCTACTAGTATGTAAAAATACCAATTTTAAATTAATTTACATTTACAGTTTACAATGAAATATTTGTCTTAACTTTTAAAAACTAATGATGAACTAGTAATAATAGGGTGGTCGAGTGACCGCCACTGCGAGTCTGCCGGTCCTTGGACCGCCAAACTCATAATAAGCCCCTCAGTTTTACTGCCTGGACGGACTCAACCTCCTGTTGGAGATGTTAAAAGTACCTCAAGGGTAAACCAACATTTTTTACTAGCCGTACACTGGATAAGACTAAACAGAAGATCTATAAGGATGCACAGTGAGTTCTATGATGCTACTCTTCCTTATTATGCCACATGTTCCAGCCTATATATTGCGTCTAATCGTCGAAGGCATTTTTCTGGGCTAAGCCGATCCTACTTTTTAGTCTGATAATGGGTGATTCTGATTAGTCTAATGTCTTAAACTCCATTGAAATGTATCTTTGTTGTAGTGTGTCTGGGTCACTGTGCAGAGCTATTTGAACCTTTTTCTAAGATTGTTTTCTGTATTTGAATCAGGTACTTGACTTTTTCCTTTTACTTTTAGGCATCAATAAACCAGGCAGACAGACAAATCCTGAACTACTTCATTGAAATTTGATCAAAGCAACTGGGACTAGTGACGGTTTAAATTAATTATCAGCATCAAATATCAGCAAAAAAAGAGGAGAGGATGTGGTGTAAGGTCCAGAGCTGCCGATTTTGGAACTGGGGAACCAGGTTCCAGTCTCTGCATTAACCCAACATCCGGAGTTTCTGGACATATCACTTAATCTCCCTGTTACTCTAAAAAATTAACGTGTCCTTGTGTAATGTAACTGGTGCTCATGTAAAGTGCTCCAATACCTTCGGGTCGAGTATGCTCTATATAATACTGCAAAAAAAGCAGCACAGTCAGTGCTTCCTGGTGGCTCTTATCATACAGTGAGTGATACAAATATTCTCACCATACTAGAACTAGAGGGATATTCAGTGCCTTCTTATGAACCCATTATATCTATTTAATTAATAATGCTCTAAAGAAATGTTGTTGTTATAGACCTAATTGACATACTTTGTTGCATGTTTAAATGTATTTTAGCCATGAAAAAAAAACAAGGGTGCGCCCAATCTGCTATCGCAGGATCCTGGGGCAGTGAAATGTAACAAAAACAATGGTTCACTGTAGATTCATTCAAAACATCATTATTCAATAACTTGGTGGATGCAGCCACTACCCACAGAGGATACATACATCAAAAAATCGAATGTCATATAAACATTTGATGACCTGGTGTAAGAAAGTGGCTCTGTATATACTGAACCAAAGTAAGGTTCAGTGTGCACAGAGTCCACAGTCCCCAGAGGTTTGCAGAGGCTAAAGTTAGATATAACCTTACTCTCTAAAGTGGTAGCTTGGTCGAGCAGTAAGGCAGTATCAGAGGACAGTGTAAAGCATTTGTTGTACACACTCAGTCAGCAAATGAAGCCACACACTCAAGAACTGAACTCTAGGCCAATTGTTTTGTATATAAAAATATAGTTGTTTTATCTTAGAACCAACAATAGGTGTCAAAATATACTTTCTCAGAATGAGATGCTTTAGTTAAATACTGTTCAATAGGCAATAGACGTTTGAATGCAATAGTTACAATTGTTGCAATAGGCAACACAATTTGAAACACAATTATACATTGAGCTCAATGGGAATTTCTGGTTAAATGCAATAGATTACTTTTTGGATTACTTTTCTAACCACAGGACTGGATCCTAGATTCAGCCCTGGGACGTCTCCTGTAAGCAGTTGAGTAAAAACGTTTTGGTTACAGTTGTGATTTTTAAGGAATATTATCGTATTTCAAAAGTGGGCACTTAGAAACTTTTTCACATAGAATCACCAATGTTATCCTATGGGAGGAAATTCACTTAGCAGGTAAGTAGTGTTATCGTTACTTTTTCTTACTCAGTGTTGGATCCTGGATCCAGCACTGGTGCATCTCCTGTAAACAATTGAAAGAATGCGTTTATGTCACACAGACGATTTTTAATGAATATTTGTAAGTTTGCAAAATCGACACTTAGAAACTTTTTCAGCAAAAACCAGGCAATGTTATCCTACGGAAGGAAATTCAAGTTACCGGTAAGTACAGTTATGATTACTTTTCAGGGTCAGTGCTGGGCACCAAGATCCAGCACTGGGATCTCTCCTGATAACAGGTGAGTAAATTCGTTTTCAGTAATTCGGCTGATTTTAGATGAATATTTTAAAGTTTCAAAACTCCACACAGAAGAATTTCCAAGTGAAACCAGTCAATGTTACCCTATGGAAGAAAAGTGAGTTATCGGCTTTTGGGTAAGTACTCGACTGGCAGAGTTAAGGTTCTGGGCATAGACTCAGGGGTCCCCCAGGGTCAGGTAAGTACGGTTGTTACACCCTCAGCGGCACAGGGGCGACCGGGAGCAGAGTGAGTAGGCCCAATGTTATCCTATGGCAGGCAGGGGGCCTTGGGTTGGTGGCTGCTGGCAGGCAGGCCACTCGGCTGTGGGAGCAAAGCTCCTGGTCACTTACTCAGGGCAAGTGGGGAAGTCGAACAGGGTAGTGGGTGCACCCTCAGCGGCACTGGGGCGGCCGGGTGCAGTGGGCTTTTGGGCCGTCGGGCGCCCAATGGTTTTCAATGGGAAAGCTGCGTGACGAACAAAGGCTGCAAGCTCGGGGACGGTGATTCTTCAGGTGCGACCACCACTTCGAGAGGTAAGTTGGGAAGCTGTAGGAAGGGTAGGCACCCAGGAGCTGGGCACAGGAGGCCGTGGGGCGTCGGGTGCAGGGGTGTCTTTAGGCGTCGGAAATCTTACCCTCGGCTGGTCGCGGTTGGAGGGGGCCCAGGTTCTGAGGCTGCATGCGTCGTCAGGATCGTCGAGGAGGGTCCTTGGGTGCTGGATTCTGGGTCACAGTCGCCGGGGGACGTCCTCGTGGTCTTTGTCCACTCAGGCACAGGCCGGGCTCGGCGGGTGCAGAGTGTGCTGGATTCGCGGTTCCTGGCTGGCACCAGGGGTAGGTTACTTGCTTTTGAGCAGTACCACTGCTCGTGGGAGTCCCAGTTAGTTAGAGTCACAAGGCAGTCAGGTCCTCCGGGGTTCTTGAGGTTGCTGACCACTGGAGACGCCGGGGTTTAGCAGGAGCAGGTTCGAGGGTCGACAGGCCGGTAGGGCTGGGGCCAAATCAGTTGGTGTCTTCCTCTTGTTAGCGGCTGCACGGCAGGTCTTCTTGTTTCTTGATCTTCTTTCTTGTTTCGGAATCTGGTTCTAAGGAAGGAAGGTTCAGGGTGCCCCTAAATACTAGATTTAGGGGCGTTACGGGTAGGTAAAGGGCAGGGACCAATGGGTCCCTGCCCTGGGGTGGGTACACCCCTATCCTGCCACTCTCCTGTGGGAGGGGGTAGGAGCCTAGTCCTGATTGGGCAGGGCTCCCCATCTTCAAGATGGCGAGAGCCCGGAGATGTGCTTCACCTCGCCTCCCCCACCTGAGGGGTGGGGTTGGCAGAGGGTGGCACACCCCCTTTCCTCCCTTGGTGTTTCCCGCCAGTCTTCCCGCCAGGATGGGGGAAGAACCGGTGGGGACCAGTTGCTGAGTACAGCAAGTGGTCTGGGAAGCTCACAAAGGCGGAATGCCTTTGAAGCTTCCCCCTGCCCATCCTGGGGGAGGAGGCCTAGCACCTCGCCCAGGACATGCATTGTTGCAGGCCCGGGAGAGCGGATGGCTCTCTACCCAGGGGTCCAGCAACATGTCTGCTGTGTGGCAGCCTAGGCAGCCCCTCAGACAAGACGTGGATTGTAGGTTAGGTTCAGGGGGCAACTCTAAGTTGCCCTCTGTCGTGCATTTTACAGTAAATCCCACACTGGCATCAGTGTGGGTTTACTGTGCTGAGAAGTTTGATACCAAACTTCTCAGTCTTCAGTGCAGCCATCATGGTGCTGTGGAGTTCGTGCTGACGACCTCCCAGCACCATATACTCGAATGGCAGCACTGCACTTACAGTGCCCAGGAATGGACCTGGGTACTGTAGGGGCACAGGGCTCATGCACCTGTACCCTCACCACTGTCATAGGGCACCCAGCTAGAGGGGTGACTGAGGTATGCCAGGGCAGTGGGTTTGTGGGCATGGCACACAGGGATGTGTGCCATGTCGACTCTCTGTTTTGTTCTGCACCAAGACACTCAGCCTGCAAGGGCAGTGTGTGTGTGTCAGGGTACAGGGCCTCCAAGGGTGGCACAATAAGTGCTGCAGCCCTTAGAGGCCTTCTCTGGTCACAGTGCCCTGGGTACCTAGGGTACCATTTACCAGGGGCTTACCTGTGACCAGAGGGGCCAATTGGGTTTAGGCTGTAATGCAGTTTTAGGGAAGGAACACAGGCCCTGGGCACCTGATTGGCAGGAGCCCAGGGCACACTCAGTCAAAGTACATCAGCCATTCAGCAAAAAGTGGGGGCATACCATGCAAGAAAGATGGCACTTTCTCACACCTGGTTAAGAGTTCATGACCCAAACGCATCAAGTAAAAATTCATACAATTATATTTACAGAATCTCACAAGTAAAATCCACAATAATTATACGTGAGAAAAGTGCTCACAAACATAAAAAGGTGCAAATGTGAATAAAGAGTGAGAAGTGCATCAGAATAAAAGATGTATGACTCTTGAATCCTTGTGCGATTTATAGACTTGGGGTCAAAACATGGAGTCTACATAGTGTCTGTAGTTGACGGCGTTTTGACGTCTGTTCATTAGGAAGTCATCATCAGGACAGGAGAGTAAATGGTGAGCCCTTATTTCTGAAAAAATCAAATACATAGGAAATAAATTAAATTAGAAATATTAATAGAAAATATAGGGGTACATGCATCAAAATACAAATTTGCGATTCCCAAATAGCGATTATTACCGAATCGCTATTTGGTAATCACAAAACTCAATGCACCAAGAAAATCAGTAATTTTTTGCGATTTGTTAATACTCGCAATCGCTATTAGCGATTAGATAAAAGCGAATCGCTCTTTTTAGCAAATACGCTATTAGAGAATCGCTAATAGCGACTCCATAATTCAGGAACAGAATGATGATATCACAAGCAGGAAGTAAGTCATTCCATGCTGTTACCTGTGTCCTGGGAGGAGGAGGCAGACTGCAGGAGCACAGCACTAGGAGGATATTTTGAACATCAGAACCTGTGCAATTCTCCAGCATGGCATCAGAAACACCCCAGAAGGAGAGGAAAAGGAAGCTGAAGTTCAGTGAAAAGGAGCTGGAAATCCTCATTGAGGAAGTTGTGAAGAGCCATGATAAACTTTTTGGAAAACAATCACTGCATGCCCCAGAGTCTGAAAAAAGAAAATTATGGCTGGGAATACAATAAAAAATCAGTGCAGTGGGGGTCCCCCAGTGCTCCATTGGGGATCTGCGCAAGCGGTGGTATGACCTGCGGAGCAGGGCCAAGGAAAGGGTTGCTGCAAGGCTAGCTGATGCTAAAAAACTGGAGGAGGACCATCCACAGAAACAGAACCCACAGCCTTAGAGGACCTAGTGGAGTCGACCCTTCAGCCTGAGGCTGAATGTTGGAGTCACTCCGATCTATTCCTCAGCACCACCCAGTACTTCCCAAGGTAAGATGCATGCAAATGACCATACAATGCTAGATTAACTAAACTAATTCAGTAAATCAGATCCGGGTTAGTGTAGCAAATAGTACTCCAGTCCATATTTTACTTGTAACACACAAATGCATTATGGGAATAGCGGTCATCAAATCAATTTTGAAAGGCAAGTGGGAAGCAACCCAGCATAGGTGCAATCAATTGTGACAAGCAAGTTTAATTTCTCTACACACAGTGTTTTGAGTAATTACAAAACATGATAATACTAAGTGCAAGATGAAATACATGTCCTTTTTTGAATACTGAAATTGGACTGTTTCACATCACAGATGCACCTGCGCAGGAGTCAGATGGCAGTGAAGGTCATGCACCCCTGGATAGCGAGCCACAGTCATCAGAGGACCTTGCAGTGTCACCTGCACCCACAACACCTGCACCCACAAGACGCAGGATCACAGTCCCACCATTGCCTCCATTTTAAATGGAAGAGGATAGCCAACCTGACCCTCCAACAGCACAGTCTGGGCAGACACACACATCAAGACCACGTGTCCTAGGTCGGAATAGAAATATCCGCATCAGGAGGTGCAGTGCAGGTGCACAATTGAGAGCCGTTGAAGGTGACAGTTCTACTTCCTTTGGTGGGCTGGAGAACGCATTGTTGAGAATACAGCGCCTGCAATGCAAACACATGCGTTCAATGCAGGCACACCTTTCATCTCTTGCAAAGAACATGGGAGAGATGAGTGACAGCATTAAACAGCTGACAACAGCTGTGCAGGAAGGTCAGAGGGATACCACACAACACTTTGGAGACATGACCCAGGCACTCAAGGACTTATGCAAAGTGATGCAAGAAGACCAGCTGACTCAACGCAAAAAACAACATCAATTTCTTGGCCGCATGGATGGATTCACCAGGGCCATCAACCGCCTAAGGTCCACAACTGCACAACTGTCCTACCGTGCAGTAGGCATGCAGGTTGAAATGACACATTGCTGTGGTGATGTGGCCAGGGGACTGATACAGGTCACCAATGCTGTTGAGCAAATGCAAACAACTACAGTTGCTGCCAGTAGTGCCATGGGTGGAGGGGATAGTGAGGATGCCTCCAGCCTCAGTAGCAACATGGCTCCAGTGACCGAATGTAGGAGGCGCATCACAAGGAATACTCCTGCATCAGAGTGCTCAGACAGGGATGTGTCACAGCACCCTGTACGGGCATTGGGAGTGCGTGGCCACTGTAAATAGTGTGGACATGAGCACATGATTTAATTTGGTGAGGTAACCATATTCTGAATTTGTCTGGGCTGATGTTCAAGTGTCATGGCAAAATCATCCAGTTGCGTTAAGACTTAAATTGGGGAAATTTTCTGCCTGGTATGTGTTAATTAACACAACCCGAGCTAATAACTTATTTGAATAAATCAAAATGGCAATGGAACCATGTAGTGTCTTGTTTCATCACTACCCACCTTAAAAATAATGCTGTGTTATTTCGGCACGTCTCTATCTCCCCTCAGCTGCGCTTGGCCGGCGTGCTGCTTGTGGTGGTTGGGCTGCCTGGTTGTCTTCCTCAGGCTCGCTGTCAGACAATTCAACGGGTATGCCTCTCGAAGTCGCAATGTTGTGAAACATGGCACAAGTGGCTACAATTTTGCAGCAGGTATCTGGTTGGTACTGCAATGCACCGCCAGTCATGTGGAGGCAGCGGAACCTACTTTTCAGTAGGCCAAAGGTGCGCTTTATGACGTTGCGGGTGGTGATGTGAACTGCATTGTAACGCTGCTCACTTGGTGTACTTGGGTTGAGGTATGGCGTCAGGATGTAAGAGCTGTAGGAAGGTAGGATCTGACTGCATGGTTAGCCCCACTTTTATCCTGGTGTTTTGCTGGTTTTTGACTAGTCTGACTGGGATCCTGCTAATCAGGGCCCCAGTCTATCTGCTTTCTCCCTAAATTGGTTGTGTAAAGTACTTAGGTACACTCCAGATTGGATACTGGGGTACCCTTACAAGTCCCTTACAAGTCCCTAGTATATGGTACACCATGTACCCAGGGCATAGGTACCTCAGAGGCCTCCCATGGGCTGAAGCATGTATTATGCCACCCATGAGAGGCCATTCAAAATGACACAACAGGTCTGCTACAGCAGCCTGTGTAAGATGGTGCTTGCACCACTTACTTAGATATAGGTTCACTATATCTATCTAAATCACTACACTTAAAAACCTATCAGTCACCCCTATGGCAGGCCTTATCAATCCTGAAGGCAGGGTGCTGGGTTTTACGTGAGAGGGTGCCCCTGCATGAGCAGAGCCCCTCTGCAGCCTTCGGAGACCATTCTCCGGGGTTGTCAGTGATGCAGCCAGACATATAGGTTAAGTTGCATTATAACCTCGCGGTAAATGCTAACTTTAAAACGGCTGCTTAGAAACATGTCGTGTTTGGTGTCAAACACCTTGGAATCATACCTCCACACCAGTAACTGGTGTGGGAGGTATGATTTCACCCTTCTAGAACCACTACTGTGGGTCACCGGTCTACCCGGTACCAGCTTTCTCGACCTGGGCAGCACAAAATGGACGCTGCCAGCCACAGACACGATTCTGCCCTCCTGCTGCTGAGCCAAGCTCGAGCAGAGGAAGGCATGACAATAGGCATCCTGTCACAGGGAGGTGTGACCACCTCCCAGACAGGGTTTAGTGTATTGGGGCTGGATGGGGGCACTCTGAGAGTGCCTGAAAGTCTGCACTGGGGGCACATTTGGTGTCCCTGTGCATAGTCCAGCTCAAACCAGTTCTGGGAGCCAGTGGCTCCTGCTCTGGCATGAAACTGGACAAAGGACATGGGTGTAGCCACCCCTCTGTCCTGCCCCTCCCCTAGGAGGGTCCCCAGAATCTTTCCAACATCTTCCCGTGGGTATAAAGTGGGATACCTGGCTACAGGACTTTAGATTTTACCTGGACAAGATTCTGCTAAGAAGAAACCAAGTACTTCGACTGTCTGCACGATGCTGGATGACTGAAGAATCTCCCTTGGAGTAAAGGAGTTACTCCCCTGCAGAAGCAGGCACCTAAGCGCATGTGACCGGCTTGCATCTCCAGAGCCCCTGCGGACTCCAAAGATTTCAGCAACACAGAAGGTGGGTTCCCGAAGGTCCCTGAGGTTGATCTGACCTCTCAGCGATTCTGAGACCAATATCCCTCGTGGGGACCGTGCAACCCGAACCCCTGTGCACCGCATACATTTGCAGAAGCATATGCTTGTTGGCAATCCCTGAGCTTGTGCTTTGGACTCCGTGTAGTCCTGACCCTGAGCAGCATTTGCACTGAAGATATCTGGCCTGCACTCACCGAGTGCTCTGTGGGCTGGTGCTTTGTGAATTTGCTTGAGGTCTCCTCGCGATCCCTGGTCCATTGGCCTGTGGGTCCTGGCGAGGGTCACCTTGTTTGTTCTTGGGCTTCCCTGGTTGCTTCAGACATGCCCTGACTCCCCAATGCTTGGAGAGTCCCCTGGATCTTGCTCGTCCACACCGTAACCTGTTTTCTCTGCCCGCGTAGGGTGCATTTGCCAAGGCTTGTTGGTGCTCCAGCCGGACACTAACCCCTCAGCACTCGACATCCTTTGTGGGACAGCACACCTCCAGACCCTAGTCATCCTCAACATCTCCTGGTCCCCGTGGCTGCAGAGTCAAGCATCCTTTCTTCACACCTGAAGCACCCGACATCAGTGGGCATTCGACTACCGAGCCCCTGGTCACCTGAAGTGACCCAGACTCTGTCCCCTCTGCTTTCAGGTTACTCTCACCTAGAATCCAGGCTTGGATTCCACCGGACACTCTTCGCCTTCCTGGCAGCAGTACTTCTTCGCAACTCTCCATTGAAAACGACGAGGGTTTCCGACACCACTTGACCCCTACGCACCCGGCTCCTCTGGGATAGGTAACACGGGTACCTCGGTACTCACTGGTGTGTTGGCTCTAGAACCTCTTATGTTCCAAAGGGTTTGCTTGAAGTCCTCATAGAAGTGTCCTTAAACTGTAACTTTCCAACCGTGACTTTCCCATAGAGTTGCACGGAGCGGTCGTGTTTCCTCACTGCACCCGTCCTCCGTGGGCGCCCTGTGTCACTGCCTTGGGTGGTTCCTTGGGGTCCCAGCGATTCTACGTGCTCTAGGCACTGTGTCTAGTCAAGTCGTGATTGTTATGCCATTTTTTTTAGTATATGGTTCGGTCTCCCCCTGGAGCCCGCTGTGTATTGTGCTACTTACGATTGTTCTATTGATTCAGTATTGTGTGCTTTGTGTTCTAATCTCGTGTAGAGATTAGTAGAGAGTGTTATATTAATAAATACATATTTTTATATCACTACTGTGTGGTTCTCCTTTCATTTAGTCATTCAGGAGGTGATACTCTGGTAAAACAAGCTGCTTTACATTCCTTCAAGATTAAGCCTGAAGGCTGCTCTCCACAGCTACCACTAGGATAGCTTTCTAAAGGTTATCTTTGACCTCATACATCATAAGGGTCATATGGGCTGGTACAGGGTGCCCACTTTAATTAGTGGACAGCAAATACCAGGCCACCTTCTCACAAGAGCGCACAGCGTATGCGCTGTCACCTAAAAGATTGAAAGCAACAGATTACTCACTGATATGTGTCACCATGTGCCCAGAGTATGCAAGACATTGTAACATATGTTTACCAAGCAGGCATCCTTAACCAAATTCTCCACCAAGGAGACGTGTGTATGCCACTGTGTCTGAATATGTATGAGTCATGTGTACTGCCAGGGAATCTAGCCACTGTCAGTTATGATGTGTTTAGAATTGCAAATGACTTGTATATTTAGTGAATGGTATGATTTTCTGTTCCTGTAAATGTACTCATTCACTGAGGGGGACAAATGGCTACATGCGTCCCATCAATGCAACCGATTACGTGGGGAAATTGGGCTACCTGATAGAAATCTATTTTTGTTTGCTGCAATTCCTGGGGGTTGATGGAAAGCTTATGTGGTGGTGTATCCTGGTCAACATGGCGTCATGGAATGAATTGAAAAAGCGCGATAGGGCACTTTGTGATACCCCTCCAGCTGCAGCTATTACACCCTGGAAGCTACCTGACGCAAGGAGGTGCAGTGAACATAGGACCTGCACATGAGTGGGGATGGCATGTGTCCTGCGAGTCTGACTCTGCAGTAGGGGATCTAATTCAGCTATCAGATCATAGATCATGTCTGCATTTAACCTATACTTGTCATAGATCTCTTCCTCTGTCTGCCCCAGCAAAGTAACGCGCACTCTAAATATGCGCTCCTGTATCCTCCTTCTTCTCTGTGCTGCTGCTCGTAGCCTCATCCTCCTCGCCATGACATAGGGCGTTGCCATTGTGAAACATTCTGAGGCCTTCTGAGCCTACTTATATCATTTGCCAATAGTTCACACATGATTTGATTGATTTCACCTGGTTACCACCTGAATGGATTTGATGCTATTTTAGCATGTGCTAAATTGCAAATCCCTATTTAATCGCAATTTGCGAGTTTTCATGCATATCTTTTCGATTCAGAAATAGCGATTTGCTATTGGGGATTCGCTATTTTGGGAAAATGCAAAATAGGTATCCACTAAATTTGCAATTTCTATTACATTTTTGCGATTTTTGTTAATGCATTGCTTAGGGCTATTCTGCAATCGCAAACAGCCTTTTTTGGCAATTCGCACTGTTTGCGATCGCAAAATAGCTTGATGCATGTGCCCCATAGAGTTTGGGCAGGGACATTAACCTAATGGTTTATAAAGGTTAAACCTCCTGTTGAGCAGGTGTGGAGGAGTGGAAACCAATCCGGGAGTATTTAGGAGCTCCAGTCAAGTAGGAGTCAACCAGAGTATATCCGTCCTGAATGAAAAAGGGGAAAATAGTGGTTAGGTCATGAAGTGAGAGGGTTAGCAACATGTATTATTGAAAGAACCTCAAACTGTTCTTAGAATGGATGCCAAAATAAATATAGACGCGGTGACAACTTGAGAGGGATGGCACAGAATCTCCTGCCATCACAGACGCAACCATCCAGATAAGGCTGAGATTACAGTAAGCAAGGAGAACGTGATCCAGCATCTATGCAGAGTCAGTGGTGACTTGGACCCTGGACACAAGACCATTGAGAATGGTAACAAAGGTGGGGGTGGCTGCAAGGGTCATCCTAACCTGAAGGCATATATATTCTTCTTTCAGGAGATGCATCGTCTCCAAAGAGGTCAGGGAAGAATGTGGTTCCGCACACAGTGTCGCAGCACGCCCTATGAAGAAGCATGACACTGTTTAGGGTGTCAGGGCAGTTTTAATCCCTTAGAGGACTTGCCATGTAGAAGTGAGGCCATTATTAACTTCCTCTTCCTTTTTGGGTGTGAGAGATAGTAGTTATAGGGAGGACTAAAGGAAGTGAGACACCTCTCGCCCCTTCTCTATTATGTGGTTAAAGACTGTGGTTCCACCACTTTCCAAAGCAATATTATGCCTCAGCAAGTAAAAAAACACAGCAGGTATGGGAACCTTGCTGATTCTGCACAGCTTATTTGTTGAAGAGGCTACAAGGATGAAAAGAGAGAGGTAATGGATTGCAGTTATCAGGACATGGATCAGGGCAGAACACCTGCGATCTTAACTTAGGGGAGGCAATGGATGGAGACCATGGCTTGGTCAATATATGGCGACAACCAACCTTCGTCACAGATTACTCATATTTCTCAGTTGCTCACCACAAATACACCAGGGTGGGCTACTTATTTATAGATAAATGGTTGCAAGGCATATTGGAGACAGTCGTCTGGGGTCCACAAATGCCAGGCGGGACCGCCGCGGTTCCGCCAAGCATATATCAAGTTTCCACTCCGCTTCGGTTTTCATGGCGGTGAGTCTGCCATGAAAACCGTGGCAGAGAGGAAACAAAGGGGGCCCTACAGGGCCCCCTGTTGTCTCAGGGCCATGGGGTGCATGCAGGGAGGCACATGTTGTGTCCCTCTGTGTGCATGCACCCCAGTACCTGCACGGCATGGGCAGCAGTAGTCCATGCCGTGCAGGTACTGATTTTGATGTTCTCATTGCGGTGCCTATTTCAGAAGCACCGCTGTGGGAATGCCAAAGAACTGCCCGCTAGTCAGAAGAAAACTCCTATTCTGGCGGGCGGTTCAACCACGGGTTTGGTGGTGCAGGAGCGGGTTGGTCCCGCACCACCAAACTCGTAATGAGGCCCTAAGTCATTTGAGGATGTCAAGTGAGAATTTGGTAATCCCGAAATAAAACATTTCAACTACTGACAGCTAAAGTACTTCATCTGGTAGTTAAAATGGGAGCAATGAGGAATTTCACACCATTTGAATGATTTCTTCAAACATTATCATTCCCAAAAAATGTTGAGACCTATTCACAAACTGTATTTTGTAGTATGTAAGTGCTATTCACAAACCTAGGTGCGGAGACCTCAGCCTCTGCCTCTCCTATTATTTTCTGTGCAGAGATATGCATTTAAGTAGTTTAGGTAGGAGGGGCAAGCTGGAGTGGTGGGAAATTGAGGAATACTTACTCCTAAATGGGAGGAGTTTAAGGCAATGTAAGGATAAAAACAAACACTCCCAAAAAGAGTAATACAATTCCTGTTGACAAACTACATTTCTAAATTTACTACAGCCCATAAGTTGTCAAAACAGGTGTAAATGTATTCCTGCTCAGCCCTGGAGTGAGTCATGCAGAACACATGGCAACTCACATGTACTGCAACATGCTCACATAGAAAATAATGGAGGCATGGAAATAACAGAACATCTTATAGGAACTAATGATAAAATAGTTGAATTATCTCTACATTTACATTTTTGCATTTTAAGTGTTAATATTAAACTTAATTCAAAAATACGTTATTAAACTTTTATGAAAGAATTAAAAATAATTACATTAAATTAAATGCTTCATTATAAAATTATAAACAAAATGCATTACATATCAAAAATAAAAATGCTAGAGAGGGTGGGATTTTTAAAATTAAGATTTAATTTTTTTATATAAATAAAAATATATTAATTTAATTAATGCATTACTACACATATCATTTGTTGAGTTAATCTGCTATACCACTTTATTCTACTAGTATGTAAAAATACCAATTTTAAATTAATTTACATTTACAGTTTACAATGAAATATTTGTCTTAACTTTTAAAAACTAATGATGAACTAGTAATAATAGGGTGGTCGAGTGACCGCCACTGCGAGTCTGCCGGTCCTTGGACCGCCAAACTCATAATAAGCCCCTCAGTTTTACTGCCTGGACGGACTCAACCTCCTGTTGGAGATGTTAAAAGTACCTCAAGGGTAAACCAACATTTTTTACTAGCCGTACACTGGATAAGACTAAACAGAAGATCTATAAGGATGCACAGTGAGTTCTATGATTCTACTCTTCCTTATTATGCCACATGTTCCAGCCTATATATTGCGTCTAATCGTCGAAGGCATTTTTCTGGGCTAAGCCGATCCTACTTTTTAGTCTGATAATGGGTGATTCTGATTAGTCTAATGTCTTAAACTCCATTGAAATGTATCTTTGTTGTAGTGTGTCTGGGTCACTGTGCAGAGCTATTTGAACCTTTTTCTAAGATCGTTTTCTGTATTTGAATCAGGTACTTGACTTTTTCCTTTTACTTTTAGGCATCAATAAACCAGGCAGACAGACAAATCCTGAACTACTTCATTGAAATTTGATCAAAGCAACTGGGACTAGTGACGGTTTAAATTAATTATCAGCATCAAATATCAGCAAAAAAAGAGGAGAGGATGTGGTGTAAGGGCCAGAGCTGCCGATTTTGGAACTGGGGAACCAGGTTCCAGTCTCTGCATTAACCCAACATCCGGAGTTTCTGGACATATCACTTAATCTCCCTGTTACTCTAAAAAATTAACGTGTCCTTGTGTAATGTAACTGGTGCTCATGTAAAGTGCTCCAATACCTTTGGGTCGAGTATGCTCTATATAATACTGCAAAAAAAGCAGCACAGTCAGTGCTTCCTGGTGGCTCCTATCATACAGTGAGTGATACAAATATTCTCACCATACTAGAACTAGAGGGATATTCAGTGCCTTCTTATGAACCCATTATATCTATTTAATTAATAATGCTCTAAAGAAATGTTGTTGTTATAGACCTAATTGACATACTTTGTTGCATGTTTAAATGTATTTTAGCCATGAAAAAAAAACAAGGGTGCGCCCAATCTGCTATCGCAGGATCCTGGGGCAGTGAAATGTAACAAAAACAATGGTTCACTGTAGATTCATTCAAAACATCATTATTCAATAACTTGGTGGATGCAGCCACTACCCACAGAGGATACATACATCAAAAAATCGAATGTCATATAAACATTTGATGACCTGGTGTAAGAAAGTGGCTCTGTATATACTGAACCAAAGTAAGGTTCAGTGTGCACAGAGTCCACAGTCCCCAGAGGTTTGGCAGAGGCTAAAGTTAGATATAACCTTACTCTCTAAAGTGGTAGCTTGGTCGAGCAGTAAGGCAGTATCAGAGGACAGTGTAAAGCATTTGTTGTACACACTCAGTCAGCAAATGAAGCCACACACTCAAGAACTGAACTCTAGGCCAATTGTTTTGTATATAAAAATATAGTTGTTTTATCTTAGAACCAACAATAGGTGTCAAAATATACTTTCTCAGAATGAGATGCTTTAGTTAAATACTGTTCAATAGGCAATAGACGTTTGAATGCAATAGTTACAATTGTTGCAATAGGCAACACAATTTGAAACACAATTATACATTGAGCTCAATGGGAATTTCTGGTTAAATGCAATAGATTACTTTTTGGATTACTTTTCTAACCACAGGACTGGATCCTAGATTCAGCCCTGGGACGTCTCCTGTAAGCAGTTGAGTAAAAACGTTTTGGTTACAGTTGTGATTTTTAAGGAATATTATCGTATTTCAAAAGTGGGCACTTAGAAACTTTTTCACATAGAATCACCAATGTTATCCTATGGGAGGAAATTCACTTAGCAGGTAAGTAGTGTTATCGTTACTTTTTCTTACTCAGTGTTGGATCCTGGATCCAGCACTGGTGCATCTCCTGTAAACAATTGAAAGAATACGTTTATGTCACACAGGCGATTTTTAATGAATATTTGTAAGTTTGCAAAATCGACACTTAGAAACTTTTTCAGCAAAAACCAGGCAATGTTATCCTATGGAAGGAAATTCAAGTTACCGGTAAGTACAGTTATGATTACTTTTCAGGGTCAGTGCTGGGCACCAAGATCCAGCACTGGGATCTCTCCTGATAACAGGTGAGTAAATTCGTTTTCAGTAATTCGGCTGATTTTAGATGAATATTTTAAAGTTTCAAAACTCCACACAGAAGAATTTCCAAGTGAAACCAGTCAATGTTACCCTATGGAAGAAAAGTGAGTTATCGGCTTTTGGGTAAGTACTCGACTGGCAGAGTTAAGGTTCTGGGCATAGACTCAGGGGTCCCCCAGGGTCAGGTAAGTACGGTTGTTACACCCTCAGCGGCACAGGGGCGACCGGGAGCAGAGTGAGTAGGCCCAATGTTATCCTATGGCAGGCAGGGGGCCTTGGGTTGGTGGCTGCTGGCAGGCAGGCCACTCGGCTGTGGGAGCAAAGCTCCTGGTCACTTACTCAGGGCAAGTGGGGAAGTCGAACAGGGTAGTGGGTGCACCCTCAGCGGCACTGGGGCGGCCGGGTGCAGTGGGCTTTTGGGCCGTCGGGCGCCCAATGGTTTTCAATGGGAAAGCTGCGTGACGAACAAAGGCTGCAAGCTCGGGGACGGTGATTCTTCAGGTGCGACCACCACTTCGAGAGGTAAGTTGGGAAGCTGTAGGAAGGGTAGGCACCCAGGAGCTGGGCACAGGAGGCCGTGGGGCGTCGGGTGCAGGGGTGTCTTTAGGCGTCGGAAATCTTACCCTCGGCTGGTCGCGGTTGGAGGGGGCCCAGGTTCTGAGGCTGCATGCGTCATCAGGATCGTCGAGGAGGGTCCTTGGGTGCTGGATTCTGGGTCACAGTCGCCGGGGGGACGTCCTCGAGGTCTTTGTCCACTCAGGCACAGGCCGGGCTCGGCGGGTGCAGAGTGTGCTGGATTCGCGGTTCCTGGCTGGCACCAGGGGTAGGTTACTTGCTTTTGAGCAGTACCACTGCTCGTGGGAGTCCCAGGTAGTTAGAGTCACAAGGCAGTCAGGTCCTCCGGGGTTCTTGAGGTTGCTGACCACTGGAGACGCCGGGGTTTAGCAGGAGCAGGTTCGAGGGTCGACAGGCCGGTAGGGCTGGGGCCAAATCAGTTGGTGTCTTCCTCTTGTTAGCGGCTGCACGGCAGGTCTTCTTGTTTCTTGATCTTCTTTCTTGTTTTGGAATCTGGTTCTAAGGAAGGAAGGTTCAGGGTGCCCCTAAATACTAGATTTAGGGGCGTTACGGGTAGGTAAAGGGCAGGGACCAATGGGTCCCTGCCCTGGGGTGGGTACACCCCCTATCCTGCCACTCTCCTATGGGAGGGGGCAGGAGCCTAGTCCTGATTGGGCAGGGCTCCCCATCTTCAAGATGGCGAGAGCCCGGAGATGTGCTTCACCTCGCCTCCCCCACCTGAGGGGTGGGGTTGGCAGAGGGTGGCACACCCCCTTTCCTCCCTTGGTGTTTCCCGCCAGTCTTCCCGCCAGGATGGGGAAGAACCGGTGGGGACCAGTTGCTGAGTACAGCAAGTGGTCTGGGAAGCTCACAAAGGCGGAATGCCTTTGAAGCTTCCCCCTGCCCATCCTGGGGGAGGAGGCCTAGCACCTCGCCCAGGACATGCATTGTTGCAGGCCCGGGAGAGCGGATGGCTCTCTACCCAGGGGTCCAGCAACATGTCTGCTGTGTGGCAGCCTAGGCAGCCCCTCAGACAAGACGTGGATTGTAGGTTAGGTTCAGGGGGCAACTCTAAGTTGCCCTCTGTCGTGCATTTTACAGTAAATCCCACACTGGCATCAGTGTGGGTTTACTGTGCTGAGAAGTTTGATACCAAACTTCTCAGTCTTCAGTGCAGCCATCATGGTGCTGTGGAGTTCGTGCTGACGACCTCCCAGCACCATATACTCGAATGGCAGCACTGCACTTACAGTGCCCAGGAATGGACCTGGGTACTGTAGGGGCACAGGGCTCATGCACCTGTACCCTCACCACTGTCATAGGGCACCCAGCTAGAGGGGTGACTGAGGTATGCCAGGGCAGTGGGTTTGTGGGCATGGCACACAGGGATGTGTGCCATGTCGACTCTCTGTTTTGTTCTGCACCAAGACACTCAGCCTGCAAGGGCAGTGTGTGTGTGTCAGGGTACAGGGCCTCCAAGGGTGGCACAATAAGTGCTGCAGCCCTTAGAGGCCTTCTCTGGTCACAGTGCCCTGGGTACCTAGGGTACCATTTACCAGGGGCTTACCTGTGACCAGAGGGGCCAATTGGGTTTAGGCTGTAATGCAGTTTTAGGGAAGGAACACAGGCCCTGGGCACCTGATTGGCAGGAGCCCAGGGCACACTCAGTCAAATTACATCAGCCATTCAGCAAAAAGTGGGGGGCATACCATGCAAGAAAGATGGCACTTTCTCACACCTGGTTAAGAGTTCATGACCCAAACGCATCAAGTAAAAATTCATACAATTATATTTACAGAATCTCACAAGTAAAATCCACAATAATTATACGTGAGAAAAGTGCTCACAAACATAAAAAGGTGCAAATGTGAATAAAGAGTGAGAAGTGCATCAGAATAAAAGATGTATGACTCTTGAATCCTTGTGCGATTTATAGACTTGGGGTCAAAACATGGAGTCTACATAGTGTCTGTAGTTGATGGCGTTTTGACGTCTGTTCATTAGGAAGTCATCATCAGGACAGGAGAGTAAATGGTGAGCCCTTATTTCTGAAAAAATCAAATACATAGGAAATAAATTAAATTAGAAATATTAATAGAAAATATAGGGGTACATGCATCAAAATACAAATTTGCGATTCCCAAATAGCGATTATTACCGAATCGCTATTTGGTAATCACAAAACTCAAGGCACCAAGAAAATCAGTAATTTTTTGCGATTTGTTAATACTCGCAATCGCTATTAGCGATTTCATAAAAGCGAATCGCTCTTTTTAGCGAATACGCTATTAGAGAATCGCTAATAGCGACTCCATAATTCAGGAACAGAATGATGATATCACAAGCAGGAAGTAAGTCATTCCATGCTGTTACCTGTGTCCTGGGAGGAGGAGGCAGACTGCAGGAGCACAGCACTAGGAGGATATTTTGAACATCAGAACCTGTGCAATTCTCCAGCATGGCATCAGAAACACCCCAGAAGGAGAGGAAAAGGAAGCTGAAGTTCAGTGAAAAGGAGCTGGAAATCCTCATTGAGGAAGTTGTGAAGAGCCATGATAAACTTTTTGGAAAACAATCACTGCATGCCCCAGAGTCTGAAAAAGAAAATTATGGCTGGGAATACAATAAAAAATCAGTGCAGTGGGGGTCCCCCAGTGCTCCATTGGGGATCTGCGCAAGCGGTGGTATGACATGCGGAGCAGGGCCAAGGAAAGGGTTGCTGCAAGGCTAGCTGATGCTAAAAAAACTGGAGGAGGACCATCCACAGAAACAGAACCCACAGCCTTAGAAGACCTAGTGGAGTCGACCCTTCAGCCTGAGGCTGAATGTTGGAGTCACTCCGATCTATACCTCAGCACCACCCAGTACTTCCCAAGGTAAGATGCATGCAAATGACCATACAATGCTAGATTAACTAAACTAATTCAGTAAATCAGATCCGGGTTAGTGTAGCAAATAATACTCCAGTCCATATTTTACTTGTAACACACAAATGCATTATGGGAATAGCGGTCATCAAATCAATTTTGAAAGGCAAGTGGGAAGCAACCCAGCATAGGTGCAATCAATTGTGACAAGCAAGTTTAATTTCTCTACACACAGTGTTTTGAGTAATTACAAAACATGATAATACTAAGTGCAAGATGAAATACATGTCCTTTTTTGAATACTGAAATTGGACTGTTTCACATCACAGATGCACCTGCGCAGGAGTCAGATGGCAGTGAAGGTCATGCACCCCTGGATAGCGAGCCACAGTCATCAGAGGACCTTGCAGTGTCACCTGCACCCACAACACCTGCACCCACAAGACGCAGGATCACAGTCCCACCATTGCCTCCATTTTAAATGGAAGAGGATAGCCAACCTGACCCTCCAACAGCACAGTCTGGGCAGACACACACATCAAGACCACGTGTCCTAGGTCGGAATAGAAATATCCGCATCAGGAGGTGCAGTGCAGGTGCACAATTGAGAGCCGTTGAAGGTGACAGTTCTACTTCCTTTGGTGGGCTGGAGAACGCATTGTTGAGAATACAGCGCCTGCAATGCAAACACATGCGTTCAATGCAGGCACACCTTTCATCTCTTGCAAAGAACATGGGAGAGATGAGTGACAGCATTAAACAGCTGACAACAGCTGTGCAGGAAGGTCAGAGGGATACCACACAACACTTTGGAGACATGACCCAGGCACTCAAGGACTTATGCAAAGTGATGCAAGAAGACCAGCTGACTCAACGCAAAAAACAACATCAATTTCTTGGCCGCATGGATGGATTCACCAGGGCCATCAACCGCCTAAGGTCCACAACTGCACAACTGTCCTACCGTGCAGTAGGCATGCAGGTTGAAATGACACATTGCTGTGGTGATGTGGCCAGGGGACTGATACAGGTCACCAATGCTGTTGAGCAAATGCAAACAACTACAGTTGCTGCCAGTAGTGCCATGGGTGGAGGGGATAGTGAGGATGCCTCCAGCCTCAGTAGCAACATGGCTCCAGTGACCGAATGTAGGAGGCGCATCACAAGGAATACTCCTGCATCAGAGTGCTCAGACAGGGATGTGTCACAGCACCCTGTACGGGCATTGGGAGTGCGTGGCCACTGTAAATAGTGTGGACATGAGCACATGATTTAATTTGGTGAGGTAACCATATTCTGAATTTGTCTGGGCTGATGTTCAAGTGTCATGGCAAAATCATCCAGTTGCGTTAAGACTTAAATTGGGGAAATTTTCTGCCTGGTATGTGTTAATTAACACAACCCGAGCTAATAACTTATTTGAATAAATCAAAATGGCAATGGAACCATGTAGTGTCTTGTTTCATCACTACCCACCTTAAAAATAATGCTGTGTTATTTCGGCACGTCTCTATCTCCCCTCAGCTGCGCTTGGCCGGCGTGCTGCTTGTGGTGGTTGGGCTGCCTGGTTGTCTTCCTCAGGCTCGCTGTCAGACAATTCAACGGGTATGCCTCTCGAAGTCGCAATGTTGTGAAACATGGCACAAGTGGCTACAATTTTGCAGCAGGTATCTGGTTGGTACTGCAATGCACCGCCAGTCATGTGGAGGCAGCGGAACCTACTTTTCAGTAGGCCAAAGGTGCGCTTTATGACGTTGCGGGTGGTGATGTGAACTGCATTGTAACGCTGCTCACTTGGTGTACTTGGGTTGAGGTATGGCGTCAGGATGTAAGAGCTGTAGGAAGGTAGGATCTGACTGCATGGTTAGCCCCACTTTTATCCTGGTGTTTTGCTGGTTTTTGACTAGTCTGACTGGGATCCTGCTAATCAGGGCCCCAGTCTATCTGCTTTCTCCCTAAATTGGTTGTGTAAAGTACTTAGGTACACTCCAGATTGGATACTGGGGTACCCTTACAAGTCCCTTACAAGTCCCTAGTATATGGTACACCATGTACCCAGGGCATAGGTACCCCAGAGGCCTTCCATGGGCTGAAGCATGTATTATGCCACCCATGAGAGGCCATTCAAAATGACACAACAGGTCTGCTACAGCAGCCTGTGTAAGATGGTGCTTGCACCACTTACTTAGATATAGGTTCACTATATCTTTCTAAGTCACCCCTATGGCAGGCCTTATCAATCCTGAAGGCAGGGTGCTGGGTTTTACGTGAGAGGGTGCCCCTGCATGAGCAGAGCCCCTCTGCAGCCTTCGGAGACCATTCTCCGGGGTTGTCAGTGATGCAGCCAGACATATAGGTTAAGTTGCATTATAACCTTGCGGTAAATGCTAACTTTAAAACGGCTGCTTAGAAACATGTCGTGTTTGGTGTCAAACACCTTGGAATCATACCTCCACACCAGTAACTGGTGTGGGAGGTATGATTTCACCCTTCTAGAACCATTACTGTGGGTCACCGGTCTACCCGGTACCAGCTTTCTCGACCTGGGCAGCACAAAATGGACGCTGGCAGCCACAGACACGATTCTGCCCTCCTGCTGCTGAGCCAAGCTCGAGCAGAGGAAGGCATGACAATAGGCATCCTGTCACAGGCAGGTGTGACCACCTCCCAGACAGGGTTTAGTGTATTGGGGCTGGATGGGGGCACTCTGAGAGTGCCTGAAAGTCTGCACTGGGGGCACATTTGGTGTCCCTGTGCATAGTCCAGCTCAAACCAGTTCTGGGAGCCAGTGGCTCCTGCTCTGGCATGAAACTGGACAAAGGACATGGGTGTAGCCACCCCTCTGTCCTGCCCCTCCCCTAGGAGGGTCCCCAGAATCTTTCCAACATCTTCCCGTGGGTATAAAGTGGGATACCTGGCTACAGGACTTTAGATTTTACCTGGACAAGATTCTGCTAAGAAGAAACCAAGTACTTCAACTGTCTGCACGATGCTGGATGACTGAAGAATCTCCCTTGGAGTAAAGGAGTTACTCCCCTGCAGAAGCAGGCACCTAAGCGCATGTGACCGGCTTGCATCTCCAGAGCCCCTGCGGACTCCAAAGATTTCAGCAACACAGAAGGTGGGTTCCCGAAGGTCCCTGAGGTTGATCTGACTTCTCAGCGATTCTGAGACCAATATCCCTCGTGGGGACTGTGCAACCCGAACCCCTGTGCACCGCATACATTTGCAGAAGCATATGCTTGTTGGCAATCCCTGAGCTTGTGCTTTGGACTCCGTGTAGTCCTGACCCCGAGCAGCATTTGCACTGAAGATATCTGGCCTGCACTCACTGAGTGCTCTGTGGGCTGGTGCTTTGTGAATTTGCTTGAGGTCTCCTCGCGATCCCTGGTCCGTTGGCATGTGGGTCCTGGCGAGGGTCACCTTGTTTGTTCTTGGGCTTCCCTGGTTGCTTCAGACATGCCCTGACTCCCCAATGCTTGGAGAGTCCACTGGACCTTGCTCGTCCACACCGTAACCTGTTTTATCTGCCCGCGTAGGTTGCATTTGCCAAGGCTTGTTGGTGCTCCAGCCGGACACTAACCCCTCAGCACTCGACATCCTTTGTGGTACAGCACACCTCCAGACCCTAGTCATCCTCAACATCTCCTGGTCCCCGTGGCTGCAGAGTCAAGCATCCTTTCTTCACACCTGAAGCACCCGACATCAGTGGGCATTCGACTACCGAGCCCCTGGTCACCTGAAGTGACCCAGACTCTGTCCCCTCTGCTTTCAGGTTACTCTCACCTAGAATCCAGGCTTGGATTCCACCGGACACTCTTCGCCTTCCTGGCAGCAGTACTTCTTCGCAACTCTCCATTGAAAACGACGAGGGTTTCCGACACCACTTGACCCCTACGCACCCGGCTCCTCTGGGATAGGTAACACGGGTACCTCGGTACTCACTGGTGTGTTGGCTCTAGAACCTCTTATGTTCCAAAGGGTTTGCTTGAAGTCCTCATAGAAGTGTCCTTAAACTGTAACTTTCCAACCGTGACTTTCCCATAGAGTTGCACGGAGCGGTCGTGTTTCCTCACTGCACCCGTCCTCCGTGGGCGCCCTGTGTCACTGCCTTGGGTGGTTCCTTGGGGTCCCAGCGATTCTACGTGCTCTAGGCACTGTGTCTAGTCAAGTCGTGATTGTTATGCCATTTTTTTTAGTATATGGTTCGGTCTCCCCCTGGAGCCCGCTGTGTATTGTGCTACTTACGATTGTTCTATTGATTCAGTATTGTGTGCTTTGTGTTCTAATCTCGTGTAGAGATTAGTAGAGAGTGTTATATTAATAAATACATATTTTTATATCACTACTGTGTGGTTCTCCTTTCATTTAGTCATTCAGGAGGTGATACTCTGGTAAAACAAGCTGCTTTACATTCCTTCAAGATTAAGCCCGAAGGCTGCTCTCCACAGCTACCACTAGGATAGCTTTCTAAAGGTTATCATTGACCTCATACATCATAAGGGTCATATGGGCTGGTACAGGGTGCCCACTTTAATTAGTGGACAGCAAATACCAGGCCACCTTCTCACAAGAGCGCACAGCGTATGCGCTGTCACCTAAAAGATTGAAAGCAACAGATTACTCACTGATATGTGTCACCATGTGCCCAGAGTATGCAAGACATTGTAACATATGTTTACCAAGCAGGCATCCTTAACCAAATTCTCCACCAAGGAGACGTGTGTATGCCACTGTGTCTGAATATGTATCAGTCATGTGTACTGCCAGGGAATCTAGCCACTGTCAATTATGATGTGTTTAGAATTGCAAATGACTTGTATATTTAGTGAATGGTATGATTTTCTGTTCCTGTAAATGTACTCATTCACTGAGGGGGACAAATGGCTACATGCGTCCCATCAATGCAACCGATTACGTGGGGAAATTGGGCTACCTGATAGAAATCTATTTTTGTTTGCTGCAATTCCTGGGGGTTGATGGAAAGCTTATGTGGTGGTGTATCCTGGTCAACATGGCGTCATGGAATGAATTGAAAAAGCGCGATAGGGCACTTTGTGATACCCCTCCAGCTGCAGCTATTACACCCTGGAAGCTACCTGACGCAAGGAGGTGCAGTGAACATAGGACCTGCACATGAGTGGGGATGGCATGTGTCCTGCGAGTCTGACTCTGCAGTAGGGGATCTAATTCAGCTATCAGATCATAGATCATGTCTGCATTTAACCTATACTTGTCATAGATCTCTTCCTCTGTCTGCCCCAGCAAAGTAACGCGCACTCTAAATATTCGCTCCTGTATCCTCCTTCTTCTCTGTGCTGCTCTCGTAGCCTCATCCTCCTCGGCATGACATAGGGCGTTGCCATTGTGAAACATTCTGAGGCCTTCTGAGCCTACTTATATCATTTGCCAATAGTTCACACATGATTTGATTGATTTCACCTGGTTACCACCTGAATGGATTTGATGCTATTTTAGCATGTGCTAAATTGCAAATCCCTATTTAATCGCAATTTGCGAGTTTTCATGCATATCTTTTCGATTCAGAAATAGCGATTTGCTATTGGGGATTCGCTATTTTGGGAAAATGCAAAATAGGTATCCACTAAATTTGCAATTTCTATTACATTTTTGCGATTTTTGTTAATGCATTGCTTAGGGCTATTCTGCAATCGCAAACAGCCTTTTTTGGCAATTCGCACTGTTTGTTATCGCAAAATAGCTTGATGCATGTGCCCCATAGAGTTTGGGCAGGGACATTAACCTAATGGTTTATAAAGGTTAAACCTCCTGTTGAGCAGGTGTGGAGGAGTGGAAACCAATCCGGGAGTATTTAGGAGCTCCAGTCAAGTAGGAGTCAACCAGAGTATATCCGTCCTGAATGAAAAAGGGGAAAATAGTGGTTAGGTCATGAAGTGAGAGGGTTAGCAACATGTATTATTGAAAGAACCTCAAACTGTTCTTAGAATGGATGCCAAAATAAATATAGACGCGGTGACAACTTGAGAGGGATGGCACAGAATCTCCTGCCATCACAGACGCAACCATCCAGATAAGGCTGAGATTACAGTAAGCAAGGAGAACGTGATCCAGCATCTATGCAGAGTCAGTGGTGACTTGGACCCTGGACACAAGACCATTGAGAATGGTAACAAAGGTGGGGGTGGCTGCAAGGGTCAACCTAACCTGAAGGCATATATATTCTTCTTTCAGGAGATGCATCGTCTCCAAAGAGGTCAGGGAAGAATGTGGTTCCGCACACAGTGTCGCAGCACGCCCTATGAAGAAGCATGACACTGTTTAGGGTGTCAGGGCAGTTTTAATCCCTTAGAGGACTTGCCATGTAGAAGTGAGGCCATTATTAACTTCCTCTTCCTTTTTGGGTGTGAGAGATAGTAGTTATAGGGAGGACTAAAGGAAGTGAGACACCTCTCGACCCTTCTCTATTATGTGGTTAACGACTGTGGTTCCACCACTTTCCAAAGCAATATTATGCCTCAGCAAGTAAAAAAACACAGCAGGTATGGGAACCTTGCTGATTCTGCACAGCTTATTTGTTGAAGAGGCTACAAGGATGAAAGAGAGAGGTAATGGATTGCAGTTATCAGGACATGGATCAGGGCAGAACACCTGCGATCTTAACTTAGGGGAGGCAATGGATGGAGACCATGGCTTGGTCAATATATGGCGACAACCAACCTTCGTCACAGATTACTCATATTTCTCAGTTGCTCACCACAAATACACCAGGGTGGGCTACTTATTTATAGATAAATGGTTGCAAGGCATATTGGAGACAGTCGTCTGGGGTCCACAAATGCCAGGCGGGACCGCCGCGCTTCCGCCAAGCATATATCAAGTTTCCACTCCGCTTCGGTTTTCATGGCGGTGAGTCTGCCATGAAAACCGTGGCAGAGAGGAAACAAAGGGGGCCCTACAGGGCCCCCTGTTGTCTCAGGGCCATGGGGTGCATGCAGGGAGGCACATGTTGTGTCCCTCTGTGTGCATGCACCCCAGTACCTGCACGGCATGGGCAGCAGTAGTCCATGCCGTGCAGGTACTGATTTTGATGTTCTCATTGCGGAGCCTATTTCAGAAGCACCGCTGTGGGAATGCCAAAGAACTGCCCGCTAGTCAGAAGAAAACTCCTATTCTGGCGGGCGGTTCAACCACGGGTTTGGTGGTGCAGGAACGGGTTGGTCCTGCACCACCAAACTCGTAATGAGGCCCTAAGTCATTTGAGGATGTCAAGTGAGAATTTGGTAATCCCGAAATAAAACATTTCAACTACTGACATCTAAAGTACTTCATCTGGTAGTTAAAATGGGAGCAATGAGGAATTTCACACCATTTGAATGATTTCTTCAAACATTATCATTCCCCAAAAATGTTGAGACCTATTCACAAACTGTATTTTGTAGTATGTAAGTGCTATACACAAACCTAGGTGCGGAGACCTCAGCCTCTGCCTCTCCTATTATTTTCTGTGCAGAGATATGCATTTAAGTAGTTTAGGTAGGAGGGGCAAGCTGGAGTGGTGGGAAATTGAGGAATACTTACTCCTAAATGGGAGGAGTTTAAGGCAATGTAAGGATAAAAACAAACACTCCCAAAAAGAGTAATACAATTCCTGTTGACAAACTACATTTCTAAATTTACTACAGCCCATAAGTTGTCAAAACAGGTGTAAATGTATTCCTGCTCAGCCCTGGAGTGAGTCATGCAGAACACATGGCAACTCACATGTACTGCAACATGCTCACATAGAAAATAATGGAGGCATGGAAATAACAGAACATCTTATAGGAACTAATGATAAAATAGTTGAATTATCTCTACATTTACATTTTTGCATTTTAAGTGTTAATATTAAACTTAATTCAAAAATACGTTATTAAACTTTTATGAAAGAATTAAAAATAATTACATTAAATTAAATGCTTCATTATAAAATTATAAACAAAATGCATTACATATCAAAAACAAAAATGCTAGAGAGGGTGGGATTTTTAAAATTAAGATTTAATTTTTTTATATAAATAAAAATATATTAATTTAATTAATGCATTACTACACATATCATTTGTTGAGTTAATCTGCTATACCACTTTATTCTACTAGTATGTAAAAATACCAATTTTAAATTAATTTACATTTACAGTTTACAATGAAATATTTGTCTTAACTTTTAAAAACTAATGATGAACTAGTAATAATAGGGTGGTCGAGTGACCGCCACCGCGAGTCTGCCGGTCCTTGGACCGCCAAACTCATAATAAGCCCCTCAGTTTTACTGCCTGGACGGACTCAACCTCCTGTTGGAGATGTTAAAAGTACCTCAAGGGTAAACCAACATTTTTTACTAGCCGTACACTGGATAAGACTAAACAGAAGATCTATAAGGATGCACAGTGAGTTCTATGATTCTACTCTTCCTTATTATGCCACATGTTCCAGCCTATATATTGCGTCTAATCGTCGAAGGCATTTTTCTGGGCTAAGCCGATCCTACTTTTTAGTCTGATAATGGGTGATTCTGATTAGTCTAATGTCTTAAACTCCATTGTAATGTATCTTTGTTGTAGTGTGTCTGGGTCACTGTGCAGAGCTATTTGAACCTTTTTCTAAGATTGTTTTCTGTATTTGAATCAGGTACTTGACTTTTTCCTTTTACTTTTAGGCATCAATAAACCAGGCAGACAGACAAATCCTGAACTACTTCATTGAAATTTGATCAAAGCAACTGGGACTAGTGACGGTTTAAATTAATTATCAGCATCAAATATCAGCAAAAAAGAGGAGAGGATGTGGTGTAAGGGCCAGAGCTGCCGATTTTGGAACTGGGGAACCAGGTTCCAGTCTCTGCATTAACCCAACATCCGGAGTTTCTGGACATATCACTTAATCTCCCTGTTACTCTAAAAAATTAAGGTGTCCTTGTGTAATGTAACTGGTGCTCATGTAAAGTGCTCCAATACCTTCGGGTCGAGTATGCTCTATATAATACTGCAAAAAAAGCAGCACAGTCAGTGCTTCCTGGTGGCTCCTATCATACAGTGAGTGATACAAATATTCTCACCATACTAGAACTAGAGGGATATTCAGTGCCTTCTTATGAACCCATTATATCTATTTAATTAATAATGCTCTAAAGAAATGTTGTTGTTATAGACCTAATTGACATACTTTGTTGCATGTTTAAATGTATTTTAGCCATGAAAAAAAAACAAGGGTGCGCCCAATCTGCTATCGCAGGATCCTGGGGCAGTGAAATGTAACAAAAACAATGGTTCACTGTAGATTCATTCAAAACATAATTATTCAATAACTTGGTGGATGCAGCCACTACCCACAGAGGATACATACATCAAAAAATCGAATGTCATATAAACATTTGATGACCTGGTGTAAGAAAGTGGCTCTGTATATTCTGAACCAAAGTAAGGTTCAGTGTGCACAGAGTCCACAGTCCCCAGAGGTTTGGCAGAGGCTAAAGTTAGATATAACCTTACTCTCTAAAGTGGTAGCTTGGTCGAGCAGTAAGGCAGTATCAGAGGACAGTGTAAAGCATTTGTTGTACACACTCAGTCAGCAAATGAAGCCACACACTCAAGAACTGAACTCTAGGCCAATTGTTTTGTATATAAAAATATAGTTGTTTTATCTTAGAACCAACAATAGGTGTCAAAATATACTTTCTCAGAATGAGATGCTTTAGTTAAATACTGTTCAATAGGCAATAGACGTTTGAATGCAATAGTTACAATTGTTGCAATAGGCAACACAATTTGAAACACAATTATACATTGAGCTCAATGGGAATTTCTGGTTAAATGCAATAGATTACTTTTTGGATTACTTTTCTAACCACAGGACTGGATCCTAGATTCAGCCCTGGGATGTCTCCTGTAAGCAGTTGAGTAAAAACGTTTTGGTTACAGTTGTGATTTTTAAGGAATATTATCGTATTTCAAAAGTGGGCACTTAGAAACTTTTTCACATAGAATCACCAATGTTATCCTATGGGAGGAAATTCACTTAGCAGGTAAGTAGTGTTATCGTTACTTTTTCTTACTCAGTGTTGGATCCTGGATCCAGCACTGGTGCATCTCCTGTAAACAATTGAAAGAATGCGTTTATGTCACACAGACGATTTTTAATGAATATTTGTAAGTTTGCAAAATCGACACTTAGAAACCTTTTCAGCAAAAACCTGGCAATGTTATCCTACGGAAGGAAATTCAAGTTACCGGTAAGTACAGTTATGATTACTTTTCAGGGTCAGTGCTGGGCACCAAGATCCAGCACTGGGATCTCTCCTGATAACAGGTGAGTAAATTCGTTTTCGTAATTCGGCTGATTTTAGATGAATATTTTAAAGTTTCAAAACTCCACACAGAAGAATTTCCAAGTGAAACCAGTCAATGTTACCCTATGGAAGAAAAGTGAGTTATCGGCTTTTGGGTAAGTACTCGACTGGCAGAGTTAAGGTTCTGGGCATAGACTCAGGGGTCCCCCAGGGTCAGGTAAGTACGGTTGTTACACCCTCAGCGGCACAGGGGCGACCGGGAGCAGAGTGAGTAGGCCCAATGTTATCCTATGGCAGGCAGGGGGCCTTGGGTTGGTGGCTGCTGGCAGGCAGGCCACTCGGCTGTGGGAGCAAAGCTCCTGGTCACTTACTCAGGGCAAGTGGGGAAGTCGAACAGGGTAGTGGGTGCACCCTCAGCGGCACTGGGGCGGCCGGGTGCAGTGGGCTTTTGGGCCGTCGGGCGCCCAATGGTTTTCAATGGGAAAGCTGCGTGACGAACAAAGGCTGCAAGCTCGGGGACGGTGATTCTTCAGGTGCGACCACCACTTCGAGAGGTAAGTTGGGAAGCTGTAGGAAGGGTAGGCACCCAGGAGCTGGGCACAGGAGGCCGTGGGGCGTCGGGTGCAGGGGTGTCTTTAGGCGTCGGAAATCTTACCCTCGGCTGGTCGCGGTTGGAGGGGGCCCAGGTTCTGAGGCTGCATGCGTCGTCAGGATCGTCGAGGAGGGTCCTTGGGTGCTGGATTCTGGGTCACAGTCGCCGGGGGACGTCCTCGTGGTCTTTGTCCACTCAGGCACAGGCCGGGCTCGGCGGGTGCAGAGTGTGCTGGATTCGCGGTTCCTGGCTGGCACCAGGGGTAGGTTACTTGCTTTTGAGCAGTACCACTGCTCGTGGGAGTCCCAGGTAGTTAGAGTCACAAGGCAGTCAGGTCCTCCGGGGTTCTTGAGGTTGCTGACCACTGGAGATGCCGGGGTTTAGCAGGAGCAGGTTCGAGGGTCGACAGGCCGGTAGGGCTGGGGCCAAATCAGTTGGTGTCTTCCTCTTGTTAGCGGCTGCACGGCAGGTCTTCTTGTTTCTTGATCTTCTTTCTTGTTTCGGAATCTGGTTCTGAGGAAGGAAGGTTCAGGGTGCCCCTAAATACTAGATTTAGGGGCGTTACAGGTAGGTGAAGGGCAGGGACCAATGGGTCCCTGCCATGGGGTGGGTACACCCCCTATCCTGCCACTCTCCTGTGGGAGGGGGGTAGGAGCCTAGTCCTGATTGGGCAGGGCTCCCCATCTTCAAGATGGCGAGAGCCCGGAGATGTGCTTCACCTCGCCTCCCCCACCTGAGGGGTGGGGTTGGCAGAGGGTGGCACACCCCCTTTCCTCCCTTGGTGTTTCCCGCCAGTCTTCCCGCCAGGATGGGGGGAAGAACCGGTGGGGACCAGTTGCTGAGTACAGCAAGTGGTCTGGGGAAGCTCACAAAGGCGGAATGCCTTTGAAGCTTCCCCCTGCCCATCCTGGGGGAGGAGGCCTAGCACCTCGCCCAGGACATGCATTGTTGCAGGCCCGGGAGAGCGGATGGCTCTCTACCCAGGGGTCCAGCAACATGTCTGCTGTGTGGCAGCCTAGGCAGCCCCTCAGACAAGACGTGGATTGTAGGTTAGGTTCAGGGGGCAACTCTAAGTTGCCCTCTGTCGTGCATTTACAGTAAATCCCACACTGGCATCAGTGTGGGTTTACTGTGCTGAAAGTTTGATACCAAACTTCTCAGTCTTCAGTGCAGCCATCATGGTGCTGTGGAGTTCGTGCTGACGACCTCCCAGCACCATATACTCGAATGGCAGCACTGCACTTACAGTGCCCAGGAATGGACCTGGGTACTGTAGGGGCACAGGGCTCATGCACCTGTACCCTCACCACTGTCATAGGGCACCCAGCTAGAGGGGTGACTGAGGTATGCCAGGGCAGTGGGTTTGTGGGCATGGCACACAGGGATGTGTGCCATGTCGACTCTCTGTTTTGTTCTGCACCAAGACACTCAGCCTGCAAGGGCAGTGTGTGTGTGTCAGGGTACAGGGCCTCCAAGGGTGGCACAATAAGTGCTGCAGCCCTTAGAGGCCTTCTCTGGTCACAGTGCCCTGGGTACCTAGGGTACCATTTACCAGGGGCTTACCTGTGACCAGAGGGGCCAATTGGGTTTAGGCTGTAATGCAGTTTTAGGGAAGGAACACAGGCCCTGGGCACCTGATTGGCAGGAGCCCAGGGCACACTCAGTCAAAGTACATCAGCCATTCAGCAAAAAGTGGGGGGCATACCATGCAAGAAAGATGGCACTTTCTCACACCTGGTTAAGAGTTCATGACCCAAACGCATCAAGTAAAAATTCATACAATTATATTTACAGAATCTCACAAGTAAAATCCACAATAATTATACGTGAGAAAAGTGCTCACAAACATAAAAAGGTGCAAATGTGAATAAAGAGTGAGAAGTGCATCAGAATAAAAGATGTATGACTCTTGAATCCTTGTGCGATTTATAGACTTGGGGTCAAAACATGGAGTCTACATAGTGTCTGTAGTTGACGGCGTTTTGACGTCTGTTCATTAGGAAGTCATCATCAGGACAGGAGAGTAAATGGTGAGCCCTTATTTCTGAAAAAATCAAATACATAGGAAATAAATTAAATTAGAAATATTAATAGAAAATATAGGGGTACATGCATCAAAATACAAATTTGCGATTCCCAAATAGCGATTATTACCGAATCGCTATTTGGTAATCACTAAAACTCAATGCACCAAGAAAATCAGTAATTTTTTGCGATTTGTTAATACTCGCAATCGCTATTAGCGATTAGATAAAAGCGAATCGCTCTTTTTAGCGAATACGCTATTAGAGAATCGCTAATAGCGACTCCATAATTCAGGAACAGAATGATGATATCACAAGCAGGAAGTAAGTCATTCCATGCTGTTACCTGTGTCCTGGGAGGAGGAGGCAGACTGCAGGAGCACAGCACTAGGAGGATATTTTGAACATCAGAACCTGTGCAATTCTCCAGCATGGCATCAGAAACACCCCAGAAGGAGAGGAAAAGGAAGCTGAAGTTCAGTGAAAAGGAGCTGGAAATCCTCATTGAGGAAGTTGTGAAGAGCCATGATAAACTTTTTGGAAAACAATCACTGCATGCCCCAGAGTCTGAAAAAGAAAATTATGGCTGGGAATACAATAAAAAATCAGTGCAGTGGGGGTCCCCCAGTGCTCCATTGGGGATCTGCGCAAGCGGTGGTATGACCTGCGGAGCAGGGCCAAGGAAAGGGTTGCTGCAAGGCTAGCTGATGCTAAAAAAACTGGAGGAGGACCATCCACAGAAACAGAACCCACAGCCTTAGAGGACCTAGTGGAGTCGACCCTTCAGCCTGAGGCTGAATGTTGGAGTCACTCCGATCTATTCCTCAGCACCACCCAGTACTTCCCAAGGTAAGATGCATGCAAATGACCATACAATGCTAGATTAACTAAACTAATTCAGTAAATCAGATCCGGGTTAGTGTAGCAAATAGTACTCCAGTCCATATTTTACTTGTAACACACAAATGCATTATGGGAATAGCGGTCATCAAATCAATTTTGAAAGGCAAGTGGGAAGCAACCCAGCATAGGTGCAATCAATTGTGACAAGCAAGTTTAATTTCCCTACACACAGTGTTTTGAGTAATTACAAAACATGATAATACTAAGTGCAAGATGAAATACATGTCCTTTTTTGAATACTGAAATTGGACTGTTTCACATCACAGATGCACCTGCGCAGGAGTCAGATGGCAGTGAAGGTCATGCACCCCTGGATAGCGAGCCACAGTCATCAGAGGACCTTGCAGTGTCACCTGCACCCACAACACCTGCACCCACAAGACGCAGGATCACAGTCCCACCATTGCCTGCATTTTAAATGGAAGAGGATAGCCAACCTGACCCTCCAACAGCACAGTCTGGGCAGACACACACATCAAGACCACGTGTCCTAGGTCGGAATAGAAATATCCGCATCAGGAGGTGCAGTGCAGGTGCACAATTGAGAGCCGTTGAAGGTGACAGTTCTACTTCCTTTGGTGGGCTGGAGAACGCATTGTTGAGAATACAGCGCCTGCAATGCAAACACATGCATTCAATGCAGGCACACCTTTCATCTCTTGCAAAGAACATGGGAGAGATGAGTGACAGCATTAAACAGCTGACAACAGCTGTGCAGGAAGGTCAGAGGGATACCACACAACACTTTGGAGACATGACCCAGGCACTCAAGGACTTATGCAAAGTGATGCAAGAAGACCAGCTGACTCAACGCAAAAAACAACATCAATTTCTTGGCCGCATGGATGGATTCACCAGGGCCATCAACCGCCTAAGGTCCACAACTGCACAACTGTCCTACCGTGCAGTAGGCATGCAGGTTGAAATGACACATTGCTGTGGTGATGTGGCCAGGGGACTGATACAGGTCACCAATGCTGTTGAGCAAATGCAAACAACTACAGTTGCTGCCAGTAGTGCCATGGGTGGAGGGGATAGTGAAGATGCCTCCAGCCTCAGTAGCAACATGGCTCCAGTGACCGAATGTAGGAGGCGCATCACAAGGAATACTCCTGCATCAGAGTGCTCAGACAGGGATGTGTCACAGCACCCTGTACGGGCATTGGGAGTGCGTGGCCACTGTAAATAGTGTGGACATGAGCACATGATTTAATTTGGTGAGGTAACCATATTCTGAATTTGTCTGGGCTGATGTTCAAGTGTCATGGCAAAATCATCCAGTTGCGTTAAGACTTAAATTGGGGAAATTTTCTGCCTGGTATGTGTTAATTAACACAACCCGAGCTAATAACTTATTTGAATAAATCAAAATGGCAATGGAACCATGTAGTGTCTTGTTTCATCACTACCCACCTTAAAAATAATGCTGTGTTATTTCGGCACGTCTCTATCTCCCCTCAGCTGCGCTTGGCCGGCGTGCTGCTTGTGGTGGTTGGGCTGCCTGGTTGTCTTCCTCAGGTTCGCTGTCAGACAATTCAACGGGTATGCCTCTCGAAGTCACAATGTTGTGAAACATGGCACAAGTGGCTACAATTTTGCAGCAGGTATCTGGTTGGTACTGCAATGCGCCGCCAGTCATGTGGAGGCAGCGGAACCTACTTTTCAGTAGGCCAAAGGTGCGCTTTATGACGTTGCGGGTGGTGATGTGAACTGCATTGTAACGCTGCTCACTTGGTGTACTTGGGTTGAGGTATGGCGTCAGGATGTAAGAGCTGTAGGAAGGTAGGATCTGACTGCATGGTTAGCCCCACTTTTATCCTGGTGTTTTGCTGGTTTTTGACTAGTCTGACTGGGATCCTGCTAATCAGGGCCCCAGTCTATCTGCTTTCTCCCTAAATTGGTTGTGTAAAGTACTTAGGTACACTCCAGATTGGATACTGGGGTACCCTTACAAGTCCCTTACAAGTCCCTAGTATATGGTACACCATGTACCCAGGGCATAGGTACCCCAGAGGCCTCCCATGGGCTGAAGCATGTATTATGCCACCCATGAGAGGCCATTCAAAATGACACAACAGGTCTGCTACAGCAGCCTGTGTAAGATGGTGCTTGCACCACTTACTTAGATATAGGTTCACTATATCTATCTAAATCACTACACTTAAAAACCTATCAGTCACCCCTATGGCAGGCCTTATCAATCCTGAAGGCAAGGTGCTGGGTTTTACGTGAGAGGGTTCCCCTGCATGAGCAGAGCCCCTCTGCAGCCTTCGGAGACCATTCTCCGGGGTTGTCAGTGATGCAGCCAGACATATAGGTTAAGTTGCATTATAACCTCGCGGTAAATGCTAACTTTAAAACGGCTGCTTAGAAACATGTCGTGTTTGGTGTCAAACACCTTGGAATCATACCTCCACACCAGTAACTGGTGTGGGAGGTATGATTTCACCCTTCTAGAACCACTACTGTCGGTCACCGGTCTACCCGGTACCAGCTTTCTCGACCTGGGCAGCACAAAATGGACGCTGCCAGCCACAGACACGATTCTGCCCTCCTGCTGCTGAGCCAAGCTCGAGCAGAGGAAGGCATGACAATAGGCATCCTGTCACAGGGAGGTGTGACCACCTCCCAGACAGGGTTTAGTGTATTGGGGCTGGATGGGGGCACTCTGAGAGTGCCTGAAAGTCTGCACTGGGGGCACATTTGGTGTCCCTGTGCATAGTCCAGCTCAAACCAGTTCTGGGAGCCAGTGGCTCCTGCTCTGGCATGAAACTGGACAAAGGACATGGGTGTAGCCACCCCTCTGTCCTGCCCCTCCCCTAGGAGGGTCCCCAGAATCTTTCCAACATCTTCCCGTGGGTATAAAGTGGGATACCTGGCTACAGGACTTTAGATTTTACCTGGACATGATTCTGCTAAGAAGAAACCAAGTACTTCGACTGTCTGCACGATGCTGGATGACTGAAGAATCTCCCTTGGAGTAAAGGAGTTACTCCCCTGCAGAAGCAGGCACCTAAGCGCATGTAACCGGCTTGCATCTCCAGAGCCCCTGCGGACTCCAAAGATTTCAGCAACACAGAAGGTGGGTTCCCAAAGGTCCCTGAGGTTGATCTGACCTCTCAGCGATTCTGAGACCAATATCCCTCGTGGGGACCGTGCAACCCGAACCCCTGTGCACCGCATACATTTGCAGAAGCATATGCTTGTTGGCAATCCCTGAGCTTGTGCTTTGGACTCCGTGTAGTCCTGACCCCAAGCAGCATTTGCACTGAAGATATCTGGCCTGCACTCACCGAGTGCTCTGTGGGCTGGTGCTTTGTGAATTTGCTTGAGGTCTCCTCGCGATCCCTGGTTTGTTGGCCTGTGGGTCCTGGCGAGGGTCACCTTGTTTGTTGTTGGGCTTCCCTTGTTGCTTCAGACATGCCCTGACTTCCCAATGCTTGGAGAGTCCCCTGGACCTTGCTCGTCCACCCCGTAACCTGTTTTCTCTGCCCGCGTATGTTGCATTTGCCAAGGCTTGTTGGTGCTCCAGCCGGACACTAACCCCTCAGCACTCGACATCCTTTGTGGGACAGCACACCTCCAGACCTAGTCATCCTCAACATCTCCTGGTCCCCGTGGCTGCAGAGTCAAGCATCCTTTCTTCACACCTGAAGCACCCGACATCAGTGGGCATTCGACTACCGAGCCCCTGGTCACCTGAAGTGACCCAGACTCTGTCCCCTCTGCTTTCAGGTTACTCTCACCTAGAACCCAGGCTTGGATTCCACCGGACACTCTTCGCCTTCCTGGCAGCAGTACTTCTTCGCAACTCTCCATTGAAAACGACGAGTGTTTCCGACACCACTTGACCCCTACGCACCCGGCTCCTCTGGGATAGGTAACACGGGTACCTCGGTACTCACTGGTGTGTTGGCTCTAGAACCTCTTATGTTCCAAAGGGTTTGCTTGAAGTCCTCATAGAAGTGTCCTTAAACTGTAACTTTCCAACCGTGACTTTCCCATAGAGTTGCACGGAGCGGTCGTGTTTCCTCACTGCACCCGTCCTCCGTGGGCGCCCTGTGTCACTGCCTTGGGTGGTTCCTTGGGGTCCCAGCGATTCTACGTGCTCTAGGCACTGTGTCTAGTCAAGTCGTGATTGTTATGCCATTTTTTTTAGTATATGGTTCGGTCTCCCCCTGGAGCCCGCTGTGTATTGTGCTACTTACGATTGTTCTATTGATTCAGTATTGTGTGCTTTGTGTTCTAATCTCGTGTAGAGATTAGTAGAGAGTGTTATATTAATAAATACATATTTTTATATCACTACTGTGTGGTTCTCCTTTCATTTAGTCATTCAGGAGGTGATACTCTGGTAAAACAAGCTGCTTTACATTCCTTCAAGATTAAGCCTGAAGGCTGCTCTCCACAGCTACTACTAGGATAGCTTTCTAAAGGTTATCTTTGACCTCATACATCATAAGGGTCATATGGGCTGGTACAGGGTGCCCACTTTAATTAGTGGACAGCAAATACCAGGCCACCTTCTCACAGGAGCGCACAGCGTATGCGCTGTCACCTAAAAGATTGAAAGCAACAGATTACTCACTGATATGTGTCACCATGTGCCCAGAGTATGCAAGACATTGTAACATATGTTTACCAAGCAGGCATCCTTCACCAAATTCTCCACCAAGGAGACGTGTGTATGCCACTGTGTCTGAATATGTATGAGTCATGTGTACTGCCAGGGAATCTAGCCACTGTCAGTTATGATGTGTTTAGAATTGCAAATGACTTGTATATTTAGTGAATGGTATGATTTTCTGTTCCTGTAAATGTACTCATTCACTGAGGGGGGACAAATGGCTACATGCGTCCCATCAATGCAACCGATTACGTGGGGAAATTGGGCTACCTGATAGAAATCTATTTTTGTTTGCTGCAATTCCTGGGGGGTTGATGGAAAGCTTATGTGGTGGTGTATCCTGGTCAACATGGCGTCATGGAATGAATTGAAAAAGCGCGATAGGGCACTTTGTGATACCCCTCCAGCTGCAGCTATTACACCCTGGAAGCTACCTGACGCAAGGAGGTGCAGTGAACATAGGACCTGCACATGAGTGGGGATGGCATGTGTCCTGCGAGTCTGACTCTGCAGTAGGGGATCTAATTCAGCTATCAGATCATAGATCATGTCTGCATTTAACCTATACTTGTCATAGATCTCTTCCTCTGTCTGCCCCAGCAAAGTAACGCGCACTCTAAATATGCGCTCCTGTATCCTCCTTCTTCTCTGTGCTGCTGCTCGTAGCCTCATCCTCCTCGCCATGACATAGGGCGTTGCCATTGTGAAACATTCTGAGGCCTTCTGAGCCTACTTATATCATTTGCCAATAGTTCACACATGATTTGATTGATTTCACCTGGTTACCACCTGAATGGATTTGATGCTATTTTAGCATGTGCTAAATTGCAAATCCCTATTTAATCGCAATTTGCGAGTTTTCATGCATATCTTTTCGATTCAGAAATAGCGATTTGCTATTGGGGATTCGCTATTTTGGGAAAATGCAAAATGGGTATCCACTAAATTTGCAATTTCTATTACATTTTTGCGATTTTTGTAAATGCATTGCTTAGGGCTATTCTGCAATCGCAAACAGCCTTTTTTGGCAATTCGCACTGTTTGCGATCGCAAAATAGCTTGATGCATGTGCCCCATAGAGTTTGGGCAGGGACATTAACCTAATGGTTTATAAAGGTTAAACCTCCTGTTGAGCAGGTGTGGAGGAGTGGAAACCAATCCGGGAGTATTTAGGAGCTCCAGTCAAGTAGGAGTCAACCAGAGTATATCCGTCCTGAATGAAAAAGGGGAAAATAGTGGTTAGGTCATGAAGTGAGAGGGTTAGCAACATGTATTATTAAAAGAACCTCAAACTGTTCTTAGAATGGATGCCAAAATAAATATAGACGCGGTGACAACTTGAGAGGGATGGCACAGAATCTCCTGCCATCACAGACGCAACCATCCAGGAAAAGGCTGAGATTACAGTAAGCAAGGAGAACGTGATCCAGCATCTATGCAGAGTCAGTGGTGACTTGGACCCTGGACACAAGACCATTGAGAATGGTAACAAAGGTGGGGGGTGGCTGCAAGGGTCATCCTAACCTGAAGGCATATATATTCTTCTTTCAGGAGATGCATCGTCTCCAAAGAGGTCAGGGAAGAATGTGGTTCCGCACACAGTGTCGCAGCACGCCCTATGAAGAAGCATGACACTGTTTAGGGTGTCAGGGCAGTTTTAATCCCTTAGAGGACTTGCCATGTAGAAGTGAGGCCATTATTAACTTCCTCTTCCTTTTTGGGTGTGAGAGATAGTAGTTATAGGGAGGACTAAAGGAAGTGAGACACCTCTCGCCCCTTCTCTATTATGTGGTTAAAGACTGTGGTTCCACCACTTTCCAAAGCAATATTATGCCTCAGCAAGTAAAAAAACACAGCAGGTATGGGAACCTTGCTGATTCTGCACAACTTATTTGTTGAAGAGGCTACAAGGATGAAAGAGAGAGGTAATGGATTGCAGTTATCAGGACATGGATCAGGGCAGAACACCTGCGATCTTAACTTAGGGGAGGCAATGGATGGAGACCATGGCTTGGTCAATATATGGCGACAACCAACCTTCGTCACAGATTACTCATATTTCTCAGTTGCTCACCACAAATACACCAGGGTGGGCTACTTATTTATAGATAAATGGTTGCAAGGCATATTGGAGACAGTCGTCTGGGGTCCACAAATGCCAGGCGGGACCGCCGCGGTTCCGCCAAGCATATATCAAGTTTCCACTCCGCTTCGGTTTTCATGGCGGTGAGTCTGCCATGAAAACCGTGGCAGAGAGGAAACAAAGGGGGCCCTACAGGGCCCCCTGTTGTCTCAGGGCCATGGGGTGCATGCAGGGAGGCACATGTTGTGTCCCTCTGTGTGCATGCACCCCAGTACCTGCACGGCATGGGCAGCAGTAGTCCATGCCGTGCAGGTACTGATTTTGATGTTCTCATTGCGGTGCCTATTTCAGAAGCACCGCTGTGGGAATGCCAAAGAACTGCCCGCTAGTCAGAAGAAAACTCCTATTCTGGCGGGCGTTTCAACCACAGGTTTGGTGGTGCAGGAGCGGGTTGGTCCCGCACCACCAAACTCGTAATGAGGCCCTAAGTCATTTGAGGATGTCAAGTGAGAATTTGGTAATCCCGAAATAAAACATTTCAACTACTGACAGCTAAAGTACTTCATCTGGTAGTTAAAATGGGAGCAATGAGGAATTTCACACCATTTGAATGATTTCTTCAAACA
Organism: Calotriton arnoldi; assembly: GCA_963921515.1. Lineage (NCBI taxonomy): Eukaryota > Metazoa > Chordata > Amphibia > Caudata > Salamandridae > Calotriton > Calotriton arnoldi. The sequence goes on from CAWUFW010004821.1 coordinate 113,011, forward strand.
TTATCATTCCCAAAAAATGTTGAGACCTATTCACAAACTGTATTTTGTAGTATGTAAGTGCTATTCACAAACCTAGGTGCGGAGACCTCAGCCTCTGCCTCTCCTATTATTTTCTGTGCAGAGATATGCATTTAAGTAGTTTAGGTAGGAGGGGCAAGCTGGAGTGGTGGGAAATTGAGGAATACTTACTCCTAAATGGGAGGACTTTAAGGCAATGTAAGGATAAAAACAAACACTCCCAAAAAAGAGTAATACAATTCCTGTTGACAAACTACATTTCTAAATTTACTACAGCCCATAAGTTGTCAAAACAGGTGTAAATGTATTCCTGCTCAGCCCTGGAGTGAGTCATGCAGAACACATGGCAACTCACATGTACTGCAACATGCTCACATAGAAAATAATGGAGGCATGGAAATAACAGAACATCTTATAGGAACTAATGATAAAATAGTTGAATTATCTCTACATTTACATTTTTGCATTTTAAGTGTTAATATTAAACTTAATTCAAAAATACGTTATTAAACTTTTATGAAAGAATTAAAAATAATTACATTAAATTAAATGCTTCATTATAAAATTATAAACAAAATGCATTACATATCAAAAATAAAAATGCTAGAGAGGGTGGGATTTTTAAAATTAAGATTTAATTTTTTTATATAAATAAAAATATATTAATTTAATTAATGCATTACTACACATATCATTTGTTGAGTTAATCTGCTATACCACTTTATTCTACTAGTATGTAAAAATACCAATTTTAAATTAATTTACATTTACAGTTTACAATGAAATATTTGTCTTAACTTTTAAAAACTAATGATGAACTAGTAATAATAGGGTGGTCGAGTGACCGCCACTGCGAGTCTGCCGGTCCTTGGACCGCCAAACTCATAATAAGCCCCTCAGTTTTACTGCCTGGACGGACTCAACCTCCTGTTGGAGATGTTAAAAGTACCTCAAGGGTAAACCAACATTTTTTACTAGCCGTACACTGGATAAGACTAAACAGAAGATCTATAACGATGCACAGTGAGTTCTATGATTCTACTCTTCCTTATTATGCCACATGTTCCAGCCTATATATTGCGTCTAATCGTCGAAGGCATTTTTCTGGGCTAAGCCGATCCTACTTTTTAGTCTGATAATGGGTGATTCTGATTAGTCTAATGTCTTAAACTCCATTGAAATGTATCTTTGTTGTAGTGTGTCTGGGTCACTGTGCAGAGCTATTTGAACCTTTTTCTAAGATTGTTTTCTGTATTTGAATCAGGTACTTGACTTTTTCCTTTTACTTTTAGGACTCAATAAACCAGGCAGACACACAAATCCTGAACTACTTCATTGAAATTTGATCAAAGCAACTGGGACTAGTGACGGTTTAAATTAATTATCAGCATCAAATATCAGCAAAAAAAGAGGAGAGGATGTGGTGTAAGGGCCAGAGCTGCCGATTTTGGAACTGGGGAACCAGGTTCCAGTCTCTGCATTAACCCAACATCCGGAGTCTCTGGACATATCACTTAATCTCCCTGTTACTCTAAAAAATTAATGTGTCCTTGTGTAATGTAACTGGTGCTCATGTAAAGTGCTCCAATACCTTTGGGTCGAGTATGCTCTATATAATACTGCAAAAAAGCAGCACAGTCAGTGCTTCCTGGTGGCTCCTATCATACAGTGAGTGATACAAATATTCTCACCATACTAGAACTAGAGGGATATTCAGTGCCTTCTTATGAACCCATTATATCTATTTAATTAATAATGCTCTAAAGAAATGTTGTTGTTATAGACCTAATTGACATACTTTGTTGCATGTTTAAATGTATTTTAGCCATGAAAAAAAAACAAGGGTGCGCCCAATCTGCTATCGCAGGATCCTGGGGCAGTGAAATGTAACAAAAACAATGGTTCACTGTAGATTCATTCAAAACATCATTATTCAATAACTTGGTGGATGCAGCCACTACCCACAGAGGATACATACATCAAAAAATCGAATGTCATATAAACATTTGATGACCTGGTGTAAGAAAGTGGCTCTGTATATACTGAACCAAAGTAAGGTTCAGTGTGCACAGAGTCCACAGTCCCCAGAGGTTTGGCAGAGGCTAAAGTTAGATATAACCTTACTCTCTAAAGTGGTAGCTTGGTCGAGCAGTAAGGCAGTATCAGAGGACAGTGTAAAGCATTGGTTGTACACACTCAGTCAGCAAATGAAGCCACACACTCAAGAACTGAACTCTAGGCCAATTGTTTTGTATATAAAAATATAGTTGTTTTATCTTAGAACCAACAATAGGTGTCAAAATATACTTTCTCAGAATGAGATGCTTTAGTTAAATACTGTTCAATAGGCAATAGACGTTTGAATGCAATAGTTACAATTGTTGCAATAGGCAACACAATTTGAAACACAATTATACATTGAGCTCAATGGGAATTTCTGGTTAAATGCAATAGATTACTTTTTGGATTACTTTTCTAACCACAGGACTGGATCCTAGATTCAGCCCTGGGACGTCTCCTGTAAGCAGTTGAGTAAAAACGTTTTGGTTACAGTTGTGATTTTTAAGGAATATTATCGTATTTCAAAAGTGGGCACTTAGAAACTTTTTCACATAGAATCACCAATGTTATCCTATGGGAGGAAATTCACTTAGCAGGTAAGTAGTGTTATCGTTACTTTTTCTTACTCAGTGTTGGATCCTGGATCCAGCACTGGTGCATCTCCTGTAAACAATTGAAAGAATGCGTTTATGTCACACAGGCGATTTTTAATGAGCAGAGTGAGTAGGCCCAATGTTATCCTAAGCGATACAAAAGGGGATGATGGACGGAACGTTTGAGCCAATCAAACACTCACCCCCAGTCAACTGATCTGGGTTTAATCCATCATCATTCTTTAGCTCACTCCACCACCCCAGTTCAGACATGGCCATATGCAAATCAGTCTGACCCTGTGCCTCATGGGAACAGTCCAGCCCGAACTGCCAAGCCATGTCTTCCCTGGACCGGAAACAAGCATCCTAGGACCGGTTTCTGGCATTTCAGCCGTCATCAGCCAGGCTTGCTTGAATCCAGTGGCAAAGTGAGCAAGGGACCCACGTCTGGGCATACCCCCGCCAACCTAGGGCGACCAAAGCGATACAAAAGGGGATGATGGACGGAACGTTTGAGCCAATCAAACACTCACCCCCAGTCAACTGATCTGGGTTTAATCCATCATCATTCTTTAGCTCACTCCACCACCCCAGTTCAGACATGGCCATATGCAAATCAGTCTGACCCTGTGCCTCATGGGAACAGTCCAGCCCGAACTGCCAAGCCATGTCTTCCCTGGACCGGAAACAAGCATCCTAGGACCGGTTTCTGGCATTTCAGCCGTCATCAGCCAGGCTTGCTTGAATCCAGTGGCAAAGTGAGCAAGGGACCCACGTCTGGGCATACCCCCGCCAACCTAGGGCGACCAAAGCGATACAAAAGGGGATGATGGACGGAACGTTTGAGCCAATCAAACACTCACCCCCAGTCAACTGATCTGGGTTTAATCCATCATCATTCTTTAGCTCACTCCACCACCCCAGTTCAGACATGGCCATATGCAAATCAGTCTGACCCTGTGCCTCATGGGAACAGTCCAGCCCGAACTGCCAAGCCATGTCTTCCCTGGACCGGAAACAAGCATCCTAGGACCGGTTTCTGGCATTTCAGCCGTCATCAGCCAGGCTTGCTTGAATCCAGTGGCAAAGTGAGCAAGGGACCCACGTCTGGGCATACCCCCGCCAACCTAGGGCGACCAAAGCGATACAAAAGGGGATGATGGACGGAACGTTTGAGCCAATCAAACACTCACCCCCAGTCAACTGATCTGGGTTTAATCCATCATCATTCTTTAGCTCACTCCACCACCCCAGTTCAGACATGGCCATATGCAAATCAGTCTGACCCTGTGCCTCATGGGAACAGTCCAGCCCGAACTGCCAAGCCATGTCTTCCCTGGACCGGAAACAAGCATCCTAGGACCGGTTTCTGGCATTTCAGCCGTCATCAGCCAGGCTTGCTTGAATCCAGTGGCAAAGTGAGCAAGGGACCCACGTCTGGGCATACCCCCGCCAATCATTATCCTATGGCAGGCAGGGGGCCTTGGGTTGGTGGCTGCTGGCAGGCAGGCCACTCGGCTGTGGGAGCAAAGCTCCTGGTCACTTACTCAGGGCAAGTGGGGAAGTCGAACAGGGTAGTGGGTGCACCCTCAGCAGCACTGGGGCGGCCGGGTGCAGTGGGCTTTTGGGCCGTCGGGCGCCCAATGGTTTTCAATGGGAAAGCTGCGTGACGAACAAAGGCTGCAAGCTCGGGGACGGTGATTCTTCAGGTACGACCACCACTTCGAGAGGTAAGTTGGGAAGCTGTAGGAAGGGTAGGCACCCAGGAGCTGGGCACAGGAGGCCGTGGGGCGTCGGGTGCAGGGGTGTCTTTAGGTGTCGGAAGTCTTACCCTCGGCTGGTCGCGGTTGGAGGGGGCCCAGGTTCTGAGGCTGCATGCGTCGTCAGGATCGTCGAGGAGGGTCCTTGGGTGCTGGATTCTGGGTCACAGTCGCCGGGGGGACGTCCTCGTGGTCTTTGTCCACTCAGGCACAGGCCGGGCTCGGCGGGTGCAGAGTGTGCTGGATTCGCGGTTCCTGGCTGGCACCAGGGGTAGGTTACTTGCTTTTGAGCAGTACCACTGCTCGTGGGAGTCCCAGGTAGTTAGAGTCACAAGGCAGTCAGGTCCTCCAGGGTTCTTGAGGTTGCTGACCACTGGAGATGCCGGGGTTTAGCAGGAGCAGGTTCGAGGGTCGACAGGCCGGTAGGGCTTGTAGGAGAGTAGGATCTGCTTCACATGGGTACCCCCACTTTTTGCTGATGCTTCACTGTTTTTCGACATTAGTCTGGCTGGGGCCCTGCTAATTAGAACCCCAGCCTAGCTGCTTCCTCTCTAAAATGGTTTCCATGTGCCTTAGGCACATCGCTGATTGGAATCTGGAGTGCCCTTATAAGTCCCTTGTATATGGTATACTATGTACCAAGGGCATAGGTACCTCAGAGGCCTACCAGGGGCTGCAGCATGTATTATGCCACCCCTGGAAGGCCATCCAAACTGACACCACAGGTCTGCTACTGCAGCCTGGGTAAGGTGGTGCATGCACCCCTTACTGTGATATAGGTTACCTATATCACTAAATACATACACACATATAAACCTATAAGTCACTCCTATGGCAGGCCTTATCAATCCTGAAGGCAGAGTGCGTGGTTCCTATGTGAGAGGGTGCCCCTGCATGAGCAGGGCCCCTCTGCAGCGTTCGGAGACCCTTCTCTGATGCTGTTTGTAGTGCAGCCTGACCATATACTCTTAAGCGCATTATAACCTCGCGTTAAATGCTAACTTTGGAATGGCTGCACCGAAACCTGTCGTGTTTGGTGTCAAACATCTTGAAATACTACCCCCCCGCCAATTCTGGCGGCGGGGGTAGCATTCCACCCTTCTAGAGGGAGAGACATGTTAACCCTGGCCTGGCCGGTAACTTCTTTCTAAAGCCCTGGCATCACAAAATGGATGCTGCTGCCACAGACACGAGTCTGGCCTCCTGCTGCTGGACGAAACTCCGGCAGGGGAGGCCTGGACAATAGGTTTCCTGTCCCAGGGAGGTGTGACCACCTCCCCAGACAGAATAATGTGTATTGGGGCTGGGCGGGAGCACTTTCGGGTGCTTTGAAGTCCTGCACTGGGGGCACACTTGGTGTCCCTGTGCATACCCCAGTTCAAACCGGATCAGGGGCTTGCAGCCCCTGCTTTGGCGCGAACTGGACAAAGGGAAAGGGGTGTAGCCACCCCTCTGCCCTGACCCACCCATAGGTGGGGCCACAGAGTAGTCCAACCCCTAAACTTGGTATAAGTATAGGAACCCAGTCCTTAGGATTTTAGATTATCCCTGGACGAAACTCTGAAACAGAATCCTGGACCTTCAATGCTCTACTAAAGACTAGAGGACAGAAGAATCTCCCTTGGGGTCAAGGAGTGACTCCCCTGCTTGGCAGGCACCAAAGAAGCAATTGTCCGGTCTGCATCGCCTAAGCTCCCGTCGGACGCCGAAGTCTTTGCATCACCAGAGGTGGATTTCCAGACTTCCCCGAGGCTGCCCTGAGTCCCCAGCAAAGCTGAGGCCCGTAGCTATCGTGGGTAACGTGGAACTGTGACCCCTGGACACCGCACGCATTTGCTAGTGCATCCTCTTCTGGGTCTCCCACGAAGTCGTGCTTTGGGCTAAGAGTAGCTCTAGCCTCCAGCACCAACTGCACCAAAGATCACTGGCCTCCACTCCACGAGTGTCCTGTGAGCCAGATCCACGTGCGACGTCTTGAGGCTCCTTCGCGGTCGCTAGCCCATTGGCTAGTAGCCCTTCACGAAGGCCAATCCTTTTCTTCTTGGGCTCCTTGGTTGCTCCAGGCCTGCCCTCACTTACCCTCGCTGGGTGAGTTCCTCAGACCTTGCTGGTCTGCACCATCGACGATCTTCATCTTCATTGAGACTTGCCGTTGCCAAGGCTTGTTGGGTACAATCTGGTCGCTGACACCTCAGCACTCGACAAACATTGTGTACCAGCCCGAATCCTTCTCCTGGTTGCCGACAACGCCTCCTGGACCTCGTGGCTGAAGTGTCAAGACAACCGTCAATGCACTTGAAGCAAGCGACATCGGTGGGCATCTGTCCATCGCCTTCCTGGTCACTGGCTAGTGACCCAGACTCTGTCCCCTCTGCTTTCAGGTTCTTCAGATCTCCGATCCACTCTTGGATCCACCCGGACACTTTCCACTTGGTCGCCAGTAGCACTTTGCAGCAGATCGCCATTCAAATCGACGACGAAACCCGACCCCGAAAGGCACCTATGCACCCAGCTTCCCTGGGTGAGGTAACACGAGTACTCCAGTGCTCCCGTGGGTAGAGACTCTAGAACGACCTAGTTCTCAAAGGGTTTGCTCCAAGTCCTCCTTTAAGTGTCCCTTTTCTTTAATTTCCTGATCGCGACTTTCTCCATAGAAGTTAACGGCGTATCGCGGTTGTGTATTTACACTGCACGCGTCCCCCGCGGGGTCCCCTATGTGTCACTACCTTGGGTGGTTCCTTGTGGTCCAAGCACTTCTAGAGGCTCTAGGCCTAGTGTCTAGTTCAGTCGTGGTTCTTATACCACTTTATTGGTATATGGTTTGGTACGCCCCTAGGGCCCAAACGTGTATTTGTGCTATTACTGTGTTTAAATAACTTATAACTTGTGTACTTCGAACTCTAGCCTCATAAAGAGACTAGAGGGGTGTGTTTAGCAATAAATACATATATTTTGAATATATATCTGGTGTGGTGCTCTTTCATTTGGTCACTCAAGAAATTATAGACTGGTAAAACAAGCTGCTTTACATTCCTTCAAGACTTAGCCTGAAGGCTGCTCTCCATAGCTACCACTAGGATAGCTTTCAATAAGGTTGTCTTTAACCTATCTCCAATAAGGGGTTGTTTGGACTGGTGCAAGGTGCCCACTATAATTAGTGGACAGCATATGCCAGGCCAACTTCTCACAGGGCTGGGGCCAAATCAGTTGGTGTCTTCCTCTTGTTAGCGGCTGCACGGCAGGTCTTCTTGTTTCTTGATCTTCTTTCTTGTTTTGGAATCTGGTTCTAAGGAAGGAAGGTTCAGGGTGCCCCTAAATACTAGATTTAGGGGCGTTACGAGTAGGTAAAGGGCAGGGACCAATGGGTCCCTGCCCTGGGGTGGGCACACCCCTATCCTGCCACTCTCCTGTGGGAGGGGGCAGGAGCCTAGTCCTGATTGGGCAGGGCTCCCCATCTTCAAGATGGCGAGAGCCCGGAGATGTGCTTCACCTCGCCTCCCCCACCTGAGGGGTGGGGTTGGCAGAGGGTGGCACACCCCCTTTCCTCCCTTGGTGTTTCCCGCCAGTCTTCCCGCCAGGATAGGGGGAAGAACCGGTGGGGACCAGTTGCTGAGTACAGCAAGTGGTCTGGGGAAGCTCACAAAGGCGGAATGCCTTTGAAGCTTCCCCCTGCCCATCCTGGGGGAGGAGGCCTAGCACCTTGCCCAAGGCCACCAAGATCATCTGCGGCGTACCCCAAGGCTCCTCCCTCAGCCCAACGCTGTTCAACATCTACATGGCACCCCTCGCCCACGTCGCCCGACAGCACAACCTCAACATCATCTCCTACGCTGACGACACCCAGCTGATCCTCTCCCTCACCAAAGACCCTCACACCGCCAAAGCCCACCTCCACGAAGGAATGAAGGCCGTCGCCGAATGGATGAGGACCAGCCGCCTGAAGCTGAACTCGGACAAGACGGAGGTCCTCATCCTTGGTTCCAACCCTTCAGCCTGGGACGACTCCTGGTGGCCAACATCACTGGGAACAGCCCCGCCACCCACCGACCACGTACGCAACCTAGGGGTCATCCTCGACCCCACCCTCTCCCATGACTAAGCAGGTCAACGCCGTTTCCTCATCCTGCTTCAACATCCTCCGAATGCTCCGCAGGATCTTCAAGTGGATCCCCACCGAAACAAGAAAAACAGTCACCCAGGCCCTCGTCACCAGCAGGCTGGACTAGGGAAACGCCCTCTACGCAGGAACGACGGCTAAGCTCCTGAGACGGCTGCAACGCATCCAGAACGCCTCTGCACGTCTTATCCTCGACATCCCCCGACGCAGCCACATCACACCCCACCTGAGAGACCTGCACTGGCTCCCTGTCAACAAGAGGATAACCTTCAAGCTCCTCACCCACGCACACAAAGCACTCCACAACTCCGGACCAGCCTACCTCAACAGACGACTCAGCTTCTACACCCCCACCCGCCAGCTCCGCTCGACCAGCCTCGCCCTCGCCACAGTCCCCCGCATCCGGAAAACGACCGCCGGCGGCAGATCCTTCTCCCACCTCGCCGCCAAGACCTGGAACACCCTCCCCACCAACCTCCGACAGAACCAAGACCTACTGGCCTTCAGAAGACTCCTCAAGACCTGGCTCTTCGATCAGTAGCAGCACCACCCCCCTCTTCCCCCAGCGCCTTGAGACCCTCGCGGGTATGTAGTGCGCTTTATAAGTGACATGATTGATTGATTGATTGATTGATTGATGTCTGCTGTGTGGCAGCCTAGGCAGCCCCTCAGACAAGACGTGGATTGTAGGTTAGGTTCAGGGGGCAACTCTAAGTTGCCCTCTGTCGTGCATTTTACAGTAAATCCCACACTGGCATCAGTGTGGGTTTACTGTGCTGAGAAGTTTGATACCAAACTTCTCAGTCTTCAGTGCAGCCATCATGGTGCTGTGGAGTTCATGCTGACGACCTCCCAGCACCATATACTCGAATGGCAGCACTGCACTTACAGTGCCCAGGAATGGACCTGGGTACTGTAGGGGCACAGGGCTCATGCACCTGTACCCTCACCACTGTCATAGGGCACCCAGCTAGAGGGGTGTCTGAGGTATGCCAGGGCAGTGGGTTTGTGGGCATGGCACACAGGGATGTGTGCCATGTCGACTCTCTGTTTTGTTCTGCACCAAGACACTCAGCCTGCAAGGGCAGTGTGTGTGTGTCAGGGTACAGGGCCTCCAAGGGTGGCACAATAAGTGCTGCAGCCCTTAGAGGCCTTCTCTGGTCACAGTGCCCTGGGTACCTAGGGTACCATTTACCAGGGGCTTACCTGTGACCAGAGGGGCCAATTGGGTTTAGGCTGTAATGCAGTTTTAGGGAAGGAACACAGGCCCTGGGCACCTGATTGGCAGGAGCCCAGGGCACACTCAGTCAAAGTACATCAGCCATTCAGCAAAAAGTGGGGGGCATGCCATGCAAGAAATATGGCACTTTCTCACACCTGGTTAAGAGTTCATGACCCAAACGCATCAAGTAAAAATTCATACAATTATATTTACAGAATCTCACAAGTAAAATCCACAATAATTATACGTGAGAAAAGTGCTCACAAACATAAAAAGGTGCAAATGTGAATAAAGAGTGAGAAGTGCATCAGAATAAAAGATGTATGACTCTTGAATCCTTGTGCGATTTATAGACTTGGGGTCAAAACATGGAGTCTACATAGTGTCTGTAGTTGACGGCGTTTTGACGTCTGTTCATTAGGAAGTCATCATCAGGACAGGAGGGTAAATGGTGAGCCCTTATTTCTGAAAAAATCAAATACATAGGAAATCAATTAAATTAGAAATATTAATAGAAAATATAGGGGTACATGCATCAAAATACAAATTTGCTTTTATCAAATAGCGATTATTACCGAATCGCTATTTGGTAATCACAAAACTCAATGCACCAAGAAAATCAGTAATTTTTTGCGATTTGTTAATACTCGCAATCGCTATTAGCGATTTCATAAAAGCGAATCGCTCTTTTTAGCGAATACGCTATTAGAGAATCGCTAATAGCGACTCCATAATTCAGGAACAGAATGATGATATCACAAGCAGGAAGTAAGTCATTCCATGCTGTTACCTGTGTCCTGGGAGGAGGAGGCAGACTGCAGGAGCACAGCACTAGGAGGATATTTTGAACATCAGAACCTGTGCAATTCTCCAGCATGGCATCAGAAACACCCCAGAAGGAGAGGAAAAGGAAGCTGAAGTTCAGTGAAAAGGAGCTGGAAATCCTCATTGAGGAAGTTGTGAAGAGCCATGATAAACTTTTTGGAAAACAATCACTGCATGCCCCAGAGTCTGAAAAAAGAAAATTATGGCTGGGAATACAATAAAAAATCAGTGCAGTGGGGGTCCCCCAGTGCTCCATTGGGGATCTGCGCAAGCAGTGGTATGACCTGCGGAGCAGGGCCAAGGAAAGGGTTGCTGCAAGGCTAGCTGATGCTAAAAAAACTGGAGGAGGACCATCCACAGAAACAGAACCCACAGCCTTAGAGGACCTAGTGGAGTCGACCCTTCAGCCTGAAGCTGAATGTTGGAGTCACTCCGATCTATTCCTCAGCACCACCCAGTACTTCCCAAGGTAAGATGCATGCAAATGACCATACAATGCTAGATTAACTAAACTAATTCAGTAAATCAGATCCGGGTTAGTGTAGCAAATAGTACTCCAGTCCATATTTTACTTGTAACACACAAATGCATTATGGGAATAGCGGTCATCAAATCAATTTTGAAAGGCAAGTGGGAAGCAACCCAGCATAGGTGCAATCAATTGTGACAAGCAAGTTTAATTTCTCTACACACAGTGTTTGAGTAATTACAAAACATGATAATACTAAGTGCAAGATGAAATACATGTCCTTTTTTTAATACTGAAATTGGACTGTTTCACATCACAGATGCACCTGCGCAGGAGTCAGATGGCAGTGAAGGTCATGCACCCCTGGATAGCGAGCCACAGTCATCAGAGGACCTTGCAGTGTCACCTGCACCCACAACACCTGCACCCACAAGACGCAGGATCACAGTCCCACCATTGCCTGCATTTTAAATGGAAGAGGATAGCCAACCTGACCCTCCAACAGCACAGTCTGGGCAGACACACACATCAAGACCACGTGTCCTAGGTCGGAATAGAAATATCCGCATCAGGAGGTGCAGTGTAGGAGCACAATTGAGAGCCGTTGAAGGTGACAGTTCTACTTCCTTTGGTGGGCTGGAGAACGCATTGTTGAGAATACAGCGCCTGCAATGCAAACACATGCGTTCAATGCAGGCACACCTTTCATCTCTTGCAAAGAACATGGGAGAGATGAGTGACAGCATTAAATAGCTGACAACAGCTGTGCAGGAAGGTCAGAGGGATACCACACAACACTTTGGAGACATGACCCAGGCACTCAAGGACTTATGCAAAGTGATGCAAGAAGACCAGCTGACTCAACGCAAAAAACAACATCAATTTCTTGGCCGCATGGATGGATTCACCAGGGCCATCAACCGCCTAAGGTCCACAACTGCACAACTGTCCTACCGTGCAGTAGGCATGCAGGTTGAAATGACACATTGCTGTGGTGATGTGGCCAGGGGACTGATACAGGTCACCAATGCTGTTGAGCAAATGCAAACAACTACAGTTGCTGCCAGTAGTGCCATGGGTGGAGGGGATAGTGAGGATGCCTCCAGCCTCAGTAGCAACATGGCTCCAGTGACCGAATGTAGGAGGCGCATCACAAGGAATACTCCTGCATCAGAGTGCTCAGACAGGGATGTGTCACAGCACCCTGTACGGGCATTGGGAGTGCGTGGCCACTGTAAATAGTGTGGACATGAGCACATGATTTAATTTGGTGAGGTAACCATATTCTGAATTTGTCTGGGCTGATGTTCAAGTGTCATGGCAAAATCATCCAGTTGCGTTAAGACTTAAATTGGGGAAATTTTCTGCCTGGTATGTGTTAATTAACACAACCCGAGCTAATAACTTATTTGAATAAATCAAAATGGCAATGGAACCATGTAGTGTCTTGTTTCATCACTACCCACCTTAAAAATAATGCTGTGTTATTTCGGCACGTCTCTATCTCCCATCAGCTGCGCTTGGCCCGCGTGCTGCTTGTGGTGGTTGGGCTGCCTGGTTGTCTTCCTCAGGCTCGCTGTCAGACAATTCAACGGGTATGCCTCTCGAAGTCGCAATGTTGTGAAACATGGCACAAGTGGCTACAATTTTGCAGCAGGTATCTGGTTGGTACTGCAATGCACCGCCAGTCATGTGGAGGCAGCGGAACCTACTTTTCAGTAGGCCAAAGGTGCGCTTTATGACGTTGCGGGTGGTGATGTGAACTGCATTGTAACGCTGCTCACTTGGTGTACTTGGGTTGAGGTATGGCGTCAGGATGTAAGAGCTGTAGGAAGGTAGGATCTGACTGCATGGTTAGCCCCACTTTTATCCTGGTGTTTTGCTGGTTTTTGACTAGTCTGACTGGGATCCTGCTAATCAGGGCCCCAGTCTATCTGCTTTCTCCCTAAATTGGTTGTGTAAAGTACTTAGGTACACTCCAGATTGGATACTGGGGTACCCTTACAAGTCCCTTACAAGTCCCTAGTATATGGTACACCATGTACCCAGGGCATAGGTACCCCAGAGGCCTCCCATGGGCTGAAGCATGTATTATGCCACCCATGAGAGGCCATTCAAAATGACACAACAGGTCTGCTACAGCAGCCTGTGTAAGATGGTGCTTGCACCACTTACTTAGATATAGGTTCACTATATCTATCTAAATCACTACACTTAAAAACCTATCAGTCACCCCTATGGCAGGCCTTATCAATCCTGAAGGCAGGGTGCTGGGTTTTACGTGAGAGGGTGCCCCTGCATGAGCAGAGCCCCTCTGCAGCCTTCGGAGACCATTCTCCGGGGTTGTCAGTGATGCAGCCAGACATATAGGTTAAGTTGCATTATAACCTCGCGGTAAATGCTAACTTTAAAACGGCTGCTTAGAAACATGTCGTGTTTGGTGTCAAACACCTTGGAATCATACCTCCACACCAGTAACTGGTGTGGGAGGTATGATTTCACCCTTCTAGAACCACTACTGTGGGTCACTGGTCTACCCAGTACCAGCTTTCTCGACCTGGGCAGCACAAAATGGACGCTGCCAGCCACAGACACGATTCTGCCCTCCTGCTGCTGAGCCAAGCTCGAGCAGAGGAAGGCATGACAATAGGCATCCTGTCACAGGGAGGTGTGACCACCTCCCAGACAGGGTTTAGTGTATTGGGGCTGGATGGGGGCACTCTGAGAGTGCCTGAAAGTCTGCACTGGGGGCACATTTGGTGTCCCTGTGCATAGTCCAGCTCAAACCAGTTCTGGGAGCCAGTGGCTCCTGCTCTGGCATGAAAGTGGACAAAGGACATGGATGTAGCCACCCCTCTGTCCTGCCCCTCCCCTAGGAGGGTCCCCAGAATCTTTCCAACATCTTCCCGTGGGTATAAAGTGGGATACCTGGCTACAGGACTTTAGATTTTACCTGGACAAGATTCTGCTAAGAAGAAACCAAGTACTTCGACTGTCTGCACGATGCTGGATGACTGAAGAATCTCCCTTGGAGTAAAGGAGTTACTCCCCTGCAGAAGCAGGCACCTAAGCGCATGTGACCAGCTTGCATCTCCAGAGCCCCTGCGGACTCCGAAGATTTCAGCAACACAGAAGGTGGATTCCCGAAGGTCGCTGAGGTTGATCTGACCTCTCAGTGATTCTGAGACCAATATCCCTTGTGGGGACCGTGCAACCCGAACCCCTGTGCACCGCATACATTTGCAGAAGCATATGCTTGTTGGCAATCCCTGAGCTTGTGCTTTGGACTCCGTGTAGTCCTGACCCCGAGCAGCATTTGCACTGAAGATATCTGGCCTGCACTCACCGAGTGCTCTGTGGGCTGGTGCTTTGTGAATTTGCTTGAGGTCTCCTCGCGATCCCTGGTCCGTTGGCCTGTGGGTCCTGGCGAGGGTCACCTTGTTTGTTCTTGGGCTTCTCTGGTTGCTTCAGACATGCCCTGACTCCCCAATGCTGGGAGAGTCCCCTGCACCTTGCTCGTCCACACCGTAACCTGTTTTCTCTTCCCGCGTAGGTTGCATTTGCCAAGGCTTGTTGGTGCTCCAGCCGGACACTAACCCCTCAGCACTCGACATCCTTTGTGGGACAGCACACCTCCAGACCCTAGTCATCCTCAACATCTCCTGGTCCCCGTGGCTGCAGAGTCAAGCATCCTTTCTTCACACCTTAAGCCCCCGACATCAGTGGGCATTCGACTACCGAGCCCCTGGTCACCTGAAGTGACCCAGACTCTGTCCCCTCTGCTTTCAGGTTACTCTCACCTAGAATCCAGGCTTGGATTCCACAGGACACTCTTCGCCTTCCTGGCAGCAGTACTTCTTCGCAACTCTCCATTGAAAACGACGAGGGTTTCCGACACCACTTGACCCCTACGCACCCGGCTCCTCTGGGATAGGTAACACGGGTACCTCGGTACTCACTGGTGTGTTGGCTCTAGAACCTCTTATGTTCCAAAGGGTTTGCTTAAAGTCCTCATAGAAGTGTCCTTAAACTGTAACTTTCCAACCGTGACTTTCCCATAGAGTTGCACGGAGCGGTCGTGTTTCTTCACTGCACCCGTCCTCCGTTGGCACCCTGTGTCACTGCCTTGGGTGGTTCCTTGGGGTCCCAGCGATTCTACGTGCTCTAGGCACTGTGTCTAGTCAAGTCGTGATTGTTATGCCATTTTTTTTAGTATATGGTTCGGTCTCCCCCTGGAGCCCGCTGTGTATTGTGCTACTTACGATTGTTCTATTGATTCAGTATTGTGTGCTTTGTGTTCTAATCTCGTGTAGAGATTAGTAGAGAGTGTTATATTAATAAATACATATTTTTATATCACTACTGTGTGGTTCTCCTTTCATTTAGTCATTCAGGAGGTGATACTCTGGTAAAACAAGCTGCTTTACATTCCTTCAAGATTAAGCCTGAAGGCTGCTCTCCACAGCTACCACTAGGATAGCTTTCTAAAGGTTATCTTTGACCTCATACATCATAAGGGTCATATGGGCTGGTACAGGGTGCCCACTTTAATTAGTGGACAGCAAATACCAGGCCACCTTCTCATAAGAGCGCACAGCGTATGCGCTGTCACCTAAAAGATTGAAAGCAACAGATTACTCACTGATATGTGTCACCATGTGCCCAGAGTATGCAAGACATTGTAACATATGTTTACCAAGCAGGCATCCTTAACCAAATTCTCCACCAAGGAGACGTGTGTATGCCACTGTGTCTGAATATGTATGAGTCATGTGTACTGCCAGGGAATCTAGCCACTGTCAGTTATGATGTGTTTAGAATTGCAAATGACTTGTATATTTAGTGAATGGTATGATTTTCTGTTCCTGTAAATGTACTCATTCACTGAGGGGGACAAATGGCTACATGCGTCCCATCAATGCAACCGATTACGTGGGGAAATTGGGCTACCTGATAGAAATCTATTTTTGTTTGCTGCAATTCCTGGGGGTTGATGGAAAGCTTATGTGGTGGTGTATCCTGGTCAACATGGCGTCATGGAATGAATTGAAAAAGCGCGATAGGGCACTTTGTGATACCCCTCCAGTTGCAGCTATTACACCCTGGAAGCTACCTGACGCAAGAAGGTGCAGTGAACATAGGACCTGCACATGAGTGGGGATGGCATGTGTCCTGCGAGTCTGACTCTGCAGTAGGGGATCTAATTCAGCTATCAGATCATAGATCATGTCTGCATTTAACCTATACTTGTCATAGATCTCTTCCTCTGTCTGCCCCAGCAAAGTAACGCGCACTCTAAATATGCGCTCCTGTATCCTCCTTCTTCTCTGTGCTGCTGCTCGTAGCCTCATCCTCCTCGCCATGACATAGAGCGTTGCCATTGTGAAACATTCTGAGGCCTTCTGAGCCTACTTATATCATTTGCCAATAGTTCACACATGATTTGATTGATTTCACCTGGTTACCACCTGAATGGATTTGATGCTATTTTAGCATGTGCTAAATTGCGAATCCCTATTTAATCGCAATTTGCGAGTTTTCATGCATATCTTTTCGATTCAGAAATAGCGATTTGCTATTGGGGATTCGCTATTTTGGGAAAATGCAAAATAGGTATCCACTAAATTTGCAATTTCTATTACATTTTTGCGATTTTTGTTAATGCATTGCTTAGGGCTATTCTGCAATCGCAAACAGCCTTTTTTGGCAATTCGCACTGTTTGCGATCGCAAAATAGCTTGATGCATGTGCCCCATAGAGTTTGGGCAGGGACATTAACCTAATGGTTTATTAAGGTTAAACCTCCTGTTGAGCAGGTGTGGAGGAGTGGAAACCAATCCGGGAGTATTTAGGAGCTCCAGTCAAGTAGGAGTCAACCAGAGTATATCCGTCCTGAATGAAAAAGGGGAAAATAGTGGTTAGGTCATGAAGTGAGAGGGTTAGCAACATGTATTATTGAAAGAACCTCAAACTGTTCTTAGAATGGATGCCAAAATAAATATAGACGCGGTGACAACTTGAGAGGGATGGCACAGAATCTCCTGCCATCACAGACGCAACCATCCAGATAAGGCTGAGATTACAGTAAGCAAGGAGAACGTGATCCAGCATCTATGCAGAGTCAGTGGTGACTTGGACCCTGGACACAAGACCATTGAGAATGGTAACAAAGGTGGGGGGTGGCTGCAAGGGTCATCCTAACCTGAAGGCATATATATTCTTCTTTCAGGAGATGCATCGTCTCCAAAGAGGTCAGGGAAGAATGTGGTTCCGCACACAGTGTCGCAGCACGCCCTATGAAGAAGCATGACACTGTTTAGGGTGTCAGGGCAGTTTTAATCCCTTAGAGGACTTGCCATGTAGAAGTGAGGCCATTATTAACTTCCTCTTCCTTTTTGGGTGTGAGAGATAGTAGTTATAGGGAGGACTAAAGGAAGTGAGACACCTCTCGCCCCTTCTCTATTATGTGGTTAAAGACTGTGGTTCCACCACTTTCCAAAGCAATATTATGCCTCAGCAAGTAAAAAAAACACAGCAGGTATGGGAACCTTGCTGATTCTGCACAGCTTATTTGTTGAAGAGGCTACAAGGATGAAAAGAGAGAGGTAATGGATTGCAGTTATCAGGACATGGATCAGGGCAGAACACCTGCGATCTTAACTTAGGGGAGGCAATGGATGGAGACCATGGCTTGGTCAATATATGGCGACAACCAACCTTCGTCACAGATTACTCATATTTCTCAGTTGCTCACCACAAATACACCAGGGTGGGCTACTTATTTATAGATAAATGGTTGCAAGGCATATTGGAGACAGTCGTCTGGGGTCCACAAATGCCAGGCGGGACCGCGGCGGGACCGCCGCGGTTCCGCCAAGCATATATCAAGTTTCCACTCCGCTTCGGTTTTCATGGCGGTGAGTCTGCCATGAAAACCGTGGCAGAGAGGAAACAAAGGGGGCCCTACAGGGCCCCCTGATGTCTCAGGGCCATGGGGTGCATGCAGGGAGGCACATGTTGTGTCCCTCTGTGTGCATGCACCCCAGTACCTGCACGGCATGGGCAGCAGTCGTCCATGCCGTGCAGGTACTGATTTTGATGTTCTCATTGCGGTGCCTATTTCAGAAGCACCGCTGTGGGAATGCCAAAGAACTGCCCGCTAGTCAGAAGAAAACTCCTATTCTGGCGGGCGGTTCAACCACGGGTTTGGTGGTGCAGGAGCGGGTTGGTCCCGCACCACCAAACTCGTAATGAGGCCCTAAGTCATTTGAGGATGTCAAGTGAGAATTTGGTAATCCCGAAATAAAACATTTCAACTACTGACAGCTAAAGTACTTCATCTGGTAGTTAATATGGGAGCAATGAGGAATTTCACACCATTTGAATGATTTCTTCAAACATTATCATTCCCAAAAAATTTTGAGACCTATTCACAAACTGTATTTTGTAGTATGTAAGTGCTATTCACAAACCTAGGTGCGGTGACCTCAGCCTCTGCCTCTCCTATTATTTTCTGTGCAGAAATATGCATTTAAGTAGTTTAGGTAGGAGGGGCAAGCTGGAGTGGTGGGAAATTGAGGAATACTTACTCCTAAATGGGAGGAGTTTAAGGCAATGTAAGGATAAAAACAAACACTCCCAAAAAGAGTAATACAATTCCTGTTGACAAACTACATTTCTAAATTTACTACAGCCCATAAGTTGTCAAAACAGGTGTAAATGTATTCCTGCTCAGCCCTGGAGTGAGTCATGCAGAACACATGGCAACTCACATGTACTGCAACATGCTCACATAGAAAATAATGGAGGCATGGAAATAACAGAACATCTTATAGGAACTAATGATAAAATAGTTGAATTATCTCTACATTTACATTTTTGCATTTTAAGTGTTAATATTAAACTTAATTCAAAAATACGTTATTAAACTTTTATGAAAGAATTAAAAATAATTACATTAAATTAAATGCTTCATTATAAAATTATAAACAAAATGCATTACATATCAAAAATAAAAATGCTAGAGAGGGTGGATTTTTAAAATTAAGATTTAATTTTTTTATATAAATAAAAATATATTAATTTAATTAATGCATTACTACACATATCATTTGTTGAGTTAATCTGCTATACCACTTTATTCTACTAGTATGTAAAAATACCAATTTTAAATTAATTTACATTTACAGTTTACAATGAAATATTTGTCTTAACTTTTAAAAACTAATGATGAACTTGATTCATTTTCCATATACTTTCCCATAAGACATTCTTAGCCACAGTAGCAGAGACCGCCAACTACGTGCACAAAGTTGCTTGCAGATACTTTATGTTTGCAAATTCTGATGTAGAATGAACCACCCCCCTGATGTGAGGGGTGTGGAAATATATAAGTCTACACCTAGCTGTAAATCTACACACAGTAATGATGAACAGAAAAATGTGCAGAGGTACACCTAGGTGTTGTAGTAAATATACATGAGTATATATCCATGTGGATATTTATCTTTGTAAATAGGCCCCTTAGTCTGTGAAATCTATATGGTAAAAAATTCACAGCAAGATGATAGCAAATTCCCATTTCTATAGGAATGGGAAAAAGATCTAAACGCCACCTTAGATGCCACATGAAGGGGCGGAGGCATCTTCTTTCGGGCAAACAATTATGCAAGGCATGCACAAGGGAAAAAGGTAATATATAATATCATTTATAGTTGGCGTTATACACCAGCCAGGTTACATACAAAATACCTTACAAAATCAGAGGGATGCTGGAGGGAATGTGGTGGAGTGGGCCCCATTCTACATATTGTATGGGGATGCTCAAAACTGGAGACATCTTCGAATGTGTCAAGCAGGCGACGTGGAGTGAGGTGGAGTGAAGCCCTGAAATGACTCACCTGGCCAACCGACTCAGGAGTTAAGGTAAGCTGTCCTATCACACGGAGCACATCCACACAAAAAGTTGTTCCCTTCGGTGCCATGGACTACTATAGTAAAGTGAGCTTTTTGGAGAACCCAAACATATTTTTGCCGTTAGCTTTTTTGTTTTTTAGATTGATGAAGGCCCAGCATCTTCACCAAAAATGGAGTTTTGCAAAAATCATTAGAGAATAAAACAAGGATTGACTACGCCAAATGCTGTCTGTCAGTGCCAAACCTATTGGCTTCGCCAATGCTTGTTTAATATGATATCTTTCCTTTTTGCAGCAATCCAGGACAGTTTCGGATTGGCCTACTGGCCATCTGGCAGAGCCAGATTGTCTGGTCTAATAGGTCAATATCTGGGTGTGTTTTCAGGCTGTTTGTAGGCCTGTTTTAAGGTCTGGTGGCCGATTTTTTACTGTTGAATTCTCTGATATTACCACAAACATTGCCTGCAGCCAGTGGCACTGGAAGGTGGAATGTGTGGGTGCTGTAGCACTCCAGTATAGCCTTCATTGATTTTAGGTCGCACATTTACAATTAAGAAACCTTTATTTACTAGTCTTGAAGCATTTACCAAGTGTCCTCTGTATATTGTTCCAGCCTGCCTGCAGCAAGGACACATGTATACAGCCTTCCACATCAAGCAAAACATTTATACAGCGTGTCCTTCTTTATCTGCTTGGCTAATTGTGGGCCACTTTTATACTGGTGCCTGCATACATGCCAACTGACCCGATTCAGGCGGGAGACACCCCTGCCTCTGCTACAATATTTGTAAATGGGTAAAATACATTTCTTTTCGAAATCTTCCACTTTCCGGTTGTGAAATGTTGCCATGCATGTGCCTGGGCCTATTTTCTGTCCCACTCCGACCCTGATCCAGGGTGTATTCAAAACTAGCAGCCCCTGGGAGAGATTAATTAACACACACAACAAAAGGGACCCACAACAGCGCAGTGTTCGTTAGGTTTGTTACCTTTCAGGTGATCCAAAATGACACTCCCAAATTGATTACTCACAGTGTCTCAAAGTAACAGTTTTTCAACTTCTTTCCCCATGCATGCATAGTGAAACTCTTTTAAGATAGTTTTCTATCTGATGAAAAACCCTCAGGAGCGAGCTGACCTCACAACTAAAATACCTCGTGTGTTGATTCAGGTAACAGCACTTTCAGTACCAAGCATAACTCGAGGATGGGCCATTTCCCCAAATAAAGTAATTTTTCTTCTCAAAATGTTAGAATTTGTCCATGGCATTGTTTACTTTTACGCATCAGCGCAGTAATGTTTTAAATCGGAAGAGGAAATTCCAAAATGAGTCATGATAAATGACTTTGACCCTCGGGTAAATGAGATGGAATCTCTGTGCAGAAAAGGGAGCCAAAAGATTTCGAATTAAAATATGCTGTCTTGCAGCTTTTTGCTCCTCAGCTCAGACATGGCACTTTTAGGTAGCGTTCGGGAGATGAAAGTAAAATCATCATGTAGTCAAGTGAACAAAGTTTTTTGACAGGCTTACTGTCCAAGGGACTGATTCACAATGCTATTTGGGTCTGCAAGTTTAGCTTATACACATTCAAAGCTTTTTTACATGTGTAATTTATCTGGCACATTCAAATAAACATTTTTTGCGAGTGCAAAACTATATTTGCAGCTCATAGGAAATAAAGGGGAGGCGATGAGACCAATAGAGGTAGCAGTGGTGTACAAAGTGAAAACGTTGATTGGTGAAAAGCGGAACAGAGAATAGGGAGTATACCTATATAAATCATTGGAAAATGGTAAAACAATATAATGATATTCCCTAATGTGTGAGGGATATCTTGTACAATAATATCTGTTTATATTTGCATTTTGATTAAACGATGCAAAAAAATGTTATGGCAAAGTTTGCCGTTTACATAACCATGGAAAGGTAACTTTCCACTCCTTGAGTGGTCCCAATGTCACGGAGGCACTTGTGGCAGAGATCTCTACACCTGCACACCGGTTTACGTCTGCCAGGAATTCTGCTGTGAACTGCTGACAGGCATAATACAGGTAAATTTGGTTGTAAACTTACATTTAGGACCAAATTTACCTTTTTGCCTATAGGTCCTGTATATCTCGGGCATAAGTGTGGCGTTGTGGCGATGATGTGGCGTTATGGCCAGAGCTGGCCACTTAGAGAATCGGCATTGGCTCAAGATCCTGGGATTCTGGGCAAATCACATATTCTCCCATTGCCTAAAATAAACAAGCGACGGCATAGCCAATAGATCTCGCCGTCAGCTTTGTCCATATGTTTTAGCCCACTGGCTTATAGGTCTTTACCTTTCTGCATTTTGATTTACTTTGGTTCTACACATTCCTTTAAGTAGGCTGTGTGTGTTTCTGTCGATACGTGGTCGCCACATTGGGTGTGGTGAACTTTGTTATTTATGTGCAGAATTACTTGCTCACAACGGGTGACATGGGTCTTGTTCTTTTTGTCTCATTACTTGGATGATGGACTTTACTGGTTGTCACTTGTCCTGAACTACTACGCTGATCTTTCTCATTTATGTGTGGAATATAGATCTTCGCTTAAGGGCCGGATTTGGCCCTGGTAATTCCCGCTTTGCGTCCAGCGCAATTACCTGGAGCGTTTATTGTGGACAATCTCTTCATGACTTTTGCATACCTCGCTTTATTTAAGGTGAGGTCGCAAACCCATTTGACATTTTGACAATGCTTCTCTGTTCTGTTCACTTTTAGGCCTTTGGTGTGGGGTGCTTTAATATAGATCTTTTTTCTCCGATATTTTTCTGGTTTTAAAATTGTGGGGCATATTAGCAAAACCGGCGATAAAATTATCGCCGTTTTAGCGGCAGGAAACTGCCGCTAAAACGGCGATAATGGGCTTGCTAATATGCGTTATAGAATTCCAATAGAAGCCCAGGTTAGATGTGCAGGACATCTAACCTGGGCTTCTATTGAATTCCATAACGCATATTAGCAAGCCCATTATCGCCGTTTTAGCGGCAGTTTCCTGCCGCTAAAACGGCGATAATTTTATCGCCGGTCTTGCTAATATGCCCCTCTTTTCTTTGAATTATTGGTTGTTGTATGCATGTGTTTAGATTCTTTTTTCGAACACATGAATTCCACTTAGGGGTCATACTTCTACACATTTCTTTTGTCTCCACTTTTTTTTAAGAATTACGGGGCATATTAGCAAGACCGGCGATAAAATTATCGCCGTTTTAGCGGCAGGAAACTGCCGCTAAAACGGCGATAATGGGCTTGCTAATATGCGTTATAAATTCAATAGAAGCCCAGGTTAGCTGTGCAGGACATCTAACCTGGGCTTCTATTGAATTCTATAACGCATATTAGCAAGCCCATTATCGCCGTTTTAGCTGACAGTTTCCTGCCGCTAAAACGGCGATAATTTTATCGCCGGTCTTGCTAATATGCCCCGTCTTTCCTTGTATAAGGAGTACGTACGAGTTGGAGTTCTTGTATTTTTCTAAATGTCCTGTGTGTAATAAATGTGGCATTATGTAGTGTTGGTTGTCTCTCATTTTGTAACACATCGTACTATAAATGTTTATTGTTTTCCTGTATTTTTCGGTCTCATTGTGTTTTGTGTTTAAAGTCCTGTGCCATTCTTGTCTATGATTTTGTTACAATTTCTTTTGATTCAGTGTATTTTCATGTCACTTTCAGCCCTGATGAAGTTCTCCATGTGAGAACGAAATGCATTGGCTGAGTTCAATGTTCTTTTATCGTGTGAATAAATCGATTTGAAATAAAGACTTTCCAAATACTACATCGATATCTTGGATTTCATTACCTGGCGCACACCTACTTTTTGCTGCACTTAGGATCTGGACAACAGAGGCATCACGTAACGGCTGGTGCCGGGGTTTGTTGCGCAGGACTCTTACAACCAATGAAACTGGCGTGAGGTGCAGGAGCAATAGTCCGCCATTCAAGCCTCTTTCTTTCTGTTCTAAAGTGGAGTAGAGTGTAATGTTATTAAGTGGTGTGGGGTAGAGTGGTGTAGTGTAGAGTTGAGTGGTATAGTGTGTTATGGAGTGGCATGTAGTGTTGTGGAGTTAAATGTAGGGAGCATTGTGTCGTATAGTGAAAGTGCATAGAGTTGAGTGGAGTAGATTGTTAGAGTGTAGTAGAGTCTTAGAGTGGAGTAGTGTGTTGGGGGTACCACAAACAGAGAACATGCTGTGTGATCATAGGAGGAGAGTAGTATTTTTAGTCCAACTTATGAAAAAGGCATCTTGATATGATTGGACTAACATGCTCAATAAGAAACCATTTGTATTAGAATGTAGTATCATATTCATCTTTTTGTTACGTGCCAGCACTCTTGATGATAATCACATGTTGCAGCTTTCCAGGGCAATGTGCATTTGGTATTTTGAAGAACGATTATGTGTTAAAGCATAATTTCGAAAAAACTACACATAATAATTAAACCATGTCACTTTATAATATTTAGAACAAGATAATCATCATCTTTTGAGAACAACGCCCATGAACAAAAACAAAACATGAGTGCAAAGTGAGAAAAGAAGATTTAGCAAAATAAAAAATGTTAACTATAGAAAATAAAACTTTGTAATTGTGTTTGTCCTGCTGGGCACGTTTGTGCCAGTCACACACTTTCTGTTTGCAGAGCACTGGAAGATAAAATAAACAAGGCATTGTCCCCCCAAGCAAGGAACCTTAATGCTAAAAGCAGTTCGGACTTCATAATAGACTGTTGCAGTGTCCACTCCACAACAGCCAATCTGAAGACACTCTCGTTGGCAAGGTCTTTCTACTATGTCAATGCCTTCTGCTACCCTTTGAGGAGGTCTACAACATCACCTCTCTCAAACTTTTATCATGTTCCAGTCTGCATATTATTACCCTTGCACATAACAAATATTCTAGGAGGCCTTAATAGCCAAAAACCGAAAGAGCTACGTAGATAATTTGAGATTAAGGTATCACACATATCATGTGTGGAGGAAGGGAGAAGGGTGAATACCCAGGTTGGTGGCTAGAGCCATTTTGGTCCTTGTTTACTAAACGTCTGCACGGGTGTTCATGCGACACAACTCAATGTAAAAGATTGCATCGATTTACTTACCGTTGTAAAGGCCCACTTTGGTGGAACTAAGCTGTTTTGCGTTCGAGGAGCGTGTGCTCAAATTTAGCATATGAAGCTATTTCTTTACAATATGAACTAATGGCAAAGCTAGACATTTGCACCATCCTTATTTTTCACTGTTTATCACTTTGCTCTAAATATTAAATCTTTGCAACTTAAAGTGTTAGTATCCATTTGGAAAATGCAGCTGAAATCTCACAAACAGTCAAGTGTGAAACAAACATACCCAGTTCCTTACAGTTTGCATACTTAGTACCTGCGCAAGATGGTTTCCTTTTTAAATGCACTTCGATTAGATTGATATTATCCGGGTCGCCACTGCTCTGTTTTTACAGTTCAGGTTTATCAGCTCATCACCAGCTTGCTGACCTCTTGCTGTGTAGCTGTTCAGTTCGAGATTTATTCAGCAGTGCTCATCACATCAGAGTAATGCGCGTTCACGTCTTTGGGGTCGATTCCGATCTCAGTCGGTAGGGCTCCGAATCGGATTCGGCTTTACCGGATCCGAGTCGGAGGCTGTGTTTCCGACCGATTCGTACAGGCGTCCGAGCGAGCAAGTACGATGCGAGCGAACGCGAAATCGCCGACTGACTCGTTTCCGGGTCCGAACCGCTCCGTCCGACTCGTTCGCACTCGATCCGTGGCGCGCAATGGAGACGTTTTACGACCGAGCCAGTACGATGCACGATCCGGACAGCTGGATCGAGTCGGAGCCTCCGACACGAAAAAGCACCCGGACGCGGACTTCGGGGGTCCGTGCCGGACCCCCCTTCACCCGTAGCCGTACGAGTCGGACACAGTACATGCGTGTACGGTGCGGATGGCACCAACGCGTACCCACTACAGGGGGCCCCCTTGTGCGCAACGTACCCATTGAGTCAATGGGAGCCCATGTACACGTCGTACGACCGGCTCCCATTGACTTCAATGGGAGTCCGACCGAACCAAGTCCGGCAGCATACGGCCGCATCGTACTCGTTCGGTCGGACTGCAGGGGTCCGGCTGGGTCGGAAAACAATCCGGATCCGGATCGGTCGGAGAGCTTTCCGACCCAGATTGGAATCGGCCCCTTTGTGTTTACTAGGTGGCTGCGAACTTAGCAGGCATATGATACTTGGATAAAAGGAGCTTGGGCACACGCTACGTGTGTGGTACAAGCCTTAAGCGAGCAAAAGATGCATAGCAAAAATCTGAAATGACTGATCAGCTTTGACCTTGCTTGTATGACATACCAAAGGCAAGATAAAAGTGCATAATTGAAGCTACAATGGGAGTGCGCTGGCGTACATAGCCAAGCAGGAAATATTTCCGTTCGTGCTTTCTTCCTCCTCCGCTCAAGGGTGTCTTAATTGCTGAAGGCGTTACTTTCACCCAGCAATTCCCTTGGTATACACAATTCCTGCTTTACCCACCATGTACACATTTTAATCCAGAAAACTGACAATAGTAAGATGTATTTCTTTATTTTGTATCTGACCTCTTTTAGGCAAGAAAAAGTTGCTGTTCTGCTTTGGAGTTTTCTGGCGCCCTGGACAAGAAACTGAGGGGCATATTAGCAAGGGCCTTATCGCCGCTTTAGCGGCACTTCTTGCCGCGAAAGCGGCGATATTTCGATCGCCCTATTGGCAAGCTGTTGCTAACAGCTGTTAGCGACAGCTTTATGGCGAAAGCGACCGTTTTGGTGCCGCTTTGCATGTCAGCGATATATATCGCTAATGACATGCAAAGTAGGCGTTCCCAACTAAAAGCGACTGAAAACAGTCGCAAACACAACTTCCCCCTATTACCAATGCCCGCGAAGCGATAAAAAAATTTGCGCTAACCGCGATTATCGCTGGAATCTAACACCTGCTAAAAACCTGACTTAACCATTCTAGTCAATGGGAGGTGGATTGTAAGGTTAAGTCTTCACCTGCCTATTAGCGAGCTTTTCATTAGCACAGTGAATTTCTCGCTGGATTTCTCGCGCTATTGCTGGGTTTCGCCGCTATCGCTGGATTTTTTATCGCCTTGGAGATAAGCGTTGATAAAATGCGTTATCCCCGCGATGAAATCCAGCGATAGCCGGCGATAAAAAAACAGCGCTAAGCGCACTTTGCGATAATTATCGCAATTCCCTGGTAATATCCCCCTGAATTAGTTGTTTAATGAACTATGTATAACTCAGGGTCGTTTTTAATGGCATGTGTTTGTGTTGTGGTTGTTTGCTATATAGCTGCAAAGTTTGCGCAAACTTCATTTTGTTCCGGGATAGGATGATATTACTAGGGTTCATGGACACACAATGCAGAATTGTAGCTCATGAACGCCACAGCCCGGATAACTATTTCCCATTTCCTGGTAGATAGCCTCAGCATTTGACAGTGTCTCTGGTGATAAGAATACTACAGAGGAGGGGTGGGGGGGGGTGTGAGTTAAATTACCAGATATCTCTCAACTACCTTTTTTCACACGTGTGACACTTGGCGGAAAGGCACTTTGTATTTACAATAAACTGCAACAAGGGTTGTGAAGAAAACGTGAACTTAAGAGCGTCCTGAGGGTAATAATCTACTTTCCATCGACGCACAAATGGACTGCAGGCATTTCGCACTTGATGTGGTGCAAGCCTGACCTGCTCTAAGTGCTTGACATTGCGGGAGCCGGACCCACTCTCAAATGGCTTCAATCTCCTGGAGTGTGGCACTGTCAAGGTTAGCTCGTTTGCAAACACCGGCTACTTTCACCCACAGGCACGTGGAAAGCAGAGGTTTTTAGACAACTCGTACTTAACTGCATCAAATCCTGGCCCAAGTAAAGCTTGCCCGCGTTCTCGCCTCGACTATCTGTCTGAGAAGCAGGTCGGTCGCTGGCAATTATTAAACGGGTAAGGGAAACAAAGAAAATTGCATCTGTAGAATTCCCTCAAAATGGGAGTGGCTAATTACATTGAAGGAATGCAGAGATGGTGAAAGGGCCATTGGGGAGGAGAATCAACAAATCTGCATGAAGCTGCAACAAAGGGTAGCAAATAGGTCACAATAATTAAAATAATTTCGCATAACTGATCGGTCGAGTGCTATATTTATTTTCAACTTACGACTGCCATCAAACATGGAACCTTCAAAATGTTTCTAGTCAAGAGTAGCATCTGAGGGCAGAGCACGCACCCTGAGGCTGTAGAGGGCATGCACAAACATACACTGCCATGTGCAGTGCTGATAAAATCAAAAGGCGCACAATGGTGAAACATCAAAGCGGGCGCCTTGCTGCTAAAAGAAAGGGGAAACATCCTAAACAACGAAGTTTAAATCACGACTTACCTGAACAACGAAGTCAGAACAACGAGGAATCCCGAACAACGACTCTTCATTTCAACGAATTCCTAAACCACGGCACTCCTAAACCACGACTTGGACTGCTGTCCCCGACACTCCTAAACCACGAATCAAGGGAGGTAAAACTATTAGATAGCAATCTGCTGCACATTCATTACATACAGTTGAAAGGAGTTATGTTCTCAAGATCACATCGGTTGTTTTACTTTGAGGATTTTGTTTTATATGGCATAAGTGTTATTTATATAATAAATATGTGCTTAGATGCAATATTTTTAAACATGTAGTTGGATAGTTGCAGTGATTTCGAAAAATTGGATTTTTTTATGGTTATAGGTAACGACATAAATTTTAAGGTGTTTGCGGTTCTGAGAAAACATCTAGCTCCAAGGAGGTTCTGAAGAGCCCATGATTCTCGTGGCCTCTGGCAACCATGTGCATGCCTTTACGAGGCTTGTAATGACTCTATACTGATCACACTGGGCTTGTGGTAGGATGACAGAATAAACAGGTTAATGTTTGTCATTCTGAACATAGCCCTCCAGTGTGCGGGGTGGGGAGCTGAGAGCATGGCCTCCAAGTTGAAATTACCTTTTTTCCTGGTTTCTGTAATAATTAGGTTAATTGACATTCCTGCTGACTAGGAAGTCTTTGAAATGGGTGAGAGAGCGAGAAACTTGGAGGAAAGAGCAAGGTGCTCCCGTAGACCTGTATAGCAGTACACTAGGAGGATGAGGACAGAAAGCTCAAGGTTTGGTTTCTGAAGTTTGCCAGGCCTATCTTGTCCAAGGGAGAGCGTGGGGTAGAATTAAAATATACGTTGAATAAATAAAGAAATGGGAAATGAGCAATTTAAAATATTTCGAGGAAGTATTGTTATAACAATAGTGCCATCTATTGGCCAGTCACGAGGTGTTTTTTTTCGTGGTTTAGGAAGTCGATGTAAAAAAAGTAGTGGTTTAGCATTGCTCGTTGTTTAGCTTTCGTGGTTCAGGAAGTCGTGGTTTAGGCAGTAGTTGTTTAGTCATACATCCAAAAGAAAGGCCTGCAATATTTACAGGGCCATCAGTGATCCCGCGACTGAGCTCTGAGACTGTGTTCAGAACTCAAAACAAACAAAAAAGTAGTTCCCAAACAGATGTTAAAATGATAACTAGTGGATATTGTTCCCTGCTCTCGGGGAGGAATAAACACTGGAAGAGGCATGACAAATGCATGCCATCAACAAATAGGATGAAAGAATAGAAGAGTGACAATGACGCCAGCAAATAGCAAGCCTATGGGCAGGGTGTAAGCCCACAGAGTAAATACAGCATGTCTCAAAGAGAGCGCATGTGCTGCCTAGGCTCCACCTAAAAAAATGAATGTGGCCATCTGTAATGTAACTGGTGCTCATGTAAAGCATTCCAATACCTTCAGGTTGAGTTTGCACTATATAAAACTGCAAAAATAAAATAAAATAAGTGAAACCATCCTTGAACGGAAGTATTTGAAAAGGGTTGAATCTTGCTAACTAGCAGAAGTTTCTGAAGTTCTAAAGTTGTGAAAGACCTCTAAAGCCCAATGTCCAAATGGATTATTCATTGTTGTCTTTAAGCAGGATGTACTCAACTGGGAAACCATCTAGACTCCACTGTATTACAACGTCTTGGCCAATGATATCATAACAGATTCCTGGAAGGGCTTAGTGATTCAACCTATTTCCAAAAGTGACCCAAGAAGTTATTTTTCAAGCAATTGATTGCTACTAGATATAGAAGGGATCATTGCATGAATTATTTGTGGAAGGTTCTAAATTTGGGTGACAGAGAAGCAGTTGTTCAATTTATACTAGAAACGATTTTGAAAAAAAACCCATTCATCTCTTGATAAAATCATTAAATTAACAGTAATAATGATTAAGAATATTCACACAAAATTGCACTTGTATGCTTGTATTATGATTATAGATATGATTTTTAAAGAATTCATCAGAACTTTTTATGGAAGAACCTATAAAGTCTACAAAGAGGTGGGGAATAGATACTGCCCTTTTAAAACTTAGAATTACATAGAAACTGATTGTGAGTTACTAGCAGAAGGAATGGGGCTCGCCTAAAAAATATAGACAGGGTTGTAATTTGACTGTCATCTTATTCTATCTATATATGACAGACTTATCTTAGATCTTGCGGTTAGTGAATTCTCCACTGGTAAGGCTATGATCATACACTTTTAATAACCTGGCCTATGCACCCAATCTAATTTTGGTTTCTATGACACCAATCGATCTGCAAAGATTGTTTAATTAAATGATCATAATGAAAAGAATTTGCTGAAGATGCATTTAAACAGGACACAAATATTGGTATTCAGAAGATAAAGTAGGAACCTAAGATGATACATGGATGGGCCACCCATTGAACAAGTGAGATGCTATCCATAATGGCACCTTAAAAACCTAAGCAGAAATTGTACAACATAGCATACGCCTTTACAAGGTTTATGAACGGCTGGGTAAGAAGGACGCAAGATGAAGTCCTCGAGCCAAACAAATTGAAAATTTAATCGGGGCGGATCTGTGGGGGCACTGCTCTACTTCTAGGCTGACCAAGGTGGAGAACAACTTTATGAGGCAGTTACTAGGTCTTCCCCTCAATACCCCTCTCATTCCACTTCGCATGGACCTGGGTATTAGGCCCATTGACGAAGTGATTGCCCTTAGACCCGTGACTTTCTGGCGCCGGCTTTGGGTGACCCCGGAATTGGCCATCTATTGGTCTGAGCTTAAAGAGCTCTTGACTACTTATGGTATTATGATAATACCCTGGTTTCGCCACATAAGGGATCTCTGTTCCAAACTAGGAAAGCCTGACCTGTGGAAGTCACCTGAGGTATCATGTTCTACGATCACCAGGTTGGAATTGGTAAGACACTATAGATTACACCAACTATCGGTCACACAGGAAAGCTCCTCCTGTGGTCGATTGACAGCAGAGTTCCTTCAAGTTAAAGATGTCTATAACAGGGAACTTTTCCTGGACAACATCCAACCTACCCTGGCCAGGAAATTGTATGTACAGCTCAGACTAGGGACACTTCCGCTCTTTGCACACGTTAATAAATGGCCCAAAATGCACACAGGTGCATGTCCTGCCTGTAACTATAAGGAAGAAGCTGAGATTCATGTTTTGCTTCTTTGTCCTGCCTACACATTACCGCGTAAGAGATGGCTTATCCAATTATGTAAGAACTTAGGTTTTGTGCGTTGTGCGGAGGCACACAGAGTCCTAAAATATGATACCCATGCATCCATTGTCTTCGCCGTATCTCGATTTTTAAATTCTATGTGGCATATTCGGCGATCTTTCTTAAAGTAGTATTTGTAGTGACAATATATGTGTTTAATCTTGGCATGGACATACTTATCCATTTTTATCTAGGTTTTTAGCCCTCAATTTTATTCATTTTTACCTAAGTAATTTCAGACCGTGCCTTTTTAATAGATGATTGTTCGTACCGTATCCTAACTCGGCACAGGCCTTTGTATTAATTTTTCAACCCATTGTACTGTAGCTTTTAAAAACTTGTTTGTAAACTTTTCCAATTCTGTATATGAGGTCAGCCATCTGTTGTTTAACTGATGGCTGAAACTGTATATATTTTAATGTATTCTGTTTTATGCAATGTACTTTTTATGGTCTTTATGGCAGAAATAAAGTTATTTGGATTGGAAAATTTAATCAACCCTACTGTATGTTTTTTGTGAAATTCCACAGCTGTTTAAATATGATTGTCATAAATGCAGTTAGAATGCTGTTTAATTTTTGATACTTATTACGAGGTACCTGAATTAGATACAGTGTCTGCATTATAGCAGAATGGATGTTAATATTAAGTGTAAAAACAAGGACTTTCTTTATGTTGCTGATATAATAGATGTGTAGAAGAAACTAAATAAAATATATGTCCTAAAGCCTTATAAGTTTACTAAGCAATTGTAAATGCATTCCAATTTTATTGTTAAGACGAAAATTCATTTTTTACATTCAGAATATTTTTTACTCAGTTATCACAATTTAGGGGGATAAGGCGATATCTCAGGAATGCTGTCATGTCATTTATGGGAGCTTTTCCCTAAAACCAAAAATCATGGGGGCATATTATCTAAAAAGTGCGCTAAACATCGCAAAGCGTGTTTAACGAGCACTTTTTTATCGCCGGCTATCGTCGGAATAATTTGCCATGCTAACGCTGTATTAGCGACATTTAGCGCTATGGCGATAATTATTCCAGCCATAGCGGTGTTTTCCATGAAACATCGCTGGTTTTCCAGCGATGTTTCATGGAAAACGGCGATAACCTTGCTGATACGACCCTGTGGTCGTATCAGCATAATCCACCCCCCCATGTTAGATATGGCTAACACCTGCTAATTGCAGGTGTTAAATAAATGGTGATGACCCTGGTTAGCGCGACTTTTCACGTCGCTAACTGGGGCCATGGCCACCTTGCTAATAGGCGATAGGCCTGTTAGCGGGTGTTTCCCAGGTTTGTTCGTCGGGAACGCCCACTTTGCATGTCATTAGCGATAAATATCGCTGACATGCAAAGCGGTAAAAACACGGGCGCTAATGCACGAAAACTGTCTCTAACTGCTGTTAGAGACAGTTTGCTGATAGGACGATAAGAATATCGCCGCTTTAGCGGCAAAAAGTGCCGCTAAAGCGGCGATAGTGCCCTTGCTAATATGCCCCATGGTCTTACAATCTGACCGACACTACTTAAAGAAAGAAAGATGCAAGTGCTCTTTGTTTAAAGACGCAGGATGTGAAAGTACTGGAGGGACTATTTTTAATCTATAAAGGGATTATTAATAGATATATTAGTATAGTGGTAACATTGATGTTGCTTGCTGAAAGAAAACTAGCTGATTCGCAAACCACATACATGAAATAAATTACTTTATTTGATGACCCAAATCACTGAAATTACTGAAATAACTAAATGTAACTAATTGTATGCATATCATTTTTATCAAACTGCATCATGAAAAAAGCAAGAGCCTTCTTAGTGACGGCACCGAGGGTGAGAAGGGCCAGGTTAGAGGCCCGATCTTTCAGCTACTAAGATCTGGAATTTCCTACGGGTCCATCTAAGGGTTGAATCATCCGAAAAGATGTTCTGGCACAGACTCAAAACCTAGCTGTTTATGTCTTCCTAGATTATTCCTAAGGGTTTCCCCCCTCTCAGCACTCTTGTTTCTTGGTTCTACCTGGTAGTCCTGGTCTTAGCGCGGCGACTCACCGTAAGGTGTAACCATGTGCTTTACAAATTGCCCTATTATTATAAAACCCTGTTTGATTTTTTAAATATATTAATACTCTGTTGGTGTGTTAGAATGCATCTCTTTTAAAACTTAGATGCAATGTGGTATTTTATTGTGCGGATTTAAAAAAAAAAAGTTTGGCATATTATTGTATTTAATTGTACAAATCTATTTTATCAATCAATACATTTATATTTACTTTTACATTTAGATACCTACATAGTGACAAACATTTTTTGTCAGTGTTTACCACAGGGGCATACTTTTTTAAATATTTAGTATACCCCACTTTTATATATTAAGCATAAAGCACTGTGGGCTTATAAAACACACATTTTGCGTAATTTAACTAACATATGAAAGTCTGTTTCCCTACGTGGCAAAGCACTTTTTCTTGCCATGTGACTATGCTGTGCTTTTAAAGGGAGGATAAAACTGAGGCCGGATCTGATAGGGAAACCTCGAGGATTATGGATCAGAATCTGGAAGTGATTTTTCAATTGGTAGAGTTCCGTCAGAGGATGGTTTCTCTTCAAGTGAATCTCAAGAACAGACCATGCAGCACAGCAAGGCAGTTGTGATGTCCCATTACAACCACAAGCTGTTACGTTGACAGGCAGTGGGATCAAAGCACAATCCAAAATGTATGCTAGTGCCATGCAGAGCACTTTCAGAGTCCTCAATTTGAAATCCTCTAATATGTTCCAGAAGGTAATTCCTCTTTTCACTGGAGTTGCTGGATGTAGAGTCAATACTGCACATTTTTTGCCTCTTGACTACTTTCAACCTTTTGCTGACAACACGTTCTTTGAGGAAATTTTGCGGCTAATAAATGTGCATGCCAAATAGGTTTTGAGAGAGCATGAAGGCACTCTGGCACCTTATTCTAGGGCACACCTAAACCTCTCACCTCACTTAGGGAGTTGACATTTGTTTGGGGCTGTACATTGCTCATGGAAATATTGTACAAAACCAACAGTACAGTCTTATTGGTCTTCTCCCTGAGTTTTGGGCAGCATCAGTTTCCTATCTGTCATTACCAGAGTTTATTTTTTTATTTTGCCACAGAACCATCCAGATTATGACAGAATTTAAACTTTATTGTTTGAGGAACATTTCTAGTCCAAATTGTTTGATGTTTCTTCTCCTGTGTAAAATAAAGCAGTTGATGACTCTTTAATTTAATGCTTTACAAAGAGGTACTGTTCTTCAGGCAGTATACAACCAGCATAGGAGATTGGTACAGAATCAAGATGTATATTTTGTATTAGAGTTCTACTGGTTATTCATGTAACCATAGAGAGTGCTTAATTTGAGTTTGTGGTTGCAGGTGGGGCCGATCAACACTCATTTTTGGGGACCAGCAGCATTTTGTTTCTCAATCCAAACCGAGTGAGGGAAAAACGCAAAAGGGAGAAAGAAGGAGGAATTGAAAGATGGAAAAACAGTGACAACGAGATGGAAAATAACCCGCAAAGGTGAGATAAAGAGGCATGGAGGGTTTGGTTGTGGATTGAAGAGGAATGAAGTGGAATCAAGACTCATCAGCCTTGGTATTCAGCATACCAACATTTGATAACGCTGGCCTCCCTGGGCCCTGACACTTATTCTTTTAAAAGTTAACCACTGGCCTTAGAGTGTATACTGGAAGGAACCCAGACATGACTAATGCAGGTTGCCATTCATTGCTAGAGCATGCAAGACGTTTTTGTGGGATCTTGCCCAATTGCTCCCTCCTGGGTTATGTAGACATTTTCTATACAGGACTAAAGCTGTTCTATGAGTTATGTAATGTTGGTACTGTGGCGCGTTGGACACTTCAAAGTAGCCACAAAGGAATCCAATGTTTGTAAAAATCTCAAAAAAAGTCAGTGCAGTGCCTTGTATTGCAATGAACTGCTAACTATGAAATTCACCGGCAGACCGGAAGTACAAGTGCACACTACAATTCATTATGAGTGAACTTATCTTCCCATCGTAAGGGATCAGTTGGCAGAA
The DNA here is from genome assembly GCA_963921515.1 of Calotriton arnoldi. Classification (NCBI taxonomy): domain Eukaryota; kingdom Metazoa; phylum Chordata; class Amphibia; order Caudata; family Salamandridae; genus Calotriton; species Calotriton arnoldi. The sequence continues at coordinate 148,766 of CAWUFW010004821.1, forward strand.
CAGCATAAGCCCAAATGTATATTTAATTAAAAGAGGCAGTTGGGTGGAGTTGATAAAACTTGCCAACTGCTTCAACTATACCATGCAACACGTAAAAAACACACAGTACAAGAAGTTATCTATCCACCTGATCCATTTGGCAATGCACAAAACATATGATATCTATTGGCAGATTATTACTGACTTTGAGTCACCCATGATCATTAGTATCACTGCTCTAGAAGCAGTAACATTCAGTTCATGGAGGAGGCTGCAACGCTGAAGGATTAACATTTTGCAAACAGCACTCCTGCAACTGAGAAGAGTCAACCATATAACAAATAATACGTTTGTTCTTGTCAAGCAATAGGTTGGGAGACATAGTACTTCTGTCCCCAGTACTCATCTAAACCAGACCTGTGCTTTCCAACTAATTGGAGTTCTGGGGAAATTACTGAAGTGGAGCAGTCAGTATCAGAGTCAGTATTTGACTTTAAATGGCTGTGCAGTGATACAAACCTTCCATGGTCCATTACCTGACTACCATTAAACATTTTCCATTCGCCCAAAGAATTGTCATAATCCATAACTGTTTTTCTTCACTAATTATATTTGAGTCAGTGTGTATTTTCATAATAAACTCAATGCATGCACGTTGTTTTTGGGCAGTCGAGTTGCCAATCAGTAGCCAAATTCCACCCCATAGAGGGTTCCAACAAAGCAGAGTGAGCAGGCTAAAGGTGAATGAAAGACAAGTTCTCCTGAGTCTAACCTGGCAGCCTATCCAAGCTGCCATGGGGAAACTTTACTTGGGGTTCATCTGCCCACAATACAATATTAGTCAGGTCTCAGAGTGAAACAAAGGCACAAAGATACAGTCAGAGCTTAGCCTAGACTTGTTATCATATAGATGGCATGTGTAGGTAGAAGGCAGAATGTCAAGATAGGAGTGATACAAAGATAGCTTTCACATAGGAGATACCACAAATACACACCTCTTAAATCACACATACAGGTCTGTCAGTAATCACCCTTACTGTGTTCTATACAAATGCCAGAAACACAACAACAAAAAATTCCCTAAAGGTAGATGGGAGAATCTGATGATGAAGCTTGCCAAGGTACGTGACTGAGAGTCTACTTTCTTATACGTCTTTCACACAGTCAGGAGAAGTAAACACATAACAATGAAGAGGGGAAATGTCATGAGTATACCGCTAATAGAATTTCTGAATCCCTGCTCTAAATCTTCTGACCAAAATTATACGTAACATGTATGGGTATGCGGTTTCTTTGGGAGAGAAAAGATCTGACACTGCATCAATGTGTAGTCAGTGTTGACTTCACATAGGCTATGGGTGGAGCATTTGGATCCCCAGGTCAGCCATCTCATAGTGAAATCAGACATTTCTGAAAGGTAGATACACAGGGGAGTCCAGGGTGGTGTTACTAGGTGCATCCCACAACACATTCTGACCAATAATACCAAGCCAATATCAAAACTAAATTGATATGAACCCAATTTCCTCTGTGTTTTCATAAGGTAGGATTGCAATATTTGTGTGCTGTATTGGCCAAAATCTAGTGAACTGCACATATCCAGGATGTTTCCAAAAAAGTAGAGGCACAGGGGAATCCAGGATGTGTCTTGCATAGTTCCATGCACTTCTTATTAACTAGATTGCACTGCAAGTGTCAAGGTATAGGTGAAAGTATTAATATTCCACATATTCATGTAGCAGAAAAACCCAGGAACATAGAGGAATGGCAAAAGTCTTATCAACCTGCATTTCTACATATTTTCCAATTAAACAATACCCCACATGTGTGGACGGGCTATTGCGTGTTAAAAGAACGGTGCAAACCAGTTGCCGTATGGAGACCACATTCACACTACATTGACATCATAGCGTAACATTCTTCATTAATTTCTATCTGGTATATTATGTCCACCCATACAGCCAGAGAACTGTTTTTATGGGTAGATGTATGGAAATGGTGCGTGGTAGGACTTTTCGTTTCCAGAAATATTCTGGGTCGACAGGTTTCCATGGATTCTCAACAAGCTTGGACCCACATACTGCGGCTAGCCACTTTGCAAGAATGAGTGAAAATCAAGGGAAACATCTTGATATTTCCATGTTGCATTTTGAGTCCTTTGCTCTTGTGGGTGATAGGCCCGCCAACAAAAGTGGAGCATCTTTTTTTATTGGGAGAAGTGTGGGAGTGCTGAGTGGTAGACCTTTCACAGATTCCTGCAGATTCAGGAACTTTCCTACCCACACGTATGAGAAAAAGCAGGATTTTTGGCAAAATCTGGTGTTTGTGGGAAAAAAAAGTAGTTGGATCTGTGCACATAACACCACCACTCTGGACTTTCTTGGATGTCTCATTTTTCAAAACGTCTAGGCGTGGGAGGTTACTTTGGGTGCAGGCCAACCCCAAGTCTAAAAACTACAGCTACCCCCAACTCAAGAATCAATGTAATACAAATAGAAAATCTTGATGTTGCCATAGTGTGTTTTTGGGCCTTTCATGTCCCATGTAATATGCCCACTTGCATGTTTAGGGTTCTATTTTTATTGGAAGAAGTGATGGAACACAGAATAGCAAGACATTTTTTATTAACTATTCAAATTCTCTATATTTTTGGCTTTCAAATATATGTCAGTGCACAAAAAACACCCTTTGAATCACATGACATTATGGGTATCCCAAATTCAGAGTGGTATTAATAATCACTACTTCTAAACCAGGATTCTTGGGCAAACTTTAAAAAAGGCATAGCTTTCCTTCATAGCCATTTATCATTCAATAGATTTTATATTATGAATTGATTCAATCAATTAAATTCTTTATTTGGCTTAAATAAGCCATAAAAGGTTCCAATATTCACAACCTCATAAGTATGCAAACACTGGGCAAAAACATAGTTATTGAAACATAGAATTGATGCATGGTTTAAGTAGATAGAAAAATAATTTTAAGCCGCAGCTCGGTTGATGGTTCTGATAGTGTGTTTTTGGACAACCAATAAACTCTATATATCTTTGTAACCTGATTGATCCATTAGATTATGTACAACATGTTATGCCAGGGAAGGTGATCTCAGAATATTTTTCAAAGCATAATAATACTGTTTGCAGCTGAGCTGTCTTTGAGTCAAAGGTCACAAAGCATTTGTAGGTTTGATGATGTTGGGAAAGGGCCTGAGAAGGCCTCTGTTTCTCTTGCTCTAAAATTGTTTACTGAAGGTTAAGTACATAATTTGGATATTTTGCAAACACTGCAGCACATAGGCAATTAGTCTTTTCATGTCTTACCTACTAGACAGCACATGACTGCCTGTTGCGAGACGCATTGTTAGTTTACAGTTGGCTTAGAGCCCGCCCACTGCTTACCAGTGGGTACCTTCATTGCCACTCTCATTTAATTGCTTCCTGCAGAATGTGATGAGCCCTCTCCCCAGACATTCATATCTCACAGATATGCATAGACTATAGACTTTCAGCATCAGAATCTGCATGTTATTTCCCACAATCTTGGAATAGGTGCTAATTATTGCACCCAATAAATTCTGAACCCTGGGGCATTGGAATTTATTGAGTTTCATAAATAGCACCTGCTCCTCAGGCACACTCGCAATCAAGGCCTTAATGGTGAGATGAAAAAAAAGGGCAACAAATAAGGAAAATAATGGGATTCAATGTGATTGTGATCTAATATTAGTATAGAATCTTATCAAGAAGCAAATACTGCAGGTCCCACACATCAATGATGATGGGAAATTTTGATGTCGTACACCCCAGCAACGATGGTATTAACTCAGTAGTAGAAATAGATGAAGTTTGTGGAATTCTAGAACCACTATTTCCAAGGTCAAAAGAGAGGAAGTGTCCCGCTTGATATGCTGGTTAGGCCTCACCAGTAAATCTTGCAAAAATGATGCGGTGTGTTGTCAAATGCTCCTCACTGACTATATCTGCATAAACAGTCTAGCTGCCTGACATACAGAATGGTAGCACGTACAAAGTTGTGACTTCTCCCCAACATGTGCTTGCTTGAGGTAATGGTCGGTGAGTGAAGGCTGAAAGCATGGCCATGTAACTATATGTATAGTAGAAAACTAGAACTAAGGGGCGTATTTACAAGCCCATAGCGCTATCAGAGCAATACTTTTTTTGACACTCTGATGGTGCTCTATGCTAGCCCATATTTACAATGGCATGATAATGCACTTTACGTGGCTTAACACAGCCTTGTAAGTATGGCCCTCTTCAATGCAGTTTTCTGCGGCAATGGGTGTGCAATGGATGTTGATGTGGGCGTTCCCACCAACACCCATGGCTTTTTGACACTACTCCAGATTTACAAGGATCTGTATATCTGAAGCAGCGCCAAAAACTAATGCCTTTCAAAAGGACGTGTTAATGTGGCACATCTTTTGCTCTTTCTATGTATTCAACATTCTGCAGCACAAACAGAAGGAGCAAAACACCATTAATGATTGTTTTTGATTGTGTCCCTTCCTGCACAAACACAATCATCCCTGCACCGCAGGTACCCTTGCACCATGGTGCAAAGGTGCCTGTATTGGCGCACAGCAGTTGTTTTAGCACCGGCGCAGGGGAGAGCGCAGTGGTGTGCCGTATTCCTGTAACTAGGGCGCATCCCTGCATTTTTGAAATGGCGCAGCTCAGCGCAGCAAAATTGCTAAGAAGAAACCCCAGTTAATGTATTACCCAACGCCTACACAAACACACACACGCACATATATAAGTACATATATATATATTATATATATCTATATATATATATATACCTATTGGGGGACCCCACCCCGGGGGATGGGGTCCCCGGGCCCAAAAGGCTTAAGTGAAAGGGGGCCACACAGCTCCCCTTCTTAAATTTTTTTATTTTTTTTAAAAAAGGCAACTTGGTGGAGGACCCGCCCCCTCCCTGCAAGACTCTGCAAATGCACCTCCTGGCACGCTCTGCATTGGAGATTTAGTCCCGGTTGCTAGTGAGGGTCCCTGGGGGCCAACTAGGCCACCAATAAATCAATCAATCATAGCATTTGTAGAGCGCACTACATACCCGTGAGGGTCTCAAGGCGCTGGGGGGGGAGGGGTGCTGCTACTGCTCGAAGAGCCAGGTTTTGAGGAGTCTTCTGAAGGTCAGCAGGTCTTGGGTCTGCCGTAGGTGGATGGGGAGGGTGTTCCAGGTTTTGGCGGCGAGGTGGGAGAAGGATCTGCCGCCGGAGGTCGCTCTTCGGATGCGGGGGATTGTGGCGAGGGCGAGGTCGGCGGAGCAAAGCTGGCGGGCGGGGGTGTAGAGGCTGAGTCGTTTGTTGAGGTACGTAGGTCCGGTGTTGTGGAGAGCCTTGTGTGCGTGGGTGAGGAGCTTGAAGGTTATCCTCTTGTTGATGGGGAGCCAGTGCAGGTCTCTCAGGTGAGGGGTGATGTGGCTGCGGCGAGGGATGTCGAGGATCAGGCATGCAGAGGCGTTCTGGATGCGTTGCAGCCACTTCAGGAGTTTGGCCGAGGCTCCAGCGTAGAGGGCGTTTCCGTAGTCCAGCCTGCTGCTGACGAGGGCCTGGGTGACCGTTCTTCTCGTTTCGGTGGGGATCCACTTGTAGATCTTGCGGAGCATGCAGAGGGTGTTGAAGCAGGAGGAAGAGACGGCGTTGACCTGCTTAGTCATGGAGAGGGTGGAGTCGAGGATGACTCCTAGGTTGCGTGCGTGGTCGGTGGGTGTTGGAGCTGTTCCCAGTGCGGTCGGCCACCAGGAGTCGTCCCAGGCCGAGGGGGTGGAACCGAGGATGAGGACCTCCGTCTTGTCAGAGTTCAGCTTCAGTCGGCTGTTCCTCATCCATTCGGCGACGGCCTTCATTCCTTCGTGGAGGTTGTTTTTGGCAGTGTGTGGGTCTTTGGTGAGGGAGAGAATCAGCTGGGTGTCGTCGGCGTAAGAGATGATGTTGAGGTCGTGCAGTCGGGCGAGGTGGGCGAGTGGTGCCATGTAGATGTTGAACAGCGTTGGGCTGAGGGATGAGCCCTGGGGTATGCCGCAGATGATCTCGGTGGTCTCGGAGCGGAAGGGGGGAGGCGGACGCTCTGTGTTCTGCCGGAGAGGAAGGAGGTGGTCCAGTCCAGGGCCTTCCCTTGGATTCCGGTGTTGTGGAGGCGTGTGCGTAGTGTGTGGTGGCATACCGTGTCGAAGGCGGCTGACAGGTCCAGGAGGATGAGGGCCGCGGTCTCTCCATTGTCTAGCAGGGTCCTGATGTCATCGGTGGCGGCGACGAGGGCAGTTTCGGTGCTGTGGTTGCTGCGAAACCCGGACTGGGACGGGTCCAGGATGCTGTTCTCCTCGAGGTAGCGGGTCAGTTGTTTGTTGACGGTCTTCTCGATGACCTTCGCCGGGAACAGGAGCAGGGAGATGGGCCGGAAGTTCTTGAACTCCTTGGGGTCCGCCTTGGGTTTCTTGAGTAAGGCGTTGATCTCGGCGTGCTTCCAGCTTTCCGGGAAGGTTGCAGTCTCGAAGGAGATGTTGATCGCTTTCCGGAGATGGGGTGCGATGGCAGTGCTGGCTTTGTTGAAGATGTGGTGTGGGCATAGGTCTGACGGAGATCCGGAGTGGATGGTGTTCATGATCTTGATGGTGTTGTCGTCGTTTATGTTGGTCCAGGAGAGCAGGCGGTTGGTGCGGATGTTGGTCTTGGGGGCGGAGATCTCAGTGGTTGTCGGGGCGATCGTGGTGTTGAAGCTGTCGTGGATGTCAGCGATCTTGCGATGGAAGAAGGTGGCCAGCGAGTTGCACAGGTCTTGCGAAGGTGGGATGTCATTGGTGTTGGAGCTGGGGTTGGAGAGTTCCTTCACAATGTTGAAGAGCTCTTTGCTGTTGTGTGCATTGTTGTCTAGGTGGTCTTTGAAGGAGGCCCTTTTGGCGGATCTGATGAGGTGATGGTGTCTGCGGGTGGCGTTCTTGTGGGCTGTGTAGCTGTCCGGTGTTTGTTCGCGGTGCCAGTTCTTCTCCAGCTTTCGGCAGGTTTGCTTGGAGGCCCGGAGGTCTTCAGTGAACCAGCTGGCTTTCTTGCTGGTGTGGCTGTTGGAGGGTTTCTTGAGCGGGGCGAGGGTGTTGGCGCAGTCGTCGATCCACTGTCTGAGGTTGCGGGCGGCGTTGTCGGGGTCGGTGGGGTCGGCGGGAGGGCGCCGGGCTAGGGTGGTGGTTAGCTGGTCTTCGGTGACTTTGCTCCAGCGGCGGCAAGGCATCTGTTGGGTGCGGTGGTGCGTGGTGGCTTTCTGGAAGGTGAAGTGGATGCAGCGATGGTCGGTCCAGTGGAGTTCGGTGGTGTGACTGAAGGTGACGTGGGAGCTTGCGGAGAAGATAGGGTCAAGCGTGTGGCCGGCGGAGTGGGTGGGGGATGTGACGAGTTGTCTGAGTCCGAGGTTGGCGAGTTTGTCGATCAGGGTGGTAGAGTTGGTGTCGTTGTTGTTCTCGAGGTGGAAGTTCAGGTCCCCGAGGAGGATGTAGTCCGTGGAGGCGAGGGAGTGAGGGCTGACGAAGTCGGCTATGGAGTTGCTGAACTGTGGTCGGGGTCCGGGGGGTCTGTAGACGAGGGTTCCTCTGAAGGTGGTGTTGGGGTCGGTGTGGATCTGGAAGTGCAGGTGTTCGGCGGTGCTGAGGGTGTCGTCGTTGTTGGTCGAGACTCTGAGAGTGTTCCTGTGGACGATGGCTATTCCTCCTCCTACTCCGTTGGTGCGGTCCCTGCGGGAGATCTTATAGCCTTCCGGGATGGCAATGGCGATGTCGAGGAGGGGTTCAGCCAGGTTCAGCCAGGTCTCCGTCAGGAATGTGACGTCAGGGGAGGTTGAGTCGAGTAGGTCCCAGAGTTCAACGGCGTGTTTGCGGGCGGAGCGGGTGTTGAGAAGAATGCAACTGAGGTGGTTGGGTTTGTTCCTGGTCGGCGGGTTGGCGGGCTGGGTGCTGGTGAAGCTGCAGTTCCGGCAGGAGAAGGGTCCTTGGGTGCACTTCGGGGCGGCCAGGAAGCAGGTGCTCGATCGTCGTCCGGTGTTGAGTGCGCGGAGGGTGCCGGAGTCGTAGCGGAGCCGGGCGTCGTGGCGGGCGCGGGGACCAGGGGTTCTGGCGCTGGGCGCGGTCCAGGCGCGGACGGGCGCAGACGGGCTTGCCTTAGGCACGCCAGCGGCGCGGCCGTGCAGCGGCCGCCATATACGGGGAGGTGGGAGGGAGGAGCAGCTGGGAGGCAAGAGGCAGGGCAGGAGCAGCGAATGGGCGGTCAGGGGGCGGGGCCGCAGGGGACGCAGCGGCTGGAGCGGGAGCTGTGAGGGGCGACGAAGGGAACAGAAGGCAAAAAATGGACACAGAATTACAGGGGCAACGAGGGGAACAGAAGGCAAAACGGGCTCACAGTAATGGGGCAACGAAGGGAACAGAAGGCAAAACGGGCTCACAGTAATGGGGGCAACGAGGGGAACAGAAGGCAAAATGGGCTCACAGTAATGGGGGCAACGAGGGGAACAGAAGGCAAAACGGGCTCACAGTAATGGGGGCAACGAAGGGAACAGAAGGCAAAACGGGCTCACAGTAATGGGGGCAACGAGGGGAACAGAAGGCAAAACGGGCTCACAGTAATGGGGGCAACGAAGGGAACAGAAGGCAAACAATAAAGGCAAACAAGGATACAATAAAGGCAAACAATAAAGGCAAGCAATGAGGTACAAACCTACGAAGGGAACAGAAGCCAAAACGGGCTCACAGTAATGGGGCAACGAGGGGAACAGAAGGCAAAACGTGCTCACAGTAATGGGGGCAATGAGGGGGACAGAAGGCAAAACGGGCTCACAGTAATGGGGGCAACGAAGGGAACAGAAGGCAAAACGGGCTCACAGTAATGGGGACAACGAGGGGAACAGAAGGCAAAACGGGCTCACAGTAATGGGGCAACGAAGGGAACAGAAGGCAAACAATAAAGGCAAACAAGGATACAATAAAGGCAAACAATAAGGCAAGCAATGAGGTACAAACCTCCAATAAGCCCCACACAGTGGGATTGCTGAGAGGTGGTACGAGGCCATGCCCCTTTTTACACCACTCTGCAAACGCGTCTCTTGGTGCACTGCTGGTGGGGTGATGAGGTCCCCTTGTGTCCTGAGGACCTCAGGACTGAAGTGGACTTCATCTCCGAGCAGCAGTGCGCCAGCCGGTGCGTTTGCAGAGTGGTGTAAAAAGGGGGTGTGGCCTCGGACCACTCTCAGCAATCCAGCTGTGTGGGGCTTTCTGTAGGTAACAGGAGGGCTAGTTGGCCCCCAGGGACACACAGGAGGCAAGGGGACTTCACCCTCCAACCAAGAGCGCACCAGGAGGTGCGTTTGCAGAGTGGTGGACAAAAGGGGCGTAGCCTGTGTCCACCTCTCAGCAATCCCACTGTGTGGGGCTTACCGGAGGTAACAGGTAGGCTAGTAGGCTCCTAAGGACCTCCAGCAGCGAAGTGGACTTTAATCCCCATGCAAGAGCGCGTCACGGAGCACATTTGCAGAGTGGTGGAGAAAGGGGGCGTGGCCTGCTATGAGAACTTAGCAATGCTGATGTGTGGGACTTACTGGAGGTAATAGGAGGGGTAGTTGGCCCCCAAGGTTGTCCTTGGGGGCCAACTACCTCTCCTGTTACCTCCACTAAGTCCCACACAGTGGAATTGCTAAGAGGTCTTCGGAGGCCATGCCCCCCCTTTCTCCACCACTCTGCAAACGCACCTCCTGGCACAATACTGGTTGGGGGATGAAGTCCACTTTACTCCTGAAGGACTTTGGGGGCCAAGAAGCCCTCCTGGTACCTCCTGTAAGTCCTACACAACAGAATTCCTGAGCACTGGTTGGAGGCCCAGGCCCTTGCTCCACCACTCTGCAAACGCAACTACCAGTTAAAGAAGCATTTGTAATGTAATAGGTCTCGCATTTGCAAGAGTTAGAGCTATTGGCGTTGTAAATCTAAAAGTTTTTTACTAATGTTTTTTGGAGTGGAGTGGATGTTCTTTGTGTGTAGTGGAATTATGTGGTATGTTGTGCAGTGAAATTATGTGGATAGAAAGTATGTGGTATTTAGTGTATAGGAATTATGTAAAGTGGGATTATGTGTTATGGAGAGTAATTATGTGGTATGGTAGTCTGTGTTGTGGAGTGGTAACCTCAGGTTTAGTCTTCCTCTTTTCCATAGAAGCTAAAATATGAACTCAATGAGACAAAAAAAGAAGGAATCACTGAGGAGCACTTATGGACCTAGTCAGAGGTATGAGCAGGGCCACTGGAATTATGCAACTGTTTGGCTGCACCGACTTTCGCACAATTATACATTTTCCACATTAGCCACATAATCCATCATCTGCTGCCTAATCTGCAGATTTGAACAAAAAAAGCCTTGTTTCTAGCTCAAATGGCTCAAACGTTACCAAAAATGCAGTGACAAGTGTTACAGCGTGGTGGAAGGTCCTTTGCAAACCTAGAATAGTCACCTCTTACTTATTGCTAAATGCGGGTGTTAAATTGGTACTAATAGTGTGCAAGCCACTCTGGCTTCTTTCTGCGCCTCTCTTGCCTCTTTCTGCATTTCTGTTGCTTCTTTCTGCACCTTTCTTTCTTTTTCTGCACTTCTCTTGCCTCTTTCTGCAAATCATATCTACTTCTGCACCTCTTTTGCCTCTTTCTAGACCTCTCTTGCCTCTTTCTGCACCTCACTTGCTTCTTTGTGCACCCCTCTTGCCTCTTTCTGCACCTCTCTTGCCTCTTTCTGCACCCTCTTCCCTCTTTCTGCACCTCTGTTGCTTCATTCTGCACTACTCTTGCTTCTTTCTGCACCTCTCTTGCTTCTTTCTGCACCACTCGTGCTTCTTTCTGCACCCTCTTCCCTCTTTCTGCACCCCTCGTCCCTCTTTCTGCACCCCTCTTGCTTCTTTCTGCACCTCTGTTCCTTCTTTCTGCACCCTTCTTCCCTCTTTCTGCACATCTCTTGCCTCTTTCTGCACCCCTGTTCTTTCTTTCTGCACAACTCTTGCTTCTTTCTGCACCTCTCTTGCTTCTTTCTGCACCACTCGTGCCTCTATCTGCACCCCTCTTTTTTCTTTTTGCACCCCTCTTGCCTCTTTCTGCACCTCTGTTTCTTCTTTCTGCACTTCTCTTGCTTCTTTTTGCACCTCTCTTACTTCTTTCTGCACCACTCGTGCTTCTTTCTGCACCCCTCTTCCCTCTTTCTTCACCCCTGTTGCCTCTTTGTGCACCTCTGTTCCTTATTTCTGCACTTCTTTTGTTTCTTGCTGCACATCACTTGCTTCTTTCTGCACCCCTTGTGCCTCTTTCTGCACCCCTCATCCCTCTTTTTTCACCCCTCTTTCCTCTTTCTGCACCTCTGTTGCTTCTTTCTGCACTACCCTTGCTTCTTTCTGCACCTCTCTTGCTTCTTTCTGCACCACTCGTGCTGCTTTCTGCACCCCTCTTCCCTTTTTCTGTACCCCTCTTGCCTCTTATTGCACCCCTCTTGCCTCTTTCTGCACTACTCTTGCTTCTTTCTGCACTACTCTTGCTTCTTTCTGCACTACTCTTGCTTCTTTCTGTACCACTCGTGCTTCTTTCTGCATTCCTCTTCCCTCTTTCTTCACCCCTGTTGCCTCTTTCTACACCTCTGTTCCTTCTTTCTGCACTTCTTTTGTTTCCTTCTGCAACTCTCTTGCTTCTTTCTGCATGCCTCTTGCTTCTTTCTGCACCCCTCGTGCCTCTTTCACACCCCTCTTCCCTCTTTCTGCACCCCTCGCACCTCTTTTTGCACCTCTGTTCCTTCTTTCTGCACTTCTTTTGTTTCTTTCTGCACCTCTCTTGTTTCTTTCTGTATCCCTCTTGCCTCTTTCTCCACCCACTTCCCCCTTTCTGCATGTCTGTTGATTTTTTATGCATTTCTCTTGCCTCTTGCTGCATCTCTCTTGCTTCTTTCTGCACCCCTCGTGAGTCTTTCTGAACCCCTCATCCCTCTTTCTGCAGTCCTCTTGCCTCTTTCTGCACCTCTGTTGCTTCTTTCTGCACTTCTTTTGTTTCTTTCTGCACCCCTCTTGCCTCTTTGTGCACCTCTGTTCCTTCTTTCTGCACTTATTTTGTTTTTTTATGCACCTCTCGCTTCTTTCTGCACCCCTTTTGCCTCTTTCTGCACCCCTCTTGCCTCTGTCTGCACATCTGTTCCTTCTTTCTGCACTTCTTTTGTTTCTTTCTGCAGCTCTCATGCTTCTTTCTGCACCCCCTTGCCTCTTTCTCCACCCCCTTCCCTCTTTCTGCACCCCTGTCGCCCCTTTCTGCACCTCTGTTCCTTCTTTCTGCACTTCTTTTGTTTCTTTCTGCATGTCTCTTGCTTCTTTCTGCACCCCTCTTGACTCTTTCTGCACCGCTCTTCCCTCTTTTTGTACCCCCCTTGCGTCTTTCTGCACCTCTGTTGCTTCTTTCGGCACCCCTCTTACTTCTTTCTACACCTCTCTTGCTTCTTTCTGCACCCTTCTTGTCACTTTCTCCACCCCTGTTCCCCCTTTTTGCATCTCTGTTGCTTCTTTCTGCACTTCCCTTGCCTCTTTCTAACTCCCTCATCACTCTTTCTGCACCTCTGTTGCTTCTTTCTGCACTTCTCTTGCTTCTTTCTGCACCTCTGCCCCTTCTTTCTGCAACCGTTGTGCCTCTTTCTGAACCCCTCTTGCCTCTTTCTGCACCTCTGTTCCTTCTTTCTGCACTTTTGTTTCTTTCTGCAACTCTCTTGCTTCTTTCTGCATTCCTCTTGCTTCTTTCTGCACCACTTTTGCCTCTTTCACCCCCCTCTTACCTCTTTCTGCACCCCTCTTGCCTCTTTCTGCACCTTTGTTCCTTCCTTCTGCACTTCTTTTGTTTCTTTCTGCACCTCTCTTGTATCTTTCTGTATCACTCTTGCCTCTTTCTCCATCCCACTTCCCCCTTTCTGCATCTCTGTTGCTTTTTATGCATTTCTCTAGCTTCTTTCTGCATCTCTTCTGCTTCTTTCTGCACCCCTCGTGCCTCTTTCTGCTCCCCTCATCCCTCTTTCTGCCCTCCTCTTGCCTCTTTCTGCACCTCTGTTCCTTCTTTCTGCACTTCTTTTGTTTCTTTCTGCAACTCTCTTGCCTCTTTCTGCACGCCTCTTGCTTCTTTCTGTACCCCTCGTGCCTCTTTCACACCCCTCTTCCCTCTTTCTGCACCCCTCTTGCCTCTTTCTGCACCTTTGTTCCTTCTTTCTGACCTTCCTTTGTTTCTTTCGGCACCTCTCTTGTTTTTTTCTGTATCCCTCTTGCCTCTTTCGCCATCTCACTTCCCCCTTTCTGCATCTTTGTTGCTTTTTTATGCATTTCTCTTCCTTCTTTCTGCATCTCTCTTGCTTCTTTCTGCACCCCTCGTGCCTCTTTCTGCACCTCTGTTGCTTCATTCTGCACTTCTTTTGTTTCTTTCTGCACCCCTCTTGCCTCTTTCTGCACCTCTGTTCCTTCTTTCTGCACTTCTTTTGTTTCTTTCTGCACCTCTCGCTTCTTTCTGCACCCCTTTTGCCTCTTTCTGCACCACTGTTCCTTCTTTCTGCACTTCTTTTCTTTCTTTCTGCAGCTCTCTTGCTTCTTTCTGCACCCCATGCCTCTTTCTCCACCCCTCATCCCTCTTTCTTCACCCATGTTGCTCTTTCTGCACCTCTGTTCCTTCTTTCTGCACTTCTTTTGCTTCTTTCTGCCCATCTCTTGCTTCTTTCTGCACCACTCATGCCTATTTCTGCACCCCTCTTCCCTCTTTTTGCACCTCTCTTGCCTCTTTCTGCACCTCTGTTGCTTCTTTCTGCACCCTTCTTCCCTCTTTCTGCACCTCTCTTGCCTCTTTTTGCACCTCTGTTCCTTCTTTCTGCTCTTCTTTTATTTCTTTCTGCACCTCTCTTGCTTCTTTCTGTACCCCTCTTGCCACTTCTCCACCCCTCTTCCCCCTTTTTGCATCTCTGTTGCTTCTTTCAGCACTTTTCTTGCCTCTTTCCCTACCCCTCATCCCTCTTTCTGCTCCTCTGTTGCTTCTTTCTGCAGTTCTCTTGCTTCTTTCTGCACCTCTGTCCCTTCTTTCTGCAACCCTTGTGCCTCTATCTGCACCCCTCTTCCTCTTTCTGCACCTCTCTTGCCTCATTCTGCACCTCTGTTCCTTCTTTCTTCACTTCTTTTGTTTCTTTCTGCACCTCTCTTACTTCTTTCTGCACCCCTCTTGCCTCTTTCTCCACCCCTCTTTCCCCTTTCTGCATCTCTGTTGCTTCTTTCTGCACTTCTGTTGCCTCTTTCTCCACCCCTCTTCCCTGGTTCTGCACGTCTGTTGCTTCTTGCTGCACTTTTCTTACTTCTTTCTGCACCACTCCTGCCTCTTTCCCTCTTTCTTCACCCCTGTTGCTCTTTCTGCACCTCTGTTCCTTCTTTCTGCACTTCTTTGTTTCTTTCTGTACATCTCTTGCTTCTTTCTGCACCCCTTGTGCTGCTTACTGCACCCCTCTTCTCTCTTTCTGTACTTCGCTTGCCTCTTTCTGCACATCAGTTACTTGTTTCTGCACTTCTTTTGTTTCTTTCTGCACCTCTCTTGCTTCTGTCTGCCTCCCTCTTGCCTCTTTCTCCACCCCTCTTCCTGCATCTCTGTTACTTCTTTCTGCACTTCTCTTGCCTCTTTCTGCACCCCTCTTCCCTCTTTCTGCACCTATGTTGCTTCTTTCTGCACTTTTCTTGCTTCTTTCTGCATCCCTCGTGCCTCTTTCTGCACCCCTTTTCCCTCTTTCTGCACCTTTCTTGCCTCTCTCTGCACCTCTGTTCCTTCCTTCTGTACTTCTTTTGTTTCTTTCTACAGCTCTCTTGCTTCTTTCTACACCCCCCTTGCCTCTTTCTCCACTCCCTTTCCCTCTTTTGCACCCCTGTTACCTCTTTCTGCACCCCTGTTGCCTCTTTCTGCACTTCTTTTGTTTCTTTCTGCACATCTCTTGCTTCTTTCTGCACCCCTCATGCCTCTTTCTGCACCCCTCTTCCCTCTTTTTGCACCTCTGTTCCTTCTTTCTGCACTTCTTTTGTTTCTTTCTGCACCCTTCTTCCCTTTTGTGCATCCCTCTTGCCTCTTTCTGCAGTTCTCTTGTAATTTTCTGTACATCTCTTGCCTCTTTCTGCACCTCACTTGCCTCTTTCTGCACTTCTCTTACTTCTTTCTACACCTCTATTGCTTCTTTCAGCAATTCTCTTGCCTCTTTCTGCACTTCTCTTGCTTGTTTCTGCACCTCTCTTGAGTCTTTCTGCATCTCTGTTGCCTATTTCTGCACCTCACTTGCTTCTTTCTGTACCCCTCTTGCCTCTTTCTGCACACCTCTTTCCCATTTCTGCACCTCTCTTGCCTCTTTCTGTACCCCTGCTCCCTCTTTCTGCACTTTTCCTGCCTGTTTCTGCACCTCTCTTGCCTCTTTCTGTACCTCTGTTGCTTCTTCTGCACTTCTCTTCCTTCTTTCTGCACACATCCTGTCTCTTTCTGTACCCCTCTTGCCTCTTTGTGCACCTCTTCTACCTCTGTCTGCACCCCTCTTGCCTCTTTCTGCACACCTCTTCCCTCTTTCTGTACCTCCCGTGCCTCTTTCTCCACCCTTTGCTTTTTTCTGCACTTTTCTTGCCTCTTTCTGTACCCCTCTTGCCTCTTTGTGCACCTCTCCTACCTCTGTCTGCACCCCTCTTGCCTCTTTCTGCACACCTCTTCCCTCTTTCTGTACCTCCCGTGCCTCTTTCTCCACCCTTTTGCTTTTTTCTGCACTTTTCTTGCCTCTTTCTGTACCCCTCTTGCCTCTTTGTGCACCTCTCCTACCTCTGTCTGCACCCCTCTTGCCTCTTTCTGCACACCTCTTCCCTCTTTCTGTACCTCCCGTGCCTCTTTCTCCACCCTTTTGCTTTTTTCTGCACTTTTCTTGCCTCTTTCTGCACCCTTCACGCCTCTTTCAGCACCTCTGTTGCTTCTTTCTGCACTTCTCTTCCTTCTTTCTGCACACATCCTGTCTCTTTCTGTACCCCTCTTGCCTCTTTGTGCACCTCTCCTACCTCTGTCTGCACCCCTCTTGCCTCTTTCTGCACACCTCTTCCCTCTTTCTGTACCTCCCGTGCCTCTATCTCCACCCTTTTGCTTTTTTCTGCACTTTTCTTGCCTCTTTCTGTACCCCTCTTGCCTCTTTCTGCACAACTGTTGGTTCGTTCTGCACTGCTCTTGCTTATTTTTGCACCTCTGTTGCAAATTTCTGCATCTGTCTTGCCTCTTTCTGTACACCTCTCCCCTCTTTCTGCACACCTGTTCCCTCTTTCTGCACCCGTTTTGCCTGTTTCTGCACCCCTTTTGCCTGTTTCTGAAACTCTCTTGCCTTTTTCTACAGTTCTCTTGCCTCCTTCTGGACCTCACTTGCCTCTTTCTGCACTTTTCTTGCTTCTTTCTGCACCCTTCTTCCCTTTTTCTGCACATCTCTTGCATGTTTCTGCACCTCTCTTGCCTCTTTCTGCACATCTCTTGGTTCTTTCCGCACTGCCCTTGCCTCTTTCTGCACACCTCTTGCCTCTTTCTGCACCTCTTTTGCTTCTTTCTGCACTTTTCTCTCTTCTTTCTGTACCCCCTCTTGGCTCTTTCAGCACCTCTGTTGCTTCTTTCTGCACTTCTCTTTCTTCTTTCTGTACCCCTCGTACCTCTTTCTGCACCCTTCTTCCCTTTTCCTGCACGTCTCTTGGTTCTTTCTGCACTGCTCTTGCCTCCTTCTGTACCTCTGTTGTTTCTTATTGCACTGCTCTTGCTTCTTTCTGCACCTCTCTTGCAAATTTCTGCACCCCTCTTGCCTCTGTCTGCACCCATCTTGCCTCTTTCTGCACCTCTGTTCCTTCTTTCTGCACTTCTCTTGCTTCTTTCTGCACCCCTCTTGCCTCTTTCAGCACCTCTGTTGCTTCTTTCTGTACTTCAGTTGCTTCTTTCTGCACCTCTCTTGAACATTTCTGCACCCCTCGTGTCTCTGTGTGCACCTCTCTTGTCTCTTTCTGCTCTCTATGTCTCTTTCTGCACCCCTTTTGCCTCTTTCTGCACCTCTTTTTCTTTTTTCTGCACTTCTCTTGCCTCTTTCTGCCCCCTCTTGCCTATTACTGCACCTCTTTTGCTTCTTTCTGCACTTCTCTTGCTTCTTTCTACACCTCTCTTGCTTCTTTCTGCACCCCTCGTGCCTCTTTCTGCACCCTTCTTCCCTTTTCCTGCACGTCGCATGGTTCTTTCTGCATAGCTCTTGCTTCTATCTGCATCCCTCGTGCCTCTTTCACACCTCTGTTGCTTCTTTCTGTACTTCAGTTGCTTCTTTCTGCACCTCTCTTGCAAATTTCTGCACCCCTCATGTCTCTGTGTGCACCTCTCTTGTCTCTTTCTGCTCTCTCTTGTCTCTTTCTGCACCCCTTTTGCCTCTTTCTGCACCTCTTTTTCTTTTTTCTGCACTTCTCTTGCCTCTTTCTGCACCCCTCTTGCCTCTTTCTGCACCTCTTTTGCTTCTTTCTGCACTTCTCTTGCTTCTTTCTACACCTCTCTTGCTTCTTTCTGCACCCCTCGTGCCTCTTTCTGCACCCCTCTTGCCTCTTTCTGTACCTCTTTTGCTTCTTTCTGCACTTCTCTTGATTCTTTCTACACCTCTCTTGCTTCTTTCTGCACTCCTTGTGCCTCTTTCTGTACCCCTCTTCCCTCTTTCTGCACACCTGTTCCCTCTTTCTGCACCCCTTTTGCCTGTTTCTGCACCCCTTTTGCCTCCTTCTGAACCTCACTTGCCTCTTTCTGTACTTCTCTTGCTTCTTTCTGTACCCTTCTTCCCTTTTTCTGCACATCTCTTGCCTGTTTCTGCACCTCTCTTGCATCTTTCTGCACATCTCTTGGTTCTTTCTGCACTGCCCTTGCCTCTTTCTGTACACCTCTTGCCTCTTTCTGCACCTCTTTTGCTTCTTTCTGCACTTCTCTCTCTCCTCTTTCTGCACCCCTCTTGCTTCTTTCAGCACCTCTGTTGCTTCTTTCTGCACTTCTCTTTCTTCTTTCTGCACCCCTCGTACCTCTTTCTGCACCCTTCTTCCCTTTTCCTGCACGTCTCTTGGTTCTTTCTGCACTTTTCTCGCCTCTTTCTGCACCCCTCTTGCCTCTTTCTGAACCTCTTTTGCTTCTTTCTGCACTTCTCTTGCTTCTTTCTACACCTCTCTTGCTTCTTTCTGCACCCTTCGTGCCTCTTTCTGCACCCTTCTTCCCTTTTCCTGCACGTCTCTTGGTTCTTTCTGCACTACACTTGCTTCTTTCTGCACCTCTTTGCTTCTTTCTGTAGCTCTCTTGCTTCTTTTTGCACCCCCTTGCCTCTTTCTCCACCCCTCATCCCTCTTTCTTCACCCCTCTTGCCTCTTTCTGCACCTCTTTTGCTTTTTCTGCACTTTTCTTGCCTCTTTCTGCACCCCTCTTGCCTCTTTCTGCACCTCTTTTGCTTCTTTCTGCACTTCTCTTGCTTCTTTCTACACCTCTTTTGCTTCTTTCTACACTCCTCGTGCCTCTTTCTGCACCCTTCTTCCATTTTCCTGCACGTCTCTTGGTTCTTTCTGCACGCCTCTTGCTTCTTTCTGCACCCCTTGTGCCTCTTTCACACCCCTCTTCCCTATTTCTGCACCCCTCTTGCCTCTTTCTGCACGTTTGTTCCTTATTTCTGACCTTCTTCTGTTTCTTTCTGCACCTCTCTTTTTTCTTTCTGTATCCCTCTTGCCTCTTTCTCCATCCCACTTCCCCCTTTCTGCATCTCTGTTGCTTTTTATACATTTCTCTTGCTTCTTTCTGCAACTCTCTTGCTTCTTTCTGCACCCCTCGTGCCTCTTTCTCTACCCCTCATCCCTCTTTCTGCAGTCCTCTTGCCTCTTTCTGCACCTCTGTTGCTTCTTTCTGCACTTCTTTTGTTTCTTTCTGCACCCCTCTTGCCTCTTTCTGCATACCTCTTCCCTCTTTCTGTACCTCTCTTGCCTCTTTCTGCACCTCTTTTGCTTTTTTCTGTACTTTTCTTGCCTCTTTCTGTACCCCTCTTGCCTCTTTCTGCACCTCTGTTGGTTTGTTCTGCACTGCTCTTGCTTCTTTTTGCACCTCTGTTGCAAATTTCTGCATCCGTCTTGCCTCTTTCTGTACCCCTCTTCCCTCTTTCTGCACACCTGTTCCCTCTTTCTGCACCCCTTTTGCCTGTTTCTGCACCCCTTTTGCCTGTTTCTGCAACTCTCTTACCTTTTTCTGCAGTTCTCTTGCCTCCTTCTGCACCTCACTTGCCTCTTTCTGCACTTCTCTTGCTTCTTTCTGCACCCTTCTTCCCTTTTTCTGCACATCTCTTGCCTGTTTCTGCACCTCTCTTGCATCCTTCTGCACATCTCTTGGTTCTTTCTGCACTGCCCTTGCCTCTTTCTGCACACCTCTTACCTCTTTCTGCACCTCTTTTGCTTCTTTCTGCACTTCTCTCTCCTCTTTCTGCACCCCTCTTGCCTCTTTCTGCACCTCTTTTGCTTCTTTCTGCACTTCTCTTGCTTCTTTCTACACCTCTCTTGCTTCTTTCTATACTCCTCGTGCCTCTTTCTGCACCCTTCTTCCTGCACGTCTCTTGGTTCTTTCTGCACGCTTCTTGCTTCTTTCTGCACCCCTTGTGCCTCTTTCACACCCCTCTTCCCTATTTCTGCACCCCTCTTGCCTCTTTCTGCACGTTTGTTCCTTATTTCTGACCTTCTTCTGTTTCTTTCTGCACCTCTCTTTTTTCTTTCTGTATCCCTCTTGCCTCTTTCTCCATCCCACTTCCCCCTTTCTGCATCTCTGTTGCTTTTTTATACATTTCTCTTGCTTCTTTCTGCAACTCTCTTGCTTCTTTCTGCACCCTCGTGCCTCTTTCTCTACCCCTCATCCCTCTTTCTGCAGTCCTCTTGCCTCTTTCTGCACCTCTGTTGCTTCTTTCTGCACTTCTTTTGTTTCTTTCTGCACCCCTCTTGCCTCTTTCTGCATACCTCTTCCCTCTTTCTGTACCTCTCTTGCCTCTTTCTGCACCTCTTTTGCTTTTTTCTGTACTTTTCTTGCCTCTTTCTGTACCCCTCTTGCCTCTTTCTGCACCTCTGTTGGTTTGTTCTGCACTGCTCTTGCTTCTTTTTGCACCTCTGTTGCAAATTTCTGCATCCGTCTTGCCTCTTTCTGTACCCCTCTTCCCTCTTTCTGCACACCTGTTCCCTCTTTCTGCAGCCCTTTTGCCTGTTTCTGCACCCCTTTTGCCTGTTTCTGCAACTCTCTTACCTTTTTCTGCAGTTCTCTTGCCTCCTTCTGCACCTCACTTGCCTCTTTCTGCACTTCTCTTGCTTCTTTCTGCACCCTTCTTCCCTTTTTCTGCACATCTCTTGCCTGTTTCTGCACCTCTCTTGCATCCTTCTGCACATCTCTTGGTTCTTTCTGCACTGCCCTTGCCTCTTTCTGCACACCTCTTACCTCTTTCTGCACCTCTTTTGCTTCTTTCTGCACTTCTCTCTCCTCTTTCTGCACCCCTCTTGCCTCTTTCTGCACCTCTTTTGCTTCTTTCTGCACTTCTCTTGCTTCTTTCTACACCTCTCTTGCTTCTTTCTATACTCCTCGTGCCTCTTTCTGCACCCTTCTTCCTGCACGTCTCTTGGTTCTTTCTGCACGCTTCTTGCTTCTTTCTGCACCCCTTGTGCCTCTTTCACACCCCTCTTCCCTATTTCTGCACCCCTCTTGCCTCTTTCTGCACCTTTGTTCCTTATTTCTGACCTTCTTTTGTTTCTTTCTGCACCTCTCTTTTTTCTTTCTGTATCCCTCTTGCCTCTTTCTCCATCCCACTTCCCCCTTTCTGTATCTCTGTTGCTTTTTTATACATTTCTCTTGCTTCTTTCTGCATCTCTCTTGCTTCTTTCTGCACCCCTCGTGCCTCTTTCTCTACCCCTCATCCCTCTTTCTGCACTCCTCTTGCCTCTTTCTGCACCTCTGTTGCTTCCTTCTGTACTTCTTTTGTTTCTTTCTGCACCCCTCTTGCCTCTTTCTGCATACCTCTTCCCTCTTTCTGTACCTCTCTTGCCTCTTTCTGCACCTCTTTTGCTTTTTTCTGCACTTTTCTTGCCTCTTTCTGTACCCCTCTTGCCTCTTTCTGCACCTCTGTTGGTTCGTTCTGCACTGCTCTTGCTTCTTTTTGCACCTCTGTTGCAAATTTCTGCATCCGTCTTGCCTCTTTCTGTACCCCTCTTCCCTCTTTCTTCACACCTGTCCCCTCTTTCTGCACCCCTTTTGCCTGTTTCTGCACCCCTTTTGCCTGTTTCTGCAACTCTCTTACCTTTTTCTGCAGTTCTCTTGCCTCCTTCTGCACATCACTTGCCTCTTTCTGCACTTCTCTTGCTTCTTTCTGCACCCTTCTTCCCTTTTTCTGCACATCTCTTGCCTGTTTCTGCACCTCTCTTGCATCTTTCTGGACATCTCTTGGTTCTTTCTGCACTGCCCTTGCCTCTTTCTGCACACCTCTTGCCTCTTTCTGCACCTCTTTTGCTTCTTTCTGCACTTCTCTCTCCTCTTTCTGCACCCCTCTTGCTTCTGTCAGCACCTCTGTTGCTTCTTTCTGCACTTCTCGTTCTTCTTTCTGCACCCCTCGTACCTCTTTCTGCACCCTTCTTCCCTTTTCCTGCACGTCTCTTGGTTCTTTCTGCACTGCTCTTGCCTCCTTCTGTACCTCTGTTGTTTCTTACTGCACTGCTCTTGCTTCTTTCTGCACTTCTCTTGCAAATTTCTGCACCCCTCTTGCCTCTGTATGCACCCCTCTTCCCTTTTCCTGCACTTCTCTTGGTTCTCTCTGCACGCCTCTTGCTTCTTTCTTCACCCCTCGTGCCTCTTTCACACCCCTCTTCCCTATTTCTGCATGCATGTTGCCTCTTTCTGTACCTTTGTTCCTTCTTTCTGACCTTCTTTTGTTTCTTTCTGCACCTCTCTTGTTTCTTTCTGTATCCCTCTTGCCTCTTTCTCCATCTCACTTCCCCCTTTCTGCATCTTTGTTGCTTTTTTATGCATTTCTCTTGCTTCTTTCTGCATCTCTCTTGCTTCTTTCTGCACCCCTCGTGCCTCTTTCTGCACCTCTGTTGCTTCTTTCTGCACTACTTTTGTTTCTTTCTGCACCCCTCTTGCCTCTTTCTGCACCTCTGTTCCTTCTTTCTGCACTTCTTTTGTTTCTTTCTGCACCTCTCGCTTCTTTCTGCACCCCTTTTGCCTCTTTCTGCACCTATGTTCCTTCTTTCTGCACTTCTTTTCTTTCTTTCTGCAGCTCTCTTGCTTCTTTCTGCACCCCATGCCTCTTTCTCCACCCCTCATCCCTCTTTCTTCACCCATGTTGCTCTTTCTGCACCTCTGTTGCTTTTTTATGCATTTCTCTTGCTTCTTTCTGCATCTCTCTTGCTTCTTTCTGCACCCCTTGTGCCTCTTTCTGCACCCCTCATCCCTCTTTCTGCACCCCTCTTGCCTCTTTCTGCACCTCAGTTCCTGCTTTCTGCACTTCTTTTGTTTCTTTCTGCACCTCTCGCTTCTTTCTGCGCCCCCTTTGCCTCTTTCTGCACCCCTCTTGCCTCTTTCTACACCTCTGCTCCTTCTTTCTGCACTTCTTTTCTTTCTGTCTGTAGCTCTCTTGCTTCTTTCTGCACCCCCTTGCCTCTTTCTCCACCCCTCATCCCTCTTTCTTCACCCCTCTTGCCTCTTTCTGCACCTCTGTTGCTTCTTTCTGCACTACTCTTGCTTCTTTCTGCACCTCTTTGCTTCTTTCTGCACCACTCGTGCTTCTTTCTGCACCCTTCTTCCCTCTTTCTGCACCTCTCTTTCCTCTTTCTGCACCTCTGTTCCTTCATTCTGCTCTTCTTTTATTTATTTCTGCACCTCTCTTGCTTCTTTCTGTACCACGCTTGCCACTTTCTCCACACCTCTTCCCCCTTTTTGCACCTCTCTTGCCTCTTTCTGCACCCCTCTTGCCTCTTTCTCCACCCCTTTCCTCTTTCTGCATCTCTGTTGCTTCTTTCTGCACTTCTGTTGTCTCTTTCTCCACCCCTCTTCTCTCATTCTTTACCTCTGTTGCTTCTTTCTGCACTTTTCTTACTTCTTTCTGCACCACTCCTGCCTCTTTCTGCACCCCTTGTGCCTCTTTATGCACCCCTCTTCTCTCTTTCTGTACTCCCCTTGCCTCTTTCTGCACATTTGTTCCTTTTTTCTTCACTTCTTTTGTTTCTTTCTGCACCACTCATGCTTCTTTCTGCACCCTTCTTCCCTCTTTCTGCACCTCTCTTGCCTCTTTCTGCACCTCTGTTGCTTCTTTCTGCAGTTCTCTTGCTTCTTTCTGCACCTCTGTCCCTTCTTTCTGCACCCCTCTTCCCTCTTTCTGCACCCCTCTTGACTCTTTCTCCACCCCTCTTTCCCCTTTCTGCATCTCTGTTGTTTCTTTCTGCACTTCTGTTGCCTCTTTCTCCACCACTCTTCCCTCGTTCTGCACCTCTGTTGCTTCTTTCTGCACTTTTCTTACTTCTTTCTGCACCGCTACTGCCTCTTTCTGAACCCCTTGTGCCTCTTTCTGCACCCCTCTTCTCTCTTTCTGTACTCCCCTTGCCTCTTTCTGCACATCTGTTCCTTTTTTCTTCACTTCTTTTGTTTCTTTCTGCATCTCTCTTGCTTCTTTCTGCACCACTCTTGCCTCTTTCTCCACCCCTCTTTCCCCTTTCTGCATCTCCGTTGCTTCTTTCTGCACTTCTGTTGACTCTTTCCTCACCCCTCTTCTCTCGTTCTTCACCTCTGTTGCTTCTTTCTGCACTTTTATTACTTCTTTCTGCACCACTCCTGCCTCTTTCTGCACCCCTTGTGCCTCTTTCTGCATTCCTCTTCTCTCTTTCTGTACTCCCCTTGCCTCTTTCTGCACATCTGTACCTTGTTTCTGCACTTCTTTTGTTTCTTTCTGCACCTCTCTTGCTTCTCTCTGCCTCCCTCTTGCCTCTTTCTCCACCCCTCTTCCTGCATCTCTGTTACTTCTTTCTGCACTTCTCTTGCCTCTTTCTGCACCCACCCTCCCTCTTTCTGCACCACTCGTGCTTATTTCTGCACCCTTCTTCCCTCTTTCTGCACCTCTCTTGCCTCTTTCTGCACCTCTGTTCCTTCATTCTGCTCTTCTTTTATTTCTTTCTGCACCTGTCTTGCTTCTTTCTGTATCCCTCTTGCCACTTTCTCCACCCCTCTTCCCCCTTTTTGCACCTCTCTTGCCTCTTTCTGCACCCCTCTTGCCTCTTTCTCCACCCCTCTTTCCCCTTTCTGCATCTCTGTTGCTTCTTTCTGCACTTCTGTTGCCTTTTTCTCCACCCCTCTTCCCTCTTTCTGTACCTCTGTTGCTTCTTTCTGCACTTTTCTTACTTCTTTCTGCATCACTCCTGCCTCTTTCTGCACCCCTTGTGCCTCTTTCTGCACCCCTCTTCTCTCTTTCTGTACTCCCCTTGCCTCTTTCTGCACATCTATTCCTTTTTTCTTCACTTCTTTTGTTTCTTTCTGCACCACTCATACTTCTTTCTGCACCCTTCTTCCCTCTTTCTGCACCTCTCTTGCCGCTTTCTGTACCTCTGTTGTTTCTTTCTGCAGTTCTCTTACTTCTTTCTGCACCTCTGTCCCTTCTTTCTGCAACCCTTGTGCCTCTTTCTGCACCTCTCTTCCTGCACCTCTCTTGCCTCTTTCTGCACCCTCTTGCCTCTTTCTCCACCCCTCTGTCCCCTTTCTGCATCTCTGTTGCTTCTTTCTGCACTTCAGTTGCCTCTTTCTCCACCCCTCTTCCCTCATTCTGCACCTCTTTTGCTTCTTTCTGCACTTTTCTTACTTCTTTCTGCACCACTCCTGCCTCTTTCTGAACCCCTTGTGCCTCTTTCTGCACCCCCTTCTCTCTTTCTGTACTCCCCTTGCCTCTTTCTGCACATCTGTTCCTTTTTTCTTCACTTCTTTTGTTTCTTTCTGCATCTCTCTTGCTTCTTTCTGCACCACTCTTGCCTCTTTCTCCGCCCCTCTTTCCCCTTTCTGCATCTCTGTTGCTTCTTTCTGCACTTCTGTTGCCTCTTTCCCCACCCCTCTTCCCTCGTTCTGCACCTCTGTTGTTTCTTTCTGCACTTTTCTTACTTCTTTCTGCACCACTCCTGCCTCTTTCTGCACCCCTTGTGCCTCTTTCTGCACCCTCTTCTCTCTTTCTGTACTCCCCTTGCCTCTTTCTGCACATCTGTTCCTTGTTTCTGCACTTCTTTTGTTACTTTCTGCACCTCTCTTGCTTCTCTCTGCCTCCCTCTTGCCTCTTTCTCCACCCCTCTTCCCTCTTTCTGCATCTCTGTTACTTCTTTCTGCACCCCTCTTCCCTCTTTCTGCACCTCTGTTGCTTCTTTCTGCACTTTTCTTGCTTCTTTCTGCATCCCTCGTGCCTCTTTCTGCACCCCTTTTCCCTCTTTCTGCACCTGTCTTGCCTCTCTGTGCACATCTGTTCCTTCCTTCTGTACTTCTTTTGTTTCTTTCTACAGCTCTCTTGCTTCTTTCTACACCCCCTTGCCTCTTTCTCCACCCCTCTTCCCTCTTTCTACACCCCTGTTACCTCTTTCTGCACCCCTGTGCCTCTTTTTGCACCTCTATTCCCTCTTTCTGCACTTCTTTTGTTTCTTTCTGCACATCTCTTGCTTCTTTCTGCACCCCTCGTGCCTCTTTCTGCACCCCTCTTCCCTCTTTTTGCACCTCTGTTCCTTCTTTCTGCACCTCTTTTGTTTCTTTCTGTACCTTTCTTCCCTTTTTTGCATCCCTCTTGCCTCTTTCTGCAGTTCTCTTGTAATTTTCTGCACCTCTTGCCTCTTTTTTCACCTCACTTGCCTCTTTCTGCACTTCTCTTACTTCTTTCTACACCTCTGTTGCTTCTTTCAGCAATTCTCTTGCCTCTTTCTGCACTTCTCTTTCTTGTTTCTGCACCTCTCTTGCATCTTTCTGCACCTCTGTTGCCTCTTTCTGCACCTCACTTGCTTCTTTCTAGACCCCACTTGCCTCTTTCTGCACCCCTCTTTCCCCTTTCTGCACCTCTCTTGCCTCTTTCTGCACCCCTGCTCCCTCTTTCTGCACCTTTCCTGACTGTTTCTGCACCTCTCTTGCCTCTTTCTGTACCTCTGTTGCTTCTTTCTGCACTTCTCTTGCCTCTTTCTGCACCCTTCGCGCCTCTTTCAGCACCTCTGTTGCTTCTTTCTGCACTTCTCTTCCTTCTTTCTGCACCCATCCTGCCTCTCTCTGTACCCCTCTTGCCTCCTTGTGCACCTCTCCTACCTCTTTCTGCTCCCCTCTTGCCTCTTTCTGCACCCCTCTTTCTGTACCTCTCTTGCCTCTTTCTGCACCTATTTTGCTTTTTTCTGCACTTTTTTTTGCCTCTTGTGTACCCCTCTTGCCTCTTTCTGCACCTCTGTTGGTTCGTTCTGCACTGCTCTTGCTTCTTTTTGCTCCTCTGTTGCAAATTTCTGCATCTGTCTTGCCTCTTTCTGTACCCCTCTTCCCTCTTTCAGCACACCTGTTCCCTCTTTCTGCACCCCTTTTGCCTGTTTCTGCACCCCTTTTGCCTGTTTCTGCCACTCTCTTGCCTTTTTTTGCAGTTCTCTTGCCTCCTTCTGCACCTCACTTGCCTCTTTCTGCACTTCTCTTGCTTCTTTCTGCACCCTTCTTCCCTTTTTCTGCACATCTCTTGCCTGTTTCTGCACCTCTCTTGCCTCGTTCTGCACATCTCTTGGTTCTTTCTGCACTGCTCTTGCCTCTTTCTGCACACCTCTTGCCTCTTTCTGCACCTCTTTTGCTTCTTTCTGTGCTTCTCTCTCCTCTTTCTGCACAACTCTTGCCTTTTTCAGCACCCCTGTTGCTTCTTTCTGCACTTCTCTTCCTTCTTCCTATACCCCTCGTACTTCTTTCTGCACCCTTCTTCCCTTTTCCTGCACGTCTCTTGGTTCTTTCTGCACTGCTCTTGCCTCCTTCTGTACCTCTGTTGTTTCTTACTGCACTGCTCTTGCTTCTTTCTGCACCTCTCTTGCAAATTTCTGCACCCCTCTTGCCTCTGTCTGCACCTCTGTTCCTTCTTTCTGTACTTCTCTTGCTTCTTTCTGTACCCCTCTTGCCTCTTTCTGCACCTCTGTTGCTTCTTTCTGCACTTCTCTTGCTTCTTTCTGCACCTCTTTTGCAAATTTCTGCACCCCGGGTGCCTCTGTGTGCACCTCTCTTGCCTCTTTGTGCTCATCTCTTGCCTCTTTCTGCACCCGTCTTGCCTCTTTCTGCACCTCTTTTGCTTTTTTCTGCACTTCTCTTGCCTCTCTGCACCCTTCTTGCCTCTTTCTGCACCTCTTTTGGTTCTTTCTGCACTGCTCTTGCTTCTATCTGCTACTCTCTTGCACATTTCTGCACCCCTTTTGCCTCTTTCTGCACCTCTGATGATTATTTCTGTACCTCTCTTGCCTCTGTGTGCACCCCTGTTCCCTCTTTGTGCTCCTCTTTTGCTTGTTTCTGCAACTCTCTTGCCTCTTTCTGCACTTTTCTTGCCTCTTTCTGCACCTCTGTTGCTTCCTTCTGCACTTCTCTTGTCTCTTTCTGCACCCCTCTTGCCTCTTTCTGCACCTCTGTTGCTTCTTTCTGCACTTCTCTTGCTTCTCTCTACACCTCTCTTGCTTCTTTCTGCACCCCTCGTGCCTCTTTCTGCACCCTTCTTCCATTTTCCTGTACCTCTCTTGGTTCTTTCTGCACTGCTCTTGCCTCTTTCTGCACCCCTCTTGCCTCTTTCTGCACCTCTTTTGCTTCTTTCTGCACTTCTCTTACCTCTTTCTGCAACCCTCTTGTCTCTTTCTGAACCTCTGTTGGTTCTTTCTGCACTGCTCTTGCTTCTTTCTGCACCTGTGTTGTTTCTTACTGCACTGCTCTTGATTCTTTCTGCACCTCTCTTGCAAATTTCTGCACCCCTCTTCTCTCTTTCTGCACCCCTGTTCCCTCTTTCTGCACCTCTTCTGCCTGTTTCTGCACCTCTGCTGCCTCTTTCGGAACTTCTTTTGCTTCTTTCTGCATCTCTGTTGCTTCTTTCTGCACTTCTCTTGCCACTTTCTGCACATCTGTTCCTTTTTTCTTCACTTCTTTTGTTTCTTTCTGCACCACTCGTGCTTCTTTCTGCACCCTTCTTCCCTCTTTCTGCACCTCTCTTGCCTCTTTCTGCAGTTCTCTTGCTTCTTTCTGCACCTCTGTCCCTTCTTTCTGCAACCCTTGTGCCTCTTTCTGCACCCCTCTTCCCTCTCTAAACTGCCATGCCCTATTATATGCTAGGGACTTAGAGGTAGTTTTAATCCCCCTGCCCTATTATGTACTAGGGCCTTACAGTAGAGGTCATGCCAATCACAGGGGTGCCACAACCCGTAGTGTACCCTAGTGCATGTAGGTGTTTTCACTGTATTCTAAGTGTCTTTCAGCATAGCACTGGCTCCGGGCCTGGTTAGGCAGAGCCCAGAGTCAGTCAGAGTCAGTTGCCACCAGTATCAGTCAGCAAAAAGTTGGGGGGTGCCCAGGGCACAGGATGACTTTGCAACAAAGCCTCTTTCTGCACCTCTGTTGGTTCTTTCTGCATTTCTCTTGCTTCTTTCTGCACCTTTCTTCCTCTTTCTGCACATGTCCTACCTCTGTAGGCATAGTTAGAAATTAGCATTTAAAAAACCTTTGAAATTCACTGAAAAAACCATAGGTTTCAGGGACGTTATAGTTAGAAATTAGCATTTAAAAAACCTTTGAAATTCACTGAAAAAACCATAGGTTTCAGGGATGTTATAGTTAGAAATTAGCATTTAAAAAACCTTTGAAATTCACTGAAAAAACTACAGGTTTCAGGGACGTTGTAGTTAGTTGGACATTTCACTCGTACAAAACCAGAGAAATTCAGCCATTATAATTAGTTGAGCTAAGTATAACTCGCACCCCCGCAATGCACTGCTGATGACATCACATATTACATCACTCGTGACATGGTCAGTGACATCACTGATGACATCACTGATGACATCTCAAATGACATCACTGATGACATCATCCACGTGATAATCTGATGAACCTCGTCACACCCTAATATAACCTTTAATACACCAACTCTAAAATACAGACTACCATTCTCGAAACCATAGACACACCAATACCAATTACTAAATGCCCACTCACTGAGTCCTAGGTCTACTCACACATCCACTCACTCACCCATACAGTCACTCATACATGCAGTCACTCATTAATACAGCCACTATGATATGCACTCATACACCTATACAGACACTCACACACCGCATCTCACCTACTTATACAGCTAGTCAGGCATGCAAAGAATCAATCACACTCCCATTTACTCACCTATATACAGTTATACATACACCACCTCACTTATTCATACAGATACTAACACATACTTACTCTCTTAAACAATCACTGACACAAGCACACACTTATCCACACAATCACTCACTCTCACATATAGTCATTTATATACTCCAACACTCACACATACTGCCTTTCACATATGTAGTACTCACACATGTACCACTGAGATATACATTCACTCACCAACACAGCCATACACACACTCACCCACCCATACAGCCCCTCACAGACGCACTCTTGAACCCATACACCCAGTGAATCACCCACTCACACATCCATGCAGGGAGTCACACACACCCCACCCACCCACACAGACACTCAGGCACCCATACAGATACTCAGACAACCAATCAATAACCCATATAGACACTCATGTAGCTACTCACCAACCCATGCAGCCGCTTACACACCAACAGACAGATACAGACATTCACACCGTTTAGTCCCTAACCCATGCATTCAGTAAGACACGTTTAATCACTCACTTATACAGTCAGTCACGCATTTTTATTTGTTTATTTATTTTATTTTATACGCATCCATTCAGATACTCAAACACCCACTCATTCTTCAATACACCTTGGCCTATATATACATAAAACATATTTAAACTTTACAAAAACACACAGTCACTGGATGATGTCATCAGTGATGTCATCAGTAATGTCATTTGAGGTGTCATCAGTTATGTCATCAGTGATGTCACTGACCATGTCATGAGTGATGTAATATGTGATGTCATCAGCAGTGCATTGCGGGGTGCACGAGTTATACTTAGCTCAACTAACTATAAAGGCCAAATTTCTCTGGTTTTGTACGAGTGAAATGTCCAACTAACTATAACGTCCCTGAAACCTGTGGTTTTTTCATTGAATATAAATATACATATATATGTGTATATATACTAATATATGTATTCACTGAGAAAAACAAAGGTTTAAGTCACATTATAGTTAGGTAAATTATTTAATGACAACATTAACGTTTTGAACAAAAAAAAAACAGAAATTTACCAGTTATAGTTATCAGCACTAACTATAACTTGCACCTCCGCCATGCACTGCTTATGATCTCATATATTAAAAAACTACACAAATGATGGACCGAATGCAGAACAAATCAAACATTCACCCCCAGTCACACATCTAGGCTAAATCCATCATTTTGTTTTGCTTACCACGCCAACAGTCCACCCGAACTACTAGGCCAGGTCCTCCATGGACCGGAAAACAAGCATCATGGGACCGTGGTCTGGCTGATGATGGGTGATACCCCGAAACCGGTCCCAGGATGCTTGTTTCTGGTCCAGGGAGGACCTGGCCTGGCAGTTCAGGCTGGACTGTTCCCATGGGGAACAAGGTCAAGGCTGATTTGCAAATGGCTGGGTCCAAACTAACCCTGGGCGAAGTGCTACGCTACGCTCGCGTAGTTTGCGAAGTTTGCGCTACTTCGCACAACGCGAATTGCACGTAGCACAGTGCGAACACGCGTAGCGTAGCGTAGCGTAGTGCCGCGGTCATTTTTGCTTGCTCGCGGTCCTCAACGTCAAGTTGGCGACCGCGAGCAAGCAAAATGACATCCCGGCGAGACTTTTCTTCGTTCGCGATCAGCAACATCAAGTTGCCGATCGCGAGCGTGGAAAATAAACCTCCGGGCGAGATTCTCAACGCGGGAGGTCAGGTTTCTCATTGCGAGTGGTCGCGTATGCTTGCGACCGCTCGCGATGAGAAACTACCAGTCCGCGTTGAGAAAGCTGCCGCTCGAGTAAAAATCTACTCGAGCGGCAGTAAAAGACAGCTCGCACTGTGCAAGTTGCCGTTTTCAATGATTGCACAGTGCGGACAAGCATCCGGCACTGTGCAATCATTGCGAACAGTGCGCTACGCAGTTCGCGTAGTGCTACGCGAAGCTTGCGTAGCGCGAACTGCACTTTGCGTAGCTTCGCGAAGCATTACTTCGCGAACTACGCCCACCCTTAGTCCAAACTGGAATGGTATGGCAGGCAAAAAAAAAACAAATTTAACCCAGATTTGTGACTGGGGGTGAATGTATGATTTGTTCAGAATTCCATCCATCATCTGTTATTTTTGCATATGACCTCACATATAACATCGCTCATGACATGTTGAAAGACATCATTTATGACATCACTGATGACATCTCAAATGACATCATTGATGCCATCACTGATGACATCATCCAATGAGTGTGATAGTCTGTTTTATAGTTTACATAGTGGTGGGGAAGTACAATATTACTTGTCTACCTAATTTTGTACAGCCTGGGTCCAGCTAATGGTTGTAAGTGTTTACAAAGCACATCTGCTCTTAATGCACCATAGGTGTGTGGAGGTATTGAACACATTATAAATCTTTGTACTGAAGGCTAACTCTGTGTGCAGGTGACAGTTGACTTGTTTTCATTATGTTCTACACAAGATTTTTGGCTCTGCAGAAAAAGTTTTAAACAGGAGTAAGATTCCACATAGTAGATACTAACGTTTGTAAGCAGCCTTGAGCTATTTTACAGACTCATGGCAGCTTGACATGTTCTGCAAACTTAGAAGACTGTGTGTGCCAGGTACTAACCTATACACATGCACTTGTTTTGATTGAGAAGATAGGTTTTCATGACAGTATAAAGGGTGCAGGTAGTAGGATGTTTAGCACCTTCAGATCTTGGTTATTTTTAGAAAATAGTGTCTTTTTTGACAACTGTTGCAAAGAGTGTACACTGTTCTTAGTAGATACTTTTTAATGCTCTGTGGTGTGTGCTTCTTAAAGTTTCACTGTTTGTAAATAGGCCTGGGTGGAGTTCGCTGAGTTTTGCTCCGCGGAACTCTGCGAAGTGCCGGAAAAACTCTGTCGCACTCCTCAGAGTTCTGCCAGCGGCAGAGTCTGTTAAGTCACGCTGCTTGCGCTGATTTTTAGCTCCGGGAGTTTGCCCCAAGCTGTAAAATCAGCGCAAAAGGCACTACGCGCCAGAGGACGCTGCTGCTTTCTGCCGCTCGAGTAGACATTCTACTTGAGCGGCAGCTTCCTCAACGCGAGCAGCAGATTTCTCAACATGGGCAGTTGCGACCCGCCGCGACCTGTCGCATTGAGAAATGTCCCTGGGAGGCAGTCTAGCGCACAATTTTTCTCGCGTGCACTCACCAACTTAATTATGGCGAGCTACTCGAGAGAAAAACCTCCGCTTCGCATCACATCGCAAAGTTTTTTGGAACCCTGTGCTGAGTGCGTAGTAGGCAAAACTCCACGAACTCCACCGGCGGATCGAAATACTTCGCCCACCACTATTTGTAAACAGTGTGGTATAAATTAAAATCTCTCCATAAAGTAAGCACTATTTACTAGGGGTCTGGCAGAACTCGTGGAGTTTTACTCTGCGGAATTCCACAGAGTTACATAAAAACTCTGTGAGATTCCGAAGAGTCCTGCTCACCCCATAGACAGGCTTTTACCCTAAAAGCTTACACATAACCCCACCCCATTACCCCATGGGCACTAACAGGATGCCAGCCCAGAACAAGACATGCAAACTGAGGAGTCCAGAGTCATGCTGGCATAGGTGTGTACATGCCAATCACAGTCAAAGCACTTGTGGTTGTGCGGGAGGCTCATCATCTTCCGTAGCAGCTTCAGGTGCTTTTCCTCTTGTTTGCGCTTGGTGCCATGGTGGGAGAGCAGGAGGACTATATGCTAGTTCTACAAACACAAAGGGTGCATGTACTGCTGACGAGTGGCACATGACACCTAAAAGGAGGCAAATAAAGCCCAGCTGCAGAGACACACAACAGCCTCTGCTCTAACCTTCAGCACGGCAGCCGCTGCCCTGGGCAACGGAGTTCAGGAGGCAGCCAGTTAGGGCGAGCGCCATGAACAGAGATAAGGGACACTTTTTTTTTAGTCTGACACAAGTATAGAAAACAGACAAGGAAATAGAGCTCATGTGAACCTCTCCATTTTATCCCTCCACACACCTTATGATTGGGATAATGTGTAATAGGTTGCTTACTTGGAATCCCAAATCTATCTGGATTTTGTTAGCCCTGTTATCTTGGTAATGTGAGAGAGACCTCGTCGTATTCATGTCCATAATATATTTTGATGGAGTTCTCTTCCAATCCTCTCTCGCACTGCTTTGGACCCGGGCTTAGAACACGGGCAGACAGACCTCCCCTCCTAAAAAGAACAGACCAACAACATGCACCCAGTACTAGGCAGCGCACCACGCCAGCCAGCAACAAAATCCCACCTCGGGACTGTATCTGTCAGACTCTGCCACACAGAAATGCAGGCCATCGCTATTCTGTGTATATCACACACGGTATGCCTACCTGTGGGTCAGGTTAAATCTGGGCCAGTTCGGATTTCAAGGGAAGACATTGTATTCACGCACATCGGGAACACCACAGCATGGCTGCTTCACCACCTCCAGCGTCTCTTCGTCGAATTCACTCGCCACCTCCAGATCGAAGAAAGATTGCATTTCCCAGATTTTTGAGGCACGTGTGTTTCTTCCTTTCTTTATCATTATTCTCGCATGGTCAGAGGCAACATAGAACATTTTCAGATATTTCTAGAACACAGCATGTCACTACAGCTGGTGTTTAATCTTTAATCGGATGAGACAGGGTGTTGTATGCAGGGAATTAAAATGTCACAGGGGCGGAAAGGAGCTTTACATTTCCACTGGAAATAGAATTCGCAGTCAACCTATCGTCAAAAGACGCTGTTTAATTTTTGAAGAAAATGTTATACCATGGTAAATACTGTGGCACAGTTGTCCAGGCTGTTTTGCTTCCTCTCGCGATTTTATAATTATTTTCACGTTTGAACATTTGGGTCGCAGCAGCAGATTGAAAATGTTTTTTTGGATAGTGCGTGCTCTTGTTTAAATTCAGAAAGTCTGTTTCTTTTTTCTGCACAGAGAATATGTTAGCTGCATTTTTGTTTGCAATCATATGCTGGCTTTAGGCAGTAGTGACATGTCCCCACACTGACGAAGCACACTGAACAGAGGAGCACCTGCATCTCTCTCATGTTCTGTGTAAATCTACTATCAGCTGGCCACGTAACCATCAACAGGTCTCATTGAAGGTGTCAGTTTGTCCTTACTTGTCAGCCACAGAACTGTACATGCTGGAACATGTATGGCAATAGTAATCAGGGGTGGGTGCCGGTAAATACCACCATGCGGCGGTTGGTGGAGTTTTTGCCAAAATTCGGGCTCCAAGTGGGGTGCGGAGTGGCAAAACTCTGCGAACTCTGCTGGCAGAGTGGAGTTTACCGTCCACCCTACTGTTTACAGTGCCTAGTTCTCTACTAATATCAACTTCATTTCTCAATGTAGGTTCGGCAAGTTTCAGGTGTTTTTTACAGGTAAAAGCTGTCTGTACTATATCGTTTGTTTTGGAACTGACATTCATTATTTTTAGGAACTTCGCTTTCAGTTGTATACAGAATGAAAACGGTACACAATCAGTTTTACTATATATCTGTGGTTGATTGATAATGTAAACTATGCTAGCTGGAAAGTGTATGCTATAGGGTCAATGTAGCACATAAAGCATGCTTTCGACACCTAAGGGAATAGTATCATAGATGGCCGTAATGATGGCTGATAGCTATTGTGTACTTACTAGTGGGCCTCTAATGCCATAGTAATTTATAGACCAATATAGCAGTGCATGGCGGGGCACAACTTATACTTAGTGCTGCTAACTATAACTGGTGAATTTCTGTATTGTTTTTATTTCAAAAAGTTCATGATGTCATTGACAAATTCAACTAACTAACTATACCGTTACTTTACCTTTGTTTTTTTCATGAATTTCTTAGGTTTAAAAAAAAAACAGATCTTTTTATCACACCTAACTATAATGGTACTTTAACCTCTGTTTTTTTCAGTGAATTTCTAGTTTTCTTTTTAACATAAAGTAATACTTAATTGCCATGCGTAAATACAACACCCCGCCGCCCACGTCCTTTGGCTGGGGAGGGTGCTGGCTGCATGGCCTGGCCTGAGAGAGACCCTGCAGCCAACCCCCTCCATACCCACACTGCGCACGGACTTCAGCTAAGCACAGTAGGTGGTTGGCCTTAGGGCCTTGCCCTGGGGACCCCATCCCCCAGGGCTGTATGTTTTTTAATTAAAGGTGAGGGGGCTGCATGGACATTCTACCTGAGCCTTCTAAGGCCTCGGGAACCCCATTCCCCAGGGCCATTTCTAAAAATAAAGGAGAGGGGGGTTGTGTGATATCTTTCCCCCTGACACTATAGGTCCTGGGGGCCCCACCCCCCAGGGCCGTGTATTTTTTTAAGGGGAAGGGGCTGCACAGCCCGCCTCCCTGAGCCATTATCGGCCCTGGGGACCCATCCCCTGGGGCTACTTATTTAAATAAAGGGGAGGAGGCCACATGACCCCTCTTCCCAAACCTTGTTAGCCCTTGGGGACCCCATCCCCCAGGGCCATTCTTTTAAATAAAGGGGAGGGGGGGTGTGCGCGGCCTTCCTCACCGGGCCAATTTTGGACCTGGGGACCCCATCCCCCAGGCCACATGTTATTTTGAGGGGGAAAGTGTGGTTCCCAATTGACCTAGGGACCCCATCCCTGGGGCCCAGCAGCATTTTTAGGTAGAGGGAGGCACGTGTGGCACCACTGGGAGTGGGGCTCCTGCTTGGTGGGAGAATTAAAAATGCTCCCACCAAGTGAGAGCAAGCATAGGTTTCTCTGCCCGAGCCGCTGCAAGCAAGGAAACCGATATGACCTAGGGATGGCCTCCCGAAGGCATAACTTGCGAGCCAGCCCATGGGCCTTAAGAGGCTTGGGGAGAGGGGCTGCGTGGCCCCCCTCCCCATAAAAATGTATGCCGGCTCCTGGGGTGGGCTCCCCGGGGCCTCTGGAGGCTCGGGGATGGAGAGATGTGCATCCCCCCTCCCCAAAAATAATATGTTCACCCCAGGGGTGGGCCTCTAATGGCTCGAAGGGGGTAGCTGTGGGTCTCTCCTCCCCATAAAAAATTGTTTTTGGCACTAGGGTAGGCTCCCTGGGGCCTCTAGTGGATCAGGGAGGGAGACACGCAGCCCCATCCCCTTCATGAAATCACCCCCGGGGTAGGCTCCCAGGGGCATAATGTATTTAATTGTGGCCAAGCCGCCATTTTGTTTTTTTCCCCCAATCCCTCGAGAGTCTCGCAGCATTTTTTGTTGTTCTTTTATTCTTTTTTAACCTGAGTGATCCCTCTCAGTTCCTATCCTGCCCCCATATATCTATTTTTTTTTAGAACTTAAGGGCAGGGGACTAAGTCCCTGAGTCCTGTAAAGGCTGCCAGCAAACTTTTTATCATGTTGCTGGCAACCAATCAAAGCACTTGCTCTCGCAGGAGTCTGACTCCCACGGGAGCAAGATGGGGGCTCCCGCGAGAGTCTATGAGACTCTTGCGAGCCAAACTGCCAAGAAATACAATTATTTTTTAACCTTAATTTCTCAAAAGCTAGTGAATGGATTTACACCAATTCACAAAAAGCTCAAGCTGCGGACCAAGATCTAGCTTTGTGCAAAATTTGGTGTAATTATGTTTAGCATTTTTTGCTGTCCCGAAGAAGTCTATGGAAAATTTGTCAAACGGCGCTAAAGTTATTAGCAACACAAAAAACACTTTTTCTATGGAAAAGCGATACTAACTAGGAATCTTTGATATATATATATATATATATATATATATATATATATATATATATATATATATATATATGTATATGTATATCAAAACTTCAAAGCTTCATAGTGAGAACTATCAAGCTAAATGGCTATATATGTATATATATATATATGCGCACACACACACACATATATATTTATATACATACATATATTTCAAATATATATAAACACATTTAACATAAAAAAACTACATAACATTTACGTAAAAGTAATACATTAAAACACTTAAAAACAACTTACTATTCAATATTTAAGCTTTAGATATTTAAAACGTCAATATTATTGTGTAAAATAAAAAAACAATATATTTATCAACGATGTTACTCACCTCGCTATAATGATACTGTTGATATTCTGTCTTCGATATTTAATGCTATCGATATTGTGGCTCCGATATTTAGGGGGTCCCGATCTCTCTTTATTTGACTTTATGCTGTGCTTTCTCTTCCATGTGGCACGTTATCTCAGTACACTTTATAACTGAAGAAAATACACCACTGGTAATTTGTATTTATCGGTACATACTCTCATAAGTACTCTCTTGGTGTTGACCATTTTCCTCAATACAAGAGATTTGTTTCATGTTCCGTGTCTTATAGGGGCTTAGCCCTATTCACAAGGCAGCATTAAGCCACATTAAGTGGCTTAACGTGAATTAACTCTGCCTTGTGAATAGGGCTCCCTACACGCTGTTTTTAGCGTGAAGGGGGCGTGCAGTGGGTGTTGCGGTGGGCGTTCCACCGCAACACCCATTGAGTTTGACGCTACCTCCAAAGATGTGCCGACCTCACAGGATCTCAGGTCCCCTGAGTCCTCAGATTTATGCTTTGGTTCTCGAACTTGGCTCTATGACCCCTGGCTTGGGCCAGCAAATCCTTGCTCTCTCCTACCTGTGCTCAGATTCACAAACATTTTGGGGCAAATTCTCAAGCCCCCATCGCCACCACAACGTCACTTTCAGAACCCCAATACATGCCAGTGGGAAGTTGAGCCCAGATATATCTTCTCCTGAGTTTAAGGATTTCAAAGCTTCACATGCGGGCATAGTGGTTTGGGTATTCGTCTGTGCAGGAACAATGCCTTCATCTATACTAGACTCTACACTTTTACTCTTGAGGAAGCAGGCACATCAATGAAGGCAAACGTGTCAAAAGCATATCTTTTCTGATTATGACTAGCTCAAGGAATCGGTGGGCGAGTGAGGACATCCCCCCCCTTCTGAATTTGCAGGATTAGTTGACTTTGGGAAAGTATTGTTGTGAGATGCGTCATGTAAACAGCACTGAAATATTCTATTCTACACTGCTTTCTGAGTGACTGTTAGGAGGAAGGAGGGCCACCGCTCACTGATGCATTCTCTCTGAAAGGCAACATTAGAAAATATATGGGTTTGCTACTGTTGCTTACAAACTTTTGTTTCATGAAGGTTTGTTTCAGAGTTTAGAATCTAAGTAGTATCTAAAGGAATGATAAGTAGAGCAAAACGTATCTGTAGGTGAAGCTACAGCTATTGTGCACACCTATGCAGTTATGTGGTGTCTACACTAGAGTGTGGGTACCCCTGGGGGTCCACAAAACCTACTCAGGAGGTTCACAACTGTTTAGATAATTAAATAATATCACCAGATTAATAAATTTTGTATAAATAAAGAAGCCAAATTGAAAATGGTAAATTATAACATGTTTTGTAAATGTGAAAGGATTTGAAATTGGATACTAACCAGTGCAAGTGCATCAAACAGAATATAGGGCCGGATTCACAGAGGGCCTCCACACTCGTGACGGAGGCCCCGCAGTCACCGGGGAGTCTCTGCACTCGGGGCGGAATCTCCGCTATGAGAATTCTCATTGCAGAGATTCTGCCCCGAGTGCAGAGACTTCCCCACGACTGCGGGGCCTCCCCCACGAGTGCAGAGGCCCTTTGTGAATCAGACTCGTTGTGGGGACGTTGAGTGGACTCAATTGAATTTAGAAAAGCTCTAACATTCAAATTCAAATTCAAATTTTGATTGTTTTATTTTTTGGGTGAATTAAATAAAAGATTCCATAATTTGTGTATTTGTTTGATGAATGCTTGTTTCTGTATTTTTGTGCATTGTTTTGAGGTTGAAATCATTTCAAATGCTTAGGCAGGGATACCTGGCTTCCAGTAATGATTAAGTGGGGGTCCACACAAGGCATGAAAGGAATGGAAAGACATGCCTTCTTTCTTTATATATTGCATGCATTGCAATTTATTGAAAGACACCATTTCTCGTCTACTGCCTTGTCACATGAATGTGTTGAGAAGATAGAATAGGAAGAAAATCTGGGACACTTCTTAATACCATCCCGCAGAGACGTGGAAGGGAAATTTCAAATCCGGATACATTCCATGCAGAAAACACAGCACTTATAGCGAGAACTACCTCCCCCAGATTGCCTGGTCAGAGGAGAACTAGGAAATGGTTGTTTTCATAGTTTTAACAAAGGTTCTTGAACAATGAAATTTGTGTGTAGCCTCTCCCAGTCTCCTTTTGAGCATCAAACATGCCCATCAAAGGCCAATCCTGTATGGGTTCTCTAAGTACGAGGATACAAGCATGTACACGTTTTCAAAGGACACACCTATGCAGTTCTATCATCTCCGAAGACTAGGCAAAACCTGTGGGTCTTTGTGCTGATCTGCCTAAGTAACATCCCATTAATGAACCTTGATGCAAAGTGACGCTGAGAAAAGGGCACCTTTCCAGCACAAAATAACTTTCTAGCTGGAAAGTAAATCCCAATGCATCACTTTGCTTCGCATTGCATCACTTTGAGATGGTGCAAAGCCTTGGTAAATTTGGTCCTTTGTATTTTTATGACTGATGTACCCAGCGTCTCATATGGAAGCATAGCAAAAATGTATCTTTAATGATTCAGCAAACCTCAAAGAATCCATACGTGGGTTGCAAACGCCTTTTACGTTCATTATCTGGTAGGAAGAACATGCAGAATGTAGTAATTTTCAGAATTTTTGCTAAACTTCCTAAAACATGACATTTCTTTTGCCTCCATCCCTTCAATAAATGGGGATGCCAAGACAAATAAATAAGCTCTACTTTGAGCCCGTTAAGGATGGGGGTGCCTGGCATGCGTAGGTCAGGGGTCGTCACATAAAATGCAGTTTTGGTGTTTTGCATACAATTTCTTTAAAACATGACATGACATTTCTTATTTATCTCCTTCAGTTCTTATAGGAAAAAAGTTAGTCGAACTCGTAGGCATTGATTTATCTACCCATGCGACTCCTTAGTGTATGCACACCTTGTATACAAAGACTCACATAAGGGCTTGGAGTTCACCTGTAATTAAATATTGTCTCATCCTAAGATCCCCTTTGACGCTCTGTAGATCACACACGTCTCTTTCTTTGGCTGAAAAACAAGATTACTGATAAACAAAGGAAAACATAGTTCTGCTCACCCCAAGAAATCTTGCAGTGGGATGTGGAACTGCGTTCTGGTCAGTTGGTCATAAAACAGTGTTAATGATATATGTGTTTTTATCTGCACTTTCCAGAAAGATTACACTTGTGCTAAGCTTCCCATTTATAGCAAATGTAAGCCAGGCAGGTGCTTCAAGATATTTACCCTCCTGCTCCCTCCCGCTCGCCCGGTCGTCATAGGTTGGAGATACTGCAATTGGACAAACAACACGTTTTTAAAACGATAATGAGTTTGGGATTTTAAAGCAATGCAGCTTATCATATGTATGTGTGCTGATTTGTTAATGCACATGTGGACAGTATGCATTAGTGTAATCAACCATCTTGGTAGATAGGAGGACCTTTTAAAATCTACAAAACTTGAAAAGGGATCCGCTAAACATTTCCAATTTAAGTTAATAACTTCCTATGAAAAGCAAAAAGCTACCTGCAATACTCTATTTTGCCCTCTCAAACATGTGAAGCTGTATCACAATCATGTTTGCACAAATACACAGGCTCAGAAGGCTGCCAACGACATGTTTTCAATTAAAGAGCCCTATGTAAAGTGCATACACTAACTCAATAATTCTGCGAGTAACTCCATTGCTTGCAGACAACATGGGTGGGGAACAAGGAGTGGTGTTTGTCAACCTGTCGAGCAGTCGCGGTCCGTGTAGGAGTGCCGGCCGGGCGGTGACGTGGGGCGGGGGAGGGGCAGGGTGGGGGGTAGCAAAGTATGGATTACGGACCTATACAGGTAAGTAAACATTTAAATCAATGAAACGAATTTCGTTGCGCGCACTGCATCGCATTTGGCTATGCAGTGCGCGCAACGAAATTCGTTTTATTGATTTAAATGTTTACTTACCTGTATAGGTCCGTAATCCATACTTTGCTACCCCCCACCCTGCCCCTCCCCCGCCCCACGTCACCGCCCGGCCGGCACTCCTACACGGACCGCGACTGCTGTCGAGACTGCTTCGAGTTAATAAAAGTTACAGTGCAAAAAACACACTGTGATAGATTCGGTAGTCATGGGCTGCACTGTGTGCCTTGTTTCTGCTAGGTTTGCGGTGTATAAATATCGGAAACATATATACATACAAGTGTGCCCCAAATTATATTTTTCAGTATATGTGCAAATAAGTGAGTGAACTCATCAGCAGCAGAGTACAAAGCAGATCTCATGTGTAGCATACCTTAGACTAGGCCCAATAGAGCTCAGATCATGCCTCATGAAACAGCAGAGTCAAAATCTATCCTCAAAGGTGGAAGATTTCAAATTAGGGTTCACGTGCTCCTCACCAGTTGTAGGTCACAGATCAAGCCTCACTAACTGCACATCTGAGTTTAGGCCTCATCAGCTATATCTATCACATCAGCTTCATGGGCTACCTTATCAGGTTAGGTTTCATCAACCACAGATTAGTTATTAAACCTCATTAGCTCAAACTCAAGTCAGGCTGCTTCACCTGCAGATATCATGAGTCATAACAAATCTAATTTGTTTTTGTTATCTTGACTTCTCAGAAAATGCTTGGATTGAATTGTGCCCGGATTGACTTGCCATTTAGTAATAATATTTACAGATAGAGAGGGTGTGCATACTTATTTGAGTACACCAGGCATGATATATTTGGGCTTGAATGCAGTAGGCAGATCAACCTGAATTGCACCCATCTCTTTCCCGGAGACTGCAAACAGTGTTGTATTATTCTAATTGAATTTATAGACAATTCTGTTTTTCATATATCTATCACTTTTGGCCTGTCATTCAAGTCCTCTGTGGTTGATATATATGTAGGTTTGACCTTGTGATCTCCTCCTAAAAGCTTGCTGGGCCCCTCATTGATGTTTTCTGATAGACTCTATAGGTCTCAATTTTATCCTACAACACAATATTGTGCTGTTGTTGGGACAGAAAAGTCCTCCACATGGTAATGGATTTGCACCCTAATGCTGATTTTTGTTGTGATAGGCAAACATGGATCATGGGTATGTGCTATGACATAGGCCTGTTTCACGAATTGCAGTCTTGTTGGAGGGGTGCCAAAAGCTCTACCCTCATATTGGTGAAAGGCTTCTGCCTTCTCCAGGACTTTAGCAGCACAAGTGCGGTGGTGGCGGGAAACGTCCTTTAGGATGAAGCCCCAATCACACTGTGCCTTCAGAGTGCTGGCAACAGAACAAACGCGTCATTAGCATGCATTCGTTCTGCACGCAAGTCGTTATAACTACTTGCTTTAGTGAGCTGCATTGGTCAAATGGTGTTGGAATTAAAGTCCAACACCTTCCCTGCTGTTGCACAGACTGGAGCTGGAATAGTAAATTGAACTATTCCAAAATCCAGCACCCCCCTAAGGCAAGTTGTTATAATGACTTGCGTGCATAACGAATCCGTGCTAAAGACGCGTTAGTTCTAATGACAGCATTCCCAAGGAATGCGTGATAAACGCATGCAGAATACCATCTTACATTCGTGGGGGCAGCATACTGTGTAATAATCAGTGGGAGAGAACATGTCCTTTTTACCTGTGACACTGGAGTGTGGCATACAAGCTCACACATTTAAAGTTTCAGTGCTGTGTGCTTAACCCACCCCTGGCCTACATCAATTTGGTGTGTAGTGCTGAGCAGTGCATGTATGAAGGACATGTGCTGGGTGTATATGTGGCTGTGAATGGTACAATACAGGGATAATGCAGTACTATGCACTGCGTGTATGTTATATGCATGTGCTGGGTGTATGTGTGCCTCTGAGTGGTACAGTATATGAATGATGTAGTGCTGCGCAGTGCGTGTATGTTGTGTACATGTGCTTTGTGTATGTGTGCATATGAACGGTACAATACAGGGTTAATGCAGTACTGTGCAGTGCATGGGTGTTATATGCATGACCTGGGTGTATGTGTGCCAGTGTGTGTTTCCGGTCCAGGGAAGACATGGCTTGGCAGTTCGTGCTGGACTGTTCCCATGAGGCACAGGGTCAGACTGATTTGCATATGGCCATGTCTGAACTGGGGTGGTGGAGTGAGCTAAAGAATGATGATGGATTAAACCCAGATCAGTTGACTGGGGGTGAGTGTTTGATTGGCTCAAACGTTCCGTCCATCATCCCCTTTTGTATCGCTTTGTTCGCCCTAAGTTGGCGGGGGTATGCCCAGACGTGGGTCCCTTGCTCACTTTGCCACTGGATTCAAGCAAGCCTGGCTGATGACGGCTGGAATGCCAGAAACCGGTCCTAGGATGCTTGTTTCCGGTCCAGGGAAGACATGGCTTGGCAGTTCGTGCTGGACTGTTCCCATGAGGCACAGGGTCAGACTGATTTGCATATGGCCATGTCTGAACTGGGGTGGTGGAGTGAGCTAAAGAATGATGATGGATTAAACCCAGATCAGTTGACTGGGGGTGAGTGTTTGATTGGCTCAAACGTTCCGTCCATCATCCCCTTTTGTATCGCCAGTGTGTGGGACAATACATGAAGGTTGTGCTCTGCAGTACATGTATGTTATCTACATGTGCTGGGTATTTGTGTTCATGAGACTGGTACAGTACATAGCTGACTTTGGGT
The DNA here is from genome assembly GCA_963921515.1 of Calotriton arnoldi. Classification (NCBI taxonomy): domain Eukaryota; kingdom Metazoa; phylum Chordata; class Amphibia; order Caudata; family Salamandridae; genus Calotriton; species Calotriton arnoldi. Next base: position 193,017 of record CAWUFW010004821.1, read on the forward strand.
TCCATTTTGGGACACCCAGGGCTGTATGGTGAAATATGAGGAGGAGATAGAGGTATCCCCCCAGGCAGGCTTATGGATTGCTTCATTCCTGTAGGCTGGGTGGAACACACTGGAGAAGGGAGAGCTAGGCTCCCTCAGTACACTTAAATGGTGCTCTTTGATTCAGGCAGAGGTCACCGGAAAGGGACTGGGGCACATCTCAGGAAGGAGATGGAGTAGGGCTGAGGCGCTGGTTTAACCTTTTGATACACATATCACTGTGGCTGAAATTCAGGTGTAAACTCCTAGTCACTCCCATGGCCTGTGTTGTGGGTCCATCAGCTTTGGAGCCACTCCTGCTGTGACAGACTGCTTTATGGAGGAAGAGATGGCAGGGGAGTGGGAACTTCAAAAGGAAGCAGATCCCAACATAAACTTCTAAGATTCAGACTGTAAATCATCTTTAATGTCTGGAAATAGAATATAAGAAGGGGAGCTTGAGACCCCATAAATTGTCAATTGTCAAGTAGCCAGTTGGGCTGTGCGAGGAGGAGAAGCTATGCAAGACTTCTTTCTGTGACCAGGGCTGGAGACCAAGGTCTGCTAGTCTACCAGCTGGGTGAGGGGACATCAACCAGGGAATCCAAGACCACCTGCCCTGGAGCCTGGAGCACCAGTGTCTGCCCGCTTGCCAAAATCAGTGTGCCCTGTGAGGAAGAGGAGAGCATTGGAGGGAGCAAGATCCAGTGGGGAACCCTGTCAAGTGGATTCCCTTAGCGAGATGGGAGCAGACTGCTGCTGCACCAATTGGGTATTTGCTCGCATACAGGGAAAGTCGGCGACCCCTGTATGCCAAAGGAGGGCCACTGGGAAGTGATCCATGATCGTTGCTGCGTCGAACGGGTCATCGCCCATGTGCAGTGAAGAAATGGTGACCCTGTATGCCAGGAGGGGCTGCTGTGAGGAGACTGCCATACAGAGTGGGCCATAGCCTATATGTGGTGGAAAGCCGGTGACCCCCTTATGCCGGTAGGGCCAGCAGTGAAGAGATTGCCGTACTGAGTGGGCTGTAGCCCATGTTTGGTGGTGAGCCAGTGACCCTGTATGCCAAGAGTGGCCACCATAAAGAAATATGCACTGCTGATAGAGTCGGAGCCCTGTCTAGTGGACAAGAAGTGTGACCTGGTCAGGATCATCACAGGAGGAGAGAGGCCACCAGGCCCTAGGGGCCTCCACCTTGACTGAGGATCAGCGTCAGGACTTTTACACTCCCCCACCAACCCACCGTTTGAAGGACCAAAGAACTTACCCAGCTTAGAGGAGTCATGAAGAACATCTGGTCACTACAGGTGCACAACTGTGTGTGAGGAACTTGAGGTCTGGCGAGCGAAGCTGGAACACTTATGGCTTTTGGCTTTTATACAGAGTAGGAGTTGGACTCCTGAGACCCCAACTAGTGGGGCTTCACCTCAATGTTGCCTATAGTGAATGGGGAATAACCACCGCCGCTAGAGCTAGGAGGGAGTGGGATTCAGTGAACCACCTATGAAACACTAGTCCTTGGCATCTGGGGACTGTGATATTTGTTTTCTTATTTCCCAATGTGGTTGTAGCTGTAAAATAAATACTTCTTTTTTCATAGAAATAAGTATTTGACTGGACAATCAGCTATTGCTGCTGCCAGGCATATTTTGTGCTGTGAGCCTATATTCACCCCTCTGTATTTACTTTCCCATGGAAAAGCCTTGGACTGCTTGACCCACGCTGCTACTGATGGTCAAGGGGTACTTGGCCCAGTTGTTCAGGACCAATAGTAGGCCAGCCCTAGGACATCAGAAGAAAAAAACCCAGGGCCCCATGGCTGGGCCCAGTAACCCCTGTTTGCCCCGTGGTCCACTGAACGGGGTTCTGACAGCAGAATAAGTGTTCTACTTCGGAAAACAAGTTGCTATACAACAGTTAGTGATGCTGGCATTTCTGTTATAAATTTTTATCAAATTAATAAAAGCAAATTATAACCATACTGCGCACATACTGATCTACATATTCACCATTGATGATAAAGATCTGTGCTGTAACATTCGAACCTTAAGTGGTAATTTGATGATACTTGTCCTTGTAATAAACACTGCATGGTCTCTGCTAACCATGATTTATTTTCTAGTATGTTTAAATGTGTATTTCATGTTTTAAATATGGGATTTCTTCAACTTAATAGTTGATTAATTATTAGGAATTGATGAGTCGGAGCGTGGGTTTACTCTACCACCCCTACTTGGTGACTTACTCCCACATTGTAGAAGAAAGCTTAAGGGTGGCCTGTCAGATTAATGTCTTAATGCCAACTGGGCTCCCATGATTCACTTACTGCTGCATGGCTGACTAAGCTTCACCATCTTGAGACCAATGTTGCTGTGGAACATGCAGCCACATGTGAATATTTGTTCAGTCTGTGCCTTGGCCCTGCGTCTGGGATGACACCCTGGCACCATTGTTCTGCTCTCTCTAATGCCCACTAAACTCTCATCAACCAATAAGGCGTGTGACTAGGGTCTTCCCTAATGGAAAAATGCCTAATCTGTAATTTTCACTTCCTATCTCTGCTGTGTGGCTTCACATTCCTAATGTCTTGCCACAACATAACTCCATCTACAATTCAGTCCTTTTGAGACCCTGATTGCTTCTACCACATGCTATAACCTCTGACTGAGAGATGTTTCCCCTTCCTACGATGTTGCGCAATATTTAAGTAGACTTTCCCTCTTTAAGCTTGCCTTGCTTTCAGAGGATGGCCCTAACTTGCAACAGTTACAATACTTGTCCAGGCACTAGCTTTTTATAAATTACTTTCAGGCAGTGGGTTGTTCTTGATTGACTACTTTATACCTCCCCATGATCATGAAACTGATGGAGCCGGGTTCCATGTTCTAGATTTACTCAGGAACCTCTGGCCGATGGCCTTGTTGCCTGCTTTGTAAGTGTGGAGGGGAGAAAAACCATTGGCCAATTATACTTTACCATTGCCCATGAACCCAAAAGAACACGGACTCCTAATCCAAATTTATGAATATTTATTATAAAGCCAAGAACAGTTGGACATATAAACACCTCAAAACGAGAGTGTGAAGATACATGGGCACTATTACAAAACCAAACCTACGAATAAAATGTAAGCGATGTAACATGCACAGAATAACTAATTCCAAAATCAGGACACAAATAATTATAGAAACCACATCCAGAGCCTTCTTCATTGGTGGGTAATAAGCAAAAGCATTAACTGTCCGTACACTACTCCTATCGTGACGTCCCTACTTAGCATTCCCCAGGTAAGCTCTCAGAAAGGTTTCAGCATGTGAAGACTTCCTAAGAAGCTCACTCACGTTGAATGGGTAGAGTAGCGTAAAGCTACAGAGCTCGTTCTAAGATGCTCTCCCCTCTCCAGGTAAGGCAGAAGTCTCCCGGGCTCTGTCCATAACCTCAGTACAAAAGTCGAAAATCACGCCCCAATTACATCACTTGACCGCCTCGTCCAGTTGAGCACTGCCTTGTAGGTCACTTTCCATGAAGTAACAATGCATCCAGACTCCTGCTCAATGACCTTGGTTCCCAGGCCTTTCCAGACACGGGAGACATCCTCCTTCATTATCAGCTCCGCTTGTTCCAAGGCATCCTCTCCTCCCTAGGTCTGTCTAACTCCTGAAACAAAGACATTATTCTAACTAACAGGGACGAATTCTTGCACCTGCAACAAAGACATGAAAAGAAAAAATATTCCACAGACACATAAACTCTAATTAACAGTTTTGATTTAAGAGCGAACAGGGAGAAATGAAAGTTAGGCCTACCAAATTCGGCTAACATAGGAACAGTGCGCGGTTTTAAAATGCAAGCATATATGAGGCATTCATATACACACATTATATGAGCCTTTACATGAAAAGTTCATTAGTCATGAGTACACTTCACACGTATATGATCCATCTAAACACATATACGTTTACGTTATTTCTTTGATTGCATGAAGAAAATACCAAGCACTTCACTTGCACGTTATTACAATTTACGTTCTAATGCCCTAATGTTAGTACGACAACAGATTATATGTGGATGCAGACTAACCATGATTATAATGCACACCTACAAATGAAAGGACAACGTTGCGCTCAATCAAAACCATACATGATTTACATCTCCTTGTCTGCTATATACCTATAAGGTCAAATTCAACTGGCCATAAATATGTTTTGTCATTGTTTACCTTAGCTTATTTTCTATACCATGTTTCTTCCTTGTACTTAATTCTAGGCTCAATTTCTGCTTTTTTTTTTAGGTTTGCAGTATGAGGATGCGATTCTGTCTACCATGAGGGGGTGAAATGTAAGTGATAATTTTACAGTGATCCACAGACACAGCTGCACAATTACTGGATTGCATGATATGTAAACAGTTTATCTTGTAAGTAGAATTTTAGGTGCGGCTGATAGGTTGTTTGGGGGTATAGTGTCGGAAGTTAATTAAGTAATAATTGAATCATAATTATTTATCAATTGATGATTATTTTATTGAATATTGATTATGTAAATTGAATAATTCCCCCATTACATATGGATATATTTATGTTAATTAATACTTTTTATATTAAGAGTTTAATATTTTTTTCTACTTTCATGGTACTCCTTATATATGTAATGTGCTTGAAATGAAGTACTTTTTCCTACTTTTGTTTAGACTGCAGTAGGAATAGTAAAATTAACCTCTTTGCAATTCGGCACCTTCCCTAGTGTTGCACTGTTTGGAATGGAAATAGTAAATCTCACCCTCCAAAATGCAACGCTTTTCCTACTGTTTCACAGACTGGAGTGGGAATAGTAATTCTTATCCCCTCCAAAGTTCCGCACTTTCCCTACTGTCGTGCTGTTTGGGGTGGGAATAGTAAATTTCACACCTCTGAAATCCAACGTTTTCCCTACTGTTGCACAGACTAGAGTGGGAATAGTAAATGTTGCCCCTCCAAAGTCTAAAACTTTCCCTATTGTTGTGCTGATTGGATTGGGAATAGTCTATTTTACCCTTCCGAAGTCCAACAATTTCCCTAATGTTGCATAAACTACAGTGGGAATAGTATATTTACCATTTCGATTTACCTATATCACTTTCAATGAAGATGAAACAGTTCAGACTGCATATAAATCGCATTTATGTTCCAGTGCGGAAATGCTTTTTGCCTCAACTGAAAAAATACTGATGGCAATGCAGCTGGCGATCTCTAAGGAACAGCCACTTGCACAAGGGGAATGCATTATTATTGTTACTCCCGTGCCAGACTTAGAGGCTGTCACAAAAGCTAGAATTCCAAACGCAAAAGCACTCCATCTTAGATAGATACAACGGGGAACATCCTTAACAGCTGTTGATATAGACTTTGTCTTTGACCCGCCTTTGCAGACACAAGAATTTCTGTAATATGAGCATGTTTATCCCATGGTCATCCCAGTCTTGCCTCTTAAACATTATAAATATATAATTTACACTGATGGTTCAGCCCAACCTGCTATAGGTTCTAAACAGCAATATTCAACAGCATGCACTTCTGTTGATGGCAGTGGCGGCTGATGACCTTTGAAAGTGGTGAGGCGGGGAAAAACTGCTTGCTATCACATTGTGGACACCTCATGTAGGGGGGGTGGGCAGATCAAAGCACGCAGAGCCCATTATCTGCAAATGAGATTTAAGAACACTTCAAAGTGGTTCTCACTAGGGTCTTAGGCAAGCACTCAGGTGAAATAAATTTGAGACCACTGCCCTGGTTCCTTCTGCGGGGCTCAGGCCAGTGGATAACCTGAAAACATAATGTTGGCTCGGAAGAGAAGGCAGCACACTAACCAAGGCGTGGGACCCCACCACCCCTCCCCTCTACTGCATGAGCTGTGCAAAAACCGGGAGTTTTTTTAATGTTGTAAGCAGACTGGTGTGCAGCCAAACTCCTTCCCATATGCAACTTTAAGGATTAAGTCATTTATACACATGTAGCTGTCTGATTTAATGCATGCTACCTACGCCAAAGTGACACTAAATATTTTCTGTGATTTCTCATATTTTTGCATCTTTTTACGTTTTGCCATGATCTGCTCATACCCAAACATTCCCATTACAGAATCTTACTCTATTGGCATGCATAATCTGCAATAATTAAACTTAAGTCCAGATTTAAGTGTAAACAAAATTCTATTACTGGGTCCTGTGTATTTGTCCTGTACAAAGAGAGTGAAATGTGTTTGCGGTGGGCTGCAGGGTGGCTTGTAGCTTTTCGTTCCGTTTACTGACCTCACCACCTGTCTCATGGGTGTACTCCACCACCTACATGTGTACCCTGGCATAGCAAGATAGCTCAGGAGGTCGAGTGTTCGCTGCTGACTTCTGGTGCAGTCTATACCATGGGTTTCAATACTGACAGGTCAGCTCAGCCGTTGATCCTTCAAAAGTGGACAGAGTGAGTACTGTCACGATGGGTAATAATAACTCCTCTTCTTTACAGCGGTTAGAAATAAAAAAGGACATGTAGGGCCGTATAGAAAATACATTATTACTTTTATTCCTGCTGCAGAGGAAAGAGACATTTGGTGTGACAACAGTCTTCACCCGGCTTCTTCCCACGCAGCTGAGATATCCCGATGCAGTTTTCTACTTATTTTCCTATGCTGGGAGATTTGCCCAATACTTATAATTAAAAGCGTAATGTAAAGAACTCAGAGGAGAAGTTGAAATACTGACGGCTCTTTGGGAAATGAACTCTTCGATTAATTAATCTAATTTATCACCTGCTTAGTTTGGCCGACCGGGTGATTAATGCGTGATAAAGAAGAGCATCGCTGCTGCCAATGCTGTCCTGGTAAGGGGTCCCGGGCCCATGGCACCCCTTCTGCCTGGAGGAGGGGCTCGCTGTCTGCTGTGAACCTCCTCCCATGCGCTAAATCTTCTGTGCCGCAGTCACATCGTCGGACTGGTGGCTCACCACCTGTCTACTGACTGAGCCAATCCAAAAGCGTCTCCCTTGCTGTTTATGTTAGTAAACAGCTTCAGAGCAGCATTTGGATTGGCTGGAGCACGCAAACCCAGCACCCCTTAGGAGACTGGTGTCTGTGGCCATGTTCCGCCTAGAGCCCTAAAATTGCACAAATAGGTGATCTCTAAAGTGCGCATGTCGTGCTGGACACAACAAGCCACCAGTCCAACTCGACATGCGCACTTAACTTTAAGGCTGCTCCACTGTCATCACTGGTGGTTAATGAAGCTCCACCCCTGTGAGAAGTTGGCCTGGTATATGCTGTCCACTAATTATAGTGGGCACCTTGCACCAGTCCAAACAACCCCTTATTGGAGATAGGTTAAAGACAACCTTATTGAAAGCTATCCTAGTGGTAGCTATGGAGAGCAGCCTTCAGGCTAAGTCTTGAAGGAATGTAAAGCAGCTTGTTTTACCAGTCTATAATCTCTTGAGTGATCAAATGAAAGAGCACCACACCAGGTATATATTCAAAATATATGTATTTATTGCTAAACACACCCCTCTAGTCTCTTTATGAGGCTAGAGTTCGAAGTACATAAGTTAGAAGTTATTTAAACACAGTAAAAGCACAAATACACGTTTGGGCCCTAGGGGCGTACCAAACCATATACCAATAAAGTGGTATAAGAACCACGACTGAACTAGACACTAGGCCTAGAGCCTCTAGAAGTGCTTGGACCACAAGGAACCACCCAAGGTAGTGACACAGGGGACCCACGGGAGACGCGTGCAGTGTAAATACACAAACGCGATACGCCGTTGACTTATATGGAGAAAGTCGTGATCGGGAAATTAGAGAAAAGGGACACTTAAAAGAGGACTTGGAGCAAACCCTTTGAGATCTAGGACTTTGAAGAGTCTCTACCCACGGGAGCACCGGAGTACTCGTGTTACCTCACCCAGGGAAGCCGGGTGCATAGGTGCCTTTCGGGGTCGGGTTTCGTCGTCGATTTGAATGGCGATCTGCTGCAAAGTGCTGCTGGCGACCAAGTGGAAAGTGTCCGGGTGGATCCAGGAGTGGATCGGAGATCTGAAGAACCTGAAAGCAGAGGGGACAGAGTCTGGGTCACTAGCCAGTGACCAGGAAGGCGATGGACAGATGCCCACCGATGTCGAGTGCTTCAGGTGCATTGACTGTTGTCTTGACTCTTCAGCCACGAGGTCCAGGAGGCGATGTCGGCAACCAGGAGCAGGATTCGGGCTGGTACACGATGTTTGTCGAGTGCTGAGGTGTCGGCGACCGGATTGGACCCAACAAGCCTTGGCAACGGCAAGTCTTGGTGAAGATGTAGATCGTCGATGGTGCAGACCAGCAAGGTCTGGGGAACTCACCCAGCGAGGGTAAGTGAGGGCAGGCCTGGACCAACCAGGATGCCAAGTAAAAAAAAGATTAGCCTTCGTTAAGGGCTACTAGCCAACGGGCTAGCAACCGCGAAGGAGCCTCAAGACGTCGCACGTGGATCTGGCTCACAGGACACTCGTAGAGTGGAGGCCAGTGATCTTCGGTGCAGTTGGTGCGGGAGGCTAGGGCTACTCGGAGCCCAAAGCACGACTTCGTGGGAGACCCAGAAGAGGATGCACTTGCAAATGTGCTTGGTGTCCAGGGGTCACAGTCTCAAGTCACCCACGATAGCTACGGGCCTCAGCTTTGCTGGGGACTCAGGGTAGCCTCGGTGAAGTCTGAGAATCTACCTCTGGTGATGCGATGACTTCGGCGTCCGACGGGAGCTTCAGAAATGCGAACCGGACAGATGCTTCTTTGGTGCCTGCCAAGCAGGGGAGTCACTCCTTGACCCCAAGGGAGATTCTTCTGTCCTCTAATCGTGAGTAGAGCGTCGAAGGTCCAGGATTCTGTTTCAGAGTTTCGTCCAGGGATAATCTAAAGTCCTAAGGACTGGGTTCCTATACTTATACTAAGTTTAGGGGTTGGACTACTCTGTGGCCCCACCTATGGGTGGGTCAGGGCAGAGGGGTGGCTACACCCCTTTCCCTTTGTCCAGTTTGCGCCAAAGCAGGGGCTGCAAGCCCCTGATCCGGTTTGAACTGGGGTATGCACAGGGACACCAAGTGTGCCCCCAGTGCAGGACTTCAAAGCACCCGAAAGTGCTCCCGCCCAGCCCCAATACACATTATCCTGTCTGGGGAGGTGATCACACCTCCCTGGGACAGGAAACCTATTGTCCAGGCCTCCCCTGCCGGAGTTTCGTCCAGCAGCAGGAGGCCAGACTTGTGTCTGTGGCAGTAGCATCCATTTTGTGATGCCAGGCTTTAGAAAGAAGTTACCGGCCAGGCCAGGGTTAACATGTCTCTCCCTCTAGAAGGGTGGAATGCTACCCCCGCCGCCAGAATTGGCGGGGTGGTAGTATTCCAAGATGTTTGACACCAAACACGACATGTTTAGGTGCAGCCATTCCAAAGTTAGCATTTAACACGAGGTTATAAGGCGCTTAAGAGTATATGGTCAGGCTGCACTACAAACAGCATCAGAGACGGGTCTCCGAACGCTGCAGAGGGGCCTTGCTCATGCAGGGGCACCCTCTCACATAGGAACCATGCACTCTGCCTTCAGGATTGATAAGGCCTGCCTTAGGAGTGACTTATAGGTTTATATGTGTGTATGTATTTAGTGATATAGGTAACCTATATCACAGTAAGGGGTGCATGCACCACCTTACCCAGGCTGCAGTAGCAGACCTGTGGTGTCAGTTTGGATGGCCTTCCAGGGGTGGCATAATACATGCTGCAGCCCCTGGTAGGCCTCTGAGGTACCTATGCCCTTGGTATGTAGTATACCATATACTAGGGACTTATAAGGGCACTCCAGATTCCAATCAGTGATGTGCCTAAGGCACATGGAAACCTTTTTACAGAGAAAGCAGATAGACTGGGGCCCTGAATAGCAGGATCCCAGTCCAACTAAGTAATAAACCAGCAAAACACCATAAAAAAAATGGGGGCAACCATATAGTCAGATTCCACCTTCCTACATAACCCCCCCAAACGAAAGGAGATAAGGCTAACCTTGGCCAGTTGAGCCTTCATTGACTAAGTGGTCATATAAGGAAGCACCTGCACTAGCATGGTTGCCCCCTGTCTTATGGTCCACTAAGCAATCCCTCACCCTAAGGGTATGAGAGGGTCTCCACCATGGGGAATCACTACCTGTGGTGTGCTTAGGTAAAGTACAAGGCTGGTGAGGTGTCTGAGTAGGGAAGTGAGGCCCTAGGAATGTTGGCCTCAGCTTCCTCAGATCACTGGTCACTATGCATGCCTGTCTTTCCATGACTGAGTTGCACTTTGCTCTAAGGGTCAACCTTTGGCTGCCTACAGCTGGGGGCTGGGTCCCTTTGGATGGACTACTGGAGGGACATGGCAGGTTTGGAACCTTCAGGTCCCAGGTTTGCCCTTGCCTACCAGAGTCCTTCTGGGGGAGGTCCCTACATAAAGGCATGGGGGATCCCTCAGTGGGTAGAGGAGTTTTCACCTGGCTAGGGCTACTAGACTGGGTGCCCCATATCTGCTGATGGGGGGGTTCCTCTGGACAGGGGGCCCTGGGGGGTCCACTGACCTCCCTGACCTCTGCAGCCCTGGGCTGGCTGAGGCAGGGTAGAGAGGGGCAGGTTACCTGCTCCAGACTGGGTACCACCTTGGAAGGGTCCTCTGCCATCAGGGGTGTGGCCAGGCCAGGCCTGACTACCTCTGGGGCAGTTCCTTCACTAGGGGTAGGGTCAGTTCCCTGAGGAGGCTGACCCTTACCTACTGTCTGGAGGGAAGAAGACTTTTCTTCAACCCTTGTGCTCTCTTTTGGGGGAGAGTGGGCCATTCTTCCAGGCTCCATCTCCCCAAAATCTTGGGCTGGGGCTGTGGCCATCACAGCCCCACTAACCTTTACAGGGACGCCCAACATCCTAAGGTGGGTTTGGTGTTCAACTTCAGCCCAGGCTGAAATCTCCAGATCATTGCCCATCAGGCAATCTACAGGTAAGGTGGGGGACACTGCCACTCTCTTTGGGCCTGTGACCCCCTCCCAGTTGAGATTGACTATGGCCATGGGGTGATCTGTTCTGACACCATCAATGTTGGTCACCTGGTATTTAAACTCAGGTAAAAGCTGGTGAGGGGGGACTAGTTTCCCTGCCACCATGGTGACACTAGCCCCTGTGTCCCTAAATGCCACAGCTTTCTGACCATTTATCATTGGCTCCAGTCTGTACCTGCCCATTGCTGTGGGACCCATGGTAAAGGTGGCAAATCCTACACCACCATCAGAGTCAGAGGAGTCTGTTGAGGGGTCCCTGTCTGAACCAGGGCCCACCTCTGTTCCTGTTGCAAAAGCACCTAACTTTTTGGGTGCACTACTCCCAACTGGAGGATTACTACTGGTAGTACCAGGAGGGGGGTAGTAGTTGCTGGGGGAACATTTTCTTTATTGCCAATCCTGGGGCAACTGGGATCAGATTTCCAGTGCCCAGGCTTTTTACAGACATGGCAATATGGTTTCTTTTCAGGAGAGGAAGGAGTTTGGGACCCACCCCCAGAAGAGGAATTTTGGGGCCCTGTAGTGGACTTATCCTTAGATTTATCCCCACCTTTCTCTTGGGACTTAGTAGAATCTTTCTTCTGGTCACCACCCTGATTTCTAGTTTTTACTCTGGTTCTGACCCATTTGTCTGCCTTCTTTCCCAATTCTTGGGGAGAGGTCAGATCAGAGTCCACCAGATACTGGTGCAAAAGCTGGTTTTGACAATTATTAAGGATCTGCTCCCTCATAATCAAATTGTACAATCCTAAAAAGTCATGCACTTTGTTGCCATGTATCCAACCTTCCAGAGCCTTTGTAGCACAATCTACAAAATCAACCCAGTCTTGAGTCTGAGCTTTTGGGTGTCTCTGAACTTCAACCTATACTGTTCAGTGGTTAGGCCAAACCCATCTATCAGAGCACTCTTCAAGACTGTGTAATTGTCAGCATCCTCTTCTCTTACAGTGAGGAGCTTGTCTCTACCTTTGTCTGCAAAGGAGAGCCACAAGATTGCTGCCCACTGCCTCTGGGGGACCTTCTGAACTTTACAGGCCCTCTCCAGTGCAGTTATCCATTTGTGGATGTCATCCCCACTCTGGTAGGGAGGGACAATCTTGTTTAGGTTTCTATGGTCATAAGACCTGTCCCTATCTCTAGGGATATTGCTGCCACCATGGGACTCTAGTCCCAACTTTCTTTTCTCTCTAAAGAGATCTAGGGACTCCCTGTCTAAGGCTACTTGCTTCCTTCTGAGTTCAAGCTGAGCTTCCTCATATTGAATCAGCCTTGTTCTCCTCTCATGAGAGGATTCCCTCCTATGAGATGAGACAGAGCTCCCTATTGAGGTGCCAGAGTGGTTAGACTCCTGAGAAGGAGATCTAGACTTTCTGGGCACACTCATAATCCTTCCTGGGGGACAAAGAGGGCATCATCCTGATCATCCTCTTCATCTTCCACAGGAGGGATTGGGTTATCCAGGTCAGGGTCATTGTCACCCTCCTGGCCAGTTTCAGAGGGGGGGCTGGGGGTATTGGTACCCCTGGTCTCTTCCTCTTCTTCTGCCCCACCCTCAGCTCCTACCCCTTCAGTCCCCAAGGGCTTACTAAGGTCATAAGCCACCAACAACTCTTTAAGGTGTTGGGACTTTGGCCTGTCCTTAATTTCCTCAAGTTACATAATGCTCTCAATTCCAAGAATGGGAGGGTATCATACTTGGAGGGAAGAAGCCCAGTGGCTTCTGGTAAGGATTCTCTAGATCCTACCTTTAAAGACATTACTAGTGTGGTGTGGTGTATGCACTACCTACTCTAGTGTGGCCTACTAAACTCTCTTGAGTTGTAGAAAGGGTGTGCTATCCCTTAACACACAACTATAAGTTCAGTAGAACTTACTGTATTCTAAGCTTAAATTATATGTACCTTAGGTACCTTTAGTGGTTTTCAGTTGATCAATTCAATTGAGATTATCTGGTAAAACAATAGCAAGCTGGAATCCCACACGCTGCACACCAATGTGCGAAGTTGGCCTGGTATATGCTGTCCACTAATTATAGTGGGCACCTTGCACCAGTCCAAACAACCCCTTATTGGAGATAGGTTAAAGACAACCTTATTGAAAGCTATCCTAGTGGTAGCTATGGAGAGCAGCCTTCAGGCTAAGTCTTGAAGGAATGTAAAGCAGCTTGTTTTACCAGTCTATAATCTCTTGAGTGATCAAATGAAAGAGCACCACACCAGGTATATATTCAAAATATATGTATTTATTGCTAAACACACCCCTCTAGTCTCTTTATGAGGCTAGAGTTCGAAGTACATAAGTTAGAAGTTATTTAAACACAGTAAAAGCACAAATACACGTTTGGGCCCTAGGGGCGTACCAAACCATATACCAATAAAGTGGTATAAGAACCACGACTGAACTAGACACTAGGCCTAGAGCCTCTAGAAGTGCTTGGACCACAAGGAACCACCCAAGGTAGTGACACAGGGGCCCCACGGGAGACGCGTGCAGTGTAAATACACAACCGCGATACGCCGTTGACTTCTATGGAGAAAGTCGTGATCGGGAAATTAGAGAAAAGGGACACTTAAAAGAGGACTTGGAGCAAACCCTTTGAGATCTAGGACTTTGAAGAGTCTCTACCCACGGGAGCACCGGAGTACTCGTGTTACCTCACCCAGGGAAGCCGGGTGCATAGGTGCCTTTCGGGGTCGGGTTTCGTCGTCGATTTGAATGGCGATCTGCTGCAAAGTGCTGCTGGCGACCAAGTGGAAAGTGTCCGGGTGGATCCAAGAGTGGATCGGAGATCCGAAGAACCTGAAAGCAGAGGGGACAGAGTGTGGGTCACTAGCCAGTGACCAGGAAGGCGATGGACAGATGCCCACCGATGTCGAGTGCTTCAGGTGCGTTGACTGTCGTCTTGACTCTTCAGCCACGAGGTCCAGGAGGCGTTGTTGGCAACCAGGAGCAGGATTCGGGCTGGTACACGATGTCTGTCGAGTGCTGAGGTGTCGGCGACCGGATTGGACCCAACAAGCCTTGGCAACGGCAAGTCTCGGTGAAGATGTAGATCGTCGATGGTGCAGACCAGCAAGGTCTGGGGAACTCACCCAGCGAGGGTAAGTGAGGGCAGGCCTGGAGCAACCAGGATGTCAAGTAAGAAAAAGATTGGCCTTCGTTAAGGGCTACTAGCCAACAGGCTAGCAACCGCAAAGGAGCCTCGAGACGTCGCACGTGGATCTGGCTCACAGGACACTCGTGGAGTGGAGGCCAGTGATCTTCGGTGCAGTTGGTGCGGGAGGCTAGGGCTACTCGGAGCCCAAAGCACGACTTCGTGGGAGACCCAGAAGAGGATGCACTTGCAAATGTGCTCGGTGTCCAGGGGTCACGGTCTCAAGTCACCCACGATAGCTACGGGCCTCAGCTTTGCTGGGGACTCAGGGTAGCCTCGGAGAAGTCTGAGAATCCACCTCTGGTGATACGATGACTTCGGCGTCCGACGGGAGCTTCAGAAATGCGAACCGGACAGATGCTTCTTTGGTGCCTGCCAAGCAGGGGAGTCACTCCTTGACCCCAAGGGAGATTCTTCTGTCCTCTAATCGTGAGTAGAGCATCGAAGGTCCAGGATTCTGTTTCAGAGTTTCGTCCAGGGATAATCTAAAGTCCTAAGGACTGGGTTCCTATACTTATACTAAGTTTAGGGGTTGGACTACTCTGTGGCCCCACCTATTGGTGGGTCAGGGCAGAGGGGTGGCTACACCCCTTTCCCTTTGTCCAGTTCGCGCCAAAGCAGGGGCTGCAAGCCCCTGATCCGGTTTGAACTGGGGTATGCACAGGGACACCAAGTGTGCCCCCAGTGCAGGACTTCAAAGCACCCGAAAGTGCTCCCGCCCAGCCCCAATACACATTATCCTGTCTGGGGAGGTGGTCACACCTCCCTGGGACAGGAAACCTATTGTCCAGGCCTCCCCTGCCGGAGTTTCGTCCAGCAGCAGGAGGCCAGACTTGTGTCTGTGGCAGTAGCATCCATTTTGTGATGCCAGGCTTTAGAAAGAAGTTACCGGCCAGGCCAGGGTTAACATGTCTCTCCCTCTAGAAGGGTGGAATGCTACCCCCGCCGCCAGAATTGGCGGGGTGGTTGTATTCCAAGATGTTTGACACCAAACACGACATGTTTAGGTGCAGCCATTCCAAAGTTAGCATTTAACGCGAGGTTATAATGCGCTTAAGAGTATATGGTCAGGCTGCACTACAAACAGCATCAGAGACGGGTCTCCGAACGCTGCAGAGGGGCCTTGCTCATGCAGGGGCACCCTCTCACATAGGAACCATGCACTCTGCCTTCAGGATTGATAAGGCCTGCCTTAGGAGTGACTTATAGGTTTATATGTGTGTATGTATTTAGTGATATAGGTAACCTATATCACAGTAAGGGGTGCATGCACCACCTTACCCAGGCTGCAGTAGCAGACCTGTGGTGTCAGTTTGGATGGCCTTCCAGGGGTGGCATAATACATGCTGCAGCCCCTGGTAGGCCTCTGAGGTACCTATGCCCTTGGTACATAGTATACCATATACTAGGGACTTATAAGGGCACTCCAGATTCCAATCAGTGATGTGCCTAAGGCACATGGAAACCTTTTTACAGAGAAAGCAGATAGACTGGGGCCCTGAATAGCAGGATCCCAGTCCAACTAAGTCATAAACCAGCAAAACACCATAAAAAAAATGGGGGCAACCATATAGTCAGATTCCACCTTCCTACAACCCCCAACGTCACTCCAGGCAGAAAGGCACGTAATCAGACACTTTACATTTAAAATTAGTACCGGATCACATCGGGCAGAGGGTCAACTCCCCTTCGCCTAAATGAAGAAACCGCCCCTGGTTGTTGGTGTTATGTTGGATGGTAAATTTCAACCACAAATGACTTGCACCCAGTCCCCGCACCGAGTCACTGCACTGCGCAGTTGGCTCAACTGAAGGCTTTACTTCTTGCACTTGAACATACGGTTCCTGAATTCCCCACACTTAATGTGTGTGATTCGTATTACTGTGTACATTATTGGCAAATAGTTTAAAGGCAACACAATCAAGCATAAGATGCTTTGGGTTAAAGTGGCTGACCTCAAAGACAGTTGCCACAGGCTCATGTTACACATACATTGAGTCATCAGCGTGTGGGAGCACACATTGAAGGGAATTCTTTTGGTTAATGAAGTTCCAAATCTGCAGTTGTGACTGCTACTGTTGCTGCAACTACTCGTTCTAAAATGAGAATAGAAAGTGATATCTTGCCTGCCGTTATTGCTCATAAAGACAGCACCCCTTTACCTAAGGGGTTTCCTTCTTAATATTCTTATCAATTAAGTAGACAGAACATCCCTTTTGTTACTATTCCAGGGGTTGGCAATCGTTTGATTCCCAACCAAGACCGCAGGCTAGCTTTAGTGATAGCGGCACATGAAGGTGTTGCTTCTCTATATGCAGGTGTGGTGGTCACAATTTCCTTTCTACAGCAACGTTATTGGTGGCACGGCTTATATCAGCAGGCCAAAAAATATGTCCTGTGTTGTGACATTTGTTAACAAATGAAAACTTCCACCGTGGCTCATCCACAGCAGACACACCTGTTGATTTCCAATAAGCTGTTTGGCTGCATTTATCTGGACCACTGTGGTTCATTGATTTAGGACACTGCATTTAAATTTATTTTAGTTGCAATTGATTCTTACTCCAGGTTCCTCTGGGTTTGGCCACAGCGTTCAGTTGACCCTCAAACTGTTATTAAAGACATGCAAGTCTTTATCGGGACATATACATGCAGTACACTCCACTCGAACCAGGACCCGGCTTTCACTTCCAAAGCGTATAGGGATACTATGGAGTCACTGTGTGTACAGGTGAATTATTCTTCTCCATACTGGCCTGAGGGCAATTCTGTTGTGGAGAGGATGAACCGTGACTTAAAGCAGTCCTTAGCAGCTAGAGTTTTAGGCAATGGGCGTAGTTGGATCCATCACCTATATGGGGTTCAGAGGCTCTTAATAACCTCACTGAAAGATCTCTGGGTGGGCAGACCCCGTACAAAGTACTTATTGGCATCAACATGTATGTTCCAGACCTTGATGGTTCAGATGGTGGCATCCTCACCCTTCATCGTAGATAATCGTTGTGCTGTCTTACAGGATCTACAAAAGTGACGCCAAAGCAAATGAACACTTGAAGACGTCTCCCTCTGCCAGAATCGAGGAGAAACCAGAACCTTCTGGCTGGATTCCAAAGCTTGGGATCTCGTTTGGGAGAAGGTGGTGGACAAAAAGGAGTTCGGCCCCTCATACCGAGCACCAGTGCCAGTCATTGGTGTCCAGGGCACAAGAACTGTTATCCTACCACCGCATCCTGGTTCTAAAGGCAATCGCTTTGTCTCCATTGAATATGTCAAATTACACCATATGGCTAATTCTAAATAGTAGACCACGAGCAACCCTCGCTACCATATGGTACATTCCTCTGTAGATAGTGAGCACCACCAAAGGAGTTTCTCCCCAGCTGGGGGGGGGGGGGTGAGGGAGAGAATACTCTGCAATTACTTCCTGCATCCGCAACTCGAACCACGACTGAAGTAAGCATAGCTTTTACTACTGCATCTTCTGCAGCTGATGTTGTTTATACTGATCCACCTTCGGTGGATCCACCTCTTCTGGATTTTTCAAATCCTGTTAAAGAATCTGAGCAACCAGTTTTTCAAATAAATGCATCTGGGTATTACATTGATCGGTATGATTTTTATTCTGCCAGCTTTTGCATTTTAGACACTCCTCCTGCACGGATCTGTGTTTTCTTTTCATGGCTGAAACACACTTATCTGGTCCTGCCTTTGATATATGTTTGGATAACACTTTCCTATTCTATTTCTATGTATTGGATTTGTGATTGTTTTTTTTTCCTGCTGATCAATGGCCATTACCTTCCAGAATGTTCTGCTACAGAACTGGTCAATGGGGTGTTGGCCCCCACTCTTCCTCCCATAAACTTAAAAGAGACTTGTCTCTAGTGAACATTTCAGCTGTTCCAGTAACTGATGGAATTGTTTCGGATAAAGTTCTTTTCAACATATTCGGTCCTCTGGAGATCCTGCAGATACCATATATATTTTCTATGGGGGATGTTATAGTACCTGGGTTATATTCAGACAATTGGGACTTTGAAACTGTAAACTCCATGCTCTTGGAGCTGGAATATTATACTGTTTTGAATCAGAGGATTTGTACCTTAATTCTGCTAATTATGCTGACATGTTCTGTTATCACCATTACAGCCATCGTTTTCTGCATCGGGCCAGTGTTCAACATACACTTTTCAAGTACACACTATGGGAACATTGCCCAACTCCCCCACAAGGGAGTTCTAAAACATACAAAGATAAATTCACATATTTTTTCAGGATATGACACCTCAGATCAATCAATCAATTAATCAGGGGGTTTAAAGCGCGCTACTCACCCGTGAGGGTCTCAAGGTGCTGGAGGGTGGGGGGGGGTGCAGCTCCGGTTCAGCCGAAGAGCCAGCACTTGAGACTCTTTCTGAAGGTGTGTAGCGTAGGGGAGCATCTGATGTTGACTGGAAGCTCGTTCCAGGCTGTAGCCACGATGTAGGAGAAGGCTCTTCTGCCCGCTCTGGTTCTGCGGATGCGTAGGGTTTCTGCTAGGGTGAGGTCGGCGGAGCGGAGGTCCCTTTTGGGTACGTGGAAGGAGACTCTTTCATTGAGGTATTTGGTTACGGAGTTGTGGAGAGATTTGTAGGTGTGGGTGAGTAGCTTGAAGGCTACTCTCTTCTGGACGGGGAGCCAGTGGAGGTCTCATAGGTGTTGGGTGTTGTGCTCATGTCGTGGGATGCCGAGGACGAGTCTGGCCGCGGTGTTCAGGATGGTCTGGAGTTTGCGTAGCAGGGATTTGTTGATTCCAGCGTAGAGGGCTTTTCCGTAGTCCAGTCTGCTTGTTATGAGTGCGTGGGTGATGGTCTTTCTGGATTCAGGGGGGATCCACTTGAAGATCTTGGGGAGGATGCGGAGGGTGTTGAAGCAGGTGGAGGCGATGGCGTTGATCTGTCGGGTCATGGTGAGGGAGGAGTCGAGTATGATGCCGAGGGTCCGGGCGTGGTCCATGGAGGTGGGGGGGTGCTGAGGGCAGAGGACCACCAGGAGTTGTCCCAAGCTGAGGGGGTGGGTCCAAGGACGAGGACTTCCGTCTTCTCCGAGTTGAGCTTCAGACAGCTGCTGCTCATCCAAGCTGCGACGTCTTTCATTCCTTCTTGGAAGCTGAGTCTGGTGGTTTCAGGGTCCTTCGTGAGGGAGAGGATGAGCTGGGTGTCGTCGGCGTAGGATACAATGCTGAGTCCATGCTGTCTGACGATGGTGGCGAGGGGGGCCATGTAGATGTTGAAGAGCGTGGGGCTGAGCGATGATCCTTGTGGTACTCCACAGTGGATCTCTGTGGGTTCGGATAGGCAGGGCGGGAGCCTGATCCTTCGGGTTCTGCCGGCAAGGAAGGAGCATAGTCAGTCAAGGGCGGTTTCCTGTATTCCGGTGTCGTGGAGTTTGGCTGCGAGAGTGCGGTAGGAGACGGTGTTGATGGCTGCGGAGAGGTCAATTAGGATGAGGGCTGTGGTTTGGCCTTGGTTGAGGAGCGTGCGGATGTCGTCTGTGGCCACAAGGAGGGTGGTCTCGGTGCTGTGGTTGCTGCGGAATCCGGATTGGGTGGGGTCGAGGATGGAGTTCTCTTCGATCCAACATCATATTATTTCAAATTAGTCCCTAGACCACCAACGAAATATATGCTTACACAAACTAAGTTAATATATACAGCTTTGTTTGTCACCCAGTTAGCCCTTTAAGGCTATGATTATTGGAAGGGCACAATTGACTTGAAATTGATTTGGGGAACTGAACCTTGGCAAGTTCAGGGAATAAAAATTTTTTAGCATATTTAATCCCAACACAAATGATCTTTCTGAATGACACCGTCTAGCAGACCACATTCAATTTAAAGAAATGAATGCCCCGGATATCCCTTCCATTGCCCGCTTCGATAAATGGCAAAGTTCGACAAATTATACTGAAGAACAACTCAATAGTATGGTGCAGAGCAGTACATTTAGGGCCTCATGGTTGGTTATTGTGGCCAGTAGACACAAATGAGTGTCATGCTCATTTTTGAATTCCACACCGGGGTTTAAGACAAGCCGACCCCACCTCAGATATTCCCAATCACAACATTCAGGTATTGTTACCACCTATTCGGTTGAGGAAATTGTGTCAACAATGTTTGGAACATTCCACACTATCTCTAGTGAAACAACACCTTTCTCTGCTGTACGAAGACATGGACTTATCAGATTTTATATTAGGCCCTAGGTCCCCACATTCAAAATGATTAATTTATGCTACATATAATGAAATTTGGAAATTATCACAAATGGAAGCTGCTTCACATTTAAGACAAATTGATCATGATAATTTGGATGAAGTGCTTGCTCTTGTTGATAATAGTATTAATACGATGTCTTCTCGCATTTATAATTTGAATAATATTGTGTCATCTGTTATTGATACTATGTAAAGTGACATGTCAACATAGTAGCATGTGCAAAGCCAGCTTAGATCTATCATGCAGTTTAGTTGGACACTTCAAACTCTTAACAATGGGCACATACCTTGGCACTATCTGAATTCCAGCAGCTTATTTTTGCCTTTCAATTAAACACTCAAAACAACAACTGATGGCAACGAATGATTCCACCTATACAATGTTGCATTTAGAGAAGTAAGAACAGCTCCCATTTACAAAAGCCGAAACACCATGAGCTGTTTAGTTAATACACAGCATAATTTCTTTACCAATTTCAACATTTCAATTAACAGCCTGCATGAAACATTACCCTGTCGGTAGATATGAACCCCAAGTGGCAGTTTCATTCATGAATTATGGTCACTCCCCTTTTCCTACATTGTGAATGTGCCAGCAAAGAGGTTTTCCTTACTTGAAAAGAATGCAACTCTTCTGTCGGACAGTCCTTTGTTTATGAACAGGTGACCGTCCACGGTGCATGTAATGCTTCGGTAGCAAATTTGGCCTGTTATCTAAAACTAATGCCAGGTCCGGTAATACTTCCACTTTTTACTGTCCTTTCAAATGGAAGTTATGTAATGCTAAGCATCACATGTTGAAATAACATCCTGTTTCCCCCTACACAAGGAGCTTTGGATGACCCGTTTAGGACTTTCATTCCAACTTTGAAAGCGGATTTCAACAAGCTAAGCAGACTCAAAGCACTATTGTTTCAAAAAGAAGTACCATTAACATCTGCAAAAGAAACTTTTGAATTGCAAGATGCAAGGACATCCAGTGAGATGTAGTCCTTGTTGAAATCAAACCTCACACTGCATTTCATGTGAATTAGTTCATTGTAGTATTTTTAACGCATCTAATACTGCCGGACTTGCACATTTCTTTAAGATTCTAGGCTCCGGCTTAGTCAGTCCATTTCAAACAATCTTTGGAGTAATACTGACTTTATTTCATTCCCTTTTTTCTAGTGTGTTCGGAGAATTCCCACTGCTGTTGTTCATCATTAGCAGCATTTTGGTCCTATTTTTGCTCCTCTGCAATGGATGTTCCGTTTGCACGCCCACTAGTACTACCACTGCTCCACCTGTGTCGTGAGCGTATGCTTCGATACTTTGGAATCTTACTACTCCAAGAATTGGACCTTGATTGGTCATTAACATTCGGACCTGCCTGGTTTACTTGTGTGCAACCTGCGTTTCACTGCCTCTGGTGCCCCTTCAAATATGCACTGGATATTTGCTTGGCTTTGCAGACTCCTGCTCCTGTGGACATTGAACTGCTGATAAGTCCATTAGCGACCCATTTTCAGAGTTGTTCCTTGGGCCTACGGCTTCTTCACAATGCGAACTATGAACCACTCTTTCCAGAGGAGATGGGTGCATCGGCACATGAATCACTAAATATTGGCTCTAATAACATGGATGCAGGTTGCCCAGCTAATTTCTCAGCATCGACTGAGACTGAGGATCATGTCTGTTCTCTGAAACTTGTGAACTGAATTGTCGATCAATCATCTTGTTCGGAGACAGAATCCTTTTTGATTTGCTGGCCTTTGAATTTGCGAGAGACATAATGGATACCTCCAACTCACCTTAATTTGGTTGCATTTTCTAGATTGACATGTTAGTTTTTATTATAACCTTTTTTATAACATGCTCAATAGAAATGCTTTAAGTTTGCTTCTCTTGTGACTTCACGCTTATTATTTAACTACTTTTTGTGTTACTGTCCCTACCAAAGGGAGGGTGTCGTGTCTTCCCTATGGCACCCATTGTCGGTTTCCCTATGTTAACCTAACCTTGCATGTTGTAAGCCACTTTTGCTTTGCACATGTTACAAAATATCATGCTTGCTTTTGTGCCACATTGTTATTTTACAAGTAGGCTGCACATGTTTTTGTATCTTGTTCTTTTGCTGGGATTCAGTAAGAACATCTAATACAATTGTTAAATAACACTGTTCCCTGTTATTCTATATGGTCGGACACTAACACTTAGACAAAATAAACCAATCCAGCTTCTGTTTTTGAACACATAATTTTTATCATATTAGCTGGGACTTGTCGTTTTCAAAACACAGACAGAAGACATTCTCACAGAGCAGAAGTCCAGAGAGGAGAGAGTGGCACCAGCTGAGATGTATAAGAGCTATCGATAAATGCCAGGTATGGGGTTTGTCATTAATCCCAGAGAACTATAATATATCACTGTGCTTCTATAGTGCGGGTAGGCATAGAGAAATCTATCAGCTAATATGACAGGGCTTATTATTGTGTGTGGTCTCCTAATTATGCTAATCACATTGTTAACCTGCATATGGTTCCTGATTACAGCGCAGTTGCCCCATAATAAAGCACAATAGTTTCAATAAATATTGTAAGCTTTCTTCGTGTCTCTTTTTCATTTTTTGTGGACATGTATGAGTGAGAGCATAAAAGGTGATGACCTGCTATGGCAATCCCTGAGAGGGTCTAGAGTGTTGTGCTCTGGGCTGCCAAATCACTTGTCTCTCTGGAAAGGTTAGGAGAGCAAGTGAGGGACTATTAGCTAGTCAGATTTGGGACCATTGGTACTGATGTGTAATGATGACTCAGTAGCTACATACTGATGTTCTATGGTTCCAGGCATAGTTCTGTTTCTATATAGTGTAACATAATTAATAATAATATTTATTTTACATTATATGAATTTAAATAATATTTTAAATGTATTAATACTAAATATATATACATATAAATATATATGCATATATATATATATGTAGCCAGTAGGTAGTTATAGTTAGAACCTTGTTTCCATAGGAAAAGCGTTTTCTGATTTGCCAATAACTTTGGCGCCGTTTGACGAATCTTCACGAAATTTTCAAAACTAATTGTTCACTCAGGTTAGCTCCTGTCTTGAATGTTTCGGGGTGATTCGTCAAGCGGGGGCCGTGAAAAAAGGGGGCTCCCAAAACGTGTTTTCTCCATGTTAATTTCCATAGGAAACTTTAGACGGCTACAGCCTGAACTGCAGAATGGAATTACACCAAATTTGACAGAGAGATTGCTCTTGGTCCAGAAAGCACGCTTTTTTTAAAATGGTGTTATTCCGTTCAGTAGTTTTTGAGATATTTAAAGATTTACAGATATCGATATTTGAGAATTGTGAGATCTGATTCGCTGAGCCCTCCCGAGCACGAGCTTGCCTCTTATTGACTGCCAACACTTCAAACCAGGAAGTGTTGGCAGCCATCTTGTGACTCGGTACCGAGGGAGAAGGAAAAAGGTGAGAGGAACATTAAAAAAGAAGAAAAGGGGGCAGGGTAAAAACACCCTGACCCCCTAGGCCTGGTCAGGGGGTCCCACAGAAACCCCGGGCCAAAAAAAGCATTTTTTTAAAACAAAATCGGCGGGATTTGAGCACTTGGCGCGACTCCGGCCGAAAAAAAAAAAAAAACCTGGGTGGGCCAGGTCCCGGGGGCAATCCCAATTTATGTGGCGGGGGCCCACAGGGGCCCCCACAGCCCCGGGGACCGCCACCTCCCCGGGGCTTTATTATTTATGTGCAGGGGGCACGTGGTCCCCCCGCAGCCCCGGGGACCACCACCTTCCCGGGGCATTGTTAATTATGTTCGGGGGGCCTGGTTGCCCCCCAATCCCTGGGGACCGCCACCTCCCTGGGGCTTAAATAAAATTGAAAAGTGTGGGGGGGCTCCTGCCCTGGGGACCACTACCTCCACGGGGCACTCATTATTTAAATGCGGGGGTCTGTTGTGGACCCCCGGCCCCGGGGACCACCACCTCCCTGGGGCTATGCAAATGATGGGAGAGGGGCCGCGCGGCCCCCCTCCTGGAGCCCTCGATGGCCCTGGGGTCCGCCACCCCCCAGGGCCGGCTCCTGTAATGTCCCGGGGTGCCCACCCCCGGGACATTGCTGTTTGCTATGACAGGGCGGAAGCACGGCTCCCGCCCTGTCACTCCCGCCCTGTCATAGCAAACTCTGCTTCGCTTCATGGAAGCAAGAGCAGGAAACCTGCTCTCGCTTCCATGAAGCGAAGCAGAATTGCTTTTAGGCAAGGGGAGCTGCATGTCAGCAGCTCCCCTTGTCCAAAAGCAATGCCGGCTCCCGCAGGAGGCGAGGAGCCGGCAGGGACCGTGGCGGCATTGGGGCTCCCCCCACGGTCCCCAACGCTGAGGGCTGGCCCCGGGGGATGGGGTCCCCATGGCCAGAAGTGGCCCAGGAGGGGGGCAACGCAGCCTCCCTCCCAATTTTTTTTAAAAAAACGACAAGGCTGGCCAGGCCCCGGGGATGGGGTCCCCGGAGCCAGAAGTGGCCCAAGGAAGCATGGCCCCCCTCCCATAAAATTAAAAAAAATAAAAATAAATGGAAACTCGCCGGAGGCCCCGCCCCCTCCCTGCATGACTCTACAAATGCGCCGCCTGGCACGCTCTGCGTTGGGGGATTAATTCCCAATTGCTAGTGAGGGTCCCTGGGGGCCAACTAGGCCACCAGGAACCTCCAGTAAGCCCCACACAGTGGGATTGCTGAGAGGTGGTACGAGGCCACGCCCCCTTTTTACACCACTCTGCAAACGCGCCTCGTGGCGTACTGCTGGTGGGATGATGAAGTCCCCTTGTGTCCTGAGGACCTCAGGACTGAAGTGGACTTCATCCCCCAAGCAGCAGTGTGCCAGGAGGCGCGTTTGCAGAGTGGTGTAAAAAGGGTGTGTGGCCTCGTACCACTCTCAGCAATCCAGCTGTGTGGGGCTTACTGGAGGTACCTGGTGGGCTAGTTGGCCCCCAGGGAGTATTCAAGGGGCCTTAATCCCCCAACTTAGAATGCGCCAAGAGGCGTGTTTGCATAGTGGTGGAGAAAGGGGGCGTGGCCTGTAAAAACCTTAGAAATTCACTGAAAAAACCATAGGTTTCAGGGATGTTATAGTTAGAAATTAGCATTTAAAAAACCTTAGAAATTCACTGAAAAAACCATAGGTTTCAGGGACGTTATAGTTAGAAATGAGCATTTAAAAAACCTTAGAAATTCACTGAAAAAACCACAAGTTTCAGGGACGTTATAGTTAGTTGGACATTTCACTTGTACAAAACCAGAGATATTCGGCCGTTATAGTTAGTTGAGCTAACTATAACTCGCGCCCCCGCAATGCACTGCTGATGACATCACATATTACATCATTCATGACATGGTCAGTGACATCAATGATGACATTACTGATGACATCTCAAATGACATCACTGATGACATCATCCACGTGATAATCTGATGCACCTCCTCACACCCTAATATAACCTTTGATAAACCCACTCTAAAATACAGACTACCATTTTCGAAACCTTAGACACACCAATACCAGTTACTACATACCCACTCACTGATTCCTAGGTCTACACACACATCCACTCATTCACCCATACAGTCACTCATCAATACAACACTATCATATGCACTCATACACCTATACAGAAACTCAAACACCGCCACTCATCCATAGAGTTACTCACACACCTAGTCAGTCATGCAAAGAATCAATCACACTCCCATTTACTCACCTATATAGTTATACACACACCACCTCACTTATTCATACAGATACTAACACATACTTACTCTCTTATGCAATCACTGACACAAGCAAACACTCATCCATACAGTCACTCTCACAATCACTCACTCTCCCATATAGTCATTTATATACTCCAACACTCACATATACTGCCTTTCACATATGTAGTTACTCACACATGTACCACTGAGACATCCATTCACTCACCAACACACCCATACACACACTCACCCACCCATACAGCCCTTCACTCTTGAACCCATATACCCAGTGAATCACCCACTCACACATCTATGCACAGAGTCACACACCCCCCACCCACCCAAACAGATACTCAGGCACACATACAGATACTCAAACAACCAATCAATAACACATATAGACACTCATGTAGCTACCTACCAACTCATGCAGGTGCTTACACAGCAACTGACAGACTGATACAGACATTCACACAGTTTAGTCACTAACTCATGCATTCCGTAAGACACGTTCAATCACTCACTTATACAGTCAGTCGCACACCTACTAAATCAAAAATTCAGACACTTATACACCCACTCATTCCTCAATACACCTTGGCATATATATATAAATAAAACATTTTTAAACTTTACAGAAACACACAGTCACTGGATGATGTCATCAGTGATGTCATCAGTGATGTAATTTGCGATGTCATCAGTGATGTCACTGACCATGTCATGAATGATGTAATATGTGATGTCATCAGCAGTGCATTATGAGGCGCGAGTTATAGTTAGCTCAACTAACTATAACGGCCGAATTTCTCTGGTTTTGTATGAGTGAAATGTCCAACTAACTATAACGTCCCTGAAACCTGTGGTTTTTTCAGTGAATATATATATATATATACATACACACACATATATACATAAATTCATATTAATATATTTAAAATATTTTAAAAAAATGAATGTGTTGTAACCTGAATATTTTATTGAAATATAAATATTTTCATAGTAATACTTTTAAAATATGAAAAAATATAATGTAAAATACATGTTTTATTAATTATTTTACACTATAAGCACACACATATATAAATATGTAAATATAGACACATATATATGTTTATATAAGTATTTATTTATGGTGGGTGTGCCTGTATGGGTGAGGGAGTGGTCATGTGAGTGGCTCTATGGGTGGGCAAGTGGGTGTGTTGTGATGGTATGGGTGAGTGAGTGGGTGTCTGAATGGTTGTATGAGTGAGTGACTCAGTGTGTAAGTGGCTGTATCGGTGAGTGAATGACTGTCTGAGTGGGTGTTTGATTAACTGAATAGGTGTGTGAGTGGCTGTATTGGATAGTGTCCATGTGAATGACTGTATGGGTGACTGAGTGGATGTGTGAGTGCTTGTATGGATATGTGAATGGTTGTGTGGGTGTGTGAGTGAATGTGTGAGTGTTTGTATGGGTGAGTGAGTGTGCATGTTGAGAGGTTGTATGGGTGAGTGAGTGAATGTGTAGGTGAATAAGTGTGTGTATGAGCAGTTGTATGGGTGAGTGTGTGACTATGTGAGTGGTTGTACAGGTGAGTGAGTGGTTGATGAGTAGCTGTATGGGTGAGTGAATGGTTGTGTGAGTTACTGTGTGAGTGAGTGAGTGGGTGTATGAATGCCTCTATGGAGGTATGACTGGGTATATGAGTACTGGTAGGGGTCTGTTAATGGGTATGTGAGTGGTAGTGTGGGTATATGAGAGGGGGTACAAGAGGTTATATGGAGGTATGAGTAGGTATATGAGTGGTTCTGTGGATGATGTTATCAGTGATGTCATCAGTGATGTTATTTGAGATGTCATCAGTGATGTCACTGACCATGTAATGAGTGATGTAATATGTGAGGTCATAAGCAGTGCATAGGGTTTAAGTTATAGTTAGCTCAGGTAACTATAACTGCTGAATTTCTATGGTTTTGTGTGTGTGGCATCTGATTCTAACTATTCCGTCCCAGTAACCTTTGTTTTTTTCATTGAATTTCTAAGTTTTTTAAAATTCTATTTCCTAACTATAACGTTCCCTTACCCTTTGGATTTTTAAGTGAATTTCAAAGGTTCTTTTAAATTTTATTTCCTAACTGTTGCCTGTAACCTTTGAGAGTAGGTTTGTGAGTGGCTATATAGGTCGGTGAGTAGATGTGTGAATAGCTGGGTTGGTCGGTGAGTGGGTGTGTGAATGGCTGTATGGGTCTGTGAGTGGGTGTGTGAGTGGCTGATGGGTGTATGAGTGAGTGTGTGAGTAGTTTTGAGGGTATGTGAGTGGATTGGTGTATCGGTGAGTGGGTTTGTGAGTACCTATATGGGTCTGTGTGTGGGTGTGTAAGTGGCTGGATGGGTCTGAGAGTGGCTGTGTGATTGTATCCTTGTGTGTATGGGTATGTAAGTGGCTGTATGGGTGTATAAGTGGGTGTGTGAATAGCTGTGTGGGTGAGTTAGTTGCTGTCTGAGTGGCTGTATTGGTGAGTGAGTGGGTGTGCCTGTGGCTGTATGGGTGAGGGAGTAGTTGTGTGAGTGGCTCTATGGGTGGGAAAGTGGATGTGTAGTGAAGGTATGGGCGAGTGAGTGGGTGTCTGAATGGTTGTATGAGTGAGTGACTCAGTGTGTAAGTGGCTGTATTAGTGAGTGACTGTCTGAGTGGGTGTTTGATTAAGTGAATAGGTGTGTGAGTGGCTGTATTGGATAGTGTCTGTGTGAATGAATGTATGGGTGAATGAGCGGATGTGAGTGCTTGTATGGGTATGTAAGTGGTTGTGTGGGTGTGTGAGTGAATGTGTGTGTGAGTGTTTATATGGGTGAGTGAGTGTGCATGTTAAGAAGTTGTATGGGTGAGTGAGTGAGTGACTGTGTAGATAAATAAGTGGGTATGTGAGTAGCTGTATGGGTGAGTGTGTGGCTATGTGAGTGGCTGTACAGGTGAGTGACTGGTTATATGAGTGGCTGTATGGGTAACTGAATGGTTGTGTGAGTTCCTGTGCAAGTGAGAGAGTGGGTATCTGAATGCCTCTATGGAAGTGTGAGTGGGTATATGAGTACTGGTAGGGGTCTGTTAATGGGTATGTGAGTGATTGTGTGGGTGTGTGAGAGGGGGTACGAGAGGTTGTATGGGGGTGTGTGAGTGGTTCTGTGGATGATGTTATCAGTGATGTCATCAGTGATGTTATTTGAGATGTCATCAGTGATGTCACTGATCATGTCATGAGTGATGTCATCTGTGAGGTCATAACCAATGCACTGCAAGGTTTCAGTTATAGTTATCTCAGGTAACTATAACTGCTGAATTTCTATGGTTTTGTGTGTGTGGCATCTGATTTTAACTATAACGTCCCAGTAACCTTTGTTTTTTTCAGTGAATTTCTAAGGTTTTTTTAATTCTATTTCCTAACTTTAACGTCCCTATACCCTTTGGATTTTTTAGTGAATTTCAAAGGTTCTTTTAAATTTTATTTCCTAGCTGTTACCTGTAGCCTTTGAGAGTAGGTGTGTGAGTGGCTATATAGGTCGGTGAGTGGGTGTGTGAATAGCTGGATTGGTTGGTGAGTGGGTTTGTGAAGGGCTGTATGGGTCTGTGAGTGGGTGTGTGAGTAGCTGGATGGGTGTATGAGTGGGTTTGTGAGTAGGTTTGAGGGTATGTGAGTGGGTTGGTGTGTCAGTGAGTGGGTTTGTGAGTACCTATATGGGTCTGTAAGTGGGTGTGTGAGTGAATTTACAAGTGGCTGTATGGGTCTGTGAGTGGCTGGATTAGTCTGAGAGTGGGTGTGTGAGTGGCTGTATGGGTGTGTGAGTAGTTATATGGGTATGTGAGTAGCTGTGTGAGTGGCTGTATGGGTTTGTGAGTGGGTGTGTGAATGGCTATGTGGGTGTGTGAGTGGGTGTGTAAGTGACTATACGGGTCTGAGTGGCTGTCTGCATGTCTGTGTGGGTGTGTCAGTAGCTGTGTGAGTAACTGTGCCAGAACAGAACCTCACCTGCTCCTTTATTCAACAAAAGTCCACAGTTTTGCACAAAACTTCTACCCAACTGGAATACCTCCTACTGGTTAATTAATAAGTGTTAACTCGTTGGATTGTTCCTCAAGTGTCTTCTTCCAGAAATCTGTGATAATATGAATCTTCCTATAGCGAAGGTGACAAGACTACAAAGAGGTGACTCTCTACCAAACAAGGGTATTTCCTCTTACCTCTATGAAGTAAGTGCTTCTTTGTTTAGTGGAGATGTCCTCATATTCCTCTGCATAGAGAACACATCACTAAAATTAGTGGGAAATGCGCATGGGGCCTTTTGGTTAGCTGTCCAGCAACATGGGAATAGGTGAGAGGGGCTTTCTCTACTACTAAGGTGGGCGGGGCGAGCTGAATGGGCAGAGCCTCCAAGTGATTTTGCACATTTGCATACTCATAGTATTTTGAAGGGAGAACCATGCACTCTGCTCTCACCAGGAGTTGACAAGAAAGAACCCACTTGTCACAGTCACTACAGATTGTGCTGCGAGAGTTCAACAATGCATTCACCTCCACCTAGGATTTTAGATCATTTTTCAATGTGGAATTGCTGAGGAAACACACTTGCTTTGCCTTCACCAAGCCCAGGAACTTAGGATCATTTTCTCTTTACAGAAGGGGAGCGGGCCACACGGCCCCCTTCCCAGCTGATTTTGGCCACAGGGACCCTATCCTCTGGGGCCAAGCCACTTGATGCTGTATGCCCTGCAGCCCACCCAGGGCACCCAGTGTGCAATGTTGAGGACTACAGGGGGAGCCCCAATGCCCCCGCAGTGCCTGTCAGCTACCCTCCTCCATCAGGAGCTGGCATTGCTACAGCATGCAGGGAGCAGAAAAAAAATGCTGCCCCCTGCCTGTGGGATCTGTTTTCCTGCCCACCTAACAGTGAGTAGGAAAACTGATGAAAAACGTACCCCCAGAGGGTGGGAGCAGTTTTCCTATTCCCGCCCTCTGGGAGCTGACTTATTGTTTGCATAGTGGGAGCTCTGGAAGCTACCACCAAGCGAGAGAAAACAGCTATGTCCTGGGGGTCGGCACCCCGGGACATTGGGAGCTGGCCCTGGGGGGTGGCAGTCCCCAGGGCCATTAATGGCTCCAGAAGGGGGTCTCTCCTTTGTTTTGGCAGGGCCTGCCCTAGGGAGGTGGTGGTACCCCACTACCTCCCCGGGGCAAGGCCAAATTCATAATTCCTTGTAGCCCCGGGGAGGTGGTGGTCCCCGGGGCCAAAAATGCCCAAGAGGGGGGCTGCCGGCACCCTTTCCATTTTATAATTCATCTTGGCCCCCGAGATTGGTGGTCCCCAGTGCCATTATGGACCCAGGAGGGGGGTCCGAGTGGCCCCCTTCCCCTGTTATAGTTTGGCCTTGTCCTGGGGAGGTAGCAGTCCCTGAAGCCATAAACAGCCTGGGTAGGGATCCTGGGTAAGGGGGGTTGCACGGCTCCCTCCTCCTAAAATTTCAGGAAGATTCGTCAAACTGCACCAAAGTAATAAGCAAGCCAAAAAAGCTTTTCCTATGGAAGCTAGGGCCTAACTATGACTCCCTAGACTTATGCACCCACTCACAAACTCAAAGAGACTCATGCGCGAATATATGACGTTACAACGCAAGCAATTACAACGCATGCTTTTACAATGCAGTTTTTACATCGCAACTACCATTACATTGCATGATTTTACAACGCATGCCATTACAGCGCATTTTGAAAAACTACCATTACAACGCATTCCATTACAACGCATACCATTACAATGCATACCATTACAACGCATAATACTTTTAGGGCAACAGTAGGGTAAGTGTTGGATAGTGTAGGAGTAAAAATTACTATTCCCACTCCAGTGAGTACAACAGTAGGGTATGTGTTGGATAGTGTAGGGGTAAAAATTACTATTCCCACTCTAGTGAGTGCAACAGTAGGGAAAGTGTTGGATAGTGTTGGGGTTAAAAATGACTATTCCCATTCACCCCAAAACCCATACCCACCCTAAAAGTAAAAAATCTCTATTGCTTACCTTATAATGCGTTGTAATGGCATGCGTTGTTATGGTATGCATTGTAATGGCATGCGTTGTAGTGACATGCGTTGTAATGGCATGCGTTGTAATGGCATGAGATGTAAAGGCAGTTGCGTTGTAACAGCTGAGTTGTAAAGCAGTGTGATATAATGACTGCGTTGTAATCGATGTTTCCCCTCATACGCCTGCTCACATATCCACTCAGGCACTCATGCACCCACTCACATACCCCTTCGCACACTTATGCACCCAGTCACAGACCCACTCAGAGACTCATTCACCCACTCACAAGCCCACTCAGGCACTCATGCTCCCAGTCACAGACCCACTGAGAGACTCATGCACCCACTGACACACCCACTCAGAGACTCATGCACCCAATCACAGACCCCACTCAGAGACTTATGCATCTACTCACAGATACACTCAGAGACTTATGCACCCACTCACAGACCCACTCAAAGACTCATGCAGACACTCTCAGACCCACTTAGGGGCATATTAACAACAACCCGCGATAATTATCGCAGAACGCGCTTAGCGCGTTTTTAATTATTGCCATCTATCGCCGGATTACATCGCCCTGTTAGCGTTGTATTAGCAACGCTTTTCTCACATGCGATGTAAAATCCTGCGATAGACGGCGATAAGCATCATTAGCGTACGTAATCCAGCGATATGGGAACTGCGCTAATGAAATGCTTGGTAATCGGGAGATGTGGACTTAAACTTCCAATCCACCTCCCATTCATAGTATGGTTAAGTCAGATTATCAGCAGGAGTTAAATACCTGAGAAAAAGGGGCCTTAGCGCTACTTTTGACATCGCTTCGCGGAACCGGTGCAGCGTTGTAAATAATGCGAAGCTGTGGTAGCGAGGGTTTGTCATGTAGAATTTCTAAGGTACGCCCACTTTGCATGTCATTAGCGATGTCTATCGCTGACATGCAAAGTGGGGAAAAAAACGACTGTTATCGCAAGGAAACTCGCGCTACTGCATGGTAGCGAGTCCTTGTAAATTGTGCGATAACAAAATCGCTGCTTTTTCGGCGCTATGTGCCGAAAAAGCGGCAATACATCTCTTGATAATATGCCCCTAAGAGACTTACACACCTACTCAGAGACTTATGCATTCTCTCACAGACCCACTCAGGGACTCATGTACCCACTCACAGACCCAATCAGACACTCAAGCACCCACTTACACACTCACTCAGATACTCATGCACCCACTCACATATCCATTCAGAACTTACACACCACTCACACACCTACTCAGAGACTCATGCATCCACTCACAGAGCCCCTCAGAGACTCATGCACCTACCCAGAGACCCCCTCAGAGACTCTTGGACCCACTCAGAGGCCCACTCAGACACTCATGCAACCACTCACAGACTAACTCAGAGACTCATGCACCACTCACAGATCTACTCACAGACTTATGCACCCACTCACAGACCCACTCAAAGACTCATGCACCCACTCACAGATCCACTCAGACTTGTGCACCCACTCACAGTCCCACTCAGAGACTCATGCACCCACTCACAGGCCCACTAATGCACCCACTCACAGACCAACTCAGACACTTATGCACCCACACAGAGACATCCTCAGAGATGCATGCACCCACTCAAAGATCCACTCAGATGCTCACACACTCACTCACAGACCCACTCAGAGACTCATGTACCCACTCAGAGACCCACTCAGTCACCAGTAGGAAGTTATAGTTAGGACCAAGTTTCTATCAAAAAGGTCATTTTCAGTTGCCTATATCTTTGGCGCAGGTTGATCAATCTTCATGAAATCTTCCCAAAAAAATGTGCCTGTTACTTCAGATGCTGTTTGGAAAGTTTGGGGGAATTTCGTGTAGCGGGGGCCAGTAAAAAATGAGGGGTCCCAAAATGCATTTTCCCCATGTTAATTCCCATAGAACATTTAGACACAACTACAGCCCGAACTGCTGGACGAAATGGCACCAAATGTAGCAGAAAGCAAGCTGCTGAACCACAGATCTTGCTTTTTGTGATTTGGTATAAATCTGTTCAGCAGTTTGGGAGATATTAATTGGAAATTAAATTTGTATATATGGGGATGCGGATCCTCCACGGATTCAACGCAAATCCTCCATGGATCCAACAGTCCCCATGTTGAAATCTGATTGGCTGCCAACACTTCAACCAGCAAGTGTTGGCAGCCATCTTGGAACTCGAATTAAGCAGAGTCCCACAAAAAATAAAAAAATAAAGAAAGTGCGGCAGGATAAGACTATCCTGACCCCCTAGAACTGGTGGTGGGGTTCCTCAGGGACCCCGATGAGGGTTAAAAAAAATGTAATATCAATTTTGCCATGAAATCACAGTTGGATTTGCTGATTCACAGCAATTTTGAAAAAACAGCCCGGGGTCCTGTGCATCTTTGTAAAATAGCCCCGGGGACCGCCACATCCCCAGGGCACTTTGTTAAAACTTTTGCGGGGAGCGCCCATGCAGCTCCCCTGCGCCCACGTCCTGGGGACCGCAATCCCCACAAGGCAAAAAAAAGTAAATAAAGGTGTATCAGTACGGCCTCCCCTCTCAGCCCCGGGGACCTCCACCTCCCTGGGTTTTAAATTTGAGGCGGGGGCCGAATGGACCCCTAAGCCCCAGGGACCATTCCCTCCCCAGGGCTTTTTAAAATGATGATGCGTGGGGGCCACATGGGCCCCCAAAGCCCCAGGGACCACCACCTCCCTGGGGCTTTTTTATAATTTAATGCAAAGGCCGCATGGACCCCCAAACCCCGGGGACCACCACCTCCCTGGGGCAAATAAAAGAAAGGTGGGGGGCCACACAGGCCCCCCCTCATGGAGCCAATAATGGCCTTGGAGACTGCCAGCCCCCTGGGCCAGCTCCTGCTATGTCCTGTGGTGCCCACCCCCGGGACATAGCAGTTTGCTCTG
Source organism: Calotriton arnoldi (assembly GCA_963921515.1). NCBI lineage: Eukaryota > Metazoa > Chordata > Amphibia > Caudata > Salamandridae > Calotriton > Calotriton arnoldi. The sequence goes on from CAWUFW010004821.1 coordinate 228,258, forward strand.
ACTTGGATGGAGCTTCGACCATAAAACATTCCCGCTTGTTGAGAGCTGAAGTTTCATTTGTTTTTCTGCCCACAGAGATGTGGACAGGGAAACAGAGGACAATTGCTTTGACACACAGAAAGCTGCATGTTTAACAGCTCCCTGTGTGTCAAAGCAATGCCGGCTCCCGCAGGAGGTGGAAAGCTGGCAGGAACTGCGGGGTCTTGAGGCTCTTCCGCGGTCCCCAATGGAGGTAACTGGGTGTTCTGGGTGGGACTAGGGTACCCAGAATAAAGAGGCTGGGCCCCGGGGGATGGGGTCCTCTGGGCTAAAAGTGGCCCAGGGAGGGGGCCACATGGCCCCCCTCCCCCATTTGCATATGGCTGGGTCACAGGGGATGGGGTCCTGAGGGCCAAAATCAGCCCAGGGAGGAGGCCACGGGGCACCCTTCCCTATTACAATGTAAAAAAATAAAATGCCAGGCCCTGGGGGATGGGGTCCCAGGGGCCAAAACCATCCCGGGGTGGGGAGTCTCACATATTACATCACTCATGACATGATCAGTGACATCACTGATAACATCACTAATAACATCTCAAATGACAGTATATATGTTTAACATCCATAAACTCTTAAAAACACTTACACTCACTGGATGATGTCATCAGTGATGTCATTTGAGATATCATCAGTGATGTCACTGACCATGTCATGAGTGAAGCAATATGTGAGGTCAAAAGCAGTGCATTGTGGGGACGTAAGTTATAGTTAGCTCAGGTAGCTATAACTGCTGAATTTCTCTGTTTTGTACGAGTGAAATCTGAGCCTAACTATAACGTCCCTGTAACCCATGTTTTTTTAAGTGAAAAAAAAAAATATATATATATATTCAATGAAAAACAATGGTTAAACTATTAATGCCATGTTATAGTTAAGAGAAATGTTCAGTAATAACGTAATGTTTAAACTCTGAAAACCACAGAAATTCACAAATTATAGTTATAGTTATCTGAAGTAACTATAACTTGTGCCCTAAGGTAAATATAACTTACACCCCCACCATGCACAGTCTTCTCATCAATAATTTAATTGCAAATGTTGCAGGGATATTATCAATGATGTTATAGAAGATGTGATGAGTGATGTAATAGGTGGGGTAATTAGCAGACCATGGAGAGTGCACGAGTTATAGTTACCTTAGGTCACGAATCATAGTTACTACAGATAACTATAACTAGTGAATTGCTGTGTTTTTTTTTAGAGTTTACAACTTTTCTCTGTTACCAAACATGTCATCTAAATATAACGCTACTTTAACCTTAGGTTTTTTCAGCAAATTTCTATTTTTTTTAAAGTAATATTTTATTACCATACGTAAAGACAACTGCCTGCTGTGTATGGTCAAAGGAAGTACAAGGCAGGGGGTTGGCCGCAGGCCCAAGCCCAGCAGCCAACTCCCGCAAGCAGCCAACACCACACTGCAAGGTTGGTCAAAGGCCCCCACAGGCAGACAACCCCACACTGTTGGCGAGAGGTTGGCCAGAGTACCTGGGCTGCAGTCAGGCCCTATGGCCAACCCTCGCAGGCAGCAAACCCGCATGATGCACACGAGTTTACGTTAATGTTGCCTCTGAGATATTCACCTAACTATAATGTTACTTTAACCGTTTGTTTTTACAGTGAATTTCTAAGGGTTTTTAAAAACAAAAACAGATGTTTTTATCACACCTAACTATAAAGTTACTTTAACCTTTGTTTTTTTCCGTGAATTTCTAGAGTTTTTTAATGTAAAGTAAGGTTTTATTACCATATGTAAAGCCAACCCCCTGCTGCGCAAGGCCTTTGGCCACAGGCCATGGACTGTAGTCAGGCTTTGTGGCCTAACCCCTGCAGGCAGCCAACCTCACGCTGAGCACAGCCTTCAACCATGCACAGCAGGGGGTTGGCAACCCCCCAGAGACAGCCAACTCCACAACCGTGCAGAGCCTTTGGTCATGCATGGCATGAGGTTGGCCCAAGGGCCTGGCTTGCAGCCGAGCCCTGCGTCCAACTCCTTGCAGGCAGCCAATCCCATGCTGTGCACAGTCTCTGGCTGTGCGCAGAGGGGTGTTGGCCACAGGGCTTGGTCTGCCACCAGGCCCTGTGGCCAAACTCCCAGCAGGCTGCCAACCCCATGCCGCGCACAACCTTTGGTATGCACAGCATAGGTCCTGGGCCGTGAGAAAGGCTTGTACCAGAGTTCGGTTTACGGCGTACCGCCGTCGACATGGCTAGGTGGGTGTTTGGTACTGTTAGGAGAGTGTTTCAGACTGTTAAAATACTTGCTACAAAATAAATTGGCTAGTGTATTAAAAACAAAAGCCCTCAGGCATCTCTTGTCATTAATTGAACTTTTCTCTGATCTTCCACCATGGTTATTTTAAATAAATAATTTTTGAAAATTAATTCTGCATGTGGAACATTCTATTAGCTGAATAGTCCGGCTTCAATCCATATCCAGTTCTCAACCTAAATATTGGACTGGACTATTATTGAATGTCTCTTACAATTTATTTCATGATATGTATGCAAGTAACTATTTATATATGGTAAAAATAGCTGGGGAGCAACAAAGTGATGAATAGGGGGCTTAACCCTTAGATTTCGATTTGTGCTGAATATACAAGTCTTGTTATGTATTTCCAGTTCCTAGCATTCTTATTGGATCTGCTAAATTAAGTTTACGATGCATATTCTGGTTTTGGTTGTACTACTGAATATCGACACCAATAATATCAAAACGTGTGTGCATACTAAGAAGTATATATTTACTATTCATAACTCAATATCTACCGACCTTGCAGGTATATGTACCAGCGTAGGTACGTATACATGGAATCGGGTATAGAAAATCTAGACTTAAGTACATGTTGATGTTCTTTTTCAATATTTTGTCCTTAATATTCTGTCCCACTGATATTGTGGTTCGCTATCCAGGGGGCACATCTATATTTCCATTAAATATTGCTCAAGTAGAAGTTAATGCAGACTTTCCACAGTTTTAATGGGAAGAAAATCATGATTTTATTAAAGGCACGAAGGCTAACATTATGCAGCAATACTTTATTGCTCTCACACACAGCAGCAACATGGAAAACTTAGAACTAGAACACCATTGAACTCTAGAACATAGAACATACATATAATCCAATCTCAGGCAGCCATCTTCCTTCTTTACCTAGTGCGAATTAAACAAAGTCTTTTTCAAGAACTGCGGATTTCAAATTGAAAAATCCATTCTCCATAATGTTGGCCAATATTATGCATGTTCAAAGTTCTTCCAATACTTTCTGCAACACATTTTCCACAGGTTTAAAATAGAACTTCTTAAAAGTTGTATCACTAGACCAATCTGCCCCTTCATAATACCACTCAAACTTGAACCCTTCATAAAAGCCTTACTTGCCATAGCTCCACTTACCGAATGAGCACCAAAAACACTGACAACGAACACCTGCTTTATTCATCACCTCCTTATCCCATCTCGCTAAATTTGGTGCAGACACCGCCCTAAACGGCTTCCTGAAAGAAATCAGAAGCTGTGAACAACCACACTCTCTCAACCCTTCCGTTCGCTTCTCATACTCCTTCAAACAGCGTACCACACACAAATTGCTTTGCCCCTCCATATTGGGGTAAAAAATTGTCCTAGACATAGTCTTAGTCCTTCTCCTCAACTCAAAACACACCCCTTCCGATTGGTAACTTCGCGAAGACACCTCCAGAGCCCTAATATCTGACACTCTTCTAAAAGAAACCAAACATAAAAGTACTGCTAACTTCCAAGACAACAACTTTAGACTTAAACCGGAATTGGACCCCCAACCATCCAACTCCCTAAATACAACCGACACATCCCAAAGGAAAGCATACTTCGCCTTAGGAGGCAACTCCAAGTGAACACTCTTAACAATCCTTTTAACCAATGCATGTTGGCCAACCGGCACCCCTTCAACCAACACGCAACCAGCTGAAATTGCCGACCTGCTCAAATTCACCGAACTGTATGTGAAAACTCTCCTAAACAAGCCCAACAAATAATTCACAACCTCCACTACAGTGGCTGAAACGGGATCCAAGTCCCTCTCAACACACCAATCACACCATCTTCTCCCCGCCAACCTATAGACCTTAGTTGTCCCCGGCTCCCAGGACCCTCTGATGAGCCCTGAAGCCTCCTCTGATAGTCCAGACACCTGCCATACTCTCCTGAAATCAGCCATCCCAAAAGCCGCAATTGCCCCGACATCACTAGATCTTGAACGTTCCCCTGTGCATCCAACAACACCTCTGGAAAACTCGGTAGTAAGACAGGATCTTCCACCAACAAGTTCATCACATTCGGGAACCAAACCTGGGCTTTCCAAAATGGTGTAATTAACACCATTTCCGCTTTCTCCTTCCTCACTTTCATCAGCACCCTCTGAATCATTGAGAACGGTGGAAAAGCATACATCCTCCTAGTTCCCCACTCCTGCAAGAAGGCCTCTATCCCTTTTGCTTCTGGATCCGGCCTTGAACTGTAAAACTCCCTCAACTGTGCATTCAATCTGTCGGCAAACAAATCCACCTGAAGTGGACCCTACCTCCCCTGCAACCTCAGGAACACACCCCTGTTCAATTTCCAACTGCTCACATCTTTCAGATACCTTGAATTCCAGTCTGCTTCTACATTGCTCTTCCCTGGAATATACTGCGCCTGTACCATTATCTCTCTGTCCAAGCAAAACCTCCAAAACTCCTTTCCTAACTCCGCTAAACCCCTTGAATGAGGGCCTCCCAATTTGTTGGCCTAATGCACTGCCGAGATGGTGTCCATCTTCAACAGAACGCAACATTTGGCCTGACCTTTTAGAAAACTCTTGACCGCAAAACCCCGCTAGGAGCTCCAGACAATTTATATGTATATTTTTCTCCTCCAAAGACCATTGACCCCCAGTCATCACAGAACCACATCTTGCTCCCCAACCATGCAGACTCGCATCCGATTCTAACACCATCTCCGGGGCCTCCCCAAATATTGCTCTCCCATTCCAAGCTTCCAGGCTCAACAACCACCATTCCAACTCCTCCTGAGTCTCCTGATTCATCCTCACCTTCTGAGAATACTTCGCTTCCTGTCTTAAATAATACGCCTTCAACCTTAGTAGCGCCCTGTGGTGTAGTGGCACTGGAAAAATTGCTTGAATTGACGCAGAGAGCAGTCCAAGCAACCTTGCCAACTGGCGCAAACTTATCCAATCTGCATTTCTCACTCTCTTCACTTCTATGCGAATCTTTTCACTTTCTCCATAGGCAATTTCAACACACATTCCAAGGTCTGAATCTGAAAACCTAAAATCTGCAACTCCTGAGCTGGATCCACTCACAATTTCTCTCGGTTCACAATGAAACCCAAGTCTTCCAAAACTTTCACAGCAACCTCTGTCTGCTCCAAAGCCAAACATCTCTCCTCCTCCATAATCAGAATATCGTCCAGGTACACTATTAACCGAATACCCCTGGACCTCAACCAACCCACAACCGGTCTCATCACCTTCGTAAGGCACCACGGAGCCGATGTCAGACCGAACGGAAGACTTTTGAACGTCCATCACCTGCCATTCCACCTGAATTGGAGATAATCCCTGTGCTCCACACACACTGGAACCGTCAGATATGCATACTTCAGATCCAACCGGGTCATCCAATCTCCCTTTCTTAACAGATCTCTCAGCATATCTATGCCCTCCATTTTGAAGTGGTTGTAACACACCCAGTCGTTCAATTCTCTTAAATTTATCACCAGCCTCATACCTTTGTCTTTCTTTTCCACCAGAAATATATTGCTTACAAAACACCCTGGTACTTCCCTTGCAACCTCTAGTGCATCTTTTTCCGCCAAAGCCTTTACCTCCTGAGACACTAACTCCTCCAGATCCTGTGCAAACCTCAGCATGCTCGGGCACTCCCCCTGTACTAGAACTTCCATGAAATCTATACGAAATCCCTCTACCGTTTCCAAGACCCATGGATCCTGTGTTTTTTCTCTCCACCTTAAAACAAACTGGGCTAGTCTGCTGCCCAATTTTACATGTGTAGAAATAGGGTCTTTGCAACGTCTTACCTGAAGAACCTCTTCCTTTCCATTCTGAACGTATCCCACGGCATCTCATCCTCTGTGGGAAGAATCCACCCTGTTCTGATTGGAGTTGAAACCATATCCATATCCGTAACCGTAGGGTCTGAATCCTCTCGTAAAAGAACCTCGTCTGGGGAATCGACCCTGCATCCTCCCAGCCATACCAAAAACCTTTCTTATATCCTTTTGTGCCTTTTACAAAGAATTGAAGGTACCCACGTACCTTGACATGTCCCTGACAAATTCTTCACCAAAGAGCATACCTTCACTCCGCTCTCCAAACTCTTTGCTGACTAACTCAGCCAATTTTGGGTCAATCTTCATCAATATGCTTTTGCGCCTCTCAATTGACAATGCCGCATTTGTGTTTCCCAACAGACAAATAGCCCTTTGCACACATTGGTGCAACTCTTCTACATCCACTCCTGTGTTATTTGTATGCGCCTCCTCACACATATCAAACACCTTTGTGAAAGGCCCAAGCACGTCAAGCAACCCGTCTTGACATCCCTTTAGACCCTTATCCAAATCCTTCCTAGGGACGCGGCCAGACTTATTGAAAATACTCATCATTTTAGGGTCTAACTCAGGAGTGTAAGCTACCTTGTTCTCTAAGCTCGGCCTTGGACACTCCGATCTAAGCCGAGTCCTCACCTCCTTAGGGATCTCCCTCCGAATCCAATATGATATATATTTAGCCATATGTTCCGCTGGCGTCCATTGTGGCGATAAAGGATGCTGAATCAGCAAAGGATCAAACATTTCCTCCCCAAGAGGATCCACAAAATCGCCCAACTCTAACTTAATTTTCTTGTCATCCATCTTTCTCCTATTCCGCACAATCTCCTCATTACCCGAGTCTTTAAAACATGTTGAGCACGTTAGCTCTACATCTCCACTTCCAGAAGAGGTATCACATGCCACCACACTGTGGCTTCTCTTCCTTGCCTTTATAGCATTCCCTTTAGCCTTTATAGCATTCCTTTCTTCCTGAACCTTACATTCAGATCCTTTAACCATTTTTTTCGCTTCCACATATTTCTTCTTTTGTGTCCTCTGTACGCCTCCCTGTTTTGACTCACTTGCCACAACCTACACCTCCTCAGTGGACCAGAATATCTCATCCTCTACTGACTTTTTACTATTCACTTGCTCGTTTAATCCTTTCTCAACACTACTTTCTATCTTCTTATCCAAGGATACTGTCAACTCTCCAAACATCTTATCCATATATTGTTTAATTCTCTCCTCAAAACCTGATCCCTCAGTCTACTCCATAGTAAACTACCTTTCCCTTCTACCTACACACCCCTCCACAAAATATATCTTCCTGTGTTAACTTTCTTTCACGAAAAAACACTCTTAATTTCCTCAACTCCTTACTTTCAACACCTTACTTCTCAATTATAACTTCCTCTGATATTCAACTATATTTATTCTCTTAATATTTAATATTCTTTCACTTTCCTCTTTTAGAAATATTCCCACACGTAAATACTCCTTCTTCTTCTCCGATCAACCTCCGACTGAACCAATAACACTGCGTTCAGTCAGCCGGTCGATCTAATGCCCAAAAATGGCAATCCTCATTTCTTGTTTAAAACACATCTTCTGCCCAATCTCTTAAAATGGCTGCCGTACGCTACGTAACGCATACGGCCGCTCCAAGTAGCCAAAAAACAATCTCCTCAGTGAGTGCAGATACAAACTTTCCTCTTTCGCCGAGGACAAACGCTTAGCCCGCGAAGTCAGAGTCGCACCGCACGCGAGCTGGGCGCATCAAATCGAACGCTCTACTCCACTCGCCTTCTTACTGCCTCGCTCTACCACGCGCAGCTCCAACTGACAAATTCAACGGTAGAATCCGATCTCCTTCCCAATACAATTCATACGGCTGCAAAATGCTTCAATTATCCCTGCGACTGTAGCGCTCCTACCAAATTAAAAATTTTAATAAAAAATCCTTCCATTCAGGCATACTCAAGCAGATACATTAAAACTCACAAATTTTATTTATATTACATTAAGGTCACAAATATTTTGCTTTAAGTAAAACACATGTCCTACTTAATTCTGCTTAATACTATTAATTCAATATAATAAATACTATATTCTCACACATATATTAAGGACATTAAAAAGGATGTACTTATCTGTGTATGAGCAGCAACAATACAAGGAAGATGCCTGCCTGAGATTGGATTATGTGCATGTTCTATGTTCTAGAGTTCATTGGTGTTCTAGTTCTAAGTTTTTCATGTTGCTGCTGTGTGTGAGAGCAATAAAGGATTATTGCATAATATTAGCCTCCGGGTCTTGCCATAAAATTCATTCATTAATTTCCTTCCTGGTAGTTCTGCACCAATAAGGTATGATTTCATGGCCACATGGGCAAGTATCAGGCATAACTGACCCTTTCTCTCTTTTGCCAGATTCAGTAACTCCTTTTTAAACTATGAACTGCTTATATGAGTTCTAAATCAGAAGCTGCATTCTGTTTTTGTGGTGTCATTCCAAATCTGATTGTTCTCATGGCAATTCTAGGGTCTGACACAAATGACATATAACCCACTGTTTCTCTTCTTTCAACAGGAACATTCTTTTTGTATGTTTCATTTTAATTTTTCTATTTTTTTTTAGCGGTGTCTGCTGTAGAACATTTCATAAACATATATAAACATTTCTAACGCTAAAAGAAACACATTTTTCATTGTGTACTTCTAATATATTTATTTTTAATAAACTATGGGCATGATTCACAAAGATTTTGCTGAGAGTTGCACTTGGAATACACGTCTTACTCCTGAATTTCAGGAGTAAACCAGGAGAACTACATGAGTAAGTCACAACTTCTCTTGTCAAAACGTTTATGAATCACCTCATACTTGAATCCCCGCCCATCCTTCCCTTCTTTGTATGCTGCCAGTTTCGTTTCGTCACTCTGATAAGATGTATGCCTTTTTAAACTCCTTCCTCCAAGCGCAATGTCCAAGTGATTTTCATTGGACCCTTTGTCAGGTTGTCATTCTCTTCAAACCAGTTCTTCTTTTCTTTAAAATCCCTTTGCTACAGTCTATTATCTTTTTTCAAGTTCCACTCACAATTAAATACATCAGTATTACGTCTATTTCTTGTTCAACCTCTGCCTCTCATTTTTTTTCTTTCTCAGGCACTTATATATAGTTGTTTTACTGACAATCTTTTGTTCTCATGTCACTGCTGCTTTGTCACTCTCTATGTTACCTCTTCTTATTTTTTTTTCCCCATTGTCCCATTTCCAACCTTGTTTTTTCTTTTATCACATTCTCTTTCTGGCTCCTTATGCATGTATGCATCTATTGGCATTTATATAGCGCAAACCTAGCTAGAAAGTCACAGAAAGCTCTACATTATTGGCGGGTTTGGGGGGGATTTACAAATACATTTCACACATATTTTTTAGGCACAAGGAGATCAACCATTTTGCCAAGAACCTCACAATGCTGAGCCCAATGCCAAGGCTGGGAACCTTAGTCCTCTGGTTCCATGGTTAGCAGCTCTAACCACCCAGCCACATATCTTCCACATAATGTCTTTCTATTTCTTTCTCTCATTCTTCGTTTACTGTTCTCAGGTTGACTTTCCTTTTCACACTCTCCCTACTTTCCCTGTGCCTAATTTATTTGCTTATTTTTTCATACAGCTTTCCGTTCATTTCCTTTTTAGATCTGAGTATTGACCATGAAACTGTCAAACAGACCTATTGCTTTATTGCTTATAATATGCAGAGTGGACTTTAGCCCTGTCCCTCTCACCCACTGGCTCTCTTTGACCAGACTCTTTCATTAGTTTGTGATTTTAGGCTTTGTCAATCACTTCTTGGTGCAGCCTGTAAAGAGTCGGGGACCTAGGCCCCTAAACACTAGTAATAATGATACAGACACAGTATCATGGCATCTGGAACTTGCCCAGGGCACGTGCACCCGGCCCCTTTTATTAGCAGGGACACATGTCCTGTGACACCTGTGATGGATGGGTGTGGGGTGATGGTGTAAGCCAGCCCTCTGGGAGTGGCTGGTACAAAGATACAGTTATGAATACTAGAACAGTGACCAGCCGGTCACTACATCCCTCCCGAACTTTTTTGTAAATGGAACAACAAGTCCAACCTGTGGGAGAGAACAAAACAACAAAACAAAACTTCATGAGTTTCCTAGGCTGCTTTCCAGACAGGATGAGTGTACAGGTGCAGCTGGGAGCACCAAGCATCACGGCACGCCTCCGCCATTTTAACTAGACTGCTCTGGGCATCAATGGCAGTGTAGATGATGTTTGGATTTCTCACTCAACTGTTCAATTGTTCACAGTTCACCTGGGCACTGTGGATCCTGTCCCACCTGGACTCAATGCGTGGGAGTCTATATACAATGTTGATATACACTCTTTGCTGTGAGGGTGCATGTGGAGCAATAGTGAAGTCTGTGGGCGATGCATTTTCAAAAGACATCCTGGCTCCATGAACTGCAAACCTCATAAGATTGATGACATCCTGGTCACTGTTAATGAGTCTTTCTCTGATGTGCCAGCTTTTAAGCTGCCTGACGGTGGAGCAATTTCCGACATCCTTCTCTCACCAGGATTCCCGTCTCATGCGAGGATTCCCCTCTCACGGGAGTCCCCTGAGATGCTCTTCACCAGGATTCCACAGGACTGTGTGGACTACACCGTATCATTCCAATGCCATACTATAGGCTCATGGAGGAAGTTACAAGTCCCACCTTCAAGTCACTCGCTCCGTCTAGAGGGCAGTTGTTTCCAGATCTGGTTACTCATGCCATCCAGACTCTGGTGCACCGGCATTGACCGGACAGTCTTTGGGGTAACCATATTCGGACAAGAGATCTTCGTGCTTCCTGGTACCTGCAGGGGAGCTGCTGCAGATGCATCTCTCGTGTCGGGATCCCTCTCTCACTTATAATCCCTGAGGCTCCTGCCCCTGGATCACCACGGGCCAGTGTGGATTGGTTGGATTCTCTTTCAGACCCCACGACTGAGGTCACTCCGGACGTCCGAGCCGAAACCACAATCCATTCTCACATGCGACCCCAAAGGTGGGTGTTACAAATGGTCCAGCTCACTCTCTTCTGCAGGCTTCCAGTTTGCTTGGTCTCGCCGAGTGTTTCGGGGCAGCCAGCTTCTCATGGTGTCAAAAGTCTCGCTGACCTCTGAGTGTTACATGGGTACAGTGCTTCACTCTAGATGACAGCTCCTGAGTCGTTCTTGGAGATGCACTTGATTTCACCAGCACTCACAGTTTGCAGTGTGCCGTCTGTGTACTCCACACCATTCTCTTCTTCTTTACTTCTTCCTCTTGATTTAGACTTAAGGCATTGTGCCACTTCTACTTTTCATCTTCTCCCTCTTCATTATATGGTCTGGTCCCACCTTGCCTTATTCTCGTTCTTTTGACCAGGCCTCTCTATGTGATGTGCACTTCACATGGGTCTCCTTGGCCACGTCCTACCCCAGGACTGAACCTTCTCCTCGTCCACTTACCAGACCGCTCGACGTTGCCTTCTTCATTTCATGACCTCTTCTAGGTCTTCTTCTGTTGACCTCGCGCAAATCGTCGGAGAAGAAGATTTGCGCGAGGTCAACAGAAGAAGACCTAGAAGGCATCTTCTCCGACCTCTCACAGGTCATCTTCTCTGACCTCTCACAGGTCCTCTTCTCTGACCTCTCACAGGTCTTCTTCTCCGACCTCTCATAGGTCATCTTCTCTGACCTCTCACAGGTCATCTTCTCCGACCTCTAGCAGGGCTCTTCTCTGACCTCTTGCAGGTCTCCTCTTCGACATCTCGCAGGTGTCTTCTCTTCAGAATGCACTCCTTGCGCCTCAAGGTTACGCCGATGTGGCATGCTTCTGCCTCCACTCAGGCAGGATTCGCAGGGTCTGGCACACCCTGTGACAACATGGACCCTCTTATTTGCAGGGCTCTCACTCTCGGACTCAGGCCTGTACTGTCAGTTCATCTGACACGGTCTTCGGTGCACTTCTGACTTTTGCGACTTCGGTCCTTCACTTGTGAGTGCTCCTTCTGCGGGCGCCTTGCTCACCCAGTTCCTCCCCTTGCGGTGGCGTCCTTCTGCCACTGGGGGTGCAGTCAGCACCTTCTTCCTGGACGCGGTGATGGTATACGACGTCAGATGTCCTCCTGTCCAGACACTGCCGGGGGTCATACAGTCTCTCCTCTGCCCATGACAGTCCTCACTTTATGCTGCCCTTCACAGGTACGTATCTTGTGAGGTTCATTGCATCAGTCTCTCCTCACCATTAAGAGCAGTTTACCACAGGGGACCACTTGGTAGCAAACTCGGTGACTTGTGCAGTTCTGCTGCTGCTGGCAGCGGGCTCATGCACAGCAGGCTCCTCACCAACTTTCCCTTTTGAGCCGCAGTTCACATTCCAAGGACACTGGCAGTTAACCAATCTGCTCTTTATTTTCTTTTGCTGAGCAGTACCACTAAACGACCACTGGTGGGGCTCTGCTGCAATAATCATGTGTCCTGGCAGCTTTCGTACTCTGCAGGCCTCTGCTCTCACCAGCACCGTGGAGGAAGTTGCAGCACCGCAGCCAACTTTTCTCCCATGCCCTGGCAGTTCCTCTCACGCAGCCCCACTCATTCAGTGATGCTCATCTCTACGGGTGGAGCCCTCGCGCTGCACTGTTCTCTGCAGTTGCCCCCATCGAGGCCCCATCACTCACCGGCTGCGTCTTATTTAAATTATGCAACGTCGCGAGACACCACCAGATGGCGCTGTCACCACTTCTTTCACGCTGCCTGCACTTTTCAAACACATGCATTTGTCCTGGGCCGGTGTGCCGCTCTGGCCTGCCCAAGGGAAGATTACTCCCAAAGCCAGTTCTCTCTTCGAGTAGGGATGCCGGTGCCAGGTTCTCCTCAAGACCTCGGCGGCTCCCTTGATGCCACGGGTCATTTCGCCCACACAGGCATGGCCTCTCTGAGCGCCTGTCTCCAAGGTAAGTCTCTTTTCTTTTATTAATAACAGCTGCCAGGGCCCACCTCGTAGATTTGGAATGGGGGCACCCTCATTTCATTCCATCTCTCCCTCAGCTGGGATCCCAACGGAAGTCTTCCTTTTTCCCTGTGACAGCTGCTCTCCCTCCTGCGCATTTCTTTGACCAGGCCCTGCCGTGGCAGTTCTTGTGCTTTGCCGCTGCTGTGTGCTCACCGGGTAGTTCCTTTCCGCCCCGTGACAGTGCGGTGCATGGCGCCAGGCCCTGCCGTCTTCCAGCACCACCGCAGACTCCCCAGACCCCCGACTTCCTCTGCATGAGCCTTTCACTTGCCGGCCACAATCTCCATGCAGGGGTGTCACTCATACCCAATGCAGCCTTTTCACCGGGCGGCTGTCCTCTCCTGCGACGTGCTGATCTGCCACGCTCTGCACCCCAGACACGGTAGGGGCCGCTGCGCCTACCCAGCTTCTCTTCCTCTACTCTCAATCTGCCCGGGACTCACCACATGCCCAGCAGGCCACCAGTCGCTGCTTACCACCACTGACAGGGGGTGCCCTTAACACAGGCTATGCTCCCCCTTATCCACCAAGGCGGCAGCACACACGGATCCAACCCGCTTGTCACCAATGTAAAGAGTTGGGGCCCTAGGCCCCCATACACTAGTAATAATGATACAGACACAGTATCATGGCATCTGGAACTGGCCCAGGGCACGTACGCCTGGCCCCTTTTATTAGCAGGGTCGCATGTCCTGTGACACCTGTGATGGAAGAGTGTGGGGTGATGGTGTAAGCCGGCCCTCTGAGAGTGGCTTGTACAAAGATACAGTTAGGAACACTAGAACAGTGACCAGCCGGTAACTACACAGCCCAACCAACTGAGTATTCAACTCTCACCTATTGCTGTTGGCTGTTTCGGTGTATCTTTCTACCTCCGCTCTAGAGCTTACTCTGAACTGCATGATTAACTACTTAGCAACTGGTGACACTTTACCTCTCCTGCTGGTTTCAATATGCTTCAGCTGCATGCGTTAGCATAATCATCTCAGACCTATTGGCTTTACAAATGATTTTTCTTCAATGCTGCCTTTCTGACTCAACCCCTAATGTCTCTCCTACCACTAGACTGGTGTGAAATGTGTGTAATTTCCTTCGTGGAAATCACACTAATGTCCCATCATTTATGCGAAAATACAGTTTGGGCATTTTTACTATTTTTATTAGTGTGAAAAGCATCATTGAGTCCACTGCTGTTGTGGGGACGCATTTGTGCTAAAGAAAGTGCTAAATCGCTGTAATGTGAACAACGACCACTCGTGTTTGGTTCGTTCGCGTTCTTTCTGTGCTCCCACAATATGATTTTTACCCGAGAAAAGTCACAATTAGGTGACATGTCTGAATGGTGTGATCTCAGGCATGCCGCTTAACAATTATATTGTGAAATGCCAGAAATTACACTAGATTATAATGGTGTGAACAACATTTTGACCAGACCTACCTACTACCTGGAGAGACAGCAGCCACCTGCCTATTCAGCTCCGAACGTCACTATCTGACGTGGCCAATCAGCATTGTTTTGATTTTTATTTCCGTGCATTAATCTGATCCCTGTTTGTATTTCGATATTCCTGTGTGCTCTGGCACTGCGGCGATGCGCGGTGAAGAGAATCGTGACTGATTATTTTTACACTGAGGGGCTTATTCTCAAGAACGTGTGATAACCATCGCAAAAGTAACTTAACGCAACCTTCAACATCGCAGTCTATTGCGGGAAATTAACGCCTTGTTAACCAAGTATTCACAACACCGCGGTACCATGCGATAGTCCCCAGATAACGCGTCAACTGACCCCGTTAAAATCAACGCCACGCCGCAAAAATGCGAAACACTAACGCAAAAAAAGCTGCAATGAGGCCAATCGCGATACGAAAATCAGCGAAACCCAGCTACAGGCCTGCAATCCACTCGCGTCAGGCGGGAACAATCACCATTAAAGTAGAAAAAAAACAGACAAACAAATGCCAAACAACAGCGAAGCACAATGGACGTTTCCGGAGCAAGTACAGAGGAGAACCAGAACCCCACATGCCCCCCAGAGGACCATCCTGGGACTTCGGGGTCAGGGAAGGGCAAGGACAAGAAGAAGAGGAAGACAAAGTTCAGTCCGCAGGAAAACAGGATCATCATCACGGAGGTGACAGAACACCATCAACAACTGTTCGTCACCTCCACTGTGTTGTTGGCAACAAAAAATACAATATGGCAGTCCATCGTGGACAAGGTGAATGCAGTCGGAGTGCTGAAGAGGACAATGGACGAGGTCAAGAGGCGCTGAAATGATGTCAAGCGCAAAACCAAGCTGAAACTCGCCAACAACCTGAAGGCAGCAATGCAATCTGGAGGTGGGAGCCCAGCGCCACAGGAGGAGCTGGACGACATGGAGGAAATGGTGTCCATAGTCATCAGTGGGGAGACGGTGGCAGGAGTTGGGGGCCCGGACACTGCTCAACAGGATCCGACACAACAGCAACAGGGTGAGTAACGACCAGGGCCTGGGGGGACGGGGGGAGATGGGCACAATGGCACACATGCACAATTAAGTTGAGCACATCTGCGGACAAACCATGCCCCAGACCACCAACTCCCACCAAGAGACCAACGTACCCAAGTATGCAACATGTCAACACTGTACAAGCACAGAAGTCAAAGGCACACCTCATGGAAGTGATAAGGGGCAGCAAAATCTGAGCTGCAGGGGCGACTCCCCCAAAATGCAGCACACACATCACATGCAGAGCACATCTACATTGACAACGATGTGACACAATCCGCAAAACACCTACAACAGAACACAGGACACAACTGGTGCCGCTTGGGTGCAGACACTGGCCAATCACAATTGGCATTGCAGGAAATGTGCGTTGATAATGTACAAGTACAAACACACACACGTCTGTTGTCGAAATGTCCACTGTCCCCCATCAAATAGGCAGCTCCTCCCAAACAGCCGCAATGTACCCTGTCATGCTGTCTGTATGTAAACATGTACAATGCGACAACATACATGTGGACACATTGTTAAACTGCATCTCCCCTTCACATTGCAGAGGGAGAATCAACACCTGCTGCAGAGCAGCCCGACCCTCTCTTCTCTGGAGACGAAGAGGACGACCACAGCTTCGACTCTGACGCCCTCCAACTGCTCGTGGACAGCCTACGCAGCCCACTTCCAGGAGCTGGGAAGCCCAGGTGCTATGAGGAGACCCCACCCCCTGCACAGACCACACAGCAGGCAGCACCCACCACCACTGCTGCCTCCCAGGACCCCCATGGAGAACACATGGCCTTCCAACGCCGTGCTTTGGGGTGCCAGGAGAATCTGGCTGAACAGGTGCGGGTGGGCTTCGACCGCATGGCAGACAAACTAGATGCCATACGTGGGTGTCTAAGTCCCATCAGGGACCACTCACGGTCCCTAACGGACACCCACAGTCCGCTCCATGCTCTCCAACGGACCATGGCTGACATCCCTTGAGCCCTGACTCAGAGAATAGTACAACTGTCCAGTCCGAGTGGCTCTAGCGATGCCACACAGGAGTTGGGAAACATGCAGAGGTTAATGGAGACCATGGAGCAGGCGAATGCAGAACGAGCGGCTGCCACGGCTGCACACCAGTGAGAGGTAGCTGGGTTCCTCAATGACCTCAGGACCCTCCTCATGGCATTGCTGCCACAAGGCCTGGCGTGGATGCATGCTGCTTCCACCACTCCATCCACATCTCTGCCCCCTGAAGTGTCAGTGCCACACAGTGCAGCAGACCTTCCACCTCCGGCCACTGATGTGTCACTGCTACACAGTGCTGGAGACAGAACACCACCACCCACACGTGAGGCACATGAAACAGCAGAGAATGAAGATGCGGATGATACTGCCCTCATGGTAAGAAGGACGCAGCAGCATGCATCTCATCCATAGGTCCGGCTTCAGCTTGGTACTGCCCTCTGCATCATCACCTTCCACTGTCCCCCGATGCACTCTGCGACACTCACCTTGGACCTCGACATGGACTGCCATATGCTGTTTGATCGCCATTGACACAGCAATCAGACTGCGGACTGAACTCTTCCTCTTCCTTTGGACTTGTCATTCCCTTAGGGACCCTGACTGGCCCTCCACGGGACAACATCGTCATGTGGGGTTTGCATGGCCCTGTATTGCTCCAGATGCAACACTCCACTGAATGTGCATTAAACATTCATATTCACACAGATGTGTCATGTCTATGGTCTTTCAAGTGTGGAAGTATGGATGAATGTAGGCTCACTGGACTACTCTTACGTCCATGTGGCTCATGTCGTAGAACAGGGGTCACAGGGTGACACATTGCCCAATGCAGTCCGGGTGGTGCTGACACAACAACAGGGACACACGCATGAGTTACTTCCTTGTCCAGCCCAGTACGGAACCACGCCCAGGGCCCCGGGGTCAAAAACAAACCCTTACGCTGGACTGGCATACGCCAGGCCAGCCCACTCCGCTTACGCTCACAGGGGGGGACAGCAACACTACATGTCCCCTGTCTTTCCTGTAGTGATCTGCTGCTCACAGGTCTAGTTGTCAGCATGCCACAGCCACTCCCTCACGGCTGGTTTACACCCACACCACACCCATACAGCACACGCGTCATGGGACATGTGACCCTGCCAATGAAAAGGGACGGGCGCACGTGCTCGACGCCATTTCCACTCTCTATCTGGGTGCATCCGTGTGGTGTTAATGTAGGCATGAGGGCCTCGGGCCCTGCAGCATCACATTCCCCAGGACCGGAGGTGACATGATGGCGTCCGCAACACGATACCCAATCATACAGGGTCCATGACTTTGGGACACAGACTTGGTGGCACCGGATACATTGCGCCCGGCACAGGCACACCGCCACGGGACGGTGACTTTTGGTGCACTGAGGTAGGGGCACCTTAAGTGCTGGGCGGGTGTGCAGCCTGCGATGATGCCCCGTCCAGGCCGTCCGGACTGCTCAGGATTTGTGTGCCCTGCTGGACCGCAGTGTAGGCCAGAGCCAGCGGGCAGCGCGGGCCTACCGCCACGTGGCGTTGCATCCCGGATCACAGAGTTAGTGGCACCTCAAGGGCTGAGCGGGTGTGCAGCCTGCGATGATGCCCGGTGCACTGGTATGTCCTCTGCCATGGCGAAATCAAGACCCAGAATCATATGTGAGACCTGGTGGCCTGTGGAGCGGGGCTGCATGATGTGGAGGGTGCCATGTCTGCGGGCCCCGGGCATGTGGCTTGCAGCCGCACGTGGTGGGCCATCATTACTACACGCCAAGGGCGGAAGGTGAGCAGTGAGGCCTGGGTGCGCAGGGGCGGGCATGCACCGCTGGGCGGTGGGAGGGGCTGGGGTACATCTGCCTGTGTGCGCAGGGGCGGACAGGCGATGACGTCTTGTGCAATTGTATGTACTTTGCCATTCATGTATCTGGACTCTGTTTCAGATGACGGATATGTTTCAGATGTGTGACCTGGTGCACTACATACAGGCACGTGGTTGGAGACACACCTGTGGCAGCAGGTGGGCATTGTGGGTGTGCCTGGGTGTGCATTGTGGGCACTCTCTCTCCCTGTCCATATCTTCTGTTATCTATGTCTCTCTCCCCCTCTCTGTCCGTCTTTCTCTTGCTCCCCCTCTCTGTCTGTCTTTCTCTCGCTCCCCCTCTCTGTCCGTCTTTCTCTCGCTCCCCCTCTCTGTCTGTCTTTCTCTCGCTCCCCCTCTCTGTCCGTCTTTCTCTCGCTCCCCCTCTCTGTCCGTCTTTCTCTCGCTCCCCTCTCTGTCCGTCTTCCTCTCGCTCCCTCTCTTTCTCTCTCTCCTTCTCATCATGATTTTAGTCTTGCTGGCTGTGACCTACGGATTGTCCCGAGGGGAGCCGCCATGTGTCTTCATTTCTGTTCTGTGTTTCTTTGAATAAATTTTCATTTGTTACATCGAAGGTGGATGTGTGATGCTCATTTTTGTGACGACACATGCATGCCACCAAATGTGATTGTGCGATTTCAGGCGGATTATTTGGTACATGATTCCGTGTAGTTGAAGTGGCATGTCTTTGGCCGGGGGGGGCCTGGGGGTGGTGGCGGTGGGTGTTGTGGCCCTGTTGGGGCTCCGAGCTGCATGATCAGTGGCTCGATGGCATCTGTTGCCCTTCATGTGTGTCTCTGGGCTGGGCTCCATTTTGTGGTGCAGGCTGTGGTCCGACTTTGCACCAGGTCAGAGCAGGTGTTAGTTTCCTGCTGCTAACGGGCCTTATCGCCTGTTTTGTGGTCTTATCGCCGATCTGGCTGGTCGATGAGAATGTTGCGGAGTGGTGTTTTCGCAGGCTTTTTGCACGGGTATGCCTACTCTGCATCTCATTAGCGATAGTTGCGGGGTCATCTGTTGGCGATGTTCTTTGCGGCTGCTATCGCTGGTAAACTGGTGTTATGGGCTGTTGACACCAGCTTGTGAATGGGGCGATACATTTATCACCACTTTGGCTGCGCTAAAGTGCCGCTAACTCGGCGATAAGTCCTTGAGAATATGCCCCTTAGTGTTTTTTAATAGCATGTGTTTTTATCAAACAACTACATTCAATAATGCATTTTGTTTGTGGAGTTCCTGTCGCTGAAATGCCACAAAACAGCACACTTTGTAAGACTTGACTTCCGTCCTGGCTCAATGGTATGTGTGCATGTGTGTCTGCATCCTTGACTCTCAGTTGTATGCATGCCTATGAATGGAAACTGAAAAGGGTCTGGATGGATACCTGTCGAATTGTGGCACTCTAAACTTTGTATGTTATGCCTCACATACCACTAGAGGTCGCAATGGCACAAGAACACAGATATTCAAGTATTAATATGCTAACGATTTATTGCGACAAAAAAAGCAGAAATACATTTTATTTTAAATCAGGAAGCCCCATTTATGGGTCAAATGTTTATTTGCTAGCATAGCAGTAAATACAAATGGTAGTTTTAGAAAGTCCAGCAAGCAGTCGCAAAGACACACTGTTAGGACTGGCTGTTGATATCTGACTACACTTGGATTGGGTCCCAGTAATCTCTGTTGTTCTCTCCATGTATCCACTTAGAACAAGTTATTACGTAAGCAGAGCTTCAAAAAGGAACTATTCATACTTGTGTGTAATGTTACAAATAAGTGCTATGCACATTCTCTGACTTATACTAACGTGCAGTGTAGGACATTTTTTGAACATCGCGACAGAAGGGGAAGCGAATCACAGCAGAAATCCATTTTTTTCAGGGAACCTGCATATGCCAATTTAGACGGAAAAACAACTATATGTTAGGGTCATTCTGTTTGACTTTTGGTAGCCAGTCAGAATAGCTGTGGGTAGGCCACACTTCCCTGGATCGATTTTTTGGACTAGGGTGTGGAAGCAGCCGAAATACAGTTTTCTGAGTTCAGGCACAGAGTTTACCTTTTTAACTGATCACGCCACATAGTGAATTTTGTTGGTTTTTCAAACCTAATTTTAATCTGCAGGTGAACTAAAAACGGGTGGGTCATGCCACTTTTACTTTTAAGAGAAGCAGTTCACAACACACACTAATAAGGATGCTGAGCAGAACAGAATAAGGTAAAAGATCCCGAGCAAGTCTTCTTTCTATATTAGTCTTTCCCTTGCTGGCTAATTACATCCTCTCCACATTTTTTAGGACTGGAGTAAGCCAAGACCTTTTTATTTAACTAACATTATATGTATCATATATTTACTTAAAGAGGCTTCAAGACAGGCCTCTTAATCCACAGGTCTGTTGTTGTGTCATTCAAATGCTGCTTCCAGCCACCACAACACAGCATGGAAGACTGGGTCAGCCTATATCAGCCAGTGGCTAACTTCACTCTGAGTGACTGCATTTTGCTCTTTCACAAGAGACACATTCCAACATAAGGTAGTTCCCTTCAGTGCCAGAGTTTAAAAAAAGCATGTTATTATTAGTTTAGTGTTTAGAGCCTGATGTGAGAGTAGATCACTTTCTACCAGTGTTTTGATGTGAGCACAGGGCCCATTTCAGCTTTATCAGTTATTGTTTCCTGCTAAGGCTGTTGTAAATTTCTTATGGTGTAGACTTTCTTTATCTGACTGCTGCTATTTCACAGCATACCAGATTGTGCCCATTTGAAACCATTCTTTATACAGCTATCCTTTTTAGGTTGAGCATCAGCGGCCATGCGCTATCTGCAAGACCTGCTGTAATCACTTGTACTGAGTGTAATCCCGCCTGCTGCTTGCCATTGGTTCAGTTCTGCATCGCTCTTATTTCCTGGCTCCTTATTGTTTGGTGCTCCCGATACATTACTTCAGTTTTTAGGCCAGGAGCACCAGCCAACGACAGTTTCCTTATGCTGTAGGTCTTTATGTATTCTTTGGGGGACTACTTATTTATTACCATGACGCCGGCTTCACTCACAGCCATGCACATACGTTTTATCTACATGGGCGCCACGCTTTGTTTCAGCACGGCACCCTATTGAAGAGGTGCAAAACAACAAAAGTGGGCGTGACATTAGGGTAAACGGAAACATTAGGGAAAATACTGCATGCATTCTTAGGTACCAATACAGCGCACAGAACTTTATTTAAGTGGTATTTGTTGTCAGGCGTCTTGTAATCACTGGCAGGGCGTCAGCAGCCGGAGTGAGCCTGTCTGATCCAGTCATAACAGTGCTTCCGCCCTGCATCACAGTGGCTTCCCAGAATTCACAGGGTTGGAATGATGTCCCCCACGGTGGGGGCTTACGCCTCCTTGAGAATTCGCTGCCAGAATCCGGCCCATGGTGGGGGTTCGACCCCTTCACTTGGTTCCCTGCCAGTGTTCGATCTTTCCCCGTCTGCTGACCAGACAGGGCTGCACCTGGTGCCCGTCAACCAGGCGAGGTACCCTCAGCATCCCTACAAACAGAACCAGACTCACCCGGGGGTGGGGGTCACATTGAGTCGCTCCGTCTTTACTGTGCCTCCGGTCTCACGTTTTAAAGTGGGTGGAGAGGGTTCTGTTATTATATTGGTCACTTACTGCTTCCTCTCACATACTGAATACTCTCTCATTCCCAATTTCACAAGTGGAATGGAATAACAACAGTGTAAATCACTTTGGCTGTTTCTCATTAATTGGGCATCTAGAGAGCATTTTATAAACATGTAAAATATAGAGCTAATAAATATGAATGGGGTCAGAATGAAATCATAGGTCCGGGAACGAAGAGCATCCGTCTTGCACTAAGAACTGGCACTCAAAAAATAAGCCACCACACTATACATAGATGAAAGTACAGGCATTGACCTGCCTGTTCCACTTTCATGGCTACCTGGTTAGCCCCTAAACGTCACATGATGTGGCTTTCCTTTTACATCACCGGTTTGGCCACCTCCAGCCCACACCTAAAGAGCCCAGCATCACCGTGTCCCCGCTGCTGCAGCCTGCCATGTGGAGCATACCAAGACTGACACATGACGAAGTGTACATTTCAAGGTAATTCGCTTAAACTTTAATTTAAAAAAGTATATTCAGGAACTTACTCTTGAGTTGTTTTGTATGTTATATAATAGTCAGTAAAAACAAGTTCAGTTTCTATACGTGCTTCTACCTGCCGAAGAGCATACTCTCAGTTTCTTTTAGTTTAAACGTCATCGGGATGATATTAAGATGTCTTCAGTGTAAGCCATCTTTTAATTTTTCTCTCGTGTCTAGTTGGGTTATCCGAGAGCTCTTCTGTGTGTTTGTGTGTGCGTGTGTCTGAGCAGACTGATGGAAGTATGTTGTCTTGTATTTCCGCCCCTAAAAACGGCAGCTTGTCTAAGGTGTTCTCAGATAGGCCCATAAGGGTGTTAGATTTGAACTTTCCTTTCCCATAATGCACTCGTTATGTTATGTTAGGTTAGCAATGTGTGGCTAAAATAGATGCTATTTGTATTTACGTTATGCAACCCACTGAGTTATCGTTGCTGCATGTAGGTTTTAGTTAGCCCGTGTGACTCCATTTTGTATTTCATAATCACTAGAAGACTGCTTGGGCTGTGCTCACAGTAGGTCTTACTTCCCTAACTCGCTTGCCTCAGCAGAAAACTGTATTTCGTTATTATTTTCACTTGTCCAAGGCTGTAACTCGACTTGCTAATGAACCGTTATTCTGTTTGCACATTCCAATCTATACATGTAGTTCTGCTCCCACGTTAGGAGACGCTGAGACTCAGCACAGTGGCCTTGAAGTACTGATATTGCACCCCGCTGGCAGGTGCAAGCCCATCCTTGTGTACCTCCTTTGTTCATGCCCGGCTTAAGCGGGTACTTTTCCATCAGAGGCGTGTCCGAAGTCTTCAGAAGGGTCTATTATGTATTAGCGTACCCTGGGGCGTCAGTCCCCTCGACAGACATCTTAGGGTGAAGGTCTGACTGGGCTCCTCTGCAGAGTATATACTGAATAAATGCAACTTATATTCTCTACAGTCTGACAGACTCTTCATTTTGGGGAAGGCATAACAGGAGGTTATAAGTAACCCGCGTGGCCCTAGAGGGCCCCGTCCTTCAGTTGGCGCCCGAACAGGGATCCCACGAAGTGTGGCCCCCTCACCCGTAATCGGGTTGCAGGGGCCGGGGTGGTGTCTGGTCGGTCGGGCGGATCGGGGCCCCACACACACAAGACCGAGCTTGGTTCTCACAGCTGCCCCGCCCTTCCGATAGGGCGGATCCTCGGCTGGTGGTCACCGGCTGGGGTCCTGAGAAGGTGAAACCTTGGAGCTGACTGTTTGGTCTGAAGAGTCGGCAGTGGAGAATAATTTGACTCGGCCTGTGTGCACTAGGTGAGTGACTTGGTTCTTGGAAAAATGGTGCCATTCTTGGTCGGCACGAGCTTGTGGGCTGTGTCCTGATGCAGTCTTCGGACTGTCTTGTCTGCAGTTTCTGAACTGCCTTGCTTGAACGGCACGAGTCGACGGGCTGTGTCTTGGTACGGTTTAACACCGTCTCGGTTTGTACTTGGTGAGTTTGTGGACCCTTGTAAAGGACACTGAGGGTTTGCGAGCACTCTGACGGACAAATTGGTAATTTGGTTTGCGCATTGAAAAGGTCTGGGGCTGTTCGCAGACAATCTGCCAGGCCACCTGGTAATTGGCGGACATTCAAAAAGGTCTGGGGCTACGGCCTGTCCTCTTGAACTTGGTACAGTCTTTAGACGGCCGTCTTTCTTGTGATGCAGCCTCAGGGCTAACTGGTGATGTGCTTGTGTATCTGAGGGTTGCGTGGTCTGTGGACTGATGCTGATGACGATGCTGGTAGGATGTGCGTTTGAGTGAGGAGCGGCTGTGCCTTCCAGATAGTTGGTTTGGTTTTTGAGTGGTTTTGTTACTCTATTCTTTCTATATTATCGTTGTTGGTGTTGTTTGTCCGTTAGGGACAGCGCCTGTGCATTATATTAACGATGCCTTGTTAAAGTAAATTTGAATGTTTCGGATGTCGATGCTGTTCTACTGATGCGCGGCTGGTAGAGAGCCAGCCCGCACCTCCGGAGGGTACCCCAAATTTTGACATAATGTCAAGCATGGTATTGGCCCTTTTATGTTTAGCACGTTGTGGAACAAATATACGAGGGACAATGCTGAACTACAATGGCCACTTACTGGCTCATTTGATGAACAAAAAATAAATTTCCTGCAGGATAAATTGTTTGCTAAAAGGAGTAGGCAGTCCATGTTTGATTCTTTGAGAGTGTGGCAGAAAGAGGCAAAACAGTGACGCATGCGAGCAGAGAAAGAGGTTCGGAAGAAGCAGACACAAACGATTACGCAAAAAGCTGTAGCCTATGAAAGGGAGAAGACGGAGAAAGGCATAGAGCGTGCAGACAGGAAGTTTCGCTTGCAGACTGACAAAAGTTATGTTGTTAGGGAGGAAGGAGATGAGCTTGTTGAGGAGCTTTTGGATTCTCGCCCCCCACCTCCCTATGCACCACAGCGGATATATCCTACAGTCCCCTTGTCCCCATCCTCGACCTCTGGGGCTGCTCCCCCAGATGCTTCCGGTACTGCTGCTCACACCTACAACTTTGTCCCCCTATATGATGGTGCCTGTCTCTGCATCCGTTCCTTCCCCTGTGAGTGTACCGCCCCAAACACCGTTGCATACTGAAACGCCTGCGCGTGGATTTCCCGGAGCCAACTGGGCGGTGGCCCGAGACCGCATGGAGAAGGTGTTGGTGCGCTCTGCTGTGGGTACTGAGGAGAAACAAATGGTGGCGAATCAGGCAGCTCAATGGGCCCGGCACCCGATTTATAGTGTGGAGGATGTGTGGAGTGTCATGAAAGATTATGAGCCCTTCGTACAGCAGCATGCCCTTAAGCACATGTCCGCCACACTGATAGCGCTGTGGGAGCAGTGTTTGCAGGGTACTGCACCGCAGATTATTTATGACATACGAGACAGAGTATATGTTACAGACATGGCCCCGAATGAAGTTTTTAGTAATGTGTCTACAATAGTGGGTTACCGAGGCAGGCTACTCCAAAAGGTCCAGATGTTAGGGACACAGCACCCCATGAGGGAAGTTCATCCCATTTACCACCCTGAAATACCAGAATTACTGTAATAAGACCGCGAGTCGATGCTCAGTTTCAGGAACAATGGATCTATACTCCCTGGAAAAGGAGCGAGGTCCTTTCCCTAAAAAGCCAGTTACCGGACCCAAGAAAAAATCCCACTGCATATTATAAAGAATTGACAGAGGCGGCCTCCTCCACAGTAATGACACTAGCTGACATAGAGCTGTTTTTTGGCTTGCTTGTACCAGTAGATATAGAGAGGCAGGTCCATACACAAGACCACGCGTTGGAACTGGGTGGCACATGGGACGAGATCAAAGTATGGGATAAGGAGCGCAAACCTGGTGAGAAGCCAAAGGCGGAGCTATTGGCTTTACCGGGGCGTATCATCGCCTATATGCACTCCCTTATCCCGCCGAAGAAAGTGAATTGGGATAAGTTGACTGCATGTCGTCATAAAAAGGACGAGAGTGTGTCGGATTTCTTTACCAGATTTGAAGGGGTGTTCCTCGATTTTAGTGGTCAGGACTTGTCACAGGAGGGTGGTGTCCATTTGTTTGTGAACAGGTTCGTCACTAACTTACTACCTGAGATTACCTCTAAGTTGCAGGCTTCAGAAAGTACATGGACGACTTCCTCTCCGTCAGTCATATTGAGTATGGCCCAGTACTATGAGCATAGAGAGAATGAGGACAAGGAAAGGGTAGAGAAGAAGTCGAAGGATCTAAAGACGAGGGTGTTGATGCAGCAAGTTGCGATAGGAAGAGGAAGAGGTAGAGGACGAGGTTTGGGTTCGGGTCCACGGCCTCCCCGATCTAACAGGGGTGGTGCTTCAGGTGCCCCTGCGGGACCCAACCAATGTGTATACTGTAAAAAGGAGGGACATTGGCGGACCGAGTGTCCGGAATTGTTGCAGAAAGATGGGGCTCCGAGAGACCAGGGTTTTGGAGGCAGAGGACGAGGGGGAGGAGGCCGAGGGGGGATGCAGTCGGCGGACACATCTTACAACAGACAGAGTGGGAATTATTTTGACGACCTTCGGGGAAGACAGTACTACCACGACGATTATGACATGGATGAAGTGACGGGGTTGTCTCACAGCTAGGATAGCCAGGGGCAGGGCAAGGGACCAGTTCCGGTGCCTGTAGATCAGCGTGGACCATACATTACTGCAGATTTACAAGGTACCTCCGAGAAATTTTTAGTCGATACAGGGGCTATGAATAGCTCTGTTTCCCATTCACTGGTCCCGGGGGCGGCTCTGTCTGGCCAAAATAATGTTTTGGTGGGTTTCTCAGGCGTGCCGGTTGTTAGCCCCATTTCCAAGCCTCTTGCTTTGACTATCGGTCCCTTTACAGTTGACTCACCATTTTTACTGACGTCCAATTGTGGGGAGAATTTACTAGGATTAGACCTGTTGAAAAAACTGCATGCGGCGATTTCCTGTTCCCCGGACAGTGTTTACATGACTGTTGGCCCACGAGTCGCCTATGCCAAACAATGCTTCACAAAGGATGACCCCCTCCCTCCTGAGTTCCAAGATGTGCCGCCCACGTTGTGGGCCACAGGTGATACAGATGTGGGGTTGCTCCAGATACCGCCAGTCTCCATACAGGTACAGAATAATGCCAGATTGCCCCGAATTCCTCAATACAAGATATCACAGGCAGGTGAAAAGGCCTTGTTGCAAATAATACAGGAATTGATTAAGTCTGGTGTGGTTGAAGAGACAGCAGCAAATGTGTGCAATAGCCCTATCCTCCCTGTTCTTAAAAAGACACCCTCTGACTGTCCCGACACCCACCCTGATGTTTACCGTTTCGTTATTGCTCTTAGAGAGGTCAATAAAATTGTGGTTCCCCAATATCCTGTGGTTCCTGACATTACAACGATCCTGACAATGATTCCCCCGACTGCCAAATTCTTCTCTGTGATTGATTTGAAAAACGCTTTCTTCAGCATCCCCATCTATCCAGATAGCCGTCACCTTTTTGGATTTGCCATAGCCGGTCGGAGCGTTAGATTCTGTCGTGCTCCACAAGGCTATACAGAAAGCCCCAGTATTTACAGTCAGGCTCTGAAAGCTCAGCTAGATTCTTTAGAGCTTCCCCCTGGTAATGTGTTGCTGCAATATGTCGACGATCTTCTAGTGGCTTCGGACACTGAAACGGGCTGTAAAGACGCCACGGTAAAATTACTGCTGCATTTGGCACATCACGGGCACAAGGTGTCCCTTTTGAAGTTTCAATATTGTCGACAGGAGGTCACCTACTTAGGTCACCTACTGTCGAAGGAGGGCCGCAGACTAACACCTGAGCGCATAGCCGCGATTACTAACATGCCTGTTCCTAAGACCGAACGCGAGGTACGCGCGTTTCTGGGGATAACTTCATATTGTCGGCATTGGATACCAAATTTCTCCTTACTAACAAAACCCCTCCTTTACCTGACCACTAAAGATGTGCATGAGCCTTTGCCTTGGACACCTGCATGTCAGCAAGCTTTTGAACAGTTAAAAACTGCGCTTTGCTCTGCTCCTGTGCTTGGTACTCCTGACTACCAGAAGCCTTTTGTGCTCTATGTACATGAGGCCGACGGTTGCGCGCTTTCGGTACTAACACAGGGTTTCGGTGGTAAGCAGAGACCCTGCGCTTACTTTTCTGTCATTTTGGATAATGTCGCCAGAGCGCTCCCGAGCCGTCTGAGAGCTGCTGCGGCGTGCAGCGGTTTCTATCAGGCAATCGGCAGGGCTGCGTTCTTGATACTGACCTCACAGTTATGGTACCTCATGCTGTGCACACGCTTTTGAACAAGACAAAGACGCAGCACCTCACCAGTGCGCGTCTCACTGGATATGAGCTAACATTATTTGCTCCGCACATTACCATCAAACGATGCGCTACTTTGAATCCAGCCACGTTACTACCCCTCCCTTCGGAAGAAAAGGACAATGATGTCCATGATTGTTTATTTCGGACGGAGGAGGAAACGAAGGGACGGGTAGACCTGACTGATGTTCCCTTATCTGACCCCCCAAGGGGAACTATATGTCGAAGGCTCTTGTTTCAGACTGCCGGATGGCACTACTACTGCAGCCTATGCAATCACCACATTACATACCATAGTTGAAACATCCCGTATCCCATACCAGTCAGCCCAAGCTGCTGAGTTAGTTGCCCTTCTGAAGGCCTGTGAACTGAGTGAAGGACTGGCTGTTAATGTTTACACTGACAGCCAGTACGCTTTCGGGGTGGCACATAATTTCGGGCGCCTCTGGGCAAAGAGAGGGTTCCTGACATCCCATGGGCAAAGGATACAGCATGGTCCCCTAATACTTAGGTTATTGTCAGCATTGACACTCCCGGACAAGTTGGCTGTAATCAAGTGCAGAGCGCACAAGGCTGTTGTAGATGATGTTGGAAGGGGTAATGCCTTTGCGGACCAAACAGCTAAGGAGACAGCTAGATCGACGATGAATAAGATGTTTGTGCCAGGTGCTGCTAGATGGGTTCCAGACAATGGGATGTTTGAGGACATAGTGGACAGTGTGAAGGAAATACAGAGAGAAGCGACTGTAGATGAACTGGAGATGTGGGAGGAGAGGATAGGGCATTTGGACGAGGGTGGGTGTTGGACCGATTTGTCAGGGAAGCAGAGATGGTTGCTGCCAAATGCATTTGTCCTCCCTGTAGTCTCCATGGCTCATGGCCCGGCGCACATTAGTGCCAAAGGAATATGCAAACTACTAGACCCAGTATGGCAGAATGAGAATATCCCTAAGGTTGCCGCACATTTGGTAAAGCACTGTATTGGGGGATATTACCAAGGAATTGCGATAATTATCGCAAATCGCGCTTAGCGCTGGTTTTTTTATTGCCGGCTATCGCTGGATTTCATCGGGAAGATAACGCGTTATTATCAACGCTTATCTCCAAGGCGATAAAAAATCCAGCGATAGCGGCGAAACCCAGCAATAGCGCGAGAAATCCAGCGATAAATTCAACGCGCTAATGAAAAACTTGCTAATAGGCAGGTGAGGACTTAACCTTACAATACACCTCCCATTGACTAGAATGGTTAAGTCAGGTTTTTAGCAGGTGTTAGATTCCAGCGATAATCGCGGTTAGCGCGAATTTTTTTATCGCTTCGCGGGCATTGCTAATAGGGGGAAGTTGTGTTTGCGACTGTTTTCAGTCGCTTTTAGTTGGGAACGCCTACTTTGCATGTCATTAGCGATATATATCGCTGACATGCAAAGCGGCACCAAAACGGTCGCTTTCGCCATAAAGCTGTCGCTAACAGCTGTTAGCGACAGCTTGCTAATAGGGCAATAGAAATATCGCCGCTTTAGCGGCGATAAGGCCCTTGCTAATATGCTCCTGTATTATTTGCCTAAAGCACAATCCTGGGAAGGGCACCCCTACACCTGCTGGTAATTTTGCACCACCTTCCTTCCCTTTCGAGGTTCTCCAGATGGATTTCATCGAAATGGAACTAGTAAATAACATGAAATATGTACTAGTGGTAGTTTGTGCGTTCAGTAAGTGGATTGAGGCATACCCAACTAAAGAGAATACGGCTGTAGCAACAGTGAAGGCACTTTCAAAGGAGTACTTCCCACGCTACGGATTGCCACGCGTGATCTGGAGTGACAATGGGAGCCATTTCAATGCTAAAGCCATTGATTTGGTGTGTAAGGGCTTGCAGATTATGCAGAAATTCCATGCAGCGAACCACCCCCAATCAGCGGGCCTTGTGGAAAAGTACAACGGCACACTCAAATTGAAGTTAGCGAAAATACATGAAAGTACAGGATCGAAATGGCCAGATGCGTTGCCTCTAGCACTATTGTCTACTAGAGTGACTGCACACTCCAGAACAGGATTATCACCCTACGAGGTGGTCTTTGGGCGTCCTGCCAATGTATGGGGCGTCCCAAGACCCAAGCGCTTTTCTGAGATAGAGTACCCTCTTTTGATTGATAATTTGTATGCTCTGTCTAAAGACCTCCGTTCTGTTCACCAACAGATCCATGCCGCTCTACAACCAGTGCCAGAGGTCCCCGGACATCAAATCCAGCCTGGGGATTTTGTAATGATACAGCAGTTTCAGCGCAAATCCTGTTTGGAGCCGAGGTGGAGAGGTCCTGCCCAGGTGTTACTGGCCACTCAGACAGCTGTTAAAGTGGATGGCCGGAAGCACTGGGTCCATGCTTCGCATGGGAAGAAAGTGCCTCTTCCGCTTCCATATGATTCCTGGGTGCGGGACGGGGTTGCCGACCAGCAAGGCGAGCTTGTCCCCCACTTTGTCCCTTTCTCTGATGCCCGACTGAGAGGGGCGCAGACCGACAAGGAGAGTGATGAGGCTTTATTTGAGGCGATTCCCCCTGAGATAAGGGCCACCCTGGATACTCCAGCTCCTGGCAAAAAGACCCCTGAGTCCCGATCCCCAACTGAATCTGAGTCCTTGCCCCTGTTTGCTGATCAAGAGGAGCCTGGGCGTACCAGGTACAATCTGCGGCCCGACGGAAAGACAGTGCACCGGCAGGGCAATACAGGAGTTAGGGAAGGACTTGAGCATAGGGGACAGGTACTGTGTCTCTGGTGCCTGCTTTAGATGAAAGAAAAACACCGCTGCACTGTCCTGAACACTGGACAGGATCGCTGAGGGTATTTGCCCTAGAGGGAGGTTGCCCTATCTTGAAAGAAGAAGAGCTGTTCTTAGTAAGGGCCGCGATTGTCTTTCAGCAAGGGATGTGGTTGTGCAGCTCCACCGTGGGAGTGTTTTGATGAACGATAGGAGCCTGCCTGTGAGGCTCAAGACGGACACAGGAAAGAAGAATACCCCTCTGGCTGGTTGTATTGTGGCTCCAATTCCTAAAAGTATTTTCCAAAAATGTACCCCTTTGGTCGTCCCGTTCCTGATGAGGAGCAGCCCTTTGGAGCTCCGCGTCCAACTCCATATGATCCCGTTTGGTCCTCCTGGTCCCCCAAGACTAAAATAGTGTTTGTGGTAATAATTTTGCTCTCTCTGATATTCGTATTTGGGGTAGTCCGGTATCTAGAGGAGCAATACCCTGTGCATACTTTGATAGGGACTACTCCGGTTCCAGCTGAGCACTCGTTTATCACATTGGCCCCGCATAAAGAAAGGCGTAGACAAACTTACGCCCATAATGCATTCATTCAAATGCTTCATCAGGTACACAGTACTACTACTGCCACAAAGTGTTGGGTATGTGGACTGCTCCCCTCAGTTATACATAAGAATGACTTACTGATATCGATGCCCTTGTCCTATTTAGGTAGCTGTGAAGCTTGGTTCCAACTACTATCTATGGTTTATATGCATTATCATGCGGATGCAATGAAAATGACACAGGCTGACTATGAGGCAGTTTTAGATTATATAGTGGTACATCAAGGATATACACCGGGGGAGGATGGAAAGGAGGGTACCATACACCCTGACGCCTGTATGAATGGTTTCACAGTCCATGAAAATGTCACATGGTTACAAAATACTAGACTTCCAAGGATTCAATGTCACTGAATATTTTAAATATTTTCAAGAGCGTGATATCACCGAAGACAAAGCTATGCCCATTCCCGTGATAAATGCAACAGCTAGTTTCTGTGTTCAAGGTTTAGGGAACGTTTCCGTAGGATGGAGCGATTGTAACTATACCTATCAATTGAACACAACTAGTAGTCCACCCCTACTGACACCTCCGAATGTATATTTCACCTGTGGGGAACAAGCTTATACTTGGCTCCCTAGGGGGTGGTCTGGTCGGTGTTATCTCTCCTTCCTCCTGCCCCCTGTTTACATTGCACCGTCCACTTACCACAAAGATCATAGGTTGCATCGTAGGGATCTTTTCGTGCACCGAATGAAAAGAGTTGTTAATACAGATGATATTGATCAAACGGATACATCCCTACAACAATTTACTGATATAATGAAGGGTATTGGACCGTTCTGGGGTCCCATGTTCAATGCCCGCAATATTCAACGTCTAGCCAGAGTAGTTGAGGGAGTCATTAATACCACTGCAGGTATACTGACCAATATTACAGTTGAGCTCCAGGCTACGAGACTTGCCTCGCTTCAAAACAGGATGGTTTTAGATGTTATCTTAGCTGACAGGGGTGGAGCCTGCCATGTCATTGGCAGCAGTTGCTGTGTTTACATACCTGACAGTGCCCCAACTGTATACTCTGCAATACAGAAATTGCACAGACTGGCCTCCGAAATTCACGAAGACAATGACACATGGTCCCTTTCGGGATGGCTTTGGGGTCTATTGACGTCATGGGATTGGAAGATACTTCTTGTCCTGATAGCCATTGCAGGGGTTATCTTTACATGTTGTCTATGCATAAATTGTCTCCCAGCCTGCTGCACCTATTGCATAAGCAAACTCACTCCTAGTGTTCCGTTGCCCAAACGTGACAATAAGTGCTCTCCCATGATGATGCAGGAAATTCAGTCGATTATGTTAATAGACGAAGGGATATTCGAATATTGAGTAACATTTCTTTGACGCTCGCATTTGCTTCATTTTCACCTTGACTGATGGATGGCTAAGTAATATCTCTTTCCCCCCTAGAATTGTAAAGACCCTGCCGGATAGCAATAAAGCTTTTAGCCACTCATGCTAAAAGGAGGGTCTGTTAGATTTGAACTTCCCTTTCCCATAATGCCCTCGTTATGTTATGTTAGGTTAGCAATGTGTGGCTAAAATAGATGCTATTTGTATTTAAGTTATGCAACCCACTGAGTTAATCTTGCTGCATGTAGGTTTTAGTTAGCCCGTGTGACTCCATTTTGTATTTCATAATCACTAGAAGACTGCTTGGGCTGTGCTCACAGTAGGCCTTACTTCCCTAACTCGCTTGCCTCAGCAGAAAACTGTTTTTCGTTATTATTTTCACTTGTCCAAGGCTGTAACTCGACTTGTTAATGAACCGTTATTCTGTTTGCACATTCCAATCTCTACATGTAGTTCTGCTCCCACGTTAGGAGACGCTGAGACTCTGCACAGTTGCCTTGAAGTACTGATAGTGCACCCATCTTTGTGTACCTCCTTTGTTCATGCCCGGCTCAAGCCGGTACTTTTCCATCAGAGGCGTGTCCGAAGTCTTCAGAAGGGTTTATTATGTATTAGCGTACCCTGGGGCGTCAGTCCCCTCGACAGACATCTTAGGGTGAAGGTCTGACTGGGCTCCTCTGCAGAGTATATACTGAACAAATGCAACTTATATTCTCTACTGTCTGATCGACTCTTCATTTTGGGGAAGGCATAACAGGAGGTTATAAGTAACCCGCGTGGCCCTAGAGGGCCCAGTCCTTCAAGGGTGACGCTGCTGTGTGCGCTGGACAGTCTCCCCCAGTGAGCAGGGTCTTAAAGTCAGAAGCCACTCTCAGTGCTGTTCAGACTCAAATGATCGAAGGGCTCCAAAGTGTAGTCTTAACAAGAGACCTTATGCACAAGTTTCTGGTGCTAGCAGATGCAAATACAGCACGGGGAATCGAGACCTGCGGAATCTGTGGGAAACTGACCAACAATGAGTTTACTGTCACCCATGTGATAGTGCCAAAGCAGTCTGTGGAGCCAGACTATTGTGACGTGGAGAATGTGGAAGAGATGTTCATTGTACAGGATCCACCTCAATAAAGGAAAAGAAAATTCTTTTCTTGAGTCCCCTCACTCACCAAAGGTTTCCCCTA
Organism: Calotriton arnoldi; assembly: GCA_963921515.1. Classification (NCBI taxonomy): domain Eukaryota; kingdom Metazoa; phylum Chordata; class Amphibia; order Caudata; family Salamandridae; genus Calotriton; species Calotriton arnoldi. Next base: position 262,759 of record CAWUFW010004821.1, read on the forward strand.
GGTGACATGCTTCATCATTGGGGCCATCCCAAGCATCTACTGCTTGGGGCGTGCTGCGACTTGCGATAGTTACGTAGGAGCACTAATTTTTAAGATATGACTATGTGTGGTGCAGTGAAGGGGAGTGGTGTGAGTGATTGTTAAAAATTACCTAACTAGTGAACGTAAACAATTTTATTCTTGCTCCTAGTTGGCAAAAGATAAAAAGGGGTTAATAAAAGGGAAAAGAATTAAATGTCCCTGATATTGTAAGTCAACATGTTTCGAGGTGTCCCCTAACCTCTTCTTCAGGACAACATGGGGACCAGCCCCATGTGTACCACTCCGTGCAAACCTGTAATAAAGTGAAAAATAAGAAAAACAATGGGGCGCGCACTTATTGTGTCAGCGCTAGATATAATACATACGGTTAAACTGAACACGTAGTATTTAATAACTGGCAAAAGTAAGCCCCATGGTCAGCCCGGGTGGAGGAGCCTGAATAGACCTTGACTCGGCTAGCCTCCGTCAATATGACCTACTCGTTCCCATATGCGGTCCGCTTATGGGAACGAGTAGGTCATATTGACGGACAATCACTCACACCACTCCCCCTTCACTGCACCACACATAGTCATATCTTAAAAATTAGTGCTCCTACGTAACTATCGCAAGTCGCAGCACGCCCCAAGCAGTAGATGCTTGGGATGGCCCCAATGATGAAGCATGTCACCTAGGGGAAACCTTTGGTGAGTGAGGGGACTCAAGAAAAGAATTTTCTTTTCCTTTATTGAGGTGTGTCTTACTCATTTAGTAGACCCCTCCTTTTCCCTATTAGCTAGGTTCCCTGATCCATTATTTACGGATCTTCTTTTGCTTTACAAGTACCCAGGAGGAAGAACCTAGCCATATCCTCCTCTCCCCCTCTTTTTGTTTTGACATTGTACAGGATCAGCACATCCTCCTCCCCTTGGGCTGGATCCATGCCCATCCAAGACAAACAGCATTCTTATCCAGCGCATTGCTCCTATCAGTTAATGTAGCCGGAAGCCATCGCTATTGTTTGTTCTCCAAAACATAAAGACACTGTGATGTGCAGGCTCACTAGTGCTGCCATGCTAGAGGTATCTGGGTGCAAAAGGTAGGGATTTTGCCCCCACAGCAAGTACCCAAAGCAGTTCAATGTATGCAAACATGTGGTTGTAAAAGACATAAAAATAACCCTGCTGGGCCTGAGGTGATGTGAGCTGAAGACAAAGCGGCAGACGTCCAATGAAATAGATGCCAGTTTTCCAAACACATTTTCTGACATAACAACTGATGTTTTACATTCATATATTGATATTTATTATGCTCATACACTTTTGTTAGTTTTTTGTTTCCTGTGAAAAGACTACCATGACAATACATCAGATTCTTTTCAAATGTATGTATTGTGTTATGACTGGAAGGAGAAAGGGACATTAATTCTCACAGGCGTATTGTGTCGGCATTAAACCAAATAACGTGATCGGTATACAATTACAAAGTATTTGCGGTGCTATAGGTGGGGGAAATATCCCTTAAACCCCCAAAACCTGAACAAAAAGGTCCAAGGCAGGTATCCGGTTGACAGAGATCCCGGGATCACACTAGACGTGAGGCGTACTCACTACGGTCTGGCACTAGACAGCTTATTTCGCCGCCTGATCGTGTTCACATGGGCATTTAGATTGAGACCGCTGCACTAGGAGCCCACATATTAATTGAAGAGAGGCTCGGACAAGTTTACTTTCTTTTGAATTGGAGAACTGCTTTTAACTTTACATGAAGATATAAGACTTTTACATGCCCTATCGGGTTGAAATTATCACCGGTGGATAGATTGGGAGCATCAATTATTTGTGCAGAAAGCCCTGAAGAAGTCAAGGGTCACGACCCACTAACGAAACGCGCATTGGCTGCATTGCATAAGAAAACCCGTATTAAAACGAACTACAACGGATCAAGAACTCGTCTCTCCTTTATCAGAATTATAAGAACAGTGTTTTATACCTCTTACTCTTTGCTGCGTGTGCTTAGGAATTGTTGTTCTGTATGTATTGTGTTGGTTAGCCTGAAAATAAAGAGACTGTGTGAGTGTGATGTCTGACTGTGCTTGCATTTCTGCTGTGAGTGGTGTGTATCTTGTTGGTGTGTATTTGTATGTGTTGTTAATCTTACTCTGTGTGCATGGAATGATACGTGAGAGTCCTTCTACAAGGGCGGGAACTCCCACCAGAGAACTGCCCTGCATCAATTAGTTTCAACAAATTCCCTCCCAAAACATGTGGTGAACTTCTATATCGTTGGCTGTAGGGGCCTCTTAAAAACCTAAAAGAGAAAAAAAATACTCAGCCGTAGATTCATATTCTGCCTTAGTGCAGTATTGGGGAGAAACGTGCTGTGGCTCTGCGCCTTCGACTTTCGGTTGTCACACCTCATCCCAGCTCACCACTCTACCTCCCATGCTCTGTGCAGACATTTTATTCTAGCTGATCCGTGTCTCTATCTCTCTGTACACCCTGGGGCAGATTTACAAGAAAGTGACGCATCTGTATAGATGCTTCACTTTCCCTGCGCCACCCTTAGAAACCCTTGCACTACCATAGATGCGCCGTATTTACAATACGGCGCACTATGGCGCAAGGATTGACAGATGCGTCAGAAATTCTGACGCATCTGTTGGCGGAAAAGTCACGCATTGCTGGAGTCGTGTCGCAAGCACGACGGAACTCCAGCAATGCGTGTTGAGGCCTATTCCCACTACACTGCTTCACTACTTACGCCTGCTTCAAGCAGGCGTAAGGTTTTGACGCAGTGGCGTCCTAAAAGTGGCGCAGTGAAATCTTGTTTCATTGCGTCACTTTTACGAGGCCTTCCTGCATGGGACCGCCCACCCTGCATACATTATACCTGACGCAGGTATAATGTGACGCAGGCCTTTACAACGTGACGCATCTCCCTAGATGCGTCACGTTGTAAATAGGCCGAATTTTTCGCACCGCCGTTGCGTCAAAAAAGTGACGCAATGGCAGTGCAAGAAGGCGCAAGGGGCTTGTAAATCTGCCCCTCTGTTTTCTATCTCTCATTCACTCTCTCGCAATCTCTTTCTAAGTGTCTATTTCTCTCTCTCCAAATTTCGCTCTATCATCCTCTTTCTTTCTCTCCCAATTTACCAGTCCATCCATGTCTCCCAATCTCTCCCTGTCTCTCTCCTCTCTCTCATGTTTCCCTACCCTAGTCTCCTCATCGCACTCTCCCTCTCTCCCTCCCCTTTGTCTTTCTCATCTTACCCACCCCCTTGTCTTTTCATTCCACTCTTGCCCTCTCGCTCTTATTTAACCCACCCATCGTTGTCACACAATCTCACTCCCTCTCTATTTATCTTTCATCTTACCCACCCCGTAGTCTTATCTCTCCTTGCTCTCTCTTGTTCCCTCGTCTTACTCCTTCACCCAAGTCGCCCCATCTCTCTCTCTCCCTCCTTCTCTCACCTTACCCACTCACCTCTGTCTTCATCTCTCTCTCCTTTCTCTCTCACCTTACACACTCACCTCTGTTTTCATCGGGAAACATCCTTAACAACGAAGTTTGATTAACGATTGACTGGAACCACGAATCCCGAACGACCAATCACTTAACCACCACATCCTTAACAACGACATCCTTAACAACAACTTCCATAAACCACGAAAACCACTTCTGCATGCGGGCTCTGGCGTGATTTTAATGAGGTAATTGCTAGCAAATAAGCGAGTGAAACTGACCGTAGGGAGAGAAGTTTCCAGTGGGATCCGTTCGGGCAATTCCCCGACATGCAATGCATCCATGTGATTAAGAAATTATGTGTGATGAATCAGTATACTTTTGAGATGTAAAATTAGTCTTTTTATACATTTGAGATGTAAAATTAGTCTTTTTATACATTGTATTGCAAACACAAGGCGTCACAAATCCAATTTCCCCGACATGGGGAATAGTTGAAAAGGACGTCGCAGAGGGCGCAAATGGTGCTCTTACAGGCCTTTCTCCTGCGTGGAGGGCACCGCTAGCTTTAAGGAGGTCTCTCCCCTTCACGGAGAGAGACGGAATTGTGGCTGGCCGCGGAGCTGGTTTTTTACGAAGCAGGAGAGGGACACAACTCCGCCCCTGACTTCTCCAGCTCTGTTACACGGCGGGCCTCTCCTTGAATTCCTCACTTCCCCCTAGGGCACAAACCCATCAGGGAAGTGACAAGCATAAAATTTTGGGAAAAACAGAGGAAGGACTCACAAAACTAATTACGTTGCGGCCTGCCTTCATCCTGCCGGTGGCACAAGCTTTCTTAGGTAGTTAGAATGCGGGGCTGCAGCCTGCCTTCATCCTGCCTGTGGCACACGCTTTGCTTAGGTAGTTAGAATGCGGGGCTGCAGCCTGCCTTCATCCTGCCGGTGGCACACGCTTGCTTAGGTAGTTAGAATGCGGGGATGTGTGGTGACTGGGTACAGGGCGTCCGCGCGTCTCTCCGCTCCGCCTCCCCTGAACTGACATGCTCATCGCCCCCCTGGCATGACTCACTCAGCAGGCGACCAGGACCGGTGGAAAAAGCATGCTAAGGTGGTTACAATGTGAGATGATGTATGGTGAATGGGTACAGGGCGCCCGTGCGTTTCTCCCTTCTGCTCCCCCTGACCTGACATGCTTCTCGCCCCCTGGCATGATTTTCTCGGCATTGCAGCCTCCAGGCTGGCGGGCTCTGACGAGCGTGGGGCTGCAGCCTGCCTTCAATCTTCCAGCATGGCAGTACGTCTGGGCATAGCGTCACAGGGAATGCTCTGGCTTCAGCCAATGTGTGCTGGTGGTTTATGTGATGGGCAAGAACATAGTGGTGTAAATGGGTAATGAGCAGTTTAAAAAAATTTCGTGGTTTAGGAAATCGTTGTTAACAATGTAATTGTTTGGCATTGCTTGTTGTTTAGCCTTCGTGGTTAAGGAATTCGTGGTTCAGGCAGTAGTTGTTCAATCATACATCCGTTTTCATCTCTTTCTCTCCCCTTTTTCTCTTGCTCTCTCTCCTTACCCATCCACCCAAGTTGCCTCATCTGGCTCTCCTTCCTTAATATCTCTTGTTTCTTCACATCTGTATCTCTATTTCTCCCACCTGTGTTTTCCGTATCGCTCTCCCCATCTCACACACTCATCTCTGTCTTTTGTTTCTGTCTGCCGCCCTATCTGTCTTTTATCTCCATCTGTCCATCTGTCTCTTGTTTCCATGTCTGCCACCCTATCTGCCTCTTATCTCCATCTATCCGCTGCCCCCATCAGAGCACTTCATATGCTTACATTTTCCAAATATGTAAAATAAATATTTCATTCAAGCCACCTCACAGAGGTGAGACAAGAGACACAAGAGTGTGTCCATGTATATGTGCATGTGCATGCCTGCATGCATGTGTGTACATATGCGTATGTATGTAGGAGTGCCTGTGTGTGTGCTTGAATATAGGTGCATGCGTGTGTGAGTGTGTAAATGTATCTCCTCTTGGTAATGCTGTAGATGTATGTGACTGCTTATTATGTGCATCTATATGTGCGTGTGTGTCTGTGTTTGTATGTGCTCCTGCCTGCATGCGTATGTGTGCATAAGTGTATGTGTGTGTGTATGTATGCTTATATGGTTGCACCTATCTTTGTATGCATCTTCAGGTGGCTGTTTCCAAATGTGTGCATGTCTATGTGTGCGTTTGTGTCTGTGTATGCATGTTTCTTTGTATCTGTGCTTGCACGTTTGTGTGTATCTATCTGTGCATCATGTTTATCTTTAAGTTTTTTTTTTTATTGAACATAAAAGGCCCACGGGGTGGGTGAGAGCGCTTTACTGAAAACAATATCTCTGACAATAACTACTGGCTGGGGAAAAGATTAACCTCATTAGTACCAGTTTAGTACCTGAATTAAAAAATCAGCAACTGTACGGTGACAGATTAAAGTTTGGAGAAAACATGCCAGTGACCATCTACATTTAAGCTACAATGTTTGTTGTTGTAATCTGAGATTATGCAGTAGGTAGTGGATAGTGTGTCTTGTTTGTGAAATACATAGTCCTGCTTAAAATCTTGTGGCTTCAGGAGCATATTCCATTGTTGTTACTTTTTTCCCACCAGCACATTACTCTTGTCTCCCCTCCTTCATAACCTATTTCCCATTTTCTGGTTCTCCAGCGCCACGAGGTCATACGAATGGCAATAGCGCTATCCAAATATCATCACTTCACCTCATACAAAAAACAAAAGTAAAAAACATTGCCTTTTTTAACCCCTTCGGTGCTCATGACGGAGTGGTTCCGTCATGAGCCACGGTGGGCGTGTGCTCATGACGGAACCGCTCCGTCATGGCACCCACCCATGGGGGAAGCGCTGGCGCTCCCCCCATGGGCAGCCCATCTGCACCCCCAAGCAGGGATGGCAGCGGAAGAGTTTCCGCTGCCACCCCGACCCCCCCCTCGGCAATCCTGTGACATCAGCGCGCACAGCGCGCGCCGACGTCATCAGGAAGCGCTGGACGCCTGGAAGCCATTTGCTTCCAGGCATCTCGAGAGGAAACAGGTATGTTTCCTTGCTCCGGTGGGGCGGGGGGGCAGATCTATACGCATTGTGGCATCGGGGGAGAGGAAAGAGTTTTTCCTCTCCCCTGATGTCTCAATGCAGGGCATTCCTGCTGCACGATCGCGCACAGCGTCGCGATCGTGCAGCAGGAATGCCCCCACTAGACACCAGGGATGTTTTTTTCTTTAAAGGAAGCGACCCCTTGGGCAAGGGTTGCTTCCTTAGGGGGCAAAATTATTTTAAGACTTTTCTGCCCCCCCTGGGGACATATAGCCCGAATTGTTTGGCGTTTCTGGCCCCAGGGGGGGCAGAAAAGCCCACTAGAGCCAGGGAGCTTTTAAAAATTAAAATGGAAGCGACCCCTTGGGCAAGGGTCGCTTCCAGGGGACATTTTTTTTTAAAGTGTATTCTGCCCCCCCTGGGGCAGATCGGCCTGTTTATTTGGCCTTTCTGCCCCCAGGGGGCAGAAAACCCCACTAGACACCAGGGAGTGTGTTAAAATTTAAATGGAAGCGACCCCTTGGGCAAGGGTCGCTTCCTTATGGGCCTAAATAATTGTAAGACTTTTCTGCCCCCCTGGGGACAGATCGCCTGCATTTTTTGGCGTTTCTGGCCCGGGGGGGGGGGGGGCAGAAAAGCCCACTAGAGCCAGGGATTTAAAAAAAAAAAAAATGGAAGCGACCCCTTGGGCAAGGGTCGCTTCCAGGGGACATATTTTTTTTAATGTGTATTCTGCCCCCCCCTGGGGGCAGATCGGCCTGTTTATTTGGCCTTTCTGCCCCCGGGGGGGGGGGGGGGCAGAAAACCCCACTAGACACCAGGGAGTTATTTAAAATTAAAATGGAATCGACCCCTTGGGCGAGGGTCGCTTCCAGGGGGCAGATTTTTTTAGTGTGTGTATTCTGTTATTCCCGTTATTTTGGCCTTTCTGCCCCCGGGGGGGGGGAGGGCAGAAAACCCCCTAGGCACCAGGGATTTTGTTTTGTGTGTAGTGGAAGCGACATGGTTGCTTCCAAGGGGGTAAAATTTGGTTAATGTTTTTTCTGCCCCTCCTGGGGACAGATCTGCCCCTTTTTTTGGCCTTTCTGCCCTGGGCGGGAGGGGGGAGGCAGAAAACCCTACTAGGCACCAGGGATTTATTTCTTTTGCAAGGGGGGCACATTTCTGTCTGCTGTTTTCTGCCCCACCTGGGGGACAGATCGGCCTGGCAGACAACCTCACCCGATCCCTTGGGCAAGATCACCCCCCATTTTTCTCAGCCCTATTTGAAGGCCCATCTGGCAGATTGACCATTTGGGTAGTGACATAGCGTGTTCTATTGTTAATTGTTTTATTTCTTGTGAATTGCAATTGTAATGCTTTATTTCTCCCTTTTTGTTCTAGTTCAAGGCTTTTGCTCTTTAGACTGTTCCAGGTTGCGGTTTCGTTACTGGTGGTTCGGCTGTTTGTGTAGTTGCATGTGTTTGGTAAGAGACTTTTTTTTGTACAATGTAAATGAGTTTCATTTCTCTGCATGAATGTGTTTTTTGCAAATGGTGTAATAATAGCAGTATGTTTGGCTTCTGTCTGTTTTTTGAGTGTCAAAAACGTTTTGCATTTGTGCTCAATGTGTATTTTGTTGTCTTGTGAGTAATTGGTTTTGTTTTTTTCTTTCTAGTGGAATATCGTTGGTTTTTGCTGTCTCTCTGCAGAGTAGGTGCTGGTGAGTGTAGCTGTCTCTTGCAAGTGAATCATATAGTTTTTGAGTATATAGATCTTTGTGATAAAGGCACACATTTTTTTACTTACTTATTTTGCACAGTGTTGGTTGTTGTTGACTTGTTTGTGCAGTCTCCTTTCTTAGTAAGGATAATGGCTAGCCGCAGGATTACTGCTCAGCAGGTTGTTGGTATGCTTTTTGAGTCTTCCTCTGACCATGGTTCAGAGACTGACTCTGCATCTGAGGCAGAGGAGGGAGGGGAAGATTCAGGCAGTGAGTTTTCTCTCCACATGCAATCATTGGATGCTGAAGCTACCCTCAGTGCGGATGAAGCTACTCTTAGTGCGGATGAAGTGCCTGTTTTAGAGGAGGACATTGATGTGCCGATAGTGCAGCAAGAGGCATCTGGGCTGCAGCCTGCGGCTGCAAGGCTTCCAGTTGGAAGTGATTACCTCTGGGTTGCCCCAGGCATGGTGCAGCCGGCATTGCCAGACTGTATTGGTGTTCCAGGGTGTAGAGTGAATACAGAAAATATTTTGCTGATAAATTTTTTTCAGTTGTTTATGGACGATGTATTTTTGGCAGAGATTGTTGAGCAGACTAATTTGTATGCCGAACAGTTTTTGAGGGACAACAGTGCCAGCCTTAGGCCCCACTCTAGAGCTACCCGGTGGACTCCCAAAAATCTGGAAGAGATGAAGAAGTTCTTGGGTTTAACTTTTTTGATGGGCTTGCTAAGGAAGCCATCAATGTCTTCATATTGGTCTACTAGTCCCTTGATGGCAACGGCTATATTTCCGGCAGTCATGAGTCGTGATAGGTATTTGCTTCTGCTTCGGATGCTGCATTTTGTCGATAATGGTTTAGCGTTGCCACGAGATCACCCTGATTGTGACTGTCTTTTTAAGATTCGGCCTGTCATTGATCACTTTGTAGATCGATTTTCTGGATGAGTCTTTGATCTTGTTCAAGGGCCGCTTGGTTTTTAGGCAATACATTCCTAGTAAGAGGGCACGCTATGGAATTAAGCTGTATATGCTGTGTGACAGTAGGACTGGATATGTCTCTAATTTCAGGGTGTACACCGGTAAGGAATCCAGGATGAACCCCCCTGGTTGTCCGTCCACTTTTGGAGTGACTGAGAAAATTGTGTGGGAACTTGGTAGAGCACATTTTAACAAAGGTCCCCATTTATATGTAGATAACTTCTACACGGGTGTGCGGTTGTTCAGGGAATTGGCCAAAGTGGACACTGTTGCTTGTGGCACAATCCGCTCTAACCGTAAAGGTTTTCCAAAAACTTGTTTGTCAAAAGCTTGTGCGGGGACAGTGCAGTGCGTTGCGAGGAACTTCTAGCTGTGAAGTTTTCAGACAGGAGAGATGTCTACATGCTGACTACCATCCATGATGAAAGCACTTCACCTGTGACTGTTTGGGGTCAGGTTGCTGAAGCGCGCAAACCTGTGTGCATTTTAGACTATAATAGGCACCTGGGTGGTGTTGATAGAGTAGATCAGAGGTTGGAACCTTACACTGCTCTTCGTAAGGCTTACATTTGGTATAAGAAGTTGGCTATCCATCTTTTCCACTTGGCAACCTTTAATGCCTTTGTTGTATTCAAGGATTCTTGTCCTGAGTCAAAGATGACTTTTGCTAAGTTTCAGGAGTCTGTAATAGGCAGCCTTGTTGTAGTGGAACAGGCAAGTGTTCCTAGAGTTGGAGTGGTGGAGGATGTGGCTAGATTGAAAGATCGCCACTTTCCTGATCACATTCCTCCCACACCCTCAAAAGACTTTCCCAGTAGGAGATGTAGAGTCTGTTGGCAAAGAGATACGCGGAAGGAGACTCGTATGTGCTGCCCCGAGTGTCCTTCTAACCCTGCGCTGTGTGTGCCTGCTTGTTTTAGAATGTACCACACGCAAAAGAATTTTTGGGAGCATCCATGAGTGGTCAAGTGAACTGCCTGGTCTCTATTGTTTTATATTTTTTGTTCAGTTTCAAGGTTGGCATTTGTGCAATGTATTTAGTTTCAGATTTTGTGTTAGTAGATTTGTATCTATTTGCAATTTGTTTATGTTTTCTTTTTTGTATAAAAAAATCCTAAATGTGATGGCGGTGTGTGTAGGTTGGCACTTGGCTGGTGGTGTGCGTGGACTGGCGCTTGGCTGGCGGTGTGCGTGGACTGGCGCTTGGCTGGGGGTGTGCCTGGACTGGCGCTTGGCTGGCGGTGTGACTGGACTGGCGCTTGGCTGGCGGTGTGCCTGGACTGGCGCTTGGCTGGCGGTGTGCCTGGACTGGCGCTTGGCTGGCGGTGTGCATGGACTGGCGCTCGGCTGGCGGTGTGCATGGACTGGCGCTTGGCTGGCAGTGTGTGAGTAGTGACTTGCTGCTGGTCACTACACACACTGCTAGCCAAACGCCAATCCACACAATCCGTGAGCTGGTGTGGTTGCTGTGTCAGGAATGGTGAGTGTTTGATTGGCTCAAACGTTCCGTCCATCATCCCCTTTTGTATCGCTTTGGTCGCCCTAAGTTGGCGGGGGTATGCCCAGACGTGGGTCCCTTGCTCACTTTGCCACTGGATTCAAGCAAGCCTGGCTGATGACGGCTGAAATGCCAGAAACCGGTCTTAGGATGCTTGTTTCCGGTCCAGGGAAGACATGGCTTGGCAGTTCGGGCTGGACTGTTCCCATGAGGCACAGGGTCAGACTGATTTGCATATGGCCATGTCTGAACTGGGGTGGTGGAGTGAGCTAAAGAATGATGATGGATTAAACCCAGATAAGTTGACTGGGGGTGAGTGTTTGATTGGCTCAAACGTTCCGTCCATCATCCCCTTTTGTATCGCTTTGGTCGCCCTAAGTTGGCGGGGGTATGCCCAGACGTGGGTCCCTTGCTCACTTTGCCACTGGATTCAAGCAAGCCTGGCTGATGACGGCTGAAATGCCAGAAACCGGTCTTAGGATGCTTGTTTCCGGTCCAGGGAAGACATGGCTTGGCAGTTCGGGCTGGACTGTTCCCATGAGGCACAGGGTCAGACTGATTTGCATATGGCCATGTCTGAACTGGGGTGGTGGAGTGAGCTAAAGAATGATGATGGATTAAACCCAGATCAGTTGACTGGGGGTGAGTGTTTGATTGGCTCAAACGTTCCGTCCATCATCCCCTTTTGTATCGCTTTGGTCGCCCTAAGTTGGCGGGGGTATGCCCAGACGTGGGTCCCTTGCTCACTTTGCCACTGGATTCAAGCAAGCCTGGCTGATGACGGCTGAAATGCCAGAAACCGGTCTTAGGATGCTTGTTTCCGGTCCAGGGAAGACATGGCTTGGCAGTTCGGGCTGGACTGTTCCCATGAGGCACAGGGTCAGACTGATTTGCATATGGCCATGTCTGAACTGGGGTGGTGGAGTGAGCTAAAGAATGATGATGGATTAAACCCAGATCAGTTGACTGGGGGTGAGTGTTTGATTGGCTCAAACGTTCCGTCCATCATCCCCTTTTGTATCGCTTTGGTCGCCCTAAGTTGGCGGGGGTATGCCCAGACGTGGGTCCCTTGCTCACTTTGCCAGTGGATTCAAGCAAGCCTGGCTGATGACGGCTGAAATGCCAGAAACCGGTCTTAGGATGCTTGTTTCCGGTCCAGGGAAGACATGGCTTGGCAGTTTGGGCTGGACTGTTCCCATGAGGCACAGGGTCAGACTGATTTGCATATGGCCATGTCTGAACTGGGGTGGTGGAGTGAGCTAAAGAATGATGATGGATTAAACCCAGATCAGTTGACTGGGGGTGAGTGTTTGATTGGCTCAAACGTTCCGTCCATCATCCCCTTTTGTATCGCTTTGGTCGCCCTAAGTTGGCGGGGGTATGCCCAGACGTGGGTCCCTCGCTCACTTTGCCACTGGATTCAAGCAAGCCTGGCTGATGACGGCTGAAATGCCAGAAACCGGTCTTAGGATGCTTGTTTCCGGTCCAGGGAAGACATGGCTTGGCAGTTCGGGCTTGACTGTTCCCATGAGGCACAGGGTCAGACTGATTTGCATATGGCCATGTCTGAACTGGGGTGGTGGAGTGAGCTAAAGAATGATGATGGATTAAACCCAGATCAGTTGACTGGGGGTGAGTGTTTGATTGGCACAAACGTTCCGTCCATCATCCCCTTTTGTATCGGTCAGGAATGTGGGCGTGTGAAAGTGATGGGCCCCTGAATGGCGCTGTCTGCTGGTGTAAGTGTTTTAATGTGCTGGGCCCGCGGCTGGCGGTGTGAATGGTTTTGTATGTGTCCAACGTGTGAAAGCTGCATGAATGGCCTGTAAAGAGGTTGGTGCCTTGTCGTGGCTTTACAGCTCACGAGCTGTGAGTCAATGGTTCAGTTTCTCGTCCTTTCAATTATTAACAGTGCATTTCATCTTTGTGAAATCTCTGGTTAATACAACTGTATATACTGAACCATCACTCACCCTCGTGCCAAATCCAACCAGTATGTATGTGTGCTTGAGGAATAGGTGGTTGTGCAGAAATATTTGTCTTTTCTGTCTTTCTCAAGCAGGGTGTACCATGTCCCTTTTTGTGAATGTTGTAATGTGTTGGTTTCGTGCTTGGTGGTGTGAAAGGTCTTGTGTGTATCATGTATGAAAGGTGTGTGAATGGCCTGTAAAGCGGTTGGGGCCTTGACGTGGCTTTACAGCTCACGAGCTGCGAGTCACTGGTTCAGTTTTTTGTCCTTTCAATTATTGACAGTGCATTTAATTTTTGTGAAATCTCTTGTTAATAAAATTTTATATACTGAACCATCACTCGCCCTCGTGCCAAATCCAACCAGTATGTGTGTGTGCTTGAGGAATAGATGGCTGTGCAGTAATCTTTGTCTTTTTTGTCTCTCTGCCAAGGTGTACATTTCATCTAAGAAAAATCTACCAACTGTAGATATTGTCGTAAACTAAACACCCATGGGAGTACATGGTGATGTCTCTCTTGTGGATCCCAACAAGTTATCTTACCCACAATGTCCTGCAAACCTCAAAATGTGCCTGTCACATTTTCCTTGCATTATTGTGCCCAAATTTTTACGCTGCAGAAAGTAACAACACATTTCCAACCCCCCAGCATTTCTCCAAGTATCCCAATAGAAATGGTACCTCACTTGTGTGGGTGGGCCAAGTACCCGCAGCAGGGAAATGCCCAAAACCTATTGAGGTGACATCAAAATTACCTATCACAAACCAACCTGGTTTTGCAAGGGGGGACCCATCAGTTTTTGGCCCTGGGCTCGGCGGCCATCTAGGGAAACCTACCAAACCTACACATTTCTGAAAACTAGACACCCGGGGGAGTCCAGCGAGGTATGGCTTGCATGGGTCCCCCAACATTCTCCTACCCAGAATCCCTGGCAAACCTCAAATTTTGCTGAAAAAAATCACTTTTTTCTCAAATTTCTGTGTGGGAAAGTTCTGGAATCTGCGTTACCCTGAGTCTCCCGAGTAAAATGATACCTCACTTGTGTGGGTGGGGCAAGGGCCTGTGACTGGGAAGAGCCCAAAACATAGGGATTAAGGGTATAGCACCGAGAAGTCTAAGCGCTACTTTTAAAAAAAAAAATACGTTTTAGCCAATTCTGCATTAAACACCCACACATTTTACTCGGGACACTAAGGAGAATGCTGTGGAGTAGGACATTTGTGCCGGCACGGTGATTCCACCCAAAAATATGTGGAAAATGTGTTTTTTTCAGCTAAATTTGAGGTTTGCATGGCATTCTGGAAGGAAAACGTTGGGAGATCCGCGCAAGCCATACCTCATTGGACTCCCCCGGGTGTCTAGTTTTCAGAAATGTTTGGGTTTGGTACTTTGCCAAGATGGCCGCCGAGCCCGGGGCCAAAACCCCAGGTGCCCCCCCCAAAACCAGGTAGTTGTGTTATAGGTAATTTTGAAGTCTCCACAGTACGATTTGGGCCATTTCCTGTTGCAGCCACTATGCCTACCCACACAAGTGAGGTACCATTTTTATCGGGAGACCTAGGGAAACGCTGGGTGGGAGGAAATTTGTGGATCCACGCAGATTCCAGAACATTCCCACACAGAAATGTGAGAAAAAAAGTGCTTTTTTCAGCAAAATTTGAGGTTTGCAGGGGATTCTGGGTAGGAGAATGTTGGGGGACCCACGCAAGCCATAACTCGCTGGACTCCCCCGGGTGTCTAGTTTCCAGAAATGTGTAGGTTTGGTAGGTTTCCCTAGATGGCCGCCGAGCCCCGAGCCAAAAACTCATGGGACCCCCCCTTGCAAAACCAGGTTGGTTTGTGATAGGTAATTTTGATGTCGCCTCAATAGGTTTTGGGCCCTTGCCTGTCGCGGGTCCTTGACCCATCCTCACGAGTGAGGTGCCATTTGTATCGGGAGACCTGGGGGAACGCTGGGTGGGAGGAAATTTGTGGATCCACGCAGATTCCAGAACTTTCCCACACAGAAATTTGAGAGAAAAGTGATTTTCTCAGCTAAATTTGAGGTTTGCAGGGGATTCTGGGTAGGAGAATGTTGGGGGACCCACGCTAGCCATACCTCGCTGGACTCCCCCGGGTGTCTAGTTTTCAGAAATGTGTGAGTTTTGTAGGTTTCCCTAGATGGCTGCCGAGCCCCGGGCCAAAATCAAATGGGAGCCCCCTTGCAAAACCAGGTTGGTTTGTGATAGGTAATTTTGATGTCGCCTCAATAGGTTTTGAGCCCTTGCCTGTCGCAGGTCCTTGACCCACCCACACGAGTGAGTTACTATCTTTATCGGGAGACCTGGGGGAACGCTGGGTCGGAGGAAATTTGTGGATCCACGCAGATTCCAGAACTTTCCCACACAGAAATTTGAGAGAAAAGTGATTTTCTCAGCTAAATTTGAGGTTTGCAGGGGATTATGGGTAGGAGAATGTTGGGGGACCCACGCTAGCCATACCTCGCTGGACTCCCCCGGGTGTCTAGTTTTCAGAAATGTGTGGGTTTGGTAGGTTTCCCTAGAGGGCCGCCGAGCCCCGGGCCAAAAACAAATGGGACCCCCCTTGCAAAACCAGGTTGGTTTGCGATAGGTAATTTTGATGTTGCCTCAATAGGTTTTGGGCCCTTGCCTGGCGCTGGTACTTGACCCACCCATGCAAGTGAGGTACCATTTTTCTCGAAACACTTTGGGGAACGCGGGGTGGGTGGAATTTTGTGAACCCACGAAGATTCCAGAACTTTCCACCACAGAAATGTGAGGAAAATGTGTTTCTTTTGACAATTGTTTAGGTTTGCCAGGGATTCTGGGTAACAGAACCTGGTGAGAGCCAGTCAAGTCACCCCATCCTGGATTTCCCTTGGTGTCTAGTTTTCAAAAATGTATAGGTTTGCTAGGTTTCCCTAGGTGCCGCCAGAGCTAGGGTTCAAAAACGACATAGGCACTTTGCAAAAAAAGGGTCATTTTTCACTGTGAAAATGTGGTGTGTCCACGTTGCATTTTGGGCCGTTTCCTGTCTTGGGCACTAGGCCTACCCACACAACTGAGGCACCATTTTTCTCGGAAGACTTTGGGGAACGCGGGCTGGGTGGACTTTTGTAAATCCACGCAGATTCCAGAACTTTCAACAACAGAAATGTGAGGAAAATGTGGTTTTTTTGACAAATGTTTAGGTTTGCAAGGGATTCTGGGTACCAGAACCTGGTGAGAGTCAGTCAAGTCACCCCATTCTGGATTCCCCTGGGTGTCTAGTTTTCAAAAATGTATAGGTTTGCTAGGTTTCCTTAGGTGCCGCCAGAGCTAGGGTTAAAAAACTACAGCTAGGCACTTTGCAAAAAAAGGGTCATTTTTCACTGTGAAAACGTGGTGTGTCCACGTTGCGTTTTGGGCCGTTTCCTGTTGCGGGCACTAGGCCTACCCACACAAGTGAGGTACTATTTTTCTCAGAAGATGTTGGGAAACGCGGGGTGGGTGGACTTTTGTGGATCCACGCAGATTCCAGAACTTTCCATCTCAGAAATGTGAGGAAAATGTGTTTTTTTTGACAATTTTTTAGGTTTGCAAGGGATTCTGGGTAACAGAACCTGGTGAGAGCCAGTCAAGTCACCCCATCCTGGATTACCCTGGGTGTCTAGTTTTCAAAAATGTATAGGTTTGCTAGGTTTCCCTAGGTGCCGGCAGAGCTAGGGTTCAAAAACTACAGCTAGGCACTTTGCAAAAAAGGGGTCATTTTCACTGTGAAAATGTGGTGTGACCATGTTGCGTTTTGGGCCATTTCCTGTCGCGGGCACAAGGCCTACCCACACAAGTGAGGTACCATTTTTCTCGGAAGACTTTGGGGAACGCAGGGTGCGTGGAATTTTGTGGATCCACGCAGATTCCAGAACTTTCCACCACAAAAATGTGAGGAAAATGTGTTTTTTTTGACAATTTCTTAGGTTTGCAAGGGATTCTGGGAAACAGAACCTGGTGAGAGCCAGTCCAGAAACCCCATCTTGGATTCCCCTGGGTGTCTAGTTTTCACAAATGTATAGGTTTGCTAGGTTTCCCTATGTGCCAGCAGAGCTAGGGTTCAAAAACTACAGCTAGGCACTGTGCAAAAAAAGGGTCATTTTTCACTGTGAAAATGTGGTGTGTCCACGTTGCGTTTTGGGCCGTTTCCTGTCATGGGCACTAGGCCTACCCACACAA
Source organism: Calotriton arnoldi (assembly GCA_963921515.1). Taxonomy (NCBI): domain Eukaryota; kingdom Metazoa; phylum Chordata; class Amphibia; order Caudata; family Salamandridae; genus Calotriton; species Calotriton arnoldi. The sequence continues at coordinate 279,705 of CAWUFW010004821.1, forward strand.
GTGAGGTACCATTTTTCTCGGAAGACTTTGGGGAATGCGGGGCGGGTGGAATTTTGTGGATCCACGCAGATTCCAGAACTTTCCACCACAGAAATGTGAGAAAAATCTGGTTTTGTTTACAAATTTTTAGGTTTGCGAGGGATTCTGGGTAACAGAACCTGGTGAGAGCCAGTCAAGTCATCCCATCCTGGATTCCCCTGGGTGTCTAGTTTTAAAAAATGTATAGGTTTGCTAGGTTTCCTTAGGTGCCGGCAGAGCTAGGGTTCAAAAACTACAGCTAGGAACTTTGCAAAAAAAGGGTCATTTTTCACTGTGAAAATGTGGTGTGTTCACGTTGCGTTTTGGGCCGTTTCCTGTCACGGGCACTAGGCCTACCCACACAAGTGAGGTACCATTTTTCTCAAAAGACTTTGGGGAACGCGGGGTGGGTGGAATTTTGTGGATCAACGCAGATTCCAGAACTTTCCACCACAGAAATGTGAGGAAAATGTGTTTTTTGGGATAATTGTTTAGGTTTGCAAGGGATTCTGGGTAACAGAACTTGGTGAGAGCCAGTCAAGTCACCCCATCCTGGATTCCTCTGGGTGTCTAGTTTTAAAAAATGTATATATTTTCTAGGTTTCCCTAGGTGCCGGCAGAGCTGGGGTTCAAAAACTACGGCTAGGCACTTTGCAAAAAAAGGGTCATTTTTCACTGTGAAAATGTGGTGTGTCCACGTTGTGTTTTGGGCCGTTTCCTGTTGTGGGCACTAGGCCTACCCACACACGTGAGGTACCATTTTTCTCAGAAGACTTTGGGGAACACGGGGTGGGTGGAATTTTGTGGATCCACGCAGATTCCAGAACTTTCCACCACAGAAATGTGAGGAAAATGTGTTTTTTTGACAATTTTTTAGGTTTGCAAGGGATTCTGGGTAACAGAACCTGGTGAGAGCCAGTCCAGTCACCCCATCCTGGATTCCCCTGGGTGTCTAGTTTTCAAAAATGTATAGGTTTGCTAGGTTTCCGTAGGTGCCGGCAGAGCTAGGGTTCAAAAACTACAGCAAAGCACTTTGAAAAAAAAGGGTCCGTTTTCACTGTGAAAATGTGGTGTGTCCACTTTGCGTTTTGGGGCGTTTCCTGTCGCAGGCACTAGGCCTACCCACACAAGTGAGGTACCATTTTTCTCTGAAGACTTTGGGAAACGCAGGGTGGGTGGACTTTTGTGGATCCACGCAGATTCCAGAACTTTCCATCTCAGAAATGTGAGGAAAATGTGTTTTTTTGGACAATTATTTAGGTTTGCAAGGGATTCTGGGTAACAGAACCTGGTAAGAGCCAGTCAAGTCACCCCATCCTGGATTCCTCTGGGTGTCTAGTTTTCAAAAATGTATAGGTTTGCTAGGTTTCCCTAGGTGCCGGCAGAGCTAGGGTTCAAAAACTACAGCTAGGCACTTTGCAAAAAAAGGGTCCATTTTCACTGTGAAAATGTGGTGTGTCCACGTTGCGTTTTGAGCCGTTTCCTGTCGCGGGCACAAGGCCTACCCACACAAGTGAGGTACCATTTTTCTCGGAAGAGTTTGGGGAACGCAGGGTGGGTGGAAGTTTGTGGATCCACGCAGATTCCAGAACTTTCCACCACAGAAATGTGAGGAAAATGTGTTTTTTTTGACAATTTCATAGGTTTGCAAGGGATTCTGGGTAACAGAACCTGGTGAGAGCCAGTCCAGAAACCCCATCTTGGATTCCCCTGGGTGTCTAGTTTTCAAAAATGTATAGGTTTGCTAGGTTTCCCTATGTGCCAGCAGAGCTAGGGTTCAAAAACTACAGCTAGGCACTTTGCAAAAAAAGGGTCATTTTTCACTGTGAAAATGTGGTGTGTCCACGTTGCGTTTTGGGCCGTTTCCTGTCGCGGGCACAAGGCCTACCCACACAAGTGAGGTACCATTTTTCTCGGAAGACTTTGGGGAACGCAGGGTGCGTGGAATTTTGTGGATCCACGCAGATTCCGGAACTTTCCACCACAAAAATGTGAGGAAAATTTGTTTTTTTTACAATTTCTTAGGTTTGCAAGGGATTCTGGGAAACAGAACCTGGTGAGAGCCAGTCCAGAAACCCCATCTTGGATTCCCCTGGGTGTCTAGTTTTCAAAAATGTATAGGTTTGCTAGGTTTCCCTATGTGCCAGCAGAGCTAGGGTTAAAAAACTACAGCTAGGCACTTTGCAAAAAAAGGGTCATTTTTCACTGTGAAAATGTGGTGTGTCCACGTTGCGTTTTGGGCCGTTTCCTGTCATTGGCACTAGGCCTACCCACACAAGTGAGGCACCATTATTCTCGGAAGACTTTGGGGAACGCGGAGCGGGTGGAATTTTGTGGATCCACGCAGATTCCAGAACTTTCCACCACAGAAATGTGAGGAAAATCTGGTTTTGTTTACATATTTTTAGGTTTGCGAGGGATTCTGGGTAACAGAACCTGGTGAGAGCCAGTCAAGTCATCCCATCCTGGATTCCCCTGGGTGTCTAGTTTTCAAAAATGTATAGTTTTGCTAGGTTTCCTTAGGTGCCGGCAGAGCTAGGGTTCAAAAACTACAGCTAGGCACTTTGCAAAAAAAGGGTCATTTTTCACTGTGAAAATGTGGTGTGTCGACGTTGCGTTTTGGGCCGTTTCCTGTCGCGGGCACTAGGCCTACCCACACAAGTGAGGTACCATTTGTCTTGGAATAGTTTGGGGAATGTGGGGTGGTGGAATTTTGTGGATGCACGCAGAATCCAGTACTTTCCACCACAGAAATTTGAGGAAAATTTGTTTTTTTTGACATATTTTGAGGTTTGCAAGGAATTCTGGTAACAGAACCTGGTGAGAGCCAGTCCAGTCACCCCATCCTGGATTCTCCTGGGTGTCTAGTTTTCAAAAATGTATAGGTTTGCTAGGTTTCCCTAGGTGCCGGCAGAGCTAGGGTTAAAAAACGACAGCTAGGCACTTTGCAAAAAAAGGGTCCGTTTTCACTGTGAAAATGTGGTGTGTCCACGCTGCGTTTTGGGCCGTTTCCTGTCACGGGCACTAGGCCTACCCACACAAGTGAGGTACTATTTTTCTCGGAAGACTTTGGGGGACACGGGGTGGGTGGCATTTTGTGGATCCACGCAGATTGCAGAACTTTCCACCACAGAAATGTGAGGAAAATGTGTTTTTTTGGAGAAATGTTTAGGTTTGCAAGGGATTCTGGGTAACAGAACCTGGTGAGAGCCAGTGAAGTCACCCCATCCTGGATTCCCCTGGGTGTCTAGTTTTCAAAAATGTATAGATTTGCTAGGTTTCCCTAGGTTCCGGCAGAGCTAGCTTTCAAAAACTACAGCTAAGCACTTTGCAAAAAAAGGGTCATTTTTCACTGTGAAAATGTGGTGTGTCCACGTTGCGCTTTGGGCCGTTTCCTGTTGTGGGCACTAGGCCTACCCACACAAGTGAGGTACCATTTTTCTCGGAAGACTTTGGGGAACGCGGGGTGGGTGGAATTTTGTGAACCCACGAAGATTCCAGAACTTTCCACCACAGAAATGTGAGGAAAATGTGTTTCTTTTGACAATTGTTTAGGTTTGCCAGGGATTCTGGGTAACAGAACCTGGTGAGAGCCAGTCAAGTCACCCCATCCTGGATTTCCCTTGGTGTCTAGTTTTCAAAAATGTATAGGTTTGCTAGGTTTCCCTAGGTGCCGCCAGAGCTAGGGTTCAAAAACTACAGCTAGGCACTTTGCAAAAAAAGGGTCATTTCTTCACTGTGAAAATGTGGTGTGTCCACGTTGCGTTTTGGGCCGTTTCCTGTCTCGGGCACTAGGCCTACCCACACAACTGAGGCACCATTTTTCTCGGAAGACTTTGGGGAACGCGGGCTGGGTGGACTTTTGTAAATCCACGCAGATTCCAGAACTTTCAACAACAGAAATGTGAGGAAAATGTGTTTTTTTTGACAAATGTTTAGGTTTGCAAGGGATTCTGGGTACCAGAACCTGGTGAGAGTCAGTCAAGTCATCCCATTCTGGATTCCCCTGGGTGTCTAGTTTTCAAAAATGTATAGGTTTGCTAGGTTTCCTTAGGTGCCGCCAGAGCTAGGGTTAAAAAACTACAGCTAGGCACTTTGCAAAAAAAGGGTCATTTTTCACTGTTAAAACGTGGTGTGTCCACGTTGCGTTTGGGCCGTTTCCTGTTGCGGGCACTAGGCCTACCCACACAAGTGAGGTACTATTTTTCTCGGAAGATGTTGGGAAACGCGGGGTGGGTGGACTTTTGTGGATCCATGCAGATTCCAGAACTTTCCATCTCAGAAATGTGAGGAAAATGTGTTTTTTTGGACAATTTTTTAGGTTTGCAAGGGATTCTGGGTAACAGAACCTGGTGAGAGCCAGTCAAGTCACCCCATCCTGGATTACCCTGGGTGTCTAGTTTTCAAAAATGTATAGGTTTGCTAGGTTTCCCTAGGTGCCGGCAGAGCTAGGGTTCAAAAACTACAGCTAGGCACTTTGCAAAAAAAGGGTCCATTTTCACTGTGAAAATGTGGTGTGTCCATGTTGCGTTTTGGGCCGTTTCCTGTCGCGGGCACAAGGCCTACCCACACAAGTGAGGTACCATTTTTCTCGGAAGACTTTGGGGAACGCAGGGTGCGTGGAATTTTGTGGATCCACGCAGATTCCAGAACTTTCCACCACAAAAATGTGAGGAAAATTTGTTTTTTTTTACAATTTCTTAGGTTTGCAAGGGATTTAGGGAAACAGAACCTGGTGAGAGCCAGTCCAGAAACCCCATCTTGGATTCCCCTGGGTGTCTAGTTTTCAAAAATGTATAGGTTTGCTAGGTTTCCTATGTGCCAGCAGAGCTAGGGTTCAAAAACTACAGCTAGGCACTTTGCAAAAAAAGGGTCATTTTTCACTGTGAAAATGTGGTGTGTCCACGTTGCGTTTTGGGCCGTTTCCTGTCATGGGCACTAGGCCTACCCACACAAGTGAGGTACCATTTGTCTCGGAAGACTTTGGGGAACGCGGGGCGGGTGGAATTTTGTGGATCCACGCAGATTCCAGAACTTTCCACCACAGAAATGTGAGAAAAATCTGGTTTTGTTTACAAATTTTTAGGTTTGCGAGGGATTCTCGGTAACAGAACCTGGTGAGAGCCAGTCAAGTCATCCCATCCTGGATTCCCCTGGGTGTCTAGTTTTAAAAAATGTATAGGTTTGCTAGGTTTCCTTAGGTGCCGGCAGAGCTAGGGTTCAAAAACTACGGCTAGGCACTTTGCAAAAAAAGGGTAATTTTTCACTGTGAAAATGTGGTGTGTCCACGTTGTGTTTTGGGCCGTTTCCTGTTGTGGGCACTAGGCCTACCCACACACGTGAGGTACCATTTTTCTCAGAAGACTTTGGGGAACACGGGGTGGGTGGAATTTTGTGGATCAACGCAGATTCCAGAACTTTCCACCACAGAAATGTGAGGAAAATGTGTTTTTGGGGATAATTGTTTAGGTTTGCAAGGGATTCTGGGTAACAGAACTTGGTGAGAGCCAGTCAAGTCACCCCATCCTGGATTCCTCTGGGTGTCTAGTTTTAAAAATGTATATATTTTCTAGGTTTCCCTAGGTGCCGGCAGAGCTGGGGTTCAAAAACTACGGCTAGGCACTTTGCAAAAAAAGGGTCATTTTTCACTGTGAAAATGTGGTGTGTCCACGTTGTGTTTTGGGCCGTTTCCTGTTGTGGGCACTAGGCCTACCCACACACGTGAGGTACCATTTTTCTCAGAAGACTTTGGGGAACACGGGGTGGGTGGAATTTTGTGGATCCACGCAGATTCCAGAACTTTCCACCACAGAAATGTGAGGAAAATGTGTTTTTTTGACAATTTTTAGGTTTGCAAGGGATTCTGGGTAACAGAACCTGGTGAGAGCCAGTCCAGTCACCCCATCCTGGATTCCCCTGGGTGTCTAGTTTTCAAAAATGTATAGGTTTGCTAGGTTTCCGTAGGTGCCGGCAGAGCTAGGGTTCAAAAACTACAGCAAGGCACTTTGAAAAAAAGGGTCCGTTTTCACTGTGAAAATGTGGTGTGTCCACTTTGCGTTTTGGGGCGTTTCCTGTCGCGGGCACTAGGCCTACCCACACAAGTGAGGTACCATTTTTCTCTGAAGACTTTGGGAAACGCGGGGTGGGTGGACTTTTGTGGATCCACGCAGATTCTAGAACTTTCCATCTCAGAAATGTGAGGAAAATGTGTTTTTTTGGACAATTATTTAGGTTTGCAAGGGATTCTGGGTAACAGAACCTGGTAAGATCCAGTCAAGTCACCCCATCCTGGATTCCTCTGGGTGTCTAGTTTTCAAAAATGTATAGGTTTGCTAGGTTTCCCTAGGTGCCGGCAGAGCTAGGGTTCAAAAACTACAGCAAAGCACTTTGAAAAAAAAGGGTCCGTTTTCACTGTGAAAATGTGGTGTGTCCACTTTGCGTTTTGGGGCGTTTCCTGTCGCAGGCACTAGGCCTACCCACACAAGTGAGGTACCATTTTTCTCTGAAGACTTTGGGAAACGCAGGGTGGGTGGACTTTTGTGGATCCACGCAGATTCCAGAACTTTCCATCTCAGAAATGTGAGGAAAATGTGTTTTTTTGGACAATTATTTAGGTTTGCAAGGGATTCTGGGTAACAGAACCTGGTAAGAGCCAGTCAAGTCACCCCATCCTGGATTCCTCTGGGTGTCTAGTTTTCAAAAATGTATAGGTTTGCTAGGTTTCCCTAGGTGCCGGCAGAGCTAGGGTTCAAAAACTACAGCTAGGCACTTTGCAAAAAAGGGTCCATTTTCACTGTGAAAATGTGGTGTGTCCACGTTGCGTTTTGAGCCGTTTCCTGTCGCGGGCACAAGGCCTACCCACACAAGTGAGGTACCATTTTTCTCGGAAGAGTTTGGGGAACGCAGGGTGGGTGGAAGTTTGTGGATCCACGCAGATTCCAGAACTTTCCACCACAGAAATGTGAGGAAAATGTGTTTTTTTGACAATTTCATAGGTTTGCAAGGGATTCTGGGTAACAGAACCTGGTGAGAGCCAGTCCAGAAACCCCATCTTGGATTCCCCTGGGTGTCTAGTTTTCAAAAATGTATAGGTTTGCTAGGTTTCCCTATGTGCCAGCAGAGCTAGGGTTCAAAAACTACAGCTAGGCACTTTGCAAAAAAAGGGTCATTTTTCACTGTGAAAATGTGGTGTGTCCACGTTGCGTTTTGGGCCGTTTCCTGTCGCGGGCACAAGGCCTACCCACACAAGTGAGGTACCATTTTTCTCGGAAGACTTTGGGGAACGCAGGGTGCGTGGAATTTTGTGGATCCACGCAGATTCCGGAACTTTCCACCACAAAAATGTGAGGAAAATTTGTTTTTTTTTACAATTTCTTAGGTTTGCAAGGGATTCTGGGAAACAGAACCTGGTGAGAGCCAGTCCAGAAACCCCATCTTGGATTCCCCAGGGTGTCTAGTTTTCAAAAATGTATAGGTTTGCTAGGTTTCCCTATGTGCCAGCAGAGCTAGGGTTCAAAAACTACAGCTAGGCACTTTGCAAAAAAAGGGTCATTTTTCACTGTGAAAATGTGGTGTGTCCACGTTGCGTTTTGGGCCGTTTCCTGTCATTGGCACTAGGCCTACCCACACAAGTGAGGTACCATTATTCTCGGAAGACTTTGGGGAACGCGGAGCGGGTGGAATTTTGTGGATCCACGCAGATTCCAGAACTTTCCACCACAGAAATGTGAGGAAAATCTGGTTTTGTTTACATATTTTTAGGTTTGCGAGGGATTCTGGGTAACAGAACCTGGTAAGAGCCAGTCAAGTCATCCCATCCTGGATTCCCCTGGGTGTCTAGTTTTCAAAAATGTATAGTTTTGCTAGGTTTCCTTAGGTGCCGGCAGAGCTAGGGTTCAAAAACTACAGCTAGGCACTTTGCAAAAAAAGGGTCATTTTTCACTGTGAAAATGTGGTGTGTTGATGTTGCGTTTTGGGCCGTTTCCTGTCGCGGGCACTAGGCCTACCCACACAAGTGAGGTACCATTTGTCTTGGAATAGTTTGGGGAATGTGGGGTGGTGGAATTTTGTGGATGCACGCAGAATCCAGTACTTTCCACCACAGAAATTTGAGGAAAATTTGTTTTTTTTGACATATTTTGAGGTTTGCAAGGAATTCTGGTAACAGAACCTGGTGAGAGCCAGTCCAGTCACCCCATCCTGGATTCTCCTGGGTGTCTAGTTTTCAAAAATGTATAGGTTTGCTAGGTTTCCCTAGGTGCCGGCAGAGCTAGGGTTAAAAAACGACAGCTAGGCACTTTGCAAAAAAGGGTCCGTTTTCACTGTGAAAATGTGGTGTGTCCACGCTGCGTTTTGGGCCGTTTCCTGTCACGGGCACTAGGCCTACCCACACAAGTGAGGTACTATTTTTCTCGGAAGACTTTGGGGGACACGGGGTGGGTGGCATTTTGTGGATCCACGCAGATTGCAGAACTTTCCACCACAGAAATGTGAGGAAAATGTGTTTTTTTGGAGAAATGTTTAGGTTTGCAAGGGATTCTGGGTAACAGAACCTGGTGAGAGCCAGTGAAGTCACCCCATCCTGGATTCCCTGGGTGTCTAGTTTTCAAAAATGTATAGATTTGCTAGGTTTCCCTAGGTTCCGGCAGAGCTAGCTTTCAAAAACTACAGCTAAGCACTTTGCAAAAAAAGGGTCATTTTTCACTGTGAAAATGTGGTGTGTCCACGTTGCGCTTTGGGCCGTTTCCTGTTGTGGGCACTAGGCCTACCCACACAAGTGAGGTACCATTTTTCTCGGAAGACTTTGGGGAACGCGGGGTGGGTGGAATTTTGTGAACCCACGAAGATTCCAGAACTTTCCACCACAGAAATGTGAGGAAAATGTGTTTCTTTTGACAATTGTTTAGGTTTGCCAGGGATTCTGGGTAACAGAACCTGGTGAGAGCCAGTCAAGTCACCCCATCCTGGATTTCCCTTGGTGTCTAGTTTTCAAAAATGTATAGGTTTGCTAGGTTTCCTAGGTGCCGCCAGAGCTAGGGTTCAAAAACTACAGCTAGGCACTTTGCAAAAAAAGGGTCATTTCTTCACTGTGAAAATGTGGTGTGTCCACGTTGCGTTTTGGGCCGTTTCCTGTCTCGGGCACTAGGCCTACCCACACAACTGAGGCACCATTTTTCTCGGAAGACTTTGGGGAACGCGGGCTGGGTGGACTTTTGTAAATCCACGCAGATTCCAGAACTTTCAACAACAGAAATGTGAGGAAAATGTGTTTTTTTTGACAAATGTTTAGGTTTGCAAGGGATTCTGGGTACCAGAACCTGGTGAGAGTCAGTCAAGTCATCCCATTCTGGATTCCCCTGGGTGTCTAGTTTTCAAAAATGTATAGGTTTGCTAGGTTTCCTTAGGTGCCGCCAGAGCTAGGGTTAAAAAACTACAGCTAGGCACTTTGCAAAAAAAGGGTCATTTTTCACTGTTAAAACGTGGTGTGTCCACGTTGCGTTTTGGGCCGTTTCCTGTTGCGGGCACTAGGCCTACCCACACAAGTGAGGTACTATTTTTCTCGGAAGATGTTGGGAAACGCGGGGTGGGTGGACTTTTGTGGATCCATGCAGATTCCAGAACTTTCCATCTCAGAAATGTGAGGAAAATGTGTTTTTTTGGACAATTTTTTAGGTTTGCAAGGGATTCTGGGTAACAGAACCTGGTGAGAGCCAGTCAAGTCACCCCATCCTGGATTACCCTGGGTGTCTAGTTTTCAAAAATGTATAGGTTTGCTAGGTTTCCCTAGGTGCCGGCAGAGCTAGGGTTCAAAAACTACAGCTAGGCACTTTGCAAAAAGGGTCCATTTTCACTGTGAAAATGTGGTGTGTCCATGTTGCGTTTTGGGCCGTTTCCTGTCGCGGGCACAAGGCCTACCCACACAAGTGAGGTACCATTTTTCTCGGAAGACTTTGGGGAACGCAGGGTGCGTGGAATTTTGTGGATCCACGCAGATTCCAGAACTTTCCACCACCAAAATGTGAGGAAAATTTGTTTTTTTTTACAATTTCTTAGGTTTGCAAGGGATTCTGGGAAACAGAACCTGGTGAGAGCCAGTCCAGAAACCCCATCTTGGATTCCCCTGGGTGTCTAGTTTTCAAAAATGTATAGGTTTGCTAGGTTTCCCTATGTGCCAGCAGAGCTAGGGTTCAAAAACTACAGCTAGGCACTTTGCAAAAAAAGGGTCATTTTTCACTGTGAAAATGTGGTGTGTCCACGTTGCGTTTTGGGCCGTTTCCTGTCATGGGCACTAGGCCTACCCACACAAGTGAGGTACCATTTGTCTCGGAAGACTTTGGGGAACGCGGGGCGGGTGGAATTTTGTGGATCCACGCAGATTCCAGAACTTTCCACCACAGAAATGTGAGAAAAATCTGGTTTTGTTTACAAATTTTTAGGTTTGCGAGGGATTCTCGGTAACAGAACCTGGTGAGAGCCAGTCAAGTCATCCCATCCTGGATTCCCCTGGGTGTCTAGTTTTAAAAAATGTATAGGTTTGCTAGGTTTCCTTAGGTGCCGGCAGAGCTAGGGTTCAAAAACTACGGCTAGGCACTTTGCAAAAAAAGGGTCATTTTTCACTGTGAAAATGTGGTGTGTCCACGTTGTGTTTTGGGCCGTTTCCTGTTGTGGGCACTAGGCCTACCCACACACGTGAGGTACCATTTTTCTCAGAAGACTTTGGGGAACACGGGGTGGGTGGAATTTTGTGGATCAACGCAGATTCCAGAACTTTCCACCACAGAAATGTGAGGAAAATGTGTTTTTTGGGATAATTGTTTAGGTTTGCAAGGGATTCTGGGTAACAGAACTTGGTGAGAGCCAGTCAAGTCACCCCATCCTGGATTCCTCTGGGTGTCTAGTTTTAAAAAATGTATATATTTTCTAGGTTTCCCTAGGTGCCGGCAGAGCTGGGGTTCAAAAACTACGGCTAGGCACTTTGCAAAAAAAGGGTCATTTTTCACTGTGAAAATGTGGTGTGTCCACGTTGTGTTTTGGGCCGTTTCCTGTTGTGGGCACTAGGCCTACCCACACACGTGAGGTACCATTTTTCTCAGAAGACTTTGGGGAACACGGGGTGGGTGGAATTTTGTGGATCCACGCAGATTCCAGAACTTTCCACCACAGAAATGTGAGGAAAATGTGTTTTTTTGACAATTTTTTAGGTTTGCAAGGGATTCTGGGTAACAGAACCTGGTGAGAGCCAGTCCAGTCACCCCATCCTGGATTCCCCTGGGTGTCTAGTTTTCAAAAATGTATAGGTTTGCTAGGTTTCCGTAGGTGCCGGCAGAGCTAGGGTTCAAAAACTACAGCAAGGCACTTTGAAAAAAAAGGGTCCGTTTTCACTGTGAAAATGTGGTGTGTCCACTTTGCGTTTTGGGGCGTTTCCTGTCGCGGGCACTAGGCCTACCCACACAAGTGAGGTACCATTTTTCTCTGAAGACTTTGGGAAACGCGGGGTGGGTGGACTTTTGTGGATCCACGCAGATTCTAGAACTTTCCATCTCAGAAATGTGAGGAAAATGTGTTTTTTTGGACAATTATTTAGGTTTGCAAGGGATTCTGGGTAACAGAACCTGGTAAGATCCAGTCAAGTCACCCCATCCTTGATTCCTCTGGGTGTCTAGTTTTCAAAAATGTATAGGTTTGCTAGGTTTCCCTAGGTGCCGGCAGAGCTAGGGTTCAAAAACTACAGCTAGGCACTTTGCAAAAAAAGGGTCCATTTTCACTGTGAAAATGTGGTGTGTCCACGTTGCGTTTTGGGCCGTTTCCTGTCGCGGGCACAAGGCCTACCCACACAAGTGAGGTACCATTTTTCTCGGAAGAGTTTGGGGAACGCAGGGTGGGTGGAATTTTGTGGATCCACGCAGATTCCAGAACTTTCCACCACAGAAATGTGAGGAAAATGTGTTTTTTTTGACAATTTCATAGGTTTGCAAGGGATTCTGGGTAACAGAACCTGGTGAGAGCCAGTCCAGAAACCCCATCTTGGATTCCCCTGGGTGTCTAGTTTTCAAAAATGTATAGGTTTGCTAGGTTTCCATATGTGCCAGCAGAGCTAGGGTTCAAAAACTACAGCTAGGCACTTTGCAAAAAAAGGGTCATTTTTCACTGTGAAAATGTGGTGTGTCCACGTTGCGTTTTGGGCCGTTTCCTGTCATTGGCACTAGGCCTACCCACACAAGTGAGGTACCATTATTCTCGGAAGACTTTGGGGAACGCGGAGCGGGTGGAATTTTGTGGATCCACGCAGATTCTAGAACTTTCCACCACAGAAATGTGAGGAAAATCTGGTTTTGTTTACAAATTTTTAGGTTTGCGAGGGATTCTGGGTAACAGAACCTGGTGAGAGCCAGTCAAGTCATCCCATCCTGGATTCCCCTGGGTGTCTAGTTTTCAAAAATGTATAGTTTTGCTAGGTTTCCTTAGGTGCCGGCAGAGCTAGGGTTCAAAAACTACAGCTAGGCACTTTGCAAAAAAAGGGTCATTTTTCACTGTGAAAATGTGGTGTGTCGACGTTGCGTTTTGGGCCGTTTCCTGTCGTGGGCACTAGGCCTACCCACACAAGTGAGGTACCATTTGTCTTGGAATAGTTTGGGGAATGTGGGGTGGTGGAATTTTGTGGATGCACGCAGAATCCAGTACTTTCCACCACAGAAATTTGAGGAAAATTTGTTTTTTTTGACATATTTTGAGGTTTGCAAGGAATTCTGGTAACAGAACCTGGTGAGAGCCAGTCCAGTCACCCCATCCTGGATTCTCCTGGGTGTCTAGTTTTCAAAAATGTATAGGTTTGCTAGGTTTCCCTAGGTGCCGGCAGAGCTAGGGTTCAAAAACGACAGCTAGGCACTTTGCAAAAAAAGGGTCCGTTTTCACTGTGAAAATGTGGTGTGTCCACGCTGCGTTTTGGGCCGTTTCCTGTCACGGGCACTAGGCCTACCCACACAAGTGAGGTACTATTTTTCTCGGAAGACTTTGGGGGACACGGGGTGGGTGGCATTTTGTGGATCCACGCAGATTGCAGAACTTTCCACCACAGAAATGTGAGGAAAATGTGTTTTTTTGGAGAAATGTTTAGGTTTGCAAGGGATTCTGGGTAACAGAACCTGGTGAGAGCCAGTCAAGTCACCCCATCCTGGATTCCCCTGTGTGTCTAGTTTTCAAAAATGTATAGATTTGCTAGGTTTCCCTAGGTTCCGGCAGAGCTAGCTTTCAAAAACTACAGCTAAGCACTTTGCAAAAAAAGGGTCATTTTTCACTGTGAAAATGTGGTGTGTCCACGTTGCGCTTTGGGCCGTTTCCTGTTGTGGGCACTAGGCCTACCCACACAAGTGAGGTACCATTTTTCTCGGAAGACTTTGGGGAACGCGGGGTGGGTGGAATATTGGGGATCCACGCAGATTTTAGTACTTTCCACCACAGAAATGTGAGGAAAATTTGTTTTTTTTGACATATTTTGAGGTTTGCAAGGAATTCTGGGTAACAGAACCTGGTGAGAGCCAGTACAGTCACCCCATCCTGGATTCCCCTGGGTGTCTAGTTTTCAAAAATGTATAGGTTTGCCAGGTTTCCGTAGGTGCCGGCAGAGCTAGGGTTCAAAAACTACAGCTAGGCACTTTGCAAAAAAAGGGTCCGTTTTCACTGTGAAAATGTGGTGTGTCCACTTTGCGTTTTGGGCCGTTTCCTGTCGCGGGCACTAGGCCTACCCACACAAGTGAGGTACCATTTTTCTCAGAAGACTTTGGGGAACGCGGGGTGGGTGGAAGTTTGTGGATCAACGCAGATTCCAGAACTTTCCACCATAGAAATGTGAGAAAAATGTGTTTTTTTGGATAAATGTTTAGGTTTGCAAGGGATTCTGGGTAACAGAACTTGGTGAGAGCCAGTCAAGTCACCCCATCCTGGATTCCCCTGGGTGTCTAGTTTTCAAAAATGTATAGGTTTGCTAAGTTTCCCTAGATTCCGGCAGAGCTAGCGTTCAAAAACTACAGCTAGGCACTTTGCAAAAAAAGGGTCATTTTTCATAGTGAAAATGTGGTGTGTCCACGTTGCGCTTTGGGCCGTTTCCTGTTGTGGGCGCTAGGCCTACCCACACAAGTGAGGTACCATTTTTCTCAGAAGACTTTGGGGAACGCGGGGTGGGTGGAATTTTGTGGATCAACGCAGATTCCAGAACTTTCCACCATAGAAATGTGAGAAAAATGTGTTTTTTTGGATAAATGTTTAGGTTTGCAAGGGATTCTGGGTAACAGAACTTGGTGAGAGCCAGTCAAGTCACCCCATCCTGGATTCCCCTGGGTGTCTAGTTTTCAAAAATGTATAAGTTTGCTAGGTTTCCCTAGGTGCAGGCAGATCTAGGGTTAAAAAACTACAGCTAGGCACTTTGCAAAAAAGGGGTCATTTTCACTGTGAAAATGTGGTGTGACCACGTTGCGTTTTGGGCCATTTCCTGTCACGGGCACTAGGCCTACCCACACAAGTGAGGTACCATTTTTCTTGGAAGACTTTGGGAAACGCGGGGTGGGTGGAATTTTGTGGATCCACGCAGATTCCAGAACTTTCCACCACAGAAATGTGAGGAAAATTTGGTTTTTTTGACAATTTTTTAGGTTTGCAAGGGATTCTGGGTAACAGAACCTGGTGAGAGCCAGTCTGGTCACCCCATCCTGGATTCCCCTGGGTGTCTAGTTTTCAAAAATGTATAGGTTTGCTAGGTTTCCCTAGGTGCCAGCAGAGCTAGGGTTCGAAAACTACAGCTAGGCACTTTGCAAAAAAAGGGTCATTTTTCACTGTGAAAATGTGGTGTGTCCACGTTGCGTTTTGGGCCGTTTCCTGTCACGGGCACTAGGCCTACCCACACAAGTGAGGTACTATCTTTCTCGGAAGACTTTGGGGGACGCGGGGTGGGTGGTATTTTGTGGATCCACGCAGATTCCAGAACTTTCCACCACAGAAATGTGAGGAAAATGTGTTTTTTTGGACACATTTTTAGGTTTGCAAGGGATTCTGGGTAAGAGAACCTGGTGAGAGCCAGTCAAGTCACCCCATCCTGGATTCCCCTGGGTGTCTAGTTTTCAAAAATGTATAGATTTGCTAGGTTTCCCTAGGTTCCGGCAGAGCTAGCGTTCAAAAACTACAGCTAATCACTTTGCAAAAAAAGGGTCATTTTTCACTGTGAAAATGTGTTGTGTCCACGTTGCGCTTTGGGCCGTTTCCTGTTGTGGGCACTAGGCCTACCCACACAAGTGAGGTACCATTTTTCTTGGAAGACTTTGGGGAACGCGGGGTGGGTGGAATTTTGGGGATCCACGTAGATTCCAGTACTTTCCACCACAGAAATGTGAGGAAAATTTGGTTTTTTTGACATATTTTGAGGTTTGCAAGGAATTCTGGGTAACAGAACCTGGTGACAGCCAGTCAAGTCACCCCATCCTGGATTCCCCTGGGAGTCTAATTTTCAAAAATGTATAGGTTTGCTAGGTTTCCCTAGGTGCCAGCAGAGCTAGGGTTCAAAAACTACAGCTAGGCACTTTGCAAAAAAAGGGTCATTTTTCACTGTGAAAATGTTGTGTGTTCACGTTGCGTTGTGGGCCGTTTCCTGTCACGGGTACTAGGCCTACCCCAACAAGTGAGGTACCATTTTTCTCAGAAGACTTTGGGGAACGCGGGGTGGGTGGAATTTTGTGGATCAACGCAGATTCCAGTACTTTCCACCACAGAAATTTGAGTAGAATTTGGTTTTTTTGACAAATTTTGACGTTTGCAAGGAATTCTGGGTAACAGAACCTGGTGAGAGACAGTCCAGTCACCCCATCCTGGATTCCCCTGGGTGTCTAGTTTTCAAAAATGTATAGGTTTGCTAGGTTTCCCTAGGTGCCGGCAGAGCTAGCGTTCAAAAACTACAGCTAGGCACTTTGCAAAAAAAGGGTCATTTTTCACTGTGAAAATGTGGTGTGTCCACGTTGCGCTTTGGGCCGTTTCCTGTTGTGGGCGCTAGGCCTACCCGCACAAGTGAGGTACCATTTTTCTCGGAAGACTTTGGGGAACGCGGGGTGGGTGGAATTTTGTGGATCCACGCAGATTCCAGAACTTTCCACCACAGAAATGTGAGGAAAATGAGGTTTTTTTGACAATTATTTAGGTTTGCAAGGGATTCTGGGTAACAGAACCTGGTGAGAGCCAGTCCAGTCACCCCACCCTGGATTCCCCTGGGTGTATAATTTTTAAAAATGTATAGGTTTGCTAGGTTTCCCTAGGTGCCAGCAGAGCTAGGGTTCAAAAACTACAGCTAGGCACTTTGCAAAAAAAGGGTCATTTTTCACTGTGAAAATGTGGTGTGTCCACATTGCGTTTTGGGCCGTTTCCTGTCACGGGCACTAGGCCTACCCACACAAGTGAGGTACCATTTTTCTCGGAAGACTTTGGGGAACGCAGGGTGAGTGGAATTTTGTGGATCCACGCAGATTCCAGAACTTTCCACCACAGAAATGTGAGGAAAATCTGGTTTTGTTTACAAATGTTTACGTTTGCAAGGGATTCTGGGTAACAGAACCTGGTGAGAGCCAGTCAAGTCATCCCATCCTGGATTCCCCTGGGTGTCTAGTTTTAAAAAATGTATAGGTTTGCTAGGTTTCCCTAGGTGCCAGCAGAGCTAGGGTTCAAAAACTACAGCTAGGCACTTTGCAAAAAAAGGGTCATTTTTCACTGTGAAAATGTGGTGTGTCCAGGTTGCGTTTTGGGCCGTTTCCTGTCACGGGCACTAGGCCTACCCACACAAGTGAGGTACCATTGTTCTCAGAAGACTTTGGGGAACGCGGGGTGGGTGGAATTTTGTGGATCAACGCAGATTCCAGAACTTTCCACCATAGAAATGTGAGAAAAATGTGGTTTTTTGGATGAATGTTTAGGTTTGCAAGGGATTCTGGGTAACAGAACCTGGTGAGAGCCAGTCCAGTCACCCCATCCTGGAGTCCCCTGGGTGTCTAGTTTTCAAAAATGTATAGGTTTGCTAGGTTTCCCTAGGTGCCAGCAGAGCTAGGGTTCAAAAACTACAGCTAGGCACTTTGCAAAAAAAGGGTCATTTTTCACTGTGAAAATGTGGTGTGTCCACGTTGCGTTTTGGGCCGTTTCCTGTCACGGGCACTAGGCCTACCCACACAAGTGAGGTACCATTTTTCTCAGAAGACTTTGGGGAACGCGGGGTGTGTGGAATTTTGTGGATCAACGCGGATTCCAGAACTTTCCACCACAGAAATGTGAGGAAAACGTGTTTTTTTGATAAATGTTTAGGTTTGCAAGGGATTCTGGGTAACAAAACTTGGTGAGAGCCAGTCCAGTCACCCCATCCTGGATTCCCCTGGGTGTCTAGTTTTTAAAAATGTATAGGTTTGCTAGGTTTCCCTAGGTGCCGGCAGAGCTAGGGTTCAAAAACTACAGCTAGGCACTTTGGACAAAAAGGGTAATTTTTCACTGTGAAAATGTGGCGTGTCCACGTTGCGTTTTGGGCCGTTTCCTGTTGTGGGTACTAGGCATACCCACACAAGTGAGGTACCATTTTTCTCGGAAGACTTTGGGGAACGCGGGGTGGGTAGAATTTTGTGGATCCACGCAGATTCCAGAAGTTTCCACCACAGAAATATGAGGAAAATTTGTTTTTTTGACAATTGTTTAGGTTTGCAAGGGATTCTGGGTAACAGAACCTGATGAGAGCCAGTCAAGTCACCCCATCCTGGATTACCCTGGGTGTCTAGTTTTCAAAAATGTATAGGTTTGCTTGGTTTCCCTAGGTGCCGGCAGAGCTAGGGTTAAAAAACTACAGCAAGGCACTTTGCAAAAAAAGGGTAATTTTTCATTGTGAAAATGTGGTGTGTCCACGTTGCGATTTGAGCCATTTCCTGTCGTGGGCACTAGGCCTACCCACACAAGTGAGGTACCATTTTTATCAAGAGACTTAGGGTAACACAGAATTGTAGAGGAATTGTTATTACCTATAGACTTTTGATGCATTTCTGCCTTCCAAATGAAAGACAATGTGTAAAAAAGAAGTCATTTTTAAAAATGACCTATAATTCTCATGCTGGTATGGGTACTCCCAATTTCGGAAATGTGCAAATATCTACTGTTTCTAAACTCTATATTTTGTTCCCATTTCAGAAATACATAGGTGTCTTTCATACCGATTTTTCCATGTATACATTTTCCCAAAATAATTGCTATATACCCGGTACATAATAAAAAACCATTGCAAGACGCTGCTCAGTTATTGGCTCTGGGTTCATCGGATTCTTGGTGAACCTACAAGTCCTATATATCCCCACAACCAGAAAGGTCCAGCGGATGTAACGGTATATTGCTTTCAAACAGCTGTCATAATTAGAAGAAGTTACAGGTTAAAACGTTGACACAAATGGCTTTTTTTTTCAACTAATTTCAATTTTTCCTATATTTAACTGTTAGTTTCTATAAAGAAACCTTGAAGGATCTACACAAATGACCCCTTGCTGAATTCAGAATGTCTACTTTTCTAAAATGTATAGCTTTCCAGGATCCATTATTGCTTTCATACCCATTTCTACCATTAACTGGAAGGAGGTTGAAAGCACAAAAAATAGCAAAAAAAGGCTATGTCCCAGAAAAATGCCAAACTGTGTAAAAGATTTTGGTTTTCTGACAAAAGTCTGCTTGTCCCTGAAAGCTGGGAAGATGGTGATTTCAGCACCACAACCCCTTTTTTGATACCATTTGCAGGGAAAAAACCAGATGCTTTAATCTGTAGCCCTTTTTTCCCATTTTTCCCAAAAACCCCAAAATGTTGCTGTATTTTGGCTAATTTCTGGGTCCCCTCCAGGGGAATCCACAAACCCTGGATACATTTAGAATCCCCATGATGTTGGAAAAAAAGGACGCAAATTTGGCGTGGATACCTTATGTGGTCAAAAAGTTACAGGGGCCTAAGCGTGAACTACCCCAAATAGCCAAAAAAAGGCTTAGCACAGGGGGGGAAAAGGCCTAGCAGCGAAGGGGTTAACACCAAGAGCTCTAGCTTTCACAAATAGGAGACCTATTGCATTCCAAATACTTGTTATAGTATGCATGCAATGAAGTGCATTTAAAACTGACTCTTGTACGACTTTCTAGTTTGCTTTCAGTCCTCTTGTATGTCGTGCTTATGTTGACATTTAACTATTATATTACCAGTAGAAGCTGTGCCATTTATTGCAATTTCCTTTCAATGTCTATCTATGCAACTTTCGCTATGTATGCAACTTTCTCTATGAATGAAACCCTCTCCATTGAGCTATTTATCTATGCACCCATCTCTATCTACGCAACGTCTACCTATCTACCGATCTATCTGTCTAGTTAGCAATCAATCTTTCAATCTAGCTATGCAGCAATATCTGTACAACCCTTTCTATCTATCCTTGCAAACCTTTCTACTTATCTATTGATTGAACCCTGTCTATCTATTTGTAATAAAGAATTACAAAAACATGAGCAAAGGCAAGAGGC
Organism: Calotriton arnoldi; assembly: GCA_963921515.1. NCBI lineage: Eukaryota > Metazoa > Chordata > Amphibia > Caudata > Salamandridae > Calotriton > Calotriton arnoldi. The sequence continues at coordinate 299,271 of CAWUFW010004821.1, forward strand.
TGGCAGCCAAATCCAGACCGATTGTCTTTTTTAGGTCTGATGTTATTGAAGATCTTTTAATGTTACTAACATTATGTGTCTAACCTAGTTATAGGAGTTTTTAGCCACACTTTATCTATTAGTCTGTTGTGTCATTCACATTTTTCTTCCACTAGCTCCAGCATACATCAGAGGGCTTTTGATAAGCCCACTTTAGCCATTGGCTGACTCCACTGTGAGTTACTGCATGCTGTGCTTTCACAAGAAGCACATTAACACATAAAGTAGTTCCCTTCAGCACCAAGGACTATTATGATAATGTGTACCTTTTTGAAACCAGAAACAGAATTTTGCCTGCGGCAGAACAAACCAAGAACAACCAAAGTCAAACTGGTCGTGACCAACACAAGATTTATTGGCTTTGCAAATGCTTGTTTCCTGTGTTATGTTACTGTTTGTTTTTTTACAGCACTCTCTTGACCAATTAATTGGCATCTTACTGCTTTCTGATTTATGCGGCAGGGGGGCTCCAAAGGGGGATTCCATTATTAAACCACACTGGTGCTAGTGGGTAGTTGGAGTGTGTTGGATCCTTCACGGAAGGCTTACTTAAAGGCAGGGTCGGTTTTAGTACTTTCTGTGTGTGGTGTGGATTATTGCTGCTGCATGGTAATTTGCAATTCGGGGTCCATATTGAGGTCCATCACCTAACCCAGGAAATCCGTCATTCTACAGGCACAAGTTGGGTATTGATAAACATCTTTTGGACAGCAGGAGTTTTGTACTCCATAGTGACGATGTGTGACTGAAGCATGAGTTCATACTGTGGTGGTTCAGGCATATGTTTACTATGGGAGGTAGACCTCTTGATCTTGGGGTATCGCATTTTGCGATTCCTTAAATGCAATGCAAGAACCACTTTGAAGTAGCGATTTCGCTACTAGGGGGCGCAAATTACCATGACGTTGAACTTGATGGTAATTTGCAAAAACTTTGAAAAATGCACTAAAGTGCATTTTTCAAAGTTGTAGGTTACACAATCGCGCCTGTAGGCCCATAGGAATGAATGGGAAGCCATTCCTTATTTGCGAGTCGCAATTTGCGAGTCGCAAATAAGGAATGTGTAGGAATCGCTATTGTTATAGCGATTCCTACATGCATAGGCTTTTGCGAGTCCTTAATTGCAATTCCTTAATATTCGCAATTAAGGACTCGCAAAATCCTACCTTGATGCATGTGCCTGACTGTCTTTATTCTGCTTTGGAAGTTCAGAGCCACAAAACGTTTCTTGTATAGAATTGCTGACCTTTGCATCAGAGTGTTGGGCTCATTTCAGGACTACTGCATTTAAAGATGGACGGTGTTGTCTTCTCGTTAGCTATGAGAACGGACTTTCCAAGCTGGCATGATGAGATTTGTAGCTGAACATTGTACTTACCTATAAAAGTAGAGTAGGGATTCTGGTTGAAGGATGGGAGCTGTTGAACGTCAATTGGAGCATGGCTAGTTAGTATGTATTAAAAGCAGACGGAGGAAGATCAGAGCCAAACAGAGTGTATACTTAATTGAGGGGATAGTGTCGGGCATCTAGTGGGCAGAACTAAGCAGGCTGGAGAATTGCAATAATCGTTGCATTGAATAGGCAGGGTTCGAGAAAGCATGCTATGTTGTTAGGATGTGTGGGTTGGGTAGTGCCTCAATCTGACTGCAGTGTGGAGGGTGTGAGTGTGTGGGATCAAGACAGTGGACTTATCGGGCAACAGTATAAGGCGTTTTATTATGTTAAGCTGTGCTGTGATGGCAAGGGCATCTGATGTGAGATGTGCATTGATGGTACGATCTGGTGTGTTGTGGTTGTGTCATTTGTTGTTGTGTTAGTAAGTGCAGTATTCAGGTAGCGTTTGTGATTTGCAAGGTGTAATGCACATGCTGTGTAGCATGGTACTGTGTGATATGATGTACTAAGCTTTTGTGCCAGCACAAACTCATGCAAAGCGGCACAAAGTTTTGGAAGGGAAATTACTTTCCAGTCCAAAAGATATTTTGCCTTAGAAAGGTGCCCTTTTCTCAGTCCATATTTCATTGCTTTGCTCCAATTTGCATCAAAGGGGTGTTACATAGGTGGTACTTGAGCAGATCAGCACAAGCACCATTAGTTTTTAACACATAGCCCAATCTACTAAGTTAGTCAAACCAAGCTTTGCATAAAAAACATAATGCCTCCTTGATACTGGCCGAACGTTCAAGAAATGTTTTAATTTCTCTAAACATTCCACGCATTGGATGCACACACCCAACGTGCGGAATGTTATAGAAATTTTCTAGGCATAGGATATTGCACGGTAAGGGTATATTCCCAGCACAAATGTTATGCTAGATGTCACACATGCACATTTTCACCATGGTGCTAAGGCTGTGCGTGGTGCTAGGCAACCTGTATGTGCATCAGTGCAGTTGATGATAGTAGCTGCAGGCCATTCTTTAGTTAATATGGGCCTGGGCAACTTTGGTTGCTGTGCTACATTGAGCTAAATAAATCTACCCCCTACTGTTATGTGATGTGATACCCTGGAATGATGTATGATGTTTGCTAATTTGCTGTGTTATAATGGTAATGGTAAGTGGTTTGGTGTGGCGTGATGAGGTGTGACTAAGTAGTTAGTGTGCTGTGGAAAGAGCTTTTAGGATATTGTATGATGTATTGTCTTGTTTTCTAGAGCAGTGTGTCCCAAACTTTTTAGAACCATGACCCAATTTTTAAAATGACAAATTTGAATGGATATGAGACATGCAGAGGGGCAATTTTTAAATGTATCTAAAGCATTGTGTGGTAGTGTGTTGCCCTTTACAGACAGCACGTTTTCCATTGACTGGCACTAACTTTGCACAGACATGCAGTTTTACTGATAAGACTATATAGAACTCAAATGATATGTGTAGAATATTTATTATTTGTGCATCATCAAGTAAAGTGTCTTGATATGTTTTAATCCTATTAAAATCTCTGTTTCCAGCATACTTCAAAATTGCAAAAAATGTGCTTCATTTTTGCTTTCCTAACTGCTGAATGCTTAAAGTTAATTTACAGGCATTTACATTTTAATGTGTGTTGCAAGGAAACAATATCCTATAGCCTTTCCTTTCACGTTCCCTGTACTCTAGCAAAATTGTCTCAAAATTCACTTTAAAATCTCCTCTCACTCTGCAGTCAGAGAAAGAAAAGTAAACACCAATCCCATGTTAAAAGAGTAAGCAGCAATTTATCAGAAGACTGAGCCTAACATTGAGCCTCTGTCTTAGAAGCACAAGCAAATGTGACAAGATAAACACAGAATTTAAAGGCAACTTTATTATTGCTCGGACTTTCCCAACCCACCAAAAATCAGCCCGCGATCCAGAAGTGGCTCACGACCCACAGTTTGAGAAACACTTCATGAGTGTTTTATATTGTTCTAGACGGGAGGTCATGGGCAGGAAGTAGGTATCAGGGTAGGAGGGAGAGGTAAGGAGAGAGAAGAAGGTGGAGTGATGAGGTGATGGGAGTGGACTGGAGAGGAAAGGTCAGAGAAGGAGATAAAGTGATCATGTATTTCAGAATATCAATAGAAAATATGGTCTGACATAGGTTTTGAGGACTAACTATTGTTTATAAAAACATCGCTTGGGTATGGATTTTCTATTATTTACTCCAACGAGGCAGTATTTTTGTTCATAATAGTTAGGAACTAATACTTTTGCAAGAGAATATTTAAGCCATGTGATTTTGGTACTATACATTTGAACCTTCCCCTAAAGTAAAAGCACCCTGACATCATATATTTTCTGTAGTGATACCTAAGGCTGCTTCTCTATACATGTTCTTGTGAATGAATCTAAGAAACCTATTAGTCTGTGGCAGCTTCCAGGATAACCACTATCTAAATGATTCTCCTTTTGTATTCAGTGTATATCAAAATAACTCATGTGGGTATTTTAAAAATCACTCTCGTTTCTAGCCATAATGACCCTCCTAGTATAGGATAAACGCGAATGTTGCAGGTAGGAAGAGGAATCGGAAGGAGAGGCATTTTGGAATCAAGAGGGATAACTTTTACAAAGTGCCCCAGGGCAAAAGAGGTATGTGCACCTGCTGTTTGCACCTCATTGGCAGTTTGGTATTACAGTAATGCCCGCAGACACCTGCACAGCCCCAGTAATATGGTTCAGCTCAGCACTAAATATACGCTGGCGAGATATCAAGGGGATATTCCTTCATTTGCATGGGGACGTGTCCAATGGAAATGAAGAACCTCTTTGCCGTTGCATCTGCACCATATTACAGATGCAGGCACATAGGCAGAGAATCTGTCAGCAGGTGCACTGACCGTGCCACAAAGAGATGGAGTACAGTCAATGCGCTCCCTCGCCGACAAGAGCAAACCTTGGGAGGGCCCAGCAGGTCAAAATTGGCAGTCGTCCAATTATCCAGAAACCTGAAGGCCACTTTAAATTAATTAATCTCCTACATTAAGGGACCGATTATGATGTCGGTCGGAAAGGCTCCAAACGGCATCCGTTCGTCCGAATCCGATTCGGAAGCCTTGCTTCCGACCGACTCGGAAACATTTCCGACCGAGTGATTACGCTGGTAGGAAACCGTTCGGAAACATCATAATCGGTCGGTCGGACTCCCCGAACCGAGTCGGTCGTAAACCATTCCGAAACCGATTCGGTCGGAATGCTTTCCGACCGACATCGTAATCGGCCCCAAAATGTTTTTTACATAAGTTAATATCAGGCCAGATTGCCGCGTTGTGGCTAAAGTTCATCACTCTAATTGTTCACATCACAGGAATGCAATAGATACAACATGATTTGGTATGGGACTTAGTGACAGGGCACATTTCTGGCCTGGAGGTGGGTTTCAGCCCCCTAGGGAGCAGGGTCAAATCCCTGGCCAAGTTAGAATTTATGGCAAGTTTCAATGTTTCTTCTTTTTAAAAAGGAGACATGGGTTCTCCTTCTACAAAGCAGTAAGATGAAGCCAGGACTGCCGGTAACGGACTCTACACCAGCAAAGGCTTCTCACAAAGGGATCACTGAGTTTAGCTTCTGCCATCAACACCGCCCCCAGGTCTGGCCACTCAGCAGAGATCCAGGAAGCACATTACCAGACTAGACACCTCACTTCACATCTCTGTAAGTTCCTTTTTTATTGCATCCTTTCTGTGATGGTCACATTGGTACCTTGCTCTTAAGGAAGACTACTTAAAGTATAGCATGACATTTTTTTAATAAAAGTTACTTGATGAGGTCAAGTTGCTGCTATGTTTAGATTTAAAGAGGAACATTGTAAAGAAATGTCTTAATTTCATTTAACTCAGGGTATTGGTGACAGTTTTAAAAAATAATTTGGAAACAGTAAGCTATAGAATGGAACTATAATTTGCTTGTGGACATATTTTTACCAATCCTCACTCTTCATTTTTAATTTTGTTCCAATGCCTGATGCTAAAAGGCAATCTCACATGATCATGTAGTAATAGTGTTCCTCAAGGGTTAGTCCATGTCCCCTTGTACTATCATTATACACTATGGGTGTTGGCAGAATTAGCCTATCTCTTTCTTCCGGTTCTTCTACCACTTGATTGCTAATTACATTTAAATGTTATTCTCCTTCTTGACTCTCACCCCTGCTCTAACATTAGTTTATCAACTGCCTCATGTCCATCTGCTGTAGGCTGGGACTTGTTGAGCACACCAAAAGAATTGAGCTCATGTAACCACCATGTTCCACCTCATCAACCACCATCCCAACTCACATTTCATCCTCTCCAACAATAATCTTCTTTCATTCTCCACCAGAAACACATGGGCTCATGTTGACAGCCATCTATGACTTGCCTTGTTCATCACCTCCATTGCCACTGCTGCAACATGTGCTGCAGAACTGTTGTATGAGCCTGTACTGTCGTGTGTGATATGAATGTCCTGGCAGTGCATACATCTTACATGCAAGCCAGGCCTGATTGTATGCCAGTATAAATATACTAATCTATTACAGTGTTCATGTGACAGGCTCAGGGCCTAGAAAGCTAACTAACTCTTTGAAAGTCAATGCTAAGAAATTTTCGCATAATCACCATATAATATTTAAGGATCACTGACAGAATATCGGAAAACAAAATATCATGTGGACAGACTATTGGGTCAAAAATATCGAGGACCAAAATATTGAGAAGGTAAGTTCAAATAGGTAAGTATAGATTTACTATTCTTAGCCACACATCTACGTACCTTGAAGGTAAATATTTTGTCAAGGTACATATATGTGGAGCTATATATAGTAAAACTTTGCTTACCTATAGAAACTTACCTTCACACTATTTTTGTCCTCGATTTTCTTGACCAGATATTTTGTCACACGATATTTTTGTTTCCAATATTCTGTCTAAATGCCATTATTTAGAACTCTATTTTTAGAGTAGTTGAGCTAACAAAGAACAGAAATGAATACTTTCTGCTCTCTGAAAACTGCAGGGCTACTTGTAGTGAGTTCAGTACTAGGTCATCCTGCTTTGTTCAGATCTGACCTGGATGTAAGCAAGAAGAAATAAATACATTTGCTTGCCTTGGTCTGCTTCTGCAGAAAGTGCATTGTCCGTGTTCTGAAGTGGCAACATGAGCTGCTCAGAAGCGTCCCTCTTGTCTCTGTAGAGAATCTTTGGAGACTAGGGTATAAAAGGATGCTAGAATTAGGGAGGGGTGGCACATAGTAGGACTAGTTGGTGAGGGAACATACTGAAAGTATGTCTGGTTGTAAACCAACAGTTTTGAAAGGTATGCAGGGAAAACCTGCATGGCTTGGTATGATAGAAATCAGGGAAACACCTTAACCAAACATCGCTAAGGTCCTGATTTAAATCAGGACAGAATTGGCCATAAATCCGATCTGCCAAGTCCTGCTGCTGCTGCTTGATGATGAACGAAACCAACACCATAGTGGAGGTCAATTGACGGTAAGCCACACTCTTACCTGTTACCCATTGACTTGTCTGTCAACATTTGCACAGGCTTGGCAGTTCGGGCTGGACTGTTCCCATGAGGCACAGGGTTAAGACTGATTTGCATATGGCTGGGTCTGAACTGAGGTGGCAAAGTGAGCTAAAGAATGATGATGGATTCAACCCAGATCTGTGACTGGGGTGAGTGTTTGAAAAGTTTCAGCACTCCGTCCATCATCTCTTTGTGTTTGCTTTGTTCGCCCTAAGTTGGCAGGGTATGCCCGGATGTGAGTCCCTTGCTCACTTTGCCACTGGATTCAAGCGAGTCTGGCTGAAGAGGGGTGTTACTCCGAAACCGGTCCCAGGATGCTTGTTTCCGGTTCAGGGAGGTCCTGGCTTGGCAGTTCGGGCTGGACTGTTCCCATGAGGCACAAGGACAAGACTGATTTGCATATGGCTGGGTCTGAACTGAGGTGGCAGAGTGAGCTAAAGAACGATGATGGATTCAACCCAGATCTGTGACTGGGGGTGAGTGTTTGAAAAGTTTCAGCACTCCGTCCATCATCTCTTTGTGTTAACATTTGCACAGGACTCATGCATTTAGAAATCACCTGTACAAGCAATAGCATGCCAATGTGCAATACAGATGTCTGTAATGTTCATGTCTTAGAAATTTAAAGAAACATACCTATATCAACACATTGTATGTATGAATTTGGTTCGAGCTGCCTTCCAAAAAATGGAAACTTGCACAAAAATAGGATATCAAAATAAAAATTTAAAAGTCTCCATACAGGTGTGTCTAAAGAAAGGCAGATAACTCAAACATTTAAAACGTATACAACACACATCATAGGGATAAGGGCAATTTAACATGATGTAAAAACTACACCAGACAAGGTGTTACCTTCACCTCAGAATTTAAGTCACAATAATGGTTGTCACAAATCAGTAGTAATAAACATATACATATATGCAACATTTCCGTTTGTCTAGTACAAGTCCTGTACTGTATCTAATGTCAATAGTCACAAATGAAATTGAAAGGTGTCATGCATATGTGCTCATACTGATCAGTAATCAAGAAGAAACAAACACACCTGTAGTAACACATCCCCAAAAACTTTACTACATCAAATAGTTGGTGCAAGTGGCCATTACTATGATGAATGCCTGCATTTAAATTCAAATGACCATCAGATACAATGTTAAGCAGTGTATGCCCTTAACAAAGTAGACATTAAACAAATCAGTTGTATCACCTGCCATTATGGGAAAGACAAATAAGTACTTCACATTTTACTCAGAAACATTGCTAGGAATAAAACAATTGCTAAGGAAAAATAATGGCAGGACAAAGTCGGTGAAATGAAAAATCGCTATTTATTCATACCAATTAGTCTCCTAAGTTTTTAAGCAATTCAAATGCCAGACCATTCCTGCTGTCATAAGTCCTGGGGACTATTGTGCCGTGGCACTCAGCTTGCCTCCTTCATAACTGCCAAAGGGGACCTCCTCAGGAGGGAGCATCTAGTGGGCAGAGCAGGCACCTTCAAGATCTTACATGGAAGGGAGTGGTTAGGGTTTGGGAGGGGTATCCTTGGTTTTAGATGGGTGTCCTTGGGTTTGGGAGGGGTATCCTTGTGTTTGGAAGAAGTGCAATTGGGTTTGGGAGGGGTGTCCTTGGGTTGGGGAGGGGTGTCCTTGGGTTTGGGAGGGATGTCCTTGGCTTTGGAAGAGGGGCCCTTGGGTTTGTGATGGGTGCCCTTGGGTTTTTCAGAGGTGGGTTTGGATTTTGAAGGGGTGAATGGCTGTTTGGCCGGGGTAGACTGGGATGTAGAAGGGGTGGTTTGGGGGTGTAGGAGGGGTTAGGGCAAGGGAAAAATTCAGACCCACTTGGGAAATTTGGAAGGCTGTTGGGGAGGGAGTGGGGTTTGGGAGGTAGAGGGAGTAGCAGTGTCTGATGTGCATGTGTGTGTTGAGGGTGCAGGTGCCTGTGGGTCTGGTACATGTTGTGCTTGTTTGGGTGTGTCTTGTGTTATAGGTGTCTGTTGTGTGTGTGCTTGTCAGTGTCTGAGAGTTTGGGTGTGTATTGTAAGCTACTGGTGTCTGTGTATGCATGTGCTGTGGAGCTGCTGGGTGTGGCAATGGTGCATGTGTATGGTGTGGTGCATGTGTGTGTGATGGTGGATGTACTGTCTGTCGGTGTGCTGGTGGTGGGTGTGGTACTTGTGTGTGTGTGGTGGGTGTGCTGTCTGTCTGTGTGCTGCTGGTGGATATGGTGCATGTGTGTGTAGTGGTGGGTGTGGGTGTGCTGTCTGTCAGTGTGCAGTCTGTGGGTGTGGTGCATGTGTGTGTGGTGGTGGGTGTGCTGTTTGTGGGTGTGGTGCATGTGTGTGTTATGGTGTGTGTGCTGTTGGTTGTTGTGCTGGTGGTGGGTGTGGTGCTTGTGTGTGTGTGTGTGTGGTGGGTGTGCTGTCTGTTGGTGTGCTGATGGTGGGTGTGGTGGATGTATATGTGTGGTGGGTCTGCTGTCTGTATGCTTGGATGAGCGCTTGAGTTTCTTTTTGTTGTGTTTCTGTTTGTGTGTGTGTGCTGCTTGTGTCTGTTTGAGTGGGTGTATGAAAAGGTGTGAGTGTGCTTTGTACAGGGCTAGGAAAAGGGAATTGTGATGGGGAAGTGGTGGGAGGAGGGGTAGAAGGTTGGGATGGCTGGTAGGCTGCTGTGAATGAGGAGGCCAGAGCTTGAAATGACCGCTGTAGGACAGATATACCACTGTGAATGCTTTCCAGGTAAGCTACCATTTCTTGCATATGGCAGCTAAGCCCCTGGATGACATTCAGCGGGGCAGTCTGGCCTACATCGATGCTACGGAGGAGGGCAAGAGCTTCCTCATTCAGTGCAGCCGGGGAGACAGAGGCAGTGGGGTAGGTGCCTGCAGCAAAGGAGATCGCAGGTCTTTTAGAGGACCTGGGTGGGCCAACGGGGGGATCAATAGGGAGGGTGGACATGTTCCTCTGGGTGATGGATAAGGATGCAGGTGTAACTTGAGCAGTAGGGTACACCACCACTAAGAAGTGCTCCCTGGAGGAGGCCTCCGAAGAAGATGTAGTGTCACTGGTGGCCTCCATTGCATTCCTCTCTTCCTCCGGGCCACTGTGTCCTTTGGCTTTGGTGCCAGAACTATTGTGGCCAGATGCTTCCCTGCCTACGTTGGCACCTTCTCCTTTGCCTGCCCCGGTTGATGCTGAAATGACATAAACAATGGTGTTATTGCACCTGTGTAAACAGAACAGATCATTAACATGCACCACAAAACAGTTACCAAGTTGTCACATTTCATCTGCTTCAAGCCTCTAAAACTTTGGTTCTACATTAGCATAAGCACATGCATGTAGGCAACATTTTAAGAAGACACTTGGTCACAGTGATGCAATACCCCACAATAGCTCCTTTATAATGTATGATATTGTCTCTTATTCATTATTATGGGGCTCATTATGATGGCGGAAGGACCGCAACCGCCGGGCCGGCGGTCCTTCCGCCATCAAACAGGAAATTCCCACTGCCAAATTAGGATGGCGGTGGGAATCGCAATGTGGCCACGGTTCCGCAAGGCGGTTCTTTTCCGCCCGCCTTGCGGAATCAGGACACAGGGCAGCATTGCGGCGGTGCCTGCAAGGCACCGCCGTAGGGATTACAGAATCCCTTTCTGCCTGTCTTTTTGTGGCGGTCATCCCGCTGCAAAAAGACAGGCGGAGGCTGGATTTGGGGGCCCGTTGCTGGCCCCCTCTGTGTGTGGGGGGGTGCACTGGGGGGGTACCCATGGTACTCCCCAGCATTTCCATGCACCAAGGGGCAGGCACCGCGTGGTGCCTGCCACGTGGTGCAGGGAAATGCAGTGCAAGGACTTTTAACATTGCGTACGGTGCTGCAGCCAGCAGCTCCGCCCGCAATGTTAAAAGCCCAGGATGATACTGCCAGTATGGCGGGTACATCCTAATATGTGTGGTGGGACCGCCGCATGTCTGGCGCCGGTCCCAGCACCGCAACAATGGCGGGCGGGCTGATGTCCGCCCGCCATCGTAATGAGCCCCTATGTCTCTTCAGGCACTGTTGCATACCTCAGAATGGTTGGCCTTTGTTGTACAATTTAGTGAACTGATGTCCCCAAAAGCATATACACCAACAATACCTTTGTACTTTTTCAATAGGCGCTAAAATCTGCACTACTTATCATCATCAATAAGTCAACTATGACTTAATGTTTCATGATGGTAACACTCACGTCAAGTTAGTAAAATATATTATTCAAGTGCCAACATTGATACATGAATCCTGTACTGAAGTAGCTTAGCAATGTATCACATACTATCTACATACCTATGCTGTTGAACACAGTCTGAAAGTAATATTTGGGTGGATTAACAAATGACTACTACAACATAATGACATACGTAGCCCTTGTAACATTTCTAATACACCTCAGTGCAGAGCAAAAACATCTTCACATTTGACTCCTGAATATCTATAGGTTTTTTAACCTTGTTGAATCTTTGTGAAATGGTTTAATTAAATATGCTGGCTTTCACTGTACTCAAAACATTGTAAAACATCACACTAATCATTACATTTAACAAATCATATATATTTACTTCAAAGATTGAAATGTTAATCACAATATGCAACATAGTACACCTTTATGCATTTGAACATTTGCCTAATGAGTCATGAGTTTGCCCTGACTAAAGGTTTCCTGATGGGATACTCATATATATATATATATATATATGATGGAACATTCCATCTTCCAAAATACCTTCAAGTTTCCCATTTTACTCCATCATTGATAGTTCATCTGGACATTACAAAGGCTATTTGGTACTCTGTCACCATTGTGTACACATTCCTGACTGTGTTTCATCCAAATTGTATGCCTATCTCAATATTTTGACCAAAAGCAGACTGTCTTACACACAGATTTGTGAAGCAGTGAGAAATTATGCTAATCTGTCACTATTTAACATGTATGAAACAGCATTTCTGATGCAGAACACATTTTGGATATGTCTTTATACCAATATGTAGCCATCAATTCTGCAGCCACCAGTTGTATTGGATCACTTGCTCACTCTGGTTTGTGTAGAATCTGACACAATAAAGACCAGTTGCCTGTTTGTTACAATTGTCCAAAAACAAGGGGGATCAGGAGCTATATTTAAACAGGTCCTGCACACGAGCTCTGGGGCAAACTGTGTATCAAAGGGGTGTGCAGTTCCTAGTGGGAGGGAAAGGGAAAGGGAGGTCTTTCTTCGTGATGCCCTCACACACCCCGAAGGATGTCATGCTTCATCATTGGGCCAAGCTCCTCGTCGGGCCGGCGCTGCAATGCCCGACAGGCTCCCGTAAACGGGGCTCTTTGGCGGAGATCTTTTGAAGAACCCGTATGGGTGCGTGCGGGTGTGAGGGCTGGGTAGTGCACAGGGAAGTGAGTTAAAATAAGTCTAGAGCTGTCCTACTGTCATATGGTTTATTCCTGTGGTAGCTCAGGCTTAATTAAAATATGAGGGTGCCCTACACAGATGTAATGATCCTATAGGGCTGTGGTAGTGTAGTGGGTCAACATGTTTCGTGCCTACTTAGCCCCTAACGGGTCTGGTGGCACTTCATCAGGACCAAGTGAAGATAAAATGTGAATGGTGCACTACCGCTGGTCTGGTTCTCGAAATTGTGTCAGATGACCAGGCGCAGTAGAGTGTACCCTAGTAGACTTATACCGGGGTAGAAGACCCGTAGTATTAGAGTCTACGGCTGACGGGGGAGACAGAGCACGTCATTGCTCTAAGGAATGGGTGGCAAACCGACATTCGTCTGTCCTACCCTTGCTCCGGGCCCCATGTTACAATTGTCCCTCATGACATAAAACAACATGCTCTTTATGTGGATTTTAGGCAGGCATGTGTCTGCTCAGAACATTCCATTGGTTGGGGACAAGAATCAAGAGGCAATATTATCCAAAAACAATAGCCAAAACACATCATCATACACCCTGTACAAGACTTACACCTTCAAGAACTGTTCTTGAAGCACATCATCGTACACCTTGTACAAGACGTACACCTTCAAGAACTCTTCTTGAGGGTTGGACATGTGTCACCCTGAATGTTAATGGCAAAAATCCTGGCTCTAACAAACAATGGGTCATGCTACATGTGTAACTCTGATAAGAACTCACCCTCTTGTTGCTGCTGTTGGGCCCTCAAGTGCCCATCAAGCTCCGGATAGGCCACTGCAAGAATGTGAGCCATTAGGGGGGGGTCAGTGTCCGACGCATGCCCCTCACACGTTGGGAGGACTTCTGGAACTGGACTTCAGTGATTTTATGGGTCCAGCATCTTAGGTCCTCCCACCTCTTGCGGCAATAGATGGTGCGCCGCCTATAGATCCTCAGGGTCTCTACCTTCCTGGTAATGGCCTTCTATATGACACGCTTCTGATGGCTGTTGACCTGTGTGGATACATTAAAGGAAAGACCAAACAATGGTATTGAGACTTTTTGTTTGTCGGTATTGCTGTCACAAAAACTGTCTACAGCTATCAGTAGAATAACTCATAAGTTACCATACAACATGTGTATTGTATCATATTGACCTAAACCAATATCCTCATACACACTTTAATAGTGCCCTGTTGCACATCATCATGCCATGTCATAGTTTCAACTCACATATCCAGGCTGTGACATCATCTAGCCTGGGAACCCCTACATAATCTGTGATGTGACCTACTCCTGATCAGTGCTAGAGAATGTGAACTGCTTAAGGCTAAACATGAATGATTATGGCACAATGAACAGTGGCCACTGTGAATAAGGGGCCTTAAGTTTGGACATGACATTCTTTGAAATGTTAGTCCATTGAAAAGAAGTGTTAGCGGAAGAAGTCAGGGAACTCTCACTTTCAGCTGTTGTCCATTTAAAAGCATTCAGAGGCATAATCTACGCACACCTCAAATTTTGACCTGCAAAGGAGATGTGTTTTTGCCAGCAGTATCTCAGTGCATCTGTTGTATGACCCTGTGACTCAGGCCCAGCCTGGTCTATGAATCGGAATAAGCACTACTCAATGACAGGCCTTGCTATATGCAGCCTGGTGATCATGATGTCACACGAACACCGCCTTTCCTCAACTTTTACATTACAAGGGTCACCTTATGCTCATCCAATGAGTCACTGCAAGACTGTGTTCTACTCTGAAGGGGCCTGGAAGCTACTGGTAGCTCTCAAACTACATTATGGAGAGCCCTGACCCAGGCTGAATGATTTGTGGGACTAATTACATAGCTAACATCATTTTCAATTTGATTGGACACAGTACATTCATCTATCCAGGTTTAAAGAGTTTATGATGTGTTTACCATTTACCATGATGCTATTTGGCAACTTATCACAAGTACATCAAACATATACATGCATAGATCTCTACATACACACCAATGTGAATCTAGGGCATGTAACACATAGCACATATTGATGGTGTTGTATATTTGACATTGGAGAGAGCATACTATTCCCTAACATCATTGTCCTATGTAAGGCCCACATTATGTGACACTTAACGTCAATCACTACACTTCACTCTGGAGTGAAAAGGGACATTGTATCCTTTGTAAATGGAAAAGAGCCAGTTAGACAGATTCACATAAGTATGCCAAACATGTACCTGTTCCTCTAGTGAGCCATTGAGATGCCTCCTTTGCCAGCAACTCCCGCACCTCTGGCATTAAGTAGTTGGGCCTGGCATGGTTGCTCCCAGAGATCAGAAATAGCAGCAAAAGTGGAGGAGGTCTTGATAGCAGCAATGTTAGGAGGCCAGTGAGCTTTTCTTCCAACTGCTGCTTACATGTACGCAACATACGCGATCGTCACCGGAGACCTTCTACCATTATGTTTACCAACGTTAGCATATGGCTGTGTCTGTCATGGAGTTTACCTCCCACTGTGCGGTCGACTACCACCGCCGTCTGATTCCAAATGTCCTATCGGCTAGGCCAGGCATCTGCCATTTTGGGACTTCAAACTAGTGTGTTAGTGACTGTTAAGTGTGTCACCACCACTTCAAACGGGGGCTACTTTTTCAAATAATAACATTTCAATGGGCACTTATTTAAAAAAAATAAACATTTGTGCGTAGTGTGTTACTGTGCTGAAACACAATATTGGGTCGGTGTTGTGTACACCTCCATTGACGGTCTTTTGAAGGAAATAAGTGAAAATATTCAAAATTGGGTAAATAATACATTTTAACCCCTTCCGTGCTCATGACGAGCTCAGCTCGTCATGCTGCGCGGTAGCGCTGTGCGCATGACGAGCTGAGCTCGTCACGACCCCACCCGCGATCGGAATGTCCAGCACACGAGCGGAATTCCGATCGCGGTCAAGGGGTTAAAAGAATAATGTACACATTTATATCTCAGATTCATATCAAGGCCATAAATATAATTTCTGATGGTCAGAGGACAAGAAGCAAATGTAGATTCAAAATGTGTATTAACCAATATAAATTTTTTAAAATAGATGACTTTTGTGTTACTCATCACATATGTTAATGTTATCGGAATTTATAGCGCGCACAGCTACTCAAGAGTGTCCCGGGGCGAGGCCAAGAGTCAACAGGAAAAGGGAAAGAAAACAGTCAAGACACAGAACCATCTTAGTTAAAAAGGAAAGTTTTGAGTTTCTTCCTCAATTGAGTAGAGTTCTATAAGCAGCGCAAGTCAAAAGGGAGGGAGTTCCAACCCATAGCTGCCAGATAGGACAGGGAGCTGCCACCCTTTCTTTTCAGACTAAATCTAGGGATGGTGGCCATAAGCATGTTAGAGGAACGCAGGTGTCTACTAGGGATATAGAACTGAAAGCGTTTCCTGAGATACAGCGGGCCAAACTCATAAAGAGCAGCATGAGCCGTTACCAGAGCCTTAAAAGTGACCCTTGCCCTCACCGGTAACCAGTGCAGCTCGCGCAGATGCTGCCTGACACTGGTATGTTTGGGAAGGTCATAAAGCAGACGAGCGGCGGCATTTTGGACCACCTGAAGTTTGTCCATTAGGTAACCGGGAAGGCCAACATACAGTGCATTCGTATAATCAATGCGAGAGGTAACAAGGGCTCGGATGACCATTTCTTTCGCTACTAAAGGCAGGAGAGGAAATTTTTTTTTGAGAAGTTTCAAGATACCGAAACAAGTGCCTGTCAATTTACTGATTTGGTTGGAGAAACTAAGCTTTTCGTCAAACCAGATCCCGAGACTTTTTTACTGGGATAACCGAAGGTGAGGGCCTAGGGGACTCGTCCGGCCAGAAAGTATGCCAGAACAGAGGGGGGAACCCCCAAAGAATAAAATCTCGGTTTTGTCTTCATTACATTTCTGCTGGGCAGACGTAAGCCAGTTGAACACTGCAGCCAAACAAGTTTTAACATGAGCAGTGGAGGTCTCCTGTTTTTTCCAAGTGAACAGGAGCTGGGTGTCGTCGGCATAAGCAACAACCTTAGCTCCCAGGTCCTCCGCCAGCTGAATGAGAGGGGTCAAGTAAACATTAAACAAAAGAGGGCTCAGTACGGAGTATTTTAATAATCAACAAATTATCTGAAGATCTGCCCCTTGCATAGACTTAGGGCCTGATTACGATAACGGTGGGACTGCCACCAACAGCCCGTCGGTGGCGGTCCCACCTCCATCGTAACCATGTTTACCGCCCACCATATTACAATAGTACATAAGAAAAATGGTCCCAGTACACGATTGCATAGAAGAACCACAAAATTACATTGAGTTAAACATAAATTACACAAACCATCTTATTCTTAATGTACAGTGTTGTTTAATCACACTGAACATACAGTAGTTCATAATATTTTCACTGATATTTATAAAGCAGTGCTCCAAGAGGGAAGGGTGGAGGTAAAGTGAATGAAGTGAGGATAGGAAAGTGAGTGAAACGGTGTGCAATTCACATAATCAATTGTTATAAAACACAAAAGTGGCTCATAAAGGAGCCAGATCTTCTTATTGGGTACAAATGTTAGATAGCCATGGTTGTAGACAGGGTCACAGTGATGAATCGCTGTTGGTCAAACTGGCTAGTGTGGTAGATGTCGACGTTTCGACCCCTGGATAATAGTAGGTCAATGTGTCCCTTACGTCGGGGTCTTCTTCAGGACAGGAGTGTAGGTGGGTGAATGGGGGCAGGTTATCTGGAGGCAGAATAGAAAAGCTTAAAAACTGAAAATTCCCATATACGGAGTGAAATAAAACTACAAGAGAAAGTTTAGATCTAAAAGATTACCATCAGTGGCCCATTCGTTGGGCCTGAGGGGCAAGTGGGCGCGTAGGCTCCAAACTGTAGTAGGCGAGAACAAACACCTGCAAAAGAATTGAGCAGGTTCAAAATACAAATAGGGTCCACTCCTATAGATAAGGAATGGTTGGACCTCTCTAGTGCACTTACTTCTGCGCGTACTCAAAGATGCCTGAATTAGAGGTGGGCCACACAGGGTTAATCTGCTGGGCCTGGAAAAATTACTTGTGAGGTCAATGTGGAGGGCCAGATTGCTCCGTACGTAGGGCTACGTGATCAATAAAAACAAAGCCTGTATTACTTAACGTCTCCGTGTTAAAAAAACACACGGAGACGTTAAATAATACAGGCTTTTTAAAAACGCATGTTTTTCCTTTCAAGCATGACGCTCCCGAAACGCAGTCGTCCATTATAGGCGCAGTTTTTTCACATTACTTATATAGCTGTTTTCTGTCACACAGGTGACATCCCTGCACCTCGTGCTTTGTTTTTATTGATCACGTAGCCCTCGAGAGATAGGCAGCCAGCATCAATTACATAAGCAGGTGCAATACTGTATTTTTCAGCTTTTCTTAAACAGCACGGGTCCCACGTTACGCTGTTCATTTTCTTAACGCTGATTTTTTCGGTCTTCGATCTGTAAACTTGGTTATGTGCTCAAATGTATATATGCAATACATAGGTGTTTCACAATGTTTGGAGTTGGTGCAACCAACCGACCTTCTGTCATTACTTTCCCAGGAGCGACTGAGTACGGAGCAATCTGGCCCTCCACATTGACCTCACAAGTAATTTTTCCAGGCCAGCAGATTAACCCTGTGTGGCCCACCTCTAATTCAGGCATCTTTGAGTACGCGCAGAAGTAAGTTCACTAGAGAGGTCCAACCATTCCTTATCTATAGGAGTGGACCCTATTTGTATTTTGAACCTGCTCAATTCTTTTGCAGGTGTTTGTTCTTGCCTACTACAGTTTGGAGCCTACGCGCCCATCTGCCCCTCAGGCCCAACGAATGGGCCACTGATGGTAATCTTTTAGATCTTAACTTTCTCTTGTAGTTTTATTTCACTCCCTATATGGGAATTTTCAGTTTTTAAGCTTTTCTATTCTGCCTCCAGATAACCTGCCCCCATTCACCCACCTACACTCCTGTCCTGAAGAAGACCCCGACGTAAGGGACACATTGACCTACTATTATCCAGGGGTCGAAACGTCGACATCTACCACACTAGCCAGTTTGACCAACAGCGATTCATCACTGTGACCCTGTCTACAACCATGGCTATCTAACATTTGTACCCAATAAGAAGATCTGGCTCCTTTATGAGCCGCTTTTGTGTTTTATAACAATTGATTATGTGAATTGCACACCGTTTCACTCACTTTCCTATCCTCACTTCATTCACTTTACCTCCACCCTTCCCTCTTGGGGCACTGCTTTATAAATATCAGTGAAAATATTATGAACTACTGTATGTTCAGTGTGATTAAACAACACTGTACATTAAGAATAAGATGGTTTGTGTAATTTATGTTTAACTCAATGTAATTTTGTGGTTCTTCTCTGCAATCGTGTACTGGGACCATTTTTCTTAGTTACTGCTCTATACCCAGGTCCCAGTGACGTTTTGGGTTTACCCTTCTATGTAACCATATTACAATGGCGGGCAGATGGTTGGCGGTCAGAAAGACCAACTGCCACGCATCCGACGGGCTCCTTGAGCCCACCGATGCATCGGAGGGAGTTGTATTCTCTACAATGGTGGCGGTGCCTGCCAGGGACCGCCGTAGGGATTGCAATGTTCCTCTCCGCCTCCCGTTTCATTGCGGTTAACCCGCAATGAAAAGACTGGCGGTAAGGGACTTTGGGGGTCCGTAGCGGGCCCCCCTTCCCCCTAGCACTCAGCTGTGGGTTTTGGGGGGCATGGTGACCCCCTTCATATCCCTGCACCATGTGGCAGGCACCGCCTGGTGCCTGCCACGTAGTGCAGGGATATGTGAAGTGTCCTCTTTTTGTACTTCGGCCTGTGCTGCAGCCAGCAGCACCCTCTGCAATACAAAATATAGGCCTTGCGACCACCGTGGTGGCAGTCACATCCTAATACTTATGGCGGTACCACAGACAGCCTGTTGGGCGGTCCCATTTACGAAAGGATGGCGGTCGGACAAAAGTCCGACCGCCATCCTAATCAGACCTATAGTTATAGCTTATTTAAGTGACTTTACTTCTAACCTGTTAAAACGTGTGTAAAACCTACCTTTGTAAAATCAGTAAGTTAGGACAAAGACAGATAACATGTGTCATTGATTCAAGATGATATCCATATCCTCTACAGCACTTAGGCAGCATGATTTTTCCAAGATTCTAAAGTTTTAAGTGGAAATAAAAGGAACCTCAGTTTGGTATATTTTATCCTTAACAATTGTTTTATGTTCATAGAAAGATAGGCTTGTGGCGATAGCAAAGTGTATGATGGAAGTAGGAACTGTGCTCTCCTTTTTTAGTTTTTACTTTTCAAATGTTCTTGGTTGTGCATCTGTTTCTAGAATCAGTGGAGTGTCGCGTTGATTTTTTTTTTTTTAAATAACATATAGGTGAGGCACTTTATTGTAAGGAGAGTGGGAGGGAGGTAATTACATTTTAAAAGGTGTTTCAATGTATGTAATGTTACTTTTAACCATATGGAACCCCATGCATGCAGTGTTTGTATATGCACATCGGGCGGTTGTATTTTTTGTTGTAATTCTAGGTTTTAAAAGAAGTATAATCAAATTTACAATACTTCTTTTTTAAACCTAGATAACCTAGATAAAACAATTCTATTTTTATTTTTTGGGTATTTTTTTAATCGGTGTTTTATTTTTGACAAAGAAGACAATGCTTAAGAAGAGAGAAGTTTTTATTTTATGATGGGATTTTTTTTCTCCTTGACTTATGGATGTTGTTTTTGTAAATAGTTTAAAAAAGATTTTTAGGATTTCTGTCCTATGATTGGAGATATTTTTGATGCAATGAAGAAAGTATTTTATATTTTCATTTGTGCTTTTATGATTTAGATTTTTATTCAGGTTTTGGATAGCAGTTACATTTAATTGACTTTTGGATTACCTGGGACTTTTGTTGAGCACTTTCTGAAAATAATCTTCAAGAGTTGAAAAGAAAGAAAACTCCAAATAGGAGATTTAAAAAATACATACTTTCTGAAAATAATTTTAAAAATAGCAATTAATTTAAAATGTTTTTTTAAAAGAGGAGAGTAATGCATGTTAATGTATAAAGACATTACTAGTTTAAGATGCATGCAATATTTTTTGGGATAGTCTGAACCTCTCATTACAGAAATCTGTTCAATTTAGGCCAATAGTCTTTCTGACATTTCGTTACTTTTTTGGAAACTCGAGGATTTGGACTACCTGTTGCAGATTGCGCCTGTCCCATTTTCTGGCACCGTTGTTCCTTTTTTATCATTTCCAGGAAATTATAAAAATTGGGGTGATGTTTACCAATAAACTGTTAAAAGAATTATACAATTCTTCAAAGGCATTTTTGGTATTTGCACCTCCTTCTAATCAGGTCGAGTAGCAGTTTCACCATTCAATTGGAAAATGTGGTTTTGCCTTGTGACCCAACCTGCTTCTATGGCCAATCCACGTATCTTCAAAAGAATTTTAAAAAGATGGCAATTCTTCTTCATTTTGTGTAAAAACAATCAGATTGTATAATTGATATGTATAAGTCATCCACACAATCAAGAGGTACAAAACACAAAGCTGTTAGTTTTGTAAGTTTAAATTGTAATTTACTGTTTGACATGTAACCCTTACTTAAGGATATTTTTTGATGTTTTTTTCCAATACACCTGTGAAAAATGAAAAAGACATTCACAATATTATCATTAACAATAATGTTTATCACTGGTAAATCAAAGTCAATTATTATTTTCCTAAGACTTTTGTTAACAATTTTAGATTTGACAACTGATAAACGTTCATTATAAGTTGAGTATTGCTTGTCAAGGAGTAAACCATACATAAGTGGGATAGTAATGTTATTTATATTAGCATGTATAGTGTAAATATGGCTGACTGGATTGGGTGTGCATTTAAAGATACCATTCATCATCCAAATTTCACTCTTTTCAAGGGTTACAGTGTTATGAAGCGCAGCAAAAAATAGTGTATGCTTTTGAGGTTGTTTGTTGTCATAGAAAAGAAAAGATTCTTGGTTGAAAGATTTAGTTAGTTCTGGGGGACTATTAATATCACAGTAAGTATGAGGGGTTGTTAGTTGGGGATTACTCGCCGGTTTTAGTCGTTGCAGCATTCTTCTTAAATTTGGGATTTTGGGCATACTACTTGCAACATGTGTGTGTATGTTCTGGGATACCTCTTGCAATATTGTTCACAGGGTTCTTTGGAGGTGGCACCAAGTGTTTTAACATGGTGGACATTTTATTTCACTTCCAACTTTGTTGCAGAAGCAGAGTGATTATGCTAAGAATATTTTTCAGCAATATCACCAACTGTAACAGCTCTGCCTTTGCAACAGGTTGAGAAGTAGTCTACACTCCTCCAGTGACTCCTGGGCTCAGTAAGTGTCTCCTTACAATAAAGGTTCCCACCATATTTAAATAGTTTATTGCCCGTCTTAGACTGAATATATTGTACTTTTCGTTTATTTTCCATATTTTGCTGATCTGGAAAAAAAAACTATATATATTGTTTTTATGTTTTGAAAATATTTGCATACTGTGCTTTATCCTGTGAAAAGAAAGAAAATTGTGTTTATTTTTATCACGTTATCCTCATGAAAGAATAATTATTAGATGCTTGAATTCTGACTGAGGAAAGATATTAAAGGCAGTTATTTTCCTGTTTGCAGTAGAAAAATGAATTATAATTATGCATCAAATGTAAAGATGTTTACCTGTTGGATTGGAGTGTTGGTCTTAGATGTGAATACTGTTTTGAAGTGTTCTTTTGAATTTCTTTTGGTTACTCTAGGTTCTTTCTTTCTTTTTATTTAGGAGGTTATTGGTACGAAATAAATGAAAGCTCAATGTTAAAAAGTTTTGCTGATCTTTTATATATGCTAGTTAATTGTGTGAAATGAAACATGATGTTCTACATTTCAATCACTGTTTCGAAAAAAGAAAAATGTTTTGGGGGTTTTTATTTTGCTGGAAGAAAGTGAATGATGATATTCATTTGCCTGTTTGCACCTTGAAAAATTGGTTAACATTATTATTGTAACTATTTGTGATGTAGCTTACCTGATAGTTTACCGATTTGCTATTTGATGAGAAATTTAATTTTCTTTCTATTTTGCATTTCTCAATATTTTTCTGGATGATTAGATGTACACCTAAACATTTAGAACCAAGAGAATGGTTTTGTTTTGTTAGCTAAATGTTTGATCTGTTTATGATGGGAAACATAAGGAATCGCCATATTTTCTTGTCTTTTTTTAAACTGATTTTTCTGTGTTCAGCACCTTCCCAGAGTTTGCTCTGGCTGATGATGGGAATAGTGGATCTGCCCCACTTTCACTGTCCAGCACTTTCCCAGAGTTGACCCTGACTGGAGTTGGGAATAGTAAATCGGCCCCCTTTCCAGTGTCCAGAACCTTCCCTGAGTTTGCCCTAGCTGGAGTTGAGAATAGTGAATTGGCCCCTTTTCAGTGCTCAGCATATGCCCCAAGTTTGCCCTGGCTGGCATTGGGGATGGTAAATCTGCTCTTTTCCAGTGTCCAGCACCTTCCCTGAGTTTGCCCTGGGTAGAATTGGGAATAGTAAAACTGCCCCCCTTTTCAGTGTCCCGCACATTCCCGAATTAGCCCTGGGTGGAGCTGGGAATAGCAAACTGGCCCCTTTTCAGTGTCCAGAACCTTCCCCGAGGTGGCCCAGGCTGGAGTTGGGAACAGTAAATCAGCCCCCTTTTCAGTGTGCAGCGCCTTCCCTGAGTTTGCCCACCTATGCCTCCTATGGCATCACTGCCTGCATGGTGGGTTGGGTTGAATGATGAGTTTGGTTTGACTGTGGGGCACACTGATAATGGGTCACTTCCTATAAGCTCATCATTTCCTGCCAGATCACTTCCAGGGTGGGACACCCGAGCCAGGGTCCATTGATAATGTCACTTCATGGCTGAGGCTTCTGAGTCACAGTCTAAAGCTGAGGTCACATCTTGGTTAGGGTCCATGGGGGAAGTCTCTTCTGGTGCCATATGTCAGGCCCAGGATCAGTGTATGAGTTTTGGGTCATGTGGCATGGTTAATATCACTCTCAGGGTGTGGCTTAACTCAGAAAGCAAGTTTTCCTACCTGTCACATTATTAAAAACCACACCCACTTTGGAGTTTGATGGAATGCATGAATTTAAATAGCTGATGTTTACCATGGATACAAGGTCCATATATAATGCTTAGCAAACACAGATAGACATTAATGAGGAAAAGATTTTAAAATATTATTCACATTCAGGGCCGAGGGAGTTATTTAGTGTTTAGCAGGCTGCACTCCATTATGCCAGGGTAGCAAATATATGTACTCTGCTGCTCTGGCAGACTATAGCCTTCCATGTTTAGAGATCTTTGCCTTGCCTTGAGGAGATCTCAATTTCTTTATAGGAGCTGCTGCCACAGCAGCCTCTGAGTAGGCCCTGTAAGTTTGCTGAGTTGTCGCCTGCTTCATGCGGCTGCTCATCATACTTTTTTGTTTTTGAAAAACGAACTCCCAATTTGGGAATTAGATTTTGAAAAACAAAAAGCTAATGGCATTGACACACTAGGTGTTTTCTCTAAGAAAGGGAGTGGGAGCAGCGGCAGCCGGCACAGGTAAATGCGGTGGGGCGGGGGCGGTGCGGGGTGGGGTGGGAGGGAGGAAGTCGACAGACGACGGAATAGGTATAATTAAATAAATAAATAATACCCATTCTGTCGTCCGTCGGCTTCCCCCCGTGCCGGTCCCTGACCCGCCCCACTGCGCTTACTTGAGCCGGCCGCCGCTGACTGGGAGTAGTGTTTATTTCTTCTTTTTGGTACTGCCAACGTTTTCCTGTTGGTCTCCAAAAGGAAAATAAGTGTTTCTATATAGAGAGGACTGCTTGAGGTCAATATCCCAATTTCCAAAGGACCATTGTTCAAAGGTTTCTGCCAGCAGGGGCTCTGCCGACAAAAACATAATGGCTCACTTGCTTTAACCAAAGCAGGCAGAACCTCAGTTTGGAGGACATTATACTCTTCTAAATTTGTAGATGAGTACTTTGCCAAAGTCTAAATTATCCCCTTAGTTGTTCATGATTACCAAAGGAAGACTAGTCTTAGCTCTAGATCCAGGAAATGTAAACCTTTCAGTGACTCGAATGCTGACATCAAGGTATATGGTGTGTGTCGCACAAACATTTGTGATTGAGGTCTCCCATTATGCAATGCAGGATTAGAAATTATTGAAACTCGCCATGAATAAGAGAATGGAGTCTGCAACAGTCAGTTACTCAGCACAAGGACTCAATGAGTACCACACTTTTTTACTTTTTGTAAAAGTAGTGAAAATTAATGTATTGTTTGCTTTTTTCCAAGTTAAAGACAGGCCAATGACTTATATTTTTAATAATTAGATGAATTGGAATATAATATCTCAATTCCAATCATGATATGATACCATTGCCTAACTATGATGAGGTGTACGCCCCTTATGTAAATACTGACGTATGAGCATCAGGGTTGTTCAGATGTCACAAGGAACTTAGACAGCTTATCTAGCAGACCAGACGGCCTTCAACATGTGGACCAGGGTTTTCTTTGGTGCTCACCTTCACCATAGGTTCGGGCTTTGGCATATATCCCCAAATTCTTAACTTTGTAACAATGCATGTCTCTAGACTCCTGTAAGACTATGAGCACTTCCAATAGCATGGCTGCATCTCCAGTTCATGCATGGTATTCCTCAAGATCTTGGTGAGAAACCACAGAGCGTTTAGCCTGTCCCTGATTAATTTTAAGTCATCCCCTGCTTTGCTGTATAGA
Source organism: Calotriton arnoldi (assembly GCA_963921515.1). Classification (NCBI taxonomy): domain Eukaryota; kingdom Metazoa; phylum Chordata; class Amphibia; order Caudata; family Salamandridae; genus Calotriton; species Calotriton arnoldi. The sequence continues at coordinate 324,612 of CAWUFW010004821.1, forward strand.
CCTCATGGGTATAGGCATTGAACGCATCCAACACCACTCCTCGATTTGGGACTGAATCCACATTGATCCAGAAGTATTCTAGAATCTGTCTGAACCTCAGTCTAAAAAACCTTATCACGAAGAACTCTGAAGGGAAATTCAGTGCTCTAGAGCGGGTTGTCATAGTTGGCTAACCAAGAGATAGCACATTAGGAGAGTGGTCTGCTATAATACAAGGGAAGAGTGTGACCTCATTCACCCAGGGGCACACATCTTGTGATATCAGCTACAAGTCAATAGATGAGAACATTAAATAGACTATGGAGCAGAATATGAACTCCGTAGTTGGTGGGTACCTGTGTCTCCATATATCCAGCTGATTATGTCATTCAATTATTTAAAAAATATTTTGGCTGCTGCTGATAGACCTCTAGGGACCATATTCGATCGTTCTCATCATGTATCTAAAATAGTGTCTCCTCTCCACAGTGGAGCTCCTGTATTGATACTGTGGCTTCAAATAGATATGAGGACAGTTTGTGTTCAGGGCCATACACAATTAGGAGGATTATCCCATCTATTATGTCTTGCACTATTAGGTATCTGCTTTCTGAATAAAACATTTTATTAACTTATCTGTAAGCTAGATCCCTGTTGATCTATATGGCTACACACCTTGCATGAGAGCTAAATGATACAAAGATATCCAGCCAACCCCAGCCACTGTAGCTCCCTCTATGTGGGGTTAGGTGGGTCACTTGGAGATATGAATGTTATGCCTGCCTGTATGGAACGGATAGAATGACATATCACACACCTTGTGGGCGTCATTCAGCCTCCTGACATTCCATGATATCAAATAGAGATGTGCCTTACTTTGTGCAGAAATCACAGTGATACTTGTTTGAAATCAGTAAACATTGTTGCCTTCCAGTTACCATCTGGGGCCCCAAGGGCCCACACAAGTGTCCATTTCTCATTATGTGACACAGCAGCTTCCAACATGTTATCTACTCCCACCCAGCTCACTTAATGACAACCTCAACCTTCAGTGAACACCCAAACCCCCTGCACTAACCAAGTAACCAGCGGCACTCTCAGTGCCTCTAAAACTAATGTAATATGCATGAGGAGGGAAGAGCCATTCTCCACTCCAACAGCTAACATGAAGTGGTAGCCTGGAGACATACCTTAACAATCCTGCATCCCCTCCACCAGCATGATAAACATTATATATGAATCTATAACAAAGAATTAAATGGGGAAAAAGATTACTCTCTAAGAAATATATTCTCTGCAAATTCCGTATACTCTATCATTCACCCCAAAACACAACCAGTATTGGGGGGGTGTTGGACTTGGCCTTTTTGCAGGGTCATCCCTAAACTTTTTGCCTTTCTCCTAGCCATTTTTATGACATGGTGTTGGTGGTTTTAGGACTCTGGGCACTTTAGCACTGCTGTTCAGTGTAAAGTGCGTGTGCTCTCTGTGATAAACATGGTAAGATTGGTCTACACCTGTTTGGCCTATTTAATTTACCTGTCAGTCCCTTGTAAAGTGGTATCCCATATACCCAGGGCTGGTAAATTAAATGCTACTGGTGGGCTTGCAGCGCTGATTGCGCCACCCACCAAACTAGCCTTTCAAGCCTGTCTCAGGCCTCTGCCATTGCAGGGCCTGTGCGCGCAGAGTTGGCACCTAAAGTGTGTGCCATGTCCGTGACCCCCCTTTTTACTACATGTCAGTCACCCCTAAGGTAGGCCCTAGCTAGCCCTATGGGCAGGGTGCATTGTAGGTAAAAGATAGGACATGTACCTTAAGTGTGTAACATGTCCTGGTAGTGACAAACAGCCATTTTGGTTTCTCACTACTGTGGGGCTGCCCTCCCATAGGAATGCATTGGGGATTCCCTGATAAGTGTTTCAGTGGTAATTCCTGATATGAGAGGCGCAGCGTGGTCAAGTTTGGTATATTTGGAATAGTGATAATAAATGCTGCGCAATGGTGTGCGCAGATTTATTATAACTATTTTAGAAATGCCACTTTTAGAAGTTGGCATTTCTGTGTGCTATGTGTCTGCCTGCCTGATGTGAATTGCATGTCTGGCTTGTGAGGGACAAGGGCTGGGAGGTGTGTGTGGCTCCAGGAGGGGCAGGGTGAGTCAGCGCTAGGCTGAATGGGACATCTGCATGTGAAGTAGTGGGAGGAGAAGTCCCTGGTCCCTGAATAGGGCTGTGCCTAGCCTGTACAATGCTGGCTCCGCCCCCTGTGGTGTGTCTGATCACCTAGCCCCCACCTGACAAAGGGGAAGAGGAGTTTGGCAAACAAAGTGCTCCAATTCCCCCCTGAACCAGTTGCATCTGGTTCCCTCCCCTAAGCCCTGTCCTGCAGACAAAGAAAAGAGGTGTATAAATGTAGGGGCTGTGACCCCATGAAGATGTTCTGTGCTTGATCCTGAACCTGCTGGGGCGTGCTGCTGCTGGGGCCCAGGAGGAACCGCCATGAGGGCTTGCCTCCCTGGGCCCAGCATTGCCCCCTTGATGCCTAAGGACTCTGTTTGGGGTTTTCCAGGACCTTCAGGACTCCTTGCGCCTTGGGAGCGCTTTATATTCAAATTTCCAGAAGGAGGAGAGCGTGTGCTGCGCAGCGCTGTGCTGCCTGTCTTTTTCTTTTAAGAGAGGGAATCCCCGGCGTAGGGATTCCCCGTGAGGCTGCCAGATGCGGGTGCCCACCCCGCGTTTGGTGGTTGCTGAGCGGGAGCCCACCCCGCTGGTGTGCATATTTTCGGGCGGGTGCCCACCCCGCAATTGCTGCATTCTAAGCGGGTGCCCACCCCGCATCTCACTACTGAAGGAAATCACTGCCGCGGCCCGGCCCGACAAGAGTAAGCCGCCAACCCGGAAGCCAGGCACGTCTGCCTGGTTGTGGGCGGGGCTAAGGCCCCCGGAGCGTTGGAGCCTTGCAGGCTCTACACCGAAGTCGGGTGAAGTGAGGAGAATCCAGGCGGGAGCCCACCCCGCACTGGACGGTGCCGAGAGGAGAGCGGGAGCCAACCCCGCCTCCGTGCACACTGAGGACCGGCGCCGAGGAGGAAACGTGGTGGTGAGGCCCAGCGGACGGGGAAGAAGGCTGCCCGTTGAAGCGGGGCTCCCGTGTTATGGAGGAGAGCCCCGCGTGTAGCCTGATACGTTGGGAGCCTTGCAGGCTCCATGCCAAAGTCCCGGTCCCAGGAGAGGGACCGGGCGAAGAGCCGAGTTGCCGGGGTGCGGGGCTCTCAGGCGCTGGAGAGAGCCTTGCGTGCTGCCTGTTTCTGCTGCTGGCACCAGAGGAGTCTAGGTGAGCTGGGGACTTAGCGGAGCAGCGTAGGCGCTCCCGGAGGCACCGTGGTGCCTCAGATGATTTAGTCTGGTGGCAATTTGGGTTAAAGAGCCCCAGAGAGGGGCGTCATGAGGCACCTTGTTTCTTAGGGCCCCAGTAGGTTCCCAGGGTGCCACAGCTCTTCCCAGCTGCCCCACCTGAGAGAGGGCAGCTGCAACGTTGGTGCATTTCTGTGTAGAGAGCCCCAGAGTGGGGCCTCTCTGGTTAGTCCCAGTTACGCCGCCGTAGCGGGCAACTGCAACGCAGTGCCAGTGGCCTCGGTGCTTCACAGCTGCCCAGCAATTAGTGGGCAGCTGCAACGTTTAGGCCAGCGCCTGTGCGCGCCTTTGGTGATGGCTGCATTGGCAGCCCACGCCCTGACATTCTGGACTTAGGACATATTGGGCCCCAGAGAAAGGCCAGTGGGCCTGGGGTCATTTTAGGGTGTTGTGAGGGCGCAAGGCCCTTGCCAGTGTTACTATGGTGCACTGCTGCTCTTAAGCCTAAAATATGCCCTGCCTAAATGTGATGCTGCATGTGAGTCATGCCGTTGTGAATATTGCCTAGTGCCAGTTGGCACAGTGTAAATATGTGATTATGTTTCTAATGTGTTTATGGTAATACAAAGGCTATTTTTATATAACCTTGTGTGGAGTTTCGTTTTGTAGTGTGCCTAGTGTGTTGCTGCTGTGTGTGTGTTGCGCAAACGCTTTGCACATTGCCTCTGGGATAAGCCTGACTGCTCGTGCCAAGCTACCAAGGGGGTGAGCAGGGGTTATCTTCAGCGTGTAACTCCCTTGCCCTGACTAGAGTGGTGGTTTCTGCCTGGCTTTGGCGCAAGCCTTAGCCAACCAGAAATCCCAGTTCTAACAGGGGGTGTGGCCAACTGCCAATGGAGTAGGAGCCGTCCTCCCGGAGCTCCGCCAGCCGATCCTCATTCAGTCCCATCCTGACCCATATACCCAGTGGGAACACATTTATCCTTCATTAAGACCCCCCACTACACAGCGGGGGCGGAATTATCGGTACCGGTGCAGCAAAGACCGAATAGGATCAAGAACGGAGCTTGAGAGTACCGACTGGCTTGCTTCCAAGATGACGGCGGCCCTCAGGAGATAACCCGTCGAGAGTGCCTAGACGGCGAAGGCAGCCGGAAAAGTGACAAAAGCTGCAGAAGGAGGGATGTGGATCCGCCACCAGGCAGCATAAATCAACGAAGGGCTGCTTGAACCAGGAACAGAGACTGGCGAATACTGCGAACGGGGGAGTTGTGGAGATATGGCTTCAGAGGGAAAAAAAAAGGGAAAGGAGCTCACCATTGGGCTGAGAACTCGAGGAGTGGAGGTGACTGGGACTCCGCGCTGTGACCGCCGACGAAGAGGCTCGGCAAGAGGGGACCGGAGCTCACGCTATTTCTGCTGGCGGCAAGGTCTGGTATGCAGAGAGGTGCAGCCTGGAGGCCCCTGCGGGCAGTGGTGAGACCCCGGGCATAGACCGCAACAGCTGAGGAACCCCTCCCTATTATGGGAGTCTGAGAGCGCTGAGACCCGGAGATTGTGGGAGACGGAGGTGAGCGGGAGCATTGAGAGGGGCACGGGGCGGCTTATTCCTGTTCCCCTCCCCCCCTCCTTAGAAAATCAGCGGATACCGGGACACGGCAACCCATCGGCTGCCCGGGAATGAGGGTGGCCTGACTGGCGATGGTGAAGGGCAGGAAGCAAGGCCAGATGCCATACAAGAAATATTAGGCCCCAAATACTTGAAAAAGAGGTGAGAGCTGGTCGCTGGGAAGCTTTGTGATCCCTAATCCCACGAGAGGCCTGGAAAAGCTGGACACTTGAAACTTTGCCCGGTAGGACTGGAGATCTCCAAGGTGGGCAATAGCGTGGATCTGAGTCTGAGCCTACATTAATGAGGTAGCTTTGATTGTAGCGGCGTGCCTGGATCACTGGAGATAGCGCAGTGCCTATGGGGGTGGACAGACACTGTGAAGGCCCTGGGAAATACTGAGAAGGAACGCTGCGACGGTGCTGAGCACACTCTAAAGAGAGACATTGCAACCTACCTGCAGGCACCCAGGAAAGTCCAGTGTTTCCCATAGAACATCACAGAATCCTCTGATTGCCTCGAGGACAACAGCGTGATATGGCTAGCTTAAGAAGGGGAGCTCAGAACTACAGATTGAAGATACTGGAAGAGCACTTGATCCCATATCGGTGAGGCCCGGACCAGACCTTAGCCCACGTGGAAAGGGGGGAGGAAGTGATCCATGGGGGGGGTAAGAGGATTTATATTAAGAATGGGGCAAATATATGTGAGGGAGGCAAGTAGAGAGACGCACAAGACTGTCCCTTGAGACTTGCCTTGGACTACTGATCCGACTGGCTGGTCAGGTTCAATGATCCCATACATTGAGAGCTGAAAATGGGGAAAACGAGCAAGCGTAGAGAACTCGAACCTCCGTCTCAACACATGACAAACTCGGAAGATAATTCAAATTCAGCCTCCGCTCCTATTTCGCAGGTGGAGGAGCCAGTTGCACCAACGCTTCAAGACATCCTCCAGGCCATAACTGCCTCGAGACTTGCAGTTGAGAATAAAATTGACACAGTCCGCGAAGAAAAATGGGCCTACTCAGAGCCGCCCATCGGCGATCGACCGAGAGAGTGACCACGGTTGAAACAGATATGGAGAGTTTGCCACCAGTTGTGCATAGGCATACGGATAGGCTTAAAGCAATAGAGACCCAAGTGAAGATTTTTATCAATGAGAGCTGAGGATGCAGAAAATAGATCATGCCACAATAATGTACGCCTCATTGGACTACCAAAGAAAATTGAGGGGCGAGATATGGTGTCCTTCCTCGAGAAATGGTTCAGGGAGTAGGTTGCACCGGAAGGCTTGCCTCCCTTCTTCGCACTTGAGAGGGCACATAGGGTCCCTGCAAAGTCCCCCCTTCCTGGAGGACCAACACGCCCTGTAGTGGCGCGATTATTATTTTATAAAGACAGAGACAATATACTTGCTCAGGCCCGAAAAAAGGAACTCCTGAAAATAGATAACAGCACGGTCAGATTGTTTCCGGATTTCTCAAGAGAAGTTCAACGGCAAAGGGCCTCTTATCTGGCCGTTACGAAGAAGTTGAGGCAAATGGAAATTCAATATGCCATGATTTTCCCGGCTCGATTGCGAATTGTGACACCAATGGGCTCCATATTTTTTTGCTCCCCGCAAGAGACTTGGGACTGGATCGAGAGTCAGACGAATGGGAGTACTTCACAGGAGCAGCCGAAGAGAAGGGATACTCAGCCTAGGAGGGGTCGCAGCAGATCCTTGGCCGCACCATCTAGGGGTGAGACGCAGAGAGAACGAGAACAGGCCATGGCAGCAGTGGCCTCTTTGAGCACTCCTGGCTCCAGTGGGGCCACCACCCCTGTGCAGGAAGACGCAAGAGACTCTGACTCAGAACTCAGCACTGATACGACGGAGGGGACTAGCCAGGAATTACCCGTGGTCACTCTGGCCACAGCGGATGAAATAATCTGATTGCCACAAAATCGCAAGTATTATTACAGAAAGGTACTTGAAAGTGGTAATGTCCCCATAGACGTTTACTAGTAGATGGAGGGGGGAACAAACGGAGGGAGAGCATAGAGGAGGGAGCAATATACTACCCGGCTGGGGAATATGTGCAGATTATCCAAAGCACTGGATGGGTGAGAAGGCAGCGGGCCCACATACTAGAATACAACAAATGGGAGGAGGACCTACTCCACCCCATTGTTTCAATTATTGGACAAGGTTTCTAAAAGTTTGGATGAGGGGAGTTTGCCTGCTTGTCCTGGGGAATGGGAGTTGGGGTTGTTATGCATTTGTGTTTAAGGGGGTTGCAGATTTCACGGTCCAGTCATTGATAAAGTGCAGACCAGTACCTCCCCCCTGCTGGCAGAATCTGGAGATAGCAGCCCGGCAGGTCTCACTGGGAAGTATATATGATGTTCACTGATACACAACAAACATATAAGATAGTTTCCTGGAACATAAGAGGGATGCATACTATGTCCAAACGGTATAAAATTCAGTCCTACTTAAATAGAAGAGGAGTGCATATTGCACTACTACAGGAGTCCCATTTGACTGAGCGGGAGGGAGAGGCGGTCCGACGAAGATGGAGAGGCTAATTACATTACACATCGTACTCAGACTTTGCTAGAGGAGTCTTGATCTGGATCAGAGCTGGGGTCCCATTCCAGTGCTGTTATATTTCATATAGGTACCCCGATATAGGTCTAGGTAACATCATAACCCTTCACCTACATTCTCTCCTATACTACATACATAATGGATCTGAAGGACTGACCTTTTACCCAGTTACAGTTACAGCTACACACAAGTACGTAGGATTTTTCCCTGGACACTGGCCTCATAAATTATGCATGAGGATTCTTAGTTTCTTGGAATCACAGCAGGACCGTCATCTCCTACATAATAACTGTGTATAAAGTTAATTTCCGACGTCATCCTAAGTCCGACACTGGCACAGCAAGGTGGAACCCCTGGGGATAGCTTAGGGTATATAAACACCACATCTTGCTGAGATAGTTAGAGGAGATCAGGACTTCCCGGCCGACACATTGACGCAAGACGCTGAGGTTCCTGCATGCAGATACTCCAGCTCACAGTGGTCTGACATCCCTTGCGGGGTGTTCAGCTCGAGACCAGAACGGGGTCCCGCAGTCTCACATCAGGTAATGGGGTTGGCTTTATCCTAGAGGGATTCTTGGCTTTACACCTACTCACATGCTAGGTACACTTAGGTACATCTAGTTAGGGTTCATCGTAAGAGTACGCATTTTATTGCCATGTATTCTGTATACTTGCCTGCATTTATGATTTTAGGAAAATGGTAGAAACCTACCACCTGTTTACTTTCTTAGTGCTTCTACTCATTTATTTATGCTACTGTCTACTGGTGATTTTAGTGCACTTCTTTTACGCTAGAATAACGACTGTTCAATAAATACTTATTGAAAACGTCCCAACCGTTTATTCTGTGTATCTCTCTGAGAACTAGTGAGCACGAGTGACTGAGCAAAAAGTAACCTACTGTTGCCACGGTCCTGAGGGATCAGGATTGTCATGTTCGATAGTTGCCAAGAACTATTCTCTCCTTGGTAAGAGGAGGTTATAGTGGCATTGCAAGCTAGCTGGTACACAGGACAACATACCCAGTGGGGGTGTCTGGAATCAGTCTGGACACCAGTCCCGCAGTGTATATTGTCTAAACGCGCAGATCCTATATAGGTCTTATAGGAACTACACGACATGGCGCCGCCAACATTGGTGTTAGAAATGGGGGTCTCTAGTTGGCAGAGGTAGGTACCTTTGACCAAGTAGGGACACATGCTTCTAGTCAGGGTAAGGGGGCTACACTCCTAAATAACCCCTGCTCACCCCCTTGGTAGCTTGGCACGAGCAGGCAGGCTTATCTCAGAGGCAGTGTGTAAAGCATTTGTGAACACATACAGTAATACAGTGAAAACACTACAAATGGACACCACACCAGTTTAGAAAAATAAGTCATCTTTATCTAGATTTAACACAAGACCAAACGACAAAAATCCACAATACAATACTCAAAAATATGACTTTCAGATGGTAGAAATAGCTTAGTTCAAGTTAGATGGTAAATGCAACACTTTACTCTCAAAGTACCTGGGATGAGTTACGCAATGCAAACAAAAGGGTCGCAGGGAAGTTGATGCGCCGTTCCTTACACTCCGGGGAGTGGATGCGTCAGTTCCTTACTGCAGCGCAGGGGAGGTGATGCGTCGCTTCCTTACTGTGTGGGGAGTTGATGCGTCGTTTCTTACTGCGGCCCGGTGACGATGCGACAAGATGGCGTCTTGATGCGATGTGACAATCTGGTGCGATGCGACAAAATGGCGTCTTTGATGTGATGCGATGCGACAACGTGGAGGCGATGCGTGCACGCCCGACGGCCGTGCGGCGAAATCGATGAACTTTGGAGCCGCGACAGGCCCTGCGACACGCTTCTCCGGTGATGTGACACGCTTCTTCGGCGATGCGATGGCGAACAGCTGCAGCGGCGACACGCTTCTTCAGAGATGCAATTGCAACTGCTGCGGCGGCATCACGCTTCTTCCTCGTTGCGTCACGCTTCCAGCTCCCAGCGACACGCAGACACTAGAGGTACCCAGAACAACAGCAGGCACCTCTCTGCAGGTAGAATTCCCAGCAAGGAAATTCAGGGGGAGCTGGTGGTGAAGTCTTGGTGTCCCTGTGACTTCAGACAGGAGGCAAGCTCAGCTTCAAGCCCTTGGAGATCTTCCTCAAGATGATAAAGTACACAAAGTTCCTTTTTCCCTTTCCTTGGAAATGAGTAACCACTGCAGGCCAACCCCAGACAGCAACCAGCACTGGGGCAGTCTCCTCCTTCAGCTTCCTTGGTTTCTCTCCTTGACAAAGGTACGTCTTGATTCCCAGAAGTGATCTAGAGTTCTGGGGTCTGGGCCCCAATATTTATACTAGTAAATCCATTCTTCTCTGAAGACAGAGAGTGTCTGTGCCCAGCCAAAACCAGTTCTGTCCTCCCTGGTGCAGCTTCCTGGCAGGAGGTGGAGACAGCATTGTTGAAAGCAGACCTGGCCCAGGTGGCTGAAAGGAAACCTCCTCCCCCTACTCTCTATTCTATGAGGGCTCAGATCAGTTAAAGGAAATCTCCTCCCCCTACTCTCTATTCTATGAGGGCTCAGGTTGGTGAAAGGAAATCTCCTCCCCCTACTCTCTATTCAATGCAGGTCCTATTCAGCCCAGCCCTGACCCATCAGACTGCTGGAAACAAGGCCCTCTCCAGCCCCCTGTCACTCACAAACCAGACATGGAATACACAAACCTAGCAGAGGCATGCTGGATGGTTAGGCAAGAAAATACCTACTTTCTAAAAGTGGTATTTTCAAACACAGAATTTAAAAATCACCCACACTAAAAGATGTATTTTAACATTCTGAGTTCAGGCATACTAAACTTTATTTTCCTATCTTGTTCCTAGGGTCAGTTAGGATTATAAGATGTTATAATCAAACTGCCCATTCTGGCCTATGGGAACAGATAGCCTTGCAATAGTGAAAAACGAAATTGGCTGTAATTCACTATCAGGACATGCCACACACATCAGGGCATGTCCTACCTTTCACATACAATGCACCCTGCCCTTGGGCCTACCTTAGGGGTGACTAATATGTAGAAAAGGGAAGGTTTAGGGACTGGCAAGTGGGTGCACTTGCCAAGTCGACATGGCAGTCCCAGACTGCACACAGGCTCTGCAATGGCAGGCCTGAGCCATATTTTACAAGCTGCTTCTGTGGGTGGCACAATCAGTGCTGCAAGCCCACCAGCAGCATTTGATTTACAGGCCCTGGGCACACATGGTGCACTGTACTAGGGTCTGACAAGTAAATCAAATAAGGCAATAATGGAGTCACTAATCCATTACAATAATTTACAATAGGGCGCACTTGCACTTTGGCACTGAATAGCAGTGGCAAAGTGCCCAAAGCATCTAGACCAGCAAAAACATAGTAAAAACACAGGAGGCAACAGCAGAAAAATGGAAGGGAGACCCACGCCAATGGTGCCAGGTCTACACGTGTCCCTTCCAGCTGAAATGTGGGAAGAACTACCCTACCTCTTGGGAGTTCTCTTCACTAAGGCGGAAAAATCTGGACAGACCATCAGCATTGGCGTGTTCTGTACCAGGGTGGTGTTCCACCGTGAAGTCCATCCCCTGTAGGGAAATGGACCACCTCAACAGCTTTGGGTTCTCACCCCTCATCTGCATCAACCATCTGAGGGGCCTGTGGTCTATCTGAACCCGGAAGTGAGTCCCAAACAAGTATGGTCTCAACTTCTTCAGTGTCCAGACCACAGCAAATGCCTCACGCTCAATTGCACTTCACCTCTGTTCCCGTGGAAGTAACCTTCTACTGATAAAGGCTACGGGTTGGTCTAGGTCCACCTCATTCATCTGTGAAAGAAGAGCCCCCACACCATGCTCTGAAGCGTCTGTCTGTACAATGAATTCTTTAGAGAAGTTGGGCGCCCGGAGCACGGGTGCTGTGCACATGGCAGTCTTCAGGGCATCAAAAGCTTTCTGACAGGTGTCAGTCCAGTTCACTTTTTTGGGCTGCTTCCTGGAAGTCAGCTCAGTCAAGGGTGCAACAATGCTGCCATGCCCCTTGACAAACCTCCTGTAGTACCCTGTGAGTCCTAAAAAGGCTCTCACCTCTGTCTGGGTTTTGGGGGGTTCCCAGGCCAGGATGGTTTCAATCTTGGGCTGTAGGGGCGCCACCTGGCCGCTCCCAACCTGATTTCCCAAGTACACCACAGAACCCTGCCCGATCTGGCACTTACTCACCTTGATCGTGAGGCCTGCCCTCCGCAGCGCCATCAACACTTCCCAGAGGTGGCGCAGATGTTCTTCACAACTGGCGCTGAACACTGCAATGTCATCCAGGTAGGCGGCACTGAAATCCTCCTGTCCAGCCAACACCTGGTTGACCAACCTCTGAAAGGTGGCAGGGGCATTCTTCATCCCAAAGGGCATAACCCGGAATTGGTAGTGCCCATCTGGTGTGGAGAATGCTGACCTCTCTTTTGCCCCATCAGTTAAGGCGATCTGCCAGTACCCAGACGTTAAATCAAACGTACTGAGGTACCGGGCAGCCCCTAACTGATCAATGAGCTCATCAGCTCTGGGGATGGGGTTCGCGTCAGTCCTGGTGACTGAATTGTGTCCTCGGTAGTCCACACAGAACCGGAGTTCGGGTGTGGCACCAGGCGCGGCAGCCTTTGGGACCAAAACCACTGGGCTGGCCCAAGGGCTGTTAGAGGACTCAATCACCCCTAACGCAAACATCTTGGAGACCTCCTCCTTGATGCAAGCTCTCACCCTGTCAGTCACTCTGTAAGTTTTGTGCTTAACAGGAGGACTGTCCCCAGTGTCCACATCATGGACGCACCACTCAGTGACACCAGGAGTCAGGGAGAACAGATCAGGAAACTGTCCCAACAGTTGGGGACAGTCTTCTTGCTGCTCAGGGGTCAGGGTGGAAGAGAGGTTTACACCATCCACTGACCCATCTTGCTCTGTTGCAGAGAGGAGGTCAGGAAGAGGCTCAGTCTCCTCCTCCATTCCATCATCTGTTGCTAGGAGTATGCCCACTTCGGACCTCTCCAAGTGGGGCTTCAGGCGGTTTACATGCAGGACCCGCAAAGGGTTCCTAGGAGACCGCAAGTCCACCAAGTAGGTGACATTACTCTTGCGCTCCACCCCCTCAAATGGTCCGGTCCACTTATCCTGGAGTGCACAAGGCTCCACGGGGGCCATGACCCACACTGTCTGTCCAGGCTGAAACTCGATCAGAGTGGCATTCTGATCATACCACCGTTTCATCTCTTCCTGGCTGGCTTCCAGATTCGCCTGAGCGAGTTGTCTGAAACGCCGGGTTTGGTTTCTGAAGGCCAGCATGTAGCTATATACATCCTGGGGAGGCGTACTGGGAGCTTTCTCCCAGCCTTCTTTTACCAAACTCAGAGGTCCTCTTACAGGGTGACCATACAGCAGTTCAAAGGGACTGAACCCTAAGGACTTCTGTGGCACCTCTCTGTAAGCAAACAGAAGGCATGGCAAGAGGACGTCCCACTTACGCCTCATGGGTTCTTCAAGACCCATAATCATGCCCTTCAGGGTCCGGTTGAATCTCTCAACCAGCCCATTACCTTGGGGGTGGTAAGGAGTGCTGAACTTGTAGGTTACACCACACTCCTGCCACAGGGACTTCATATACTTGGATATGAAGTTGGTACTGCGGTCTGACACCACCTCTCTGGGGAACCCCACACAGGATAAAATCCCCATCAACGCACGACCCACCACGGAGGCCGTCACCGACCGGAGAGGGATGGCTTCCGGGTACCGGGTGGCATGGTCCACCAAGACCAGGATGAACCTGTTGCCCATGGCTGTCTTGGGATCCAGAGGGCCTACAATGTCAATGCCCACCCGTTCAAAAGGGGTAGTGACCACAGGGAAAGGCTGGAGAGGAGCCTTTTGCTTCCTCCCACTCTTACCACTTGCCTGGCAAGTCTGACAGGTCCTGCAATGAGTATCTGAACTCTTGCGCATTTGGGGCCAATAAAAGTGGGTGACAAGCTGTTCAAAGGTCTTGTCTTGCCCCAAATGTCCTGCTAAAGGCACATCATGAGCCAGACCAAGTAGGAAGGCTCTGAAGCGCTGGGGTACCACCAGCACACGGGCTGACCCAGGCTCAGCAACCTTAGGCTCACTATACAGGAGACCATTCTCCCAGTAGATCCAATGTGATCCAGACTGATCACCTGCTGCCTGGTTTATGGCCTGTTGCCGCAAACCCACAAGAGAAGGGCACTTTTTCTGCTCCTCACAGAACTCTTCCCTGGAGGGGCCTCCTTCCTGCTGCCAATGGGTCAGCTCAGGCAGGTCCCCCAGTTCAGCTACCTGTTCCCCTGTAGGTTCCAGGGCATCCCCCTCAAGGTCTGCCTCCTCCTGGACCGTGGGAACTTCGGGGCCGGTTTCCCGCGCCCCCTGCCTCTTCTCTTTAAGGCAGGCACCTGGGCCACTTTGTCATGCTCCAGGTCCTCTTGAACACCTCTACTGGCTGCCATGGACCGGGTGGTCACACACACCCACTCAGGCTGACCCAACATCTCCAAATGAGCTCTTCGCTCCACCTTAGCCCAAGGGGAGCTTTCTAGATCATTGCCTAACAGACAATCAATAGGCATGGCTGGCCTCACAGCTACTCGGAAGGTACCTGAGACCCCCCCCACTCAAAGGGAACCTGGGCCACCTTACAGTGGCTCTCCGAGTTGTCAGCGGCAACTACAGGGTAAAATGCATGGGGGATCACCTGCTCTTCAGACACTAGCCGACAACTGACAGCTGTCACACTGGCTCCAGTGTCTCTCAGAGCCTCCACCCTATGGCCATTGATGGTCACCCACTGCCTCTACTTCTTAGTGTCATCAGGCAGCTGGATCCTAGGGACCATCTCACTGTCTCCTAAAGAGACTAGGGACATCTCTGCGGGACCCCACCCACCTTGGGCACCCAACTCCTCCCCCAGGGCTACACTAGCCATCTGCCGGGGCGGCGCACTCGTGGGTGCTGCATTTGCTTTCAGGGGACACTTAGGATCATAAAAGCAGTGGCCCACCTGACCACACTTAAAACATTTCAGGGGTCCCTTGTGAACAGGCTTATCTGTCGGGCCCCTGACTTCTTCTCAAGGGGAGGCTGGGAACCCTTCCCTTGGTTCCCTTGGGGATTACTTTGGGGCCCTTTCTGGAACTCCCTCTGTTTACCCTTGTCCCCCCACTCTTCTGCTGGGGACCCTGCCCACCTTTGGTGAAGTCTCCCACATGACCCTTGTGGACCCGGGTACTAACCCAGCGGTCCGCCTCCTCAGCAAGCTTCCTAGGGTTAGTCAGCTTGCTATCAATAAGGTGCTGGCGTAGCTCTGGAAAACAAGTATTGGACAAGTGCTCCCATGCAATAAAATTATAGAGCGCTTCAAAATCATTCACTTTGCTACCCTTCACCCAACCATCCAATGCTCTGCCAAAGAAAGAAACATATTCTACCCATGTGCTTGACTCCAGTTTCTTACAATTCCTAAACCTTTGTCTATAAACCTCTGGGGTCAACCCATACCTGGACATTAAGGCTTCCTTCATGTGGACATAGGAATTCTGGTCCTCAGAGGGCAAGTCTAACAAAGTATCCCACCCATCACTGAGGAACCGCCCCCACAACCCCGCTCCCCAATCCTTCTCAGGGACCCGGTGGGAGGTCATGGCCACTTCATAGGCCTTAACCCATTGCCCAATATCTTCATGCCTATGGAACTCCTTAATCACATCCTTGGGAATAAACACTCTTGTTTCTACAGGCACAGATGGTGCGCTGCCACCAGAGGGAGTAATTTCTAAGCTCTTAGCCTTGAGCTCCAATTCCCTCAACATTCTCTCATGCTCTAAATGCATCCTTTTTTCCTCCAGGGCCAACTTCTTATTTTCTAACTCCATTTGCCCACCCAGTTTAAGCTTGGCTAGCTACATCTGATGCACCCTATCTCTTTCCCTGTCCTCTAGCTCTATTGGGGACATGCCCTTGGAAGAAACACTGCTACCTGGCCTGGAAGGTACTTTCTCCCCGGTCCGGCCCAATGGCCCACCTAGCTGCTCATCTGTATTCTCTGCCTCTTCTCCAGGCTCTTCAGTATGCTCAGTGGCTTTTCTAGCTTCCAACCAGGCCCTCAGCGCCTTTTGGAATTCCTCCTTCCTGGAGAGGCCTTTCATAGAGATATTACATTTTTTACCGATGGTCTTCAGCTGTGGCACAATGTAAACATCAACCTTTTCTTCATCAAAATCAAAATCTTCAGGTGCAATGGATGCTGCTTTACTCATGGTGAAAGCAAATTGGCAGTTCTCAACAAAAATAGAAGTCCCAAGAAAAAAGTTTTACCAAAAATGTATGTGGTCGCGTATTGGTCTGCACTCACTAGTAGTGTACACCAATCACTGTATATGAATCACAAATGCAAGTCCAGAATCCTCACCGCTGACCACCAATGTTAGAAATGGGGGTCTCTAGTTGGCAGAGGTAGGTACCTTTGACCAAGTAGGGACCCTTGCTTCTAGTCAGGGTAAGGGGTCTACACTCCTAAATAACCCCTGCTCACCCCCTTGGTAGCTTGGCACGAGCAGGCAGATCTCATCTCAGAGGCAGTGTGTAAAGCATTTGTGAACACATACAGTAATTCAGTGAAAACACTACAAATGGACACCACACCAGTTTAGAAAAATAAGTAATCTTTATCTAGATTTAACACAAGACCAAACAACAAAAATCCACAATACAATACTCAAAAATACGACTTTCAGATGGTAGAAATAGCTTAGTTCAAGTTAGATGGTAAATGCGACACTTTACTCTCAAAGTACCTGGGATGCGTCACGCAATGCAAACAAAAGGGTCGCAGGGAAGTTGATGCGCCGTTCCTTACACTCAGGGGAGTGGATGCGTCGGTTCCTTACTGCAGCGCAGGGGAGGTGATGCGTCGCTTACTTACTGTGTGGGGAGTTGATGCGTCATTTCTTACTGTGGCCCGGTGACGATGCTACAAGATGGCGCCTCGATGCGATGTGACAATCCGGTGCGATGCAACAAAATGGCGTCTTTGATGCTATGCGACAACGTGGAGGCGATGCGTGCACGCCCGACGGCCGTGCGGCGAAATCGATGAACAGGCCCTGCAACACGCTTCTCCGGTGATGCGACGGCAACCTCTGCGGCGGCGGCACGCTTCTCCGGCAATGCGATGGCAACTGCTGCGGCGGCGTCACGCTTCTTCCTCGTTGCGTCACGCTTCCAGCTCCCAGCGACACGCAGACACTAGAGGTACCCAGAACAACAGCAGGCACCTCACTGCAGGTAGAATTCCCAGCAAGGAAATTCAGGGGGAGCTGGTGGTGAAGTCTTGGTGTCCCTGTGACTTCAGACAGGAGGCAAGCTCAGCTTCAAGCCCTTGGAGATCTTCCTCAAGATGATAAAGTACACAAAGTTCCTTTTTCCCTTTCCTTGGAAATAAGTAACCACTGCAGGCCAACCCCAGACAGCAACCAGCACTGGGGCAGTCTCCTCCTTCAGCTTCCTTGGTTTCTCTCCTTGACAAAGGTACGTCTTGATTCCCAGAATTGATCTAAAGTTCTGGGCCCCAATATTTATACTAGTAAATCCTTTGTTCTCTGAAGGCAGAGAGTGTCTGTGCCCAGCCAAAACCAGCTCTGTCCTCCCTGGTGCAGCTTCCTGGCAGGAGGTGGAGACAGCATTGTTGAAAGCAGACCTGGCCCAGGTAGCTGAAAGGAAATCTCCTCCCCTACTCTCTATTCTATGAGGGCTCAGGTCAGTGAAAGGAAATCTCTGCCCCCTACTCTCTGTTCTATGAGGGCTCAGGTTGGTGAAAGGAAATCTCCTCCCCCTACTCTCTATTCAATGCAGGTCCTATTCAGCCCAGCCCTGACCCATCAGACTGCTGGAGACAAGGCCCTCTCCAGCCCCCTGTCACTCACAAACCAGACATGGAATACACAAACCTAGCAGAGGCATGCTGGATGGTTAGGCAAGAAAATACCTACTTTCTAAAAGTGGTATTTTCAAACACAGAATGTAAAAATCACCCACACTAAAAGATGTATTTTAACATTCTGAGTTCAGGCATACTAAACTTTATTTTCCTATCTTGTTCCTAGGGTCAGTTAGGATTATAAGATGTTATAATCAAACTGCCCATTCTGGCCTATGGGAACAGATAGCCTTGCAATAGTGAAAAACAAAATTGGCTGTAATTCACTATCAGGACATGCCACACACATCAGGGCATGTCCTACCTTTCACATACAATGCACCCTGCCCTTGGGCCTACCTTAGGGGTGACTAATATGTAGAAAAGGGAAGGTTTAGGGACTGGCAAGTGGGTGCACTTGCCAAGTCGACATGGCAGTCCCAGACTGCACACAGGCTCTGCAATGGCAGGCCTGGGCCATATTTTACAAGCTGCTTCTGTGGGTGGCACAATCAGTGCTGCAAGCCCACCAGCAGCATTTGATTTACAGTCCCTGGGCACACATGGTGCACTGTCCTAGGGTCTGACAAGTAAATCAAATAAGCCAATCATGGAGTCACTAATCCATTACAATAATTTACAATAGGGAGTACTTGCACTTTGGCACTGAATAGCAGTGGCAAAGTGCCCAAAGCATCTAGACCAGCAAAAACATAGTAAAAACACAGGAGGCAACAGCAGAAAAATGGAAGGGAGACCCACACCAATGGTGCCAGGTCTAACAATTGGTATTGGCACTTATTTAACAGTCAAATCTGAGTAGTTCAGTCGTGCTATTCTCAGAGACCCCTACTCACATTTCCCCAGAGACGTCTGTAGTGGGAGGGAACAAAATCCGCCGCAGCTGAGTAGGAAAATTCCTATGTTTGGTTGTTGGTTTAATCAAGCTTGAAGGATACAGTGATCCTAATTGTGCATAACACATTATCTCAGTTCCCTTGAAACGCTCTCCTTTCTAAAACTAATGACTGAGCAGGGAGACGTAGATGAAGGGAATGCACTAAACTTCACAACAGAAGAAAATAATGCAGATGCAATATATATTGCAGAGAATGTTAGAAATGCCGTAACCCTAAAACTAATAGCATATGGTGTTACAATCAGGGGTGGGCAAGTGACTTTCGTGATTGAGGCACACGAATCATTTAGAACAGAGGTATTCTACTCATGGATTAGATTCCCGCAGGCAAATGCTTTGATAAAAACATTTCACTACTATGTCGAAGATGACATACCAAACGAATATAGTCCATATGAGGACATTAAAATTCCACTAACTTACCACGAAAATTTTTACTGGTTTAAAGGTGCCCTCCCCCATACAAGAAATAGAGTAAGACTCGGCCCGCTCGGAAGAGACGGAGCAACTTGGTCAGTGCTAGCGGCCTACACACCACATCCGGACATTGACACAATGCCAGGAGGAGACTTACTAGTACAGCATAAAGAATTAATAAGACTTTACAGAAACATGACACAGTTTGTGATGAGAACACTCACACTTCAGCCAACACCGGCTACACAACCAGGACCAGTCCAAAATAATACAACCAAAATTACACCACAAACACTGCACGCAGTGATGGGTAAAATGCCTACTAAACGTGAACAAATGCCCTTCTGGATAGCACAAAAAATAACACAGCTGGATCCAGTGTTTCCACACACTGGTCCTAAGGAAAAGCATAGAATACCGACAATTTGCTTGCCGATGGGGATAGCTCCCTCTATAGAAGATTGTACTTCTTGGGGTACAGTTTTCGCTGCAATATATACCAGGACTCATGGTATCCCCTCTTTAGCAGTAATACCAGATGTGTTAAGACAAATACAGACCTAGTATGGAGCAGAACCTGCTTTAACCCTTTGCGTGCGGAGGACGGCCGGGGGCCGTCCGAACCACGCCCACTCATAAATCACCCGCACCGCGGCGGAATTCGCGCCGCGGTCAACGGGTTAAACTTAGGGATGAAGTTGTTAAATAACTTTGCCCAGGTATCTGCGATAATATTAGCAAATGTTAAAGGGGAAGCAGCGTCAGTGGCAATACGCCAACATCTGAGAGATTTCACTTCATCACAACAGGAGACAGAGCTACCTAAAATAATTGAAACTGCTTATGCGGAATTAGGTAGAGACAGTCTGGGAGCTAGACCTGTAAAACCTCAACTAGTGGGAGGTACAGATAAAGAACAGGCAAAGCTAACACCCGTTTCTTCCAAAAAGAAATGGGACAGTAATAAACAGCAAAAGAACAGATCTCACTCCAGGGGAAGGTCTCCTCAACAGGAGCCCCCAGAAAGGAGATATAATCTTAGGAATAGAGATAACATTAAAAAACCTGATAGGTATCAGGACACTGATACACGTTCCTCTCGTTCCTTTCAGGGTTCATCAAAAAACTCGGAGAGGGAAGGACGGTCAGAATAGAGACAAGAAGAGCGTACAAAGCCCAGAGACAGGCAACGCACTACGGACTACGCAACAAAGAAAGAAGAAAAACCAAAGCAAAACCTCAATTCAAAAAAAGGTAGCAGGTCTCAAAGTTAGACATGCCCAGAATTCTGAGGACTCAACTACTGAACGTGGAATGGGCTCTGACGATGCTAGACAGCGCAGCAGAAGTAACAATAGCTCGCTGGAACCTGATGGAATTTCTGGTGACAGCGGAGTTGAGTGAGTATATCACGGTGGAAACACCTGATGCTAGGGTGAGTGTCCCACACAAGTTACATGAAATAACACTCCAAATGGAGTGGGACAAGCCGAGACAAGTTAAGGGTCTCTTTTGGGAGAACCTGACTTCTGGCTACGACATACTCTTAGCAAAAAGAGCTTGGCCGCCTACTATTGTTATGGAATGCCCAAAGCTAGAAACTGTAATTTTTCCAGCTTTCACCGACTTAGTCCCCACACACCTAAGATATACATACGCGCATGAGTGGGCGGTAGCCCTTGCTCCAGCATTATACCGCAACCACGTAGGGTGGGATGATGCGTTACCCCACCACGTAATTCCAATAAAAACAAACCCAACTCCACAAAGACAGTATCCCATAAAACAGGAAGTTAAAAAGCAGGTCAGGGTGATCTTAGATCAACTTGAATAACAAGGTGTAATTGAACCATGCACCTCATCAATGAATAATCCTTTGTTTCCCGTAATGAAACCCGACAATTCATGTCATCTAGTTTTAGACTATAGACACCTGAACTCATGTACGAAAACATTTGCAGTCCAGAATGCACATAGTGCCGCGTTAATGAATAACATTGTGCGGAAAAAATACAAAACAACGTTAGATATCTCAAATGGATTTTTCTGCCAAATCATAGCGCCTGAAAGCAGATATTTGATAGCTTTATCAGCGCTAGGGTCCCAGCGTCAATTTTGTCGACTCCCCCAATGGTATAAGAATAGCCCGTGGTTATTCTCAAGGAGAGTAACAGAGTTACTACAGAATTTGGATGAAGAAGCATTATCCTATGTAGATGATATTTATCTGACGGATGATGACTTAGAGGAACACTTGACCAGGGTGAGCACCATAATTTTGGGTTTCGCCCCTGAGGGCTACAAGTTTAATTTAAAAAAATCGAAAATAGCCCACCCCAATGTCCTATTTTTGGGATATGAGCTTTCAAGTGAAGGCAAAAGCCTGGCAGCCCACTTTTTTTTTAGAAAAGTGCATACTGTTACAACCTCCAAAATCATTAAACAATTTACAGTCCATACTGGGATTTTTTAATTTTGGCAGAACATACATTTTGGATTACGCAGAGAGGGTAAAACCTTTCTACGACCTAATAAGACCTGACTTTTCAGTTAGACAATGAACACAGAAACACACAAATATCCTTCATTCCCTACAAGCTAAATGATATCATCAAAACCCTTACAGTCACGCGTAAACGTACGCAACCTGGTGATCCGCGTAGTCGCAGGTCAATCAGGGTACACTTACTTAACCTTTAATGAAGGTGAAACAGTACCAATTGCATATAAATCGCATTTGTACACTAGCGCTGAAATGCGTTTTACACCCACAGAAGAAATTCTGACAGCAGTACAGACTGCTGTAGTGAGAGAAAGAGCACTGGCTCAGGGGAAACGAATAATTGTCGTGACCCCGGTACCGGCCTTAGAGGCTGCCACAAAGGCAAGCGTCCCAAATGCAAAAGCGTTACATCCAAGATGGATACATTGGGCTAATTCTCTCACTGCAACCGATGTAGAATACAGATATGACCCTAGTCTAAAAACACAAGCATTCCTGCAATATGAACAAGAATATCCTCTACCAAATGAAATAATGCCTCTAGATCGGTATGAATACATTATTTATACTGACGGATCTGCTCAACTGGCCATAGGGAGTAAGCAACAATACAGTGCAGCATGCGCTATTGTAAAAGGTAGGATGCAGAACGGCAAGTTCTGTCCAAGCTGTGCAAAAACTCAGTCTCTAGGAGACTGCAGAATTAAAAGCACTACTACTGGCACTGATAAATACGGATCCAGAATTCCCCACACTAAAAGTGTGTGATTCCTTTTACTGTGTCCAGTCGTACAACAAATACCTCCACTATTGGGGACAAAATGGGTTCAGAGATTCAAAAGGTGGCTCAATAAAACATAGGAAACTATGGGAACAGGTAGCAGAGTTGAAGAACGAACTACCAAGAGCTCACGTGATACACACGCTGAGTCATCAACGTGATGGCGTTCACGTTGAAGGGAATTAATTGGCTGATGAAGCTGCGAAGGGGGCGGTACACACTGCGTCCGTAGCTGTAATCACCCGTTCAAAAACGAGGGTAGATGGTAGCACAGTGGTAGCTGTGATTGCTTCGCGCAATAACAGCAAAGCACTACCTAAAGGTTTTCCACTCAAGTACTCCTACAAGTTAGATGCAAACAACGTTCCATTTGCTCAGATTCCTGGAGTGGGGGATAGAGTAATACCAAATATGGATCGCAGGTTAGGTTTAATATTGGCTGCACACGAAGGTCTGGGTTCTGCTCATAAAGGAGTTACGGCGACAGTTTCTTTACTGAAACAACGCTATTGGTGGCCAGGGTTAACAAAGCAGACCAAAGACTTCGTCTTAAAGTACAATATTTGTCAACAGATAAAAGGGCCCACCGTAGCTTGCCCAGCGCTGACACCATTGTTAATATCAGACAGACCACTCGCGTGCATTTTCCTGGACCACTGCGGCCCCTTACAATCTGAAGGGGCTTACAAGTATATCATGGTAGCAGTAGATTCCTGTTCAAGATTCTTATGGGTATGGCCGCAGCGCTCGGCTGACGCCCGAACTGTTATAAAAGATTTGCGAGTCTTCATAGGGACATACGCAGTTGGCACATTACATTCTGACTGTTGCCCCGCGTTCAGATCTAGGGCTTACAAGGAAGCCATGGGAAGTTTGGGTGTAGCATTGCGGTACTCCTCTCCGTACCATCCCGAGAGAAATTTGGTTGTGGAGAGGAAAAACCGGGACTTAAAGCAATCTTTAATAGCTAGGGTATTAGGCTTGGCTTGTAGTTGGGTCAATCATCTATATGGGGTCCAGCGAGCCCTTAATAACCAGCCAAGAAGCTCTCTAGGGGGTGCCACTCCTTATGAGGTCCTGTTTGGGACAAGAATGTGGGTACCTGATCTCGATTGTGAAGGCACAGTGGCAGATGAAAAACAATTTGACATCAATAAACGTTTGGCAGGTTTTACAGGATCTGAATGAATCCAGAGCCTCCGTAAGTAACGTCGAGATAAAAAGAACCGCCACTGGGGAAGTCAAGTCAGCCACGGCAAGACCTGCCTGGATTCCTAAAGTTGGGGATCTGGTCAGAGAAAAGATTGTGGACAAAAAAGAATTCAGGCCATCCAATCGAAAGCCTGTACCTGTCCTGGCCGTTGAAGGATCAAGAACTCTACTTCTACCGCCTCTTGCCGGAAAAGAAAAGAGATTCATCTCAATCGATATGATCAAACCACACTATGTGGCCGATACTGAATAGTAGGCCTCGTGGGCTCCTGAGTAGCCGACGTCCTCCTCTCGCTACAATACAAGAAGTTCAAACTGAAAGACTGATAACATTTGAAGAGTCACCTTTGCAAAGCAATGGAATCGATAACAATGCAATGGAACTAGTTCCCCTTGACACGAACTTTCAAAATCAAAGTGAAAGACAAATTTCAATTCAACCTAAGAAGGATGTCTACGTCAATATGCCTCTTCAAGAACAATCTACAAGTTCAACAAAACCTGCTGAGCTACCAAAAATAGATCGAACTGCATCTGGATATTTCATCGACTTCGATATCTTTTCATTGGATCCGAGTGACCCTGAAACGACGCCAGCCCAAATTTCTCGCCAACAACGGATCAAAGACTTTTTTTACTTTCTTAGAAAAACTTATTTAGTATCACCTTGGCTAGAACATTGGATAATCACCTGTATTTTCTTTTTTCTTTTCTGGTTAGGATTAGTAATCACTTTCCACTTGCTCATCAATGGAACTTATCTTCAACAGAGCTGTGCAACGTCAAAAGTAAACTTAATTTTAAAACCTCATATTTCATCTCATCGTGAACAAAGAGACTTGTCCTTCGTGAACATTTCAGCAGTTCCTATACCGGATGGTATAGTGTGGGACAAAGTAAATTATGATATATTTGGACCGACCGAGCTTTTAAAAATTCCACATTTGTTTAAAATTTCATTGAGCGATATCATTACCTCCAGTACATTTTCTGATGATTAGGATTTTGAAACTGTAAATAACTTATTGTCTGACTTGGAACAATCTGCCGCATTTTCTAGCTCTGAAATGTTAGAGGACACATCAGATTTTGACAAAATGTATTGTTACTAACATTATGGTAATCATTTCTTGCAAAAATCTAGCAAACCCAGAAATGTTTTCACATACCACCAGTGGGAACATTGCCCTACGGGGCAAGGTAGTTCAAAAACATTTGCACAGAAATTCTCATATTTTTCAGGGTTTAACACTTCTGACCCAACCTCGTACTATTATAAGGTTGCACCTATATCTGCGCAGAAAAATATGTTAACAGACACCAAACAGATTTACTCTGCTTCCTTTATTACCCAGCTGTCTGAACAGGGTTTTGACTTATGGATCGACACTGTAGATTTAAAATCGATCTGGGGTTCTAGGGACTGGCAAGTCCAGGGAACAGAAGCACTATTTAGAGCATGCCTCATTCCACAGCAGATGATTTTTCTGAATGACACTGTGCAACAGACTTCCTGTCTTGGAATAGTCAAGAATAAGGACTTGAACATGCCTCAAATTCCAACACCTTTAAACACCGAGGGGAATTTTACATCAGAAAGAGGGGCTAAGTTGGATAACATATTGCAATACAATAGATCAGACCCCAATTGGAAGGGATGGTTGATTTGGCCCACAGACAGGAACAGATGTCAGCAAAGATTCAGGGGTACCACGGAAGGGTTTAGTATCCATAGGCCAGACCCAGGTTATGTACAACAAGAACATCCGGGGGTAGTGACATCATACAGTGTTGGGAAGTTGTGCCTTGATTGGCTAAAGACCTCAACACTACCCCAGGTAAAACAACACTTGTACTTACTCACAGAGGATGTGGACCTATGGGATTTTTTGTTAGGTCCCAGAAAACCACATCAGAAGCGTTTTTTGTATGCTGTCTATAACGAAATCTGGAAAATCTCCTAACAAGAAGCTGCAGAGAGATTAAGAGAAATAGATAGAGTTAACCAAGAAAAGGCGTTAGCCGGAGTTGACAATGGTATGACTACATAAACATCCTGGATATATTCACTGGGAAAACATTGTATCTTCTGCTATCGATGTAATAGAACAGGATTTGTCCATATTGCAACACGGACAGTCGCAGTTAAGTTCTATTATTTTATTAAGCTGGACGCTGCAGTCATTGCACGCTGGTTATGTGCCTTGACGTTTTATCAACATTACGTCATTATTTTCTGCATACAATCTAACAGAAAAACAGATGAAAACGGCACAGAGGGGAGCAAAATATACAATGCTGCGTATTGAAAAACTGGATAGGTTACCCTTTACTCTGGCAGAGTCACCGTCCACAGAGTGGTTAATCCACGGCCATATAACATTACCGGTCGCAACTTTCCAGTTTCAATATTGCCTAGAACAACAACAGGCAGGCAGATATGAGAAGATGGGTAAGGAATCCATCAGGGAATCCTGGGATTTACCATACAGATTTCAATGCAGGAGTGGGAATCTGGAAGTGTTTCTAAGCGGAACTACCTGCGAGAACGCTTTAAGTCGATCTCTCATATGCCAGGCTATTATGCTACACGGGGCTTGTAATGGGTCTGTGGCAAACTTGTCCTGTCATTTAAGAGGTACCCCGGTAGCTGTGATTAATCCGGCATTCAGGCTTCTCTCGAATGGGAGTTACTTGATGCTGAATGATCAAGGTTGTTGTGGGATGCTTCCGGGCATCGCATATCTAGTCACTGTGAGCTCCAGGGTTACTTGCTGTATGCAAGTATTGTTTCTACCAACACATACAGTCAGGGAGGCGCCGTTATAGCCTTCGCTAAATGTTTCCTTTATACGGTTTGATACTCTGAGCAGAATGAAAGCCATGCTTTTACAACGAACCGTGCCCTTAGCCTCCGCCCGGGAGACTTTTGATCTCCAGATCGCAAGGTCCTCGGCTGAGATACAGGCACTTATACTTACAAACTGCCCCTTCCATTTCACAGAAATGGTAAGTCGTATCTTTAACATGTCTGATACGAAGGGTATTGTACACCTATTTAAGACCATAGGTTCCGGACTGTTAAGCACCTTTCAGACGGTCCTCAGAGTTATACCGAACTTTATACACCCCGTCTTTGGCAGCATTTTTGGAGGGCTTCCGCTGATCCTGTTTCTAATAGCAGGAATCCCGATTGCTACCTTTCTGCTACGCAATGAACGTCCCAGCCACCAAGGAGATAGCAACAGCTCTCCTGGAGCGTAAATACTGTGATCGCATGGTACAACATCTGGGCACACCTCGCCTACGGGAACTGAGCACCTCTTGGTTCCTGTCATTTAGACCAGTCTGGATGAACTCTGTCCTACCTGTTCTCCGATGCCTGTTCTGCGGAGAAGAATGTGTGTTGGACCTCTGTCTGACACTTCCATCGGTTGCGCCACCGGACGTTGATGCCTTACTGGACCCGGTAACGGCCCATGTTCTGCAGTGTCCTCAGTGCATTCCCATGTTGTTGGCAGCATTCCTAGAGCCACCACAGGTAGTTTCTGCTCCTGTTGGTATGGACACTGGCTCCTCCAGCACTCAGGCCTTGGATGTGGCACAGGCTGCCCCGGCACCTGCTGAAGGCAGTACGGAAGATTATCTGTGCTCAATTGACATTCTTTGTGAGGTGTTACAGGGATCGTCAGCCGCGTATGCAGACAGCAGCAATGTTGCGTCTACCAGCAAGGACACAAAGATTTGCATATCGCACGCTGGGAAGACTTAGCTTTTTAATTTTTTTTTTTCTTCTCGATATTCCAAATTGAAACCTTTTTGACCTGCATGGCTTTCAAATGCTTGTAAATGTTTGGACTATATAAACGGACACTTTAGAGTCACTACTTGAATGATTATTTTAGTAGAACACTTATAAAGGGTTTTTTAATGCTTTTTTAACTTCTATTAAAAATGTTTTTATTTTTTGCATACAAACCTCTAGATGCCTTGGTAGTACGCTACATTTTAGTAATGTCGTCCAGGCGGATGAGGAGTGGGTGTTATATTTCATATAGGTACCGCGATATAGGTCTAGGTAACATCATAACCCTTCACCTACATTCTCTCCTATACTACATACATAATGGATCTGAAGGACTGACCTTTTACCCAGTTACAGTTACAGCTACACACAAGTACGTAGGATTTTTCCCTGGACACTGGCCTCATAAATTATGCATGAGGATCCTTAGTTTCTTTGAATCACAGCAGGACGATCATCTCCTGCATAATAACTGTGTGTAAAGTTCATTCCCGACGTCATCCTAAGTCCGACACTGGCAGAGCAAGGTAGAACCCCTGGGGATACCTTAGGGTATATAAACACCACATCTTGCTGAGATAGTTAGAGGAAATCAGGACTTCCCGGCCGACACACTGACGCAAGACGCTGAGGTTCCTGCATGCAGATACTCCAGCTCGCAGTGGTCTGACATCCCTTGCGGGGTGTTCAGCTCGAGACCAGAACGGGGTCCCGCAGTCTCACATCAGGTATAGGGTTGGCTTAATCCTAGAGGGATTCTTGACTTTACACCTTCTCACATGCTAGGTACACTTAGGTACATCTAGTTAGGGTGCATCGTAGGAGTACGCATTTTATTGCCATGTATTCTATATACTTGCTTGTATTTATGATTTTAGGAAAATGGTAGAAACCTACCACCTGTTTACTTTCTTAGTGCTTCTACTCATTTATTTATGCTACTGTCTACTGGTGATTTCAGTGCACTTCTTTTACGCTAGAATAACGACTGTTCAATGAATACTTATTGAAAACGTCCCAACCGTTTATTCTGTGTATCTCTCTGAGAACAAGTGAGCACGAGTGACTGAGCGAAAAGTAAGTTACTGTTTCCATGGTCCTGAGGGATCAGGGTTGTCATGTTCGATAGTTGCCAAGAACTATTCTCTCCTTGGTAAGAGGAGGTTATAGTGGCATTGCGAGCTAGCTGGTACACAGGACAACATACCCGGTGGGGGTGTCTGGAATCAGTCTGGACACCAGTCCCGCAGTGTATGTTGTCTAAATGCACAGATCCTATATAGGTCTTATAGGAACTACACAACAGTGCAAAGGGGAGGTAAAAGACCTAGAGGGACGATATGTGGTGATAAGGGGCAGGCTAGATGGCCGTGAAATAGCGATTGTGAGTATATATGGTCCTAACATAGAGAATGGGGCATTCTTGTCCAAACTCACTGGTGTTCTGGCAACATATCTACCAGGGTCTGTTATTGTTGGGGGGGACTTTAATTGTATTGCGGACCCGCAGCGAGATCGATCAAACCCACCGTTGAGAGATGCTCCTGTAATTAAAATGTCCAGGGCCTTTCGGGGATGGCTAGATAGATGGGATCTGGTTGACTCCTGGAGACGGCTTAACCCAGAGGGCAGAGATTATTCTTTCTATTCGCCAGTTCACGACTTACATGTTAGACTTGATTCCTTTTTGTGTTCCCCGGATATACATGCTCGGATACAGGCAGTAGAATACTTAACTCGTACCCTATCCGATCATAACCCAATTCTATTCCACTTAAAGTGGGGACAGATGCGTCAGAATATTCCCACCTGGAAACTTAAGCTCGAGGCACTCGAAGATCAGGTCTTCCGAGAGGAGGTAAGGGAGTGCATAGGGAGTTATTTCACAACAAATGCACACACGACTGACTCTAGGCTGATGGAATGGGATGCCTTTAAGGTAGTATTAAGGGGCAAATGCATGGCGACCTCCATAGGAGTAAGGCGCACACTAGATGCTGACATCGAGACAGCGGATAGGGCCCTGCACGAACTAGAGAAACAAAGACCTGGGAACCCAGAGCTGAGTACTGCCTTATTGGACGCTAAGGAGGAAGTGGCCAAGCAGACAGAGAGACTGCACAGTTTCGATTACAAGAGGTACATGGAGCGTACACACGCGGAGAGGGATAGAACTGGCCCGCTGCTGGCTTGGCTGGCCAATCCAGCACGGAGGGGCACCCTGATTTTGTCTGTGGAGGACTCGGAAGGACAAACACTATATAGACAGGAAGACATTAACAGGAGATTCCTAGAATTCTACACCAGGCTCTATAGCTCCAGGGGTGGACAGGGATCTGACGTAATTAGAGAGTATCTGAATGCAATTCCCTTTACTGTCTTGGATCCTGAGGAGGCTGAGAATTTATGCACCCCCATTAATATACAGGAAATAAGGGCGGCAATCAAGAGTCTTGCCAAAGGTAAAATGCCTGGGACAGATGGGTTCCCTATAGAGCTCTATGCAGTATATGCCGAAGAAGTGGCACCTAGACTAGAGGAAGTATATGAGGCAGCCCTAGAGGAAGGCCAGCTTCCGGAAACTACCAGAGAGGCATTGATTGTCCCACTCCTTAAGCCTGGTAAGAGCCCTACCGACTGTGATGCCTACAGGCCATTGTCGATGTTAAATTTAGATTTTAAAATACTAAGTAAGATGCTGGCCGTGAGACTCCAACCACATATGTCAACATTAGTAAATCAAGACCAGGCAGGATTTATCCCAGGTTGTAACACGGCACTCAACAACAGACGGATCATAGCCCTCATGACTGGAGGGGGTATGGGGAGACACAAAGAAGTGGTCTTTTCAGTAGATATGGAAAAGGCTTTTGACAGCCTAGAGTGGGGTTTCTTATACAGAGTTTTTGAAAAAATGGGGATGGGACAGGGGTTTTCGCATGGGTTAGGCTACTTTACTCGGGACCAACTGCTAGAATTAGGTCGGGGCGAACGGTCTCGGAGAGATGCAAAGTTGAGTGGGGGACTCAACAGGGATGCCCCCTATCACCGCTCCTCTTTGTGCTTGCCATGGATCCTCTGGCCTCCCTGGCCCGTACGGGAGAGCGATACCGGGGGATACAATAACAGACTAAAATACACTATATAGCCCTCTACGCCGACAACCTGTTGCTTTTTCTGGGCAGTGCACAGGAAGAACTATCAGGCGCTAAGACACTGATGGGTGAATGCGGAGAAATGTCAGGTCTGAAGATTAACTGGCGTAAGTCCAAGCTGTTTCTGTTGATGGCTGCTGGGGTCCCTGTGGCGGATCTGGGAGCTCTCATGTGGGAACCCCATTGCCTGGAATATTTGGGGGTGAAATGGGCACACATGCCCAAGCCTACATATTTGAGGGTCATTTGGGTAAGGCCCTGAGATCCTTAAAGACAAGCATGGCATTTTGGAGTGGACTTCCGCTGTTGCTAGTTGGGAGAGTGGCTCTCCTGAAAATGGTGGCTCCCCCAAGATTTTTATACTTCTTTATAACACTTCCAATATAGATACCTCCGAAATGGCATGCAAACTTACACTCTATAATTACGTCGTTCCTATGGGGCACAGGTCGGAGCCGGGTAGCACTCAGAGCAATGCAACGTGCGACACGGAAGGGAGGACTCGCGGTCCCAGATTTTGAGCAATACTATCTGGCGGCCCAGCTTCTATGGGTGGCGAGGTGGATAGGTGACCTCCAATCTCAGACCTGAGAAATAGACCCTTTTGCTCCCAACCTGGGACTTCTGTGGAAGTTGTTGTTGGGTAAGGGCAGGGACACACCTGAGGATACTGAAGTGGTCACGATAGCCAGGAGATGTTGGAGACGAGTTCTCCAAAAAACAAAGACCAAATTCCCATACTCACCTAACCGTTCCCTGACGGCACTGCGGGTGCTTCCTCATGGAGCAACATGGGTAGGACTAGAAGACTGGGAAACGACAGGAGTAACGAGAATAGGCGATCTGTACAGTGGGGGAGAATTCATGCCATTTGAGGACCTCAGAGAGAGTTATGATCTGCCCCAGGGACACTTTCTGTTACATGCGGGACTAGTGGTGGCGATTAGAGCACCCTGGAAACTGGGACCCGCTGAGCCGCCTACACATGCCACTTGTGCATATTTGGGCACTGGGGGTGGTAAAATTAAAGCAGTCACATGCCTATATGGTGCACTGAGTAGAGACTTGACACAGCCACTGAGTAAATTGCGGAATAGCTGAATAGAGGACCTGAATACCCCAATAGACGATAAATCCTGGGAAAATATATTAGGGGGGATCCCCAAGTCCTCAAGAAATGCCCGATTCTGACAAATTAACTTCTTCATACTGCACAGAGCCTACCTCACTCCCGGGAAGATAAACAAGTTTTTCCAGAGAGATGATGCGAAATGCCCGAGATGTGGGGAGGTGGGTGTGGAATTACTCCACATGGTGTGGACATGCCCTGAATTGCAGGGCTTTTGGGAAGAAGTAACAACCACTATGGGGGAGACAATAGATCGACTGATCCTGCCCAATCCTGCTCACTGCCTATTGGGATTGTTCCCACACAATGCTAAGAATTGGGTTACCGGTCAATTTCAGGACCTAGCGCTAGCCCTTGTGAAACGGTAGATAACGAGACATTGGAAATCCCCCGAGACCAAAAAGCCTCACTTGGAGAGCTGAATTCGAAAAATGGGCGGACTGTGAGGGGAGGGTTCTTCTCCGGTACGCCAGGAAAGGGATTGGGACACTGGAGGGGCTCGTGCCTGGGAGGCCCTGTCCAATAGCCTAAAAGAGCCTGACCTAACCTCGGGGGAGACTACCCCGACCGGGAGGTCCCCACGGGGAACACCAGAGCCACAGGTAGAGGGGGAGGAAGAAGAAGGACTATAGAGAAGAATCACCAGCAAATCCCTACAATGTAAAATGACAGGAGAAGGGGCCGGATGAGGGAGGGGGGAAGGCGGGGGGTTAGGTCATGACGATCAATTTAATTACAAACTTGGACTACCACAAATAGGGAATGACTGTCGGAATCTGCTGGGGGAGGTGGGAGGGAGGGTGTTGATCGTTGAGGTTAATAAAGGAATGAGTAATACAATGGGGATATGTAAAATTGGCCATGGAAATTGAATAAGCATGAAGTTGATTTGAATGTTGATAAGCACTATTGAAGAATGTATATAGATTTGCAACGAAATGTATATTGAATGTGATTCTCGAAACCCCAATAAAATATGTTTTTAAAAAAAAACCATAACCAGTATTGAAATATCATCTCTATTTTCCTTCCAAAGTAGCAGTATATCATGAACATAGCAGACTCCAACATGGTCACATGATACTGGTTCTCTTAGACCAGCACCGCTTTTTTGAAGTAACGAACAGTGTGTAACTTTTAAATCCTTTGATTTTCACTCCTCCCTTCACTAGCACGAGCACTACCTTTTCTTTCCCTTGAGCAACCTCTCAATTCTTGTGTGTGGTAATATCTTTACCTGTTTGTAATCAACTCTAAAAAATATATACATAAAAATAAAATTACTCTACTAAAAAATGTGTGGGTGTAGTTTACGTTACGGAATTGTATATTCTGAGGAATTGCTGTTCAGGGTGTGATTTTACAGCTGAACTGTATTAATTACCAGTGGTTGACCACTCTGGCAACCCCCAGATCACATTTTTTCACATTGGTTGTTTTTTCCAAAGCTAGTCAAGGACCAAACCTTTTTCTTATTACATTGTACCCAGGTCCTGTGGCGTTATTTGGGTTACCCCATTAATTTGTCATGGAAATTGAATAAGCATGAAGTTGATCTGAATGTTGATAAGCACTATTGAAGAATGTATATAGATTTGCAACAAAATGTATATTGAATGTGATTCTCGAAACCCCAATAAAATATGTTTAAAAAAAAAAACACAACCAGTATTGAAATATCATCTCTATTTTCCTACCAAAGTAGCAGTATATCATGAACATAGCAGACTCCAACATATGTTGACTGCGAAGATGACATCGTTGGCATTTGTCATTGTCAGTCAGGTTTGATGATAATTTGCCAAGCTTATTTCCTGCATGCAGGAATGGTTTGTCAGATTCATGTTGACTGAGGAATGCAATTGCTAATTGAAAAACTCCAAACAGGAGTGCTGTGTCATTCCTCTTGACCTTCAATTGCCCTGAGCATGGCACAGGATGCATTCACATTCTGTAGTTTGTTTCTTGATACCAGTAAACACCCTCGGTGCCCTCTGAATATCTAGTGCAAATCAGGGAAGAAGGTTAGAAAGGACCCAGAGTAGCACAGATATAGCATCTCTGGGGCCAGTCACAGCAACACTTTATGATCCCTATCATTCCCAAGAAAGGCTATACTTATCCTTGGAGGCACCCCACATGAGCGATGGGCGTGCTTTACATGAACACAGGTGAGAAACTGGCACAGGTGAAGACCTCTCTGAGGAGTGTCTCTACAAATGTTTTCATCCTGCCTGTGTTGGTGGACTCTGGTATTCCAATAATATGGATATTTTTGCAGTGAGATCTTGCTTCATGGTCATCTTTCTTTGTCCTTATCCTCTCTAACACATCTGCATTTTGCAGCATTTTTTATTACTCATTGAGATATCATTCACTATATCCTATATACTATGTTTTTAGTATGTCTGTTTGTCTTTGCTCTCCATCAAGTGGTATGAGCATGTGATCAGGGCACCAGTCATTTTGTCAATGATTTAAAAACTTTGTTGCATGTCTTTCAGTTTGGCTTTCATATCATCATCTTCTGAGTCATCGTTTTGGAGTCTGAGGTTCAATGGATCAGCTTATCTCTTTTTTATGCTCAATTGGGCCTCTTGGGACAAATTTCCCTATTGTCAGAGCAGGTCTTTGGTCACTCCAGGACATACCAGACACTCCCAATCACTGCATCTGGGGCCAGCAAAAATACCCAACGTGCCAGGCAAGCTTACATATCGATGGTAGTGCAGTGGCTTCCTTCCTCTGAGGTGTCACCAGGGTCAGAAGGTAGGAGGCACTGAGGCCGACCCAATCGCTGCAGCTCCATATCACACGGGGCCCGAGAAGGCCACCTGGTTGATTCACATCAGCCTAGATTGGTTTTGGATTATCCGATTTATTACAGGTGGGCCCTTCCAGAGGGGTCGAATCTGTTCACATGTGTTCATTGTCAGTGGCATGTTCCTCATTGATATCATCTGTTTCTGGGCCCATACATCTCCTTTCACTCCCAGGCTTGCACCCACCACCGCCTCCACATTGTCTCCAGTTGTACATAGGTCTTCCGGCATTTGATATGAACTCCAGGCCCCAAGACGGCCTCTGCTCCCAAGGCATACTCAGAAGTGAAGTTCAACTTGAGTCATATGGCACAGCAAAGTATGTGATTACTTACCGGGCATGCTATTCCCACATTGAATTACTCCCTCAGAAGGACAAAAAGCGATGGATGGCATGTTTGAATTAATCCAAGTTACTGATATTTACTCTAGATCAGTGTTTCCCAAACTGTGGGTCAATGTGCCTTTAAATTCTGTGTTTATTTTCTCACATTGGCAGTTTCAAAGACAGAAGTCAAATGTCTTGTATGTCTTCTGACAAATTGCTGCTTAGTTTTTGTAACGGGAATAGGGGTTTACAATCTCCCACTCACTTTGCAGTCAGAGAAAGAGAAGTGAAAGTGAACCGCTCACTCTGTTGCCGGGAACGCCGCCGCCATCCATACAGGGGGACTCCAATCCCCAGCCTGCCCCGCATCGCGCCTGGAGGCACTGACGACGGCTGCTGCGCCCGGAGGCGCATAAATTGAAATCGCGGCTCCCGCAGCACGGGAACCGCTCACTCTGTTGCCGGGAACGCCGCTGCCATCCATACAGGGGGACTCCAATCCCCAGCCTGCCCCGCATCGCGCCTGGAGGCACTGACGACGGCTGCTGCGCCCGGAGGCGCATAAATTGAAATCGCAGCTCCCGCAGCGCGTGACGCGCGCGGGGGTGCCCGGGCAAAGCCTGGGCAAAGCCCGGTCCCATCTGCGCTCGTCCTAGACCGGACGAGGCTGGGCTGGGCCATCCCCCTTGGTTCCATACATGGACTATTGACAGAGGGATTGAGAGAATTCTGCAGTCAATCTCAAGGTTAGTGCTCTCACAATTTTCCATTGTCTGCTACATCCCTGCAAGCCATTAAGCCTCACCCCTCCGCAGAAGAGTGGTCTAAAACGAATTATAGGAAAACGTACTCCCCCGGTGAAAGGCCTCGCCACCAGGAAGAAAGTCCCATTGGCCCCTCTAACTGCACAACCGACTGCAATCGATAAAATGCTACAGCGGGCAATTGGAGCAGTGTCCACGAAATCGAGCGCATTGAGAGACTACTCTCTCTAACTCCGGTCCTTGCCATGAGTCCAACTCCAACGGAGCCAGGGACCCTGTCTCTATCCCTAACACCAAACGTGACTCTAGACCCAGAGCCCTCACATGCACGAGTCAAGACAGGCCCTGTCAGTGCCTCTCAGATCCCCATGGGAGGTGGCGCAAAGAAAAAAGGAGGGAAATGGAAACAAGCCACAAATAAGGGAGCAAGGCAGAATAAACAAGTCGATGATATGCCATCAAGCCAGCCCCCGGGGGGACCAGAAGCAGACAAGCTGCCGCAGAAGACACCGGAGCTCCCACCATGGGTGTCTAATCTGGTAATGGAACTCAAAGCCCACTTTACTTTGACTTTAAAAACTGAACTTGATGTTCTGAAGACACGTATTGATAATCTATCATACTTGATGGACCATTGGGTGGGCAAAGCTGAAGCTATTTTTAACAAAATTGAGTCTACAAACTCCCCTATCCCTGAGCAGGTCTTACACCGAAACAAGGTAACATCAGCCACTCTCGAGGACTTACTCCTCCCCTCAGGGTCTAACACAATCGTGAAAAAGGATGTAGCTCCCACTCCTAGATTGCCCGCCCCACAGAGCAGGGATCTAGCTAATCCCCAACCGAGGCCCCTCCACTGTGCTCTCCCCAAACCTCTAAACAGGCACACACCAAATATATCAGGCCCCTCGGACCAACAACAAGTCATAAATAATCAAGATGCTAACAGGATCCCTCACACATCAAATCAAGAGACACCAAACCCACACTACCATGCCTTGACTTGCCCCCAGCCTCTAGTCCATATGTCATCGTCTTAGCTGGAGTACCTGAGTTAGAAAGTGGCCTAGGGGAGACACACCCAGAACTTAAAAACAAATGCATTCACTGGCTAAACAAATATAGGCCTCTTCACTATCAAGTCCAAGGTGAAATCCTATTCACTCGTAGGGGGAGCTGGTTGGGGTGGAGGCGAAAGGATATATCTGGGGATTGTGTTGTGATCAATTTCAGGGATATCCGGGCTGTTCAACACATCTTAGACTGGGGCTATCTAAGGGAGAATGGGGATATTCTCTCCCTGCCCCTGGGATATTTCTACACCACCAAGGCACATGTTAGACAAGGAGAGAAACTTGGCTAATGGTTGGGGGTCGAAAGATCAAAATGGTGACAGACCAATAACGGGATGGGAACGCTCAAAAACTGTGATGTATAACATCCCTGTTAACAATAGGTTTAGCTCTTTGGATCTGGTAGATTGACTAAATCACTCTAATCAATGGCCCACTAATAAAAACGATGCCAAAACGGGAAACATGCATCTGGTTGGCCCCCCACAAAAGGAGGGACAAGATAGGGGAAA
This sequence comes from Calotriton arnoldi, assembly GCA_963921515.1. Taxonomy (NCBI): domain Eukaryota; kingdom Metazoa; phylum Chordata; class Amphibia; order Caudata; family Salamandridae; genus Calotriton; species Calotriton arnoldi. The sequence goes on from CAWUFW010004821.1 coordinate 361,557, forward strand.
AACAGTTTTGGAGAAGCTCTGTGAGGGTAGTGCTTTCAGTCACACTCCTACCCCCGCTAGTACCTCAAATCGGGCAAACGTATGTAGCCAAAGGGGAGGGGTAGGATACCATGACACTCAACAAGTTCCATTAGAGGGAAGGCCGACCACTCAGATCCCCCCAGGTAACACAGTGGAACCACAAAGCTCCCGGATCTTATCCTGGAACATAGCAGGCCTTAACTCGAAAATGGACCTCCCAGATTGGGGGTCATTTGTAGACCAACACGAGCTATGCCTGTTCCAGGAAACTTGGGCAAAGACAGATTTATTTAGAGTGGGATATGTAACGTATTCCACTCCAGCAGTCCAGGGGGCCAGGGGGAGACCCTCGTGGGGTCTATGTACCTGGGTAGGTGTACACTTGGGATGTAGTGTAAAAAAGATAGAGACCCAGTCCCCCGACGTCCTGTGTATTCTCCTTTCTTTTTACAACGCCATGAGGATTGCAATAATCAATGTCTACTCACGGCCAGTAAGCTATGGACAACCGTCCCACACGCTAGATTGCCTCTCCTCTTTCCTCCCCACCCTACCAGATAACTGTCGAATAATTATTGGAGGGGATTTCAATTGCCAATTTGAGCCCTTGAACGGCTTACTCACTAGCATCACAAGCGAGGAGGACTCGGTATAGTCAATCCCAGAATCTAACATCCAACCAACACGGGCATGTACCCCTCTAGTATTACAACTGAATGCAGTCACACTCAGCCACTCAGTAAGGGCTTGTAATGGCCGATTTCCATCTGACAGTCCCGGGAATTCTACTTTCAATAGACCGGGGCAGGCATCAATTTTGGACTACATTTTGGTAGACGTCAGCCTTTGGCACAGGGCTATTGACTTCAAGGTCACCCCTCGTCATGAGAGTGATCACAATCCTTTGGCACTTGAAATATCCCTACCCCTGGCTAAAGTGCCGCCAAGCACATCCCCAAACCCCAACCCCAATCTAGTATTGGTCGAAGGAGGGAGGAGGGAACGCTGGGGGGAACTAGCACAATCACCAGATAAAGTGGCTTCTCTCTACCAACAAATCCTCCCCTTTCTAGAAGTCGCGCATGGAGTATCCGCAACTAGTAGTAGTACAGTATTCCAATCCATACTGATAAAAAATCACCAGGACCTGTTCTCTACACTGGCAGATTTCTTTTATAATCGCAACAGGCCAAGGTCAAAATTAAAACCTAAGCACCCATGGTATAATCAATCAATCAATCAATCATATCATTTGTAAAGCGCACTACTCACCCGTGAGGGTCTCAAGGCGCTGGGGTGGGGAATGCTGCTACTGCTCGAAAAGCCAGGTCTTGAGGAGTTTTCTGAAGGTCAGCAGGTCTTGGGTCTGCCGTAGGTGGATGGGGAGGGTAATCCAGGTCTTGGCGGCGAGGTGGGAGAACGATCTGCCACCGGAGGTCGCTCTTCGGAAGCGGGGGACAGTGGCGAGGGCGAGGTCGGCGGAGCGGAGCGGAGCGGAGCTGGCGGGTGGGGGTGTAGAAGCTGAGTCGTCTGTTGAGGTACATTGGTCCGGTGTTGTGGAGTGCCTTGTGTGCGTGGGTGAGGAGTTTGAAGGTTATCCTCTTGTTGACCGGGAGCCAGTGCAGGTCTCTCAGGTGGGGTGTGATGTGGCTGCGGCGAGGGATGTCGAGGATCAGGCGTGCAGAGGCGTTCTGGATGCGTTGGAACCGTCTCAGGAGTTTGGCTGAGGCTCCTGCGTAGAGGGCGTTTCCGTAGTCCAACCTGCTGCTGACGAGGGCCTGGGTGACCGTTCTTCTCGTTTCAGTGGGGATCCACTTGTAGATCCTGCGGAGCATGCGGAGGGTGGTGAAGCAGGCGGAGGAGACGGCGTTGACCTGTTTAGTCATGGAGAGGGTGGAGTCGAGGATGACCCCTAGGTTGCGTGCGTGGTCGGTGGGTGTTGGGGCGGTTCCCAGTGCGGTCGGCCACCAGGAGTCGTCCCAGGCCGAAGGGGTGGATCCGAGGATGAGGACCTCCGTCTTGTCCGAGTTCAGCTTCAGTCGGCTGTTCCGCATCCATTCAGCGACGGCCTTTATTCCTTCGTGGAGGTTGGTTTTGGCGGTGTGGGGGTCCTTGGTGAGGGAGAGGATCAGCTGGGTGTCATCGGCGTAGGAGATGATGTTGAGGTCGTGCCGACGGGCGACGTGGGCGAGCGGTGCCATGTAGATGTTAAACAGAGTTGGGCTGAGGGAAGAGCCCTGGGGTACGCCGCAGATGATCTCGGTGGCTTCGGAGCGGAAGGGGGGAAGGCGGACGCTCTGTGTTCTGCCGGAGAGGAAGGAGGTGGTCCAGTCCAGGGTCTTCTCTTGGATCCCGGCGTTGTGGAGGCGTATTCGTAGTGTGTGGTGGCAGACCGTGTCGAAGGCGGCTGACAGGTCCAGGAGGATGAGGGCCGCCGTTTCTCCGTTGTCCAGCAGGGACTTGATGTCATCGGTGGCGGCGATGAAGGCAGTCTCTGTGCTGTGGTTGCTGCAGAACCCGGACTGGGAAGGGTCCAGGATGTTGTTCTCCTCGAGGTAGCGGGTCAGTTGTTTGTTGACGGTCTTCTCGATGACCTTTGCCGGGAACGGGAGCAGGGAGATGGGCCGGAAGTTCTTGAGGTCCTTGGGGTCCGCCTTGGGTTTCTTGAGTAAGGCGTTGATCTCGGCGTGCTTCCAGCTCTCCGGGAAGGTTGCTGTCTCGAAGGAGGTGTTGATGACTTTCCGGAGATGGGGTGCGATGGCTGTGCTGGCTTTGTTGAAGATGTGGTGTGGGCATGGGTCTGACGGAGATCCGGAGTGGATGGTGTTCATGATCTTGATGGTGTCGTCGTCGTTGATGTTGGTTCAGGAGAGCAGGCAGTTGGTGCGGATGGTGGTCGTGGGGGCGGAGGTCTCAGTGGTTGTCGGGGCGGTCGTGGCGTTGAAGCTGTCGTGGATGTCTGCGATCTTGCGGTGGAAGAAGGTGGCCAGCGAGTCGCACAGGTCTTGCGAGGGTGGGACGTCGTTGGTGTTGGAGCTGGGGTTGGAGAGTTCCTTCACGATGTTGAAGAGCTCTTTGCTGTTGTGCGCGTTGTTGTCTAGGCGGTCTTTGAAGGAGGCCCTTTTGGCGGATCTGATGAGGTGATGGTGTCTGCGGGTGGCGTTCTTGTGGGCTGCGTGGCTGTCCGGTGTTCGTTCACGGAGCCAGATCTTCTCCAGCTTTCGGCAGGTTTGTTTGGAGGCCCGGAGGTCTTCAGTGAACCAGCTGGCTTTCTTGTTGGTGTGACTGTTGGAGGGTTTCTTGATCGGGGCGAGGGTGTTGGCGCAGTCGTTGATCCACTGTCTGAGGTTGCGGGCAGCAGTGTCGGGGTCGGTGGGGTCGGCGGGTGGGCTCTGGGCGAGGGTGGTGGTTAGTTGGTCTTCGGTGACTTTGCTCCAGCAGCGGCGGGGCATCTGTTGGGTGCGGTGGTGCGTGGTGGGTTTCTTGAAGGTGAAGTGGATGCAGCGATGGTCTGTCCAGTGGAGTTCGGTGGTGTGGTTGAAGGAGACATGGGGGCTTGCGGAGAAGATGGGGTCAAGCGTGTGACCGGCGGAGTGGGTGGGTGTTGTGACGAGTTGTCCAAGTCCGAGGTTGGCTAGGTTGTCGATCAGGGTGGTGGAGTTGGTGTCGTTGTTGTTCTCAAGGTGGAAGTTCAGGTCACCGAGGAGGATGTAGTCCGTGGAGGCGAGGGCGTGTGTGCTGACGAAGTCGGCGATGGAGTCGTTGAACTGTGGTCGGGGTCCGGGGGTCTGTAGATGAGGGTTCCTCTGAGGGTGGTGTTGGGATCGGTGTGGATCTGGAAGTGCAGGTGTTCGGCGGTGCTGAGGGTGTCGTCGGTGTTGGTCGAGACTCTGAGAGTGTTCTTGTGGACGATGGTGATTCCTCCTCCTCCTGTAATAAAACATGTAAGGTAGCCAAGCAAGCCCTACTAAACTCTATCAGAATGAATGACAGATTGACAATCAGGGAAGCCAGGGATCGCTATAAAAAACTATAACAGGAGCTAAAACCAATTGGGAAAATGAAAAATGGGACGCAATTAAAACAGCACTAAATAACCATGACATTAGAGCCTTCTGGAACTTAGTCAAAACAGGGACATCCGAAGGCCAATCGGCTTTAGGGGAAGAAGTTTGGAGAACCCACTTTAAATCTCTATATTCAAGGCCCGCAGAGGAAGAGGGAGAGGACAGGGTAACATCACCCACCCTAGATGTGAACGCCTCAAACATAGTTGCTCCCCTTTGCACAATGAAGGAGATCACAGGGGCATTGGGTAATCTACTTCCAGCAAAAGCACCTGGGTTGGATAGGATACCTGGGGATCTATTCCGATCCGAACCCGCAGTTTGGGCACCCTACCTACGGTTATTATTTAATGCTGTTTTACAAGGTATGGTGTTGCCCCCTACTTGGGCTGGAGCAGAAATTATCCCCATTTATAACAAGCATTTGCAATGCAATAGGTCTCGCATTTTAAAAACTTTGACCTATTGGTATTATAAATGACAATGCCTTTTTGCTGGTTTTTAAACATAAATAAAAGGCATTGTCATTTACAATGCCAATAGCTCAAAATCTTGCAATTGCAAGACCTGTATTGCATTGCAAATGCTTGCTTTACAAAGGTCTCCTCATGTCCATGTTGTGACCACAGAAGCCACAGTATAAAATCTAAATGACTGGGTGTGTGTGAAATCACAAGGGCACTCTGGGGTAAAGGCTAAGCTGGAACCGAACCAGTATTCTGCTGAGTCACTCCTGCCTCAGGATTGGTATAAGGACAGAGATGGCTATTAAACAGATGAAGTGGGTGTGGTGGAGCACAATCCACCGAGCCCTCACTGAGATGTACATGTTTAATTGTGCATTTCGAGACTAATTCTAAAATGTAGCACTTTCAGAGAGCCTTGAAATATCTGTGTGAACACTTATCTTGAATGAGAGCTCTTTCTAATCTGTGAAACTCGCGAGAGAAGAAACTAATTGCAAGAGAAGAAGCCCTTTCTAAGGACTCTATTTACCAACTGTGCATTGATGATTCATCTGGAGATCAACGTCTGTGAAACGTGTCATCTAGGGCCAATTCACAAAGAAAAAGCCCTTTCTGAGACCCACAGCTGAAATGTGTACATTTGAGATTAATCTGGAGAGATGGCTCTGAGTAACTTGAATTTGAAGGTTAATCCCAAGAGAAAGAGCTCTTTCATATCCTTCACGGTGAATGTGTGTGCGTGTGATTGTGCACAAGAGGTGTCGTAGTAGGACGCAGACTTGTGTGGTTTGGTGGCGAAGTCCAAACTGTATCTCTTACTGATAATGTTATCTCTGAAATGTGTGCACCAGCTCTGATCCCAAGAGGTTTCTTGTCTAATATGTATACTCTTGTATGTTTGTGCTTTGAAGAGGGTTTGTACAGCATGCCTCTTCCTGGTATATGCAAAACAATGTCCTGAAAAACCCCAGACCCGAAAGAGCACCGAGATAAGGCAGTTATTTGTCGCTATACAACTCTTAACTTCTTCATGTATTGCTTCTGGGGTCTCACATGACATGGTCACGAGATCACTGATGACATAAACACATTTGTATATATGTATATGGCGCTATATATATTCTAGCCACATTAAAGGATGCATTTATGTGGTTTTATGTTATTGTGGTTTGCACCGATTGTAACGTTAACTCCCTTTGAAAACATAGGTCTATTTTATCATTCATTTTTAAGTGAATGGTTAATACCGAGAAAGTAAACGTGTCTAGCACACAGCATGAAGTGCTCCAGTCTGAATATATATTTGTCCCCATTATTGCATGTATGCATCCTGAATATTACTTTTTTGTCTCTATTTCATATTGTTTAAATGACTCTTGTGAGCATCTTGCGCGTTTATGGTGTAAATATGTAACTACTTTCTGTGAATGTACATTAACTTGGTATCGATTCTATATGTTCTGTATCGTAAAGAATGTTTATTTTATGCCATTGTCATTATGGCCAGACGCTACTTGAACATCAGTTTGTTATCGCGCTGAAATATTGTGCATCTCGTATTTGTCAAGATTTTCAATAAAAATGGCTTTGCTCTCGCTCAAATTATAGCGTTTGTACTCTAAACAAGCAAAAGCGCGCCTCGCGCGGCAGCAGGGGGGAGGGGGGCCTGCCGATTGCCTTGCGGGAGCCAGCGGCGATAATTGATACCATATGGCGCTGCCGCTCGCTCCCGCAAGGCAATCGCCACACGTGCACGCGTTGCCATTGAAGGCAATGGAACGCGTGCACGTTTTTGGGGAATAAAGGGAACCGACGGCTAAAGGTCTCCTCCTATGCAGCGCATGCGCGCTGCGTAGGCGAGACCTAAAAAGGGCTCTCCACTTAATCCAGCAAATTATCGCCCCATAAGCCTTATAGACGTCACCCAAAATTTTTTTGCTCGCGTACTTTTGGAGCGCCTGCAATCTTGGATAGAGGAAAACAAAATACTAACACCTCTACAAGCAGGATTCAGGGCCAGGACCTCCACTATTGACCAGATCTTCAGATTACAACTTATCCACTGGAAAACCGTGGTTTTAGAGGGTGGCAGCCTCTATCTCACATTTGTGGATCTTAAATCTGCGTTTGACTTGGTGCAGCGAGATTAACTATGGGGCATCCTACTTGACATGGGAGTGCCAGAATATCTTTGCCACCAGCTGAAACGCTTGCACCAAGCCATCTATGCGAGAATTAGATATGGCAAAAACTGTGAACTCTCCGCCCCTTTCCCTGTAGAGAAAGGGGTGCGACAGGGATGTGTCCTGGCCCCGACACTCTTCTCCCTCTTTTTAAATGGCTTAATTGAAACTTTGCTAGCTGGTAAAAACATTGACGCTCCAAGGCTGGCGAACCATAAAATTCCCGCACTTATGTTTGCGGATGACACGCTCCTACTTTCTAAATCGCCCATGGGTATGCAGAGGGTGCTGGATGTATTTAGTTTCTTTTGCAAGAAGAGGGGACTGGAGATTAATCTCCAGAAAACCAAGTATATGGTTTTTAATGCTAACACTATAAATTGTCCACATCCCCAACTAGATGGAAGGGCTCTAGATAGGGTGTCTATTTTTGATTACCTAGGGATCACACTCACAGAAAAAATGGACTGGGGGACACAAATAAAGAAAGCTAGCTTAAAATTGACTCAGTCCACGGGAGGCATTTTAAAGATATACAAACATTGCACCCATAAAGTGATAGGCCCACCAGTAGAAATCTACAAAACGCAGGCTAGGGGAGCCTCACTATATGGGGCAGAATTATGGGGCCATTGTTCATCCACTTCCCTATCCATGCCAGATAATTTATTTCTTAGGAAACTGCTGGGCCTCCCTAAGAGTATCCCATTAACACCACTCAGAATGGATCTAGGGATTGGCCCCATAGCTGATGTAGTTTCCTCTAGACCGCTCCTATACTGGCGTCGCCTGTGGAGCACACCTGAGCTAGCTGACTACAAAGAGGAGTTGAAGGATGTCATGACCCTCCTTGGTGCAGGGAAACTCCCCTGGCTAGCCTACATCAGGAACTCCTGTCAGGCAATAGGGAGGGCAAATATGTGGACCACACCAGAAGAGACCTGTCCCACAATCTCCAGAAAGGCACTACTTGACTCCCACAGAGAACATAAAATGGTCCTATTATGCCAAGGGACTAAATCAAGTAGCTTGACCTCCAGGTTTCTGGATATCAAGCAGCAATACAGGACAGAACAGGCTCTTGATCGTATCCACCCATTATTGGCAAAGAAACTTTTTCTTCAATTTAGGCATGGAGGGCTCCCACTTCAAGCATTTGTTAACAGGTGGCAGGGAGCCCTCAAACTTGATTGCCCAGGGTGCGACCAAGTAGAAGAAACCGAATCACATGTCCTTTTCTTTTGCCCCGCATATGGTAGGCCAAGGTCTAAGTGGGTTTTACCACTCTGTAGAAACTTGGGGATTAGACACTGCACTGAGGCCCTCAGGCTCCTCAAGTATGAAACTGACACACTTATTGTGTTCGCCACTTCTAGGTTTCTTTACTTGGTGTGGTGCATTCGCAGAACAATTTTAAAGAAAACTATTGTAGGAAAACCCTAGCCTCTAGCACCCTCTATATACGCTGCTTTGCCATGTTTACACATATTTATTGTATGATTACTGATATCACAAATCTTCTCCCCTCTGATTTGTGTTTCGCAAAAAAAAAATATATATATATTTTTTTATATTATCCTTCTTAATTTGGGTTTTTTAATATTGTTATAATCATCCACTAGATAAGTCAAAAGCATTTTAACATTTGTTAGGAGTTTTATATATAGCAATGAACAGGCAATTTGTTTTAATACACAATGGGGCATATTATCAAGAAACGGCGTTAAAATTATCGCCGGTTTAGCGGCAGATAACTGCCGCTAAAGCGGCGATAATGGGCTTGATAATATGCCCTTGAGAATTCCAATAGAAGCCCATGTTCTGGTGTCAACATGGGCTTCTATTGGAATTCTCAAGGGCATATTATCAAGCCCATTATCGCCGCTTTAGCGGCAGTTTTCTGCCGCTAAACCGGCGATAATTTTAACGCCGTTCTTGATAATATGCCCCAATATTTTAATTCCCCCTGCACTTAAGGTAGAACACTTAACCCGTGATGATTACTGCTACATACCCAAATTTAGTATTGAGTGTTGTTGTGAGAGAATATATCCAAGAACGAATCAGAAAACTCCCCACAAATCAGATTCACACCATTTTTTAATATAACACCTATGTACATAAACTGTACGATGATATATTTTAATACTCTTCTTATGATATACAAAATGTACTGTATTGCTTTTTCTTATGTGCTTTTATGACCATATGGCCGAAATAAAGCTTTATTGACTTGAAAGTGAATTATATGAGAATCTTGCTTTGGTACAGGGAGTGTGAAATGTAAGGCAGTAGGATGTCATTTATTGTAGCACACAACAGGTCTATAGGGCAATCAGGCAGTGCCCGATTGTCTGGTCTCACATATGAGTGTGTGGGCCAGTATTTAAGCAGTGTGTGGTCCTGTTTTATGGCCAGATGAGTCTATTTTTACTGTTAATTCCTCTGATTTTAAAATAAACATTGCTTGCAGCAACCACAAATGCATGCAGTCTCCCATACCTTGCAAAATACTCATAGTGTGTCTTTACAAGCTCATATCTGTCCTGATTTGCAAATGTGGGACCCTTTTTTGCTACCTGATTCACTACCATAGACCACTTTTATTTTGGTGCTGGGCCTATTTTTTGGCCCAGTCTGAACCAGCACACAACAAAATGTAAATATCTGTAAATGTACTTTAAACAATCAGCAGTTAGGAAAGCACGTTTTTTTGTACTTCTGAAGTGTGATGGAGACAAAGATTTTAATAGGATCAAAACAAATCTAGACACTTTACTTGGTGATGCCCAAATTATAAATATTCACTGAAACACGATTTCCACACATTTTCATTTGTGTGCAATATAGCATTATTAGTAAAACGATATGGCTGTGCAAATGTAGTGGTATTTCAATGGAAAATGTGCTGCCTGTAAATGACTCTACCACCTGATGCATTAGTTACATTAAAAAATCGCCCGCTTCATGTCCATTAAAGCTAGATGGGTCGCGTAAGCTTGCCATTCTAAAAAGTGCCTCACGGTTCTAAAAAGATTGGTAAGCACTGCTCTAGGTTGCATTCCTTTTGCTCACTGCACCACCACTGACAGAGACCAAACATATGTAGTTCAATCTTGGTCCAGTCCCATAAAGAAAAATCCAGCTCAAACTACTAGGCCAAATCCACTGTGCATGGGACCACAAACAACCATGAGACCTCTGGCATAAGGTGCACCAGGATCCATCCATGGGCTTACCCATACTAATTAGAGTTATTCACCGAGATGAGCAAAAACTCTAGGAATGCTTGAAGTAATCTCAGAGGCTGGTATTAACTGTGGGCCTCATCCCAGTCTGCTGATTTTTCTTAAATGTGGCTCTCCAGAAAGGGACCAACCATATACCAAACAGTCTTTGCCCCGCCCCGAAATGGACATCCAACCCGAACTGAGAGGTCACGTGCCCTCCATATGAGATTACAAGGCGTGCTGGGGCGCCCCAGCCGCCAGCAGCCTGGTGTTGTTTTCAAAACATACAAGTATAGTACACGGTCTCATAGATTAATAAGTACCAATAGCAGCGATAAACGGCCAGGATGTAAAAAGTCTGCCCATTATCCTACCTGCTGCGAACCCGTAAAGTGCTGGTCTACAGCTCTCTCTTTCTACATTCACTGTTTTATGTTCTATTCGAGTCTCTCTGAATTATCGTAACGATTCAGCAACTTATTTTTCAGTCTGTGCTTCTAATGACATTGCTTGATATGACTCCTTCCATGGATAAGATCACTTATTGTAACTGTTGGTTGTGGGTTTGTTGTCAATTATCGGGCAGTGACGTCTACTTCTGCGCTCGCTATGCACACGTGTATTAGTGTTCAGCACTGCTCGTTCACAAAGGACGCCTGCAGCACCTGGGAAAGGAGCTTGTCGCTTGACGGTGGGTCAATATTTCTGTTCTGAGCATAGCCACAGGGGTGGGGAGGAACCCCTATATTTCTGAGGCCAGAATGTTGTTAAATAAGTCTTTATGTGATTTAAATAGGTGTCTGTTTGCAGTTTAAATGTCATCTTTCTAGAGAGCGATTCCTGCACGTGGTGTGCATTGCTCTAGTGTTGCAGTGACCGCCAGAATATGGCGCCATGCCTTCGCTCAGGCAGTAAGGGTGAGGAGCTCTGTTCAGCTGGGCTCGGTGCTAGTTGCAATCCGCTCACATTCCTCTTCTCCCGCAAAAGTGCATGGAGAAGGCAGAAGCACAGTGCAGCTGTGGAGCGCTGTGCTGCTGGCGCTAGTTGGTTTGCCTTATTATCTTGTTTTTCTTGACCATGACAGCAGTAATTAATGGAAGGCGGAGTAAAGTTGGGGCTGCAGCCTCTCCTAATAGCGAACTCTGGCCATAACGCTCACAGAAAGGTATGCGAATGTGAGTCAGTTACACATGAGGGAGGGAAAATGCAAATGCAAGAAAAATTCTAAACTAGCATTGTCGTATAATGCAACGAATGCCATGGAAACCTTCACATTAACTCTACAAACACCTGTCTCACTGAGGAAGTTTAGGAGGTTGAGTGTCTGCTGCTGTAATATGTGGACTAACATACAGGCCATAGATTACAATAGCAGCAATGTCGTTTGGTGGGTTAACGCACGCGTTTGGTGGGTTAATGTACACGCTGCATAGATTTGAGTATCTTGAATATAAAGCTTTATTTTTTATGTTATGCATTTTGTACAGTTTAAAGCCAACTCGAAGGAGAGGTGAAGCACTACAGAAAAGATTTTTAGTGTCGTCATTTTTATTTGAATTTAGAATGGAACAAGACAATATACAACAATCACTATAATGTGCCCCAAATATAGCTCTCACATAGCCTGGCACAGCAGTTCTGTTTTTAACAAACCCAGGATGACAGCAGGTGAATACTTTCACAGTGCTCAACGTGGCAACCCCATTAACAAAATGCCCACCAAGACATGCTGGACGGGAACAAAAGGCAAGAAAAGGGGGGAAGAGAGAACAGAAAATCCAAGAGAATAAGGGAAAAGGCTAAAAAGAAAGAATAAAAGGCTGTGTCAATCAGGGAGTGTAAAAGGACAGAGAAACCGCATCAATACATTACCAATTTATCAGTGCTGGAAACCCACATCCCTCCCCCATTGGCCACATATGCCGAGAAGGGGAATAAAGTGGTACTGTCTAACTCAATAGCAGAAACTCTAATGCAAAATAGCAGTCTGAGTTCACTACACCAGTACTTTTATTGATGCTATCTGTCCCCGTTAACGATCTTCAGTCTTCCCAGTCACAGTAAGAAGCATGTACCCCTAGTTAGTGCCACAGTCTGGAGCGCCTTCGTATTGGCATTTAGCACCTAGCTGATATCTTGGAACAAGAGGATCCTCCTACCTTCCATTTGCAAAGCATTAATCAGAAGCATCACTTTTTAATAAAAAGGCAACGAACGTCCAGGTCACAATGGAACACAATGACAGAACTGCCACCACTTTCTTAGGGTAAGCCCCCTCGCCCAGAGGGGAGTCTGTACACTTTCTAGATCAGAGTAACCGGGATGGGAAAGGTACTTAGAAAATATTGCTGCTATAATTTCTATTACAGCCCCTCAAGCACAATATCCCAAAACCCTAATGTTGGATTGGTGTCTGTGATTTTCCAGTGCCTCAGACCTTTCTTCTACCACCAAACATCGCCCCAGTCACACACTTCAAACTTATCCTACACCCCATGTCTTCCTCTAGCCTGTCCTTCTGCCCCTCTCATTGCTGTGGTTTCATTCTCATATCCATTTCAAAATGGGGTGAAAGATCACCCCAATGCCGGACGCACAGCGTTCGTTGAAGCATAACTATGATGCCAACAATTTGTATATTTTCATCATTTTTATTCCAATTTCATCCATATTCCACATTTATCCATTTTCCTCTTGTCACATGAGAGGCATCTTACGTTTTCCATTTTGTCCTAATATGCAGCAGACATGCCAATCCAGGCCTTATACTGTAGCGCGGAGTATACATAAGTAATCCTCATTCGTTAGTCCCAATAACCCAATGCATTTCGGGCCTGTTTCTGACCCTTCGTCAGGGGTACTCTACAATTTAAAAACATTATTGTGAAACAGTGTATTTGAACCTATGCAACATGTTAATGTCTACACAAAATTATGCTGTGTCTCCCTTGTATGAATTGCCTGTAATCAACGTCTTCCCACTAAACGTAACCACAAAGTTACCACTAAGTCAATGCCCAAAACCACCTCTCTCAACCTCCCACGTTTCTCTCCTATACCAAACCATCATTGAGATACCCGGATCTATATTCACATAAACCTGCGTGAAACCCTTTCAAGAGCGAATTATTACCCAACGTTAAAGTTTCCCCGAACATTTACCTTGGAGCTTGAGCTGCTTGGTGATGTGAAAATGAACAGGCTGTCTACAAGATAAATAATATTTGCTCCTTATTACAAGACGATCAGGGATAGAGTGAATGTGGGAATGTGATAAAGGTGTAGACAAAAGAACTTTGTATTCTGTGTTGTGTGGTTTAAAAAAAGAAATTTCTAGTCTTAGCATACCAAGTACTATTGCTAAAAAAGTCAGAACTGTTGGAAGATAACACATATGCTACAGGGACACTTAAACCCTCATTCTCAACTACAAGGTTTCAGAGTGTCTGGACCTGGAATTATTGCATTCACAAACTCCGAAACCAATTATTCTGGACTCAGAAACCCCAGACTCAGAGACATCTGAGTAGCTGTGGGCCGCTGTTATGCCTTGCCTGAGCAAGATAGTAACAAAAATATTTATTTTGAATATTTGATGTAGCATAGACAAGCTCCAAAAAGTAGCAGAGGGCTTTGCAAAGAAGATTTTTTTTATTGTGGTAGGTATATCTCTAGCATGAGATTCTATGCTGGAACAGTATCATGTTTGGGGTTTTGATGACACCAGATTATATAAACCTGGATTTTGTGATATGGTAGTAGGTGGACTAATTGCAGATATTTACAATTTAAGATACATGAAAAAAAATGTATTTTCGCAGAATCGCACAACCTTTCGGTCAACTTCCGAATTAAGAATCTCCCAATATGCTCTGACTGCACCTTTGTAAATTTGTTTATATATTACAATTAGAGATGATCAATGTACATTAAAATTCAGCATTTAACATTTACAAAAATCTTTCAGGGTGAATAATTCTATATTCAAAAAACATAATAGAAAATGCATTGCCTGCATTGAAACCTATTGACACTTTGCATCACTTTTTTACAAACATTCCTCACCCCTACACCCCTGACCATTACTGAACCTGAACTTTTATTTTATCATCACTCCATGTGTATTACAGACGTATAGTCACCTATAATATACAAGAATCCTGTCTTACACCACTCAGAGCCAGAAGAAAGCTAATGTGAATAACAAATGTATAGAATAGATATATATGTATATGTATATATATATATATATTCCAAACGACAAAACCCCCGCATCCGGGGATAAAACAAGCCCATCAGCTGGCAAGTAGCATCACATCTCCATTTATTGAGCAGAAGGTTTGTTGCATAACGCGTTTCGACACTTCTGTGTCTTAATCATATGCACCATGTGATGTGGTCAGTTGTCTGACTTTTAAATCCATAATCATAGGCACTGAAGATGGACTACAAGGGACTTGTCAGCACATATTCAATTTCAATTAAACTTTAGTAGTATACATTTTGGAACAACGGTCAAGAGTAGCTTATTTAAATCTATTGTTAGTGTCCATAGATTGGCATCTCAGATGTTATTAAAAGTTTTTATGTCCTTTAAAATTGCTTAGACCACAGTACCCATAATGCATCAATCCTGCTTGAATATGTCAATCATGGATTCTTACCACTCGTTTTTTCTTGACAGTTTTTCTGGCACCTCCAGTCACTTTCAAATCCTCGTTGCATTATTTGCCTAAAAACAAAAAAACAATTTCATGTAGGGCAATCCAATAATGTAATCAGCAGAACTCCGGAGGCACCATTTCTGCCATTTCACATGTTTTCGTTTTTGAAAAGCTTTTTGATATATATATATATATATATATATATATATATATATATATATATATATCAACTCAAAAGCATTCCCAGACTTCCAGCTCACGGCGAGAAAGAATGCGCGAACTCCTCTTCGTGGTAAGTATTTTTTATTGTTTCTCCCTTCTGCTTGCCATGACGCGTTTCGGCCGATAAAACGGCCTTGATCACATGAGGCTAGCTTTGCGAGAGAACATTTTTAAAGTTGCTTCACCCGTGTCATGTGACGATAGACATAGAAAATATACTTTATAGTCAACAGAGTGGCTATAAGTAATAAATATGCACCTAAATTGTTGACACACATCCTGATTAAGTAGTGGAATAATAAATAAATAAATAGGAATACAATACTAATGATCACATTTAAAACTGATGAATGCATAAAATGCTCATTATACAAGGATAATATCAATAAATTACACAGATGATCTAAAAAGGCAAAAAGGGCATTTCAAATGTCGTGTTGGTATAAATACTACATATTACTAATAAATATAACCCCAACATGTCTCTTTTAACAATTGTAATTATTGCCAAATGCACAATACCAAACAAAATCTAGAAATGTAGCTAGATAGATGGCAGTATGGAAATGCATTAATGCAACTCGTAATAATAGCCACTTAATTTATCTAATTTCAATAGATAATGTGTGCGAATGATATAATACCTGAAGATTGTACTCACTAATAAAATCATAGGATGTGATGGAAAAATAAATACTACTAAAAGTCTATCAAAAGAGTAACCCCTCCTAAATAATCCATAACTTACTTAGTGCATATTAATAAATGTGCAAAGATTGCCATAAAGTGCAAAAGTGCTAATATTGTGCAAAAAACGCCTAGATCATGAGATGATATCACAAGGATTATCATAGGCAAAAGTTTAAAAGAATTGAATAATATTTCCAATCAAATGGATTCATAGGGATTTTGGAGGAGGTGTGTTTAGAACAAATAAATAATTTAAATATAATAAAAAACAGGTAATACTAAAATGAAGAAAAAGTTTTACGCGAGGTAGCAATAAATACCGGTACCAGAGTCTAAATGTGTACTAAAGATGTTACAAGTTAAAACAAATCTTATACTCTAGTTGAAAAAATGAGTATACAGTCACTAAAGAGATTAAATCATCTAGATTATAAGAAGGTATGGAGGTCCTCCGTGGTGTTCAAACCTAAAGGGGTTTTGCTGTCCAGTTCTATTATCATGCGGGTCTCTAGTTGCCTCAACATGCGTTCTCTGTTACCTCCCGTTTGAATTTGGGGATGGCATCAATCACAAAATACGTAAGGCAGTTGAGGTCATTTCCATGTGTTGTCTTGAAATGACGCGCCACTGGGTAAGTGGGATCATTATTAACAATAGCTCTCAAGTGCTGCAGGATACGGGCATGTACTTGGAGCTTAGTACTGCCTACGTAATTGAGGCCACAAGTGCAAGTAAGGACATAAACCGCATATTCAGTGCGGCAGGTAAAATGCCCTTTTATTTGTACTGGTATGGGACTGAATGGAGTATTGTAGTGGGTACTATTGACTCCAAATTTGCAAGCCCTACATGAGGCACATTTAAAAAGCCTTTTTGGGTTGTAACCATGTACCTTTAAAAATAGATTCTGGACTGCTTTTGACTAGTTGGTTTTTCATAGAAACTGCCCGCCTGAAAGTGATGGTAGGTACAGATGAAAGTCTGGGTGCCAACACAGCATCAGTTTTAAGTATTGGCCAGTTTTTGTTAACAATAGCTCTGAGTTGCCTGTGTTGCCGATTAAATGTAGTAATAAGACGAGGTGCAGTATTTTCCTCTCCCCCTGTTTTATGTTTCTTTTCCTTAGTTCTTATATGAGAACCCAAAAGGGACTCTCTAGTTATTAATGCAGCCTTATCACCTGCTTGTTGAAGGATAGCCTCACTATATCCTCTTGCCTTGAACCTGGCCAATGCCTGCTGAGTACATTTAGTGTATTCCTCGGTGGTGCTGCATATTCTTTTTAGTCTAAGGAGTTCTCCATAAGGGATGCTCCTTATAAGGTTGCTGGGGTGTGAGCTAGTGGCGTGGAGGGTGGCATTCCCTGCAGTTGGTTTTCTGTGTAGTGTAGATTCCAATCGATTGCCTGATACATAGATGTTGGTGTCCAAAAATGCAACCTGTTTGTGACTTATGTGTGCGGTGAACCTAAGGTTAATGTTATTGTTATTTAATTCAGTTATAAATGCTTCCGCACTACCTTGGTCCCCTCTCCATACCAGGAACACATCGTCAATATATCTTAGCCAGTACAATACATGCTCCTCACATACTTTGGCCAAAGTACCCATGAGAACCTGCTCCTCCCACCAGCCTACGTGCAAACACGCATAGCTGGGGAGAAGCAGGCTCCCATAGCCACCCCTCGTTTTTGACAATAAAGATTGTTATCAAACATAAAGAAATTGTTAAAAGGCACCACTTAACCATCTCT
The DNA here is from genome assembly GCA_963921515.1 of Calotriton arnoldi. NCBI lineage: Eukaryota > Metazoa > Chordata > Amphibia > Caudata > Salamandridae > Calotriton > Calotriton arnoldi. The sequence goes on from CAWUFW010004821.1 coordinate 378,854, forward strand.
AAAAGCATCATGTTATGGTTATATAAGGTTAAAGGCCTTTTATCCAGGTAGTGTTTAATAGCAGTCAATCCGGCATGATGGTCTATACTCGTGTAAAGCGATTCAATATCCATCGCAATGAGCAATAAATTGTCATCCCATGTGACATGTTGGATTTTTTCCAAGAAATCCCCAGTATCCCTTATATATATATATATATATATAGTTTTAATCATATAACAAATATATATTATATGAAAAATGTCACATACACCAAATAAAAGAACATATATTACATGTAATTACAAAAAGGAAAACTTTAAGACAAATCAATCTGTCTTTAAACATATACACCTCTCTAATACATATCACTGAGCATCCATGAATTTGATTTTGATCATGTAAGAATGCCCAGTGTCGGTAAGTTGTGTCACAGTAATTTGTTGATGCGTTTTGGTGAGATTTTTTTAGAAGTTCCACCTTCTTCAGGACTTTGACACATATATCTTCCATAGAAGGAAAACAATTTTTTTACAACAAAACTACAGCTGGGCATCCAATTCACCAGTTAAGGAATTCAAGGGTCTATATATCTTTTCTCGGAATGACTTCAGCAATAGATAAAAGCATCACTCCACCAAGCAGAAAATACAAGCTCTATTTTCAAACTTTGTCTTATATGCCACATGTCAAAGGCAAAAAACCTCTGCAAGTCCGTTGATTCTGTATGATCTTGTTTATGCCAGGATCATTACAGAAATATTACAGCCCAATCCCTCTATAGGACTTTACTCTATAAAATAATTTAGATAATCACTCTCAGGAGTTAGTGTCAAGTAAAAAGAGCCCCATGTCTGTTCAACCATGTTACAGTTTCAGATGTAACAGGCCTGCTCGCTAGGCTGTATGGAGGACCAGAGGGTAATGTTAATTGTGCCTTTAAAAAGACAAATAACTTTCACTTATGTGCTTCAATTCTTGTTTAAACCTCCGGTGATAAACCAGTTTTAATCATCAATTGGTACAGCAGAATAATTTAAATCCTTCGCCCACTTCGCATATGTAAATAAAGGGTTGTCATCACTGGGGCCATGCCCCCCAAAACATATACTCCTGGCTACGGTCCTGCCCTTGGCTGTAGCAGTTGGTTTTGAAGCTTGGAAGATGTCTAGCCGTATTTCATTTTATGAGCGTGAATGAAAAAGTGTTATATTTCATGAGATGAAATCATAACACAGCGGAGTTTGCAGGAATTCTGAAAGACTATTTTTCAGTTTGTCCAGGCCCTGTGAAAGGGCGAGTAATATGTAGCTTGTAGTTTATGGTCCACAGAATAGCTGCACTGTTGTATGAGGTATGTGCATTGAACGTACGTGCTGCAGTTCCAAAATGAGATGTTTAAATTTCATTTTTATGATTTAAGAAAGATGGAGTCCTTTTTTGAGCTTGCCTTTTATTTTATTTAGTTTTGGCTCAGATGATCATTTTTACAAGTACTTGGACAAGAAAGGGGGAAAGTCATTGTAAAGCAGAATGCAGAAAGCTGGGACCCGATTCAGTAAACTAAGGGGCATATTTACAAGCCCCTATGGCCACCACAACAGCACTTTTCAGGACGTTGCAGTGGCGATAGGGGCTTCACCTTATTTACAAGGCAGCGTTAAGTCACTTAATGTGGCTTAACGCTGCCTTGTAAATAAGGCACCCTTTCACACTATACTTAGCATGAAAGGGGGGGGCAATGGGTGTTGCAGTGCGGGGTTCCACCTCAACACCTATTGATTTTGACGCTCCCCCTATTTACAAGGGTGGCGTTAATAGGAGGCAGCGCCAAAATTAAGACCAGGGAAAACCTGGCAAAACGAGGAGAAATGTTTAATTTCTCCTCGTTATTGCTGTTTACATGTGTGCTGCGTTGTGCAGCACACATAGAAACAGAAAACCGTCCTTGATTGTTTATGTGCAGAAAGGTGTCCCTTCCTGCACATAAACAATAATTTTTAAAAAAACGACGTTTTGCAATTTCTATGTGTGCTGCATTAAGCAGCACACATAAAAGTTACAAAACGCCATTTAAAGATTGTTTATGTGCAGGAAGGGAGACCTTCCTGCATATAAACAATCTTCCCGTCAATGCAGACACCCTTGCACTATGGTGCAAGGGTGTCTGCTTTGGCGCTAGGCACCTAAATTTAGCGCCAGCGCAGGGGAAAACGTAGGGCTGCACCATATTGTTGTAAATATGGTGCAGCCCTACGTTTCAGAAGTGGCGGAGTGTGGTGTTAAACCAGGATGGCTAACACCGCACTACGTCACTTCTTAGTAAATATGCCCCCAAGTGAGCACTTAAGGGCCTTACTACAAGAACCCTTTTGTTACCTATCGGCCTGGTAACAGAAGTTACCACAGAAAAAATCAGGGGAGTGCTAATGAGACCATAAATAGAACTTGGCAAAGCAAAAAGTTAAGTTTGATCTTATAGATGATAGATCTTGGGCCCTATCACGACGGGTGCTCAGTTATCTGTGCCTGTGTGTGGGAGGAAGTGCGTGTGGAGCTAGCACCACACGCACTTCTGAATGATAAATGTGTGCGCAGTCACACACTGTGGCGTAGGCACTTGTGCACAGGTGCAGACCTCGTCGTTGCACACATCATGAATCAACCAGCTATACATGCACTAAGGATCTGTGCAAATCTAGAGCGTGAGACCCACTAAGACAGCGAGAATTCAACAGTTGGGGGTTATTTACTACTGTCAGAGGTTAAGGGAGCTATCAGGATGGATGCTGCCTTTGAATGTCCAGTGCAAAAATTGGGAAAACAAAGGTGCAGCTTTGTGAGTATTAACTTATATTAGTAATATATTTTCACCATAACTGAACACAAAAACACATTTATAACGGAAGGGTAAGCAGAGCAGATATGACATGAATGGAACTCCCGGTTTTTTTTCATTTTAGAACTTTTATTTATGTATTTTTGTAAATGCAAACCAAAGAACGCTAACTTTCCGGTTGTTTTAATAGGTGTTTTTAAGGAAGGTAGTTGTACACAAGGAATTTTTTTTCCATGCAGAACAGAAAGGGGAACACAAATAAATGTGCAGGTCCACGTCTGTGGTCATCCTAAAAGTGCAGGGCTTTTTTGCATCTGAAGAACCAACAGTTATTGGGTTAGGGCTGATAGGCATGACGTGCAGTTTCACAGGTCTACACCTGTAATGTCTGTGAATATGAAAAATGTAATTCTACCTAAATCACACGCGTACGTCTTGACCATGCGGGTTTACAAATATTTGAAGAACTGTATCATCATCCACCATAAAATATATTTAGAGAGAAATTTAGAATCTAGAGGCATTTTGAATAACACAAATGTGTAATGGTCTATGGCCCTTCTCTAGCCAGACCCTTTTGCATTTCAGGCAAAATTATGACGATTTTGAACAATTCCTTTAAGAAACAAATTCTGGATTTTCGTATCCTACTCACCATAAACGAATAGTTTCTGGAAATGCTGTTTATTCGAGTTGTGTGAAATAGAACGTGGAAATAAAACATAAGTATTAGATGGCAACTTACCATCTATTATTTCTTTTGCAGTTTGTCGGCTTTTGGGGGGAAGAGGGGTATGAGAAAAAAGCATAATTGTGTTTGACAAAAACTATGAAAATATTGAAGGACATCTGACTGGGGTCACTTGACTGGAACAACTGCGGAACAACTGTTGTAGTCCTGGGATGCTTAGCAATCCATGTCATTAACCGGTAACATCCGCAGTTCCACCAGCTGATGTGAGATGGAATGTGCTGTGGGTCAAGCTATGACTGTAGCACCTTAAATACATACGGGCATATGTACAAGCCCCTATCGCCACCACAACGTCACTTATAATGACGTTGTGGTGGCAATAGGGGCTTAGCCTTATTTACAAGGCAGCGTTAAGCCACTTAACATGGCTTAACGCAGCCTTGTAAATAAGGCCCCCTTTCACGTTATGGTTAGCGTGAAAGTGGTGGGCAGTGGGTGTTGCGGTGGGCGCTCCACTGCAACACCCATTGATTTTGACGCTGCCCCCTATGTACAAGGGCAGCGTACACAGGAGGCAGCGCCAAAATTAAGACCAGGGAAAACCTGGTCTTAAGTTGGCGAAACATGGAGAAATGCATTATTTTGCCTCGTTTTTGCTTTTTCCATGTGTGTTGCCTTGTGAAGCACACATGGAAAAAGCAAAATGCTTTGAATTGTTTATGTACAGGAAGGTCCCCCTTCCTGTACATAAATAATCTTTAAAAAAAATGCAGTTTTGTGACTTCTATGTGTGCTGCATTAAGCAGCACACAAAGAAGTCTTTACATCATCTGTGGCAGTCTGTGTCTCCCATTCCTGTGTCTATACATTATTTGTGTCACCCATGCCAGTGTCTGTACTTCATCTGTGCCAGTCTGTCTCCCATACCAGTGTCTATAAATCATCTGTGCAACTCAAAAGAACTCTTCAGCATCATCCAGGAATTCACCAAACCCCCCAGTGAAGCCACGGACGTCACACCCTCCCAGGACCTCTGCAACAAGCTCGGATCCTTCTTCCATCTGAAAATCAAGTCCCTCTACGACAAATTCAGTGAACAGACACCAGACACCGAAACCATCCTTTCCTCCAGTAATGACAACCAAGCGACCATCTCCGCCTGGACCCCGGTAACCACCGAAGACACCGCCACGACCATGAAAAGCATTCACTCAGAAGCCCCCATGGACCCTGCCCGCCGCACATCTTCCACAGAGCCGCCACCGCCATAGCACCCGAGCTACAACGCACCATCAACACCACCTTCGAATCCGGCACATTCCCATACGACTGGAAATGTGCAGAAGTCAAGCCTCTCCTCAAGAAACCCTCTGCAGACCCAACGGACCTCAAAAACTATTGACCCATCTCTCTCCTCCCCTTCATGGCCAAATTCACTGAGAAGATCGTCAATGCCCAGCTGCCGAACTTCATCGAAGAGAACTCCATCCTCGACCCCTCCCAATACGGATTCCGCAGCAACCATAGCACCGAGACCGCCCTCCTCGCCACCATAGACGACATATGCATGCTCCTCGGTCAAGGCCACACCACGGCCCTTATCCTACTAGACCTCTCCGCTGCCTTCGACACCGTCTCCCACCGCACTCTCACTGCCAGACTCCTCGACGCAGGCATACAGGGAACTGCCCTTGACGGGCTCTACTCCTTCCTCACTAGCAGAACTCAAAGAATCAGACTCCAGCCCTTCCTCTCCGAACCCACAGAGATCAACTGCAGAGTACCCCAAGGATCATCGCTCAGTCCCATGCTCTTCAACATCTACATGGCCCCCCTTGCCGCCATCGTCAGACAGCATGGACTCAGCATAGTATCCTACACCGACGACACCCAGCTCATCCTCTCCCTCATGAAGGAACCCAACACCACCAGACTCAGCTTCCAGGAAGGATTGAAAGACGTCGCATCCTGAATGAGCAGCAGCTGTCTGAAGCTCAACTCGGATAAGACTGAAGTCCTCGTCCTCGGGCCCACCTCCTCAGCATGGGGCAACACCTGGTGGCCCACCGCCCTTGGCATCCCCCCACCCCCATGGACCATGCCTGGAACCTTGGCATCATACTCAACTCCTCCCTCACCATGACCCGACAGATCAACGCCGTCGCCTCCACCTGCTTCAACATCCATCGCAAGACCTTCAAATGGATCCCCCAAATCCATAAAGACCGTCACCCACGCACTCATAGCAAGCAGACTGGACTAAGGAAACACCCTCTACGCCGGAATCAACAAATCCCTGCTATGGAAACTCCAGACCATCCAGAACACCGCAGCCAGACTCGTCCTAGGCATCCCACAACACAAACACATCACCCAACACCTACGAGACCTCCACTGGCTCCCCATCGAGAAGAGAGTAACCTTCAAGCTACTCACCCACACCTACAAATCCCTCCACAACACTGGACCCAAATACCTCAAAAAATGAGTCTCCTTCCACGTACCCAACAGAAACCTCTGCTCCGCCAACCTCGCCCTCGCCAAAACCCCGTGCATCTGCAGAGCCAGAGCGGGTGGAAGAGCCTTCTCCTACATCGCAGCAAAGACCTGGAACGAGCTCCCGATCAACATCAGACGCCCCCCCACTCTGCACACCTTCAGAAAGAGCCTCAAGACCTGGCTCTTCGGCTGACTCGGAGCAGCACCTCCCCCCCCAGTGCCTTGAGACCCTCACGGGTGAGTAGCGTGCTTCACAATTCCCTGATTGACATACAGTCACCCTGGTTTACTTTTTATGGCCATGTAAATATGGGCCCCTTTCACGCACTACTCTTAATGAAAGGGGCATTTCATGGGTGTTGCTGTGGGTGTTCCCACGCAACATCCATGGAGCCTGACACATTCCCAGATTTACAAAGTGTCGTAAACCTGGGAATTCATCAGACTCCTACGCCTCCCTAGGGGAACCATAGGAGTAGCGCAACGAGAGAAATACTTGTATTTCTCCTAGTTTTTTTTTTCTTTTTCTTTTTATGTGTGCTGTGTTCTGCAGCACAAATAGAAGGAGCAAAACGATGTTCATGAGTGTTTTTGTGCAGGAAGGTGTCCCTTCTTGCACAACAATCATCCCTGCAACGCAGGCACCCTTGCACCATGGCGCAAGGGTGTCTGTGTTGGCGCACGACTACTGTTTTTGCACCGGCGCAGGGGAGAAGGACAGGAATGCACCATATCTTGTAGATACGGTGCATTCCTGCCCTTTTATTTTGATGCACGACAGCGCAGCAGGAAAGCTTGCTGCGCTGCTGCGCATCAAAATATAGTAAATTTGCACATTAGTTTGAGGTTGGATCTGAGGGCATAGGACTGAAACTTGGCAGAGGAGTTTAAAGGAAGATGGGTGAAAATGAGTGTGGTCTGTGAAGGATGGCAGAAAGGGCTTGAGAAACCCAGATGGCTGAAGTCAGGAAAAATGATTAATGGCAACAAAGGGGGTCAAAGGGCTATTACAAATCAGCAAAGGGAAGCTCAGGATCATGAGAAGCCTCTGATGATCAGAAAGAGGGGGGTGATAGAGTCTCCATATATATTGTCTCAGATGGCCCAAAGAGGGATTTTGTGTGACTGCTGGAGTGTATGTGCGGTGGGTAGTATTGAAAGTGCGTAGTAATAAGACTCTTTGTGTGCTGAAGATCTAAGTGCATGGACCAGTGGGATGCATTTTGCATGACATCATGGAGAGTAGATACAGCTTCCCTACACAGTGGACGTATAGTGACTGCATCCCCGTGGCTAGAGGGTGGAGACCCAGAACTTAAGTGAGGGAGAATGGAGAAGTGTCTGCCCAAAGAAATTCTGTGAGGGCCTTTTAGCAAAGGGCTGCTGATTAATTCTTCCTGAGTGACAACATTGGGTAAGGAGTAGGCCATATGTTTCTCTTGGTAAAAGCGGCAATGTTTCTAAGCAGGATTACCCTTTGTCTGTGCCTTATGACTGCTCAGGAAGCCTGATGACAGCCAGGTGCTAAGATCTTATGTTTCATTGTGTCTTTGTTTTGGATACTTCTGCTTAGAGCCAACACAATTGCTAAAGCTGCGAGAGCCATCATATAGCACCTACGGTGTGGCTGAGCTGCAGCCAGAAAATGATAATTTTAAGAGAATTGCCCCAAATCAGTTTTAAAACCTCAATAGTGGATTCAAATCTCCTGTCTGGAATATGAGTATTAAAGTGGAATTGTGAAATGATCTATTCATAAATCACAAGAATGGAGGTAACAAAATATTTATGTTTATTCAGTGTCTTATTTCTTACAAGATTTGTATTAAAGTCAATTAATAAAAATCTCTGTGAGTTTCTTTTCTTCTGTGTCTTTGATGCCTACACGTCTTTTTCTGATTTATTGGGAAAATAATTCATATTCCAATGCCATTCAGTTCGATTAATTATAGTCCCATTTCTTTGCATGTGGCTCCTCTATAGTATACTTCCTCTGATGGTCCGACGGAGTAGAGGTCATCGAAGGAAGGACTTTATTCTGTTTACCCTATTTAGAGTAAAACCTGTCTGTAAGGGACAGGAGCAAATAATGATCCTGTCACCCTGGGAGAAAACTCCCTCTCTGTGGGGCTAATAGCTTTTTTGGTTTTTAAAACAAACTCCCGCTTTGGGAGTTTGTTGTTAAAAACATAAAATTTTTTAAAGGTTTGCTGGCCTGCCATCATGTCTGACAGTTCTGTCAATCAAACATTTCGAGCATAGACAAGAACCACCATGACAGCAGTTCCTGTCAATGCAGAAAGTTGTGTACAGGGCCAGAGGACAACTCTAAATTTGGCATGTGGCAGTAGCTCAGGATGGCAGAGGTATTGTCCTCTGCTATCCTGATGGAGTTAACTCCCCCTTCGAAACTCTAAATCAGGCCTATAGTTTGTCTTCCTTCTATGATGAGAGTGGAATTAAGCCTTTCAATTATACTGTGTTGGCCACTTCATAAGAAACCATCTGCAATTGTTTCTATTTTGATAAAATCACGCTAAATATTAGATGGCTCTATGCCACTGGGATGCAACATTTCCAGTTCTGGTTTTTGCTTTTACAAATCATTGTTTTCAGGTGTTTTAGTCTAATTTCTTTAATTGAACTGAACCAACATTAATAATTCTAGAATGCACTGATATGCTGCAGAAAAAGAGGTGTTCTGATAATATGGAACCTTTTTGTAATCCTATATCTGGTCCTGGTGCATTCCTATAGCTTTGGGAGTAAAAGAGGGTACATAGCTTTAGAAGGATGAACAGCTTTATCTAGTCTTGCAAAGATTTCAATCATCTTTATCATTAGTCACCTCTGCATTGTCACTAGTCACTTCTGCAGGTAAACGTAAAGGAGTAGGAGCATTTGTGGAGCACAAGACAGCTCCATAAAGGGCCTCCCAAGTCGCATACTGTGCCATGGTTGTCAAAATAACTTGGAAACATTAAAAGATTGGGACCTATGAACTTCTAAGTTGGTGAATGGAACTAAGCTAGCTTTAGCACTAAGGACCTCATGTCGCAAAATCCCAGGGTTTGTGACCACAAAAGTGCTTATCTTTATGTACAAACCCTTTTATGAGTTAGAAATTCTTTCAACTTATAAAAGAACTTTTGCTATAGTTTCTGGATCGCAAATAGAAGGGTTCATGAAAGGGTTTTCCTCCCTCCTCTTACCAATTAGGAAAATAATTTATTGATAGTTTGTGACTGCAATTGCTGTCACAAACCATTGATGAGCTAAACTAATTTTCAAAGGGGCAGGGATCCTCTTAGGACACCTTTTCCTTTGAGAATCATGTTGCCAACCTCAGGGGGGAGACGTTTTCCAAAACTGAAACCTTTTTTTTAACAAACACCATTTTTTTAAGGACCATGGGCTATTTCGAAAGAAAAAAAAAATATTTAAATGCAGGCATAGAGATGAGTTTACAGCCAATTACAGGGGGTCGCAAACTGGCACCCGCCTAATGAATATTAATCAGGCTGGTCATTCTGCAACCACCTGTGATTCAGTATTTTTTGAACTGATGAAACGGTGCATATTTCAGTTCACAAAATGCTCTTCCATTCTCAAAACGTATATGCAGAATTTGCCACGACTTTTTTGCGAATGAAATAATAATACATCAGGACCCAAATTTTCATAAGGAGATCCATGCCAATTGTGTTCACTTCTTGTTCGCAGTTCTACCTGGTGTAAATACCTGTTAAAATCTAGACAAGCCATAATAAAACAAAATATAAGCTGTTTAGACAGAAGCCGTGTAAATAGTAAATTTACTATGCTTTGTGTTTGGTTACTGGCCAAGCTGTGCACATTGTCTACTATTTAGCCAACTATCAGGTAAATAATGAAGTTTCTTTTCAAGTTATTTGCATGGCCAGAGGCAATGGAGCACATCATGGGCAGTATTATGCATTTTCATTGTTTGCGCCCGGCGCACCTATTGAAAGGTGCGCACCATGCAAACAATAAAAGTGTGCCCTATTACGGTGAATGCGCTGCCCCCAGGGCAGCCGCGAATTTGCGCTGACCCCAGGGCAGCGCATTGATGTGAAAACACGGAGCGTCTATTATGCGTTTTCACAGTGCAGGCGGCACCCGCCTGCACTTTTACAGGGGATTAGAGATCCCCTTGAAGGCGGGTGCAGTCAGTGACTGCTCCCGTGCAAGGTGATGTCTGGGGTTCCCCCCTCCAGAGGGCTGGTCTCAGGGGGCACACTCACAGTGTGCCACCCATAAGGTGGCACACTGTGAGTGCGCCCCCTGAGAGCTTCTTTGTCTCTGCGCCCGCATCTGTAATATGACGCGGGCGCAGTGGCAAAGGAATTCCCTCATTTGCATAGGGCATGCCCCTATGCAAATGAGGGAATGCTCCCTGAAGGTAGCTCTGGCGCTTTAAGTGCACCAGCGCTGTGAGTATTACTGAAGGGGATGCACAAGCATCTGCACCCCCTTCTGTAATACCAAAGTGCCCTCCGGGCGCGCAAAGATGGTGCAAACACCCGTTGAGTCTCCAGGGCACTTACTCTAATACAGCTCCATGTCTGCTAGTTAGCCAGCTGCCAGCTAAATATTGAGATTTCTTTGGTACTTGCCATGCTACTTGTCAAATAATATAAATTTTCTAATATTTAACCAGGAGCCACATAAATAATTAGTTTATTTGCATGGCTGCTGGCCTAATTGTACATGTCTGCTGTTTGGCAGTGGCTGGGTAATGAGTGAAGGTTTTAGATTGCTTGACTGGTGGCCAAATAGTACAACACATTTTCTATTTAGCCAGTGGGCAGGTAAATAGTGAAGTTTCCTTATTATTTGTGCGGCTGCCGTCCAAACAGTGCAGAATCTCTACTATTTAGCCTGTGTAGAGGTAAATAGTGAGGTTTTTCTGCAATTTGCAATGCTGCTAGCTGAACAGTGCAGAATCTCAACTATTTAGCCAGCAGCCGCGTAAATAGTTACGTTTTTCTGCTATTTGCACGGCCGCCAGCTGAACAATGCAGAATCTACACTCTTTATCCAGATGCCGGGTAAATAGTGACGTTTTTCTGCTATTTGCAGGGCCACCAGCCAAGATTGCAGAATCTCTATTATCTAGCCAGTGGTCAGGTAAATAGTGAAGTTTCTTAGCTATTTTCAAAGCCGCCAGCAAAATAGTAAATAATTTCTACTATTTAGCCAATGCTGGGTAAATAGCAGAGAAAATTCACTATATACCCGGCAGCCAAGTAAAAAGCTGCTACCTTTAATTTTATCTGCTCCATAGTGAAGTCCCCTGACATAGGAATAGTGTTCCATGAAAATATTGGCTGAATATAATGATTTTTATTCTGTAGAATTAATTGTTTTCCAGAGAATGTTATTATACATAAATAATGAAAAACACCTGTATAGAACTACTGAACTCTAGGAAAATGTCACAAAATTGCTAAATATATTTTTCTATAAGTTTCTTTGCCTGTGTAGGAGATGCTGGATACAGACAATCTGCAAATCTATTACGGTGCCAATTTTTTAAGAAAAGGTCACAATTGAAATTATTGATGAAAGGAAATGGGAAATGGATACTTTTCAGGAATCTGAGGCTTGCTTTAAACATATCATCATTGTGCTGATCACTTATCATTGAGCAATTCAATTTATATTTGTTGAAGGATGCTATAAAAACTATTGCCCAGATTTAGCAGCATGCAGCAAGATAACTTGTTCCGTTGCATCAAATGGAGGAAGCAGGAATGTGCCATATTTACTAACGTATGGTGCATTCCTGCTCTCTCTCTGTGCTGGTGCACTGTGGCGCCAACGCAGGCATCCTTGCGCCATAGTGCCCGGGTACCTTTACAGGCAGGATTGTTTTTTTACAGGAAGAGACACCTTCCTGCACAAAAGCAATCCTAAAAGGCATTTTCCTTTTCTATGTGTGCTGCAGAATCTGAGAAATAAATATATTTCTCCTCATTACACCTCACCCGGGAAGGAGTAGTATTTTGATGCATTCCTACGTTTACTAGTCTTAGTAAATATGGGAATGCGCCAAAAGCATGGGTGGATGCTTGGGATTACCCACACTCCACCCATGGCATGCCTTCCCAATGCAGAGTAACACAAGGCAGTGATTTGCGCCGCCTGGCGTTAGTCCAGATTTACTAAGCCACTCAGAGCCATGCAATGTGACTGCGCGGCTGAGTAAATATGACTTAAGAGCTTGGGTTGCCTTGCGCCACCGTGGGAGACGCAAGGACAACACAAGCCCTTAGTAAATCTAGGCCTGAATATGTTGCATAGGGCTGGCAAAAGAACATGGGTCCAGATTTAAATGGGTACAGAAGACGTATTGTTGTAAGAACTACAAAGGCGCTGATGGAATGGCCCAGTTTTCTGTACATCCAGCAAATGATGTACAACATGGTTTCAGCATTGCCATAACGATGCGTACACTGTTTATTTCAATGCCTTTAACTTCCTGAACTGAATATCCAGGTAGAATGATGATCAAGTCACAAGGCACATTTCATAATGTTTTCCTCACCGTCATTAATGGTTCTGCTACGATGTTCTATGCATTTGGACAATGTTCTGTGACTAAAGATGTGTTCAGAGATGAGCTGAAGTGACTGAGAGATGCTTTTGCTGGTAGCATGACTCTTCCAAAGGACCAAGACTAGCAAATGCCTCACGAGCATCACCACTTGAACCAACTCACGAAAACCTCCCCAGGGTTCCCTTCTTTGAAGAGCAGGTATTTATCTTTGCTTGAATTATTCGCATATAGAAAGAAGTATCATTTTCAAATTCTGATTTTGCAAAGTGTTTCACAAAGAAGCTGATACCTTTGAGTCATTTGACATGTTTTGTTATATTTTATTGTATTCATCTTGAAGCAGTTAAAATAGCCCACTGTGATTCAGATTCCTGGCCAGAGTGCCTCATGAAGTCATGTGGCGAGGCACAGGCCCCATCGATCGCAAACTGCTAAATAGTTCCTTATGAGAACATATTTCACCAAGTTGTTTGGAAAAAAAACCAGTACTGAAAACCGCCAACTGGACACAGAGGTATTGGCTAACTAACAATCCATGTACTGCATCCTTCTCCTAGCCAATACCCTCAAGGGAGTCGTGACTATGTTTCTAGATCTATTACAGCTGCTGGTAACATCTGTCAGGCTTTTTATTCAAACAACAGACTTACATTTCCAATAATCTTCATCTGGGGTGCTGTATAATGGGCTTGGTCAATGGTGGGTACACATGAGCATCTTGAGAAATGGAGCGGAGTTTCCCTCCAATGCCAGGTGCACAGCATCGATTGTGATTATCACACTATTTTTTCAACTCCTTATCACGTTTGACAAAAATATTCCATATACTCCAAAGTCTTTTTAAACTTCATTTATTTTCTGGTTTTATACACTCGTGTAGCACTTTTGTTTCAACAGTTTCTCATGCCACAGATGTGCCCATCCGGGCCTCTGTCTGGGCACGCCAAAAAACATAAAACATCCTCAGTTGCGAAATTGATGTTACCTAATGCATTTCGGGCCTTTAATTAGCCCTTCATCGGAGGTTCACTGCAAATAAGAAAATTGCCATTAAAATGTGGCTTCAAACCGCCATGTTCAACATTAAGTATTTTAACACGAACACATTACTCTCATGATCTCAGGCTGACCCTTGTACAGCATTTTCCCTCTAAACGCGGAGCGTAATGCTACCGCTAACTCACTCGAAGAAACCTTTCAATTTAACCTCGCCCCCTCCTTATTTCAAACCTTCCATTGTCTTCATATCCTACACCTCTTCGTCCATCTTCAACCCCTTTTTTTTGTATAATGCCCGTTCTATAACCTTCAACTCAGAACTCCATTATCACATACCTTCACAACCACTGCCCGTGTGTTTCTTTTCCAAGTGATTACCTTTACAAAGTAGTGCAGACTACCCCTTTAATTGGTTCTTACAGCATTAACACACCCTCAAATTTTAAATTGAACCTATCACAGCCACCCTGCAATCGCCATTTTAACACTGATAACTACATGGCCCATCATGCACCTCTAAGTTGTATCGCATGAGCAGTCATCAGGAGCTTCAAGGGGATGGAAGGCGCTACGGATACAATGGCAGAGGGAATCCACTCACTCCTGTCACAATGAGAGCAAAAAGGTCCTGATGCATTTTGGAGTAGCCTAAGATGTGTTCCACTCTGACCTGTTTTTATGTCTGCATCCATCAAAGACATGGCGTCTATAATGCCACTGGTCCTCAGTGTGCATTACACGTGCTGGTGTCTCCCACTTTTACCCTTCTCTGTACTTTGACTTGCATCACATAGGGGAAGTCCATAAAATAAAAGCCAGAAAACGCAGGTGATGCTCTTGATCTGCAGACTGTGTATTACATCTAGTTAATATTTTCCTGCATGGTACAATCAAAATAAATTGTCCCACCACTCTTGCAGCTCAAACTAAGCCTTTGTCTCTCCTTTCAGGCATTCACAATCACCAAGAACAGACACTCAATAACACTTGCCACTGCTTCATGCTTTTTCCACATGAAATATTACTCAAATGCATTTATAAATGTATGGACTCCATTAAGCCCACACCACACGGTAGAACCAGTTTTATATTCTGTTGTGAAACAATAGGATATTTGGGACTGGCAACCCTAAACTTGATTACACAACCGCTCCATATGCACGCGCATTCACAATCTATATGCACCTGTAGCACTCATGAGTAGATGAGGGTTTCATGTCATGATGGGCTGCTCAGATTTACCAAGAAGGACCAAAAGGCAACCATGGTCTGAACATGTCTCCCCCCCCTTCCCGTGTTAACAAGGAGGGGCCCTTCGGGTGAACTGCCCTCAAACACTGTTTATGGGAGCAGTATATCCCAGATCACTCTAGGGGACTTGAGCCATGGGTCTCCTGAGCAGGAAACCATACTGAATCTGCCAGAAATTATGACATTGGGAGCTAGGAACTTAGATTTACTGCCCAAAGAACTTTGAATCCAATATCAGCTTGCAAAATGAATTGTTTTGCGAGGTATGGACACAACAACGGCCACAAGTTCAGGAAGAAAAGGGTAGGAGGAGCATGGGGGAGAGGGTTCAGTAGAAAGATTTATGCTCATAAGACTCCGGGATCAATACTTAAAGCATGTCAATATTCATACATCCTATTCTTGGTATTCTGTACACATTGTTAATAATTCACTAAAATCCTAAGAGAGCACACCAGCCTCGGATATCTGACGGAAAGCTAAGACCATGTTCTGAAGAACTGCAAATCGATGTTGTTAAAATTAAATCACTAAAAAGAAGAAACTGACAATATTATAAAGTGCATCTTCTGAATCAAACCAAAAAGGCTAACTTATATGGCATATTATGGGACTGCTCCCTAAAAACAAGAAATTATACTAACAACAGTCCATCTCGAAATGGATTCATATAGGACAAAATTTACTAACATATAAACCCCAGGCGGTACTACCTCCTGCATAGGACAGCATATTAATTGCAATTCTTCCGGAGGATTTTCCACTTCTTCCGCTAATTGGAGGCTTTCTAGTAACTCCCAACTCTAAATCAGGCCCTTTCTACCTAGGAATCCATGCACCTCAATTCCGACTGACCACCAGAAGGTGTGCCTATAAGGTCTTTTTAGAGCATATGTATTACTGCCCCCTGAAGCCTGATTGCAGTGCTAGTATATGTTAATGGGAATAGCTCCCATGAATCATAGCTTCGTCTGTTCCAGATTACTGGATGAATGATGAAAATACTTTTGTGAGTGACAATCGTTTACTATAACTCTAGCAAACACTGCAAGCAGCGGCAGTCGGTACTGATCGGAGGTAGGAGGCGGTAGGAGGCGGGAGGGGGGGGAGACGTGGGAGGTAGGGGGGCAGGAGCGTGAGGGGTGAGGACGCGGGAGAAGTGGGAATAATTGTTTTTTTAAACTTACCTTCTCGCCGCTTCCTCGCCTCTGTAGTCCTCTCTCACTCCGCCTTACCGGAAGCACACCCAGGCGACCAGTCAGCAAATCACAACGCTGCCTCAGCAACGCTGTAATTGGTCTGAGCGCCGTGTTTCAGCGCTCAGACTCTGATTGGGGGCCTGGGCATGTTCTCCATTTAGGCTGTAATGCAGCCTGCATGGAGAACATGCGAAGTGCGCAAGAATGTTTTGGTTTGCCCGAGAGGACCGGCCAAGCAGTCACAGGACACTTTAGGAGGTTGTTACCACTCCTCCCCTGCCCCCGCCCCCTAACACAAAGCAGGCGGAAGTAGGAGAAAATAAAATAATAATAACGCAAATTATTATCATTTTATTTTCCCTTTGTGTCACTGCAAAAAAACAGTGGGACGCTTAGCGAAGGTGCCGCCACTGACTGCAAGGGAGGCTATCTACTGCGATCTTGTTTCTCCAGTCTGTCCTTTAGATCAGGATTAGATGAAATGAAAATAGGTCTTAATGTGTTTAGGAAGCCCTACAGGTCGTACAATATGCTCATGAGAGGTCCTCAGGAACACTAGATTGTTGCTTTTGTCGTTTTGTACCAAGGACCAAACTACTTCAATTTGAATTAGAATACACTCATAACTATAATAAATATACTATAATAAATAAGAGGGCTAATTTAATTCGGTCTTTAGACATCAGCATAAAAAAATTGTTTAAGTCGTGCCCTAGGTTAGGTGTTGGACATTGGGGATCATTTAGAGTTTGGCGGAGCAGGAGGACTGCTGTAGATTGGTGGTGATCTCAGCCCACCAAATTTACATTTCTCCCCACTACTTTTAGAGCTAGGGAAAGTGCTGGGTTTCCAATGGTGGAGTCTCTGCTTGCTCTGCAAAGCCACTAACCTGAAAGACCATCCACCCGGGTGTGGTCAAGTACTATCACAGTTGTCCCACCCAATTTAGGGAGATAAAACTAGACATCCCTAGATTTACCAATCGGGCACCCCATGCAATGCATGTTGTTCCTGGACAGGGAAAGCGCTCAATATGACCCCTGCTGCACGTTGGGTCACGTTATTTTTTTTTTCAAGATTAAACTCAACTTTGGAATTTTATTCTTGAAAAATAAGAAGCTTTGCCAAGGGGATACCGCAAACATGACAGATATTCAGCAAAGCCTCTAAAGGAGCCACCTCAGCACTGACTACAATGAAAGCAGAGAGATATCTGCTGGCCTGATGGGGATCTCTAAGTATGATGAGCAGGTTTGCACTTTGAAGGTGGAGGTGATGTCCTTCTCCACTGGGTGGCCTGGCAGACAGTCCCGCACTGTTTTTTAAAAACAGTCACGGTCCTAATTTGCTCAGGTTTACTTAGGGAATCTTAGCAGTTTCTACCTTTTATCATATAAGAAAAAGTCAGACTTAAGAAGGTTCACGCTTTAAGTAAGAAGAAAGCTGCATGGAATGATGTATAAAGCAGAAACTGCACCACTCCTTTACACTTAACTTAATACAGAGTAATTTTGAACTGAGATTGAGGCAGCGTCTCAGCCAGTGCCCTTCAAAAGGAATTCAGGAAATGTGGATATGGAGAATATTACGGAAGAGATAAAACCCTGCATAACACACCACTCCTTCTAACAGTCCAAGCAAAGCTGCTGCACACCACAGCTTACGGAAGTGAAGCTCTGAGAGGGATGGTTGCGAAGAGCCTGCATAACATCATGACCAGAATTTATAGAATGATTTTGAAACTCCCCAACTACACATCCCCGGCACAGATAAGGCTGGAATTTAGTCTCCAGAGACAAACTCTGGCAAGGCGCGGGGCCTACATTAATTGCTGTAATAGAATCAGGAAGACTGCTCCTAACACCTTGAATTGCCATCTATGGAAAGAGATGCAGAAAAGGGACACTTGTGCCACCAGAGTATATCTCAAGGAGCCGCTAGGAGTTGGAATACCATGCCAATTGCCATAAGAACTGAACCAAGCGAAAGTATCTTCCGTAGACAACTGAAGACTTGGCTGTTCACAAAAACTGATTAAAATACAGCTCGACGGGTCTTGCAGTGGGCAGCAGCAGTTTCACTAGCTATGTCTCAGCGCGGGGACACACCGGGCGGTGTAGCCATGCGCTCTACAAATGAATAAATAAATAAATAAATAAACTAGGTTAAGCCATCTTTGTGAAACCCCTACCAGCCAGCTGTGCTTTAAAAAATGGGTGAACAAAACCATGAAATCGCTCTCCTTGCCAGAGGAGAAGGATACTTTAGCCAGAAGAACTCATTCATGGCTAGTTTTGAACAACTACAGAACGGCCACCTCTCTGCCATACCTTCATGCTGGATACAGCAATAATGTTAAAGAACAGTTTCTGAAATACCCCCTTGGTGTACTTCCCTCACAGGTACACCTACCCCGTGGCAGAGGAACACAGGTTTGAGCAGCTGCTCCCTATGTAATGAAGGCACAAAGGACTTCCCACTTTTAATATGTACCTGTAAGGAACTAACAAATGAGCAGAGACTACTTTTAAAAGCAACTCTCAATCAAAGAGGAATTCGTACACGAAGGCAAGCCATGCTGGCTTGCTTTTCCCCAGGTGACCCACAGCTGAACTGCTGCCTAGTGAAGTTTCTAAAAAAGGTGGAAGGGAGAATGGCAGCAATGCTTACACTGCCGGGGCCTGAGGATTCCTCTTGACTTTTTTATGAACCTCCTGCTTTACATTTAAATTTTGTCACTCCTGCACTTCCCTAACATCCAATTTACTGTAATCCTGCATAAATCAAAGAAGAGATGGACCAGATGGAGGGGGGGGGTATTTTAAATTAATTATTGAAGTTATTTGCATCCAGGACAGTTTTTATTGGTATTTGACCTGTATACAAGTGGAGCTATTTTTAATTTCTGCACGATTAGTATAACTCTTTGGTTGTTGCACACGGACTAATCGCTGTCTTATTTGTTTTAATCACTTTATTACCTGGCCCTCGCGGCTCAGTATACATTAATTGAAAACCCAGAGGAGTTGGGAAATTCTCAGCAATCAACATAGTTCACAAGTGATAACGCTGATTCTTATCTTATCATCTCTAAGAATCTTCAGGTCACCAGGATCTTTTTACCTGCTGAATAGTGTGAAGGGAAGAAAATCTTTTTCAGTTATGCAATCATTTCTTCTTCAATCTGGTTTTCCTACAAAGACCACTGACTCCGAATTCAGTTTCGTGGGTTTATTACAGCCAAGAATAACTGCACGTGCAAGAACCTCAACACGAGATTAAAGAAATAAATGGGCACTAATACAAATAGCATCCTACGCAGGAGTCTCATCCGGCTCAGGATGAGAAGAATCGTTAACTCCAGAATTATTAGACAAGCAATAACAACTCCAATCTCTATGTTATTCCTCATTTATCTAAACAAGCAGAAAACCCCTTGACTGTCCCTACTCTACTCTAAGATGACATACCTACTGAACGAATTTCCCAGGCAAGAGTAAGTAAAAGGTGTCAGCTGTGAAGACTTCCTAAGAAGTACACTCACTTGGGGGCAGATTTACAATTCCTGGCGCATCCCTGCAAATCAGCAGGGATGCGCCAGGAAACTTACGACACGCATCACCATCCTTGCGCCACCACTGATGCGCCGCATTTACAATGCGGCGCATCATGGCGCAAGGAAATGCAGATGCGTGTCGCATCTGCCGTCGTAACGTTGGCGCAGTGCTGGAGTTGTGTCGCTGGCGCGACGCAACTCCAGCACTGTGCCGACCTGGCCTATCTTGCACATGGTGCGTCACACCTTACGCCTGCTTCATGCAGGCGCAAGGTTTAGACGCACCGGGGTCGGAAAAGTGACTGAGTGAAATCTAGTAGATTTCACTCAGCCACTTTTGCGAGGCGTTCCTGCGCCGGAACGCCCCCTGCTCGGGAACGCCCACATGAAACCTGACGCAGGTTTCATGTGGCGCAGGCTTTACAAGCGTGACGCATCTCCCTAGATGCGTCACGTTGTAACTACCCCGCAGCATGGCGCTGGCTTTACGCCGCTGTTGCGTCACAGAAGTGACGCAACGGCGGCGCTAAAGTGGCGCAGGGGGCTTGTAAATCTGCCCCTTAGTACTTAAGCTCAGATTTAAGATGCTCCTTCACCAAATCCCTCTCTGTCTTTCTCTCTGGTCTCTCCTACCTCTTCTCTGCCCTCCACCCTCGGGGCACTATCCCTAATACAAAACCCAATACAATTGAACACGCCTTTTGTCATGCCTCTTTGGCCAGGTCTTCTTCCTTGTACTTTTCCATCGAAACGGTTACTTCATCTTGGACGGTTGCGATGACCTTGAGTCCCAGGCACCTTCTCAGCTGAAAGTATCATCCCTAAATTCCATTGCACTCCCATTTCCATGCCTCCCATCGCTCTAACTTGTGAAACAAAGAGCCAGTCTTTAACTAACGAGGCATGTGTCCTTGCACCTGCAACAGAAGATACGTTCAACAGAAACCCTCTACTGTGCTAATTAAATCTACTGTCGGTGCCCAGAGAGCCTTTCCAAGAGAACCTTCTCTGCCTGCAAAATAAGCTAACATAAGAACAAACAGGCCTTTCTCTGGCGTATATGCAGTCAGGCCTTTACACAATTTAAACACACAAATCTTAATCACTTCTATAAGCATTGGTTCATTACATTCATATGCGAAAAGTGAACTACATGTGCAACTTAATATGGTACACGTTTAAACTACTGCATCTCGATTACACATGGGCTGATTCATCTATGCATTATTTTACACACGATTCAGTTAAGCATTACATTTGCAGGATTAGAATAGCACAATTACATTTCTTATTCATTCTAATAACTGCGGTTTATAACTACATTTTGCTGGCCATTCATTGATATATAGCTGGATATATGCGGGCTATCAGTGATTATGATGCACCCCTACAAATTTCACAAGAACATGGCGCTCTATCAGTTCCCCCCTTTGATGACTTCTGTCATCACATTTTATTCAACTCCCTTGAAGAAAGAACCGACCTAAACAGAACTCGTTGCCATTCTCCCTGGTCTGTGATTCTCCATTCTCTTGAGTCTCTGATATTGACTGTCCTGCAGTCTAGCCATTCTCGTCTCATTTTCTCTCAGAGCTCTCTCAACTCGGCCTGCTCGATACCACTTGTAAGCTTTGATCAGACCCCACAGGCAAACCACACAAACCACCACGATAAGGAGAGGTCTCAGAACATAGCCAAGGAATCCCTTTCCCAAATTCGCAAACCAGCTTCCCACTTGACCAAACCCTTTTCCAACCTTTTCCCAAGCTCCCTCTTCAGTCAAGTCCGCTATCTTCGTGTCAATAGTAGTGATGTTACTTATATATTTCTCCAGATCCTTGCTGTGGTCTGGTATATAAGTACAGCACTCTTGAACCCTCAATAATTTAAAGACTCCGCCCTCTTTTGCCAGTAAGACATCCAAAGCAAGGCGGTTCTGCAAAACCATTGTCCTTATCGACAACATCTCCCCTTCCACCAGTACCAACGATTTTGCGGTGTTCATCGATAGTTCGTCTATCACAGTCGCCAGTCTCCGGATCTTCACATCATTCAAGATCACTCCCAAACTTGGTATCATGGCTACAAAGATATCTCCCACTACAACCCCTGCACTCGCACCTCTTCTCACTCTTGAATGCTTTCCACCTTCCAAAAGTTCCAAATCCTCAGTATGGTAAATCTTTGGAAATATTATTCCCAAGTAACATGTACCATACCAGTTCGCAGGCAATCTCACATAGGCATTCCTTCCACACACAAAATACACCATAGGTATCACTTGTACAGGGCCCAGGAGAAAGTTCTTTGCCACATCTGCCATGGTGAAAACATGATCACACGTACTCTGTCCCACTGGAACCTTCTCATAATAGGTCTGATAACGTCTCACCCACAGCTTTCCCCTCTGCTCCATGTCCAAGGCTATAGGACCATAACTTCCCTTTGTTCGATGCAATTTTTCCTCCTCTGTCCAATCCACCGTACTATGCCCTGTGTCTCGTGTCTGTGTTAGTTTTCTATACCTGTCTTCTACCTGATCCACAAACTTTTTCTCTACGTCTGATAATGAGCACGTCAAATTATGTCGGTGGGCATATGCTGTGTCCAATTCCAAAGACGGTATGAAGAACTTCCTAAGTCTATCCTCCGACTTATAATAATCATACTTATTCAAATGTTTATAAGCGGGAACTTCAGGACGTACTGCATCGTAATTGGAAAAGAAATACTCAAACTGATCTCTTTCATAGAATATACTAAGCAACAGGCTACATGAAATTCCATATGTCAGTGGAAGATGGTGATACCTAATACCCTCATCCACTGAAGCAGGCAACTGCATACACACATAGCAATCTTTCGCATCCATCGCATCCACGTACTCGTATAGCAGCTTGGCGTAAGCATTGAGCTTGAAATCACTTCTAGACAAATCTACATGCAATCTACGACTTTCTTCTATCAGCAAAGCCTTGTTAGCTCCTATGTTTACCTCTTTTTGGCTAGGTGTAGTAGGTGTAGGAGTCCCTGGCACCCCCTGCACTGCTAGCTCATGTGGAACTGTATATGAGACTACAATTACTACGATTATAGAAACTATCACACCACCTATAAGTATGCCTACAGTCATTTTAGATCTACGATTTGGATCTCCAACCTCCATGATTTTGAAAGTTCTCAAAAAGTTCTTGGTTTCAGCAATGAACACTCAAAAGTCTTTGTCCTTCCACTCGTGACTTGCTTAACCAGCTCGAGCAACTTTGAAACCTCTGGAAATCCCCTTTTCAGCCACAGTCTTATTTACATAGTCCAGAAAAAGACTTCCCTAACTCTCGTTCCTCTTCGGTGGAAAGTCCCTAAGTTTACTCTTCTTCCACTCGGACCTAGGTTATCTTCTTCTTTAGACTTTTTATTTACAACAGGTTATATTTAATCCATGATAAGATCATTAGTAAGCACTTCCAGAACGTGATACAAAAGTTCAAGACGCAGGATTACCATTTCGTGTGAAGACGGCTCAAACCCAAAAGACGGAAATTCGAGTCGATGCAAAACCAATTGTCGGACTTTACTCAGAAGCGGGGGATTCGGAACGGTGAGGGTCAGTATTCCTTCGACCTCGAGCCCTGGCAACAACAGCACCACCTTCACTACCACATTCGGGTTCTTCCTGACCACCTGCACAGACCTCAGTCTCCCCGTACTCACTATCCCCTGCATCAGTCACTGTGTAAGTCCACTCAGGGGTAGAGTATCTCCGGTAGGGTACTCTTGTTGTTTTCGACCTTCGCCGACCCTCTTGAGTCTGCTCTTCGTCACTCGCTTCTGTTTCCGACGTTTCAGACACTGGAGCGAGATCTCTTTTGGGTGCCAACCTCAGATTCAGTCGCCTCTGTCTTTCAGGCCAACCTTCCTCAGTTCTGGTCGTTCTTCCGCCTTCCCCTGCTATACCCAGTGCACCACTTCCTCCTTCTGCTGAATCTGACTCTACTCCACCCACAGCACCACCTCTGTCTTCTGAGTCAGAGTCGAGGTTCGGGCTGTCGAAACCCCCTTCAGCTCGTTCTAGTGCACCTCCAGCTGTGTCAGCGACCCTTACAGCTTGACTTGTCCTCTCATGTGGCCCTGCCACATCAGCTGGATTTTCATTCACGAGAGGAGCTGTTTCTTCCAAGGGTGCTGAAACTCTGCGGGTATGGGAGGCATGTAAGAAATTAGAGCGCGCGTGGAGAAAGGATTATGACCCTGCGGTAAAGAAATGCTATTTGGCCGCTATTAAAAACTATCACAGAACCGTCTGCACTGCTCGAGCGGCTTACTATGCTAACGAAATAAAGCTAAGCCCTAATCCGGCCAAATGTATTTTTAAAATTCTTAAGGACCTCAGAGTAAGGAATAACTCCTCTGTTTCCGTGATTAGTTCTGAGCAACAGTGTGAAGACCTGGCAACTTTTTTGTTAACAAAGTGGATACCATCTATCGGTCCTTTTCGCAAGGGTCTCCTCCTCCGGCCGTCTGTCGTGGATCCCCTCCTCTGCATTCTTTGGCAGCTATTCCCAGTATCACGCTGGAAGTCATTGAGCAGGAAAATTAAATCTAGCTCTCCGGCCGATCCTTTAAAACCTGCCCAGTTCAGGGACTCACTGTCTCTTTTCCTGGCACCTTTGTGCCAGGTTCTCAACACCTCTTTTACTACTGCTGTGGTCCCTGTGGCGTGGAAACAAGCGAGGGTATCTCCTATTCTTAAAAAACCCTCACTTGACCAAGCACAGCTGGAAAATTTTCGGCCAATATCCCTCCTTCCTTGGGTAGCTAAGATTGCAGAGGCCCATGTCAACAACACTTTAATGAAATATCTTAACACCTATAACATCTTGGATCCTTCTCAAAATGGTTTCCGCTCTGGTCACAGTACAGAGACGGCTCTTCTGGCGGTGACAGAACATCTGCAGACCATTCTCGATTCCGGTCATACAGCGGCACTGATTCTACTTGAGCTGAGTGCCGCATTTGACACAGTTTCGCATGAGATTCTGCTACAGCGTCTGGAGGATGCCGGGGTTGTGGGCCTAGCACTAGAATGGTTCAGATCATTCCTGAGTGAGAGATCTTTTCGAGTGTCGGCCCCCCCGTTTCTTTCCCAGGCTCATTCCATCGGTCAGGGGGTACCCCAGGGCTCTGCACTGAGCCCCGCACTGTTCAATCTATATGTTCAGCCTCTTGCAACAGTGGCTTGGAATATGGGCCTCACCATGGTCTCGTATGCAGATGATACACAGCTGGTGGTGGCCCTTTCCGATGGTTCCATTCAGGGCGCTTCTAGGTTTAGGAGCGGCCTGGCCACCGTTGCAGAGTGGATGACCTTAAACTGCCTTCAGTTGAACGCTACTGTTAGAAATGGGATCTCTAGTTGGCAAGGGCTTGCACCTTTGTCCAAGTAGGGACCCTTCTTCCTAGTCAGGGTAAGGGAGTTACACTCCTAAAATAACCCCTGCTCACCCCCTTGGTAGCTTGGCACGAGCAGTCAGGCTTATCTTAGAGGCAGTGTGTAAAGCATTTGCACATAACCAACAGTAATACAGTGTAAGCACTACAAACTGACACCACACCAGTTTAGAAAAATATCCAATATTTTTATATACTCAAAGACAAGACCAATTACGACAAAAATCCACAATACAGTACTTTGAAAGTGATTACGTTGCAAGATAACTTCTTCTTTGCAGGAATAACACAAAAGCAAAGTTCGTACGAGTCGGTAGCCCCGTCCGGGTCTACCGTGATGCTGAAATACACAGAGTCCAACAGTTCCAGCCGACCGCGTCGCTACGGGCCAGCAGAGTCGTGAACAGACTCGGTCACAGTACCTTTTCTCGTTGTGGCGGGCACGGAGCATGCGAGCCGGTTGACGTTCGTCGCGGTTGCGGTGCAAAGCGGAGCGGTGCACGGTGCGGTGTCCCTCGATGCGGTGCAGGCAGCGGCTCGATGAGCGTCGTGCAGACAGAGTCGGTGAGTCCAAGGCGTGCGGTGCAGGGCGAGACGGTGTACGATGCGGTGCTGACAGGTTGCGATGCAGGCGACCAAGCCGGAGTGCGGGAGCTGGCGTCGGACAGCGGTGCGAGTCGGAGCGGTGCGTCGCAAACGTGCGAGCGGTGCCCCAAATGCGATGCGGTCACGACTGTTGAGCCAGTTGCAGCGACAGCGTTGGTCTGGTCCGGCTGGCACAGTGAAGCGATGCGATGCGAACTGCGGTGCCCACAGGTCACGGTGCAAGCAGCGGCTCGGTGGCGATGGCGTCGGACGTCGTCGTCGGCGAGACCAGGGTTGCGGTGCGAGATGCGGACGGTGCGGTCTGCGGTGCAGACAGGACACCGGGCCTGCGATGGAGTCGGTTGACAGAGTCGGTTGCGGTTCCCTTCCTCTGTGGCAACTGAAACAGCGTTCCAGAAGCAGTAACCAGAGGCTTGTGAAGTCTTTGCAGTCCCTGAGACTTCTTAACAGGAGGCCAGCTCGGTTTCAGGCCCTTGGAGATACTCAGCACAAGTTTGTAGAAAGTTCAGTCCAGTCCTTTCACTGCCCAAGACAGAAGCAGCAACTGCAGGCCAACCCAACAACGCAGTCACTCAGCAAAGGGGCAGTACTCCTCCTAGCAGCTCTCCAGCTCTTCTTCTTGGCAGGTTCCTTGATTCCAGCGAGATCTAAATTCATGGGGCCAGGGCCCCAATATTTATATCCCAAATTCCTTTGTTCTCTGAAGGCAGAGAGGCCTTTGCCTGGCCCAAGCAGTTCTGGTCAGTCTTGGAGCACTTTGTTGACAAGCCTCCGTATTTCCTTTCAGGGTGCAGGCCAGGGACATCAGACGCACCACAGGAGGTGGAGCCAGCATTGTGGAGGGAAGGCCCAGCCCTATTCAGGTCCCAGGTGTACTCCTCCCACCCATCTACATGTAGATCTTGCTATTCAGCCCTGTGCTGACTCACCCTGTCTCCTGGCATCCCCCAGCCCCTGTCACTCACACTCCAGACAAGGAATACACAACCTAGCAGAGGCAGGCTTGGATGGTTAGACAAGAAAATACCCACTTTCTAAAAGTGGTATTTTCGAACACGGAATGTTAAAACCAACTTCACTAAAAGATGCATTTTATCATTCTGAGTCCAGGCATACTAAACTCGAATTTCTACCATGTTCCCGGGGTCAGTTAGGATTATAAGCTGTAATAATCAAAACTGCCCATTCTGGCCTATGGGGAACAGGTAGCCTTGCAATAGTGAAAAACGAAGTAGGCTGTATTTCACTATCAGGACATGCCACACACACCAGGGCATGTCCTACCTTTCACATACAATGCACCCTGCCCACAGGGGTACCTTGGGCCTACCTTAGGGGTGACTAACATGTAGAAAAGGGAAGGTTTAGGGACTTGAAAGTGTGTGCATTTGCCAAGTCGACATGGCAGCCCCAGGCTGCACGCAGACTCTGCAATGGCAGGCCCGAGTTACACTTTACGGGCTGTAAGCGTGGGTGGCACAATCCAGTGCTGCAGCCCACCAACAGCATTTGATCTATAGGCCCTGGCACTCACAGTGCACTTTACTAGGGACTGACACATAGATCAAATAGGCCAATCATGGAAATACCAATCCATACATATTTTATACAGGAGCACTTGCACTTTCCCCCTGGACAGCAGTGAGGAAAGTGCGCAGAATCATTACACCAGCAAAAACAGAGTCAAAACCAGGAGGTCAGAAAGCAAAAAGTCAGGGGAAACACGCCAAAAGTTGCCAAGTCTAACACATGTCCCCTCCAGCTGAAAGTAGGGAGAACTACCCAACCCCATTGGAGTTCTCTTCACTAAGGCGGAAGAACCTGGACAGACCATCTGCGTTGGCGTGTTCTGTACCAGGACGGTGTTTCACCGTAAAGTCCATTCCCTGTAGGGAGATGGACCACCTCAGCAGTTTTGGATTCTCACCCCTCATTTGCATCAACCATCTGAGGGGCCTGTGGTCTGTCTGAACCCGGAAGTGAGTCCCAAACAGGTATGGTCTCAGCTTCTTCAGTGCCCAGACCACAGCAAAAGCTTCCCTTTCTATGGCACTCCACCTCTGTTCCCTGGGGAGTAGTCTCCTGCTAAGGAAGACTACAGGCTGATCCAGGCCCTCTTCGTTCAGTTGTGAGAGCACCGCTCCCACACCATGCTCTGAAGCGTCAGTCTGCACGACGAATTCCTTGGAGAAGTCAGGTGCCTTGAGCACGGGCGCCGTGCACATGGCTGCCTTCAGGGCATCAAAAGCTTTCTGGCAGGACTCAGTCCAGATCACTTTCCTGGGCTGCTTCTTAGAAGTCAGCTCTGTTAAGGGGGCAACGATGGTGCCATAGCCCTTAACAAATTTCCTATAGTAGCCGGTGAGACCTAAGAAGGCCCTCACCTCTGTCTGGGTCTTGGGGGGCTCCCAAGCCAGAATGGTGTCAATCTTGGGTTGTAGGGGCGCCACCTGGCCGCTTCCTACCTGGTGTCCCAAGTACACCACAGAACCCTGCCCGATCTGGCACTTACTGGCCTTGATCGTGAGGCCTGCACCTTGCAGAGCCCTCAACACTTTCTCAAGGTGCTGTAAATGTTCTTCCCAGCTGGAACTGAACACAGCAATGTCATCCAGGTAGGCGGCACTGAAATCCTCCAGCCCAGCCAACACCTGATTGACCAACCTCTGAAAGGTGGCAGGGGCATTCTTCAACCCAAAGGGCATCACCCGGAATTGGTAATGACCTTCTGGGGTTGAGAATGCTGATCTCTCCTTGGCCCCATCGGTTAAGGCAATCTGCCAGTACCCAGACGTTAAATCAAACGTGCTGAGGAACCGGGCAGCTCCCAACCGATCAATGAGCTCATCAGCTCTGGGGATGGGGTGCGCGTCAGTCCTGGTGACGGCATTGAGCCCACGGTAGTCCACACAAAACTGGAGTTCTGGAGTGGCACCGAGCGCAGCAGCCTTTGGGACCAAGACCACTGGGCTGGCCCAAGGACTGTTGGAGGGCTCAATCACCCCTAACGCCAACATCTTAGAGACCTCCTCCTTGATGCTGGCCCTGACCCGGTCAGTCAACCTGTACATTTTGTGCTTTACAGGAGGGCTGTCACCAGTGTCCACGTCATGGGTACACCAGTGAGTAACACCGGGGGTCAGAGAGAACAGTGGGGCGAACTGTCCCAACAACTGGTGACAGTCCCCCTGCTGCTCCTGAGTCAGTGTAGGGGAGAGGATCACACCTTCCACTGACCCATCATGCTCCTTGGTAGACAGGAGGTCAGGGAGAGGCTCACTCTCCTCTTCCACCCCATCATCTGTCGCCAAGAGCATACTCACTTTGAACCTCTCGAAGTGGTGCTTGAGGCGGTTCACGTGAAAGACCCTCAAAGGGTTCCTTGGAGCCTGCAAATCCACCAGGTAGGTGACGTCACTTTTGCGCTCCACCACCTCATATGGCCCAGTCCACTTGTCCTGCAAGGCACAAGGTTCCACTGGGGCCATGACCCACACTTTTTGCCCAGGTTGAAATTCGACCAGAGTGGCATTCTGGTCATACCACCTCTTCATTTCTTCCTGGCTTGCTTCTAGGTTCGCCTGAGCGAGTTTCCTGAAGCGGGCAGTTTGGTTTCTAAAGGCCAGCATGTAGCTAAACACATCCTGGGGAGTTTTCCTGGGAGCTGCCTCCCAGCCTTCCTTTACCAAACTCAGAGGTCCTCTGACAGGGTGGCCATACAGGAGCTCAAAGGGGCTGTACCCAAGAGACTTCTGAGGCACCTCCCTGTATGCAAAGAGTAGGCATGGCAAGAGGACGTCCCACTTACGCCTCATGGGTTCTGTTAGACCCTTGATCATGCCTTTCAAGGTCTGGTTGAATCTCTCCACCAGACAGTTTCCTTGTGGGTGGTAAGGAGTGGTGAACTTGTAGGTTACACCACACTCCTTCCACAGGGATGTCATATACTTGGATATGAAATTGGTCCCCCTATCAGAAACCACCTCTCTGGGTAATCCCACACGGGAAAAGATCCCCATTAACGCCCGGCCCACCACTGGCGCCGTCGTTGTCCGGAGAGGTATTGCCTCAGGGTACCGGGTGGCATGGTCCACCAAGACCAGGATGTACCTGTTGCCCATGGCTGTCTTGGGATCCAGTGGCCCCACAATATCCATCCCTACCCTTTCAAAGGGTGTTCCAACAACAGGAAAAGGTTGGAGAGGAGCTTTGACCTTCCTCCCACTCTTACCACTTGCCTGGCAAGTTTGGCAAGACCTACAGTGTGCATCTGACTGCCTTCGCATTTGGGGCCAAAAGAAGTGGGTGACAAGCCTGTCAAAGGTCTTGTCCTGCCCCAAATGTCCTGCCAAAGGCATGTCATGAGCCAGACCCAGTAGGAAGGTCCTGAAGCGCTGGGGTACCACCAGCACACGGGCTGACCCAGGCTCAGCAACCTTAGGCTCACTGTATAGGAGACCATTCTCCCAGTAGATCAGATGTGACCCGGACTGATTACCAGCTGCCTGGTCTGCAGCCTGCCGCCGCAGACCCTCCAGAGTAGGGCACTCGTTCTGCTCCCTGCAGAACTCCTCCCTGGTGGGACCCCCTTCTTGCTGCCAATGGGTCAGCTCAGAGATGTCTCCCAGTTCGGCTACCTGCTCCCCTGTAGGCACCGGGCGTCCCCTCGAGGTCCGCCTCCTCCCGGTCCGTGGGAACTTCGGGGGCCGGTTTCCTGCGCCCCCTGCCCTTCCTTCTTGGCAGGGACTTGGGCCACTGTTCCAGGCTCCAAGTCCTCTTGATCACCCTTCCTGGCTGCCATTGACCGAGTAGACACGCATTCCCACTCTGGCAACCCAAGCATCTCCAAGTGAGACCTGAGCTCAACATCCTTCCATAAGGACTGCTCCAGGTCGTTACCTAGCAGACAATCTACAGGCATGGTGGGGCTCACAACCACCCTCAAGGGACCTGAGACCCCCCCCATTCAAAGGGAACCTGCGCCACCATACACTGGCGCTCAGAGTTGTCTACAGCAACTACTTGGTGGAATGCCCCTGGGACTACCTGCTTCTCAGAGACCAGGTGACACCGGACTGAGGTCACACTGGCTCCAGTATCTCTGAGAGCCTCTACCCTGTTCCCATTGATGGTCACCCAGGTGCTATATTTCTTTGTGTTAGGGGGCACCTGGTTTCCTGGGACCATCTCACTGTCCCCTAGTGAGACAAGGGTCATTTCTGCGGGATCCCCACCCTCCTGTGGGCACCCCTCCTCCCCAAGCGTTACACTAGCCAACACTTTGGACTGTCCACCGGTGGGTGGCTGTGGCCCCTTTGGGCACTTGGGGTCCCCCTTAAAGTGACCAACCTGGTCACATGCATAACACTTGCGGGGGCCGGTCTCAACAGGCTTTCCTGTAGAGACCCCTTTCTTCTTATCACCGGGGGCTGGGAACCTTTACCCTGGGTACTAGTTTGGGGCCCTTTAGAGAACTCCTGTGCTTTACCCTTGTCCCCCCACCTTTCTGCTGGGGACCCTGCCCACCTTTGGCTGAGTCTCCCCCAAACGCTTTCTTGTGGACCCTGGTACTCACCCAGCAGTCCGCCTCCATAGCAAGCTTCCTGGGGTCAGCTAGCTTACTATCAACTAGGTGCTGGCGCAGATCTGCAAAACATAGACTAGACAAGTGCTCCCATGCAATCAAATTGTAGAGCCCCTGAAAATCTGTTACATTACTGCCCTTCACCCAACCATCCAGCGACCTACAGAACATATCCACACATTCCAACCAAGTGTTGGCCTCAGACTTTTACTGGACCTAAACTGATCCCTGTACTTTTCAGGTGTGAGCCCATATCTAGTGAGGAGAGCATCTTTCATGTCAGCATAGGTGAGGTCCTGCCCCTTACCCAAAGCTATCAGAGTATCCCTAGCTTCCTCTGGAAAGAGAGGCCACAACCCCGCTCCCCAGTTCCTCTCAGGGACCCCATTCATATGAATAGACGACTCGTACCCTTGAAACCACCTTTGTATGTCATCACCCTTTTTGTACTCTTTACCTACATTCTTGGGGATGTGTACAATCCTGTCTGTGTGTGCTGAAGAATTGCTGCCACCATCTAAACCGGATCTACTCTTTAGTTCCAGCTCCTTGATCATTCTCTCATGATCTAGTATCATTTTCCTTTCCTCCATGGCTATTCTTTTCTCTTCCCTCTCACTTTCTATTCTGAGTTTCTCCAATTCAAACCTCCTTACTTCCCGCCTGTCCTCCAGCTCCTCTGGGGACAAACTATTGCTGCCTGGCCTGGAGGGTTCCCCCCTCCCAAAAGCACATCCACCCTAGGAACAGGCTCCTCCACCTCTCCATTGAGATCACCAGGTTGCCCACTGGCACCTCTGGCTGCTACCCAGGCCCTCAGCGCCTTTTGTAGCTCATCCTTCCTGGTGAGGCCTCTGACCTGGACTTTCAGGTTCTTGCAAATCGATTTTAACTCCTTGACACTGTAGGCTTCCAATCGATCCTCCTCAAAGGCAATTTCTACTGATGCAATTGATGATACTATTGATTCAGGCATGTTGAAGTAGCAAGTTCAAACTGGCAAGATCAAAAATAGGCCAAAAAGAAAAAGAACCTGTATGTGGTACGTAATGGTCTGCGATATGGTAGTAGTGCACACTAATCACTGTAAGTCAAGTGCAAACACAAGTCCAATCCTCACCGCTGACAACCAATGTTAGAAATGGGATCTCTAGTTGGCAAGGGCTTGCACCTTTGTCCAAGTAGGGACCCTTCTTCCTAGCCAGGGTAAGGGAGTTACACTCCTAAAATAACCCCTGCTCACCCGCTTGGTAGCTTGGCACGAGCAGTCAGGCTTATCTTAGAGGCAGTGTGTAAAGCATTTGCACATAACCAACAGTAATACAGTGTAAGCACTACAAACTGACACCACACCAGTTTAGAAAAATATCCAATATTTTTATATACTCAAAGACAAGACCAATTACGACAAAAATCCACAATACAGTACTTTGAAAGTGATTACGTTGCAAGATAACTTCTTCTTTGCAGGAATAACACAAAAGCAAAGTTTGTACGAGTCGGTAGCCCCGTCCGGGTCTACCGCGATGCTGAAATAAGCAGAGTCCAACAGTTCCAGCCGACATCGTCGCTACGGGCCAGCAGAGTCGTGAACAGACTCGGTCACAGTACCTTTTCTCGTTGTGGCGGGCACGGAGCGTGCGAGCCGGTCGGCGCTCTTCGCGGTTGCGGTGCAAAGCGGAGCGGTGCAAGGTGCGGTGTCCCTCGATGCGGTGCAGGCAGCGGCTCGATGAGCGTCGTGCAGACGGAGTCGGTGAGTCCAAGGCGTGCGGTGCAGGGCGAGACGGTGTACGATGCGGTGCTGACAGGTTGCGATGCAGGCGACCAAGCCGGAGTGCGGGAGCTGGCATCAGACAGCGGTGCGAGTCGGAGCGGTGCGTCGCAAACGTGCGAGCGGTGCCCCAAATGTGATGCGGTCACGACTGTTGAGCCAGTTGCAGCGACAGCGTCGGTCTGGTCCGGCTGGCACAGTGAAGCGATGCGATGCGAACTGCGGTGCCCACAGGTCACGGTGCAAGCAGCAGCTCGGTGGCGATGGCGTCGGACGTCGTCGTCGGTGAGACCAGGGTTGCGGTGCGAGATGCGGACGGTGCGGTCTGCGGTGCAGACAGGACACCGGGCCAGCGATGGAGTCGGTTGACGGAGTCGGTTGCGGTTCCCTTCCTCTGTTGCAACTGAAACAGCGTTCCAGAAGCGGTACCCAGAGGCTTGTGAAGTCTTTGCAGTCCCTGAGACTTCTTAACAGGAGGCCAGCTCGGTTTCAGGCCCTTGGAGTTACTCAGCACAAGTTTGTAGAAAGTTCAGTCCAGTCCTTTCACTGCCCAAGACAGAAGCAGCAACTGCAGGCCAACCCAACAACGCAGTCACTCAGCAAAGGGGCAGTACTCCTCCTAGCAGCTCTCCAGCTCTTCTTCTTGGCAGGTTCCTTGATTCCAGCGAGATCTAAATTCATGGGGCCAGGGCCCCAATATTTATATCCCAAATTCCTTTGTTCTCTGAAGTAAGAGAGGCCTTTGCCTGGCCCAAACCAGTTCTGGTCAGTCTTGGAGCACTTTGTTGACAAGCCTCCGTATTTCCTTTCAGGATGCAGGCCAGGGACATCAGACGCGCCACAGGAGGTGGAGCCAGCATTGTGGAGGGAAGGCCCAGCCCTATTCAGGTCCCAGGTGTACTCCTCCCACCCATCTACATGTAGATCTTGCTATTCAGCCCTGTGCTGACTCACCCTGTCTCCTGGCATCCCCCAGCCCCTGTCATTCACACTCCAGACAAGGAATACACAACCTAGCAGAGGCAGGCTTGGATGGTTAGACAAGAAAATACCCACTTTCTAAAAGTGGTATTTTCGAACACGGAATGTTAAAACCAACTTCACTAAAAGATGCATTTTATCATTCTGAGTCCAGGCATACTAAACTCGAATTTCTACCATGTTCCCGGGGTCAGTTAGGATTATAAGCTGTAATAATCAAAACTGCCCATTCTGGCCTATGGGGAACAGGTAGCCTTGCAATAGTGAAAAACGAAGTAGGCTGTATTTCACTATCAGGACATGCCACACACACCAGGGCATGTCCTACCTTTCACATACAATGCACCCTGCCCACAGGGGTACCTCGGGCCTACCTTAGGGGTGACTAACATGTAGAAAAGGGAAGGTTTAGGGACTTGCAAGTGTGTGCACTTGCCAAGTCGACATGGCAGCCCCAGGCTGCACGCAGGCTCTGCAATGGCAGGCCCGAGTTACACTTTACGGGCTGTCTGCGTGGGTGGCACAATCCAGTGCTGCAGCCCACCAACAGCATTTGATCTATAGGCCCTGGCACTCACAGTGCACTTTACTAGGGACTGACACATAGATCAAATAGGCCAATCATGGAAATACCAATCCATACATATTTTATACAGGAGCACTTGCACTTTCCCCCTGGACAGCAGGGAGGAAAGTGCGCAGAATCATTACACCAGCAAAAACAGAGTCAAAACCAGGAGGTCAGAAAGCAAAAAGTCAGGGGAAACACGCCAAAAGATGCCAAGTCTAACAGCTACTAAAACAGAGGTACTGCTGGTGGGGATGGACAGGAGCCTCTGGAGTGAGCAATGGTGGCCGAATGTACTTGGCAGTACCCCCACCCCTAAGTTGGTGGTCAAGAACCTGGGGGTATGGATGGATTCTACCCTTAGCTTTCAAGAGCATACCAAAAAGGTTGCGGGTACTTGCTTTGGCCTCTTGCGGGGACTTAGGCCTCTGTTGAGGTTCTTTTATCCACCTACGCGTCAGCTGATTGTTCAATCAGCCATTTTGTCCAGACTAGACTATGCTAGTTCGCTCCTTTTGGGGGCTAATCAGGCTGAGGTAATGCGACTGCAGCGTGTTCAAAACGCTGCCACCAGAGCCCTGTTGGGGCTCCCACATAACTGTCCCTCTACTGGTGCCATCCGGAGGTTACATTGGCTCCCAGTGGCCAAGCGGATTCAATTTAAGGCTCTCTGCTTATCTTTTAAGATCTTGAAACTTGCTTCGCCCAGCCTCCTGGCTAACTTATTAGCCCCGTACGCCCCCACTCGCCTGCTGCGATCCCTGGGGCAGCATTTGGTAATTGTCCCCCGTGTGAAGCGCCTTCGGGCCGGGGGTCGATCTTTCCGTTACTTGGCTGCCAAGCTATGGAATTCTTTGCCTCCTCAGATCCGCAGCCTGGATCGCATGTTGGACTTTAGGAAAGCAATTAAAACTTTCCTTTTTCCCTCTGTTTAGTCCTTCTTGTCCTTCTGCATTTTCCTTATGCCTATCTGCTCTGTTCTTGGCTCTTTTCCTTCTGACACTGGCAGCGCCGGGACGCCTCTTTGCTGGGGCAGCTGTGCGCTATATAAACTCAGATAACATAACATAACATAACATGTACCCAGTTCGGCAATCCTCCACACTTCACTGCTGTATTCGTTACCAGTATCACCTGGTACGGGCCTCGCCACCGAACATCCAAACAGCTCTTCCTCACGTGCTTTCGGACAAGCACCCAGTCGCCTGGACACAGGTCGTGGCACAGATCACTCGAGGCCGGAACAGCTGCAGCTTGCACCTGCTGGGACACAGAACGGACCACATCAGATAGTCCTTTACAGTAATCGAGAATCAAGTCATCAGTGATGTTAATCAAAGCTGTAGCTGGTACTGCTGGCAACCGCATTGCCCTTCCCATTAATATCTCTTGGGGGGACAATGCGGTCCTCCTATCTGGGACACTTCGCATGCTCATCAGTACAAGCGGCAAAGCGTCAGGCCATTTCAGGGACGTTGATGAACACATTTTTGCCATCCGGGCTTTCAAAGTTCCATTGACCTGTTCCACCATCCCAGAAGCCTCTGGTCGGTAACTGCAATGGAGTCTCTGATCAACATTCAATGCGGCACAAAGTAACTTCATGATTTCACTGTGGAAATGTCTTCCTCTATCTGATTTCAAAGAGGTTGGGATCCCGAATCTCGGGATGACCTCCCTCAACAATAACTTAGCCACTGTGAGAGTGTCACACCTGCGTGTCGGGTAAGCCTTCACCCACCGTGAGAATACACATACCAGCACCAAGATGTATCTCAACCCATTGCACTTAGGCATTTCCACGAAGTCTAACTGTATCCTATTGAAGGGCCCTCCTGACCTCCCAATGTGACTCAAGGTGACTACTGTTTTCTTTCCAGCATTCATCTGCTGACACGTGACACACCTCTGACATACTCTTTCAGCCATTGCACGAAATCGTGGATTATACCACGTCTGTCTAAACACACGCATCATTGCATCTCTACCAAGGTGTGCCGATCCATGTATCAGTCTCGCCATCGGACTCAGCAGATTCTCTGGTAATACAGCTCTCCCATCACTGGAGACCCAAACATCCACATCCCCTCTTTCGCACCCTGCTTTGATCCATCCATTCCGTTCCTGATCTGAAACTTCATCCTGCAGTCGCTTGAGCTCTTCCCAAGTGTCTGCCATGGCCAACATCATGTTGAGCTCGGTTCTTTCTTGGCTCTCTCCTGTGTAACCTTCTGTAAATATGCATCCCTGTTCTGCACAGAAGCGGGCAACTTCGTCCGCATAATTATTTCCCAAAGACACAAAATCCTCCCCCTTCCTGTGTGCAGTGCACTTTACAACTGCGATTTCCTTCGGACATTGCAATGCATCTAACAGTTGTCTTACATATTCTCCATTCCTAATGGGTGAGCCAGATGATGTCAAAAATCCCCTCTGGGACCACAGCTGTCCGAAGTCATGAACCACACCAAACCCATACTGACTGTCCGTGTAAATCGTGATTCGAATTCGATCAGCGGCCAAACAGGCACGAGTCAAAGCAATGATTTCAGCTACCTGCGCGGAGCGTACTCCTTCTAGGCAGGCAGCCTCAACCACCCCGGAAATGGTACATACAGCAAACGCTGCTCTTAGTTGACCGACACTGTCTCTTAGGCATGAACCATCGACAAAGAAAATTTCATCTGGGTCCATCAGTGGTTCATCGACAATGTCAGGTCTTGGTTTGGTGCAAAGTTCAGTCACGTCAAGACAATCATGGTCCGCACAATCTTCATCATCTACATTCGGTATGGGCATTAATGTCGCAGGGTTTAAGACAGAGCACCTTTTCAGAGTCACATTCTCTGCGGCGAGTATGACTTGCTCATACCTTGTTAACCTGTTATTCGTTAGGTGCTGAGTCTTAGTCCTGGTCATCAACAATTCAACCGAGTGTGGCACATATACAGTCAAAGGATGACCCATTACAATGCTTTCACATCTTTCAATGCTGACACCTGTTGCAGCAACGGATCTTAGACATCCGGGCAACGCAGAAGCTACTGGATCTAGAGTAGCTGAAAAGTAGGCAACTGGTCTAACGGACACCTCCATGGTTCTGAGCTAAGACTGCTAATGCACATCCTTCTCTCTCACAACAGAACAGTGAAAAGGCCTTGTTGTAATCAGGCATTCCCAGAGCTGGGGCACTACACAACTCCTCTCTCAGTTATAGGAATGACATCAAGCACTCCTCGTCCCATGGTACCGGATCACTCACATCCTTGTGCGTAAGCCTCTGTAAAGGCTTTGCTCTCAAGGAAAAACTAGGTATCCACTTCCGACAATAGCCAACCATTCCCAAAAACATCCTGACTTCCCTCGGTGTGGTAGGCACTGCCATGTTCATTATTGCCTCAATTCGGTCTGGTGACACCTTCCTCTTGCCTTTTTCTAATCTGTGTCCCAAGTACTGTACCTCATTCAAACAGTACTGCAACTTATTTGGAGACAC
Source organism: Calotriton arnoldi (assembly GCA_963921515.1). Classification (NCBI taxonomy): domain Eukaryota; kingdom Metazoa; phylum Chordata; class Amphibia; order Caudata; family Salamandridae; genus Calotriton; species Calotriton arnoldi. The sequence continues at coordinate 416,907 of CAWUFW010004821.1, forward strand.
CTTGTGCCCGTTCTCTGCTAAATGGTTCAACAGGGCTACCGTGTCTATCCTGCAAGCATCTTCCGTTTCTGAGGCAACAAGCAAATCGTCTCTGTATTGCACGAGAACTGAGTTCTGCGGCAATACGAGACTCTCAAGATTCTTTTTCAGGATCTGATTAAAAATCGATGGACTTTCTGTATACCCTTGAGGGATACGACACCACGTTAACACACGATTTTCCAGCCGGAACGCAAAAAGAAATTGGCTTTCCTCATGGAGCGGTATCGAGAAGAATGCTTGACACAAGTCAATGACAGTAAACCACTCGGCTTCGCATGGTATCTGAAACAGTATCACTGATGGATTCGGTACCACTGGACAACAAGGGACCACTATCGTGTTGACCTTTCGCAGGTCCTGCACGATCCTGAATTTCCCGCTCGGTTTTGTAGTCCCATAATAGGTGAATTACAGGGACTACCTCTGATCTCCTTCAGAATGCCTTTTTTGATGAAAGTCTCGATTACAGGTTTAATCCCTGCGATCGTTTCAGGCGACAGATTGTACTGAGGCGTTCTAGGGAACTCAACATTCTGTTTCACCTCGATCTGCACAGGTTCAACCCCTTTGATTAGTCCTATCTCTTCTCCTGTGAAGTCCCACACCTCAGGTGACACGGTATCTCTCAAATCCGGTGGAAGTTCCTCCACGGTCACCATTGGATACAAGTCTATACACAGATGCTGATTAGCAACTTTAAAAGTAGCATCATCATCCCTCGTCTGAACCTCCACTCCCTTAGGCGTGCAATAAATCGTGCAGTTCAACTTACATAACAGATCTCTTCCCAGAAGACGAACTGGACTCATATCGCACACCACAAACTGATGTCTAGTTTGGAAGGAACCTATCCTCACTGGAATTGGTTCGGTCAGTGGGCTGTTTATTCTTTTGTTCGCCACTCCAACAACTTGGATCGATTGTCCCGAGAGGGGTAGGTTGGGGACTACTGCTGATCTTACAGTAGACCGGGTAGCACCAGTGTCAACCAAAAGCGTGGTAGGATGACCATCAATGTCTGCCTCCACAAAAGGTCCTCTCTGGTCTACCTCCAAGACTGCTCCAAGTGTGCAGTCTTCCTCCCCCCTCAGGCACCGCCAGGATAACGGGTCTGGGCTATAATCATCATACCCTTCGAAAAGGGGCATCTGCTGGTAAGTTCGTATTCCCTGCGAGATCCTTGGTGGCTGGGGGACCGATACTTGTGGGTTATATGTCCCCCCTTTCATCGATCTGGGCTTCATCACAGTGTTGACTACCTCCGGCACAGGTGCCTGAACCCCTTCTACCTCCTGCTGCACTTGGTTGGCTGGGTTCAAAGGGCACTCGTGCTTCCAATGCCCGATCTGGTGACAAAGATGACACGCAGTGGTCTTCTTCAGTGTCGCCACATCCACCCCCGTCTTGGGATCAATGGGTTTCCCTCTTCCCTGTCCTTGCCCATTCTGGTTCCCTTGGTAATTTCCTTGTCTTCTTCCTAAGGTCCCTCCACTAGGCTGGCCCTGAGCTGTCTGCATCTGAACGAGCATCAATTTGTCCTTTAGCTTACGATGCTTCGAGTCCACCTCATCGCTACAATACCTCGCATACCGCAAGATTTCATCTACCGGCTTGTTCTGCCAACAGATCAAATGGTGCTGTATCATGAGGCTGACTTCTGGTCTCAGGCCTAGCACAAACTTTGAGACAAACTGTCCCATATCCTTGGGGTCTAATGCATCTAATCCGCTATACTGTTTAAAAGCTTGCAAAAGTCTTTCATAGTATTCGTGCACCGTTTCTTTAGGTTCCTGCACAGTTCGGTCTATCTTAACCCAATCTATGTCTTGAGGCGAAATCTTCAGTTTCAACCATGTAATCACTTGCTCAAACTTTTTCATAACAAGGGGTGACGGACCATTCGTGACAGCATCCCTTTCAGGTTCAAAGGTCGGCCACTCAACGGCGATTTTGCAAGCTGTCCACAAATCTCCCGGCACCACTATGTCAAACAAGGTGTTCAAATCAGTCCACAGCACCTTCGAAATTTTAACAAACCGCTCAACCTGTTTCTACCACTCTACGGGTTTCTCCCTCAGCCGAGGAAAGTCATTTGTAAATGCAGCCAAGTCACCTCTACTCCACGGCACATGCACGTACCCTCCGTTCTGTACTTCCCGTAAAGGAAAGTTTCCAACAGCCGTCGCCCCCCCCCCCCCGGAGGCGGCGTTTCTCCCACAATTTTCTTTGCTATTTTCTTCTTTGACCACCTTTCCTCCCATTTGTCCAACAAGTTCCATATCCGCATCCCTACAATCAGATCTTTAGTATGCGTCCTTAATCCTGTGATCCTTTTCTCCTCCAGTTCCTGATCACTATATTGCAACCTATGTGGTCCTTGCAATGTTTTTGTTTTATTCAAGTCTACCTCATATCTCCTGGCTAATGCTGTCAATTTCTCATGTGCTATCCTAGCTTTCCGAGTTACATCTTTTGCTATGAAAAGCAGCTCATCTGGCCCATAGATTTCTATTCTTTCCAAAGGCAGGCTTCCACTAATCATTTCGTCTACCTCCGCTTTCAGTCTTACTACGTCCAGCAACCTGGCCTGCACTGCACTCCTCAGTACTTCTTGGCACGCTGCTCCATCCCGCTCATCATAGTCACTATTTTGTCCTTGTGACCTATTCCCTTCTATCGTACTTCTGGAACTTGGTCTATCTTCCGAAATGTCCTGTCCCCTATCGCCTGGCATCCTATCACTTTGGGTTCTTACTGTTGGTGTCCACATCCTCAAAGCTGACTTAGATTCGTGCAAAGATCTTGGTCTGACTGGTCTCTCATCCTCCTGTCTAAAAGAGGAGTCTGCAGTGGCTGGTAAATTACGTACTTGTGTCTAATGGCTGTGGGAAGTGAATCACTTGTACTCCGAACCCATTCCCACTAGCACTGGTTCCTTCTTCTCCTCTCGTCTGTACTGAACTTCCTTCTCTTACTCGGTCTGGGTCATACACCGGTACTATAGGGCCAATGGTAACCAGTACTGTCAGGGAGTCCGGTAATCGGGTATTTCCAATGGAAGGCTGTGTTGCCGCTCCCTCTGTTCCTGTGGAAATTCTTCCCATTACCCTCATGTTAGTCTGATTCTGCGCCTCACCCGGTTCTACTGCTGAAGTTGGTTTTCCCTCTTCTAGATCTGGATTAAATAGAGGTGGTCTCTCTGCTAGCAACCTATCTAACAGACTGTCATCTGTATCACTGTCGTCTTCTTCAACTCTTGTTATTTTCCCATCTTTTATTAGCAGTGGGTACAACCTATCTCCTTCGATCGTTTCCACTCTCCACCTTTTCTCCAGTGCATCCCACCTCGCATCTTGAAAGGCCCTGATCGATTTCTTCACCCTTTCCTGGCTCTTATCTCTTTTCCTGTCATACGCTGCCCTAATCCATGCATGTACCGCCTCAAACTGTGTCGGTCTAGGCAGTGGTCGTAAAGAAGCCATTATAGTCTTTAGCTGGTACAACACCTCTAACCTGAAAGTGCCATAGCGTGGGAAAGTCAATTCTCCTTCCCCTTCTGTCATTTTATGCCAGTTCTCAAGAATTATGGTATGCAATCCTACATTTGTAGCCATATAATGTGCCGGCGTATCCTCGGGAGGGGCTTCCTCTCCACCCCGAGTAACCACATGTCTGTCACCTCTGCAAAGTTCTCGTAAAACTTTAAAACATTTCATGGTAAAGCAGATATCTGTTCGCACCCAATATTTTGTTTTCGCTTCCTGGTTCAATCCACCAATGCCAGCGCGGCTCACGCCAACCGGCCTATCGCAGCGCGGCACTGTCTGACGTCACGCTTCCTCCGCTCGCAGCAGTTCCCCTCCTTGCTAATTCTCTCGTTCTCGTTCGCACGTGTCTCAATCACACTCTGAAGCAATGGTCCGTACTACCGAACAATTACCTCTCTGACTGTCGGTCCTCCAATGACCGATCAGCCTCTCGAAATTGTTGACCTCAATCTGGCAACTGTCTGTCCGCGAAACGACCGGACAATCACCTTTAATACAATCGATAGGATTCAACCGTTCTAAATTCTGCACACAACGACCCACGACCAGCGTCGGTTATTCACACGCTCACACATTTGCTCCCTATCCTCAGTGGTTTGATCAATGACGTCTCATGATCCCCACCATCTCTGGTCAACAATCTCTATTCTGGGTGTCTTCTACACCACAATATCTCTCGGCCCTGCGCACGCTCACGGTCCGATCCTCAATCACACAACTCTCATTCCAACTCCGCAAGACATTACACAACAATTAAACACCGCAATCTAACAACCATCACCCTTTTCATACTCACTCTACCACGAACTGCTACTTCCGCCGCACCGTCACTCTTCGTCAGTTTTCAGCGACCGCCGGCATCCTCCTCTTACGATCCACTGGATCACCATCACTGGGGTTCTATGGGGCAACTAATCTCTTATCCTAATCTAGATCTCCCCTTACTATCAGAGGAAACCATCCTCTGCTACCAACTGATAACGCTGATTCTTATCTTATTACCTCTAAGAATCTTCAGGTCACCAGGATCTTTTTACCTGCTGAATAGTGTGAAGGGAAGAAAATCTTTTCAGTTATGTAATCATTTCTTCTTCAATCTGGTTTTCCTACAAAGACCACTGACTCCGAATTCAGTTTCGTGGGTTTATTACAGCCAAGAATAACTGCACGTGCAAGCACCTCAACACGAGGTTAAAGAAATAAATGGGCACTAATACAAATAGCATCCTACGCAGGAGTCTCATCCGGCTCAGGATGAGAAGAATCGTTAACTCCAGAAGTATTAGACAAGCAATAACAACTCCAATCTCTATGTTATTCCTCATTTATCTAAACAAGCAGAAAACCCCTTGACTGTCCCTACTCTACTCTAAGATGACATACCTACTTAACGAATTTCCCAGGCAAGAGTAAGTAAAAGGTGTCAGCTGTGACGACTTCCTAAGAAGTGCACTCACTTGGTACTTAATCTCAGATTTAAGATGCTCCTTCACCAAATCCCTCTCTATCCTTCTCTCTGCTCTCTCCTACCTCTTCTCTGGCCTCCACCCTCGGGGCACTATCCCTAATACAAAACCCAATACAATTGAACATGCCTTTTGTCACGCCTCTTTGGCCAGGTCTTCTTCCTTGTACTTTTCCATCGAAACGGTTACTTCATCTTGGACGGTTGCGATGACCTTGAGTCCCAGGCACCTTCTCCGCTGAAAGTATCATCCCTAAATTCCATTGCACTCCCATTTCCATGCCTCCCATCGCTCTAACTTGTGAAACAAAGAGCCAGTCTTTAACTAACGAGGCATGTGTCCTTGCACCTGCAACCGAAGATACGTTCAACAGAAACCCTCTACTGTGCTAATTAAATCTACTGTCGGTGCCCAGAGAGCCTTTCCAAGAGAACCTTCTCTGCCTGCAAAATAAGCTAACATAAGAACAAACAGGCCTTTCCCTGGCGTATATGCAGTCAGGCCTTTACACAATTTAAACACACAAATCTTAATCACTTCTATAAGCATTGGTTCATTACATTCATATGCGAAAAGTGAACTACATGTGCAACTTAATATGGTACAGGTTTAAACTACTGCATCTCGATTACACATGGGCTGATTCATCTATGCATTATTTTACACACGATTCAGTTAAGCATTACATTTGCAGGATTAGAATAGCACAATTACATTTCTTATTCATTCTAATAACTGCGGTTTATAACTACATTTTGCTGGCCATTCATTGATATATAGCTGGATATATGCGGGTGCGAGCTATCAGTGATTATGATGCACCCCTACAAATTTCACAAGAACATGGCGCTCTATCACAAGGACTGGGGGCTTGTTTTTATAAGCACTTCAACTGCTCAATAAAAAAGTTTACTTTATTTTGAGATCTTGTATATCTCCTTTCCTGATACCCTCGTAACCTCTTTGCATATCCTTTCCTGTCCACCTGGCGTTTTTGCACACTGTGGAGAACAAACCAACCTATGAAGAGGGCAGTTAAGGGATGAAAATATCATCTTAAAAGCACTTTCTCTAGCTTACAAGCACGTTCTCTGCTTGCAAACGTGGCTATGGCATAGTTTGAGTAATCGCACATCCCCCACCAGAGCAATTTTATGACCTTGCACATTTCTGCTTAATGACCCTACTGACAAATCAGGCTGTCTATCATTGACGCTCTGCATTAGCTTGCACCCCATCTGTTCAACAAGCACTTTATCTGCCACTTAGTTCAGTTTTGAGACCTTGCACACCCGCCCTGAAAATTCTTGAGACTTCGCATATCTTGTGGTACGAATCTAATTCCGTAGGGGGCATGCAAGCATGGAAGACCAGGGTTAATGTGCAGTTTATTTGGATCTACCTAGCTGCTTACTAGCCTTTTTTTGACAACCTTCACCCAAGTGTTTTCACACTCTGCACATCTATTCCAAAACCTCCAGCCAGGCAGGGAGCCGGCATTAATTAACAACAGTCTGACACATGGGCTGCTCCCTGGTCAGGGCTGAATCTCAATCTGAGTTAACCATTGACATCAGGAATCTACTTACAAATTTAAGTCATAATTGCTGTCAATGTAGGGAATGTTACACAACAACTATGGTTTGTCACACAGCTTCTATGGCAAATTGAGGTATAGTATTGCTTGGTATTGTATTATTGTCTGTGTTATTTAATGTTTTTAATGGTTTTAATTAACCAAGCAATAATAAAATAAACTTGAAACTTGAAACAATGTGGCACCAGATGTTCAGGGTGGGCAATGAGACCCCCGCCCCCAGGTTCTGGCAGTTGTCCATACAGGGAAGCAGTGTCAGAAGAGAGGACAACACAGATGTGTGATTGTCCAGCACACTGGGAGCTCAGAAAGAAGCACTGCATAATGGGTACTCGTGCACCTCTGCACCTCTTATGGAAACACTTAATGCCAGGAAAACAGCACCACACTTTACCTAATGAAATGGCTTGGTTTATATTGAAAAGCAAAGTTCACACCAGCATGAGTAATAAGAGAGATGATGTGTACATTTTTTCATGTAAGTTCACATGAAGGAATATTCAACACAAATGTTGCTTCTTGTCACTATACCCTGTGATCGGATAATGCAGATGCGCACAACCATCACCATAGTCTTCGTGGACAGATGGTAAGGGAGCCAGGATAAACACTCTGTCATTCTTAGAAGTATTGCATGCAGCAGATAATGATTGCTGACCAGTGGTGTGACATAAAATCATGTGGGCTCTATGTAGATTGTGGTGATGGACCCCTATGACTCCCACATCTCACAGATGTTCATAGGACTGAAGCTGAATGGGGGCCACTGGAGGGTGTGGGCCTGCTTTACGCTGCTGTTACTGTTAGGTGGCTCACATGTATTATCCATTTTAGATTTAAGTACTTTAATAAGTACTTCTCAAGTACAGCACTAAAATATGACATATTAATATCAAAGCTTACACATGTTAAAGAAATAGACTTTTTTTTTTTAAAGAGACTTCATCATCCTTGACGTGATGTACTTTGTTGTATGATTTACATGGCAAGCTTTTTCAGAGAGTGGCCTGTACACAAGCTCTAAGAGACAAGCAAGGCCCTTGGCTCGGCTCGCCATGTCAATTTGCTGGCTCGCCCACCTCTTCTCCTGATGGCTCAAACACGACAATTGTAAATGCACTGGACTAGTCACCGATTCCAAGTAGGTCATTATAGGGGGTGTAATTTATTATTGCCCATCTGTGCAACGAGTACAAAGATGAAGGTCATAGAGCTCTGTTTATCCCATCCTCAGCCACCAGCTTGTGGTACACACAGCACGCACCAACAAACTGCAAAGGATATGCGTGCATGCTCTCACTGCAGCCAGACCTCCAATTCTTCAGTTCTGAGCTTGGGTATCTTGCTTTTCAGGAGGCTTTAACTTAACGCTTGTGACTTCAGAGGATCCATACTATGTAACATGGTGTGTTTCCACAGCTACAAGCAGCAAAGGCACCCAGCTGTCTTGTGATCTTCACAACCTTTTGCGTTAATGCACTTCTCAAACACCCTGACAAGCAGCTCGTCCATGGATTAAAACTGTATAGTGTCGAGAGGGACGTGGCTTGGAGAGCGAGGAAGATGGCGGCGTAAGCCCACAGCTGCGTCCCTGCGGTACAGTTTTTTTGCCAATAACTGAGCTCACACTGCTAGATGAGGTGCAGAAAAGGCATAATAAGCCCTGTGAACAGCAGGGGGTTCTGATTGATCCGATTGTTTGGCCCGCAACTGCAAGATTGACAGGAAAGCAGATGTAGGACTGAGGCCGACTCGGGACGACTAACGCGGCCTGCAAGTGTATCGGGTGCCGCTATGCACATCAGCAAGTTGATCTCGCGGCAGATCAGCTGCGATAAACAGACAAGCAGAGTAGCGGCGGAAGGTAGAATGAGCACTTGCTATTCATTTGTGCGAATGAGAGCTGTGTAACCCGTTGTAATTAATCGAGCCGTCCTGCCTGACCTGCCTGGTCCCTGTTGCGGAAGTCTAAAATGGCGGCTCCTGCTGAGATGCAATTAAGGTAGCGGACGAATGCGAGCGGATAATATATGCCCTTCGGCATAAAGTTGAATAAATTCTGTACCACAGCCCTGCAAAAGAAATCTGCTTGGGAAATATCCCTAGTGAGAGCCTAGCCTTTAATGAATGCTCCGACATACCTGCATCTAAAATGGCGGCACACACTGCTCGTATGAGCCCGCATGTATGAGCACTGCATGTATGTGCCCGATCTGATACCTCCTGCTGAGATGCAATTAGGAAGCGGATGAATGTCTAGCCTTTAATGAATGCTCCGACATACCGTCCCTCCGACATACCGGCACCTGCTGAGATGCAATTAAGGAAGCGGATGAATGTCTAGCCTTTAATGAATGCTCCGACATACCGGCATCTAAAATGGCGGCACGCACCGCAAGTATGAGCCCGATCTGATACCTACCAAAGTACTCACAGGCGGTCTAGCAAGGGAAAAGAAAAAAAGTGGATTTGGCCTCCTTTGGTTAAACTTTGGATGACCACAAACTTTCTCTGTACAAGTTAAGCTAGATCAGACAGTAACCCAGTAAACCGCTCAAGCCTCTCTCTATACAAGCTACAGGAAGTAATCAGAGAGCGTTCAGGCAGTGAACCAGCTAATCGATCAAAACCAATCAAACCATTCAAACTAAACAACCATTCAAACTAAACAACCAGCAACCAGCACTAAGCAAGTCCAGCAAGCCAAGGCAAACCAAGTCAAGCTAGTCAAGCAAGTCAAGTAACACTGTGCATACTGTTCAGCTCTGTGCATACTGTGCATACTGTTCAGCTCTACAAAAGCATTCACGGTCCTACACGGTGCTCTTGAGTACTCCTAACTACTTCACACAGTTCCTTGGCCACGCTATCTACCGCCGTATAACCTCTTATTTCCGCTTAACTATTCACACCGGAAAAAACAAAATGGCAGATAGAGACAACAAACAGTCGCTCAAGAGAGTGAAAGCGGATCACCCGAACACGGACTCTCCAACAAAGTCAAAACAAGACATCAATGCAACAATGGAGATGATCCTTAAAAAACTGGCTGACGTCCACGATTTAGCAAAGTCAACCAAGACCAACACAGACATCATGCAGAGTGATATCTCAGCTATCCGACAGGAAATAAGAGAAACCAATAGTAGAATCGCAGAAGCTGAGAGCAGGATCAGTAGTCTGGAAGACAACGAAAACATTGTTAAAAAATCCATCCAAACACTCACTACTTCCTCAAGGTCATTCTCTAGAGAACTCGTGTAGTTGGAGGACAGAAACAGACGCGGGAACCTACGAATCTTCGGAATTCCTGAAGGAGAAGAGGCTTCGTCTGAGTCATGTATTCTCTTTCTAGAGCAATGGTTTGCACAAGCAACTAACATAAAATTCGAGAAACCACTTGAGTTCGACAGGGCACACAGAGTTCCCGGAAGGATACCCCAACATCAAAAGGCACCAAGACCCATTGTGTGCAAACCGTTAAGGTATCAGCACGTCGAGCTCATACTAGCTCACATGAGGAAGCACAACCACATCCTATGGAAGGACAATAAAATCTTCATCTCTCAGGACTACTCGAAAACAACGGTGGAAACTCGCAAGGGCTTTCTCGCCATTCGCACAAAGATGAAAAACATGAACATTCAAGGGTCATTCTCTGGTCCGGCAAAATACCGAATATCAGCACAAGGTAGCACGCATGTCTTCAGCGACCCTACTAATCTCCCCAAAAAATTTGGAACACAAAGAAGACTCACAAATGGATACGTCTTCCTCCAAATAGTCGAATGTGACTCCTTCAGTGATATCTTCTATGTGTCTCTATGCCTTAGTTCTCAGTTAGAAGTTAGAAGACAGGTACCTAATGGAGTCTGTTTGTTTCCACAGGTGACTTTACTCGAACATTGTGTACTAGCAAAAATGACCTGATGACCTGAAAGGACTCCCACAATCCAGATGCTTCAAAATGAAGCGGAGTAAAGGTGAGACATGCATAAACATAGACATGCATAGACATGTCCAGACGTGAACACTCTAAAGTGGTTAACAGTGTCTATATTTGGCCACCTACAGGCTTCTACGACAAACTGCTCAATGATTATTTAGAATTTTCGTAATAATGATAAGTAATCGTTATAAAGATACGTTATAAATGTTGTCATAGATAACAGTTCTGTGCTCACTTCCTGTTGCAGGACACAATCTAAATACAATCCAGTTTTATACATCCCGGTTTTATACTAGTTACATGCTAGTTATAAATGGTATCATAACTATCAGTTATATGCTCACTTTCTGATGGAAGATATTATCCAGCTCTAAAGACTACAGTTATATTCTAGTTACATGCTAGTTGTTTGTTAGTCAATGTGATGCTCTTACACTATTAACAGTTCTAACAGTCTGTACCATGAAGGAGCAATTCTTCCTCTAATCGCCATGTTCGTAAGCTATGGTTGGGGGAGGGGGTGGGTAGGGGGTTTTGTAAGGGGTGGGGTTGGGGTTCTATGGGATCACAGTACATTTTCTATGCTCTCTTGCACTTTACTCCTCATACCCTATCTATTAGTTCTGAATGTCACATCCAGAGGGAAGAAAAACACTTTGTCTCTTGCCACATTCACGGTGATGTCAAAAAGATCACCACCACTACCATACACAACGCATAACAATGAACAAACCAATCCATTAAAATAGTATCCTTGAATGTGAAAGGGATCAATCATCCAGTTAAGAGAAGGAAGATCCTTGAATACCTCAACAAAGAGGTGATGTAATCCTCTTACAGGAAACGAAACTCGATGACACACAATCCCTAAAATTTAATAGTCATCAATTCCCGGATATTGCCTGGTTGGCGGCAATTGGAAAAAAGAGTGGAGTCATAACCCTAATAGCCAAAAACTCCAGATTCACCTTAAGTTCTTTCATATCGGACTCACAGGGAAGATGGTGTATCACAAAGTTAGTAAAAATAACTCTGCGTTCTATGTAGTTAATATATACGCACCTACTAAAGATGACCCATCCTTTTGGGAAGATATTTACACTCAGCTAGAAAAAATTCTGGATACAGCCACTATCATACTAGCTGGCGACTTTAATCTACCCCTAGATCCACACCTAGATAAAAATTCGAAGTTCCCATTTCACCCTAACAAATCACACAAAACTCTTAAAAAAATAATTGCAAAATTTAACCTAATAGATGCTTGGAGAATTCAGAACCCCTCGGAAAGGGACTACACATTTTATTATTTTCCCCATAAATCATACTCCCGCATAGATTACATCCTGATCACTGGTAATGCGATAAGTAAGGTAGATCAATCCACAATAGAACCTAGAGTAATATCGGATCACTCCTGCATCACACTTTCCATTACTGACCACACATCGAATAAAAAACAATCACTATGGCGGTTCAACGATGAAATCATCTCCTCTCAAGATAACATTAAAGCCATAACAGATTATATTCAAAACTTTCTCCTAGAGAATAAGGAAGGTGAAACTTCAGACCTCACATGGTGGGAGGCTTTAAAAGCTACAATAAGAGGTGACATCCTTAAGATAAGGTCCAACATGAACAAAGAAGCTAATTCCAAACTATCCCAACTAAGGCCTAACTTCAGGAATTATAAAACTGCATACCTCTGCAAGCAGGGGTCCAATTGGTTCATTAACAATCCAGCATACGAACAGGCCTGGCTAGCCATAGAAAGATCTCTAATTAATAATGCGCCTCTTGCGGCTATGGCAACTATGCATACAATACACTTGCCACATTCCAAGAACATAATACAAAACACAAAGAATGCTCTCCTCCGTTTAGATACACAATCGAAAGTAAAGTTAAAAGACTCCAATCTCGCTGCCTTATGGAACAATCCCAATCTCAAAATAAATGGCTCTCCAATCTTCTGGTCAGAGTGGTCTAATAGTGGCATTAATTTACTAAAAGACATATACCTAGGCTCCTCACCATTACCGTTCTCAGCATTACAGAATCAAGTCACCAGTGACACTCTGGTGAGAGCACTGGCATGTGCCTGAACCGCTGCTGAAATCTTCTGTTGTTTCGAATATCTGCTAACCTTTTAATTGACATCACAATAGTTTTTAAAGTGTGTAATTTCTATGTTTTTACTCACTGCGCCGCATCGCACATTTTGCTTACTGCCGCCCGCCCCGGTCCATCCCGGCTGTGTGCCGTTGTGTGGAGGGCGTGGCTGACCTTGCGTAGGACATCTATTCCGGGTGGGGAGGCGGAACAGGAATTTCCCGCCCACTTCACTATTAGATCCGTGTGTTGGGAGCTGATCTGCTGACACTCTGGTGAGAGCACTGGCATGTGCCTGAACCGCTGCTGAAATCTTCTGTTGTTTCGAATATCTGCTAACCTTTTAATTGACATCACAATAGTTTTTAAAGTGTGTAATTTCTATGTTTTTACTCACTGCGCCGCATCGCACATTTTGCTTACTGCCGCCCGCCCCGGTCCATCCCGGCTGTGTGCCGTTGTGTGGAGGGCGTGGCTGACCTTGCGTAGGACATCTATTCCGGGTGGGGAGGCGGAACAGGAATTTCCCGCCCACTCCACTATTAGATCCGTGTGTTGGGAGCTGATCTGCTGACACTCTGGTGAGAGCACTGGCATGTGCCTGAACCGCTGCTGAAATCTTCTGTTGTTTCGAATATCTGCTAACCTTTTAATTGACATCACAATAGTTTTTAAAGTGTGTAATTTCTATGTTTTTACTCACTGCGCCGCATCGCACATTTTGCTTACTGCCGCCCGCCCGGTCCATCCCGGCTGTGTGCCGTTGTGTGGAGGGCGTGGCTGACCTTGCGTAGGACATCTATTCCGGGTGGGGAGGCGGAACAGGAATTTCCCGCCCACTCCACTATTAGATCCGTGTGTTGGGAGCTGATCTGCTGACACTCTGGTGAGAGCACTGGCATGTGCCTGAACCGCTGCTGAAATCTTCTGTTGTTTCGAATATCTGCTAACCTTTTAATTGACATCACAATAGTTTTTAAAGTGTGTAATTTCTATGTTTTTACTCACTGCGCCGCATCGCACATTTTGCTTACTGCCGCCCGCCCCGGTCCATCCCGGCTGTGTGCCGTTGTGTGGAGGGCGTGGCTGACCTTGCGTAGGACATCTATTCCGGGTGGGGAGGCGGAACAGGAATTTCCCGCCCACTCCACTATTAGATCCGTGTGTTGGGAGCTGATCTGCTGACACTCTGGTGAGAGCACTGGCATGTGCCTGAACCGCTGCTGAAATCTTCTGTTGTTTCGAATATCTGCTAACCTTTTAATTGACATCACAATAGTTTTTAAAGTGTGTAATTTCTATGTTTTTACTCACTGCGCCGCATCGCACATTTTGCTTACTGCCGCCCGCCCGGTCCATCCCGGCTGTGTGCCGTTGTGTGGAGGGCGTGGCTGACCTTGCGTAGGACATCTATTCCGGGTGGGGAGGCGGAACAGGAATTTCCCGCCCACTCCACTATTAGATCCGTGTGTTGGGAGCTGATCTGCTGACACTCTGGTGAGAGCACTGGCATGTGCCTGAACCGCTGCTGAAATCTTCTGTTGTTTCGAATATCTGCTAACCTTTTAATTGACATCACAATAGTTTTTAAAGTGTGTAATTTCTATGTTTTTACTCACTGCGCCGCATCGCACATTTTGCTTACTGCCGCCCGCCCCGGTCCATCCCGGCTGTGTGCCGTTGTGTGGAGGGCGTGGCTGACCTTGCGTAGGACATCTATTCCGGGTGGGGAGGCGGAACAGGAATTTCCCGCCCACTCCACTATTAGACCCATGTGTGTCCGACCGCGCAGCGGACGCACGCAGCGGGCGCGCCGCTGGCGCGCCGAAGGCGCGCCTAAGGCAAGCCCGTCTGCGCCCGTCCGCGCCTGGAAGGGGCCAGGGGCCAGGCCCCCTGGTACTGCGGAGCCACCTGGGAGATTCCGGCACACAACTGATGAGTTGCGGAACCTGGCAATGCCCATGAATATATGTTGCAAACACAACATAAATGTAGACAGTGATGAGTTGAAATGTGATCACTGCAATAAAATATTAAAAGCTGTTAATGACAAGGACAATAAAAATAGATTACAGCTAGCACTACTAAATTGTAGATCTCTGGGGAAACACAAATATGAAGTACAGGATCTTCTCAGGGAAAGAGCACTGGATGCTCTATTCCTGACTGAGACATGGCTGAATGAGAGCTCCACCCCTGATGTTCTGGATGTAATCCCCAGTGACTACATGTTAGTGAGGCAAGACCGAGAAGGACAAACAGGAGGAGGCATAGCTATTATTTTCAAGACTTCAATGAAGTGTGAAATTAAACAGGCCGACCTTGATAAATGCGAGGCGTTCTTTTTTACTTTATCGGACACAGCACATAACTCCCTAGCCGGTTTTCTAATTTACCGTCCCCCAGGCCCAGAGTCACAATTTATAACAAGCCTGGAAGAGAAAGTAGTTCAATTTGCACTTCGACATAAAAACTTTTTGGTACTTGGGGATCTGAACTTACATTTTGACAACATGCAGAACCAAGAAGTATGCACCCTACGCAACGATTTACTGACCCTTAACCTAGTTCAAAGAGTGGGATCTCAAACGCACCAAGGAGGCCATATTCTAGATCCTATCTTTTCCAACTTTGAGGATATAGAGGTTGAGACACCTTGGCCTATTCCGTGGTCGGATCATTATTTAGTCCAGTTCTCTGTTCCTACGCATAGGAAGAGGGAAGTTCAACCTACTAAGGTAATTACGACAAGGAACTGGAAGAATTTCAACTCCAATTCGTTCACACAGGCTCTGATGGAGAAAATGCCCATCTTAGATATAGATGTTAATATAGCTAACAGTCAACTAGAAGTCTGGATCACAGAGGCATTAGATAAATCAGCACCATGGAACACCAGGACTCCTAAAAGACAAAATATAACAGCACCCTGGTTTAATGAAGAGTTGAGGATAGCCAAAAAAAGATGTAAAAGGTGTGAAAGAGTTTGGAGGAAGGAATATAACAGTGAGCTGAAAGGAAGTTATAAAAAAGAACTAAAACATTATCATTCTCTAATTAAGAATGTCAGATGTAAGTTTTACACTAAAAGAATAGAAGATGCTAGCAATTCTCAGAAAGAAATGTTTGCGATATTGAAATCCTTAAGAACTCAGGAAAATAGGAACGACATAGATGCCTCGGAAGAGAGCTGTAACAGGGTAGCCGAGTTCTTTGCAGATAAAGTGGCCAAAATCTATGATACCTTCCCGATTGAAGTACGGGAAGGAGTTACCATGGCGAGTGACAGCCAGGCAAACTTTGTTGGAACAATACTGGATGAGTTCAAGATACAGGGACTCGAAGAAATTACCACCATAGCAAAAGGGATAAAATCGGGATCCCTTCTGGACCCAGCCCAACCAAAAATTATAATGCAGGGAGCGAATGTAATTATGCCATATATTTCTGATCTTATTTCACGCTCTTTTCTAAATGGCGTGGTCCCCATAAAATGGAAACAGGCCATTGTAAAACCTCTAAAAAAAAGCCATCAATGGAGTACAAAGTGCTGGAAAATTTACGGCCTATTTCACTACTACCTTTTGTAGCGAAAGTTGCTGAAAAAGCGGTTAATAAACAGCTCACAGACCACATAAATAAAAACGACCTGCTACATCCTTCCCAATCAGGTTTCAGAATGGCGCACTCGACTGAGTCAGCTCTTCTTATAGCCACTGAAATACTGAGGAAATATGCGGACGAGGGACAAACAGCCGCACTGATTTTATTAGATCTCAGTGCGGCGTTTGACACCATCTCCCATAAACTTCTCATTCAAAGACTAGAGGCATGTGGCATAAGACGGAGGGCTTTGAGCTGGCTGATATCATTTCTCTCCACACGAAGTTTCCAAGTCGCGCAACAAACCTTTATGTCTAAAAAGACCTCTTTGGCTCAAGGGGTCCCACAGGGCTCAATTTTGAGCCCCACTTTGTTCAATGTTTATGTGGGGCCATTGGCGGAGTGTGTGGAGAAGTATGGGGTGTCAATTGTTTCCTACGCTGACGACACACAACTTATCATGATGCTAGCACAAGATAGAGGCCAGGCTGCAACCCAGTTCTCCAAGTGTTTAGAAGAGGTGGCAGACTGGATGTCTAATCATTGCCTCAAGCTAAACGGGAGTAAAACAGAGGTTATGGTGGTAGGCAGAATGCCATCTTTATGGTCACACGCGTGGTGGCCTGAAACTTTGGGTCAATTGCCTCTACCCAAACCAGAAGTTAAAAATCTCGGTATGTGGCTTGACCCCGAGCTGACTTTTGAAAGTCAGATTCGGAAGGTAGCGGGTAAATGCTATGGGAATATGAAAATTCTGAGGAAGGTCTTAGACCTACTACCACCGAAATCCCGTAGGACTATAGTTCATGCTATAATAACTTCCCAACTTGACTACGGGAATGTACTCTATCTAGGTGCTACTAAAAGGGGTCTTGCCAAACTACAGAGAGTACAGAATGCTGCAGCACGGCTGGTACTGAGTCTGCCAAGAAGAGCGAATACGAAGAAAGCATTGACAGCCTTACACTGGCTCCCGGTAGAAAAGAGAATCTCTTTTAAGGCTATGTGCTACTGTCATCGTATTCTAGCAAAGAAAGGCCCGAGATATCTACAACAGTTAATAACCCAATATATGCCTGGACGGAATCTAAGGTCTATGGGGATGGCACTGGTCACTGTACCGAGAATATTCAGAGCTAGAATGGGAGCCCGCTCATTCAGGTACCGTGCAGCCATAATGTGGAATGCCTTACCACTAAATCTAAGAACAGAACCTTGTGAAAGCAGTTTTCGTAGACAGCTAAAAACCTGGCTGTTCAGGCAAACTGGATAGATGGACCAGTTAGGATGTCTCTCACAGCACAGTAGTTTAGGTGGATGGTGGGTATCTCCCCCCAGAGCATGTCCTCAGCGCGGGGACACACCGGTGGTGTAACCAAGCGCTCTACAAATGAATAAATTAAATTAAATTAAATTCAATCTGAAAAACTTGGATTTTTATAAACTACTGCAACTCAAAATTCAGATCTCTAAAAAATCACTTAAGGCGATAACTCCATCTCTACCTAACTTACTAAACCGTTTACTCAGAACCGGCCATATGGTCTCAGGCATATATAAGCTTTTGCTACCCAACCTAAACAAATCCCTCTCACGTAACCAAGTGAAATGGGAAGCGGAATTGAACACTAGGGATATGGTGTTTGACTGGGAATACATTAACATATCGCCTTTCTCTAATAAGATATCACCATCCTTATCACAAACTAAATATATGATTATTAACAGATCATATTGGACACCCTCTAGACTTTTTAAATTGAGGCTCATTCCTAGTCCCAATTGCTGGAACTGTGAGAAACACGAAGGCAATCTAGCACATATGCTTTTCGAATGCCCGATCTTAAACACTTTCTGGAGTAAAATACTGGATTTCATCACTCATACTTTCAATATTACTCCCACTCGGGAATTCGCATATATCCTCCTCGGCCCTTTATACAATCGGCTGAAAACCGAGGGTGATCGCCACCTACTGGACCTAAAGCTTACTTTAGCATGCAAATTGATATTACATAACTGGAAGAACTTCAAGGCGATATCTTTTCGAATGTGGCTAGAATGGATCAGCTTCCTTAGAGGTGCTGATAATGTGACACTGCTACTTACCCCCTGGCGTTCCCCTCACAGGCCAATATGGTATTCATTGAACACCAAACTACTTAATTACAATCCACCGTAGTCAACTCCCTCAGGAGAGAGTCACTCTCTCTTAAGACACACTCTTTCGCAGCCGAACTATCTAACAACATATATTCTACCTCGATTACTGTGTTGTACTATTTTCACGACCAAATTCAATATGTACCTCAAAACTTGCATAACCTACATTATGTGATTAAGATTCGTTATTCTACTGTGTATGACTTATGTCTTGCTCACTGTCAGATTAATCCAAGTATATCAAATACACTTTTGGTTCTCCCATTAAGTCCACAGCTTTGCCAAGATGCAAACAGTGGTTACAAAGTTGTCTTCAATACCGGCTCATGATTATTGTGATGTATTATCATTATGAACGAACTCAATATGTATCTCAAAACTTGCATAACCTACATTAGGTGATTATTGTGCGTAAATCCCAAATGCCTACATAGCATCTATGTTAGCAAATTAAATCTTACACAGCCTCCTCTTCTCCCCATCTTTGTATCCCTTTCCAAAGAGCGCTGATGCGTTCTGTCTGTGTATTTACTTATTTTGCAACTGTACTTCTTGCATATGTACTGTGTATTCTGTGCTTCGGAAAATTCAATAAAAAAGATTTGAATTAAAAAAAAAAAACTGTATAGTGTCTTCCTAGACTACAGCAGGCCATGAGCACAAGTTAGTATCACTGTCCGCACATTTTCTATTTTTTTTAAAGTGTATCCTACCCCTCACTGCATATTTTGGTTTTAAGTTGACCAAATTGCCATATTCTGCACCTGTATTGTGAATGTTTCATGCGTCCACAATTCTGACTATGCTCTGAAAACTCTCAGAACACGCTGCCTCCATCTCCAGAAGTTGTAGCATTGTCATTTCAAACTACTACATTAAACTGTAAAACTGCACTCCTTGTGACGCCAACTCTATCCTACCCCTTTACCTACAATTTATGGTCCGAAGATAAAATTATAAAAAAATTGCGGCTGCTATGTTCTCCTTAACACTCCATCTAGGGACCAGCAGTGGTATTGCAGGCTTTTAAGCAGCTTTCAGAAAGGACATCTATCGGTGCATTGGTGCCATTGAAGCCTCTTTGAAGGGACATCATTGTACCCTGAGCACGCTTCGCCTGCTCCTTTATGTTAAGCAATACTCTGTCTGCAGTGCACCTCCTGATCGATGGGTGTATGCAGAAGTTATGGATAATGTGCTGCATGGCTAAATACTTATAAGGTCCCAAAGCCAAAAACATAGATAAAAGATATTATCATTTACAATGCCAATAGCTATACCTCTCCCAAATGCGAGACCTATTGCATTGCAAATGTTTGTTGGTTGAAAGCTTCGGGGTAATCCGTCAAGCGGGGGCCGGAAAAAAGGAGGGTCTCAAAATGCGTTTTCCCCATGTTATGTCTATGGGGATTTTTCATTTTTTTAACATGACTACAGCCCGAACTGCTGAATGGAATTACACCAAATTTGGCGGAAAGCTAGATTGTGGTCATGACAAAAGTCTGATTTGGAGTAAATCCATTCAGTAGTTTCAGAGATGTTTAAGTTTAAAAAATATAGAAATTTAGGGATGCGAGTACTTGCAGTGGACTCGCAGATGCTATTGAAATTTGATTGGCTGCCAACACTGCAACCAGGAAGTGTTGGCAGCCATCTTCGGACTCAGCTTGAAGCTGAGTCCCACAAAAAAAGTAAAAAATAAAGAAAAGGGGCAGGGTAGGAATACTCTGACACTCCAGATATGGTGGGGGGGTCCCAACAGGGACCCCGGCATGCATTAAAAAGAGATTTATTTTTTCAAAGTTGCCACTAATTTGCAGATGAATCTGCAGATTCGTGGCAAAATTGAAAAATAAAACAGTGCAGGCTCCTGCGCTTCTTGTAAAGGAAGCCCCCGGGTGGGCCAAATCCCGGGGGCATATGAAAAATAAAGGAGGGGGCACATGGGGCCCCCCTCCTAGGGTTTAATCAAACCCCGGGGACCGCCACCTCCCCGGGTCTTTACAAGTAAAAATGCAGGTGGGCTGTGCAGACCCCCCGCAGCTCCAGGGGCCGCCTCCTCCTTGAGGCTTTAACTTTTATGAATCGGGGCTGCACGGACCCCCCAGCCCCAGGGACTGCCCCCATCTCAGGGCTTTTTGTTTAAATAATGCAGGGGCAACGCGGACTTCCGCCAGCCCAAGGGGCTGCCACCTCACCGCCGCTTTACATTTAATTAATGTGGGGGCAACGCCCATCGCAGCCCCGGTATCACCACCTCCCCGGGCCCAATTCAAAGAAAGGAGGGGGGCTGTGCGGCCCTCTCCTGGAGCCATAGATGGCCCTGAGGACGGCCACCCCCCCAGGACCAGCTCCTGCTCTGTCCCGGGTGTGCCCACCCCTTGGACATAGCTGTTTGCTAGGGCTTGACAGGAGCTTTACCGCTCCCGCCAAGCCATAGCAAACACTGCTCCACTTTCAGAAAGCGAGAGCATTAAAAATGCTCTTACTTGCTGAAAGCAGAGCAGAATTACTTCTGGACAGAGGGAGCTGCATATTCAGTAGCTCCTTCAGTCTAAAAGCAATGCTGGCTCCCGCAGGACGAGGGGATCTGGCAGCACCACGGGGGCCTTTTGGCTCCCCGCGGTCCCCATCAGTGACAAGTGGGTGCCCTGGGTGGGATCAGGGCACCCACAACACAGGCCCTGGAGGGGGCCCACGTGGACCCCCTCCCATTATTATGATTTTTTAATTCAATTTAATTAATTAAATTACAGTTTTTAATTAAAAAAAGAGGCCGGCAAGTCACCACAGGCCTGCCCCCTTTCTCCACCATACTGCACATGAACCTCCTAGTGCACTGTTGGTTGGGAGATGAAGTCCCCTTGGATAGTTTTTAAACAAGAACTTTGAACCATTCTGTCCTGCCCCCATCCTGGCAACAGTGCCATTAGTCAACTAGGAGTCAAGACAGGTGTCACATGAACCCTGTATAAGGCCAGATTCTTATAGACAGAGCAACTTATAGTCAGTAAAATTAAAAAGAATAGGTTTTTATGTGTAACTGGAATTATGATCTCGTGTGCTTTCATATGCAATAGTGAAGAAACAGGAAGAGCGGTAAAATGGAATATTTGCTGAAGATCACACAATTTGGCTAAGTTGGGAAGTCGTGATTTATGTAGCTTTTCTGGTTTCATTAAGTACTAAATGGATATCTATTTGTCACTCCTTTTTTACCTCAAATGTTAATTCTTTGTTTTTACTTCTGTGCATGAGGATGGAGAGAGAGCGGCAGGCCGAAGCCACATGAAAGTTCGGCTTGTTATGAGCTTGAGGTTCCAGCACGACCTCGAGCTGAGCCAGTGCCAGGCTTCATGTTGAGCCTGGCTCAAGTTTTCTCTCTAGTCAGGAGTTTAAGTGGAATTGTTCTAAACATCTCAGACCCGATTCACAAAGGCATTTGCTTAACTATGTCTGGGTTGCTCCGCACCCGCAGCAAGCTGCAGCAGGGGTGGAGCAACGTGGAGTGGAGAGGTGTGGTGCTGCGGCCAGGGCAGCTGACTTCGGAGCACAGGGTTCATGGTTCGATCCCCGGCTCCGGCGGCAGCTCAGCTCAGCACCATGTGACTCTGGGCAATAGCTCACTTAATTTCCACTCCGGCCCCCAGCGCCTTGAGACCCGTAAGGGTGAGTAGCTGTGCTATATAAAAACGGACTTACATAAAAAAAAACGGACTTACGTGGGTACAAAACGACCCGAGAACACGGAAGGAGCGCTTCGTACTCTAGTCCACGGGCGTCTCCTTTCCATCCGGGTCACACTTACCTCTTCCGGTTCATCTTGGCTTCCCCCAAAGTAATTTGTCGTTGCAGGCGCCTTGTAGTCCAGGTGGCGGGCATCGGTTGAGGTGTCCTTCGTCCTCTGTATGATTCCTGGAGTTGTGGGATCCATTTCCCACAGGCTGCTTGCAGGTGCCTCGCGTCCTGGCATTTCCTGTGTCAGCTCTTCCTATGAAAAGAAAAAGAAAAGACAAACATATGCTAAAGACTCAAAAGGCTCTCCTATTGTGCTAACGCGCATGCGCTGCTATGTATATTTGTATGCTTGAATACAAACACAACTTATCTGACTGAAGTTCCCCTTGGCTTTACATAAAGGGCATCTGTATTCTTTTTTTTATACACCTTGAGAAGGCTGTGTCTGAGGATTGCAGTCTGTGGATAGTTTCCTGCATTTATGGAGACAACATATTAGCCTGCATGTGTTTTGCATTTTTTATATTACACACATCTGAAAATATAGATATATCATTCTTATTTTTTGTTATATGTATAAGAGATTCATTTTCTGGGCTATATTTTTCTTTTACCTTTTCTACATTAAGAATATGAAAGTTGTCATGCACTCCTAATTGCATAGGTGATGTGTACACTGGCTTATCTCTGTCTTTGTATCTCTTCTTTTGGCTATAGAACTATTCTGGCTCCTGAGGGAATACTTTTGGATTATAGTGGAAGAGGGGAGTAAAACAGGTAGTGAAGATAGTTACCTTGTTCATATATACACTTTGCCACGCTCTTGCCCTTACAGGGTCTCACACTTGTTCTCTATTGCAGGGTTACACACTTCTTCCATTGGTGACTCCCTATTGCACTGGTCACACCGAGGGACATTCTTCAGTTCTCATTCCCTTGTTTCCCCTCTTCCCCTTGCACACTGGTCTTTATTTGACTACGTTGGGCATAGTTAGTGATAAAGGGGAGGGGGGACCTGCTCTTCAATGTCTTCCATTTCATTCCTGCGGAATCGTCAGGTGAGCCCTATTAAACTAGGTGCAATATAGTTGTGCTAATCACAGGCCTTTACAAAATTAAAATCCAATTCCTGATTCTAAGACTCAAAAGAGAGCGATTTACTCACACAAAAGGTCCCCCAGCTTGGTGGAATGTGTATTTGAACAACTGTGCTCTTTGGATGAGTTTGTGTGCATTTCAAAGTGGGTGTTTCTGTAAAAGAGAGTGAAAACTGTCAAATTTGTTTTTTTGTCAGTATTCAGATTTTTTTTTTTTTTAGGTAGTTTTCCACTTATAATATCGTATTTGGTTTAATCCTGTTAAGAGTATGATGACATTTATTTTCAAGGGATGTTTGGGGAATGCCCAGGCTTAAAATTCACGGGAATGTAGATAAAGGGGTTTCTCTGCAGGGCCAAATATTTTCCTGTGGAGAAAAAGAAAGTTACAAAGTGGAAATGCACTTTTTGTATGTGGAAATGAACTCTTGCATGTGGTGAAGTGTAAATGAATGTGTGCAATCCTGAAAATGAGCAAGAGTAGCAGCTTACTCCTAGAATCATCTGGGGATTAAGTGGGATCTTTACACAAACATAGGTATTAACCTACGTGTGTAAATGCCCAACTTTTGAAATGTTAGTTCAATGAATGAACTCTCAGTTTTTGCATTATTGAGTACATGCCAGGCCTGGTTAGTCTCTTCTTTTTTACAGAAAGGGACACCTGAAAATGCCACTAAAGAAAATGTCATAAAAAAACTGTTTACTTGCGAATACAGTTTTTGTTGCTCGCTATTAACCCCTTCGCTGCTAGGCCTCCCCCCAACCCCAACCCCCGTGCTAAGCCTTTTTTGGCTATTTGGGGTAGTTTGCGCTTAGACCCCCGTAACTTTCTGTTCACATAAGGTATTCATGCTAACTTTGCGTCCTTTTCTTCTAATATCGTGAGGATTCTAAAGGTACCCAGGGTTTGTGTATTCCCCTGGAGGGGACCGAGAAATTAGCCAGAATACAGCTAAATTTTGGGGTTTGGGGAAAAAATGGTAAAAAAGTGCTGCAGAAGAAAGAATCTGTTTTGTCCCTGTAAATGGTATCAACAAAGGGTTTGTGGTGCTAAAATCCCCATCTCCCCAGCGCTTTCAGGAACAGGCAGACTTTTGTAAGAAAATCAAAATTTTCTACACAGTTTTGGCACTTTACTTGGACATAGCCTATTTTTCCTATTTTTTGTGCTTTAAACCTCCTTCCAGTTAGTGGTAGAAATGGGTGTGAAAGCAATAATGGATCCTGGAAAGCTATTCAATTCTGAAAAGTAGACAAAAGTCTGAATTCAGCAATGGGTCATTTGTGTAGATCCTTCAAGGTTTTCCTATAGAAACTATAATAAAAACATATTGAAAGTAAGTTGAAGAAAAACAGGCAAGTGTACCAGCGTTTTCACCAGCAACTTCTTGTAAGTATGACAGATTTTTAAAATCAATATACCGCTACATCTGCTGTACACTTCTGGTTGCAGGAATATATAGGACTTGTAGTTTCAACAAGAACCCGAGTTACCCAGAGCCAATAACTGAGCTGCGCCTTGCAATGGTTTTTCATTGTGTACCCGGTATATATCAATTCATTTGGTAAAATATAAATAGTGAAAAATAGGTATCAAGGAACCCTATGTATTTCCTAAATGGGAACAGAATATAGAGTTTAGAAGCAGTGGTTATTTGCACATCTCCGAAATTGTGGGTACCCGTACTAGCATATGAATTAGAGGACATTTTTCAAAATGACTTTTTTCTTCCTCATTATATTACATTTGGAAGGCAGAAATGCATAGAAAGTCAAAGGGTAATAACACTTGTTCTATTGTTCAGTGTTCCCCCAAGTCTCCTGATAAAAATGGTACCTCACTTGTGTGGGTAGGCCTAGTGCCCGCGACAGGAAACGGCCCAAAACGCAACTTGAACCCATCATATTTTTACAGTGAAAACTGACCCTTTTTTCGCAATGTGACTAGCTGTGGATTTTGGACCCTCGCTCAGCTGGCACCTAGAGAAACCTAGCAAATCTGTACATTTCTGAAGACTAGACACCCAGGGGAATCCAGGATGGAGTGACTTGTGTGGCTCTCACCAGGTTTTGTTACCCAGAATCCCTTGCAAACCTCAAACTTTGTAAAAAAAAACTCATTTTCCTCACATGTCTGTGATGGAAAGTTCTGGAATCTGCAGGAAACCACATACTTCCACCCACCCAGCTTTCCCCCTAGTCTTCCGATGAAAATGGTACCTCGCTTGTGTGGGTAGGCCTAATGTTAGCGACAGGAAATGGCCCAAAACGCAACATAGCAAACACAAGGAGATGATGGACGGAGCGCTGAAACTTTTCAGACACTCGCCCCCAGTCACAGATCTGGGTTGAATCCATCATCATTCTTTAGCTCACTTCGCCACCTCAGTTCAGACCTAGCTATATGCAAATCAGTCTTGACCCTGTCAAACGCAACATGGGTACATCACATTTTTCCAGTGAAAACTAACCCTTTTTCGCAATGTGCTTAGCTGTGGATTTTGGACCCTAGCTCAGCCGGCACCTGGGGAACTTTAGCAAACCTGTACATGTTTGAAAACTAGACACCCAGGGAAATCCAGGATGGGGTGACTTGTGTGGCTCTCACCAGGTTCTGTTACCCAAAATCCCTTGCAAACCTCAAACTTTGTTAAAAAAAAAACACATTTTCCTCACTTTTCTGTGATGGAAAGTTCTGGAATCTGCAGGAAGCCACATACTTCCACCCACCCAGCTTTCCCCCTAGTCTTCTGATGAAAATGGTACCTCACTTATGTAGGTAGGCCTAGTGCCGGCGACAGGAAATGGCCAAAAGTGCAACGTGGGCAAATCACATTTTTCCAGTGAAAACTGACCCTTTTTTGGCGATGTGACTAGCTGCAAATTTTTGAAAACTAAACACCCAGGGGAATCCAGGATGGCGTGACTTGTGTGGCTCTCACCAGGTTCTGTTACCCAGAATCCCTTGCAAACCTCAAACTTTGTAAAAAAACCCACATTTTTCTGTGATGGAAAGTTCTGGAATCTGTGAGGAGCCGCAAACTTCCCCCCACCAAGCGTTCCCCCAAGTCTCCCAATAAAAATGGTACCTTATTTGTGTGGGTAGGCCTAGTGCCCGCAACAGGAAAAGGCCTAAAATGCATCTTGGGCATATCACATTTTTCAAGTGAAAACGGACGTTTTTTCGCAATATGCCTAGCTATGTATTTTGGACCCTCGCTTAGCCCGCACCTAGGGAAACCTTGCAAACCTGTACATTTTTAAAAACTAGACACTCAGAGGAATCCAGGATGGGGTGACTTGTGTGGCTCTCACCAGGTTCTGCTACCCAGAATCCCTTGCAAACATCAAACTTTGTAAAAAAAAACATTTTCCTCACTTTTCTGTGATGGAAAGTTCTGGAATCTGCAGCGAGCCACAAACTTCCACCCACTCAGCATAGACCAGGGAGGTGTGGCTTGTGTGAATCCCCCAAAGTTTTTCTACCCAGAATCCCCTGCAAACCTCAAATTTAAATAAAAAAATCCAATTTTCTCACATTCCTCCATGAGCTCACTGCGCCAGCGTTTCCCTCGGTCTCCCGATAAAAATGATACCTCACTTGTGTTGGTGTCCAATGCAGAGCAATCCTAAAATGTATATAAAAAAATCTAGCACTTAGAGCTCGTTGTGCTATCCCCTCATTTTCTACGTTTTTGGCCCTTCTCAGTCACAGGCTCTTGGCCCACCCACACAAATGGGGTATCATTTTACTCGGGAGACTGAGGGGAATGCTGGGTGGTAGGAAAGTTGTGCTGGCATGGTGATCCCACACAGAAATGCGTGAACAATTTGATTTTTTAATCTAAATTTGAGGTTTGCAGGGGATTCTTGGTAGGAAAATGTTGTGAGATCCTCGCAAATTACACCTCCCTACACTCCCCTGGGTGTCTGGGTTTGGTAGGTTTCCCTAGATGACCGCTGAGCCCGGGACCAAAAACGCAGGTGACTCCCTCGCAAAACCAGTTTGCGATCGATAATTTTGAAGTCTCCACAGTACGTTTTGGGCCATTTTCTGGGAAACGCTGGGTGGTAGGAAATGTGTGGCGGCCTAGTGATCCCACAACTTTCCCACACAGAAAAGTAAGGAAAATATGATTTATTTCGCTAAATTTGAGGGTTGCAGGGGATTCAGGGTACGAAAATGTTGGGAGATCCACGCAATCCGCACCTCCCTACACTCCCTGGGTGTATAGTTTTTAGAAATGTATGGGTTTGGTAGGTTTCCCTAGATGGCCGCTGAGCCCGGGACTAAAAACGCAGGTGACTCCCTGGCAAAACCAGGTAGTTTTGCGATCAATAATTTTGAAGTCTCCACAGTATGTTTTGGGCCATTTCCTTTTGTGGGCACTAGGCCTACCCACACAAGTGAGGTACCATTTTTATCTGGAGATCTGGGGAAATGCTGGGTGGTAGGATATTTGTGTTGGCCCGGTGATCCCACAACCTTTCCACACAGAAAATTGAAGAAAATGTGATTTCTGTAGCTAAATTTGAGGTTTGCAGGGGATTCTGGGTAGAAAAACGTTGGGCGATCCACGCAAACTAGACCTCCCTGGCCTCCCCTGGTGTCTAGTTTTTAGAACTGTCTGGGTTTGGTACGTTTCCCTAGATGGCTGCCAAGCCAGGGACCAAAATACTGGTGACCCTCTTTCAAAACCAGATTGTTTTGTGATTGATAATTTTGATGTCTCCACAATTCATTTTGGGTCCTTTCCTGTGTCAAGCACTTGGCCTACCCACACAAGTGAGGTAGCATTTTTATCAGGAGATATGGGGGAACGCTGGGTGGTAGGAAATTTGTGTCAGCCCGGTGATCCCACAACTTTCCCACACAGAAATGTGAGGAAAATAGGACTTTGTAAGTAAATTTGAGGTCTGCAGGGGATTCCGAGTAGGAAAATGTTGGGGGATCAATGCAAGCCACATTTCCCTGGACTCTTCGTTTGTCTAGTTTTCAGAAATGTCTGGGTGTGGCAGGTTTCCCTAATTGGCCGCCGAGCCCGGGACCAAAAACACTGTTGACCCCCTTGAAAAACCAGGTCGTTTTGTGATAGATAGGTGGGCACCTGTGTTTTTGGTCCCAGGCTTGCAGACATCTAGGGGAACCTAAAAAACCCTGATATTTCTAAAACTAGACACCCGTGGGAGTCCAGGGAAGTGTGGCTTGCATTGATCCCCTAACATTTTCCTTCCTAGAATCTGCTGCAAACCTCAAATTTAGCTTAAAAGTCACATTTACCTCTAATATCTGTGTGAGAAAGTTGTGGGATCACTGCACGGCACAAATTTCTTACCACTCAGCGTTTCCCTCAGTCTCGAAATAAAAATGATACCTTACTTGTGTGGATGGGCCAAGTGCCTGTGACATGGAAGGGCCAAAAATGTGTAGCTGTTGAGGGGGGCCCAAAGCGGGTGCAAAAGGGCAGTTTGTTTATACTTTTTTAGGCTGAAGCTACTTTGGGCACCCACACAAGTGAGGTATAATTTTTCTCGGGAGACCAAGGGGAATACTGGGTGGTAGGACATTTGTGCCTGCGCAGTGATCCTACAACTTTCCCACACAGAAATGTGAGGAAAATATGACTTTGTAAGTAAATTTGAGGTTTGCAGGGGATTCTCTGTAAGAAAACGCTGGGGGATCCATGCAAGCCACACTGCCAGCCAAGAGTCAGTCAGAGCACAACACCATCCATGCACACTACCAGCCAAGCGCCATCCACGCATACCACCAGCCTAGCGCCATCCATGCACACTGCCAGCCAAGCCCTATCCATGCACACCGCCAGCCAAGCGCCATCCACGTACACTGCCAGCAAAGCGCCATGCATGCATACAGTCAGCCAAGCACTATCTATACACACATCAGCCAAGCACCACCCACGCACTCGGCCAGCCAAGCGCATCCCCGCACACCGCCAGCCAAGCACCATCCATGCACATCGTCAGCCAAGCGCCACTCTGCCCACACCACCAGGCAATCGCCAATCTACACACACCGTCATCAAGCGCGAGTCCACACACACCATTAGCCAAGTGCAAGTCCACACACACCGCCAGCAAAATGCCAGCCAAAGGTCAGTACATGCAGACCGTCAGCCAAACTCCAGTTCACACGCACACAAACTTTCCCTGGTTTATAGTGGTTTTCTGCCCCCACTTGCGGTAGATGAGGCTAAAAATATCACTGAAACAGCCAAAATGTGTGCCTAATAAAAGGGCAGTGACCCTTGTCTATGGGGCTTTCCCCTGACATGCCAATAACCATATTCCTGGTGCCTAGTGGGCTTTCTGCCCCCACGGGGAGGCAGAGAGATAAAGGGCTATTGCCCTGATCTGCCTCCGGGGGGGGCAAAAAGACTTTTATTGGGGTGGGGGCATTAGCATGCCCATTCTGGGCAGTCCCCATCCCTACGTATACAAAAACAACATAATCCCTGGTGCCTAGTGGGCTTTCTGCCCCTGGGGGTGGCAGATCAGTGGCTATTACCCCTATCTGCCTCCCGGGGAGGCAGAAAGACTGCGGCTAATTGTTTTGGTGGGTGGGGGCATTGGCATGTCCATTCTGGGTAGCCCACACCACTACATATCATAAAAAACATTATCCCTGGTGCCAAGTGGCCTTTCTGCCCCCCAGGGGAGCCGATAAGGGGCTATTGTCCCCATCTTCATCCCGGGGGGCAGAAAGACTGTGGCTTTTTTTGGTGGCGTGTGGGCATTGGCATGCCCATTCTGGGCAGCCCCTACCATAACGTATAAAAAAGCATAATACCTGGTGCCTGGTGAACTTTCTGCCCCCCCGGGTGGCAGATAAGGGACTATTGCCCATCTGCCTCCCGGGGGGGGCAGAAAGACTGCGTTAAATCTTTTTGGGTGTGGGGGCATTGGCATGCAGTCTGGGCAGCCCTAACCAGTAAGTATTAAAAAAACAGCATAATCCCTGGTGCCTAATGGGCTTTCTGCCCCACCGGGGGGGCAGATCAGGGGCTATTGCCCTTGTATGCCTTCCAGGGGAGGCAGAAAGACTGTAGCCATTGTTTGGGGGGTGGGGGCATTGGTATGCCCATTTTGGGCAGCCCTCACCCCTACGTATAAACAAAACCATAATCCCTGGTGCCCAGTGGGCTTTCTGCCCCCCCAGGGGGCAGATCAAGAACTATTGCCCCATCTGCTTCCTGGGGGGGCAGAAAGACTGTGGAATTTTGTGGGGGGAGGTGGGGGCATTGACATGGCCAATTTGGGCAGGCCCCACCCCTATATACAATAAAGAAATGAATCCCTGGTGTCTAGTGTGTTTTCTGCCCCACCGGGGGGGGCAGATCAGGGGCTATTGCCCCCATTTGCCTCCCAAGATGGGCAGAAAGACAGAATTTTGGAGAAAACAATGGGGGGAGCAAATGCCCTTGCCAAAGGGGCCGCTCCCCCCTCCCTGGTGCCTAGTGGGTGGATCCCTGTTTGGGGATCCACTAGAGAGGGGTACCATTGGAAAGGGGAGATTCTCCCCTTTCCAATGATATCTCTCCTGTCTGCCTCAGTGTCCAGGGGGCTGAGATAGACCCCTGAGCACCAAGGCAGTGAAACTGAAACAAACCGATCAGCTCATTTCAGTTTCTGTTTCACTGAGGTGACGTCAGCGCAACGTGCGCGCTGATCGTCATTTCAGTGAAAAAATCAGAACAGCCTCGGGAGCTGGGGAAGCACTTCCCCAGACCACCACCTCCCCGGTGCTAAGGTTAAGATTGAAGGGGGTCCGCGCTGTCCCCCTCGTGGAGCCAAAGATGGCCCTGGGGACCGCCACCCCTTAGGGCCGACTCCGGCTATGTCCCATTGTGCCCACCCCCAGGACATAGCTGTTTCCTATGGCTTGGCAGGAGATTTACTGCCCCCGCCAAGCCATAGCAAGCTGTGCTCAGCTTTGAGCAAGCAAGATCATTTTGCCCTTGCTTGCTCACAGTGAAGCACAATTGCTTTAACAGAGAGGGAGTTGCATGTTAGCAGCTACCTCTCTGTCAAAGTAATGCGGGCTCCTGCAGGAGGCAGGGAGCTGGCAGGGACCACAGGGACTGCGGGGGCCTTGAGGCTCCGCCCGCAGTCCCCAACATTGCTAAGTGGGTGTCCTGGGTGGTACCAGGGCATCCACATTAGAGGCCAGGCCCCGGGGGATGGGGCACCAGGGCCGAAATTACTATTCTTTCGGTACTACTAATGAGTGATACTATTTCTAACATGAGTCATCTGAGTGGCTGTGTGACTTTCTGTATCAGTGTGTGAGTGGGTGTCTGAGTGGCTGTATGGGTGTGTTAGTGGGTGTGTCAGTGGCTGAATGGATCTATCAGTGGATGCGTGAGTGGCTGTATAGGTCTGTCAGTGGTTATGTGAGTGGCTGTATGGGTCTGTAAATGGGGTTGTGAGTTGTTTTCTGGGTGTGTGAGTTGATGTGTGAGTGGCTGTATTAGAGAGTGAGTGTCACGTGAGTGGCTGTATGGGTGGGTGAGCGAGTGTGTGAGTGGTTGTATGGATGTGTGAATGGGTATGTAAGTGGTTGTGTGGGTGTGTGAGTGGTTGTATGAGTAAGTGTGTGGCTGCATGAGTGGCTGTATGGGTGAGTGAGTGGTGTGTGGCTGTATGAGTGAGCGAGTGGGTATGTGTGTGAGTGGCTCTCTAGATGAGTGAGTAGTTGTATGGGTCTGTGAATGGGTATGTGAGTTGTTGTGTGAGTGGGTGTATGAGAGGCTGTATGGGGGTGTGAGTGGGTGTGTGAGTTGTTCTGTGGATGATGTAATCAGTGGTATCATTTGAGATAGCATCAGTGATGTCATCAGTGATGTCACTGACCATGTCATGAGTGATGTAATATGTGAAGCCATAAGTAGTGCATTGCAGAGGCATAAGTTATAGTTAGCTCAAGAAACTATAACTGCTGAATTTCTATAGTTTTGTACGAGTGAAATGTGAGCCTAACTTTTATGTCCCTGTAATCTTTGTTTTTTGCAGAGAATTTCTAAGGTTTTTTAAAAATCTATTTCCTAACTATAACGTCCCTGTAATCTTTGGTGTTTTTTTCAGTGAATTTCAAAGGGGTCTGTGAGTGGGTGTGGGTGGACCCCATGGCCCCCCTTCCCGGTGACCCCGTCACCCAGGGCCTGGCCAAAATTCAATGGGTAGCTCTTTGAGTGACTGTGCCAGGATGAAACGGTCTCCCTCCACAGACCAGTTTCGGCCCTGGGGCCCTGCCTCTAGCTCCTGGGTGCCCTGGAGCCCACCCAGGGCACCCGTTCTGCTATGTTGGAGACTGCACAGGGAGCCTGAATGTCCCCGCAGTCCCTGCCAGCTCCACCTCTCCAGCGGGGTCCAGCATTGCTCCCACACATAGAAAGCAGCAATAAATCCTGCTCCCTGCGTGTGGGAGCAATTTTGTCATCTGTTTTCCTGCCAGCATGACAGCGGGCAGGAGAACCATGCACTCTGCTCTCACCAGGTAAGGACAAGAAAGGACCCACTCATCACAGGCACTAGAGATTGTGCTATAATAGATCAATGATGGAGTCACCTCCACAAAGTATTTCAGATCATCTTTCAATGTGGAATTGCTGAGAAAACACACTTGCTTTGCCTTTGTCAAGCCCAGGAAGTTAGGAGCTTCAACTGGGGCACCTGCTGTGTTTCTAGTTATAAGTGCTTTCCGTTGAAGTATAATTTCTGTGAATGAGCATCAGGACCAGAACGGCCACCCAAAACGTATTGGGGGCCATCTGGCCCCCTCCCTCGGCCCATTTTGGCCCCGGGGTACCCCACCTCAAGGGTCCTGGCCAAAATTCAATGGGTAGCTCTGTGAGTGACTGGGCCAGAACAGAACCGCCCCCCACCCAATGCCAATTTTGGCCCCAGGGACCCCATCACCCAGGGCCCCAACAAAATTCAATGTGAGAGGGGGGACGCGCGGTCCCCCTCGCCGGGGACCCATTCACCCAGGGCCCGGCCATATTTCGATGGGTAGCTCTGTGAGTGACTGGGCGGGTTTGGAATGGCCCTCCTCCCTGGGACAATTTTGGCCCAGGAGATTCCATCCCCGGGCCTGGCCAAAATTCAATAGGGGAGGTGGCCCCATGGCCCTCCTCCCCGGTGACCCCGTCACCCAGGGCCTAGCCAAAATTCAATGGGTAGCTCTTTGAGTGACTGTGCCAGGACGAAACGGTCTCCCTCCACAGACCAATTTCGGCCCTGGGTCCCTGCCTCTTGCTCCTGGGTGCCCTGGAGCCCACCCAAGGCACCCGTTCTGCTGTGTTGGAGACTGCACAGGGAGTCTGAATGTCCCCACGGTCCCTGAAAAAACAAAAGGCCCCCCCTAAAATTACTTTAGGTCCTAGAGGAGAGGGGAAAGACAAACTTAAACTACAAAACCTCTAATCAGACCTATATTGCTTTAATGCTGACCCCTTCAGGTTCTATCCTGCCAACAACCAAATCATGAATCACTTGTACATCTAAATTATACCAATTACAAAATATTCATTTATGTTTTTTATTTTCTTTAAAAATTCTCCAAAGACATTTTTATCATTTTATATTTGTTCTGATTCACATTAGAAAAAAGTTTACATGAGTACAATTTATTTATGAAATATTCAATCAATTCTCAGAGTTGGACTCGGTCTTCCAAGACCGAGTCCAACTCTGAGAAGAGGTCTTTGGAGGAATAGTACCATCAGACATCGCCTTTTACCAACTCTCTGTCTTCCCTCCACCCGAATTGTTTAGACCCCTCATAGGATTGAATCTCATGTGGTTTTTATTCATATTAGGATGATTGTAGAATGTTTGAAGTAGGTTGTGTGGTGTGAATGAATGATTGGTGGTTGCTGTGGGGTTATAAACTTTAATGTTTACAATAATGTATTATTTGTAATGCTTTTGTGTCACATTGATTGAATATTTCATAAATAAATTGTACACATGTAAACTTTTTTCTAATGTGAATCAGAACAAATATAAAATGATAAAAATGTCTTTGGAGAATTTTTAAAGAAAATAAAAAAACATAAATGAATATTTTGTAATTGGTATAATTTAGATGTACAAGTGATTCATGATTTGGTTGTTGGCAGGATAGAACCTGAAGGGGTCAGCATTAAAGCAATATAGGTCTGATTAGAGGTTTTGTAGTTTAAGTTTGTCCCCACGGTCCCTGCCAGCTCCCCCTCTCCAGCGGGGTCCGGCATTGCTCCCACACATAGAAAGCAGCAATAAATGCTGCTCCCTGCATGTGGGAGCAATTCTGTCATCTGTTTTCCTGCCAGCATGATAGCAGGCAGGAGAACAGATGAAAATTACACTCCCAGCAAGCAGAAGCAGTTTGACAGCTCCCGCTTGCTAAGAGCGGAGCTACTGTTTGCTCTTGCTTTGCGGGAGCTGTCAAAGTTTCCGCCAAGTGAGAGTAAACAGCTATGTCCCAGGGGTGGGCACCCCGGAACATAGGGAGCCAATCCTGGGGGTGGGAGTCCTCAGGGCCATAATGGGCTCCTGGTGGGGGGGCCACATGGCCCACCTCCTTTACTTTGCATGAGTCGACCCCAGGGAGGTGGTGGTCCCCAGGGTCGTATATGGCACGGGAGAGGGGATGCGTGGCACTCCT
Organism: Calotriton arnoldi; assembly: GCA_963921515.1. NCBI lineage: Eukaryota > Metazoa > Chordata > Amphibia > Caudata > Salamandridae > Calotriton > Calotriton arnoldi. The sequence goes on from CAWUFW010004821.1 coordinate 451,899, forward strand.
TCCACTTCTATGGTGATTTCTGGCCTCGGGGAGGTGGCGGTCCCCAGGGCCAGGGGGGTCTGTGTGGCCCCTCAATTAAAGAATTTAAGCCCCGGGGAGTTGGTGGTGCTCAGGGCACCCTCCCATTTTTTAATAAAGCCCTGGGGAGGAGGTGTTCCCTAGGGCTAAAGAGTGCCCTTAAAGGAGGGTCTGTGTGCCCCCCTTCATTTATTTTTACTATTACCCTCATGCCCCCAGGATCTGACCCACCTGGGGGCTATACTGTAAACAAGCGCAGGAGGGCGCATTTGTTTTTTATTTTATTTTTGCCTCAAATTCACGTATTCGCAACAAAAAGTTTAAAAAAATGCTTTTTGGCCATGGCGGGGTCCCTGGCGGCGTCCCTGGGGGACCCCAGCACCAGGCCTAGAGGGTCAGGGTATTCCTACCCTGCTCCCTTGTCTTTATTTTTTACGTTTTTCTTGGGACTGGGCTGAGTCCGAATCCCATGATGGCTGCCATAACTTCCCAGTTGAAGTGTTGGCAGCCAATCAGATCTCTGCATGCTATGGGGAGGGGTTAGGTCTCTAGATATACAAATTTGGTTTATCTTTAATATCTCAAAAACTACCATATGAATTTAGCCCAAATCAAAAAAAGGTCGCTTTCTGGCCCAACATCTAGCTTACTGCCAATTTTGGGGTCATTCTGTTTAGCGGTTCGGGCTGTAGTCGTGCCTAAAATTCCTACCGGAATTACCATCAGAAACGCCCATTTTTTGACCCCCACCTTTTTCTCTGCACCCACTTGACAGATCACCCCAAAACTTTCCATGCACAATAAGACCCACTGGAGGACCCAGCTTCGCAGTTCTGGCTGGACTGTTCCCATGAGGAGCAGGTCTCTCACAATAAGGAGCTCTAGAGGGATTTTTTTTTTGATCAGGTCGCCCTCCACTCAAACCATAAACAAACACCACAAAGACCTGATCAATGCGGGCTTAAACTTTTATCATATATAGGATTGGGAGTGGGTATTCTATTTATATACCCCAACAACAAACCTTAATCTCTTTCATAGGTATTGTCCCAAATCCTTATAGCCCAAAACGTTGTTGCTTTTCTAAAAAATCTTTGAGGTTGTCAGTCACTGTGTTCCAAGAATACCCCCCACTTAAACAGGTGTGTATCCAACAACAAAAATTGTGAAAAGGCGAGATAGCACCTCACGTGCACTACCCCATAGGAGCTTGCTGGTTGGTTCTCACCAGTTGTGCCCACGTTTCTCATCATAGGTAGCTATCTTACCTGAAAAAAAGTTTTGTGTCCAGAACAAAAAGGTGAAAATAGTGTTTTGTGTATATCACAAAAGAAAGAAAAAGACCCCGTGAAGTTAAAATTGAGATAAGCCACACGTCCACCAAATGCCAATTTTATTCACAACTCGTGGGCCTATTCAAAGTTAAAACCAACTGCATGTTGCAGACCAATTGAAGATGGGCCGACATGTTTCATTGCCTGTTTTTCTTAGTGGCAATTTCGTCAGGGCTCGAGGTCATGAATCACCTTTCTGGACTCTCGTATTGTACACAGAGTGACGGGTAGTCGCCAAGGCCCCTCGTACCAGCTATCCACCTCGTCATAAGGTACTCACTCCTGTTATGAGACCCTTTTATAACACCTGTGTTGTCATAAATCCGTCTCCAGAGCTCACCAGCCCAAATGGTCTTACCGCATGTACCGACGTACAACGCTCATCCGTCGGTATATATATATACAACTTAAATATTAGGTTATTATAAAACATGTTCATAACCTTTAAATTGAATTTAAATGAAAATATTACCATAATTTAAAAAAAATAGTTTAAATTAGTTCTATATATAACTTTAAATCAATTACTACATAATAAATAAATAGAAATTTTAGGTGGGATTTTTTTTAAGTCTTAAGAAAAATATTTGTAATGTAATTTAATGCTTTAAAAAGAATTAAAAGTTTAATTAACATTAAGTTAACGCTATAGCTTTTTTAATTTTGGTCTACATTTAAACTAAATGTGTTCAATTAATTTACATTAATATTTACCATTAAAATGGGTTTTTTAAGTTTCATTACCATAGGGAGATCTCCGTCACCATAGCAGAGACCTCCTCCTACGTGTGAAAAGTTACAAGGAGTAATTTTCACTGGTGAATTTCACCCCCTGAATTCAGAGGGTGGGCACATGTAAGTTGTTGTTGGACCTGGCCCTTTCTGCAGGGTTATCTGGAAACTTTTTGCCTTTCCCTGCCTGTTTTTCTGACCTTCTTTTTGTTGGCCTTAGGACTCTGGGCACTTTACCACTGCTAATCAATGCTAAAGTGCATATGATCTCTCCCCTAAACGGTATGATTGGGTTACACATGTTTGGCATATTTAATTTACTTGTAAGTCCCTTATAAAATGGTATACCACATACGTAGGACCTGTAAATTAAATGCTACTGGTGGGCCTGCAGCACTGCTTGTGCCACCCACAGAAGTATCCTTTCAAACCTGTCTCAGGCCTGCCTCCGCAGCACCTGCGTGTTCACTTTACTGCTGCATTGACTTGGCAGTGAAAACTACTTGCTAATCCTTAAAGTCCCCTTTTATTACACATAGGTCACCCCTAAGGTTGGCCTTAGGTAGCCCTATTTGCAGGGTGCTGTGTAAATAAAAGGTAGGACATATACCTTTATGTTTGGCATATCCTAGTAGTGGCAAACAGCCTATTTTATTTTTCACTGATGTGAGGCCTACTCCTCTAATAGGCTAGCATTGGGAATTCCCTTATATACGTTTATGTGGCAATTCCTTGTCAGAAAGGAGTGGAGTTGCCATATTTGGTATGTTTAGAATATGGAGATAAATACTGCTTACTGGTGTAGTTGGATTTTACATTACTATTTCAGAAATGCCACTTTTAAAAAGTGGGCATTTCACTGTGCTTATGACTCTTTGTGCTTTACAGCCTGACTCCAATACACATCTGGGCTGAATGTCAGCTACACTTTGTGCATACTTTCCACACAGGAAGGGCTGGGTGTGACAGGGGATACATCTGTATTCATCTGCATACTGATAGTCTTCCTGGGCTGGGAGAGGGAAAGGTGGTTCATTTTTATAGGCTGTGCCCTGCCCTCACACAAAGGGCTGATTTACCCCCTGCTGATCACCTGGAGCCAGGGCTGGGTTGAAAGGGATTGTTGCACACTTCTAAGGGTTCCTTTGAAGTCACCCCTTCATCAAAGGTATTTTTGAGTATAAGTACTGGGGCTCTGACCCTATGTTTTTAGACACTGCGTGACTCTTGTAACCAGACACTGCTGGCTCTACAATCTGCACATTGCCAGAGGACTGCTGTGCTGCCTGCGGGAACCGCCATTTGGACTACTTGTTTTGTTGTTCTGGTCTGCTGCCTGCTGGGCTGCTGGAGGGACTGCCACTCTGCAAAGTGACTTGATGTGCTGGCCTGTCGGTACAGATTGAAAAACATTATGGGACAAAATGGGAAGGTGAAGGTACACAGGTGGGAAGGACAGGTCATAAGAGAGTAGTGAAGGAATCCAGACCATGCCACGAGGTAATATATAGGATCATAGATAGGTGACAGTGAATTATAGAGATGTTTTTCACCAAATGTTCTGACTGACGAGAGCGAAGCTCGAGTTGTCTATGATGTCACTCAGAACCCCGAGGTGAAAAATATCCCCGTAATTCACATTTTACCAAACTATAATTTTATGCTATGCATGGCCCCCAAAATCATCTGTCCCTGTCTTCAACTACTGCGCAGGGGCAGAGGATAATGGGAGAGCTATACAAAACATGCCCTCTCCTCCCCTGCGCAAATGTGAAAAATAAATATCTTACCTGCTATTCTTAACCAAAACCCACTACCTTCCCTGCCTTCCTTCCTCCCTCTTCTGCAGCTGTGCTTTCTGCTTTCAGACAAAGCAGACAAGCAGCGCTGCACTGTTAGGCTCTCAGAGAGCTCTGTCACCTGACCTGGAAGGCCTTTATGACATCTTACAGTTGATAACCAGTTTTGTTATCAACTGTTGCGATGTCATAGCAAGAAGTTATGACTTTCAGAAACTGAAATAAATGATAAAGGCTCTCTATGAGAGCCATACCTAACAAATAAATAATGGCTACTGTGGTTAGAGCATTGCTCTAAAACTTTAGATAGTGGCCAGACTAGTGACATCAGGAGGGCATGGTAGGTACTGTAGTGTCAACAGAATTGGTTTGAATAGGGATGGGTAATTCATGGTTTGATGAGGGCCGTAGATGTGGTTTGAGAGACACTCCAAGTGGAAGTATTTTTTACGGCCCATCTAGAAGGAGTCAAATGAAGGAGCCCCTCTGACTTCTTGTGGCATCCTCTATCTTACATCTATATAGTATTGTTAAGCTAGGGGGGTTGCGGTGTACCTGAGTTCTGTGTTATTCCTAATGAATGTTGTGTGTTCTCTGTTGGAACACTATTGTTATGTTAAGGGTTCAATATCAGTTGATCATGCCTGGGCTCCCTTGCAGTAGCAGACTACTTCTTGTGATCCGTTAAAGAGTTGCCTGCAGATTTAGAGTGCTATTATCTACAACTTCACATTTGGCGACGAGTATATTCGGAGGATTTTTGAACACCCACATTATTACTGTGTTGTCAAGTTTTCATATTCCAGCCCTTTGGAGTTTTCTTTTGGAGTTCCAATGCTTCGTGTTGGGGGAGCTCAGGGATTTCTATTTCATTTGTTGCCAGCAGTTGTCTTGCACTTTTCAGTTCTAGAGCCAGTTCATTTTAGATTCTAGGCTGCATTACCTTAATGAAGATGAATGTTGGACTTGGCCCTTTTTGCAGGGTCATCCCTGAACTTTTTGCCTTCCTCCTGGTATTTTTTCTGACCTGGTGTTGGTGGTTTTAGGACTCTGGGCACTTTATCACTGCTGTCCAGTGTAAAGTGCATGTTCTCTCTATGGTAAACTTGGTAAGATTGGTCTACACCTGTTTGGCGTATTTAATTTACCTATCAGTCTTTTGTAAAGTGGTATCTCATATACCCAGGGCCAGTAAATTAAATGCTACTGGTGGGCTTGCAGCGCTGCTTGCGTCACCCACCAAAGTAGCCTTTTAAACCTGTCTCAGGCCTCTGCCATTGCAGGGCCTGCGTGCGCAGTTTACTGCCGCTGTGACGTGGCTCATAAAGTGGTTGCCACGTCTGTGACTCCCCTTTTACTACATATCAGTCACCCCTAAGGTAGGCCCTTGCTAGCCCTATGGGCAGGGTGTGCTGTAGGTAAAAGGTAGGGCATGTGCCTTAACTGTGTGGCATGTCCTGGTAGTGACAAACAGCCATTTTGGTTTCTCACTACTGTGAGGCTGCCCTCCCATAAGAATGCATTGGGGATTCCCTGATATGTGTTTCAGTGGTAATTCCTGATATGAGAAGAGTAGCGTGATCAAGTTTGGTATGTTTGGAATAGTGGTGATAAATGCTGTGTGGTGGTGTGCGCAGATTTATTATCACTACTTTAGAAATGCCACTTTTAGAAGTTGGTATTTCTCTGTGCTATGTGTCTTTGTGCCTGCCTGTTGTGTATTGCATGTCTGGCTCTGGAGTGACAGAGACTGGGGAGGTGCAGTGGCTCCAGAGGGGCTGGGTGAGTCAGCGCTAGGCTGAATAGGCCTGATCTGCATTTGGAGTAGTGGGAGGAGTAGCCCCTGACCCTGAATAGGTCTGTGCCTGCCTGGCACAATGCTGGCTCTGCCCCCCTGTGGTGTGTCTGGGGCCAGAGCCTACACGGACCATGGGGACTGTTGTGCACTTGTTAAGTGCCCCCCAGAACTGGTTTGGACCGGGCATAGAGCCCTGTGCCAGGGGGAGAACAAAGACAGTGTGTGGTATAAATATTGGGGCTGTGACCCCACGAAAAGGGGTGTGTACTGCTTGGTGCTTACTTGGGGCCGGCAGGCTGCCGGACTGCCAGGAGGAACCGCCGCTGGGGGACTGACCTGCTGCCCTGCTTGGCAGCTAAAGTGCCTAAGCCCGGCAGAAACCACCACTCTAGTCAGGGCAAGGGAGTTACACACTGAAGATAACCCCTGCTCACCCCCTTGGTAGCTTGGCACGAGCAGTCAGGCTTATCCCAGAGGCTATGTGTAAAGCGTTTGAGCAACACACACACACAGCAGCGACACACTAGGCCCACCACAAAAGAAACTCCACACAAGGTTATATAAAAATAGCCTTTGTATTACCCATAAAACACATTAGAGCATAATCACATATATACACTGTGCCACCTGGCACTAGGTATCACTTTACATGGGATTATATACATTACAGGGCCAGGAAGACAGTACTCTACACTGAAGGCAACATGTATGCTGCAAATCACAGGAAGGCAGAGTAATCTTATAGAGGATCCCAGCCCTGTGTCTCACACCTGAATATGGTTTGGGACCCCATCGGTGACTCCCTCTATTCTTATAACTTATAGTGGGGAGTAACTAATCCTTTTATAGGAGTGCAGACATGCTGCCTTCAGTCCCAGTGAAGTAGAACCAGATTGATTTACACGTCCTACAGAACTCTAACCCTTTGGTTTAAACCCCATGTTCAAAGGTAGATTCTCTGGGATCATTTCTCCAGATTGTCTTTCAGTAACGTGCGAAAATTGTCTCTTGGTAATACTTGTTCTGATGAAACCGCTTTCAAGAATAGATATCAAAATGCTAGTGAGTCATTTCAACAAATGTCTAAAAACTGTTTTATCAGACCTTAACAATGCAACTTGACCACAAAGGACACATTCATGAAAAAGTTATCCACGGTCATAAAATTTGCCCCAGAGTTACAGTTATTGACGTGTGTTTTTATCATAAAATATTGCCAAAGCCCACTTCCAGAAAAAATCAAGTCTCTACACGTGTACGCAGGAAATAAAACCGAGGAAATCTTTAAAACCCTTGTTGATATGACAGCCTTCCTTCCTGGGTCGGTATTACAATTTATCGTACTTGAAGAATGCATGCTGTTTGAAACTAGTCACAGTTGCCTCTTATAAATCATGACAATATTTAACCACAAATTCATTTTTGTAGCTCTAAACTTAAGGCCTATCGTAGACCAACAGAATTCTTCGGTATGCTTGACATAGAGCTGAGACAGCTGCTGCACGTTTCTTTTTAAAAACAAGTTGAGCCAAGGAAGATGTACATAATGTTAGAGCTTTACAGTTTCTGTGTTTTCCTTAAAGCGCTCACCCTTCCTTCACCAACTAACTCAAACGCCCCAACTGACGAGCTGTCTGTCGTCAGAATCTATCTCTTCTATCAATATTCCTATCCGGAGGCATGGACCCCTTCACCTCACTAACCCTATCCTATGTTCATTGATTTTCAGAGGAGCCAACTTCCAAGTCTTCCGGCGGATCCGTTTGAGTTATAAGGCATGACATTTGACCTCTATGACGTCGGGGGGAGTGATGATGCTGGAAGCACCTCAAACTTCCGTTCTAGGCTTGGTTGCCCAACTTTTCCCAAATTACGTGGTTGTTGGCAAAGAATTCAATCTGTCTGGAAGTCGGTTCCCATTCTGCCAAAAGGGAGAGCTCTTAAAAGTGTTAAGCACCACCTACAAGTAATATTTAAGTAAATGCCTGGTTGTTACAGTTATCGGGTAAACTCTGTATAGTGCTGAAAGCAGGCCACTTTCTGAGTGGAACATTGCTTTATAAAGAATATTTCCATGGTGCTCGCCACAAACTGAATTGTTTCGGGGTGCCTTAATAATAGATATTAAAAATCCCCTCTTCCACAGTGGTTCTGATTTTGACTTCAGAAAGATGAAGGGCTTGGAGGCCTGTTCCAGAATTCGACACACTCTTCTATCACACTAAAGCTACTATTACCTGGAAGTGGATATAAGGTTTAAATAATTAGACTCATGACTTATGAAATCATCTTCCCTGCGCTCACAATTGCCATTAATTGTTATGTTTCCGGTTACAAAAGGCGGATTTTATCTCTTCACAAGGCATTGTGAAATGGTCCTTTTTCGCTAGGTTTTGGATGAACCATATCACGCTATGCTTTCACTATTACTTCCCTCCTTTTCTAGGCAATGCTATGTCCGTGGCTAAGAACCCAGAGGGCCCCTTATTCACTTCTTCTTCCTTGTCTAAACCAGGCTTTGCCGTCCACTCTGCCCAAGAGTCTGTAGGAGCACTGTCACAATCCCCCCTTCCCAGGCTATACTTTTGCCCAAGAGCCCAGAGGATAACTATTACACTCCTCTCTACTTGGGCTATGCTGCCACCTGTGCAAGAATCCAGAGGATGACTACCATACTTCTTGCTTCCCTGGCTATGCTTTAGCCATGATGAAGAACCTAGAGGACCACACCACAGGCCTCCTTTCCTAGGCTATGCTGTGCCCATGCCTAAGAGCCCAGAAGACCACTATTACACATCTTCCGTGTCTATATCTGGGCTTTGCTATCCCCCTGCCCAAGGATATGAAGGGCCTCTTGTACACTCCTCCCTTGCCAGGCTATGCTGGTCTCATGCCCAAGAGCCAGGGTTACCACTATTACACTCCTCCCTTTCCAGGCGGTAGCCAGGCTATGCTATCGCCCTGTGCACGATCCCAGAGGATCTCTATCGCATCCCCCCTTTTCAAGTTATATCCAAGGTGTACTGTCCCACTACACACGAACCTAGTGGATCAATATCACACTCACCCTTTTCCAGGTTATTCCCAGAGTGTACTCTTACACTGCACAAGAACCTGGAGAACCAATGTCAGACTCATCCCTTCTCAGAATATACCCAGGCTGTGTTACACCCCTGCCCGAGAACCTTGAGGACCACTATGACACTTCTTCCTTGTTTAAAAGCAAGCTTTGCTATCCCCTTGGAAACGTAACCAGAAAAAGTGTTATGGCAATTCCCCCTTTACCAGGCAATGCTAGCCCTATGCCAAAAAAACAGGGGGACCACTATCACACTCCCCCTTCCCAGTCTATGTTATCCCTGTTCCCAAGAGTCATGAGGGCCACTGTCCCTCCCCTTCCTTGTCTATGCCCAGGCTTTGCTTTCTCTTTGCCCAAGAACCTGGAGGAGCACAATTACACTTCTCTCTTCCCAAGCTATGTTGTTCTGATGTCTAAGAATGAACAGGATCTATGTCACGATCTCCCTTCCCAGGTGCTAATGCAAATTTAAATATTTACATTACAGAAAAATACAATGTACAGAATTTATGTTCAAGAATGAAGTATGTTTTAGTGCAAAAATTGTAGTAGGCAACCATACTTAGAAACTATGGGCCTGTAACCTAGTAATAAGGCCTGGATTTTATCTAATTTACAAATGGAAAATGCCATGTTTTAATGTGAATGCCCATTAATACTGAAATGCTTTTTTTTTTCCAACCAATAGTTGTGCAAGTTGTTTTTCTTCTTTTGCTGCCGACGTTGCAACTTTGAAAGCTACTTTTATTGGTTAATGAATAGATATTGTTGTATTAGATGACTGATAGTGAATTTCACACCACAGAAGATGTAGGTGACAGGGAGGATGATTCATGGGACGAAGATTTGTGAAACAGGAAAGATGTTCCTGCAACATTCAAGGACACATGGTTAAAAGACGATTGTACTTTGGTGGGTAGATGGGGAGTAGACCTGTACCCAGGATTGGTGGGAACATGGGGAGTAGACCTGTTTCCAGGATGGTCAACATGAAAAAAAACAACATTAATGTAGAAGAAGAGAATAATTGTGCTTATATTAGTGTGTGTTCCTAGCTTAGGACCCCTAGAACCTGATGACATCTTACCTCAGAGCACATTGGATGTGTTCTCTCTTCCTGGCTTTCTGAGGAGATACTCTGTACTGAGTTTCTTGGCCATCTCATTTTGAGAATTCTTAGTTTATTCCTTGATCTGCTGTTATTTGAGCAGAGAATACTTTCCAGCGTATTCTGCTAAAGCTTTATACTTATGCTCGAATCTCTCATCAGAAACCCTTCATGGGAATCTGTACTGACACCTCATCCCTTTTCACAATTTTATTTTGATGTAGCCTAGAATAGGGGTGTTTGCTTATGGAACACGCTTGTTATTTCACTGTACTAATGCTGACATTTGATTCACTAACTTGATTCATAATCAAATATTGATTGATTGATTGTTAAACTGTATTGATAAACCTTTTGAAAATAATACTCTAATAAAAGAATGAATTATCAGAAGAATTAAAATAAAACCCTTTAAGCCAACTTATCTATATTTATTAACTGAACTAAAGTAATGATAATTGGTAATGATTTATGTTGAGTTTAAACTTTGACGTCTCAGCTGTCAACAAAGATCCATTGACCTGTGATGATATTGTGGATCCGTAAGTGATGAACTGAACCCCGAACTCCAGCACAGGCTATACTGTCCCCGTGCCCAGGAACTCAGAGGGCACTCACACACCTTCCTATACTATTGCGTGTAACGCCAAATAGCTTAAACATTCAAATTTGAAATACATGCTTTAAAACATGCAACCTATTCGTGAAATGTTCCTTGAATGCTGAAGGCTAGCTTTCTAGTAAAAGGCAGACTTACTTACTGTATGAATTGTAGTTTTCTTCACAATATATTGAATTTTCTTGACAATTCGAATTTACTCTAGGCAACGATAACTAGTTGTATTATTACCCCACAAGTTGCTAATTATAGTTAACCTCAGAATGGTGGAAGGTTGTGGAGAGCCACTTGGATTCAAGCTTGCACCTTTCGAATAATGTGAAAATCTCTTCAGTGAATGCATTTTTCTTGCCTGAGACCATGGCAAATGTAAGTGCAATGATCTCATGTAACAAATCCAAAAACAAAAGAACAATCAACTATTGTTTTCAAGACTTTGCACAATCACAGGTCACCACTGGCATTTGACTGTAGTCTCTAGAGCCCGGAGTAACAATGCTGCAGGCTAGCTAGCAGGCCCAGGTCAAGAATTCTTGATCTGGGAGGTCATGAAGAAGCATTTGTGAACCATGAAGATGCAATGGGGAGCAGGCAAAAATAAAGCAGGTGGGTTCCAGAGATCTGACGTTGTGAGCACACACATCTATTTAAATTTCACATGTCTAAGTAGTTATATACTTTGGTAACATAGGGTCAATTGGAGAGGACCACCAACCATGCCCTGTGCCCAATGCCAAATTTGTACTGCAAGCTGAAGTACTGGCCACAGGGCTTGGGTGCAGTCTATGCCCCAAGCCCAATGCCCACTGGCACACGTGCTGGCCATGTCCAATAGGTACTGGAGGCAGGGTACTGGGAACAGGACCTGGGCTTCCGCATTACCAGTGCCCACTTTACATACATATGTCCCACCATTACTGCAGTGTATCAGCTGTGAGTTCTGGGGTGTTCTCAAAGTTTTCAATCATATGTATAATGTATAATAGTGCTTATATTGTTTTTTTGTTTTTTTTTAAATAGAGTAGCATAGAAGTACATAAAAGACAACATATTGTGGAGCTCTGATGACATTTGCAAACCATGGAAGGGCCAGAGGTTCTCCTTTGAGGGGCCTGGCCTACCTGGTAACGGGAGATGTCTGAGGAGCTTTGCGCATGGACAGGAATGAAGTCTCAAGCAATGGGCCTAGCATGTAGCAGTAACTGATGAAGCTCAGAAAGAAAATATACATGGGCACCACCGTAAGGCGTTTGTGTTTTACTTTTCCCAGTGGCATGGCCTGGATTGTAGATCTGGAAGAACTGCCGGCCAGTCCCAAGAATTCAGCGATGCATGTATCATTCTGCGAATGCCGCTAATTTAACGCAAGGCAAGTCTACCTTTGCAGGAGCGTCTGGGGTAGGATTTAGGATGGCCCAGGGCACCCCAGGACGTTTTAGGGGTGGTAAGGGTCTCTCTGTTGCCCTGCAGTTGGTGCCTCCTAGAGCAAGCTGATCCCAGCCCAAACTATATCAAGAAAGAAAACATCAGAAAAGAAGAGGATTAACAGTTAGGTTATAGGACTGCAGAAACCTGCACAGGAACAGGAATTAAATCAACAGCAGTGGGCCTAGCAGTAGTAGTAGCAGTAGCAGAAGGCCCATCCCCAGCACCCTGTATCATGCTACCATCACTACCAAATTACCCCCTTCATAGCTAACAATGTTTCCTCTCTATATGATACTATCAAACTTGGATATAAATCTTTTGTGGAAACCCTAAGCAGTACCCTACAGGTAGGTTAGTCGACATTGACACCATTTGCACTGAAAAAACAAGATTTTATGTGACGCTCATTTAAAGTCGAAGTATGAATCTCTTCCCTGCATATCTCAATAAGACACAATAAAGGCAAACAGAATAATGAAGAAAAATAGCATTTGTAGTCATACGAGTTACAACTCACCTAAAGATAAAGCTTAGAATAAATCCAAAATGATCAGACCTGTAATGCAATCCTGAAAGATAAAGTGCAGGAATCTTACCTTAGAGTTACACAAAAGAGAGAGACAAAAACCAGCACACACTTACCATCAAGAGGCTATAATCTGTTTAACAGAAATTGTGCTGGAGTGACATCTGCCTATTGAGGCCTTGTGCTAAAGGCCTCTTAATCACATGCCTGTTAACACATGACCTCAAAACTCACAGAGTAACAACGTTTGTATTGTCAAGGGGATGATCAGAGAAGAAGGAAGGGGATGTGTGGGAATAATACAATTGAGTGACAACTTACATGACTAATTTATTAAGGAAAAATATTTCAAATGCTACATTAAAAACTAATAACACTTTGCTCACCCTTTTATGGAGTCAACAGGTATGGGGCTTCACCCTTGGCCTACATCAAGTTAGCATGTAGCGCTGTGCAGCGCGTGTGTGGGGTATGCATGTAGTGGGTGTATGTGTGTCTGTGAACGCTACAGTACATGGAAGATTCTGGGTTGAGAGACCCTGGGCTGAATGGAGAAGTATGAGGAGGTAAAGGAATCCCACAAGACAGATTTGTAGATTGCTGCATTCCTGTGAACTGGGTGGGACACGCACTGGAGGAAGGTACTCTTCAGTTCGCTTCAAAGAGTGCTCTTTGATTCAGGGAGAGGTCATCTGAAAAGGACCTGGGCACATCTCAGGATGGAGAAGGGACTGATTAAAGAATCATTAAGAGTAGAGCTGAGGGCCTGGGTTAACCTTTTGGTACACATATCACTGTGGTTGACATCCAGTTGTGAACCTATTGTCAACCCCATGGCCTGTGTAGTGGGTTTGGAGTCGCTCCTGCTGTGACAGACTGCTTTCTGGAGGAAGGGTGAGGCAGAGGAGTGGGCATTTCAAAAGGAAGCAGACCTCCACCACAAACTTAAAAGACTCAGACCCTAAGTCACATTTGGTGTCTGGAAATGGACTATAAGACAGGGAGCTCAAGGCCCCCAAAAAGGACATCTGGCAAGCAGCCAATCGGGCTATGCAAGGAGAAGCTCTGCAAGATGTCTGCCTGGCACCAGGAGCAGGAGCGGGAAATACTGGCCATAGGGCTGAAGGCCCCGGGGGAACTTGTTCTGCTACATAGACACTGGAACATTTTTGACGTTGAAAGAGTTAGAGTGGGATTCCTGAGCCTCAGACTGTTAGTGGGGCTTAACCTGGATGCCACCTATACTGAATGGAGAATAGCCACTAACCTTACTGAAAGGGAAGTGGTTCTCAGAGACCTGCCTATTGAACACTTGAGCCCTGGCCTCAGGGGGCTGTATTTATTGTTTGTGTATGCTGTATCTTAATTTGTGTTCATATATAAATACTCCTTTTAAAAATAAAAGCAAGTATTTCACTGGACAATAATTTATTCATATTCATATTGCTGCTACTGAATGTATTTTGAGTTTTGAGCCTGTTTTCACCCGCCTTTATCGTTCTTCCCTGAGGAGCCTTGGACCCACACTACTACTAAGAGTCAAGTATTGAAGGGGCACTTGGCCCAGTTGCTCTGGATCCATAGTAAGCCAGGCCCTGGGACATTAGCAGTAAAAGGCCTCAACCCCTATTGTTGGACCCAGTAGGTCCTGATTACCCTGTGGCCCTCTGCAACAGCCCTGCCAAGTACCACGCATCAGATGTTAGACTAACGCGTTATAGTGCTGGTGTCCACATCACAGCACTAAAATGCATTAGACACGCATTGTAACACCCTGGAAGCAGCCCACAAAATGCACTGCTGAGTTGCATTTAAGCAGCAAACGTGCTGGCAGTCAGTGCACTGTGCTGCTTGGAGAGAGTTCTCTATTTCACAACAAACTGGCATCTCTACATCTTGTATACGTATTTATTATTCACTTAACCCTCATCAAGCCGGAGCATCACCGTCAGTCAGCCAGCACTGTGAGTGATCCTATGTCAGCATGTTGTCTTGATAAATAGTATCACACAGTCCCTTACGTAGATCCGGGGGCAGCAACTTGCCTGTTATTGTTTTCCATCAAGGTGCCTGCCTCACTGACCACACAGTGAGGGATTGGCTCCCAGAGGCCCACAGTGAAGTGGCATAGCTGCCAAGGTTTCAGATTGCCATGTGTGACATTTTTATAATTTCAGTGAAATTATGAGTGACATTTCAACGACTATGAGTGACACTTTCTCGCGAGCAAAATCATGCAATGAAGACGAGGAAACTTCTAAATATCAGAAATTACAGCCATTTGAGCAACAAGAAACTCCAAGAACTTCTTGAAACTGCTGCAGAGCACCAGAAATGGAAGGACACTAACCCTAGTGCTCCCTCCTGTAACCTGACTGTACTGTAAGCTAATGCATAACCATGATATTAAACAAGTTTTTCAGTAGCAGTACTTTATTAAAGTTCTGTGTACATATGCTGACACATGCACAGTTAAATACAAAAATACTTACTGGATGCAACAGATAGAGCAGAGAGAGTCCTAGTGGCAAAACACGCACTGGCACCCTGTAGTCTGAAGATAATACCCTCAAGTGATTAGTACTGGTACCCAAGAAGGATGACAAGACAGAGCAGCCCTGCGGCCAGTGCTGAGATTATTACTGTGAGACTGTCTGAATTTGAAATGAAATCTCAGATCCTGCAGATCACGTAAACCTCAAGGATGATGAGACAGACCAGCCCTGCGCCTGCAGATTTTACTGTGTCTCAATTAACAGATCTCATCTCATCTGCAATGCCTGGTGGCGCGCTCCGCGCTGTGAAGTAAGTTACAACTGTGATCATCATGAGAACGGACAGGGGGCCTCTGAGGAATGACGCGAGTCGTAACAGACCTCCCCGCCCAGCCCAGCCCAGCAGTGCAGAGAGAGCCCTGATAAAACTGTCACGCACTGACCCGTAGTCTGTGATAAACCCAGTTAGTACTGCGGTGCCCAATGATAAGGATGAGGAGACAGAGTAGCCCTGCGGCCTGCAGAGAAATTTACTGTGAATTAAATCAGATCTGCAGATAATAACCAGGCTCACTCAGGAAGGATGACGAGACAGAGCAGCCCTGCCTGCAGATCATGCTATTGTGTGTGAAATAAAAAATTTTGATCAGACTGTGCGACTACAAGAAGGGTATCAGGGCGTGCGCTATCTACTGTTTATGAGGAACAGACCCCACTGCTTGAAACAGGGCAGTGGACCAAATCGCCGCTAGTATTAATCAGTAATTACTCTGCTCTTCCCTGCGTTAGTGGTATAAGTCTCAGCCTATACTGTCCTTATTCAGTGCACTACATCACATGTGGCAGACCGGGGCCTCACCAACACTGTCCTTTGCCCCCGCAGCGGTCACACAGAGCCCCCTGCTATTGTGCTTCCTTCACTTTAAATCAATCCAGCATCTTCCTGTAATTCTTTCTTAGGTAAGGGTCTGGGTCTTGTCTGTACATTGCACAGAGGCTTGTAGGCTCTCTATGTCGCACGGCGCTGCCTACTTTCACTCACCACGCTTCAATCGCCTGCGGTGTGGCTGCTTCGCCCCAGCGCATCTACGATCCCTGCAGCGTCTTCTGTAGGGAGCCCCGAGCCTGGCTCCCAGGGGCCAACTCATGCAGCAGCGCAATAGAGCCGTCCCAGACCAATGGGCCGCTACTTGTTCCTCCTGCGCCGCAGCAGCACACCGATCCTACACTGCTGCGCTTCTAGACACCAGGGCAGCAGGCCTGTCTCCTTCGGCCCCGGCCTCCCAGACGCGGCCTCAAGCACCTCGGCCTCGTGAGCACCCAAAGACCGCTCAGTACGTCAGTCGCCGCTGTCGGCCTCCGACAGCCAGGGGAGGCTCGCCACTTCAGCCCCTCACCAGACCACCTGGGAGGCCAGACCATGCCACTGCCGTGAGCCCAGCCACTTACCGCAGCCCGATCCCGGTGGGCGCAAGGACAGCTCCCCCCCCCATTCAGTGCTTGGCAGCAGCTGCTGGACACGGAGATTACACCACTAGTCCAGCAGGTTCTTCTCCACTCCGCAGTTAAGTTACCTCCACCATTTTTGCCGCTCCACGGCGCCGCTGACAGACACAAGTACAAGAAACTAACTGTGTACAGTCAGTCACTCACGGTTCTGCCTGGCGCGCAGCGCGTTGGCCAAAGTAAGTACTGTAACAACACTTACTTAATGAACTAGACGAATTTAATGAACTAGACGAATTCAGACTGCTGTCAGAGTGTCTGTCGTCGTCGTCCCGGTCCGTCTGGCGGCCGCGGAATGAGCCGCACAGGGACCCGCGGCCACACAGCAGCTGCAGCACACTGCATGATAATGCACTCTGCAGCAGTCTTCTTCTCCAAGACACTGAGTGCAGACTCACCGACTCGTCCCCCGCCCGGCCACACAAGTTTGCGCCCGCGATCACCGATGCCTCTGATGCGCGGCGCGCGGCCCTCAGTGTCCACAGTCCTATTGCGGCGCTGCGCACCGCAGACAGACAGTCAGCAGTGCACCGACTCGACTCAGATTGAGTCCCCCGCCGCTTCTGACCCACCTTACCTCACTTCCTCTTCCTCCGGACGTGAGGAGGCACTACGGTCACATTCTATCCCGGGCCCCCCATGGTGTGCACAGCCAGTAGCAACCACTGAGGGCAGGCCCCGTCCCGGCGTCTAATTAGTGTCAAAGACGCGCGGCGGCGCCGCAGAAAATATACAGCCAGGCATGACAGGAGGCCGCCGGCCTGGGCAGAACAATTGTAACATTGTAGCAGTCACTCTCAGCCACTCGAGCTGAGAGCAGACAAACAATTAACTTATTGAGCCCAGCAGCTGCTGGCAGCACGTCTCGGAGCAGCACTGAGAGCCGGCGCACAGGTGCACAGGCACCGGCGGCGCGCGCTGGCACCCTGGTAGCCAGAGTTTCAGAGAGTGGCATTAATGCGTGACAATGCATTTCAGTGCGGTGATGCGGAACACCACACTGAAATGCGTGAGCGTCACACCTGATGAGTGATACTTGGCAGGCATGAAGTGGAGGGCTGGCAGCTTTATTTTTCCGGAGTGGCACCTTGTTAACGTACAAACATCGAAAAGGTCGCACTACCTAGCACTGAGGCAGGACTGTTTTCCAAGTCCTTCCGGTCATGCCCACCTCAGCAGCCCCAGGAAGACATCGCTGCCGAATTCATCTCTGCCAGAGAGCCTAGGCAGTTCAACAAACCTTTTACCAGCAGCATTAGGCCGCAATTAGAGCACAGCAGGCCTTCCCCAACAGCAGGATGAACAAGTGTGCGACCCCTGGCTTCGAGAACAGGAAAGTTGAAGACCCTGTCCTGGGTGACTCGAACTGCTTTCTTGTCCGGCGCCAGAATTCTCTCTGGTACTTTACAGTCTCAAGGTCCCGCCCCCAACCCTTCTGCTGAAAGCCCAGAGACAGAACACTATGCAAGCAACCAAAGCAATCCTGACATGCCGGTAAGAAGAGTGCCTTCACTTTACGGCTCCAGTTTTCAATGTCTTTAAAAGAAAATGCTCAAACAAACAGCTCTAATGATTAACTTTTATAATTTTGTGAGCTTTGTTTTGAAATGCATGAATTTCGCCTGGAGATAGACATACTTCCATATGCAATAGTGTTTGTTTATAAGCCTATTTAAATGGTAAACATTCTGGATAATTATACTTTTCTCCTCAGGCTTTTCTCTTAACGATATTTCTTTACAGGGAAATAGGACAACTTTAAGTGGGGAATGTGCTTTTTAAAGAGTAAGGGAGGTAAATATTAAATGGGAGCAGTGACTAGAAGAACCCAGATAACTAATTAATAATAATTTCGAGTTTGCAAAAGTACACTATGTTAAATGTTTGTCTTCTGGTTCCCACCAGAATTTAAAAGAAAAATAATATTTTTGGGAGAGAATGTAGCCTTGTTGGTCTGTCACCCATTATTCAATGTGACAAGCAAGGAGGAAATCATAAGTCCAAGAAGTAACAGGTAGTTCAAAACACTTAAAAGGGAGTCACAGGGGTTTATTCTCAAGAACGTGTGATAACCACCGCAAATTTAGCTTAACGCAACTTTGCATATCGCAGTCCATCGCGGGAAATTAACGCCTTGTTAACCAAGTATTCACAACATGGCGGCCCCATGCGATACTCCCCAGATAATGCGCCAACTGACCGCATTAGAATCAAGGCCACGCCGCAAAAATGCGAAACACCAACGCAAAAAATGCTGCAATGAGGCCAATCGGGATACGAAAATCAGCGAAACCCAGCTACAGGCCTGCAATCCACACGCGTCCGGCGGGAACAATCACCATAAAAGCAGAAAAAAACCAGACAAACAAATGCCAAACAACAGCGAAGCACAATGGACGTTGCCGGAGCAAGTACGGAGGAGAGCCAGAACCCCACAAGCCCCCCAGAGGACCATCCTGGGACTTCGGGGTCAGGGAAGGGCAAGGACAAGAAGAAGAGGAAGACGAAGTTCAGTCCACAGGAAAACAGGATCCTGATAACGGAGGTGACAGAACACCATCAACAACTGTTCGTCACCTCCATTGTGTCATTGGCAACAAAAATACATTATGGCAGTCCATCGTGGACAAGGTGAATGCAGTCGGAGTGCTGAAGAGGACAATGGGCGAGGTCAAGAGGCGCTGGAATGATGTCAAGCGCAAAACCAAGCAGAAACTCGCCAACAACCTGAAGGCAGCAATGCAGACTGAGGCGGGAGCCCAGCGCCACAGGAGGAGCTGGACGACATGGAGGGAATGGTCTCCACAGTCATCAGTGGGGAGACGGTGGCAGGAGTTGGGGGCCCGGACACTGCTCAACAGGACCCTACACAACAGCAACAGGGTGAGTAACCACCAGGGCCTGGGGGGGACGGGGGGAGATGGGCACAATGGCACACATGCAAAATTAATTTGAGCACATCTGCGGACACACCATGCCCCAGACCACCAACTCCCACCAAGAGACCAACGTACCCCAGTATGCAACATGTCAACACTGTACAAGCACAGTAGTCAGAGGCACACCTCATGAAAGTGATAAGGGGCAGCAAAATCTGAGCTGCAGGGGCGACTCCCCAAAAATGCAGCACACACATCACATACAGAGCACATCTACATTGACAATGATGTGACACAATCCGCAAAACACCTACAACAGAACACAGGACACTACTGGTGCCGCTTGGGTGCAGACACTGGCCAATCACAATTGGCATTGCAGGGATATGTGCGTTGATAATGTACAAGTACAAACACACATCCGTGATGTTGTCGAAATGTCCACTGTCCCCCATCAAATAGGCAGCTCCTCCCAAACAGCCACAATGTACCCAGTCATGCTGTCTGTATGTAAACATGTACAATGCCACAACATACATGTGGACACATTGTTAAACTGCATCTCCCCTTCACATTGCAGAGGGAGAATCAACACTTCCTGCAGAGCAGTCCGACCCTCTCTTCTCTGGAGACGAAGAGGACGACCACAGCTTCGACTCTGACGCCCTCCAACTGCTCGTGGAGAGCCTCCGCAGCCCACTTCCAGGAGCTGGGCAGCCCAGCTGCTACGAGGAGACCCCACACCTGCACAGACCACACAGCAGGCAGCACCCACCACCACTGCTGCCTCCCAGGACCCCCACGGAGAACACATGGCCTTCCAACGCCGTGTTTTGGGGTGCCAGGAGAATCTGGCTGCACACTTGCGGGTGGGCTTCGAATGCATGGCAGACAAACTAGATGCCATACGTGGGTGTCTAAGTCCCATCAGGGACCACTCACAGTCCCTAACGGACACCCACAGTCCGCTCCATGCTCTCCAACGGACCATGGCTGACATCGCTGGAGCCCTGACTCAGAGAATAGTACAACTGTCCAGTCCGAGTGGCTCTAGCGATGTCACACGGGAGTTGGGAAACATGCGGAGGTTAATGGAGACCATGGAGCGGGTGAATGCGGAACGAGCGGCTGCCACGGCTGCACACCAGCGAGAGGTAGCTGGGTTCCTCAATGACCTCAGGACCCTCCTCATGGCATTGCTGCCACCAGGCCTGGTGTGGATGCATGCTGCTGCCACCACTCCATCCACATCTCCGCCCCCTGAAGTGTCAGTGCCACACAGTGCGGCAGACCTTCCACCTCCGGCCACAGATGTGTCACTGCCACACAGTGCTGGAGACAGAACACCACCACCCACACGTGAGGCACATGAAACAGCAGAGAACGAAGATGCGGATGATACTGCCCTAGTGGTGAGGAGGACGCAGCAGCATGCATCTCATCCATAGGTCCGGCTTCAGCTTGGTACTGCCCTCTGCATCATCACCTTCCACTGTCCCCCCGATGCACTCTGCGACACTCACCTTGGACCTCGACATGGACTGCCATATGATGTTTGATCGCCATTGACACAGCAATCAGACTGCAGACTGTACTCGTCCTCTTCCTTTGGACTTGTCATTCCCTGGAGGACCCTGGCTGGACGTCCATGGGACAACATCGTCATGTGGGCTTTGCATGGCCCTGTACTGCTCCAGATGCAACACTCCACTGAATGTGCATTAAACATTCATATACACACAGATGTGTCATGTCTATGGTCTTTTAAGTGTGGAAGTATGGATGAATGTGGGCTCACTGGACTCCTCTTACGTCCATGTGGCTCATGTCGTAGAACAGGGGTGACAGGGTGACACATTGCCCAATGCGGTCCGGGTGGCCTGACACAACAACAGGGGCACACGCATGAGTTACTTCCTTGTCCAGCCCAGTACGGAACCACGCCCAGGGCCCCGGGGTCATATACAGACCCTTATGCTGGACTGGCATACGCCAGGCCAGCCCACTCCGCTTACGCTCACAGGGGGGGACGGCAACGCTACATGTCCCCTGTCTTTCCTGTGGTGATCTGCTGCTCACAGGTCTAGTTGTCAGCATGCCACAGCCACTCCCTCACGGCTGGTTTACACCCACACCACACCCATCCAGCACACACGTCACGGGACATGTGACCCTGCCAATGAAAAGGGACAGGCGCACGTGCTCGACGCCATTTCCACTCTCTATCTGGGTGCGTCCGTGTGGTGTTAATGTAGGCATGAGGGCCTCGGGCCCTGCAACATCGCATTCCCCAGGACCGGAGGTGACATGATGGCGTCCGCAACACGATACCCAATCATACAAGGACCATGACTTTGGGACACAGACTTGGTGGCACCGGATACATTGCGGCCGGCACAAGCACACTGCCACGGGACGGTGACTTTGGGTGCACTGAGGTAGGGGCACCTTAAGTGCTGAGCGGGTGTGCAGCCTGCGATGATGCCCCGTCCCGGCCGGCCGGACTGCTCAGGATTTGTGTGCCTTGCTGGACCGCAGTGTAGGCCAGAGGGCAGCGCGGGCCTACCGCCTCGTGGCGTCGCATCCCGGATCACAGAGTTAGTGGCACCTCAAGGGCTGAGCGGGTGTGCAGCCTGCGATGATGCCCGGTGCACTGGTATGTCCTCTGCCATGGCAAAATCAAGACCCAGAATCATATGTGAGACCTGGTGGCCTGCGGAGCGGGCCTGCATGATGTGGAGGGTGCCATGTCCGCGGGTCCCGGGCATGTGGCTTGCAGCGGCATGTGGTGGGCCCTCATTGCTGCATGCCAAGGGCGGAAGGTGAGCAGTGAGGCCAGGGTGCGCAGCGGCGGGCATGCGCCGCTGGGTGACGGGAGGGGCTGGGGTGCATCTGCCTGGGTGCGCAGGGGCGGTGTGCAATTGTATGTACTTTGCCATTCAGGTATCTGGACTCTGTTACAGATGACGGATCTGTTTCAGATGTGTGACCTGGTGCACTACATACAGGCACGTGGTTGGAGACACACCTGTGGCAGCAGGTGAGCAGTGTGGCCTGGGTGCGCATTGTCGGCACTCTCTCTCCCTGTCCGTCTCTTCTGTTATCTGTGTCTCGCTCCCCCTCTCTGTCCGTCTTTCTCTCGCTCCCCCTCTCTGTCCGTCTTTCTCTCGCTCCCTCTCTCTCTCTCTCTCTCTCCTTTGCTCTCTCTCAGTCCTTTGATGTGTGCAAGACACACCTTCTCATCGTGATTTTTGTCTTGCAGGCTGTGACCTGCGGATTGTCCCGAGGGGAGCCGCCATGTGTCTTCATTTCTGTTCTGTGTTTCTTTGAATACATTTTCATTTGTTACATCGAAGGTGGATGTGTGATGCTCATTTTTGTGACGGCACATGCATGCCACCAAATGTGATTGTGCGACATCTGGCGGATTATTTGGTACATGTTCCGTACTGGCTGGTCGTTGAGAATGGTGTGGAGTGGTGTTTTCGCGGCTTTTTGCACGGGTACACCTACTCTGCATCTCATTAGCGATAGTTGCGGGGGTCATCTGTGGCGATGTTTTTTGCGGATGCTATCGCGGGTAAAATGGTGTTCTGGGCTGTTAACACCAGCTTGTGAATGGTGCGATGATTTTATCGCCACTTTGGCTGCGATAAAGTGCCGCTAACTCGGCGATAAGTCCTTGAGAATATGCCCCACAGTTTGTTAGAAATGTGATTCCTGGTTGGCTGAGGTATGCCCCCAGGACAGACAGGAACCGCAACTCTGGTCAGGTTAAGCTAGATACATCCTAAAAAATAACTTGTGCTTACCCTTTGGTAGCTTGGCATAGAGCAGTCAGGCTTCTCTTAAAAAAAGGCAATGTGTAAAGTATTCGTAGAACACACACACACACACTAAATCAATGATTACACCACAAAAAGACTCCACACAGGTTTAGAAAAATAGATTATTATATTCTGTACAAAAAAAGACCAAAATAACAAAAAGTTGAGATATTGAATTTTAAAGGAATAAATGAAGTAAAGCACTTGGAAGCAAGGACTGGGGCAAAGTCAAAGTTTAGCCTGACCGCGATGGAGTGCCGGATGGCAACAGGACCCACGCAGCCCCGGTAAACAAAGTTCCTTTCCTGGTCACAATCAACGAGATGCGTCGATCTTCTCCACGCAGTGAAGGCGATGCATCATTCTGAAGACGGGTGCCAGAGTCGAGAGGCATCAAGCATTGCGACAGATTCTCCCACGCAGGCGAGGGGATGCGTCAACCTGCAGCGACAGTGATACGCTGGCCGATGTGTTTATGTCTGGAACAAATACACTGGTTCTGATGCAATGTACAGATTTTACTCCCGCAACCAGGTCGATGCGCCGGTTCTGTTACACACAGACAGGAGATGCGCCAAAATCAGTGTTGCAAGTATCTCGGCCACTTCCAGTGAACGAGGCACAGGAGCATGGGTAAAGACTTTGATATCCCTGAGTCTCAAGCAACAAGAGTCAAGCCAACAAGCCCTTAGAGATCACTTGGAGGGAAGGCAGAGTCTAGCTCTCCTTCAGCAGAGTCGGAGAGCAGCAGGCAGCAGGGCAACACAAGAGAAAAGCAGGCCTTCCCAGTCTGCAGTCCAAAGATGAGCCCTTTAAGCAGCACTGCAGTCCTTCTGAAAGAGGTTCAGTTCAAGATCCAGAAGTGTCTGATTTTAGGGGGTCAGAGGCCGGTACTTATACCCAAAAGTGCCTTTGACATGGGGGGTGACTTCAAAGCAGCTGTCTGGAGTGCACAAGGATCCCTTTCAACCCAGTCCTGTCTGCTAGGCTATCTGTGGGTGGTAATCAGTCCTTTTTGTGGGGACAAGACTCATCAAGTGAACTGCTAGCCACCTCCCTTTCATCCTGCCTAGCATGGCCATCAGAATGCAGATGTATGTAGATTGGCGCTCAGACACACCTATCCTTCCTGTGTTGTGGCTGTCTAGAGGGAATGCACAAAGTGTGGCTGTCACCCTGCCCAGGCGTGTATTGGAGACAGGCTGCAAAGCACACAGAGTTGTAAGTGCAAAGAAATGTCCACTTTCAAAAATGGCATTTCTAAAATATCACTGTTAGATCAAACTTCACCAGTAAGAAAGATTTATCATGACCATTCCAAAGATATTAAACATGAAAAAGCTACTTCTCGCTGATCAGGAATTTCAGCTTAAAAGTCTATTTAAGGAATTCCCAATGCTAACCTATGAGAGGAGTAGGCCTCACAGTAGTACAAAACTAAATATGCTGTTTGTCACTACCAGAACAAGCAAAACATAAAAATACATACTCTACCTTTCACTTACGTAGCACCCTGCCTTTAGGGTTACCTAAGGCCTACCTCATGGTGATTAATGTAATAAAAGAGGGGTTTAAGGCTTGGCAAGCAGTTTTGAATGCCAAGTCGAAGTGGCAGTAAATTGCACACACAGGCAGTGCAGTGGCAGGCCTGAGACAGGTTTGAAAGGCTATTTCTGTGGGTGGCACAATCAGTGCTGCAGCCCACTAGTAGAAATTAACTCACAGGCCTCAGGTATATGGTATATCACCTTACAAGGGACTTACAAGTACATTAAATATGTCAATCAGGTATACACCAATTACACACATGTTTAGCGAAGAAGCACATGCACTTTAGCACTGGTTTGCAGTGGTAAAATGCTCAGAGTCCTAAAGCCAACAAAAACGAGGTAAGAAAAATAGGAGGAAATAGGCAAAACGTTTGGGGTGACCCTTCAGAGACGGTCATTCCCAACACAGTCGTTAAAAAAGCATTACATAGGAAAATAATAGGTTTTTTTCTGACATGCCTACTTTGTTTTGCTACAAAGAAGTGTCACTCAGTGTCACACCTATTACATAACATGTCACATAAGCGAACTGAAAACCTGGAAATCTCACTCGTAAAAACACTGAGAACTTGGCAATTATGCTGGAAGGGGTTCTGACAGCATCCTTTTATCAACTTCTTTTTGAGCCCTTGCATGTGCAGCTTCTCAGCCCAAGTGTAGACCAACCCTAAACATGGCAGTCACCATGGAACAGTATTGTACATACTGTATCATTGTTTGATCATTTCAAGGTTGCTGCTGCGAATCGAAACAAGATAATAGCCATCTTGGAATGCTATTGAACATATTTTAGCATTGTTGTATCATCCCAAGGTGGCTGGTGCGTTCATATTGTGTGGCAACCATGTTGTTATACCATATAAAACATGCATTGGCAAAGCCAAAAGGTCTGTTTGTGAAATGTTGAATTATGCATATGCAGGCATGCACAAATGCACACTTGTGCATGCATGTGCTTGCATGTCTTAGCACATTAAATCTAGATCTATTGCCTTTGCAAGTGCTTATTCTGCATAGTATCTTCTAGGCAGAGGACCAACCTACCAATAAAATTGCTTCTTCATCAGTCCATAAGGTTTAAGTATTTCAACCTCATACTGCTGCATGCATGACAGAGGGGCATACTACGCTGATACTTTGGAGTTCGTGTACATGTCCAGCGATTTGAAGGAGTTATGCACAAATTCGTGGCACAACTGTGAATCTGGTGAGTTTTCAGCGTCCAAATAAATCTCATTTTAGATGTGCATTTTCTGAATTTTGTAGGGGCACCCAGAAACTCTGTTCAATCATGCATGCCATGTTCAAATTCAACATGTGCAAGGCTGGTTTATGTGCACGATGGACGCATTTGTACATGTACTTTGCCCACATACTAATTTGCTTGTGGAACCATCAATTAATGTGCTTTTTATCCACAGAACCTCTGTCCATTCCTATGGCTGGCAAGAAATGAACTTGTGAATATTTGTGCACATGCTCATCTGTCTAACCTGGACATTATGAGATGATACAGCGGGTCACTCTCAATGGTGCCTTATCAGAGATTTCACATCAATAAACTATTTCTCCAGTCCAATTTTGAAAACCCCTCTTAAATGCTGAAAAAAGTGCCCTGTGCTTTACAAGAATCGCAGAAAGAATAGTTTCTGTCCTGATTTGCGTAGCGGAACTCTGCAAACTCCGCCCAGGATTACATAACACATGTTTAAATACCTATAGAATTCGTTCAAAAACATACTTAAAATACACTTATGGATTCAAATTAAAGCGAAAACATTTTAAATTCACTAGTTAATGATAGCTCCTCAATCTAAAATGTGCAAAACTGTCGTGCAACCCATAACTTTTAAACCAAAAGCATTGCTTATGACCTCACAATATTTATACCAAAGATTGAGTACACCTACAAACACAATATCATTAAATCATAAGACATACTCAACTTTAAAACTATAGTCACAGTCATTTCAATGATACTATTCATGATAATGTGATATGTAATTTGACATTTATGAGGAGTGTTCTGTTAAGGATGAAGTTGATCACCTAGCAACTATGCAGCAATGGAGGTAATATTGAAAGTACAATGTGTTGAAAATAAGACGCAGATATTAATGCATTTTGCTGAGCACTGCAGGAGATTAATATTTCCTGCCTGAATTGCCAAGTGTTAGGTTTCCTGATGCACACCAATGCAGTGCTCAGCAAAATGCATTAATATCTGCGTCTTATTTTCAACACATTGTACTTTCAATATTATCCCCAATGCTGCATAGTTGCCAGGCGATCAACTTCATCCTTAACAGAACACTGCTCATAGTTATCAGGAATAGAAAGAAATGTATGCCCCCCAGCTACAAAGACACGAACACCATTAAAATGGCTCCATGAGATTCAAGGGGATATTCTCAACAAATGGCAAAAACTATCGCTCACCTCAGTTAGCGTGAGTTTTCGTATCGCCGCGTACCGCGGGAAATTATCGCCGTGTTTGCGGCGTATTCACAACACGCCGCTAACAGGCGATAGTTTCCCCTACCGGGTAAAATGTCTGGCGTTAAGATTAGCGCCACGGTGATAAAAATCGTCACTCTAACGTGAAAAAAGTGGTGATGGGCCAATTAGCGTCCAGAAACTGCACGCTAATTAGCGTCAGCGCAACTTTTTTCACGTTAGGCGGGAAAAATCACTATAAAACGCCCGCCATGAAGCCCAAACACAAAAAAAAAAAGAAGAAACATTTGAGACAAAGCATGGAGGAAGCTGGACCCAGCACAGAGGCCAACAACAACCCCACAAACACCCAGGAGGACCAGCCAGAGACCCAGGGGAAGGCCAAGGAGAAGAGGAAGAGGAAGACGCAGTTCAGTCAGCAGGAAAACCAGGTCCTGATTGCGGAGGTGACCGAACATCAACAACAACTTTTTGTCACCTCCACTGTGTCATTGGCAACCAAAAATGCTATATGGCAGTCCATCGTGGCCAAGGTGAATGCTGTCGGAGAGGTGAGGAGGACAGTGGACGACTGCAAGAATCGCTGGCATGATGTTAAGCGCAAGACCATGCTGAAACTTGCAGCCAACCTGAAAGCAGCAATGCAGACAGGAGGTGGGAGTCCAGCGCCACAGGAGGAGCTGGATGCGTTGGAGGAACAGGTGGCCCAAGTCATCAGCGAGGAGACGGTGGTTGGAGTTCCGGGACAGGATACTGCTCAACACGACCAGACACAACAGCAACAGGGTGAGTACCAACCAGGGACTGGGGGGACGGGGGAGATGGGCCCAATGGCACTCATGCACCATTAAATATATCGCAGTGCACACCCACAATGACTGCGTATCATGTCCCGGATCCCCTTGGCCCTGGTGGCATAGACACATATCACCCTACCCAAACAATACATTGCAAGACACATATTGGTGGGCTCACAGACATGGAAATGTGCACAGAAAAGTCAAACAAATATAGTCCAGGTATCCTATCAGACCACAAAATAAGGGCTATGTGATAGAGCAAAGGCCCACATTGATTGTAGATGCGGCAGTCTGTCAAAATGGCCCCATTGCCTCAACACCACGCATATGCATGTGCCCGCATGTTGGAGTGTGCAAGAATGTGCATGTGCATCAAGGGGGACACAACTGCACATACACAATCTTGCACACAACGCAGACACACGTGCACAATGCTGCATGTCTGCTGACATTGGTGGTGGCATGCCCACTCATGCACATGATCAGTCACACACACAGTGCATCCTCATTTATAGTATCAGAGAGATGCAGCCCTGTGCAGACAATTTGCATATGCGTGCTGTTGAGGAAAGGGGGCCATGTTGACATCCTGCCACATCTCCAGTAAATGTGTCCGCCTGCTTGTCCATGAGATGCAGTCCTGTGTACACAGTGACGGCTTGCAGTGAGAGTGCTGCATGGCGGTGGTGCGGGGCGGTGGTGCGGGCGGTGGAGGGGCAGGATGGGGGTAGTGGAGTTGGACACACGACGGGCTGGAGTGCAAGGTAAATAGTTCAAATAATTTATTTACTCACCTAACTCCAGCTCGTCGTGTGTCCAACTCCCCTAACCCCCATCCTGCCCCTCCCCCGCCCCGCACCACCAACCCGCACCACCGCCCTGCAGCACTCTCACTGTGAACCGTCACTGTGTGTACACCAAGTGAGAAACCATCTAGTGAGTTTGCATACCAGAAACACATGCAATGCCACAACAAACTGATCATGCAGCCAAATGGCCCCAAGGTGCATATCCCACAATGCACACAAACAGCAGACTGCACTCAAAAGGCGATGTAATACAATGAGCAGGGGGGCGATACCTACAACACCACAGTGCGGGGACAATGCATATCAGGAATGTGTCAACCAAATCTGTACTGCATGACTTGTCTGTGTGCTAGACTCACAGAACTATAATGTCCCTGTAAAGAAGTAAGACAACCAAAGTATGACAACAAGCAAGGATAGCAAAGTTGCAACAAATAATGACAACTAGCAAAATGGCACACTCACCCCTTAGGTCGATTTGCACACCTCCACTCTCAAGTGTACACATCTGCCATACAGAAAACACCATTCCACATCAGTCCTGGTGTGCGTTGCCCATTACATCATTATGTGCATGTAAACCTATCTTTTTGGTAAGTCAACTGTGTCAGTGAACAAAGATGCAGTCATGTTTGTCATCACCCACACGCAAAGCCATGCATTGAATATTCGTAACCAGGACAGCATGTATCATCCATTTGACCAGCTGCGTGGCACATACACAAACACACATCACCCTGCCATCTGCTTCTGTTGGGAGGGTGGTGGGGACAAGGCCTGAGCACCACAAATGCGCATTAGGGAATCCACATCCATCAAATCCAGGCCCACTTACACACCACACGTGGGGTCAACGTTGAGGGTAATGGGTGTTGACACTGTCTGTCCAGCCAGCAACAACAATAGAAACTCACGCAGCACCATACTCACAACGGGTAAGCCAACAGGAGGGCAGTAAGCAATGCATGCAAGACAAATCATGACTGACGACATGCACACATGACAAATCACAATAGACAAAGCTACCTGGATGCACATGTGTACAGCATAGTGCAGCACACATTGAAACAGCAAGTAGGCCTTAGTAGCCAATGCGCCTAAAGGGGGCCCTACTCACACATAACTAATCTTGCAACAAACACATGCATATGTGCAGTACACAGCAAAGGTGCAGGTCTGTGAGCCACACTGACAAGGCAAGTGACAGTGCATGATGAATAGCATGCCTGCACCCCATACATCACAACATGGTGCAGGCCACATCGCTGAGGTGGCTGAGTGTGGACCAGATCCCTAAAGGAGCAGGTCACACTCTGACACATCCTCGTGTACATACAACCCCTTAGGTAAACAAGACATCTGCTGAAAAACAATGCACAAGTGTCCCAACTCTGACCAAGACACATATTTACCCCAGCCTGCAACATCTCAGCATTGTAAATGCACAGAAGTGAAGGCTCACTGCCTGAAAGGGATAAGGGGTAGTAAAACCAAAGCTGCATGGGCGAGTATCCCACAATGCAGCTCACACACATAAAAACAGGAACTCATCAACATTGACTACAATGTGGGACAAACTGCATCACCTTCACAACTGAACAGAGGACACAACTGGTGCCGCTTGTGTGTATAAACTGTACAATCACATTTGTCATAGCTGTAAACTGTCAGATGACAATGTACAAGTACAACCTCATATCCGTGATGTAGTAGAAAACGTCAACATCCTGCAACAAATAGGCAGCTCCTCCCAAACAGTCACAATGTACATTGTCATGCAGTCTGCTTGTAAACTCATCCAATGCATGATCACATATGAAACACACAGTTAAACTGCATCTCCCCTTTACATTGCAGAGGGAGAAACATCACCTCCTGAACAGCAGCCTGTCCCACTTTTCACCGATGAAGAGGAGGAATTTGCCACCATCAACACGGACACCCTCCAACAGCTGCTAGACTCCATCAGCACCCCATCTCCAGGAGCAGGGCAACCCAGCTGCATCGTGCAAACCCCACCCCCTGCACAAACCACACAGCAGCAAGCACCTACCACCACGGCTGTCTCCCAGGACCTCCGGACCCACACCTGGCATTCCAACGCCGTGTGTTAGAGGTCCAGCAGGAGATGGCTCATCAGGTGCGGGTGGGGTTTGACAGCCTGGCGGCCAAAGTTGATTGCGTTTGTGGGTGTCTGAGTTCCATCCGGGACCACCTACAAAACATAACGGACACCCACAGTCCGCTCAATGCTCTCCAACACTCCATGGCTGACATCGCTGGAGCCATGACTCAGAGACAGGAACAACTGTCCAGTCAGAGTGGCTTCAGCGATGGCAGCCAGGAGTTGGGCTGCATGCGGAGGATAATGGAGAACATGGAGCGGATGCAGGCAGAACAAATGGCTGCCACGGCTGCACACCAGCGAGATGTAGCTGGAATCTTCCATGCCCTGCAGATCATCATCACTGCATTGCTGCAGCAAGGTCTGGCGCAGATGAATGCTGCTGCTGCTTCTACATCCACATCTCCGCCCCCTGATGTGTCAGTGCCTCACAGTGCTGCAGCCAATCTACCACCACCCACATGTGAGGCACATGACACATCAGAGGACGAAGATGAGGATGAATCTGCCTTATTGCAAAGAAGGAAGCGGTAGCATTCATCTATGCCAAATGGCTAGTTTATACTTGGTTCTGGGCTGAGCATCATGCCCCGGAATATCACCTTCCACTGTCCCCAAATACACTCTGTGACACTCACCTTGGACCTCGACATGGACTGCCATATTTTGTTTGGTTACCAATGACACAGCAATCAGACTGCTGACTGAACTCTTCCTCATCCTTTGGACTTGTCAACCCTAAAGGACTCTGTCTGGCCCTCCACTGGGCATCAATGTAATGTGGGGATTGCATGGCCAAGTACTGGTCCAGTCTCCAACTATGTCAACAGACATGTGAATAAATATTTTTACATCACACAGATGTCTGTTGTCCATGACCAATCCAGTATAGCAGTCTCGCAAAATGTAGGAGCAGTGAATCCACCAAAAGGTACACCCAGGAAAATAATACAAATGTACATGTTTTACTGTGATCCTGATAGGCAGTGAGAGGACCGGGTATGTGTGGACCAGCTGTGCCCCAATTGCTCCAATACACCAATCTAGCAATATCCCAACTTAGCCCCACATCCATGAAGGAAATAGGAATGTGTTTAAAAAGGCAAAGTCTGTTGCAGGCCACAAGTAGTGTCACCCTTTACAATTGCTGAAAGAAAATCTCCTGGCATATCTACTCACACTCTACAGGGTGGACGAAGCCTGTTGTGAAGGTGCACATTGCATTTCACATCCCAAGATCGTGCACACCATATTCACATTGATGAAGATACGTAAGGGTACATGTCTACCAGCCACTAATTTAACCACAATATCTGCCTCAGTGAAGTAGAGTTGGCAATAGGGACTCACCCCAAAGTGTAATGCGTCAGTCAGCCCCTTCCTGTGGACGAACAATGCTTACTGACTTTGGAGCCCCACATGGTGTGACCACTGTGAGCGGGTAGGGCAATGTGACAAGGGATGCGTGGTGCACTGCACTGACCATATAGTCAGAAGCAGTGCCACCATTTCGAGGGTGGCATCACAATGAGCCAAAAGGTAACAGCTGGGAGAATTTGCCATGACACTGGCACAAGAGGTAGCAATGCAACATTTCCCCTCTTGTGTGCAGCAGAACTGTGTGCACGCACAAAAACTTTAACGGTGACAAAATCATGACTTACCAACTTTTGTGATTCACAAAAGGGATTTAGGAGAAGTGAAGTCAGTACATCTAACTGCACTACTCCTCAATGCCAGTTGTGAATACCGGAAAACGTAAACTCATGACTTACTCTCAGATAACTTACGTGAATCAGGCCCACTGTTCTGCCATATGCAGTTCTCAATGGACCCACAGAAAGACTCCTACTGGCATGGCCCGGAGGTTCAGCCTCCATGCACAGAAACATGTAATTCAATTTAATCTGACACACTTGCACTACGCAGCAAGTGTGCCAAGGTCTGTGCAATGTAGATGGACTCTGCGCAAGGAGCATGTGAGATGCAGGGCTATGACGCAATCTGTGGTACCCGGCGCATACATCCATCTCCATGATGGATAACAGTAGCTACTACAATATCCTCTCAATGCCATGTCCCTACCTTGTGTTGTAAATGTGCAACAATGTGCTGGCCAACTCCATGAGTCACACTTAAGATGCATAACTTCCCAAACGACTGCCCCTAGACTAGGCCGTAAATCCTACTTGCCACCCTGTTATCCATGCAAGTTTACTGTGCTCACAACTAAGGTATCCTGACACAATCCATCCTGCTAAGTAACATGTCATGACCACACTTACACATTCAACGTAGAATCCATTGATGATATGAGATGCATACAAGGTAAAAAGACACACTCCACCACATCACCCCTGACAAAAGTGCAAGCTGAAATCCAAACTAATTAACCATTTATTATAAAATTAAAAAATGTAGCTATCCTAAACAAACTATAATCATAACTACGACCAATCTAAAATAAACTAACTAGAATTAAGAGAAAAAGTACCTAAACTATCTACCCTAACTAACCCTAAACACGCAAAACATATCTAAGACATCAACCCCCCTATCACCCTTAAGGCACATCACGAGACAGGACAAAGACATCTAAGCTATACATAAACTAACTACACCTTTAACCTACAAAAAGATATATTTTTTTGTTTTTTATTTTTTTATTTTTTCCAAAAAGACATCAACCCCCCACCCAAAGGTAAAGGAAACTTATCCCCAAATACTATACAATAATAAAAATCTAAAACTACCTTAAAATCTAACACTAACTATACCTACACTAAAACTACACTACCTAACACTTAAAATACTTACCTAACACTACCTAAAATTTAAGATAAAACATTGGGGGAAGGGAGAAGAGGGGGATGGGGCACAACATGTCCAGACTTCATGGTAGTCCAAGGTGTTTTTTTATGTCCTCAAGGTGCCTTGTCTGCTTGGCCATTTCCCGCCTCATCTCGGCCAGCAGCACGTTATTGTCTATAATGAGCCTCCTGTCCCGGACAGTAAATGGCATCACCTGATCTGCAGGTGCAGGTGGGATTGTCCCTTGGGTGGGGGTTGTTGTAGGGAATGGGACACTGACTGTCCATGCTGGGACCCACCACTGACGCCAGAGGGGCCTGGGATGGCCTGTGTGCCACTGCGTCTGCCACGGGTTGCCACCTCAGTCACCGATTTCCACGTACCAGCCGCACGGTCCTCCTGGTACCTCCGCGCCATGGTGCGGTACCCTTTTGCGACCTTCTTAATATGTAGGTACCGCTCTTTCCTCACCTGGAAGGCATGTGACTCCGCTGGCGTCATGTTGTCTGTAAAATGTGAACAATGGGAAATTGTGAGTCCTTTAGACTATGTCAATGTTCTACATTCAAATCTATAATACAAGATCACTTCAACATGGGAGCCTACACTCTAGCGTAACTATGTGAAGTCAGAGAGTGACCTGGACAACTAAATGTTGAATCCTGGATCACTGACTACATGCTGGGGAGAATGACATGACAGTGCATGGCATGGGACATGTACTGTCACAACCAAATTAGACTGACAGTGTCAAATGATGTTGCCATGACATTCACTGACTGAGGGTGACATGTAGAAGAATCGGAGGAGGGAGGCATTAGCCCTCGGTGTGTAGCACCACCCTCATCCTCTCCTGTGACACATTGCTGCATCATATGTACAATGCTCATGTGCAGCCCTGTGTGTCCCACAGCAACTGTGTGCAGTTCATCAAGTCAGCGCTAACACAGGCACTCTTGCACAAGAGTGCAAGGGTGTATGTGTTTAGGGGGGCTTGTTAATGTGTAGGAAGGTTACCCTACTTGCACAGGAGCAATCCTGGGACAGCCCTACTCACACTTTCATCTGTGCTGCATCATGCAGCACACATGGAAACACGTTGGGTGGCTGAACACTGACTTGTACATGAGGCACTGTCCCTCTCTCCACCACTACTTCACAATAGGTGACGCGTTGCTGCTAGAAAGGGGGAAACATCCTTTCCTCTAAATTGTCACTCATGCATGTCTTGGATCCGCTAATATCACTCCGTAGTAAAGCCAAATACGCAGGCCTTTACAACGCAAACTGTTACAATGCATTCACCATTGTAACGGCACCCTGGAGTCATGATGGTTATAGTGTTGTTATGGGTAATGCTTTCTCACAGATAGCGTTCTAGAGGCCTGCATTGTAAAAAATATGGCACAGCAATAATTGCAGAGCTAAAGCATGCAGGATAAATGCATGCAGAGTAATGTCAACAATTGGGACAGAGGAGCTTGTACACCTGATCCAGAGCCGGTCAGGAATGACCCCAAGGAGACAGATTGAGAACACCATTGCAGTGGCCAAACATGCCAATGAGATTCATAGGGCCATCTTTGCTAGGTGTTTGGGGAACATGCCATTGATATGCTTGGCTCAAAGCTATGCACTGCCACTTCTGTGAAGCTGGTATGCAGCATACCTACGAAATCACAGTGCAGACCTGTGTCTGAGAACGCACGGCCTGAAAACCACTGCCTCCTTGTGCATGATCGGGCATACTTGCACAGTCATTTCAGTCAAGGATGTACATGCATTCCATGTCTGCTGATACTCATCGGCAACACCACTTACATGTCTCCTCTCCTATCAGTGTGCTCTGTAATCCACATGCATGTGCTGTGGTGACCAAACCCACAGACCTAATTTCCATGTGTATCACTGACTGGGGATGTGCAAAGTTACAACTGGGAGACAAATGCATTGCTCCACCTTCACTTACAGATTTGTACACACTTCTGACTACCACAATACATCATCACACTGTAGTCATGGTACATGTGATACACACCCATACTGCATACTACTACGTTGATCATTTGACACAGACATTTATCACACCGCACTGTGCCAATATATGATGTCCAAACTCACCAGTGGCGTGTGGGTCCTGGAATCTGTCGATGTCCCCCGTGTGATGATAGGTCGTCCAGCTGTGAGACAACAAAAGTAATTTGTGTTGGTATCATACGTTAAATCACACGTGTCATATTCATCATACAAATCATCACCATTACTGAAAATGCTACGTAACTGTAGGGTTGCGTTTCATGTTGGCTACATGATTGGGTCTACTTTGCCTGCCATTCACACAAGACCTGTGAATGCTGAGTCTGGCCAAACAAGACAATAATGCTAGCAAACCTGCACATACTAGTTGTGTGACACATTCACAAGGCCCCATTTCTACACGCAACATGATGTAATACATGCTCTGTGTACAAATGCATCGCTGCAGATCGCACACGGCAGTTTCACAGATGTTGGTGATGTATGACACTCTGGAGATGTCCTATTTCCTTTGAGCATTTGTTCCTATCTCATACAGTGTCACACAGAGACTATGTACAAGGGCAGCGTAGCTAACGTACCACAATTTATGAGGACAGCATTTTTACACTTCCTTTTGGCCAGCACACAGGTCACAGAAACAATGCCTTGGATTGTTCATGTACAGTCACCCTTCCTGTACACAAACAATCTTTATTTTTGCACAGGTGGGCCAGCCTTGGCACAACAGTGCTAAGTGTTGCTCCAGCGCAGTGGGTAACACAAACTTGCACCCTATGTTTGCCAATATGATGCAGCCTTGTGTCTCTGATGTGCCAACATTATGCGTGAACGCCATACGTCTCCCGCCTCACTCTGCAACATTTTTGCACTTGGACACCAGTGTGTCCCACACGGCATATTTTGTTTTTCGTTACAGTATTCATGAATAAATTTAGAGTTTGAACTTACCACACTCTAGGCCACCGATGAGTCCCACGTAGTCCAAGAGGTCACCCTCCCGGGCCAGGCTATCCTGCCAGCGGTGCTTCCACTGGCACACAGTGCGGTCAACTCCAAATACGCGCAGCATCTGCGCCCGCACACGCTCCCACCTCTGCTAACGCACACTGACTGGGTATCCGGCGAGGATAAGGCCTCCCCTCTCCACCATCAAGGGTAGGTAACACTTGATGAGCCATAGGAAGCCCCCCAATGCCCCCTCGGACATCCTGCCCTCCCTGCCCACACCCACCAACTCACTGCACACACCTAACCCCACTGCCAAAAATAAAGAAACCCTAGATAATATCCCCAACAACTACAAATAAAGTTAACTACCCCAAGTCAAACATCCGACAAGATTGAGGACAGGAGACAATAAAACATGTAAAAACAAGGACACCACACTTCACAGAGACACTATCGACAGGACACAGGACACAGCAACACTCTCAAACTCTCAAATCTGCAGCACACACCACCAAACACCTCCAACACTCTCCACAATCACCAGCAATGTGCTCAAAAGAGAAAGTGAAAGTGCACAGCACTCCTCCAGTAAACAGGAAGCATGCAGACATCACTTCCTGTGTGTATGCGGCCCGTTTTTTGACTTAGCGATGAAAATCTGCACGCAAAATGGCTTTGGGGGAACATTTCGTATAGTTCAATGTGTTTAGCGATGTATTTTCCATCGCTGATATGAAAAATACATCGCAAACTCGGAAATGCGGGCAGTTTTGCACGCTAAGTGCAAGTTATTACACAGATTAACAGTCTTAGCTGAAATTTCATTTCTTGGCACAAAGAACACCATGAAAAGCTTGCTTTGACCCAAAATGACACCCGTAATTTCATATTTGACCCCAAATGACACCCTTAATTTAATAATTTACTCCAAATGACACCATTAATTTCATATTTGACCCCAAATGACACCCTTAAATTCATAATTGACCCCAAATGACACCATTAATTTCATATTTGACCCCAAATGACACCCTTAATTTCATAATTGACCCCAAATGACAACCTTAATTTCATAATTTATCCCAAATGGCACCCTTAATTTCATATTTGACCCCAAATGACACCCTGATATTCATAGTTTACCACTATTGACACCCTATTTGTAATTTTTAGCCACATGTGACACGCTGAACATTAGAATTTTGTAACACATTTGACACACTAACATTTCTAGTTTGGAACATATCTCACCCTAAACAGCATCTCTGTTCAGAGGTGACATATCCCCCCTAATTTTAAAATTGGGATATTGTTACCACTTAATGTTACACTTACACTTGTCAGAGTGATGTAATAATGCGGAGGAGAAACATGCACACAGGGTATGTGTGTAGTGTTTTTTATTTGCATATACTGTGCTTGGGGTCATTTTGAACGTATATATGATTGCTGAGGACACTCACGATGTGACGTGCTGAGGTGAAGAAATTGGTGAGGATTCTGTTCCTTCGGGCTGTTCCTGCTGCAGAAGCTGTGGGGTGTGCTCCACCTGACTCATCTTCCTCATCATCCTGATCATCGTCCGGTGCATCTGGCACTTGGATCCATGGGGCATTGGTGCGTACACATATATTGTGCAACACACAACATGCTATGATCATCTTGTACACAATTTCTGGACTGTACAACAGTCTTCCACCTGTGATGTCAAGGCACCGGAAACGTGACTTTAGCACGCCAAATGTGCGCTCCACTATGCCCCTGGTGTGTCCAAGGGCCAAATTATACTGCCTCTGGGCCTGGGTGTTGGTGGCTCGGAGGGGTGTCATCATCCATGGGGTGAGTGCATATCCTTGATCACCTGTAACATGTAATGGAGAGATGTGTCCATTTGTAGTTACACTAATCAAAAGAGGGGGGAGAATGGACCACTTGTCCTGTGTAACCAGGGTCTTTATATATATAGAAACTTTCATAAAAACCCTCAAACAAGTACACAGGCCGTTGGCGGTATATCTTGGTTATCCGCCTTAGTGTACTGTTTCAGCATTATCATTGGGTCTTTTTTGGTAAGTTGCTGACCTCCACCTGGAGGAGGACCTACTGGTTGTACAGTAGTGGTCAGAGAAAAAGAAAAAGTGCTTGTGCTCTTAGTGCAGTGAGTTAAAATTCCCTACATCACAATCAGTGATAATGTTTTATTTGTGGAGATGGAGATGTGGGAAATTAAAAAGCGAGGTGGTGCATTCTTAGATCAAGTTACTAATCTGATGCACTGTCATGGTCAACATGTTTCAGCCCCGTGGAAACTCTAGAGGCTTTCGTCAGGACCGAAATGTGTCATAGGGAGCTTAATTTCACTCCTATGGAGTGGTATATTCGCCACTCTTATGGTGTAAGGGTCAGACCATTAGTATCTGTACCTATATTGGATAAAGAAAAAAAAAAAACTTCTACTCATAACAATATTCCTCTGAAGGCTTTACCCTTCCGCTTTACCTATATGATTTGTTTTCTCGTGTATGGATGCTTTCAATTTATAATGATGTAATACTTACTTCAATCAATTTTGTGAATTCAAGTATGTACTGTTTCTGAACAGACTTTAAGAAGAGAAAATTGTCTCTATAAATACTTCTGTATGTTTTTTTTTTTCTTTATCCAATATAGGTACAGATACTAATGGTAGGTCCTCCTCCAGGTGGAGGTCAGCAACTTACCAAAAAAGACCCAATGATAATGCTGAAACAGTACACTAAGGCGGATAACCAAGATATACCGCCAACGGCCTGTGTACTTGTTTGAGGGTTTTTATGAAAGTTTCTATATATATAAAGACCCTGGTTACACAGGACAAGTGGTCCATTCTCCCCCCTCTTTTGATTAGTGTACCAACCATTGGAAGTCGAATGGATCACAGCTTCTTTTTCCCTCTACATTGATTATCCTCCATTTGTAGTTATGCATGCTGTGTGGGCAGTGTTAATAGTTTTGTGGTGTGTGATTGGTGCTACTTTGGGATTGATGTTTGCCATGTGTAGCTTCTGACAAAATGACCAGCATCTATGCGAATTACATTGCCTCACACCTGCTCATCCCTCCTCGAGCCTATTTGCTTGTGTGCACTGCGCGGTTGCATCACTAGCACTCCAACAGCGCACCAATGTCAGGCCTGTCTGCACATGTCCGCAAGCCTGACACCTACACCAGCAGGGTCCCTGGCTCTCCTAACGTCTAGCGCTACCACTCATCTGCACTCCTCGCAGTCAATGCCAGGAGAACGTTTAGATGCCAATGGGCCACACCAGACACGGCTCACGTTCTGTTCAGCTGGTGAAGCTGCCGCTAGACCTTCCCCACCGCACAACACCTGCAGTTTCCGATACAGACTTGCCACAAAGCAACAGTCTGCGGCACCCTCACCTGCAGGGCCCACAGAGGGTGGGAACGCTTTGCAATCAACATCAACTTCATCTCATGCCACGTCATCTACTCCATGGACTACATACTCATCCATGAGCGGAGCCTCCACCTCACATACCACAAGAACTCAGAATCCATTACCCTCTGGCAGATGCTTGCTAACATCGAACTGAGCCAACTCTTCTCAACACTGAGCCACAAGGCAGGGCACACCTTTGACCCCATCATCACATCTGGAAACTGCGTCCACTTCATCAACAACACTCAACGCCCATGGTGTGACCAGCACAGCATACACTTCCTCATCGTGAAACCCCATGACACCCAAACCCACAGCCGGCGCCACACAGAGTTACTGGAGCAGAGTCACCAAGGATCTGGTACACTCCACCATCAACAGCAACAGCCACACCACTGCATGCAACGCCAACAGCACTGTCTGGAATTTCAACACATGTATCTCCAACTGCGCATACACACTTGCACCAATATGCAACTCCAACATTCAGCGTGCTATGAATGCCACTTCGGTCACCAACAACATCAAAGATGACAGATGCATCTGCAGACGCCTTGAGTAGAACTGGAGCTACATGAAGGGAACCATTGGACATCACCACCTACAAGGACACCTAGCTCATACTCTCCCTCAACAAGGCGCCCACACACACCAGACTGGGGTTCCAGGG
Organism: Calotriton arnoldi; assembly: GCA_963921515.1. NCBI lineage: Eukaryota > Metazoa > Chordata > Amphibia > Caudata > Salamandridae > Calotriton > Calotriton arnoldi. The sequence continues at coordinate 492,699 of CAWUFW010004821.1, forward strand.
AGGATTGCAGCAAGTTGCAACATGGATGTTCAACAGCTGGGGTGTGCTCTACATAGAGGAGACATTAGTCCTCATCCTCGTGACCACCTCATCAGCATGTGGCAACATCTGGTGGGCCTGTGCCTTCGGCAGCCCTCCCCACCACAACTCTAGGTACCTAGGCATCGTACTCGACTCCTCCCTCTCCATGTACAAACAGGTCTACGCAGTGGCCTGCAGCTGCTTCGACAGCCTCTGCATCTTCCATGCTACCTTCACATGGTTCCCACCCCCGTCAGGTAGGACAGTCACCATCCCTGTCATTGCCATCAGGCTGGCCAACGGAAACGCACTATATGCCCACATGGACATGTCCGTGCTCTGCACACTCAAGACTGTTCAGCACACCACCGCAACACTCGGCCTTGTGTACATTCTTTCTTCGTAGGTCGAGTACCTCCATCGCACATACTTGGTTCCCACCTCTCACCACATTTGCATTTGTGAGGCAGAGGGGCTATGCCTTTGGGGATGGTTTGTCTACATGGCTGGTCCCAGTTACCACAGTAACTTGTGTTGTTGTGTCTGGTAGGTGGGCATGTTGATTGTCATGTTCTATGTGAGTTTGGAATGTGTGCATTCTCACAGTTGTGTTTTCTATGATTGTGGAGTTGAGGTGTGTGGTATGTTCAGTTAGTACTTACCAAAAAGCAGTGCATTTCCATATGTGCCATCCTGAAAGCGCTGGTTAATGATGGACTGGCGGAAGATGTAGGAATCATGCACACTGCCTGGGAACTTGGCTACGACATTGGTGAACAGGCCCCGGTGGTCCACTATTGCCTGCACATTGATGAAATGTGTGTGCTTTCTGTTGCGGTACATGTGGGCAGTGTCCGCAGGGGGAACAAGTAGGACATGTGTGCAGTCAATTGCCCCCAACACATGCGGGAAGCCAGCTATGGCGTTGAACCCTTGCTTGGTCTCCAGCTGTTCCTGCACAGTGTTGGGGAAGTGAAGGTGCTGGGGTATCAGGCTGATTATGCCATCCAAAACTGTTGTGAGGAACTTTGATAGGGCTGGCTGTGAGACTCCTCCGACTCTGGCAGTTGTTGGTTGGAATGTACCTGAAGCCAACATGTGCAGCACAGCCAGCAGCTTTGTTTGCGGAGGGATGTTGCTTATCCGCTGTGTTGGTGCCGTCAACCTGTGGGCTATCTGTGTCAGGATGCGGAGGATGGATGTCCTTTTGAGCCTGTAGTGGGCAATGACATCCTCTGGCGTTAGGTCTGTGAGGATGGTGCTTCGGCGATAGACCCTCTCTCTTAATCGGCGCAGCCTCGGCGTGGTCCTGGGGGAAGTGGCATTGGCGGTGGTTGTTGTGGCCTTCTTTGTGCTCCAAGCTGCATGATTAGTACCTCCATGGCATCAGTGGATCATCAGATGAGGCTCTGGGCTAGTCTCCCTTATATACTGCTATTTTTCACCATTTTAAGACCTCATTTTGTCTGGTCTTAAGTTCCTGCAGCTAACGGGCCTTAGCGTGTGTTTTTTTATCGCATTGCCAGTCCGGGCGATCGTTGAGAATATCGCAAAGTGGGGTTAGCGTGCGTTTTGGCACGGGAACACCTACATTGCATATGATTAGCGATAGTTGTCCCTGACACCGTTGGCGATGTTGTAAGCGGCCGCTATCGCCAGAAAGCTGTCGCTAACGGCTGTTAGCGACAGCTTGTGAATGGGGCGATAAAAATATTGCTGCTTTAGCGGCAGAAAAGTGCCGCTAACCCGGCGATATCGCCTTGTGAATATGCCTGTTGGACTTCGCCCTTTTTGCAGGGTCATCCCTAAACTTTTTGCCTTCCTCCTATATTTTTTCTGACCTGTTGTTGGCTGTTTTATGACTCTGGGCACTTTACCACTGCTGATCAGTGCTAAAGTGCATATGCTCTCTTTATAAATTGTGTTATGTATTAGTGACTCCATGATTGGATGATTGGTTTACTTGTCAGTCCCTAGTACAGTGCACTGAGTGTGCCCAGGGCTGGTAAATCCAATGCTGCTGGTGGGCTTGCAGCACTGGTTGTGCCACCCACAGAAGCAGCTTGTAAAGTGTGTCTCAGGCCTGCCATTGCAGAGCCTGTGCAGCCTAGGGCTGCCATGTCGACTTGGTGAGTGCACCCACTTACCAGTCCCTAAACCTTCCCTTTACTGCATGTTAGTCACCCCTAAAGTAGGCCCTAGGGCAGGGTGCATTGTAAGTATAAGGTAGGACATGCCCTGGTGTGTGTGGCATGTCCTAATAGTGAATTACAGCCATTTTCGTTTTTCACTATTGCAAGGCTACCTGTTCCCCATAGGCCAGAATTGGCAGTTTGATTATTACACCTTATAATCCTAACTGACCCAGGGAACATGGTAGAGAAACGAATTTAGTATGCCTGAACTCAGAATGACAAAATACATCTTTTAGTGAAGTTGATTTTAACATTCTGTGTTTGAAAATACCACTTTTCGAAAGTAGGTATTTTCTTGCCTAACCTTCCAAGCCTGCCTCTGCTAGGTTGTGTATTCCTTGTCTGGAGTTTGAGTGACAGGGGCTGGGGTGGCTCCAGGAGACAGGGTGAGTCAGCACAGGGCTGAATAGAGAGATCTGCATCCAGAGTGGAGGGAGGAGTTGCACCTGGGTCTGAATAGGGCTGTGCCTGCCTTCCACAATGCTGGCTCCACCTCCTACTGGGCGGCTGAGCACCCTGCCCCACATTCTGAAAGGAAAGAAGGAGTCCTGTAAGCAAAGTGCTCCAGGACTGACCAGAGCTGGTTTTGGACTAGGCAAAGGCCTCTCTGCCTTCAGAGAACAAAGAGAAAAGGTGTATACTGATGGAGCAGGGAAAATAAAAAATGTAACCCCTAACAAAATTTACAATTAATTAAATAAAATGTTCGTTTAAATGTATTAATCAACACTGTATGTATGGGAAGGGTAACATGCCAAAAATGTGTGCTAAATAATCTATTAATGGATGTCCGTGTGTCTAATTATAACGTAAAAATAAATGCGTACTAATTAAAAGTAAATGCATGTTTGTGCTTCATAGAAATAAAACGTGTCGTTGCAAAAACAATAGTGATGGTAAGTAAGGAACAGCTTAAATGTTGCTTTCTGCTAGGTAATAACTAATTGGGGTACGTAGACGACGGGAGGGAAACGAAAGGGCTATTTTTCTCTATTTTAATTATGTTTTGTTTGCCTCAAATTAGTGCTTCTAAAAGTATAACCGAGTGGCGATATAAAATGGCCGCCAGTGGGAAGATGTGCGCAGGCGCAAGGGGGACACATGACACGGGATGAAATCGGAGAAAAAACCCAACCTCGTGAGGTTACTGAGACGCTAGGATGCAAGAAATGGTCAAGGCTGGTGTGACCTAATTGAACTGATAGTGTGCCATGATGATCAGCAGAAGGCCCGTGGGAAACAAGTTTAAGAGAAAGGACAATGACTGCGGAGCTCTCAAATGTGTCGAAAGAAGTTACAAATGTACTGATCGAAACGGATGAAAATGTTTAAGCGTATGGGAAAGGAAATGATCCAAGGACCCTTGAATCCAAGAGAACTTGATTAAAAGAATGAATAAGATGACATGCATGGACCAATGAAAGAAAAGCGTGCTATTAATGTTGCAACAGTTAGTTAGCAAAGTTAGAATTAGGGTATAAGAGGGCCTACTCTTAGTGGGAGGGGGTCAGTCGCGGTTGCAGTCACAGTCAGGAGAGGAGTTGGAGAGTCGTGTTGGTGGCTTCCAGTGCTGGGTGGTCCTGATCGATCCCTTACTGAGCGGGAGATGCTGAAAGACTGTTAGATGAGACGGGTTGCAGGTAGCTGATGCTGACGAGCTGAAGTTGCTGTTGCTGTCTTAATTTTCCAGTTGAGTATGAGAATCAGGCTATTTCTAATTCTTAACTTAGGTTAGAAATCATTAGGCTAAATTAGGAAGCTAGGCAGGTAATTAGGGTTTTGGCTTCATGACAAAAATTTCCTTTCTGCAATAAATTGATTATGCTTAATAAATATTTGAATTTAAGAATGAATAATTGAATAAAGTATTAAACTCTTTCTCATGCTTTTAAAAATTATATAAAATTTAAGATTCTTTAAACCCAAAATGACTCGGTGGTTATTTTCCTAAATGATTGTGACATCAGTAATTGGTTATTGTGATTCAGCTGGTCTTAATCACTATGAACTAATTTCTTACACGAATGATTCATCGACAAAACAATGAGCAGGAATATCTTAAGAAATAACTAAAAGAAAGTGACAAATTAAGGTAATAAGATATCCTGGCTCTTCCAGCGGTACATAAATGGTGTTCTCCATTTAGTTCTCATGCTTCTCCTAGGAGTACAGAATTTCATAAAGGTGTAAAGGAAATCCAGGAGTGTGCGTGTGTGTTAGGCGATGTTTATGGGCCCCATCGTCATGTGGATATGAGAAATATAGTTTGCCCCTGGATGACCTATAAGTAACCTGGGAGGAGAATAGTTTTTATTGTACGCGCTGCATCAGATTTCTTGGTAGCAGAGTTATGGTTTTCTATAGATTAGTTTAGTGATTATTGTTTATTGATTATTGATTATTTTTGATGACTAACACTATATGTTGAGTCGCGTTATGTTATATGTGAGTTTTCACGCTTCTGGGATGTAGGAAGTGGAACACGTGTGGCAAGAGAAGTCACATGGAATTTGGTACATGGTCTGAATTCATTTTGGTAATAACACAGGTTGTGTTATGTTAGGGATTTCTGTGCGAAAAGTGTGTAATTGAAATAGCAAATCACGTTTACTTGTGAAACTTTGGCCTTAATTCTCAGGAGCCTAGTCTCCACATGTGTCTTATCCCCAGAGAAACGAGTAAATTGTTTGTTTGAAAGAAGGGTAAGGTAGAGGGAAGTGCTACTTTATCGGCGAGAGTAAATAATTCTGTGGTAGGGTAGAGGTAAGCGCTGCCCACTGGAAATACAGGATTCTTGTGTAAAAGGACAAAGCTGTCACTTTGTTTAGCGAATCAGACTATGGAATTGTTTTAATTGTTGTAACTAACGGAGAAAACAGCGAAAAGAAAATTGCCGATAAATTTTGTAAAGGAGGGGTAAAGAGTAGAAGTGACGTGGAAAAGTGCCGCGCTAGGATTGGATAGTGCGCTAGTCACGTGAACACAGAGCAGGAGTGACGTAGAAAAGTGCCGCGCTAGGATTGGTTGGTTCACGGACGGTGGGAATTGTTCTGATTGGTACGTTAGTGTGAGTCGCGCTGTAATTGGTCAAAGTTCCGTACACAGAACAGCGTTAGTGTAAAGGGAAAAATAAATAGAAAACATGCCATATTACGAGTATGAAAGGGAGAGAACGTCATGGACGACGAAATTGAAGAATTTCTTTAAGAAAGACAAAAAGGTTGTGACTAGAGAGGGACAAGTAATTCCTCCGCCGAAATCAGCAGCTTCACATATGATGCTGAAATATGGATATCATACGTGCATATGGTTGGAAAATTGGGCAAAATATACAAAGAATGATGGTGCTTTGGCTTTCCCTGAGAATGGATCATTTAGTGTAGCGGTTTTGCGAAACTTGCGAGAAAAAATGTGTAAGTTGGAACCTAGACCCAGACCAACACAGTTTGAAGCTTTGACGGAATGGGAAGATGAGATGTATGAACGAGAGAGATTCAGAGGAATGAGAGATCATGAGTTTATGCCTGGAAGATTATGGGGAGTAAATCATGAGGACAGAATAAAACGATGGAGATGTGCTAACATGACAGGAGGTTTGTTCCCAGCTTTTACAGTTGAGGAAGGGACTAAGAAAAAACGGACTGAGAAAAAGAAACATATAGAGAGAGAAAATATATGCATGAGAGCGAAACGGATGACGAATTGCTGGAGGATATTTTAAATAGAAATCCACCTCCGTATCAGCAGAGTTCTACAGTGGTGACACCAAATGCGCCACTAATAGAGACTATGCGAAATAAAAGTCCGGAAAAGAGAATTGAAGTAAATAGGTCACAAGAACAAATAAGAACTTCTCAAAATGAAGGAATAGAAAGCGACAATGCAAGCGAATTGGCAAGGACAACAAAAGAACTAACTGAGAAAATTAGAGAATTAACGAAAAATATGGAAGCAGTTACTGTGCCTGTAACAATAGGTCCAGTAATACCAGTTTTTGAGAATCAGAAAATTGATGAACGATCTTTGGTGATTCCCTTGAGTTCACAATTTCAGAGAGAAAAGGAAAGGATGGAACAAAGTGCAAGTACAAGTAATTTGGCTAGTACTTACCGACCGAGTCCACCTACAAATTTAACGGTGAATGAATGCAATGGTAGGAAAATGCATATGGTAACAGAATCTGCAACAGAAACGCCTGAAAAGAGTGGTAACTGGATAGAACTAAATAATACACCCATAGGTCCGACTCCTGATGAGTTGAATGAGTGGATGAAAGCTTTTAAAATAAAAGAAACAGAAGAAAAACCATTAGATGTGATCAGATTAAAAATAGATATGGAAGAATTAATTCTAGGAACGATTGGTACCGAAAAGATAAAAAATTATCAGGATGATGAAATAATGTTTCTGTGCAAAAGTATAACATGGAGGGCAAAGAATTTACATGACAAACTAGAAGAAGTGGCTAGTGAGATTGGAATAGATTTTGCAAAGGTAAAAACGTTGCAGAAACCATACAGAGTAGACTTTTGTGAAAAAGATATTGAAAATTTGAACACGGCAGGAAGGCTGACACAGATAAAGGAGTTAATTGTGTTGTTGAGAAAATGGGGTGATGTGGACAGATGGAAGGTTAGATGGACAAAGAAGAATGAGAAAAGTACAGACAAAGGTTCATTGGCTTTTATGATAACTGAAAAAGAATCTGTTGTCAAAGAATACCCCATGAGAGAAACTCCAGGTGGTAGTTACGTGCATGTTCCCTGGACTAGGCAGGACATACTGTCATTTACCAATGACTTTCCAAAGTTAAGAGAGAAACCAGTTGAGTGGTACCGACAAGTAGAGAGGTTTGTAAAAGTCTCAAAAGTGTTGTGGATAGATTTAGATGGATTGTTTGACATAGTGGTACCAACAGATTTATGGTCCGAATGTAAGATTACAGTTGACTGGCCAACTACAGAATATCCAAGAGATCCTAAGACAGGAGCTCCAGGTCCTGATGTGATGAAGAAGTACGATAAGGTGATTACCTTTTTGAAGAATAAGATTCCTCCTAAAGAGACAGATTGGGTTAAAATTGATAGAACTACACAGGAAAGTAAGGAGTCTGTACATGCATATTATGAGCGACTGTTATTGGTTTTCAAGCAGTATAGTGGTTATGAGGAGTTGAGTGAAAAGGACATGAGTCATTTTGTATACCGATTTGTGTTTGGCCTGAAACCAGAAATAAGCGATATGATTAAGCAACACATGATAAACTGGCAGAATGGAAGTGTAGATAAGGTACTGAGATATGCTAAGTATTGTAGTGATGAAATAGAGAGTAAACAACGTAAGTTGAAAGAAAAGGCAATGTGGGCACAAGTGAAGGTGGCAGAAAAACAAGAAGCTCAATTGGACAATAATAATGGAAACGAATCAGGACAGAATAAAATGCGACCAAACATAGGTAAAGGAAAGGGTCAAGTGAGTCTAGAAGAGGCAAAGAAGAAATGGCCATGTCATAATTGCGGAAAATTAGGGCATTGGAGAAACGAGTGTAAGTTCCCACCTAAACCTAATCCGGAACATCAATCATTAACTCCACAGGTGCAGAATGAGGTAGTTGTTCAACAAAGTCAGGTGCCGCAACCACCACTTCCCAACACTGTTAACCAGCAAAGATACAGTACAGAAACAGGATTCTACGGAGGAGAGCAGGTAACACAGTTGCCGCGAGCAGCTAACATTTCTCAGTATTGGTTGCGTCAGAGTGAGGATGACCCGGATGAAAGATTCTGACGGTGCGCAGGAGAGGGGAAAGAGTGCGTGCTTGGCGCAACTCTAGAGGTAGATCAGTCTGGTCCCTTTGTGGATGGAGAAGTGAATGGTGCAAACGTAACATTCCTTGTCGATACTGGAGCTACCCGTTCTACTGTTAGATCAGTGGAAATTCCAAACCTTCCTCTCTCAGGTGAATACATCCAAGTGGTAGGAGTAGCCAATCAGCAGATTAAAACCCCACTTACTGAATTGGTGGAAGTAAAAATTGGTTCTTTTAGCAAAATGCATAAATTTGTAGTGTGCGATTGTAGTCCTGTAAATCTTTTAGGTCGTGACCTTTTATGCAAGATGAATTGCACAATTTATTGTACGCCAGATGGAATAGGTTTTCAGACTTCAGATGAAGATGTTCTGTATAAAGTAACTTTGATGAATCAGGAACCTGAAACGAATGGTTTGTTTCCTGCATTTGATGCAGAAAAACTTCCAGAAGAACTAAAAGGTGCAGTAAAAGAAAGTGTGTGGGATTTTTCAGGAGAAGACATTGGGTTAATGAGAGAAGTTGATCCCGTAAAAGTGACAGTGAAAGAAGGGATAACTTATCCGAACACGCCACAGTACAAATTAACTCCAGAAATAATTGAAGGAATAACTCCTGTGATAAATAAGATGATTGAACAGGGAATTCTAAAAGAAATCATGAGCAGTCCATGTAATTCACCTATTATGGGACTGAAAAAGCCAAATGGAACATATAGAATAGTACAGGATTTGAGAAAGATCAACAAAATAGTTGTACCATGTTGTCCAATAGTGCCAAACCCTGCAGTAATTCTATATCAAATTCCACATGAAGCTGAGTGGTACACTGTGATAGATTTGTGTCACGCCTTTTTCTCTATTCCTTTGCATCCAGATAGCCAGCCATTATTTGCATTCCGGTTCGGAGAGCGTATTTTGGCATGGTGCCGAATTCCTCAGGGGTATACAGAAAGCCCCTCAATCTTTAATCAGATTCTAAAGAAATCTCTGGAAGATTTAAAAATGCCAGAAAAATCAGTGATGGTGCAGTATATCGATGACCTATTGGTGGCATCGAAAACCAAAGAAGCATGTGTAAGTGACACAATTGCTTTACTGAACCATTTAGAGAAAAGAGGACATAAAGTGTCTCCTTCAAAATTACAGTTTTGTCAGAAAGAAGTCCAGTATTTAGGGCATAAAATTGAGAAAGGAGTACGAAAAATAGCGACAGAAAGAGTAAGAATGATTCAAGGAATGAGAGCACCAATGACTCAGAGAGAGGTAAGAATGTTTTTGGGAATGGTTGGATATTGTCGACAGTGGATAAGTGGTTTCTCTTTGATTGCAAAACCCTTACAAAAATTGACCAAGAAAGATGTAAAAGACCCTTTTGAGTTAAACAAAGAAGAAATGAAATCTTTCAAAGAATTGAAAAAGAAACTGTGCGAGGCCCCTGCTTTAGGCATGCCTGATTATGAGAAGGATTTTGAATTGTACTGCAGTGAAAGAGATGGATGTGCATTTTCAGTACTGGTACAAAAACACGGGACCATGAAAAGACCAATCGCTTATTTTTCAGCTGTTTTAGATCCTATAGCAAAAGCATTGCCTGGATGTCTGAAAGCAGTTGCTGCTACTTGTGTAAGTCTGGAACAAAGTGAAGGTATAGTGATGGGGTATCCACTGAGAGTATATGTTCCCCATTCGGTAGAAATTCTTTTGACAAGAACAAAAACACAGTACATGACACATAGTCGGCTGACTAAGTACGAAAAAGTCATCTTGAGCGCTGAAAATGTGACCATAGATAGATGCATGAATGTAAATCCTTCTACATCATTACCAGATGAAGAAAGCATAATTGAACAAGACGAAGTAGATCATGATTGTCTGAACGTGCTGGAATATTGCACAAAACCAAGAGCTGACATAAAAGATGAACCGTTAAAGGAATCTGATTATGTCATGTTTGTGGATGGTTCATGCTTGCGTACAAAAGAAGGAGTGTTAAGCGCAGCTTACGCAGTATGCACAGTGGCAACTGTGATGGAAGCGTCTTGTCTGAAAGGAGTTAGGTCTGCCCAAGTTGCGGAACTAATTGCTTTGATTCAAGCATGTAAATTGGGGAAAAATGTACGAATCACGATTGTGACCGATAGCCAATATGGTTTCGGCATCGTACATGATTTCGGTCAGATTTGGTCACAAAGAGGATTTTTGACATCTGCAGGAACACCTATCAGAAATGGAGATTATGTTAAGAAACTGCTTGAGGCGATACAGTTGCCTAAACAAATAGCTGTAGTGAAGTGCAAGGCGCATAAGAAAAACGAAGATTACATAGCGGTCGGCAATAATTATGCTGATGAGATCGCTAGATATTGTGCGGAAAACATGGCGTCCCTGAACAAAAATAGAGAAAGGGAGCATGTCTCTTGTCCTTTGCTTTTCACTAATACTGTCGAAACATGGGATGAAGTAAGGCAGTTACAAGAAACAGCAAGAGATGAGGAAAAAGATTACTGGATAAAAGCAGGATGTAGAAGACAGGAAAATAATGGTGTGTGGGTATACAGAGATGAAAGACCAGTTATGCCTGATAGCATGATTGCAGACATGGCACGGATGTACCATGGACAAGCTCATATTGGGAGAGATGCAATGATCAGACTTTTTAGACAAACCTGGTATAACCCAAAATTCAGAGCCATTGCTGAAAGTCTTTGTCAAAGATGTCTTATTTGTCAACAGTTTAACCCAGGAAGAAAAACAGTAGTGAGTCTAGGAACAATAGGACGAGAAGGAGGTCCATTCACTAGAATGCAGTTAGACTTTATCGAGATGCCCCCTAGTAACAGACTAAGATATGTTCTAGTGGTCGTCTGTTTGTTCTCTCGTTGGGTGGAGGCATACCCCACAAGAAGGAATGATGGAACAACAGTGGCAAAACTTATGCTGCGAGAATTCATTCCAAGGTATGGTTTTCCAGTCACGGTTGAGACAGATAGAGGAACACATTTTCAAAATGAGTTGATCCAATTGATTTGTGAAGCATTGAGTATTAAACAAAAACTACATTGTGCTTACAGACCAGAGGCTTCTGGGGTAGTAGAGCAGATTAATGGAACAATTAAAAACAGATTGGGAAAAATGTGTCAAGCTACAGGACTCAAATGGCCGGATGCACTGCCTCTTGTTCTGATGACCATCAGAAGCATCCCTGAAAAGAAAACTGGACTCAGTCCTCATGAGATGATCATGGGACGAGCAATGAGACAAGCACACGTGCCTGTCAACAAGTTATTAACTATAACTGATGATATAGTACTGGATTATTGCAAGGGACTGGCTGATGTGGTGCGTTCTGTGTTTCATCAGGTTGGACCGGATGCGACCACTCTTGAAAGAAAACCAGCCCACGATTTGAATCCAGGAGACTGGGTCCGCATAAAAGTCCACAGGAGAAGAAACTGTCTAGTTCCTCGTTGGGACGAGCCACGACAGGTAATCCTGGTGACAACGACTGCCGTCAAGTGTGCAGGAGTGAAAAACTGGGTTCATGCCAGCCACACAATCAGAGTTCCAGAACCTACAGATCGACATGTGAGTCGGCGTCTGGAAGTGTGGGATAAAAGTTTAACGGCTGGGACAACAAAGATAAAAGAAAGGGTGCCAGAACTTGAAGATCGACCTGAAAGTCGACATCTGGAAACCCCAACTGCAAGTACCTCTAAAGAAGAAGAAGAAGAAGAAGAAGAAGAAAGAAATTCAGAAATTCCAGAACTTGAAGATCGACCTGTAAGTCGACATCTGGAAATATCTGACACAACTTCAGACTCTGATGATTCAGTTGAAAATCGTGAAGAATTCCTAAGGAAAACTTGGGGCTATAAACCAATTAGAGAAGAAACTGAGCAAGAAATTGAGTTAGATGAACAACCAAGTACAAGTTATGGTGGAAATCCTTCAGAAACAATATTAATAGATGAAGTAGGGAAAGAAGTACACAAAAAGTTAGAAAATCGAGAAGAACCCCGAGGAGCAATAGGGACAGATAGAGAAACAGAAGAACAGGGAAATTTAGAAGCAGAAAAGGAGAAAAACACCAAAGCGGAAGAACCCCGAGGAGGGACAGTAATAAGGGAAAACAAAAAGGAGAAGACAGATCCACCAGTAGGAGATGATGAGATTATAAGTTTCAAAATAAGAGACAATAGTGAAACAGTTGAAACAGAAACAGAAGAAAGTGGAGGAGAGGAAAAAGCAAAAACTGAATCAAGAAAAAGAAATTGGAAATCAGAAAGAGAAGAAAGAGAAAGTGAAACCAAAAGGCCAAGAAAAGGAGATAATTGGCCCAACAGCTATGTAAGAAAATTGAGATACAGAATAATAAGAGCGGGAGACGAAGATGCTGAACAAGTAAATGAAGTAACAAGTCAAAAGGGACAAGAAAAACCAAGTGGAAAAAGATTACAAAAGTCCAAAAGGACAAAGAAAGTGAATGCAAAGTATAAGTCACCTGAGTGGCTGTATATTGCACTAACAGATTACAAAGAAGAAGAAGAAAACACTCACGAGAACCAGAGACTGAGAAGTCGGATGGGAAAAGGTGAGATGCAACAAACCTGAAGTGAAGACTTATAGTGCTTCTGCCGGACATGACAATTTACTGGATGTGACAAATCACCGGATGTGACAACGAAAGAATTCTGGAGAGAATTAAAGAAAGTACCAAGCAAAGACTTTTGAGAGCAGAGTGGCATCTAAGTCATTTCTGAGGTGTAGTGACACAATTTTCTGAAACTTAACAAATTGAAAAAGAAAAATGGAAAATAATAGGGATAGAAGTGAAAAATGTGAATTTATAAAGAGATGGTGCAAAATGTGCTGCTTTTGTACAGGGTTATTAATGACCATATGGATAGTTTTAGCAATCACAATTCCTATTAGTGTAGCTGTGATAGAAGCAAAAAATGATACTAAACCAGAAAAAGAAACTAATATTAAAGAACCAGTTATTTTAAGAAGTAGTGCAGAGTTGCATAAGGATAAGTCAGTAACAGATTTTTCAAAGAATGTTTTTACAAAATTGTTGTATGAATACGTAGAGACAATGGATGTGAGAGATTGTTATGTTTGTATGCAGTTGCCTGCATCAGTATCAGAAGGTGTGACTTATCATCACCTACCTCTGACTTATGGAATAACATGTAGTGTAATAGCGAGTTTATTTTATAAAACAGGTAGATTAGAATCTTATTATACTGATATAGATAAGATTTTTGCAAACATTCCAGTAGTACCCGAACTTAACAAAGTAAAACCAGCAAAAGTTTTAGGAGAATTCTTTTTAGAACATAGAAAATTAACGTTAGAAGAAATAGTTAGTAACAACCTTACCTGTGAGTTAAAGAAAGAAGAAAAGGTATTTTTAGAAATGGTTGAAGAAAGAAGAATGAAATTTCAAAAAGAAGCAATAAGAGAGGAAGGAAAACGCTTATGGACGTTTGAGGAAGGAAATCATGAAGGGAAAAAGATAAATGCAGCAATGACATTAGATTGGCCGCAAACAGGAAAGTTGTGTATTAGGAGAAATAAGACAGTCTATGACAATTACTTTGTAGGTTCCAGTATCTGCCATGACAATTATCAAATTCTGGGAGGTTGGGGATTCAAAGGTGGAAAGGACCCAATATTTCCAGGTATCTATTATGTTTGTGGGAATAGAGCTTATTACAGGTTACCGGACCATTGGTATGGAACTTGCTATGTAGGCCTGGTCTTTCCAAAAATTTTTCACATGGACAGAGAAGAAAAGGGAACATACAAGATGATTAATAGATTTACACGTAGAAAGAGGGAAAGTTTTTCAGAAATTGTAGGTGATATTTTTGGAGCATTGATACCAGCAGTGGGAATATCTTTGAATGCATTCAAAATTCGGAAGTTATCCACAGTAGTAGATCGTTTGTCTACAGATACTGCGGGAGGGTTCTTAATGGTAAATACCGAAATGGTTGCCATGAGAGCTATGGTGATGCAAAATCGGCTTGCCCTTGATATTCTTTTGGCAAAAGAGGGTGGAGTCTGTGGAATGTTGAAAGTCCAACATTGTTGTACTTACATTCCTGATAAAAGTGAAAATATACAGAAGTATATTACAAATATTACAAATTTGCACAAAGAACTAGTTCCACTGGAGGTTGAAAGTGTTTTGGGAAAACTTGGTAGAGGGTTTTCTTCAGTAGCAAATTGGTTAACTAGGATGAGTAGACTAGTGATAGGGAAAGTTATAATAGTAGCAACTATAGTAATACTGTTAGCCATGGTATTGAAAATAGTAATAACATGTATAAAGAGAAAAGTAAGACAAAATAAGATAAAAAGAAATAACAGAATAATGAGAGAGAGAGAGAGAGAGAGAAATGGGTGAAATTGAATTGGAGAAAATGAAAGAAAGTATGTATAAAGAGACTAAAAGGCAAGATGAAGAAGAAACAGATGTGTAAATAACAGAAAGCAAAGGATGAAAGACATGCTGCTTGAAAAGAAGTATGACTTGGGTTTTATGTGGTGATTTAAAAATCACCAAAGGGGGAGTTGATGGAGCAGGGAAAATAAAAAATTTAACCCCTAACAAAATTTATAATTAATTAAATAAAATGTTCGTTTAAATGTATTAATCAACACTGTATGTATGGGAAGGGTAACATGCCAAAAATGTGTGCTAAATAATCTATTAATGGATGTCCGTGTGTCTAATTATAACGTAAAAATAAATGCGTACTAATTAAAAGTAAATGCATGTTTGTGCTTCATAGAAATAAAACGTGTCGTTGCAAAAACAATAGTGATGGTAAGTAAGGAACAGCTTAAATGTTGCTTTCTGCTAGGTAATAACTAATTGGGGTACGTAGACGACGGGAGGGAAACGAAAGGGCTATTTTTCTCTATTTTAATTATGTTTTGTTTGCCTCAAATTAGTGCTTCTAAAAGTATAACCGAGTGGCGATATAAAATGGCCGCCAGTGGGAAGATGTGCGCAGGCGCAAGGGGGACACATGACACAGGATGAAATCGGAGAAAAAACCCAACCTCGTGAGGTTACTGAGACGCTAGGATGCAAGAAATGGTCAAGGCTGGTGTGACCTAATTGAACTGATAGTGTGCCATGATGATCAGCAGAAGGCCCGTGGGAAACAAGTTTAAGAGAAAGGACAATGACTGCGGAGCTCTCAAATGTGTCGAAAGAAGTTACAAATGTACTGATCGAAACGGATGAAAATGTTTAAGCGTATGGGAAAGGAAATGATCCAAGGACCCTTGAATCCAAGAGAACTTGATTAAAAGAATGAATAAGATGACATGCATGGACCAATGAAAGAAAAGCGTGCTATTAATGTTGCAACAGTTAGTTAGCAAAGTTAGAATTAGGGTATAAGAGGGCCTACTCTTAGTGGGAGGGGGTCAGTCGCGGTTGCAGTCACAGTCAGGAGAGGAGTTGGAGAGTCGTGTTGGTGGCTTCCAGTGCTGGGTGGTCCTGATCGATCCCTTACTGAGCGGGAGATGCTGAAAGACTGTTAGATGAGACGGGTTGCAGGTAGCTGATGCTGATGAGCTGAAGTTGCTGTTGCTGTCTTAATTTTCCAGTTGAGTATGAGAATCAGGCTATTTCTAATTCTTAACTTAGGTTAGAAATCATTAGGCTAAATTAGGAAGCTAGGCAGGTAATTAGGGTTTTGGCTTCATGACAAAAATTTCCTTTCTGCAATAAATTGATTATGCTTAATAAATATTTGAATTTAAGAATGAATAATTGAATAAAGTATTAAACTCTTTCTCATGCTTTTAAAAATTATATAAAATTTAAGATTCTTTAAACCCAAAATGACTCGGTGGTTATTTTCCTAAATGATTGTGACATCAGTAATTGGTTATTGTGATTCAGCTGGTCTTAATCACTATGAACTAATTTCTTACACGAATGATTCATCGACAAAACAATGAGCAGGAATATCTTAAGAAATAACTAAAAGAAAGTGACAAATTAAGGTAATAAGATATCCTGGCTCTTCCAGCGGTACATAAATGGTGTTCTCCATTTAGTTCTCATGCTTCTCCTAGGAGTACAGAATTTCATAAAGGTGTAAAGGAAATCCAGGAGTGTGCGTGTGTGTTAGGCGATGTTTATGGGCCCCATCGTCATGTGGATATGAGAAATATAGTTTGCCCCTGGATGACCTATAAGTAACCTGGGAGGAGAATAGTTTTTATTGTACGCGCTGCATCAATACAAAGGGGACCCAGACCCCTAGGAAATTAGATCACTTTTGGGAAACAAGAAGAAACCTTTGCTGAGGAGCGGAACCAAGAAGAAACTGAGGAGAAGACTATCCCTAAGCTAGAGGGATCTTGCTGCAGTGGTTGCCTGACTGCCAAAGAAAGGAGAAGGGAACTTTGTGTGTACTTTCATCAACTTGTGAAGGATCTCCAAGGGCTTGATTTCAGAGCTTGCCTCCTGCTGAAGTCTCAGGGACAACAGACTTCACCCACCAGCTCCCCTGTATTCCCTTGCTGGGAATTTGGACCTTCTGACACACTTGCGTGTCGCTGGGAGCTGGAAGCACGACTCAAGACGAAGAAGCGTGTCGCCGCAGCCGTTGCTTCTCGCATCGCCGGAGAAGAGTGTCGACGTCGCAGCAGATGCCGGCGCATCCCCGAAGAAGCGCGCCGCTGACACCCTCGCATCCTTCGAAGCGCCTCGCAGCACCGGAGAAACGTGTCGCCGTCGCATCAGACGCCGTCGCATCCCCGGGGCAGAGCATCGACCTCGCATCAGACGCCGACGCATCGCAACACGAGGCGCCCCGCATACCAGGAGAAGATCGTCGACCTTGCATCAGACGCCGTCGCATCGCCAGGGAAGCGTGTCGCAGGGCCTGTCGCGGCTCCAAAGATTCATCGAAATTGCCGCACGGCCGTCGGGCGTGCACGCATCACCCCTTCGTTGTCGCAACCTCAAGAAGACGCCACTTTGTTTCTTTGCACCAGATCTTCAACGCATCACCGTCCTTGCGTGTAAGGGACTACCGCATCACCTTCCCTGCACCACTTTTTGTGGTATCGCGTTACGCATCTCAGGTACACTGAACGCAAAGTGTCGCATTTCCATTTTAAGAGACTCAAGCTAATTCTACCATCTTTAAAGTACAGTATTGTGGATTATTTTTGTTGTTTATGGTCTTGTGGTAAATCTATATAAAAGATACTTATTTTTATAATACAACCTGTGTGGTGTCCATTTGTAGTGTTGTCAGTGGATTACTGTATGTGTTCACAAATGCTTTACACACTGCCTCTGAACTAAGCCTGTCTGCTCGTGCCAAGCTACCAAGGGGGTGAGCAGGGGTTATTTCAGGAGTGTACCCCCTTACCCTGACTAGAAGCAAGGGTCCCTATTTGGACAAAGATACCTACCTCTGCCAACTAGAGACCCCCAGTTCTAACAATGCCCCTCAATCTTTTCATCTCACCCTGCCACAAGCACTGGGAGAGGATGGTTCATACTCAAACTTTCTGTGAGATAGCACCCCAGACCTATCTGAAGTGTGCCATTAGTAGATCCGGTGGGTGGTGGTTAAAGGGACAGTTTTGTGCTGTGGTCCTTTGTCCTGTTCCCACCACAGGAAGGGAGGTAGGAGGAAGAAGTACGGGATACTAACAATTAATGCCACCTTCAGGAGCAGTGGCAGTGGGCTTAGAAGCCTAGGTTGCCCTATACTTTTTGTATATTTTAATAAGTTGCCCTGGGGTCATCCTTTTTGTTCCTGTTGCCCCACAAATAGTTGGAGCAGGGAGAGGTCTCAAAATCCCACTCACCCACCCATACACTCTCTCTTTCTGGGTTTGCCAAAGGAAAAAAGAAACATCTCTCTCTTCGAGCTGAGAGCACCTGATGTCTCGTGATGTCAGCTTTCTCGGGTGAGTTTGGTTTTTGTACGGTGTTGGCTTCAGGTGGACAGATTTGCTGGTGGCTCAGGTTTTCTATCCCTGGCTCGGGTTTGCCCTACATAGATGGATGGGCTTTGACAGGTGTGGCCAGGTTCAGTCACAGTGTTCCCAGACCAAGGATGGTGCTTTCACAAGTTTCTTGGCTGCATTTTGATGTAATGTTCTAATTATGTAGTTCTGTAACAAAACATTAAGACTGATGTTGGCAGAATGAGTCTGTAAAGATGGAATGCAGTTTTGAGTTCAATGTAATGTAAATACATGTATTGTTTGATTAATTCAAATCTTAGAATATATGGTCATAAAACAACATATTATGCAATAAAACTTTTTTTAAATCACTTAAACACATAAAAATGCTTTCAATTTACAGTTATAAAAAAAAACGTTTTAAAATGTTTATGCTGTTGGCCTCAAGTTTCTGCAATTAGTCCAAATAATACAGTGATCCTCTTTGTTATCCCATCTTGGTTGGGCTTCGAGTACAAATATTAAAGTGCAAATAGCTTCTCATTGTAAATAATTTTAGCGCTTCATTTAAATAAATCAGCAAATACGTGCAAAAGAATTAAACTGAAGTAGGATCATAACATTCCAGGTTTCTAGTCACAAGTATCAAAAGTTTGGTAAAAGTGCAATTCAAGGCTGTATCTGATGTTTTAAAACATGCTATTACTGCTTGCCTACATATACGTATTCCCTGTTTACTAAAAGTTATTTTTAGTAGACCCCTTCTTTCTTCCATTTATACCGGACATAAATAGACTAAATGAATAATATTTTCTTCACCATTTTTGCATAATCTGCAACTTGTGGTTTTTGTTGTATGCAGCCAATGCATTACAAGTGACAGGCCTGGGAGAAGCCTGAATTGAGCTCTAATAAAAACTTTTTTTAACTTCGTAGACCGACTAGTTTCTAAATAGGACTGCAATTTCAAAGATTTATATTCACTTAATATCATCCAGACATGTGATCTTTGCGAAAGTGATTCTTTATCTTTCAATGTCGAGGATCGTTTTGTTATTCCGTTAATTACTTTTTTAAAGGATTCTGGGGGGAGTGACATATCCCATACAGAATGAGCTGAAAACTCATCTATAGCCATTTCTAGATACTTCCAAGACTGCAAATTTTGATTTGTTTGAACTTCTTGCCAGAGAATGTGACACACTCGGTTACAAGTGATAAGGCCGGGTTCCGCTACCGAAATTTAACTAGGAACCCTAGGTCAATGGATCTTTTGTTACCTGCTGAGAAGTGTAAAGGGGAGAAATAACTCAATTAAAGCAATCCAACTTTTTCCGATGACTACGATTCAAAGGATTACAGACTCCGAATTCCAGTTTAGTGGGTTTATTACAATGCCAGAAACAACTGAATGTACAAGCACCTCAGGACGAGGTTGTAAAAGTACATGGGAATTAATACAAAGCCATATCTGCGCGTGACTCTAATCCGATAGATCATGAACAGAATGAAAAGTTCCAAAAACAGAACACAGGCAAGGACTGCCCCAAAGTCTAAGTCAGACTTCATCTGTGGCTGGAAAGTAAAGAGCATTAGACTATCCCTACACTATCTCTAAAGTGACATCCCTACTTAGCATTCCCCAGACAAGATCAATTAAAGGTGTCAGCTCGTGAAGACTTCCTAAGAAGTACACTCACGTTGTATGAGTCGATCTCTTTACCCCTTCTCCTAACTCCCTTCTTCTCCTTTCTCATCCCTCTTCTCCTGACTCATCCCTCTTCTCCTGACTCATCCCTCGGGACACTGTCCCTAATACAAAATGCACAGATGTAAAACACGCCCACAGATCACCTCATCTCACAGGGCACTTCTCATAGGTAAATTTCCACCATCTTCCTCACTCCATCCAAGTTCAGCTCGATGACCTTGATTCCCAGGCCTCCTCAGTGAGAAAGAACACCGGCTCCCAATTATCGACATTCCGTTTACAAAGTATCACTTCTCCTCCATGCCTAACTCCTAAAACAAAAGGCGTTAGTTTAGCTAACAAAGGCAGCTTCTTCCACCTGCAACAGGAACGTGAGAACAGAACAACCTTGCATGTACATGAAATTCGCTGACTACCTCCAAATGCGAGAGCTTACCAGGGAAATTACATTTTCAGGCCTACACAAATCGGCCAACATAAGAATAAACAAATAGGCCTTCAATTACACAAAGTGAACATTTCATTCAGGCCTTTAAACATCAAATTATACACACAAGTTAACAGAGCTTTCCTTTGCAAGCGTCTACAATTATTACACGTTAAGCACAATTAGTCATCACCACGTGCAGTCTCTAACATGATGCACGTTTAAATCAAACTGCATTACATTACACATAGACTTTTCGTTAGGCAATTGCAATATACTAAAGGTTACTCTTTCCAAACATGAATGCCATTTTGTTTATTTTGCATGACACGAAACAATTTCTATCAATTCACTTACGAATCATTATTACAACACATTTACTAATGATCAAATGTTAATACAACACAGAAGTAGATGCTGGTGCGGACTATCCATGATTATGATGCACCCCTACAATTTTAGAGCACCATCGCGCTCCATCAGTTCCCCCCTCTGATGACAAGTATCATCATAACAAATCACACTCCCTGGAGAAAGAACCGACCTAAACAGAACTTGTAGTCACTCTTCCCTGTCGGAACCTCTCTAGGCTTTTAATATTCTCATAATGACTGTCCTGCAGTCTCTCCATCCTTTTCTCTTGCTCTCTACGAGATCTCTCAACTCGATTCGCTTTATGCCACCTTTAAGCCCTCACCAGTCCCAACAGAATAATCACACAGACCACTACTATGATGATAGGCTTCAAGATGTAACCAAGAATTTCCTTTCCAAGGGACACAAACCAACTTCCTACCTTACCAAACCCTTTTCCCACTTTGTCCCAAACTCCTTCTTTAGCTAGGTCATGCACCTCATGATGGATCTCAGTGATAATACTTATATACTTCTTCAGATCTTTGCTGTTATCCAGTATATAAGTACAGCACTGTTGAACCCTCAGCATTTTACAGACTCCGCCCTCTTTTGCCAGCAAAACATCTAAAGCAAGACGATTTTGCATCACCATAGCCCTTATCGACACCATCTCTCCATCCACAAGCAACAACGACTGAGCTGTGTTTGCTGACAACTTGTCCACAATAGTTGACAACCTTCTAATCTTGACATCATTCAACACCACTCCCAAACTTGGTATCAGTGCTCCAAAGACATCTCCCACAATCTCTCCTGCACTTGCACCTCGCTTCCCCCTAGGATGTAATCCACCTTCCAAATGTCCTAAATCCTCAACATGATAAATTTTCAGAAACACCACTGCCACATAGCATGTACCATACCAATTCAATGGCAATCGCACATAGGCATTTTTCCCACACATGAAGTACACGTTTGGGACTACTTGTATCGCATCCTGCAAGAACTTCTTCACGGTAGCCTCAATGGTGAAAATATGATCACACACACTCTGTCCCACAAAGACCTTATCATAATAGGTCTGGACTTGTCTCACACACAACTTCCCTCTCTGCTCAAAATCCAACGCTATTAGACCACTGCTTCCTTTCGCTTTATGTGCTAACTCCTCCTTGGTCCACTCAACTCTTCCTTCCCTATTGTTACGATTTACTGTTAATTGTCTATGTCTATCTTCTACTTGATCTATAAATTTCTTCTCTACATCTGTTAATGAGCATGTTAGATTGTGACGATGTGCACAAGCCGTATCTAAAGTTACAGTAGGTATGAAAAACTTCCCCACTCTATCTTCCTGCTTATAATAATCATACTTGTTCAAATGCTTATAAGCTGGAACTTCTGAAAGCACTGCATCATAATTAGAAAAATAATATTCATAATGACCTTTATCATAAAACATACTAAGCAATAAACTACATGTAATACCATACGTCAAAGGGAGATGGTGATAACGAATACCTTCCTCTACGGGGCAGGCAACTGCATACACACATAACAGTTTCCCACATCCATTGTATTTACATACTCATATAGCAGCTTCGCATAGGCATTAAGCGTATAATCACCTCTAGACAAATCTACATGCAGCATACGACTAGTTTGATCTAGCATAGCTTTTTCAGCTCCTACGATACCCTCTTTGGCGCTATAAGTATTAGGTGTGAATGTCCCTTGCACTCCCACTCCCTCAACTTCTGCATCATGTGAAATTTTTACAGACACAATAATAACTACTGCTATTACGACTATCACCCCTACTATGAGTGTACCTGTCACACACTTAGACCTACGGTTCGAACTTCCAGACTCCATCTTTAGCTTGTCGGTTTAGTTCAGCAAGAGGATACACTAAAAGTTTCTTTTCTTCACCTCAAATTGCTGCTCAAACAGTTCAAACACAGTTCATGGAAGTTCGTGAAATTCTTTCTCAGTTCGTTGCTCTGGGTTTATTTACACAGTCCAAAAAGACTTCCTTAGCCCTCTTTCTTCTTCTATATGAAACCCTAAATTTATTCTTCTTGCTCTCGGGCCTAGGTTATCTTCTTAAACTCCTATATACAGTTCACAGTTCAATCACAGTCTCTTATAAGCTCAGAACCAATTTCAATTAATACACGCTGCAAAATTTCAAGTTGAACTGCTGCAATCTCCTGAGCTGGTGGCTGATGTCTAAAGGTTGGAAAGGACAGTTCCTGAAGGATCAGAACTCGCACTCTGCTCAATATCGGAGGTCTCAGAACAGTTACTGTCAGCACCCCTTCTATTTCCAGTCCAGGAACTATCAGTCCCACATCAATCTTCAACTCGGGTATTCTGCTGACCACTTGCGAAGACCTCAGTCTCCCGGTCCCCACTGCTCCCGGCATCAGTGACCATATAAGTCCACTCCGGGGCAGCGTATCTCTGGCAAGGCACCCTTACTCTCCTTGACCTTCTCGGGCCTTCTTGAGCTTGCTCTGAGTCACTCAGTTCTGATTCGGATGTCTCCGACACAGGAGCAAGATCTCTCTCAGGAGCTAGTCTCAGATTCAGCCTCCTTTGTCTCCCAGGCCACGATTCTCCTGCAAGTTCAGCACTTCTCCTTTGCCACCGACCACCTTGCGCACCAGTTCTTTCAGCTGAGTCTGACTCTATACCACTCGCAACGTTACCTTCGCCCTCAGAGTCAATACCAGGGTCTTGTGTAGCGTGACCCCCCTCAGCTTGCTCTGGTGGGCAACCAGCGTCATCAGCAACCCTCACAGCTTGGCTTGTCCTCTCGAGTGGCCTCTCAATAAAGGGCATCTGCTGATATGTTTGATTTCCCTGTGGAATTCTCGGCGGTTGGGGAATTTGCACCTGCTGACTTAATGTTCCCCCCTGCATGGACCTGGGTCTCGTCACCGTATTGACGACCTCAAGTGCCTGCACCACTTCCTCCTCTTGGACCTGATTAGCTGGATTTGATCTACACTCGCGTTTCCAATGCCCGATCTTGTGACAATAATGACATGCAATAGTTTTCTTTAGCGTGGCAACATCCACCCCTGTCTTAGGGTCTATGGGTTTCCCCCTTCCCTGACCCAATGTGTTCTGGGTCCCTCCTTGATTGTTTCCCTGTCTTCTTCCTAACGTTCCTCCACTTGACTGTTTTTGATCCACCTTGTCCGCATTCTGCATTTGGACTAGCATTAACTTATCTTTGAGCTTTCTATGTTTTGAGTCCACTTCGACACTACAGTACCTGGCATAGCGTAGAATCTCATCCACAGATTTATTCTGCCAGCAGATCAGATGCTGTTGGATCATAAAGCTAACTTCTGGTCTTAATCCTAAGACAAATTTGGAAATGAACTGTCCCATATCCTTTGGATCAAGGGTATCTAACCCGCTGCACTGCTTGAAGGCTTGCAAGAGCCTCTCGTAATAGGCATGTACAGTTTCCTTTGGCTCCTGAACAGTTCGGTCTATCTTAACCCAATCAATGTCTTGTGGTGAGATTTTTGACTGCAACCATGTGATTACCTGCTCAAACTTTTTCATGACCACAGGTGAAGGACCATGTGTAATAGAATCTCGTTCTGGTTCCGAAGGGCGGCCAATCAACAGCAATTTTACATGCTGACCACAAATCACTTGGTACTACAATATCAAACAACGTATTCAGATCAATCCACAGTACCCTCGAAATTTTGACAAATCGATCAACTTGCTTGTACCACTCATCAGGTTTTTCCCTCAGCCGAGGAAAATCATTGGTAAACGCCGCCAAATCACCTCTACTCCAAGGTACATGCACATACCCTCCACTCGGTTCTTCTCGCAAAGGGAAAGCCTCTACTCCTACTGTCCCCCCTCCTGGAGGCGGTGTTTCTCCTATACCCTTCTTGATGCTCTTCTTCTTTGACCATCTTTCTTCCCATTTGTCAAGCATGCTCCAAGCACGCATCCCTACAATCAATTCTCGAATATGTGTTTTCAAACCTATGACCCTTTTCTCTTCCAGTTCCTGATCACTGTAATTTAACCTGTGGTTTCCCTGCAACATTTTTGTTCTGGATAAATCCACATCATACCTCTGTGCCAATTCTGTCAATTTTTCATGTGCTTTCCTTGCCTTATGAGTTACATCCTTCGCCACAAACAGCAATTCATCTGGTTCATAAAGTTCCATCCTTTCTAAAGGCAAGCTTTCACTGATTATCTCATCTACTTCTGCCTTCAACCTCATCACGTCCACCACTTTGGCCCTTATAGCAGTTCTGATCGTTCCTCGACTTGATGCACTACTCAACTCTCCACTCTCACTACTCTGATCTCCATGTTGATTCCCTTCCATTATGTTTCGTGAGACAGATTGACTTCCTGAAACTCCCTGAACCATGTCTCCTCCCGTCATCTTTCCACTAGGACCTCTCACTGGGGGTTCCCACATCCTCAAATCGGAACGTGAATCTGCCAGAGACCCTTATCTCGCTGCTCTTGGTTCCACATGACCTCGAGAAGAATCTGCAGGGGCTGGCAAAGGTGTACTCGATTCTATGGGTCTCGAAGGGTGTCCTGTTCCACTCACTGTACCATTTCCTCCTAAACCAGTGCTCTCTCCCATTGCTGATCATATTAAGCTCCCGTTTTCTGCCTGATCTGGATCGTACACTGACACTATGGGACCAATGGTGACCGGCACTGTAAGAGCTTCCGGTAATCTTGTGACAATATTAACTCCACTTGCTTCTGTATTCCTCGATGGTTGTGTCCCTATTCCCTCGGTTCCTGCTGCCATCCTTCCCTTTATCCCTGCACTAGAGTTTGTCTGCGGCTCCCCAGTTTCCTCTGTGAGTGCTCTCCTTCCCTCCTCGGAGCTTGGGTTGTATGGAGGTGGACGCTCTGCTAGTAACCTCTCCAGTAAACTGTCATCTGTATCACTATCATCTTCCTCTTCTCTCCTCTTCTGAGCATCTCCCACCTTTACTAATAAAGGAAACAGTCTGTCTCCCTCTATGGTGTCTACCCTCCATCTTTTTGCCAATGCGTCCCATTGCACATCTTGAAACGCCCTGATTGACTTTTTCACCCTTTCCTGACTTCGATCTCTTTTCCTCGTATGTGCTGCTCTCATCCATGCGCTTAGCGCTTAGAACTGTGTTGGTCTGGGTGGAGGTCGCAACGCAGTCATCACTGCTTTCAATTGGTACAATACATCAAATCTGAATGAACCATAAGCCAAATCTCCCTCCTTCTCAGTAATCTTTTGCCAATTTTGAAGCCAAATTATAGTATGGAGCCCTACATTCATGGCCATGTAATGGGCTGGGGTATCCTCGAGCGGTGCTTTTTCCCCCACTCGAGTTACCACTCCTCTATCTCCCCTACAAAGATCCCGCAATACCATAAAACATTTCATGATGAAATCAACTCTTTTACCCACCAATTGTTTTCGTTCTACTTCCTGATGGTGATCAACCAATAACAGCGCAGCTTTACACTAACCGACCTATCGCAGCGCTGCACACTTCGACGTCACTCCTCCTCCTCACTCAGCAGTTCCCCTCCTTCACAATCCGTATCTACCACACTCACACATTTCACTCATAGAATCAAGTAACTGTTTGTCCACCAAACGACCGAACAGTCACATAACCGACTGTCTGTCCACCATACGACCGGACAGTCACAAGTAATTGTCTACCTCAATCTGGCAACTGTCTGTCCGCGAAACGACCGGACAACTGCCTTAGACTATCTGCCCACGAACGGCCGGACAGTCGTACAACTAATCGATAGGATCCAATCACTCGGTCTTCCACACACAGTAACCCACGACCCGCGTTGGTCACTCAAACACTCGTACTCTCGTTCCCTATCACGAGTGGGTCTGTCGATGATGTCTCACGACTCCCACAATCAATGGTCAGACAATTACAACTCTGTGTGACTTCCACACCACAATCTATCTATCCCAGGATCTTAGGCTGCTCCTTGAGCCTGACATCAAACAACACAAATCACATGGACCGCGCGCTCAGTCCAAAACCACAGTCACTCGACTTTCATCCCAACTCCGCAAGACATCACACAATCAAATCATCACCGCAATCTAACAGACATACATCCCTATTCATACTCACTCCACCGCAAACTGCTGTTCCCGCCGCACCGTCACTCTTCGTCAGCTTCCACCAGGCGCCGTCGTCCTCCGCTCTCGATCCTCTGGACAACCATCTCTTGGGCTCTATGGATTGTATAACTATCATTTCCCTTCCTTCTCCCCTTACTGCAGAAGTAACCGTCCTCTTGCTACCAACTGATAAGGCATGGTTCCGCTACCTAAATTTAACTAGGAACCCTAGGCCAATGGATCTTTTGTTACCTGCTGAGAAGTGTAAAGGGGAGAAATAACTCAATTAAGGCAATCCAACTTTTTCCGATGACTACGATTCAAAGGATTACAGACTCTGAATTCCAGTTTAGTGGGTTTATTACAATGCCAGAAACAACTGAATGTACAACCACCTCAGGACGAGGTTGTAAAAGTACATGGGAACTAATACAAAGCCATATCTGCGCGAGAGTCTAATCCGATAGATCATGAACAGAATGAAAAGTTCCAAAAACAGAACACAGGCAAGGACTGCCCCAACGTCTAAGTCAGACTTCATCTGTGGCTGGAAAGTAAAGAGCATTAGACTACCCCTACTCTATCTCTAAAGTGACATCCCTACTTAGCATTCCCCAGGCAAGATCAATTAAAGGTGTCAGCTCGTGAAGACTTCCTAAGAAGTACACTCACGTTGTATGAGTCGATCTCTTTACCCCTTCTCCTAACTCCCTTCTTCTCCTTTCTCATCCCTCTTCTCCTGACTCATCCCTCTTCTCCTGACTCATCCCTCGGGACACTGTCCCTAATACAAAATGCACAGATTTAAAACACGCCCACAGATCACCCCATCTCACGGGGCACTTCTCATAGGTAAATTTCCACCGTCTTTCTCACTCCATCCAAGTTCGGCTCGATTACCTTGATTCCCAGGCCTCATCAGTGAGAAAGAACGCCGGCTCCCAATTATCGACATTCCGTTTACAAAGTATCACTTCTCCTCCATGCCTAACTCCTAAAACAAAAGGCGTTAGTTTAACTAACAAAGGCAGCTTCTTCCACCTGCAACAGGAACGTGAGAACAGAACAACCTTGCATGGACATGAAATTCGTTGACTACCTCCAAATGCGAGAGCTTTCCAGGGAAATTACATTTTCAGGCCTACACAAATCGGCCAACATAAGAATAAACGAATAGGCCTTCAATTACACAAAGTGAACATTTCATTCAGGCCTTTAAACATCAAATTATACACACAAGTTAACAGAGCTTTCCTTTGTAAGCGTCTACAATTATTACACGTTAAGCACAATTAGTCATCACCACGTGTAGTCTCTAACATGATGCACGTTTAAATCAAAATGCATTACATTACACATAGACTTTTCGTTGGGCAATTGCAATATACTAAAGGTTACTCTTTCCAAACATGAATGCCATTTCGTTTCTTTTGCATGACACGAAACAATTTCTATCAATTCACTTACGAATCATTATTACAACACATTTATTAATGATCAAATGTTAATACAACACAGAAGTATATGGGGGGGCGGACTATCCATGATTATGATGCACCCCTACAATTTTAGAGCACCATCGCGCTCCATCAGAAGTGTCTGATTTTATTCTCTTCCAAACCTTTATGTAGTCTCCTTTCCTTTCAATAATCTGATTTGCTCACCCAAATTCTAGCCATATTTGGGCCGGTGAGGCATTACGTGGGAGACGAAAAAGAAATGTAAATATTTTTGTAATATTACTGTTTAAAATTATAGAGTCTTTACCACATAGTGCCTCACTTCCATTGGGGATACTAGGTAGTAATTTTGCAGATATGACCTTTAGCAGTGGGATATGGCTTGGTCCACCCAGAGACCTCTGTAGAGTACAGAAGGATAAAAGTAGGGTATTGCCTCTCCTTTGTACGTCTGTCTTGTGCTGCTGAAAGGAACCTTTGTCGTCAAAGAGAACTCCCAAATACCTGTATGTTTTCATCTGCTCCAGTTGACGGTCTTGTAAGTACCACTTATGCTTTCTCTGATTCCTGTAACTTACATCCATAAATTATGTCTTTTTCTCGTTTTTGACCATGCCATTAGCCAGAGAGTAGTTTGATATTGTGTCTCTGAAGCATTGCAATCCAACCTTTGTTTGACTTAACAGGGGGGCAGAGGCTGAGCACTGGCAGCAGTGGCAGCAAACTACAAGCCCCAGGAGAACACGTGGCTGGGATGGCCAACGACAGTCCTTTGCACCCGGAGGTGCTCTTGAAAGCTCTGAGGTGGGTCCCGCGGCACTCAGTAGAGGCTGACCACTGGCTGCAGCGGGGGCAAACTACAAGTTCCAGGAGAACACGCAGCTGGGAAGGCTGCCCCCGCCGACAGTCCTTTGCTCCTGGAGGTGCTCTTGAAAGCCCTGTGGGGTCCCGTGACATGGGGCAGAGGCTGAGCACCGGCAGCAGCAGGGCAAACTACAAGCCCCAGGAGAACATATGGCTGGGAAGGCCGCCACTGCCGACAGTCCTTTGCACCCAGAGGCGCTGTTGAAAGATCTGCGGTGGGTCCCGTGGCATGGGACGTGCACAGGATATGCCCGGTCATGGCCCGGGTGAAGACCGGGCCAAGAGCGGTCCCATCTGATCCTGCCCGTAGCCGGTCGAGGCTGGGATGGGCCACCCTTCTTTGCTCTGCTTCTTTGCTCTCCATCACTGAGGTACTGTCATCATCTTCTTTGCTTAGTATTTTGACTGCTTTGCTGTTAATTCCTCTGGAGCACCCGTGGGATCAGGTGTCTGCCTGAGTGGCTCTCCCCAGTCCCTGTATCATAGACACCAGGGCGATTCAGTCTGTGGCTATTGCACCCAAGGGAATATAAGCTAGGTGTATCTTCTAGTATTCGTATCCCTAAATGCGAGACATCATGGGCAAAAGGGAGATGAACACAGACACGTCTGGGGGAGATACTATAACTACTATAGACTCCTCCATGGTCAGAGCAGTGAGCGTTATCTCTAAAGAGATAGCCCTGACTGAAAGGAGACTCTCTCTGGAGACGGAGAGAGGCACCCAGGGACTACATCCTCCTGTTGTCCTTGAGAGGGCAGCTGCTACATCGTCAACAGTTTTGTCATACCCCACAGTTATGCATGCTGAGGCCACAGAGTCTCAAACAGACGATAACACCACGCTTGCTGAACCCCCGGTTAAAAAGAAGAGGGCAGAAGAGAAGAGAGCATCCCAGTTGTGAAAGAGGGGGGCCTCCCCATTCATATCTGTCAATTCTGACTCAGGCATTGTAATTGACAAGTTATTTTTTAGGTTGGAATCACTGCTCAAAGTTTGCTGTCCCCTATCCAGATGCGACTTGAGGGATGGAGGCTAAGCTCTGTTCGATGTCCCCTTCTGATTTGATCGCCCCCAACAGTAAGGCAGTGACTGTGGTCATGGGATCTACTTGTCAGGCTGGGCCCTCATCTATGAATGTTTTCACTCCGGGGACCCAGAGAGCCTATTTGCACAGCGCCCAGCAGTATCATGCTTTCTTGTCAAAGGGGCATCCAGTTGACAATGCCAAATTGTGCTACACAGGCCGCTGAAGACCTTAGTCAAACGGACTCCATTGGAGGTCCGTCTCATCTCATCAGGGATAGCACCATTACACTCACATCAAGCAGGTCTCTCACGGTACAAGTGGGTAATTGTATCTGTCTACACTTACTCCCTGAGTCAATACCCTTGGTTGCTTTTTTGACGGGGTCCCACCTATTAAGCAGGTCATGAAAGAGTCCACTGTAGATCTTTTGCATAAGGTTAAACATTGGTGCGATAGCTCCATAGTAAAAGGGCACCTTTTTTCCCCACATATCATAATGGCAAGAAGAGTGGGCTGGGTGGGCTCCAGGGTCAGGAAAAATCCCGAGGGATATTATGTTGTGGTTAATCTAAGGCATCCTAGGTATACAAAAGTCTTGGTTCAGAGTAACCGTTCTCAGGATGTACGGCCAATGATTTAGATTGTTTCCATTAATTATTTTTATCCTATACCTTCCTTCTCCACGAGCAGTAGTGGTCAGCCCATTCCTAAACCTCCCGGGCTATCCCAGGGCAAGTTTGGCAGGACTGAAATCTCACCTCTGATTTTTAATGTTGATGAAGTGCTTAAAGCCATCTCGGATAGAGCAGAAGGGAAAGCACCGGGCCCGGATGGGGTTTTCCCGGATCTTTACAAAGCCGACCCCCTGACCTGGGCCAAGATCTTGACACGTGTTTTTAATGCGGCCTGCAAGAGTGGCTTTCCAGCTTCTTGGTCTAAAGCCATCATCTTACCAATTTCTTAAAAAGGGGCGAGGGACGACCCAGCTTGTTATCTCCCTAGCTATCACATTGATTCAGCTGCTAAAAATCATGGGGAAGGTTGTTTTGGAGCGATTAACCTGCTGGCTGGACAATCTTAATGTTATTTCGGAGCTTCAATATGGTTTTAGGCAGGGTAGAGAGACAGTGGACCAGTGTGTCAACTTACAGTTTATAGTAGGAAAATACACCATAGTCAAGAGGGGTTGCCTACATATGGCCTTTATGGACTTAACCTTGGCGCCTGATCGTGTTAATAGATCCAAGCTTTGGCCAACTCTCCTGGAGTTGGGTAGGGATGCAGATATGGTGGCCTTCCTCCACGCGTCCAATCTTAATCTCACAGCATCGGCCAGGTACGACACGAATGATAGTCTTGTCTACTTCCTTGGAGTTCAAGAGAGGGGTAAGGCAGGGGTGCATTTTGGCTCCCCTGCTGTTTACCCTTTACCCTTTACATTAATAAATTAGGGCTTGCCTTGACAGCTGCTTGTATAGACATTCCCAGGGCAGGCACGAAACTAATACCCGCATTACTATATGCCGACGATGCGGTGTTGCTCGCACGTATTGCAGTGGGCCTTCAAAATCTTTTAAACATTTTTATTGATTTTATGGATTCTCTGGATCTTTCCACTAATTTTACTAAATCTCACACAATGACTATTGGGAGTCGTAAGGCCACCAAGTGCAAGTTCTTTTGTAGAGGGGCAGAGCTTACCAATGTATCAACTCTCCCCTATTTGGGAGTGTTGTTTGATGACAAATGCTCAAGGGTTGCCCAAAGAGTGCTATAAAAGAACACTTTGGCGAGGTCCGTTGGTGCCACTATAGACTTTGCCAAGAGCTTAGGGGCTAAACCTGTGCCTGCCCTGTTAAAGATTTTTAAAGAAATATTTATCCCTATGGCAAGCTACAGCTGTGATGTGTGGGGGCATAAAGATGTTAGAGAATTACAGGTAGTAGAGAACAATTTTTTTAGCAGACTTCTTGCCGTCCTGATTAGCACCCCCTCATTTATCACTCATGAGGAGCTAGGAGTGGGTTATATATCTGATCATATTGCTGTGGCGCCAATAATACACTGGCTGAGAATCTTGTCAAGTTCTGTTCCCACCCTGAATCATCATGTGCTAAAGGGCTGTAGTGCCCTCAAAGGAGCCCTGCATATTCCTTGGTTAGGATATGTTCAGGAGCAGCTGATAAGGTTAGGCTGTTCGTATTTGTTCACTAACCCAAAATCTCTAAGCCCAAGTGACGTGCAGGTCATCAAAAACATGTTCCTGGCCAGGCGGCTTGGGGAAAGGGAAGATAGGGAACTTATGAAACCCACAGTGCGTCAACATGCATTGTTGACAACAAGTTTCCAGGGGGGAACCCTACCTGTCGTTTGTCAATAATGCCCACC
The DNA here is from genome assembly GCA_963921515.1 of Calotriton arnoldi. Taxonomy (NCBI): domain Eukaryota; kingdom Metazoa; phylum Chordata; class Amphibia; order Caudata; family Salamandridae; genus Calotriton; species Calotriton arnoldi. The sequence goes on from CAWUFW010004821.1 coordinate 525,087, forward strand.
ATCGTTTTATATTGACCAGATTTAGATTCTATACACTGGTTTTTAACAGTCCCAATGGGTTTTTCAAAGCCAGGAGCCCTGACACCTTGTGATAATTCTCAGAACAGGACACTTTATATTTTTCTGTGACTTTTATTGCACACTGAGGCGTAAATGTATTATTCAGCTGGCAAGTAACAACCAATTTGCACAAGAAAGGCCTGCATTGTTGTTTTTACAAACTTTACCCTCTCCTATGATCTGTTTTGGGGTTGCAATATTTTTTTCAGGTGCCCTCAGATTGAGGAAATAGCTATTCAATGACTAGAAGGACCCCCCTACCAATCTCATCACACAGGGTAATTTTTGTATTGATTTTTGTATTTATTCAACAGTGGAATTTTATCATAAAATTCCAAACCTGTTACACTGCAGTGCTTTATAAGCACATTTTACAATATTTTTAATACGCATCTGGTAATAAGCTTTAAGATTGTTTTATATTTGTCTTAATTTTTTTTCCTGATGTAATTACATATTCAGTCTGTATTTATGTTCTTTTATGGTCTACATTGACCGAATAAAGATTTATCGAATCGAATCAAATCGACTTACCAAAATGACATCGTCAGCATATAGTAAGTTCGATATATACTTATCTGCTAACTTAGGAGGATGCACGCATATTTCGTCCAGTGCATGTGTTAAGTCCGACAAAAATAAATTAAATAAATATGGAACAGGTACACACCCTTGCTTTAGCCCCTAGATGTTTCAGTTTTCTAGATACCTATTCTCACCCTGACCCACATGTCAGAGTACAACAACTGAATTGCCTTTAGGAGACATGCAGAAATTCCTTGTTTCGCCAACTTCTGCCAGAGAATTTGCCACTGTACACAATCAAATGCTGATTTAAAATCTATGAAGCACAGGTAAATTGGTTGCTTACTGGATTTGTATTTGTCTATAATTATTGAAAGTGCTAAAATATTGGGTGCCATACCTGACCCATGTACGAAACCCAATTGGTTTGGCAGAATAATCTGCCTTTCTGCTGCCCAGTGTGATAGTTCTGTCAAGAGGATTCCTGCTAAGAGTTTAGCCTCTGAATCTTGCAGCGTAATTAGGTGATAATTTGCTGGTTGTGCCCAGTCACCACTTTTGAAGATGGGCATTATTATAGAGCCTGTCCAAGAATCCAGAATGATCGCCGACTGAAGAGCAGTATTACAAACTTCCATTAGGTATCCTGCCCAAAAGGTAGGATTTTCCTTGTACAAAGCAAGTGGGATCCCATTTGGATCAGGTGCCCTATCTTGTTATGCTTCTTGATAACTTCTCCTACCTGCTCTTCTGAGATAGTCAGTTTACATTCACCTTGAGTTATCTAATTTGTTATGCTTTGCCTTTGTAGTATCGGACAACAGTCAGTGTCAAAAACTTGATTAAAATGTTTTGTTAAAAAAATGATCCACCCAGCTTCTGTTAATGTAGATGTTGTAATCGTTGCTGGGGCTCTATTCAGACTGTTAATCATCTTCCAAAGGTCTCTGTAATTTTAATTTTTAGTGTTGTACAGCGCTTTTGCCCAGAATATTTATTTTACTTTAATTTGTCTTCCCAGACTAACCTCCGATAGTCTCTATTTATAGTCTTCAGTCTGGTACGAAGCTCTTAATTCCTTTGTTTGTCTCAGTATTTTATTATGGTTCCTTTTTAAAATTCGACTTGTGGTTGATGCTCTAACTGTGCTCAAATTTTGAACTTGGCCTTTAGATTGCTGAGTGATTTTTTTTTCAATGTATAGGAGGCCATTAATTTCTCTGTAAAAAGAGCCCATTGCGCTGTTACTATGCGAGAATCCTCTAAAAAACAATGCTCAACCAATGTTAAAGCTGTATTCCTAATTGAGACTTTAGTTACTTCTGACCAGCACATCCTCCTATAGTTTACAGTTTTTAACTCCCCAGGAAGGGACTTTACCTTTTGATGTCTTGAACACTGAATCTGAATCTCCATGATTTGTTGTCCATGATCACTTTCCGTTGTTTTTATAATCTGAAAGGAAGATATCATTTGAAATAAATGTAAAGATGTTAGAGTATAATTGTGAGAAGCTGGCCTGGTATATGATGTCCACTAATGTAAGTGGGCACCTTGCACCAGTCCAGACAACCCTTATGGTGATTTAAGAGGCCTTAGACAACCTTAGAAAGCTTTCTAAGTGGTAGCTGTGGAGAGCAGCCTTCAGGCCAGTGGCGGTTTCTCGTACCGGGCGTCGGGGCTCCGCCCCCTTTACTTTTGGCCCCATCACCATCTCCACACAATAAAAACAGAGGTTGCTTGCTGAGCTGATTATGTTTAAAAAAAAATCAATGCAGGCTGCACTTACCTAAATTCGGTAAAAGGATACATCCTTTTTTTCTGTGTTGGGGCCATAAGTAATGTACAATGCCAGCCTGAGTCACTGATGCTGAGTGACGCTGGGCATACTATTTGCCGGGCTGATCTAGCCTCACCGACCTGAGGTCTGTGAGGTCATCAGCTCGGGAAACACATAGCCCAAAGGATCAGTCTCCACCCCCTGATGACGTGAGGGTGAAGATAGCCCCGGGCACTTCAGGCTTAAGCCCTGTAGTGCCGGGGCTTCACGTCAATCAGGGAGTGAAGAGCATGGCTACTCCACCCATTTCCAACTCGTCACGGGGGGGTGGTCCCACCCTGTGACGAGTTGGCAAGGGGTGGGGTAGAGGCTGCAGGCAGGCGGGAAGCGTAGAAATTGAATCTGCACAGTTTGTCCACAGGATTCCTGCAGACACACTGCGCAGACTCGAGTTTTCGGTTTCCGGTGCTGCACTGTATTGTAGGCTGCATCATACGTGTACAGCACTACAGAGTGATGGACTGTTTGGCAGCCAGCAGCAGACCCTGGCCGAGGGTGCTGTCTTTCCACAATAGGCCCAGGTCAGTTTATACTGTAATAATTGTATTGCTTTTCTCGGCTGTGCCATATTGTGACCTTTCCGCAGAATGACGCTCAAGCTGGAAACGCGCGCCTCATACCTCCTTGTAGGCGCTGTAAAGAGAGGCCGGCCTCCCGGATGATGCATTAGAGGTTTCAGAGCTCAGTTGCTCCTTGACGCCCCTCGGCGCTCCAGGGCGCGCGTTGATTGCTATCAACGCGCTGATGGAGCAAGGACTCACAAATGAGACTTGCTCGAATACAATCTCCTCACAGTATTAATTTATTAATCTTGATTTGTGTATATTAACTTTGCATACACTACATGAATAGCAAGGAAGCTTGCCTATGTGTTCTAACTAACAAGTAACGCTTGTCTTTTCCTAAAATGGCCGCTAAAGCGCGGGAACCTTACTGTGCATGTCTCAACCATATCACGTGTTGTGACGTCTTTCTTTGCTTGGTGGGACATTTCTGCTTCTGCGCAGTGTGCTTTAAAATGGCTGCTTGATGTTTTCACATGCTTCAGCTTGCTCTTGTGTTATTATTAATTTGTTGTTTTCTTAACGCTACTAATGCGGGATAGATTTATAAGTAAATAGGGATAGAGTAGAAAGAGTGGGTATACAGTGAAACATATTATTTGTGATTTTAATATTTTCTTCTTTGACTTTTATTAGTTCGTAAACTTGGGCCTGGGGTTGGTTATCTGAAACTCGAGAGACAATGATTCTGCGCATGTGTCCTGTTTGGCTGCCAAAGAATAAAAATGAAGTCAACCTGGACGTCGTCCAAGGCCATGACCTGATGGCCGAAGCTGCTGTGCTCTTGCCTTTCCTGTTGAAAATTGAAACTTTGTATATGAAGAATATATAACATTTGTCGTGAGACGGGTGGGAAATAAAGCAAATGTATAAAATTGAATGGGCGGTAGTTTAAAGACAATGGCCTACAGAAAATGAACTAAAATCATATGGTGTGAGAATCCACCCCCTGTCCCTGTCCAATCAGAAGTAGTGGTCCCATATTTTAGCAACATTAAGGGGAGGTACATGGGCGTAGAAGGGTATAATAGATATAGAATTAGTTAATTAGTCAGAGCAGACGTACACACGAGAACAGGCGTTCATGCTGTCAGGCAGAAGAGCTCCAGACAGCCAAGCTGATCGATTGCAGACTAAACCGCTGTCGAGAGAGGTCCTGAGGAGGGGGCGGCGGAGTCCAGTAGAAGGAAGGCACGGGAGAATCGAGGAGAAGCCGAGTATCAGAGAGGGGAACGACGCAGGCGTCGTTGTAGAGAGGTCACCGGTCCTGTCCTGAACCTGGAGGAGGTCTTTGCTCTTCATCCTTCCTGGGTCCTATTCTTTTCCAACTCCTTGGCCAAAGGGTTTGGTTCTCGCACTTAGGTAAATATAAATGCAACCTTTAGTTGCGCTGCTGTCTCTATCTTTTCCTTTCTGAGGGACCGTCATTAATCAATAATTATTATTCTATGCTTCATCCGTGATATGCGATTAAGTACCATGTGGTTATGTAATTTACTCTGCTAAATCTTTAGATAAACATTTTAAAACTTCCTGACTCAGTGGTTATTTCAGGATTATGTACTATAATGAATGTCACTCATTTTAAACTTCCCAATTAGCAAAGGATTCATTGGTAAGTCATTACTCTTCAATCTGAAGGTAATTGGTAGCAGGGATTTTGATAAAGAGTAACAACTGACAACCCCAGCGTAAGTATTAGCATAGTATGAATGTATGGGCCCAAGTGAGTATCTGGTGTATGAATGCTGTTTGCTAATATCGCGCTGGATCAGTTTTCTGGTAATCAGAGGATGGTTACTCTTTGTTAATTGGGTAATGAGAATTTTATTTTTATGAACAAACATCCATGTATTCAAAGTTTGTTTTTTGTTGTCTAGAATCCCCGGGGGAAATTGAATAGCGGTTGGTAAGTGGAAGCCATACTGCAGTGAGGTTATCTGTCAGGCAGAAATAGTACTGAAAAGTTAAGCAGGACTATCAGTACTGGTTAGGGAATCTATGTGTGTGAGTAATAGCAAAAGAGTACGCTGATGAAAATTTGATGTTATATCACCTAGAAAGGGTAACATTGAAGAAGTAACAGGTACTTCTGGAGCTTGTGTGAAGAGTAAATGGAAGGGTTTTTACTCGTAGTGTTTAGTAAACGGAAAGGTTTTACTAAGTATGGGAGGAAACTATCTTTTCTATTTTTAGAGAAACTGGCACGATAGCGAATGTTTTATGTTGTTACTGAAATTTAATTAAGATTTATAGAGAAAATAAGTTTGCGTAAGATTTTGTAAAAGGAGGGTCAGCTGCCGGAGAGGGAGCTGACGTCAGAAACTGCTGCGCTGGGATTGTTTGAAACAGCGGGTGTGGAATGACTCTTGTAAAGGAGGGGTCAGTAGTCAGGAGCAATACTGACGTCATAAGTGCCACGCTGGGATTGGTTGAAACAGCAAGGGACAGAGAAGAGCAGATTGTAAAGGAGGGGTTGACAAACTAACGTCACAGAAAGGCCGCGCTAGGATTGGTTCAGAAATAGAAGAAAGCCGACACTTGATTGGTTGATATTCTAGAAGCTAAAAACTTAGTGGATAGAGATTGCATGTTAAAACGCGATCCGACTTTAACAGGAACTCGTCCGGATAGGAGATTCCTAGGTTTTGCAGAATATAATTTTATACACCGAAGATTAGATAGAATGTACGGAGAGAAGAGAAAAATGTCCTTTCTGCAAAAGATTAAGAACTATTTTAAAAAGGATAAACCAATCAAAACTAGGGAAGGAATTATCATTCCACCAGCTAAAACGCCCGCTTCATTCATGATGATGGAGAGAGGTTATCATACTTGTGTATGGATAGAGAATTGGATAGAATATACCAAAAATGATGGGATATTAGCATTTCCCGAGAATGGCACTTTCAATGGAAGAATTCTTCAAAATTTGAGATTGAGGATGAATGACCTAGAACCCAGACCTAGATTAACTCAATATGAAGCCTTAGAGGAATGGGAAACCGAGGCATTTGAGCGTGACCGATCCAGGAGTAATAGGGGTTATCGAGGATTTTTCCCAAGAAACCAACATGAGTCTAGGGACGGTCAGATGAAACAATGGAGGAGGGCAATGCTTACAGAAGGATTGTATCCATTGTTAACAGCAGAAGAAAAATTAGGAAGCAAATGCACAGAAAAGACAAAACACCTAATGAGAAATGGAGATTTCGAAGATGAATTTATAGAAGAAATATTAAGGAACCCCCCACCATATCAGGAAGGGACAAGTGGATGCACCCCAAGTGCCCCACTGTTAAAAACTCCATTAGTACCACAGGTAATGCATGATTTCACCCCCAGTAGGATACTTCACGATAAAGAGAAAGAAGCCCTAGAGAAGACCAGAGCAGAATTAATACAGAAAATAACTCAGATAAAAGTGCATCCTGACTCTTTGACCATACCTGTAACAATTGGTCCAGTAGTTCCATTATATGGTAGTCAGGGAAACTGTCCTTCACCGTTAGTTATGCCTACTCCTGTGAATATTCCTAAACCTGAAGCAACAGTAATGGTGGAAGATCACTTTAGTGATTGTGAATCTACGATATCTCTAATGGATTTACCAATTCGAGATTCTGTCAATAGTACTCCCAGAAGAACTACACCTGGGTGCTCGAAAGAGATAAACTTGATAACCTCATCGGGAGCAAAAAGTGTCACTGTAGTTAGTCCAGAAGACTTAGAAAGGTGGGCACAAGGGTCAGAACAACAGTGTACACCTCCAAAAATGTTGGATATTTATAAATTAAAAGTCGAATTAGAAGAAATAATAGCAGGAAATGTGGGGCTAGATCGCCTAAATGCTTACAATGAAGAAGAATTATTGTTTATATGCAGAAGTATCACCAGAAATGTAAAAATATTCCATGAAAAATTATCAGATTTAGCTCTGCAGATGGGAATTGAAATAGGGAGATCAAAGGTATTGCAGAAACCCTATAGAGCAGATTTCTCAGACAAAGATTTAGAAAATATGAATGCCTCTGGAAGAAAGTTACAAGTAAAAGAATTAATGATAGTCTTACAGAAATGGGGAGACCTAGATAAATGGAGAGTTCGATGGGCAAAGAAAAAGGAAGAGGCACGATCCAGTAGAACAGCCTCTGAATATGTGATGAAAGAAACAGGGAAAACAGATCAAATGTATCCGATGCGAGAAGTTCCAGGAGGGGGCTATGTACATGTCCCATGGAGTAGACAGGATATTTTGTCGTTTACGAATGATTTTCCAAAGTTGAGAGAAAAACCAATTGAATGGTACAAGCAGGTTGAGAGGTTTGTGAAGGTGTCAAAGGTATTGTTGAAAGATTTAGATGGCTTGTTTGACATAGTGGTACCTGCCGATTTGTGGACAGATTGTAAAATTACAGTTGATTGGCCAAGTGACGAGTATCCTAGAGATCCGAAAACAGGTGCCCCGTCAAATGATGTAATGAAAAAGTATCAGCAGGTGATAACTTACCTGAAAGGCAAAATACCACCGAAAGAAACAGATTGGGTGAAAATAGACCGAACCACCCAAGAAGTCAGTGAATCGGTACACGCCTATTATGAGCGTTTATTGCAGGTATTTAAGCAGTATAGTGGATTTGAGGACATTGGAGACAAGAACATGAGTCAGTTTGTGTATCGATTTGTTTATGGTCTGAAGCCAGAGATTTGTCAGATGATTAAGCAGCACATGTTGTGTTGGCAGGGCAAGCCCATAGATGAGATTCTGAAATATGCGAAATACTGTGGAGATGATATTGAGGATAGGCACAAGAAATTGCAGGAAAAAGTGATGTGGGCACAGGTGAAAATGGCTGAGAAACAGGGAATTAATTTGGATAATCCAAGTGAAAATCAAGGAAAGGATTCTGGAACGAATGGCGATACTGGGAATGGTGGAAAAGTGAGAGGACGAATGAGTAGAGAAGAAGCTAAAAAGAAATTTCCTTGTCATGGATGCGGAAAATTGGGGCATTGGAAGGATGAATGTAAAAAGATTCGGAATAATAATGGCCCAAATCAAAATTTAAATCCACAGACGCAGAATGACTCACAGCAGGGTGTAAATCCTCAGAGTCAGTTGCCACCTGCACCTATTCAGGGTAATGTAAGCAGAGCAAACCACGGTACAGACGTCGGATATCAAGGAGGAAGTGGTAAGAATGATTATGTAACATCACAGTTTCTTTTACAGGACGATTTCTGTCAATACAGTTCATGACGGTGCCTAGGAGAGGGGAGAAGGAGTGCGTACTTGGCGCATCCTTATCGGTAGATCAGTCAGGTCCATATGTTGAAGGGAAGGTGAAAGGTAATGATATTACTTTCCTTTTGGACACTGGTGCTACCAGGTCAACTGTGAGAACAGCAGACATTCCAGACCTTCCTCTCTCTGGAGAAGCTATCCAAGTAGTGGGAGTAGCTAATAGAAAGATTAGAACACCTCTTACCGAACCAATGGAAGTTAAAATTGGAAATTTCAGAGAAATGCACCAATTTGTGGTGTGTGATTCTAGTCCAGTAAATTTATTAGGTCGCGATTTGTTATGCAAGATGAATTGCACAATTTTCTGCACCCCAGATGGTGTGGCAGTTCAAACCCCAGATGAAGATCATGTATATAAGTTTATGATTGCAAAACAAGGTACAGAGGTAGATGAGATGTTTTCTTTGATAACAAAAGATGAGCTGCCAGAAGAATTAAAAACTGCAGTAAACCCCATAGTATGGGATTTCACAGGAAAGGAAGTAGGACTTATGGCCAAAATAGACCCAGTTAAAATTACCGTAAAGGAAGGTGCGATTTTCCCAAATACTAGACAGTACAAAATGAGTGCAGAAGTAAAGACAGGAGTCATTGAAGAAATCAATCGAATGGTAGAACAAAACATACTAAGAGAAGTAATGAGTAGCCCATGTAATTCACCAATAATGGGTTTAAAGAAACCTAGCGGAAAATATAGGATTGTTCAGGACCTGCGCAAAATAAATAAGATTGTGGAACCTTGTTGTCCTATAGTACCCAATCCTGCAGTAATCCTATACCAGATTCCTTGGAGTGCAGGATGGTTCACAGTGATTGATTTATGCCAAGCGTTCTTTTCAATACCATTGCACCCAGACAGCCAGTATCTTTTTTCATTTAAATTTGAGAACAAAGTCTATGTATGGAATCGTGTTCCTCAGGGGTACACGGAAAGTCCTTCCATCTTTAATCAGATATTGAAAAAGTGCCTTGAGAAACTAGTGATGCCAGGTAGCTCAGTCCTAGTGCAATATATCGACGACTTACTGGTGGCATCGAACACCAGAGAGGACTGTGTTGTTGATTCCATAGCACTATTAAATCATTTGGCTGAAGAAGGGCATAAAGTCTCACCAGAAAAATTGCAGTTCTGTACAACAGCTGTTAAATATCTGGGACACCAAATTGAGAGGGGAAAAAGAAGAATAACCTCGGAAAGAGTACAATTGATTAAGAAAATGCAAATGCCTGTAACCCAAAGAGAAGTGAGAATGTTCCTAGGAATAGTAGGTTACTGTCGACAATGGATACTAGGATTTTCCTTGTTAGCGAAGCCCCTAATTCAAATGACAAAAAAGAAAGCAAAGGACCCAGTTGAATGGGATGATGAGAGTGTAGGAGCTTTTGTAAAATTGAGAAATGCTCTGTGCTCAGCACCAGCCCTAGGCATGCCTGACTATAAAAGAAGCTTCGCATTGTTCTGTCATGAGAGAGAAAATTGTGCACTTTCAGTCTTAACACAAAGACATGGTCTAGACAGACGTCCTATAGCATATTTTTCTGCTACATTGGATCCAGTGGCAGCCGCTGTTGCCAGGCTGCTTAAAAGCAGTAGCGGCTACCTGTTTAAGTATTGAACAAAGTGAGTCAATTGTGATGGGACATCCTGTGAAGGTGTATGTTCCACATGCAGTGGTAATTCTGTTGACAAGAACACGAACTCAGCATCTTACTCCTAGTCGGCTGACTAAATATGAGAGAATAATAATGGGTGCTGAAAATGTGAACATAGTGAGGTGTACAATAGTAAATCCCGCAACCTTACTACCAGACCCATATCATGAGGAAATTAAAAATGACGAAGAAGAAGAACATGATTGTTTACAAGTCACAGAATTATGCACGAAACCACGTCCGGACATTGAAGAACAGCCCCTTAGAAAGCCAGACAGGGAGCTGTTTGTTGATGGTTCATGCCAGAGGCATGAAGACGGTAAACTAACTGCTGCATATGCAGTATGTGAATTAACTGGAATAGTTGAAGCATCCTATTTACCAGGAGTAAAATCTGCACAAGTAGCTGAATTGATTGCTTTGATAAAAGCTTGCAAAATTGGGAGGAATCAAAAAGTAACTATATTTACAGATAGCCAATATGGTTACGGGGTTGTGCATGATTTTGGCCAAATATGGATGCAGAGGGATTTCATGACTTCTTCAGGATCCCCCATTAAAAATGGACAATTTGTAAGGGAATTGCTGGAAGCAATACAATCACCAAAAGAATTGGCTGTGGTGAAATGTGCCGCACACCAGTCAGGAGATGACTGGGTGGTAATTGGCAACCGATATGCAGATCTAGTGGCTCAACATTGTGCCAAAAATAGATTGTCAGTCAATAAAAGGGTGGAAAGAATGGGAATCAGCTGCCAACTTATGCTGTATATGCCACTTGAAACATGGAATGAAGTTAGAAGATTGCAAGATGGGGCTGATGAAAATGAAAAGAAAACATGGGTCAAAGTGGGTTGTTCCCAAAGGGGAGATGATGAAGTGTGGATTTGTGCTGATGGCAGACCAGTCATGCCTGACTGTCTGCTCTCTCAAATGGCCAGGATGTATCATGGAGACACACACATAGGGAGAGATGCAATGATTAGGCTTTTCAGACAGAACTGGTACAATCCCAAGTTCAGGGCTGTAGCAGAGAGCCTTTGCCAGAGATGTTTGACTTGCCAGATGCATAATCCAGGGAGAAAGACAATAATCGGGTTTGGGAAGATTGGAAAGGCAGAGGGTCCATTTATAAGACTCCAGTTCGACTTTATACAGTTACCACCATGCAGAGGGTTGAAATATGTACTAGTCATAGTATGTCTGTTTTCAAAGTGGGTGGAGGCTTACCCTACCAGGAGGAGTGACAGCATTACAGTCGCAAAGCTGTTACTACTAGAACTCATTCCTAGGTTTGGTTTCCCAGTAACTTTGGAATCAGATAGAGGAAAACATTTTAACAGTGAAGTGATTCAAATAATTTGCGGAGCATTCCAAATTGAACAAAAATTGCACTGTGCATATCCTCCAGAGGCTTCTGGAGTGGTTGAACAATTGAATGGCACTATAAAATCCAGACTGGGAAAAATGTGTGCATCAACATCATTGGAGTGGCCAGATGCATTGCCACTTGTTTTAATGGGCCTAAGAAGCATTCCTGATAGAAATACGGGACTGAGTCCACACAAGATAATGATGGGAAGAGCAATGAGACAAGCACATGTTCCCATAAACAAACTGCTGAATATATCTGATGATATGGTTCTGGATTATTGCAAAGGATTGGCTGACCTAGTGCGTTCTATCTCTCATCAGGTCGGAGAAGACGCAGTGTCAAGGCAGCCTGAACAAGAACATGATCTGAATCCTGGTGACTGGGTGGTAGTGAAGAATCACACCAGAGAGACGTGTCTATCACCTAGATGGGGAAAACCTTGTCAAGTCATACTGACTACCAACACAGCAGTGAAGTGTGCAGGATTTCCTAATTGGATTCATGTAAGCCACATCAAAAGAGTACCAGACCCTGAAGAAGAAAATCCTCAGTCAGCATCAATCACTGAGGAAGCTGAAGGTTGCCCAGCTGAAGAATCTCAGGCTCGAGATTCAGAAGAAGCTGCAGAAGAACAACCGAGCACAAGTCAGGACTGGATACCGGTGGTAGAAATTCCTGAAGTCTACTACAGAACAAGAAGTCAAACAAAATTGGAAGAAATTGAAGAAGATCAGATAGGCGAAGAAGAAGCAGCTCAGGGAAAAGAAGAACATACAATAAAAGAACCTGAGCAGGACCAGATAGGGAAAGGAAACTGGGCTCAAAATAACGAAGAACCAACAAGTTTTGAGCAGGAACAGACAGGTTTAGAAGAATCCGGTCAGGCTGCAGAAGTACAAAGTGCAATAAGCCCTGATCAGAACCAGTTAGATCAAGAAAATCACACAGAAGAAAAAGATCTCGAGAAAAATGAACATGAAGAAATAAATCAAGCACAAGGTCAATTATTGGAAACTCACAGTGGAGCTGCTGAAGAAAAACAAATCAGACCTGAAAAAGAGCAAGAAAGAAAAACAATAATTGCAGAAAACGAAAAAGTGTCAGAAAGTGAAAATAAAGAGATTGCTGAAGACAAAAATAAAGAAACAGTGCAAACAAAGAAAACAAGAAAAGGTGATCATTGGCCTAGTGTCATTAAAAGAGTAAAATACCACATAACAACCAAAAGTGAAGATCCAGATCAAGTAAAGGAAGTAACAAGTCAAACCGAACAAGAAAACAGAACTAAGAAAAGAAGAAGCAAGAGACTGAAACTTGTGAATAACAAATTCAAGGGTCCTGATTGGACTTACATTATTCTTGAAGATTACAAAAGTTCAGAGTCAAGTGAAAGTGGTGACGAAGGAACGAGTGCAGAACTGACGTACGAGAAAGAAACAAGACCACCTTGACTACGAAAAAGAGTCACATAAAGAAAAGCGAAAAATAAGATAAGAAGAGCAATCTTCCTTGTCGAAATGCCTGATGATAGAGTTGCTGGGAGACCAAAACAGAGATGTTGTAGAAGATGCTGTGCAATATGCATATGTAGTCTAGTAATGGTGCTTATAGTTTGGTTAGTCCTGATCGTAGCAGTTCCTTACCTTATGATAATGGATAAAAAGATTAATAACGAAACTAAAGGAAGGACAGCACACATGAAGGGAAATAGAGTAGAACTAATGGCAGAAAATGAACCAGAATTTCATCATGAAATAACTGATAACGACACTAGTTTAAATGTTTTCACAAAGTTATTATTTCAATATGTAGATACCATGGAAGTTAGTAATTGTTATGTCTGTATGAAGTTACCCGAATCAGTAGCAGAAGGATTAACATATCATCACTTACCATTGACATAGGGCATATCATGTAGTATTTTATCTAGTTTATTTTATAGAACAGGGAGACTTCAATATTATTATTCAAACATAGATGTGATATTTTCAGAGGTTTCGATTCGAAAGAGTATGAACCCAGTGCTTAGTAGTCAAGACGCACAGTTTATGGGAGAATTGTTCTTAACAATGAAATCAATAGACATAACACATGCACATAGACACAATCTAACATGTTCTTTACACGAAGAAGAAAATATATTTTTAAATTTAGTAGAAAATAGAAGACAAGATTTTCAAAGGAAAGCTTCTGAGCATAAGGCTCATTTGCCACCTTGGGCTGAGAAAGAAGGGAGTTACACACCTGGCAAGGCTCAAGCTGCTATGGCTCTGGATTTTGTAAAGACGGGGAACATGTGTCTACATAGGTTAAGGACTGATTATAACAATGTTTTCATCGGTACCAGTGAATGTGAACACAATTTCTTAATTCTTGGAGGTTGGGGAATCAAAGGAGGAACAGATTCAGTTTTTCCTGGGATCTATTATGTATGCGGGAATAAGGCTTACTTTAGGCTTCCTGCACGGTGGTATGGAAGTTGTTATTTTGGAACAGTATTTCCAAAAATATACCACGTAAAAAGAAACACTGGGAGCAATGAAAACAATGGCGAATTAACACGTAGTAAAAGAGCTAGTTATTCTGAAATTGTAGGTGATATATTTGGTGCATTGATACCTTCGGTGGGAATAATTCTGAACTCAAGGAAAATATGTAAATTGTCTACAGTGGTTGATCGTTTATCAACGGATACTGCTGGAGGATTTCTAATGATTAATGCGGAAATGGTTGCGATTAGATCTATGGTTATGCAAAATCGACTTGCTCTTGATATTATATTAGCAAAAGAGGGCGGAGTCTGTAAATTACTGAAGACGAAACATTGTTGCACTTACATTCCTGATAAAAGTGCAGAAATTGGAACGTATATACAGAATATAACTAAATTTGAGAAGGAACTTAAACCACTGGAAGTTGATAGTGTATGGGAAAGATTGACAAATAGTATCTCGTCAATTGGTACCTGGTTTGCTAATGTAGGAAAAGGACTTACAGGTCAAATATTAGTACCCTTAGCAGGGATAGAAATAATAGTTCTGTCAATAACAATATGGTGCAAATGTTGTAGAAAGAACGGAACATATAATGTGACAGGAAAAGGGAAGAAGAGAAAGATTGACAAAATAGAACTTGAAGAATGGAGAAGTGAATTATACAAGAAATTAAAAGGGGATGTTAAAAATAGAAAATGTAAAAATGAGAATGAAACTATTTGCTAGAAGTTGGCATCTGATTGAGGGAAGTATTTTGATGGCTCTTAAACGCCATCAGAGAGGGTATTGATGGAGCAAGGACTCACAAATGAGACTTGCTCGAATACAATCTCCTCACAGTATTAATTTACTAATCTTGTATTGTGTATATTAACTTTGCATACACTACATGAATAGCAAGGAAGCTTGCCTATGTTTTCTAACTAACAAGTAACGCTTGTCTTTTCCTAAAATGGCCGCTAAAGCGCGGGAACCTTACTGCGCATGTCTCAACCATATCACGTGTTGTGACGTCTTTCTTTGCTTGGTGGGAAATTTCTGCTTCTGCGCAGTGTGCTTTAAAATGGCTGCTTGATGTTTTCACATGCTTCAGCTTGCTCTTGTGTTATTATTAATTTGTTGTTTTCTTAACGCTACTAATGCGGGATAGATTTATAAGTAAATAGAGATAGAGTAGAAAGAGTGGGTATACAGTGAAACATATTATTTGTGATTTTAATATTTTCTTCTTTGACTTTTATTAGTTCGTAAACTTGGGCCTGGGGTTGGTGATCTGAAACTCGAGAGACAATGATTCTGCGCATGTGTCCTGTTTGGCTGCCAAAGAATAAAAATGAAGTCAACCTGGACGTCGTCCAAGGCCATGACCTGATGGCCGAAGCTGCTGTGCTCTTGCCTTTCCTGTTGAAAATTGAAACTTTGTATATGAAGAATATATAACATTTGTCGTGAGACGGGTGGGAAATAAAGCAAATGTATAAAATTGAATGGGCGGTAGTTTAAAGACAATGGCCTACAGAAAATGAACTAAAATCATATAGTGTGAGAATCCACCCCCTGTCCCTGCCCAATCAGAAGTAGTGGTCCCATATTTTAGCAACATTAAGGGGAGGTACATGGGCGTAGAAGGGTATAATAGATATAGAATTAGTTAATTAGTCAGAGCAGACGTACACACGAGAACAGGCGTTCATGCTGTCAGGCAGAAGAGCTCCAGACCGCCAAGCTGATCGATTGCAGACTAAACCGCTGTCCAGAGAGGTCCTGAGGAGGGGGCAGCGGAGTCCATTAGAAGGAAGGCACGGGAGAATCGAGGAGAAGCCGAGTATCAGAGAGAGGAACGACGCAGGCGTCGTTGTAGAGAGGTCACCGGTCCTGTCCTGAACCTGGAGGAGGTCTTTGCTCTTCATCCTTCCTGGGTCCTATTCTTTTCCAACTCCTTGGCCAAAGGGTTTGGTTTTCGCACTTAGGTAAATATAAATGCAACCTTTAGTTGCGCTGCTGTCTCTATCTTCTCCTTTCTGAGGGACCGTCATTAATCAATAATTATTATTCTATGCTTCATCCGTGATATGCGATTAAGTACCATGTGGTTATGTAATTTACTCTGCTAAATCTTTAGATAAACATTTTAAAACTTCCTGACTCAGTGGTTATTTCAGGATTATGTACTATAATGAATGTCACTCATTTTAAACTTCCCAATTAGCAAAGGATTCATTGGTAAGTCATTACTCTTCAATCTGAAGGTAATTGGTAGCAGGGATTTTGATAAAGAGTAACAACTGACAACCCCAGCGTAAGTATTAGCATAGTATGAATGTATGGGCCCAAGTGAGTATCTGGTGTATGAATGCTGTTTGCTAATATCGCACTGGATCAGCGCTATTAATAGAGGCGCTTGTATCACGAGCCTCCAATCAATAACCAGGGTAATGAAGTGTGAGGCGGAAGCGGTCAATCACCCACTTAAGAGCCGAGCACAGGCACGGATGGCCGCACCGGGTCGGGCTCCTGTTAGTTATTTGTAGGATAGCCCTAAACACACACACACACCATCACATGCACACACCACACAAACACACCATCACATACCACACACACACACCACTCTTCACACATACACCCGTGCAAGGCAGGACAAACACACCCTCTCATTCAAAGTCATGGCATCAACCCCACAAGTGTCAGCTCAGCCTCCACCAAGCACGCAGCCTCACTAAAGCACACCGTGTGTTAACCACACAACACAGCCAGAGGAAAGCTCAGCCGTATGCAAACTGAATTATGTTAACACTGCACACAACCATATGTAACAAGTGCACACACAGCATCAAGCACACACGGTTTCACCACTGAGCTGGGTAACACTAAAATACAGCCATACTCAACAAACGCACACAGACCACTGCTGAAGCACACACTGTAAGACAAACTGGATAAAAACACAAACTCTCAATCAGTGACACACGACCTCCACATAGTCGTAATAAGGCACATACAGTCTCAGTAAAAGACACCCACAGCTAAACATGTGCGCACACCCACACGCATAATCAAACACATACATGCCGGGTCTATCAAACAAACACACACATTACATTTTACTAATACATACACAATCTTAAACATAAGCAATCAGACGTTGTCAAGCAGACATTGCATCAGACACAATCTAAAACACACACACTACATGACTTAAATGACAAACAAAAAAACACACACGTAGGTAGGCGCATGCAGACACTCACTTCAGACTTCATACAAGCACCGTCTCAATCTGACTGTTTCACAAGCTTCACTTACACACACTGGACCGGGTGGCGGCGTGGAGTGAAGGTTGCGCAGGTGTCCACTGCAGTTGTCTGGGACTCGTGGCTGTGTCACTGCTTGCAGAGTCCAGAAGGTGCCCTGCAGACTCCCAACCCTGTCTCACGAGGTGAGTGATTTGTATTTTACGGCTCCCTGTGCCCCTGAAAATGATTAGATCAGCAAGTGTGTGTGCTTTAGTTTTGTTTTGTATCGCACAGTTTTAATTAGCAACTGCGTGCGTGATTTAACACATAGATGCGCAACTGATGCAGTCCTTGAGAATCGTAAGAGAATGTAAGAGAACCGCAGGCAGAGAGGGGAGAGTAGGAGGGGAGAGAGCCTCGGAGGCAGAGAGAGCAGTGGGGCAGACACAGAGAGTGGCAGGAGGAGGAAGAGGGGCAGTCGGGCCAGAGACAAAGCTCTGAGTGTAAGAGGGCAGAGACAGAGGGGCAGTCAGTGGCGAGAGAAAGAGTGCGGAGCAGGGCAGAGACAGAGGGGCAGTCAGAGGACAGGCAGAGTGGGGAGAGTAGGAGGGCAGAGAAGGGCAGAGAAAGAGAGGCAGTAAGAGAACCGCAGGCAGAGAGGGGAGAGTAAGAGGGGAGAGAGCCTGGGAGGCAGAGAAAGCAGTGGGGCAGAGACAGAGATTGGCAGCAGGAGAGAGAGGGAGAGAGACAGTCGGGCCAGAGACAGAGCTCTGAGTGTAAGAGTGCCGAGACAGAGGGGCAGTCAGAGCGGCGAGAGAAAGAGCGCGGAGCAGGGCCGAGACAGAGGGGCAGTCAGAGCGGCGAGAGAAAGAGCGCGGAGCAGGGCAGAGACAGAGGGGCAGTCAGAGGACAGGCAGAGCTGGGAGAGTAGGAGGGCAGAGAAGGGCAGAGAAAGAGAGGCAGTAAGAGAACCGCAGGCAGAGAGGGGAGAGTAAGAGGGGGGAGAGCCTGGGAGGCAGAGAGAGCAGTGGAGCAGAGACGGAGAGTGGCAGGAGGAGGGAGAGGGGCAGTCGGGCCAGAGACAGAGCTCTGAGTGTAAGAGGGCAGAGAAGGGCAGGGACAGAGGGGCAGTCAGAGCGGCGAAAGAAAGAGCGCAGAGCAGGGCAGAGACAAAGGGGCAGTCAGAGGACAGGCAGAGCGGGGAGAGTAGGAGGGCAGAGAAAGAGATGCAGTAAGAGAACTGCTGGCAGAGAGGGGAGAGTAAGAGGGCAGAAGGGCAGAGTCCGAGAGGGTTAGAAGGAGGCAGATGGGTAATTAGAGGACCACTGGCAGAGCGGGGAGAGTAAGAGGGCAGAAAGCACTCTGGGTTCTTAAAATTAAAGCAGGGTCCACTTTCGGATTCAGGACCAAGTATCAGTGCTGCTCAATGGCAGGTTCCGCCACAACTTTCTGACATGGATACATTATGTGTGCCAAACTGAGTCGATCTGCTCCTATTTATAGATTGGTGTCGGAGAGCACCCAAAGTACTTCAGAGAGAGCATGTTATTTCACTAGTGCTGTAAAGAGGTCTGCAAATGCAGAATACCTACTTAGAGTTTCACATTATTGCTAGTGTTAGAAACCGCATCTAAGGCTCCTTGCCGCGTAAGCTAGGTGGCTGGCACGCCATTTGATGCATTTAAGTTAGCGTGAAATGCAGTGCAATTTGCGCAACAGATTCTGCTGACAGAAGGCGAGAGTAGAGGTGAAGTGGGAAACCTTCTCTCAACAGACTCCTGAGGCCGAGTGAAGTCATCACTAACACAGCGAGGTAACGTTTAATAATGGAAAGAGTAGGCAGGTTTTTTTTTAAATGTTTGTGCTCCTGTTTTATGGTCTGGAATGCTGCTTTTACTGTTTATTTCTCTGGTACTACCACAGTCATTGTCTGCAGCAGGTAAAGTGCATGCAATCTCCCATACCTTGCAATACACCTATATGTTCTTGGACTTTGATGTTTCTGGGGGGTACAGAGCTGACCTCGGGTGACTGTCCAATTTACAGGCAATTCTACCGATTATGCACTGTTGTGCTTTGTTATGATTTTTAAATATCTTTTTCAGCAGTTTTTCAACTGTTGGCTTTTATATTTTATAGAGCAACAACAACATTGTAAACTGATTAATGTGATCGATGTTTCGTTGTGAGAAATAGTTATGGAATGTATTTGGGAGATGATGTATTCCGTCTAGTGTCCTTTTTTCAATAAAAGCCACAATGCCGAGGCAGGATAGGACTGTCGCTGTGTATGTCTTAGTTATTAAAGAAGGAAGTGTGTTTTCACATTAAAGCTTTCATGGTGGGTATTGTGCCTTACACTGCCCCTTATGTTTTTATTTTATGTTAAATTTGTGACAAATAAAAATACAAGTCAGGTTTAGTCCAACACTATGTCCCTAGACTGCTTACTGGGGTGCAGGTGTACTTTACTAGAAGTGTTCAGCCTCCCTCCTTACAATAATGCCATTAACGAACTCAGTTGTCCTGCACCCTATATGTGGTCTAGATTCTTATTGCTTTTTCATTTTTTTTGGTCTAAATTAGCTTAAAATGCACTATTTGCCCTTTTTTCCTTTCAAAAATTTCTCAAAGGAAGATCCCCCTTCCCCTGATCTTGACTTATATCGGTTGGGCTCACTTGGGGCTAACTTTTTTACACTTTGAAAAATCACCAGCTGCCACTGCTTTACTTATTTTACGAGCTCAAACAGATAAGGTGAATGCTTCAACAAAAGAGCATTTTGATGGCAAATGTGGTATGTATGAATGGTACTCAGCATTGTCATCTCGAAGTCTGTTATGAAGTTCTGTGCTTATACTGAATAAGCAACTACCTATGTTATTATATGACATTGACATCTCTTTATTAATGTAATAACTGTACTTTCACAATTGCTTTTTTAACCTTCTTGCTTTCTCAAATTTGCTTGAAAATGCACCATTTGCCCACTGTTTTTCAAAATTTTCTCGGGGGGAAAACCTCCCCGAACCCTCATTATGGCGATTTTGGCTCGCACGCTACGCTCGCTCGCCACGGTGCGCTCCACCGCACATTTTACGCCCTACCTCTTTCAAATGTCACCAGCCGCCACTGCTTCAGGCTTAGTCTTGAAGGAGTGTAAAGCAGCTTGTTTTACCGGAATGCAATCGTATAGTATAGATTAAATGAAAAAGAAAGAACCACAAAAAGTATTTATAAAAATATGTATTTATTATATAACACTATCTAGTATGTTACATTATCTCCCACACGGAGATAGACACAAAGTACACAATACTTTAGCAAAGAAATCACAGTAAATAGCACTAATACACAGTGGGCCCGGGGGGGGGGACCAAACCATATACTAAGAAAGAAGTATAAGAACCACGACTCGAGTCAGGACGATGTCAAGAGGACGTAGAATTGCTGGGGACCCACAGAACCACCCAATGTAAGTAGATAGGGACCCCACGGAGAGCGTGTGCAGTGTGTTAACATGACTGCATGCTCCGTACAAGTCTATGTGCAAGTCGCGGTTGGATATTTAAAGATTCGGGACCCTTCCCAGTGGACCCTGAAGAAACCCTTTGGAAGACAGAAGGTTGGAGAGCCACCCCACTGTGGATACTGTGGTACCCAAGTTACCTATCCCAGGGAAGCCGGGTGCATAGGTGTGAAGTGGCGTCGGAAATCGCCGTCAAACCCAATGGAGGACTCCAGGAAAGTGCCGCTGCTGAAAGAGGAGAAAGTGTCCAGAGGAATCCAAACGTGGATTCTTGAAGAGGAGTACCTGAAAGCAGACGGGACAGAGTCTATGTCACTCAGGGGTGACCAGGATGCTTGGAAGACGAGTGCCCTCTGATGATACCAAACATGATAGGATTCGTTGCAGCTGTTTTCGAGATGGTCATCACGCGATTACGCGGTGCCCCTCTATATAGTATATGGCTGCGGCACTGACAACCCGGGAGAATGGACTCTGTAGGCTGCAGGGGTGTCCTGCTCATGCAGGGGCACCCTCTCACTCAGAACCAAGCACCTTGCCTTCAGGATTGCAAAGGCCTGCTATAGGGGTGACTTTTAGGTGTTTAAGTGCAGTGACCCTTAAATATAGTAAACCTATATCTTTAGTGAGTGGTGCAAGCACCAAATTACACAGGCTGCAATGGCAGGCCTGTAGTTCCAATTTGAATGGTCTCCCATGGGTGGCATAATACATGCTTCAGCCCATGGGGGACCTCTGGGGTACCTATGCCCTGGGCACAAGGGTACCATATACTAGGGACTGACAAGGGTACCTCATAATCCAATTTGGGATGTACCTAAGTACTGAACTTACCAATTTAGGGAGAAAGCAGATAGACTGGGGACCTGATTAGCAGGATCCCAGTAAGACTAGTCAAAAACAGCATCACATCAAGCAAAAAGTGGGGTAACCATAAGAAGCAGATCCTACTTTCCTACAATAATCAATTCTAGATTTCAGGCCTGATGCCTCGTAAGCCCATGCGGGTGGGGAATCTCGTTGATGCCTTCCATTTAAAGTCCTAAAACCAAGGGATTTCAGATCTTTAACTAGATTCGTTCCCACAGTGTCTCTCAACTATTTGGAGATAGCCCATAGATGGTCTTGTTGTAATATATTATCTTCTCGGGCAAATGGCAACAGCAAGTTCATATTAAAATCTCCTGAGATTATTATTTCCAGGTATGTTACGTCTTGTAATTGTTGAAGTAAATTATTTATAAGTTTACTAGACATTGAATTTCTGGCATTTGCATCGGGATGTATGTAAACATTAATTAGTATCAGAAAGTTTGTAGTATTTTTATACCTATTTTGCAACTTTACTATTAGAATGTTGTTTTCATGTGTGTCTACCTGTTCGCTTTCCATCTTTAGATCAATGGCTATGAACGTTGCCAGGCCCCCACTTGGGCGCCCATATCTCCGAGTTTTACTGGCCGTAGCAAAGTACTCAGTGAATTCTTCCAACATAAATGGTTGAATTGCCCATGTTTCTTGAAGTAAGACAATTTGAAAGTTTCTGGTGATGATAGTCAAGTAAGCATTTTGAATCTTAGTTTGTACGCCATTTGTATTCCATGAACATAGCTTTATAGTTTCCTTTGTGTGAATGAATAATTTTTGCTGAGTACATTGCATTTTTTTCTTGTCAGGCCAGAGATCGACCGTATAAGGCTGCTGTTAACCAGCCTAAGTTAAGTTGGGGTAGCCTCTGTACTTGCATCTTAGTATGGAAGGCTGGTGATGAGGTGGCTGGTTTAGCTATAGGATTTTTAAGACTTGAATATAACCCTGGGTGTAGTTCGCGTAGTCGCGCTACGCGTAGCTACGCGAAGTGCACTTCGCACTACGCAAGCTACGCGTAGCTACGCGAACTGCGTAGTGTGGTAGGGAAAATGCTGTTCGCACTGATTGCACAGTGCCGGATGCTTGTCCGCACTGTGCAATCATTGCAAACGGCATCTTGCACAGTGCAAGCGGTCAGTTTTCTGCCGCTCGAGTAGATTTGTACTCGAGCAGCAGTTTTCTCAACGCGGACTGGTAGATTCTCATCGCGAGCGGTCGCGAGCATACGCGACCACTCGCAATGAGAAACCTGACCTCCCCGCATTGAGAATCTCGCCGGGAGGTTTATTTTCCACGCTCGTGATCGGCAACTTGATGTTGCTGATCGCGAACGAGGAAAAAGTCTCGCCGGGATGTCATTTTGCTCGCTCGCGGTCGCCAACTTGACGTTGAGGACCGCGAGCAAGCAAAAAATGCCCGCTACGCGTTTTTGCACTGTGCTACGTGCAATTCGCGTAGCGCATAGTTGTGCATAGTTGCGCAAACTACGCAAACTACGCGAGCGTAGCGTAGTCCTACGCCCAGGGTTACTTGAATATACTTGGCTATTGACATTTATGTGTCGTGGACCGTCAAACTTCTCTGGTGAGTTGAACGGACTTGGATAAGAAATTTGCGGAGGACTTCTGATTTTTATTCCCCAGTTTAAGAAAAACTTGTTTTCCTGAAGGATTTGTCCAGCTAGTTGGCTGGAATTCCAGGTCACCAGGGTAGATTCTTGTTTCTCGCCCTCTGTGTTGCCTAAGAATTCAATAAATTCAAAGTCTTCTGTTTTAATTTTTTCAAGTGATGGAATTTCTTTTACGAGTTTTAGGATATTCCCACGGTTCAAGATATCGTGATTTCCTCTGGTCTGGTATTCAGGTGTAAAGATTGTTTGACTACTTCCTTCCTTACAGACGTGGGTTGTAACTTCCTCACCTGATCCAACAGTTATATGAATTTTTTTTTGTTGTGCATTCAATCGGAACTGATCTGTCAACTCTGTTCCGATGCAGGGTTCTGCTTGGGTGTTGGTCATATCTTGTCTATTCCTTTGTATAGGCAATGGTTGGATCATTGCTTTCCTGTGCGTTGAGCTATCTATATTATTTTCATCAGGCACTTCTTGAGGCCAAGCCTACTCCTTTTGCTGATGTTTTGATCTACCACATATCTCTGTTCGGACAGAGGTGCCTTGAATCGATGAAACTATCATTTGTGTTGTTGATTTACTCTCTTCGACAGACGAGATATTTCGTAGACTTTTCTCCGAATAAATTTAGACTGCTCTTTTTGACGTTGTACAGCGGTGTTTGAACTTTCTGGGGAGTCCTGGGTCTGCTGTCCTGTAGGGTCTATTGTTATCTCACTTTCCTCAGCAAGGGTGGTGGTCCTCACATTTTTCCCTGAAATTTTGTTGAAGAGAGAATAGTGCTTTTTTCTTTTTACTAATCCCTTGCAGGCCTGAGTTTGAGTCTTCCCTGGTAATGCAGTGGGCTTAATTATATTATTCACCGTTGTAGTTGTTACTCTTACAGAAGAGGTTTTTACTATGCAATTTTTTATCCTATTTCTAGCTTTGCATTGTTTTTTCCTCAGCTTTTTTGTCATTATGAAGGATGGAGAGATTGGTTGCAGATCTTCAAGCACCCCCTCCTATTCACCCAGTGGCTCAGAATTTTGGCTTTGTGGTACTATGTTGTTGGTTGTACACCTTATTTTATCTACTTCACTAGTATCCTCCAATAATTACTCCTTGGCTTTCTTATCATAGCCTGGGTTTTGGAAATTCCCTTTTATGTCTTCTATTAAAGTAGTCAAAACTTCAGGAATTGTGGTTAATTTATTAATCAATGGTGCACGAGTACAATCTATGTATGATGTTTTTGCTTGCGTTTGCACTCGTATTATTACATTGTTTAAATAGGCTAATTTCTGATCAATTCCCATGACAGATTTTGCCATGACATTGAGGAGATCAATTTGAACATCCATTTTATTTGATTGATACATAAGGGCTTCTAGTGTCAATTGCGACGATCTAAAGAAGATATCCCAGATTGCTCCTGATTCAATATTTGGTGCAGTCAGAGAATCATGGTCTTGAAAACTGTCAGGGTTACATTGTATTGGACTTTTATTGATGGTCCTGATTGCTCTTTTATTTCTATTTTGGCTTGTATAGTCTGTGAGCTAGTGATCGGATAGCTATTTGGGCACGGCGTACTCCAAAGTTGAAGATTGGCTTCTTTCGATAAAATGTTATCAGTTTTCCTTTGGTTCCACTTTTTCTTCGTAAAACTATCACAATACCACGTCTCCTTTAATGTGTCAGGTCAAGTTTCTGGATTAAATTGCGTCAAGTCCTTATTTCCACTACGGTTTACTTGTTGTTGCTCCAAGTTCCCTCTTTGTACTTGGCACATTTGGTTTATGTGGTTTGTTTGGGGAATGTAATTTTTTGGTTCCCAAGCATTTTTGTGATTTTTAATAATATTTACTGTCACTTCAAGTGGGAGTGGCACACCTGATGTCAGCATTTGCCTTTGATTGTTTCCTGGGGACTTTTGAGATAAGCTTAAGACATTTAATGGCAGTGGTGAAATTTGCTCTAGTGAGAGCATCTCCAAATCTGTTATATGTCCCAATTGAGAGACCTTAATTTCTGCCAACTTACTAATAAGTCCAACTTCATGCTGATCCATGCCGCTATTGTCTTGATTTAGGCATGAGAGTTTTTCCCCACTGACTGGTGTGAGCGGTGCTGGAAGAATACATGAGTTTTCTTGCAAAGTTAGCATTGCTCCTGCAATTCTCCTGCAGGATCTTTCAAAAAGTCAAACTTATGAAGGATTTTCATTGATTTTTCAAACTTCTGTACCACGGGTGAAATTAATGGCTAATTCTCCCCGTTTAATTTTGCCTTAACCTTTTTAAGGTTGTCAGTGATTGAAGTTTCTTCTTTCTCCTTATGGGGGGAAAGGCACTCTTTCCCGACCTGATCGCATGATCCCTTTGTCCTTAAGTGCCTTATCCTGGTCACTTTTTCATTTTTACCGCTGATGCGATTAACCCCTTGATCAAGTATAAGGCTGCTTACTGCGTTTGTGGCTGAATTGAGGGTATGAAGCATCCCCTGTTTCAGCACCTTAGTGACTTTGTATGGTATTGCTAGTCGTTAATTACAAGTCTTTGTGCTGCCACACACCCCCGTGCCAGGAGGGGGGCACGAGCATGTGAGTGACTTCATGGCCCTTATGCTATCACCTGCTGTCCCCTTCTGTCCACCCTTATCTTAATTCAGGCAGGCACAGGTGCTGCAAAAAGTCTGTTGATTGTAGCTGCCCCGATGTTTGCCCTATTTTAAACCAGGCGTGTGCAAGGATCTTCTACTTGTCGCTGTACTTTATACTTTATACTGGTTCAATTGGTTCAATTGCTCCTCCAGATCCTGTTAATATGGCCACCAGCAACCTCTCTCAGCTTTCAATGATAGACACTTCACATACTTCACATACGCAGGCACCCAGGGTAACTCCCTTTGCCTCTCCCATTAGCTCTCCCTTCCTGCTGCAACCATGCACCAATGCAAAAAGAACAATTGATGGACAGAATGCAGAACAATGTCATACATTCACCCCAGTACAGAGATCTGGGCCTAAATCCATCGTTTTTTTGCTCACCATGCCATTCCAGTTTGGACCCAGCCATATGCAAATCAGTCTTGACCCTGCGCCCAATGGGAACAGTCCAGCCCGAACTGCCAGGCCAGGTCCTCCCTGGACTGGAAACAAGCATCCTAGGACCGGTTTCGGGCTTTCAGCCCTCATCAGCCAGGATAGCTTGACTCCAGTGGCATGGAGAGCACGGGACACACGTCTGGGCATACCCGTCCCACTCGGGGTGACAAATGCAAAAAGAACAATTGATGGACAGAATGCAGAACAATGTCATACATTCACCCTAGTACAGAGATCTGGGCCTAAATCCATCGTTTTTTTTGCTCACCATGCCATTCCAGTTTGGACCCAGCCATATGCAAATCAGTCTTGATCCTGCGCCCAATGGGAACAGTCCAGCCCGAACTTCCAGGCCAGGTCCTCCCTGGACTGGAAACAAACATGCACCAAGCCTCTGCCTGAGGAAGCTCTCACCAGCAGGCAGGCAAGCAGGCAGCTCAGAACATCTCCCCTTGCAGGCTGGCTGGCAGACAGGCCGGGTGGCGAGGGAGTGCAGGGAGGAACTGATGCAGGTTTTAAATTCTGTGCGGGGGAAGCGCGAAGCTGGAAGCGGAGAGCGGTTTCTTCACCAAGGCAAGCCTCACCAGCCTAATGCCGGCCGCTTATGCCTCGGCCCCCCTGGTAGGTTCATCCTATTGCCCGACCGTCCACAGTCTTCCCCCAGGGGTCAGGGGGGTACCAGGTGCTCCAGGGTCCACAAAGTCGTAGGACCTGTTGCCCGAGTACCCGATTGGGGGAAGGTATGGGCTACAGGCTACGAGACTGTGGGGCTCTGGGGCTGCGGAGCAGCTGGTAGAGACTTTCCTCCTCATGAAGACTGCGTGTGACGTCAGGCGTCGGACATTCAGGCTCAATCAATCACTGAACAGTGGTTTGCATCCAAAGTAGAGCAGAGGAAGTATAGCAATCAATTATGAGTTGCAAAGTACTTTTGCTATTTTTTATGAACTGGCACAGTCAAAAATAAAATTTGAGTAACTCTGTAAATGTCTTATGACTGAACACTTGTCATGTATGAAACGAAGACAATTTGTAGTAAGAAGAAGGTTTATTCAGAAGAAAAGGAAGAACCACCGGCTACAACTCTTCCAGCTCCGGCAGGCTCCACGCACCTGACAACCTTGGCTCACAGGCCCGATCAGATGCTCTATTCTAGAACATCATGATCGTGCCATGAACCAAGGCATTTAAAAGGAAACATAACAAAGGCATACGCGTGCATGCAAGCATGAGGAAAAACATAGCATACAAATGTAACACACCTTCCCCCTTTAACGAAATGGAAGAAGAAAAGAAAAAGGAAAAAAAAAAAATTATTTTACAAGTTTGTTTCTGATGAGAGAAACAAAATCAGACATCCAACCAGGTTTTTTTCGTGAGCGTTTGCCTGGTTCTTCAGTACATACAATATTGCTGGGAACATTGCTAACACTGGGAATAGAAAAAGGTCAATCAACAATGTCTTCATCACCTAAGTGATCTAACGATCTTGGTTCAGTAGAACTTTGTTTGTCAGATGTGTGGCTATTGATGTTTTGATACACCTCTTTGTTGGCCTTGAGAACAGCAATTCTGCTCAAGTTCCAAACCAGGGCCGGACTGGCCGTAGCGGGCACCGGGCGTTTCCCCGGTGGGCCGCCAGGGTGGGGGCCGTTTTTGGGCCCCTGGGGGCCATTTTTGTTATGTTACCGGTGGCCAGCAATATCGGCCCCCAGTAACAAAATCGGCCGAGACCGGCCCTATCAAACAGCTCGGCCGCACACACCCCTGCCCTCCAGGGGGGCCGACCGAGCAGTTTGCCAGGGCCGGTTTCAGTTCCCAGTCCGGCCGTGTTCCAAACCTTGTTGTTGGTTAGTCTCACAGAGTTCTTGAGGACCTCTTTAATTTCAAAAGGGCCCATGAACTGGCTCTCACCTTTTTTAACCTTCCAAGGTTTCTTTACTTTTACAAGCATGCCAACCTTGACAACGGGATCCAGTTTGGAACCTTTTTTTTTTGTCAAAATGTTCCTTATTGAAGGCATGAGTCCTAGCAATTCTTTCCTTGTCAGTTATTAAAACCAGGTTAGATGAGGTAGAAGGAGCTAACTACGAAGGGTTGCATTTGGTCCTGGGTAATCTACCTCTCATGACCTCAAAAGGGGAGCAGCCTGTCATGGTATTGTTGGTAGTTCTGTACATCCATACTGTTTTGAAAATTTGCAATTCCCATTTGTTATTGTCCACACCAGCTATTTGTATGGCGCCTTTGAGAACTCTATTGAATCTCTCAATGACGCCGTTCCCGCTGGGATTGTACAAGGAAGTGGTACAATGGGTTATACCGACTCTCTTGAAATACTCTTTGGCTTTATTGGATTAAAACTGGACAGCATTGTCCGTGATAAGACGAACAGGTAAACCCTCTTCGGTGAATGTTTCATCCAAAAAGACCAAAACGGCAGCAGTATCAACCTTTTCTACAATTTTAATAACTGGCCATTTAGAGAAAACATCAATGGCAGCAAGGATGGGCGATGGTATTCCATGGATTATTAGGAATTATATGGTCTCCCATGTTGGGTTTGAGGGTAACGAGGGACTTATCTGAATTGGCACATGTGATACAGTTTCTCACGATGCGTTCAATGAACATGTCAATACCTGGCCACCAGAATCCACTCTTAACAGTTTGCTTGGTTCTCACAATACCACTATGACCTTCGTGACCATGTAAAACAATACCATGCCTTAATTTGCTCGGGGGAATAGCACGGTCACCTCTTTTAAGCACACTATTTATGCAAGATAACTCATTTCTTACTTCCCAAAAACATCTAAGATCGGGACTGATGGTTTTTTTGTTGGCCCACCCACACAAAATATAGTTTTCAACTTTTTTTAATAGGTCATCTTTGGCAAACTCCTCACGCCACACAGCTTGGTCAATAGGCATAGAGCCTTCATCATGCACTAGCGCTATTTGAAATTCATCCCACTCATTGTGAATATCTTCCTTAATGGGAAGGGGCATTCTAGACAGAAAGTCCGCAGTTACATTTTCTTTGCCAGGAACATAAACAATGGTGTAAACAAAATCCTGGAGTCGCATAGACACGCGCGCTATGCGCGCAGATGCTTTCAACATGCCCTCCGTGGTAAGTAACCGTACTAAGGGTTTGTGTTCGCTTCTTATTAGACATTCTTTACCCCAGACAAACACTCTAAAGTGCTCCAGAGCCCAAACGCATGCCAAGGTTTCTCTTTCAATGGTGGAATATTTTTCTTCTGCAGGCGTTAGTGCTCTGGAAGCGTGTGCAATGATGCACTCTTTACCAGATTTGGATTTTTGCGCTAGGACAGCTCCTAGACCTTCGGAGCTGGCATCAGTGGTGATGATGCATGTGAGTGAGGGATCAAAACCAGAGAGAGCAGTGGCAACACAAATAGCTTTTTTGACATCAAGAAATTCAATTTCACAATCATTCGACCACACAAACTTATTTTTGTTCTTCACCAATTGTCTTATGTTTAAAGTGCGGCACGAGAAGTTGGGGATATATTTCGAATAAAATTTGGTTAATCCTAAAAAGGATCTAACATCGTCCTTTGATTTAGGATGGGGCGCAGCCTGTATTGCTTCAACTAAGTCTGTTTTTGGTTTTATCCCTTCTTCGCATAGTTCATGCCCTAGATAGGTTACGGATTTCACACCGAATTTGCATTTGGAATGTTTTATAGTCAAACCATGGTCACTAAGAACACTAAGTACATTCTCCAACGCTGAAGAATGTTCTTGCTCACTATACCCAAAGACAAGGATGTCATCTTGAAAACATATGGAATTTTTGCAATCGTTTAAAATATCTTGCATGACCCGTTGAAAAATAGCTGCAGCGGAAGCTAATCCCACGGGCATTCTATTGTATCTAAAGCACCCGAAAGGGGTGATAAATGCAGTGAAATCTTAGCTTTTTTCATGTAGCTCTATTTGGTGGTACGCTGCGTATAGATCGATAGTAGAAAAGAGTTTGGCCCCACCAACAGTAGCTAACATTTCAGAGATACGGGGTAAGGGAAATTGATCTACTATAATATTGTTGTTAAGGTGGCGCAAATCTATGCAAAGCCTAATTTTGCCATTGGCACGCCTGGCTACTACAATGGGTGAAACCCACTCGGAGGATTCGATCCTTTCAATAATGCCTTCCTTAACAAGTGTTTCAAGTTCTTTCTTGACCTCTTCACGTACAGCTATGGGAATGTTGCGTGCTTTATGAACTTTGGGACAAGAACCTTCCTTTAAGCGTATCTCATGTTTAGAATTATTTAATTTGCCAATTTCAGTTCTAAATACACTGGGATTTTTTTTTAACATGAGATCTCCAGTGCCATTTTGCTCATCTATAACCATGACAGGTTCTGAACTGTTAGGATTAAGAATGATATCAAGTTTACCCTATTCAAACCAGCTAAGAACTGAAGGTCCCTTCTTGGAAACATACAACTTAGCAGTGCATTGACGATTTTTAAACCTGAAGATAAGAGTTCTAAAACCAAGAATCTCAATTCTTTCTCCAGAATAACCTTCAGGGGTAATATCAGGAATTTCCAAATCTCCTCCTAACTTCTTGGCAAACTGAGATTTCCACACATTCTCATTAACAATGGAATAGGGTGACCCTGAGTCTGCGTACATTTGGATGTCTACACCTCCTATAACCATATTGCAAACTGGTTTTTTCTTAACAAGGGTATTATCAATGTTGAGAATGGTGAGGTCAGAATCCTTAATGTTGAGTACAAAGGAACTACTGTCGCTACAATCAGTGTTAGGATTTTCATCATCACTACCGTTTTTGATGTCCAGGATGAATGTAAAGAGACAGAAGTCTCTTAGAGAGATTGCTGAAGTAAATCCTCTCTGACTTATGCCAAGAAATCCTGTGAAACTGTAGGAATTAGCACGCAGGTACCGATAAGTGTTGCTCTGACAACTTGAGGGGCCTGCGCATGCACAATGTAGAATTTCCAGAGCGACGTAAAACGTAATGCGTAGGTTACCAAGGGAGGAGGTAACGTCACCGATCTTGGAGGAAGTTCCAGGGAAGAAGTTCCACGGTGAATGGCGTCTTGAAGAAACGTTCGGAGGTAAGAACGCTGAAGAGAAGACGGTGAGTGGAACGTTCAACAATTTAAAGCATAACAAATAACAGTAAGCTGCCAGGGCAGGGGTTCCTCAATGAGAAAGCTTACCAAACATAAGCGAGACAACGATGAGAGCACACTCCAAGGGGCACACTCCAAAAATGTCCGGAACACTCCAATAAAGTATAGCTGGCAGAATCCCTGAATTCGCAAAGTAGAATAAGGGAGCACAGGAATCCTCCCAACAGGAATACATGAATAAGTCCTTGATCGTAGACGCTGTTAAAATTCTGGTAGTAAGCCAGAGATAGCAATGCGATGTAAAAGTGGAGCACATAGGAAGAAGTTGAAAACCATAGAAATCCAAAAATTCAAAAGTAGAAAACAAAATATAATCCATGTGTGTAGTCCGTGAATATGGTGCTTCCTCCAGCTCGTCGCCAATTTGTCATGTATGAAACGAAGACAATTTGTAGTCAGAAGAAGGTTTATTCAGAAGAAAAGGAAGCACCACCTGCTACAACTCTTCCAGCTCCGGCAGGCTCCACGCAACTGACAACCTTGGCTCACAGGCCCGATCAGATGCTCTATTCTAGAACATCGTGATCGTGCCATGAACCAAGGCATTTAAAAGGAAACATAACAAAGGCATACACGTGCATGCAAGCACGAGGAAAAACATAGCATACAAATGTAACAACACTGGAAATAAGTGAATTAAAGATAAGGTATGGACTTAGTAGAATACCAAAAGCATTGCCTTGAATTTTATCGCACTTGTTCTAAGGGTAAGGGCATATGGGGCCTCTAACAACTGCTGTACCTGAGTGAACACACTAAATCCTTACCAAACAGCTCGTTTGATCTGTTCTTAGTTTTCAGCAGACTGCTTTTTAAAAATATAAATATGAGTAGAGAACTGGAGGATCTGGCAGTACGTTTACTGTATGTTTAATACAATAACCCTAGCAAAAAAGAATCGAACAGCAGGAAAAAAGTCAGAATTTTCTTCTTTCCATTGCATTTCAGATGAACTATGTCTTCCAGTGGACAATCTCTGCCTGATGTACAGCGTCATGTATTTCTATACAATCCTACTGTGTGAATTGAAGTATATGCAGCTTTCCACATTGCAATAATTCTAACCTAAATTTAAAATATATATAGCTTGTGTTTATTTTTTTACATCATGCTTTTTGTGACATATTTTGATTATGACATGCAGGCCATGCCGTGGCTGGGCATGCTGGCGGTCCAGTACAGCAGCCAATCACTCCTCTCCAGCCAGGCTGTGGAGAAAGTAGTACTGCACCAGCGTCAACCCAGACATCGACAGCCTCATCTGCAAGGCTAAGGAGGGGCACCGCACTGATGTGCAGTCTGGGAACGAAGCCTGAGGGGCATCTTGATTGAGCAGTAACCTGCCACAAACCGTCGCCACCATTTTGTACCCTGCTGATCAGAGTTTCCAGGAGGGGCTCTCTGCTTTCCAAAGTCTTCCCTGAACCGAGTGAACGCCAGACTCTCGCCACTAAATTCAAAGCGGTAAGTAGGAATTCTGTGTGACTGAGAACTGGGAGGCCGAGAGAACTGCACTGCTGAAAGCATTCTCCATAATGCTGCACTTCAAGGAGGGTACCACCCAGCACTGCTCTTCTTGGAGAGGGTCCCATAGTGCTGTACTTGTGGGAGCGTTCCACATAGCATGTCTGTTATACCTGCTGCTCAGCCTGTGTGTCTGTGGAGTGGAATGTTGGTGTGAGAGCTGGTTATGGAATGTTGGATGAGAGAGAGTGTGTCAGTTGGAGGAAGGGCTGAGCAGCAGGGAGGCTGCTCCTGGTGGGGCTCTCTGTTAACATCCTATCTGAATAAAGTTACTTGAAGATACATACATGGAATGGACCTACTTTTTTCATTACAACACATTTTGGCGACGATTTAGAAGGAAAAGAACCTGCGTGTGCAACTTCTGCGGACTTTTACTATGAACTTTGGAAACTTCAAGGTAAAGGAACTTCAATCTACATATTTAAAGAAAGCTGGCACCCATGAGCCCCACCAGTGACCACCCATCGGTCGCCCACAACCCAACGGTGCCAGCTTCAACCGTAATGTTCCAGTTCCTGCTCTAATTCCCTCCCTCTCCATCTCCTTTGGGACAGTCGTCCCCATCCTGTCACTTTGGGTCAGTGCCTTCTCAAAGTGCAGTTCCCCAGGAGAGCGTATCTTCCTGCTTTCTTCTGCTGCCCTCCTGCTTTAAATGAACTTTTCCTGCCTTGCTGCCTGTACTGCTACTTTTGAAAAGTGTTTTCCTGACCTGCTGTCCCTGCATCTGCCTATACCTGGGACAGTCCCTCTGCTGGTGAAGTTTCTGAGGTGTAGGGAGTTTCATGTGTTTTTGCTGCCAAGTGCCCACAGATCTACTTTCCACCAAGTGCCTCTATGTGTCTTTGTGAGCAACCTGCTGGTAATGTGAAGCCATTACTGGAGTCTCCTCCTGTTGCCTTGTTGGATTCAACACACTCGTTGCAGCGGTAGAACTGTTTTATTTCTGCTGGGTTTTTGGCCGTTCCTGGTCCAGCGCGAGCCTCCCTCCACTTTGCGCAAATGTTCTTGAGGTCCCCTGTGACGTCCAGCTTGCTTGCTGCTGAGGCACGATTCAACTGCTTCCACGCCCTGTGAGCCATCCGGCTCAGCGTCTCAAACGTGCTGCCATCTTGTGTTTGGCAGCAGCACCGCATCACATGTAGTTTGAGGTGTTCTATGGTATCCTGCAGTGGACTTCGCTATTGCCAACCAAGTTGTTCCTTTTTTCAGTAAAGTTGAAGAGTTTCCATGACGTGACCGGTGTTGTCGTTGGATCAAACTGAGTAACTCCTGTCGTTTTGCATTTGCCTGTGAGTCACCTCCTCCATTCCGTTTCTCCTTCTTGGCGAGGCGTTTACTGGGGTAAGGAGAGTGCGAAATCCCCATTATTTGTATTTTTTTTTTTTTAAATGTTCGGCCCGGCGTCCCACCACTGCTGCATCTACAATGACTTCTTACACGTTTTTTTTCCTGACTGATTTCGCTAAAATCTTGCAGCAAGTCACAGTAATGTGAGCATGGGGACAGTGCCATACTTCGGGTGAGAGGTCGCTCACCGGTGTTTAGTGCTCATTCACTTTGGTTTTTTTCTTTTTAATGTTTTACCACAGTAACCATTCTTCATTACCTAATGTTTGCCTATGTACTTTATTTGGTGATTTGTCACACTTTTGTGGTGTGTGTGTGTGTAGCACCCGGTAGGACTCTTGTTGTGGGCACTTTACATTTTCAATGTCCACTTGCTGTTGTTGATTCTCAAAGTTCTGCATTTTATTTTTGATACGTTGCATTTGTGCTGTTTCTTTTATCCCAGAGAGGTTTACCTTACATTTCTTGATGTTGTGCAGGGGGTTATGTGCTGTGCTTTATCCTTTTATTTCCTTCGCACGTCAGGGTTGCGGTAGGATGTTCTACGTTGCTTTGTGCTGGTACTTTCTTCATGTTCCTGTTTCATGCTTGATATTTTACTGTGCTTTATCCTCATATTTGTCAGGTGTATTGATATGTGATGATTGGTATATTAGTGTGTTGATGATTCCCACTTTTACGTGGTTTTGGGTTGGTGATGATTATTTACCACCCATTGTGGTCCGGACCCGCATTACCTTTTCTTTTTCTGGTTTAAGAGTGCATTGTACACGTGTTCTGTGTGGAGCGTATTTTCCACACATCACAACCCAAATTTCAGTTTGGGTGGAGTTTCTGATTTCTTTTCTTCAGGTTCAGTGTGGAGTTCCCTTTCCACACCTCACAACCCAATTTTTGTTTGGGTGGAGTTTCTTGTTTGTATGTGTGTGTTTGCTTGCTTTTCACCAGGTACTGAATTTATTGTATCTGTTTTACGTTTCCTTTCGTGCCTTTTAGTTGGGACCCTTCCTACCTCTTGTTGGCCTGGCCAGCCTGCTTGTTTGGTTTTTAGGGTTTTGTTTGTGCTTTGCTGGCGTGGTAGTGTGTGTGTTGCTTTGGCTTGGTTTTAAGGGTGTGTGGATTTTGTTTTGTTTGTATGACAAAGGGAGAAGTTGTGAGTGTTATAATGGCTGGATTGCGTTATCTTTTACTTCTTCCAAATATTTATCTTTTTGCTATTTTGTATACATGTATTTTGCCATCTACATGTATTGCATGTTGCCCCTCTCTTGCATGTAATTATTATTGCCATCTCATACATGCATCTGTTTTATCGTGATTCTTTTGCTGTTGATTTGTATTTATATTAAGAAAGGGAGATGTGTTATACCTGCTGCTCAGCCTGTGTGTCTGTGGAGTGGAATGTTGGTGTGAGAGCTGGTTATGGAATGTTGGATGAGAGAGAGTGTCAGTTGGAGGAAGGGCTGAGCAGCAGGGAGGCTGCTCCTGGTGGGGCTCTCTGTTAACATCCTATCTGAATAAAGTTACTTGAAGATACCTCCATGGAATGGACCTACCTTTTTCATTACAACAATGTCTTGGGATGTTACACCTAGAGCTGCACTCCTGTGAGTATTCCACGTAGCTGTGAGCACTCCACTTCTAAGGGCGTTCAACATATCACTTCTAGGAGCATTATTAAGACCTTTCAACATGGCCTTCACTTTGAGGAGCGTTCCACATTGAGATGCACTTGAAAGCATTGCAAGTAGCACTGTGCGTTCAAGAGTGGTCCTCTTGTCACTGACTGCACTTCTAGGGAAGTTCCACATGGTTCATAGGTTCCGGACTTATAAGGGATGTCCTCCTAGAGGATATAGGCCTCTCCCTTGATGACCCTTACCCTGTTGTGTCTCTCCTGATGCTTCCCTCTGTCCTTTTAGGTACTCTGGTGGCCAGTCTCTTCATCCTGTGAGGGCCCCATTGTCTATCCCTCCTTTGAGACCCCTCTACACTCTTCTCGCCCTGTGTTAGCGTTTTCACTTTTATAGTGAATATAGACTTCCATTTAAGGACTTCAGTGTTGGAGACCGCCTTCTTCCACGACTTAACCATTTGTTTTCCTGTGCTTCTATGTTCCCTTTGTAATGTAAATAACACCATCCTGGTAAAGTATCTTCCAAGTAGATATGTAATCAAATTAGAAAGACACCATTTAACAAACATGCAAACATGCAAATTAATGTAATGGCCCACACAATCCAATTGCAAATGTAGGTTAATGTCAAAAACCTTGGGGAAGGTTGCGGCTGTTGTCAGTAAACTTGCACACATCAAACGCATGAAGCCCCCACACACGCACCGGCCCGTCTGCGCCCACCCCACTTATTTTGTACCTATTCTTAATTGTAATCTATTGTACACCACATGGGGCGCTTGAGCGTTTAGCTACATTGATAGCAATCTATTACATGTAGGGTGTGTGGTTGGAAGGGTTTTGTTTTTGTTTTGAGCCAATGTGAGAAATATTTTCATGTTGTGTGTGACGACCACCGAGGTCCTGAGTAAGAGTATGTGAGAGATAGACACGCAAATTAAATATATAATAAGGACTATCCAGCTTAGCCATAGGGCTGGTGTGATGGAGTGAAGACCAAGTAAGCCATATAGCAACAAGCACCAGGTGGATATGCTTCTGAATGAGTAAAAGGACACCAAAGGGGCTAGAATGGGAAGTGGTGATATAAGCAGTAGCTATGCACCATTTTATTTATTTATTTTATTATGTATTTATAAGAGGCGATGGTACTGCCTACTGCTGAATAAATACCCTTCAAGAAGCAGGGCCATACTTGGAACTCAAACCAGGCCTGACCATTACGTCAGACTGGCCCCGGGAAGGTGAGGGGGTGATTAGGGATGCTGGTGTGAAACACCACTGCTGTTTTTGTTATAGGAGGCCGATATTGCAGCACTACTGCAAAACCACCCCCAGTAACAAAAAGCCCCCACCAGTCCAAAACCACCCCCCACCCTTCCGGCCCATCTGTAAAACACCTGGTGCCCGCTACGGCCAATCCGGCCCTGTCAAGAAGGAGGAAGGAAGTGGGAGAGCAATAAAGGCTGACAACATGAGCAGAAACTACTCACAAACTTTGAAAGACCCAGATTCCACTTACTCCTGCTAGGTCAAAGGAAACCACAAATTGGAAAGCTCCTAAAGGCTCTCAAAGGCAGGCAAGCCCTATTCGGGTCATGGCTTAGACCCCAGCTGCACTGACACCCTAAAAAGAAATGGTTAAAGACAATTGCCTGTTGGAGTGCTCTCATGACAACACAAGATCGAATCAGTCTGCTTTGTGTTACTCTGCTGTCCTCATCCTCACTCTTGTATACAAGCCCAACACTTTTCGTAGATCCCAGAGATCATTCTAGTTTACGTAAAGAGACATCCTCCAGACATTGTAAAATTCCCTCCCAGAACAACTTCACTTTCATTATTAGTAGTGCATGACATTTCGAGGTAAAAAAGCTGTGCTGAATCGTAGGCTATTGGTCCTGTCCTGCTGACCCTACCCCTTAGAAAGACTTGACCTACAATCTGCCTTTATCAACACTAGATGATGAAAGTATGCTGAACCCTGCCAGCCACGAATAAACAACCCCCCTGGCCCCTACCACGTTAAGGCTGTTCACAATGTCTCCAAAGTCCTAATCTGCAGCAAGTGCACACCCCATCAAGCATCACAGTAATCAGAGCCCTCAGCAGCAAGAGGCCACAGAAGTAGCACATGTGGCACTTCATAATAGCACTTAACTCAATCATAAAAACTTTATTTCGGCAATCAATTGGCATAAAAGCATCAATAAAAACAAGCAATAAGATACATAATGAATACATAATATATACACAGTTTGAAAAGGTAGTATAAAAATTAGATACAATGCTGACCAGTAATCCAATTGATAAAATTAATGTAGCACCTCACACAACCCGAAATGTGACCAAAGGAATGCAATATTATGTTCACTCATACAGTTCCTGCAATATCGTTCTGCTAGGCCATTCTTTTGAGAATGGCCCTTCGGGTGTGCCACATATTGAATAAGAACCGTGAGATAGAGTAAACAATAGGCATTTGTGTATTTGATTTAAATATCCTGTACACTTCAGAGCAGCGTCTTGACCCCAAGTTTCTGCAAAGTTGGATTAGCCAGCGTGTTCTGGCCTTTCCATAACCCTTGCAGAAAAATAGCACGTGCAGTTCCGTTTCATCGGTATAGTTACAGGCCGGGCAACCCCCGTTTGAAGCCCCCTCCCACTTGCGAGTAAAGGCGCGTAATGGGAGGCCTCCGTGTCTAAACTGGACATAAAGTTTTTTAGCGAGAAGTGGCTGGATATCATCCAGCACCAGTTCTAAACTATACCTATTTTTTACTGCTAAAAATTCCACCGTCAAACGACCAGCGGTATTTCTTCTTTCAAGCTCATTGAGCTTTTGCTCTCTGAAGCTCTCTATCAGGGTCTTTCTTGCTGTTGTTTGGGACGTATATTCCGCATTGTGCCATAGATTGCCCCTACCCAAGCCCTCACAAATGTTCTTAATATTGGACAACCAAGGTATCCTCCCTGAACCTCGCATACCCATTATATCAGTTAATTCCTCCCTGTAGGCGGATAACTCCGGGGTACTCCAAAGGCGACGCCAATAGAGGAGGGGCCTAAGGGCCACCTCTTCCACAATGGGTCTAACCCCTAGGTCTAAACGGAGTGGTGTTAATGGAGTACTGATGGGTAAGCCCAAAAGCTGTCTGATAAAAGAATTCTCTGTTCGCATTAACATGCCCAATGCACAATGACCCCAGAGTTCTGCTCCATAGAGGGCAGCAGACCTAGCCTGAGCCTTGTAAATTTCCATCACTGGGCTTAGTGTTTTTCGGGACAACTCCTATATAATTTTAAAATACCCCCCACTTTTTGGGTAAGTTTCAGCCCTGCTTTATTTATTTGTGCACCCCAATCCATTTTCTCAGTCAACGTCAGTCCCAAATAATCAAAGATGGTTACTCTTTCAAGGGGTCTGCCGTCCAAGCAAGGGTTGGGGCGAGTGGTGTTACCTACATGAAAGGCCATGTACTTCGTTTTTTGCAGGTTAATTTCCAGGCCCCGCTGTTTGCAGAAGTCGCTAAAGTTGTCAAGAGTCCTCTGAATTCCCATCGGTGATTTTGCGAGGAGAAGCGTATCATCTGCAAACATCAGGGCCGGGATCTTGCGCTGCGCAAACCTGGGGGCGTCGATGTTCTTTCCGGCACTCAGAAAGTCAATTAGGCCATTAATGTAGAGGGAGAAAAGTGTGGGAGCCAGGACACAGCCCTGGCGAACCCCCTCTCCACGGGCAAAGGGGCTGAAAGTTAACCGCACTTTCCATATCTAATACAAGCGTAATTACCCTCATGGAGACATTTTAACTGCACGCACAGGTATTCTGGCACTCCCATATCTCTTAAGATTGCCCATAATTTCTCCCTTGGAACCAAATCAAAGGCAGATTTTAAATCTACGAATATAAGATAAAGGCTACCCCCCTTGATGGTAACAAATTTCCAATATATCGCCTGCAGTCTAAATAATTGGTCGATCGTAGATGTCCTAGCTCTAAACCCGGCTTGGAGGGGGTTAAGATATTGTGATCCTCTATCCAGGATTGTAAACGCCCCAATAAAACTCGGGCGAAGATTTTCTGACCAACGTCTATAAGACTGATCGGGCGATAGTTAGCAGGCTGGAGCGGGGAGCCCTTTTTATAGATCGGTATGATTTCGGCTCCCGCCCAAGTAGTGGGAATTGCCATGCCTTGTAATATGGCATTAAACAAAGTAGCCAAATAAGGAGCCCAGATGGTTGGTTCAGATCGGTAAAGATCGCCAGGGATCCTATCCAAACCAGCCGCTTTTGCAGGTAGGATTTTCCCTAGGGCGTCGGTGGCTTCTCTTACCGTAATTGGGGGAACATCATCCTGGTTTAGACCCGGGTGCGGCAGAGCTCGTGCCATACTATCATCCCCTTCCTTGTCCCTTCTATACAGGATTTCAAAATGAGCCCTCCAAACACCTTCATCTAAGTTGGGTTCAATGGCCGATCTACCAGCCTGGGAGTCAGTATTTACGATGTTCCAGAAGGACCTCAGATCGTGTGAAATCAATGCATTTCTGAGATCTTCCCATTTTTGAGCAACCCAGTGCTGTTTTGCTTTAATTATGGCGCATTTATATACTGCTCTGGATTCTTTAGTTTTTATTTTATCGCTACTTTTAATGGCTAAGATTAAGTCAGTTTTAGCAGCTCGGCAGTTGGCGTTGAACCATTTATACTTGGACTTTTTGGGCACTCTCTGTATTTTATTTTGGTAAAAAAAAGTGGCCATGATGTCAACCAGATCTTGATGATTTTGTGAGATCTTTGAAAGTGTATTGGGGGCTTCAGTACTCTCAATTAGTTGGGACATGGTTAGGAGGTGAGGGACTATTTGATGGTAGAGATTGGCTAATTTGTCTTGCGATTTGGAGATTTCGGCCCAACGTATTCTTCTCCCTCCATTGGTCAGGATCATACTTTGGGCTGATAATGAGGGTTTAACCTGTGCCTTCGTATTACCTGGGGTAACTATTTGTAAGATAAGGGCATCATGGTCACTATCGTGTCGCGGGCAGATTTTAAAGTCTAACACCTTATGCCAGGACTGCAAGTCTAGCATAATATAATCAATTGTTGAGGTGTGGCCCGTTCTATTAAAGGTGTGATTCCCCGGATTATCCGATGTAGTACGTCCATTGCATGCTCTTAAAGAAAATTTTAATGTTAGACATTGTATTTGGAGTGCTAACGGGGTCCAGACCCTTACTGGTGAAATATTAGGTTCAGGAATACACCAGTATAGGTCCTCCTCATCTAGTTGACCTGTTACCAAACCGTCCAGGGGCTCAAATTGGCAGTTAAAATCGCCGCCAATAATTACTCTGCTATTTATTGGGATCGTTGAGAGAAAGGTATTAAGTTGGTCTAGAGTACTAGACTCTTGGCCCCTATACGTCGGGCGTAAATATAAATTTATAAGCAAAATGCTTTGTTTTGTCTGAAAAGTTAAAAGAACACATAGAATATCCCGAGAGGAACTTTCAATAAATTTTGCCTCACAGCCTAGATGAACTCCAATCCAAGTAGACACTCCTCCTGATGGTCTACCTCTCCCCATATGGATCGCTGGAATACTAAAGACCACATACCCCTGCCTACTCAATTCATCCCTAGACCATGTTTCTTGGAACATACAGATTTCGTGATGTTCAATGAAGAGTTCCCATTCAGGGTTCTTCCATTTAGATGTTAATCCTGCTATGTTCCAAGACAATATTTTCACACTTGGGATGTGCACTGAGGTGGGGTATAAAGGAGGGTCGATGGTTGTACTATCTAAAGTGAACTCTTTGTGATGAAGTGAGCTTGGGTTGGCATTTGAATTGGACATTTTTCTGGCTAATGGGGAAAGTTTTCCATCCTTGTTTATTGAATTACTTGGAAGCAAAACAGCAAGGGGTCTATTTGAATTCGGTATGTCCTCAAAATCAAAATTCGGTTTGTCCTCTACTAAACTGCTTTTCCCCGCCTCTAAAGGTTGAACTATGGTCTTAACTAGTGTTGAATAGTCACTTCTTTGAGCGGTCCCTCTTGTCTGTGTGGTATGCATGCAGGATTGATCTCTATCTTGTGTGGGGACTACCACTTTCATTAGTCAGTCTACAGCCTCAAGAGGACTAAACCTGTTAGTCACTGGGATATTAAAAAATAGTGGAGTTGTTTGGGCCTGCAAGGGTGTGAAAAGTAGGGAATTCTGGTTAATTGCCCACTTTGGATAACGTGCTCCTCTGTACTCTTGTGGATGCTGACCAATAGGGTAGAAGTAACCTAGGGGCAATAGATTAGTAGATCTTCCTGGCCTGACTGGATAATGATGTTCTAAGAGATGATTTACAACCCCCCTGTTCCTAAAATTAATAACAATACAGTCACCAACGATATCTTTGGGCCTCCAACCAACCCACCCTACCCTACGAATCATAATGATTTCCTCACTGTCTCTAAAGGAAAACTGTTTGTTATTAGTTAACCAATGAATGCATTTATTCTTCAGATCAAAATAGGATTCCCTAGTGCCTTTCTTTAAGTCAGGGACTCCAGCTAAAACAACTACGTAGGGGATTGATGCTGGGGGTAGATTGATGCAAGGGAGGGCTGTCCCCACCTCATGGGGTCCCTCCTGTGGCCTGCTCTTATGCCTGATTCTTACGCCAATGGAGGGACTATCAGAAGTTCCAGCAGCCCCCCAGCATTGTCCTTTTCTTTCTGTCCTCCCTGCTTAAGCTCCTGCCCATAAATAATCTTTCCTTTCTCCGCCCCCTTAGGACTACTATGTTTCTCTCCCTCCTTCTCTTGGTTAACTTGTGGTGTTTTGTTAGGAGGGAACATGTTAGCATTTACATGCTGGGGGCCAGGTCTTGTATGGGACAATGTGTTGACCGGCTCCTTTTCTTTCAAGATCGCCTCAGACCTATCCACCCACCGTTCTACCAATTTTGCGAGGTTGTCAACCCGATACCATATATTTTTTAGTTCGTCCCTCAGTATGGTCCTTATTTGGACCTTCATGTCAACAACCACGTCCATGACCCAAGATGGATGTTCTGGGCCACCATTAGATAGAGTGCTGTGAACATTAGGCCTTGCGGCGATAGGAGTCTCAGAGGCTGGAACTTTTCGTTTTGACCCTCTTGAAGCAATGGCTTTAGTTTTCACTTTTTTTGGGTGGGCCCCCCTGGGTGTACAACATCCACCCTGCTTTCAGCGGCGGGGCCTGCATCACATGTAGCAAGTTCCTGATCCGTAATGTAAGGAGAATCAGTTAAGTCAAGTGGGCTAAGGGGTGCCACAAGATTAGGTGTGAGGGATAATCGTCTCTCTGTTAGCTCGATCTCGTTGGCCACTACGCCAATAGCTCTCTGCAGCACCCGGTCTATTGATGTCTGTTGGATAGAAGAGGCCGGCTCTACTGGGACTACATTTGGCTTTCCTGCCCCTGCTCGCCTCCCCATATTTGCAGTAGGGATTAATTTAAAATTCAAATATAGATGAACAGGAGGCCTTGTGTCACTGACCTTGGTGAGTATTTGAGGGGGTCCACGTCCAGAGCCTGTCCTGTTCCCCCTCCGAAATTAAGGGGGTGGCCCAGCCCAGCCTCTTCCGGCCTCTGACGGGCACGGACGGGCCCGCCCTTGGCCCGGGCTTCGCCCGCGTGCGTCCCGCGCTGCGGGAGGGCTTCCCCGCTATTATCGCGCCCCCAGGCGCCGCGATGACGTCCCCAGCAAGCGTCAGGCAGTGCCTGCTGGGAG
Source organism: Calotriton arnoldi (assembly GCA_963921515.1). Taxonomy (NCBI): domain Eukaryota; kingdom Metazoa; phylum Chordata; class Amphibia; order Caudata; family Salamandridae; genus Calotriton; species Calotriton arnoldi. The sequence goes on from CAWUFW010004821.1 coordinate 568,764, forward strand.
TTGTGGTTTGGCCGTAGGCGCCGTTTCCCTCACGGCAAGTTCCTAATGAAATGCCCCTGAGCCGTTCCCCTCACGGCTGGACAATCGGCGGCAACGAAGCGGAGAAGGAATGCAGGAGCCGTTCCCCTCACGGCACTGGCGTCCACAGGTGAGCGCGTCCCGCGCTGCGGGAGGGCTTCCCCGCTATTATCGCGCCTCCAGGCGCCGCGATGACGTCCCCAGCAAGCTTCAGGCAGTGCCTGCTGGGAGTTGTGGTTTGGCCGTAGGCGCCGTTTCCCTCACGGCAAGTTCCTAATGAAATGCCCCCGAGCCGTTCACCTCAAGGCTGGACAATCGGCAGCAACGAAGCGGAGAAGGAATGCAGGAGCCGTTCCCCTCACGGCACTGGCGTCCACAGGTGAGCGCGTCCTACATTGATAGCAATCTATTACATGTAGGGTGTGTGGTTGGAAGGGTTTTGTTTTTGTTTTGAGCCAATGTGAGAAATATTTTCATGTTGTGTGTGACGACCACCGAGGTCCTGAGTAAGAGTATGTGAGAGATAGACACGCAAATTAAATATATAATAAGGACTATCCAGCTTAGCCATAGGGCTGGTGTGATGGAGTGAAGACCAAGTAAGCCATATAGCAACACGCACCAGGTGGATATGCTTCTGAATGAGTAAAAGGACACAAAAGGGGCTAGAATGGGAAGTGGTGATATAAGCAGTAGCTATGCACCATTTTATTTATTTATTTTATTATGTATTTATAAGAGGCGATGGTACTGCCTACTGCTGAATAAATACCCTTCAAGAAGCAGGGCCATACTTGGAACTCAAACCAGGCCTGACCATTACGTCAGACTGGCCCCGGGAAGGTGAGGGGGTGATTAGGGATGCTGGTGTGAAACACCACTGCTGTTTTTGTTATAGGAGGCCGATATTGCAGCACTACTGCAAAACCACCCCCAGTAACAAAAAAGCCCCCACCAGTCCAAAACCACCCCCCACCCTTCCGGCCCATCTGTAAAACACCTGGTGCCCGCTACGGCCAATCCGGCCCTGTCAAGAAGGAGGAAGGAAGTGGGAGAGCAATAAAGGCTGACAACATGAGCAGAAACTACTCACAAACTTTGAAAGACCCAGATTCCACTTACTCCTGCTAGGTCAAAGGAAACCACAAATTGGAAAGCTCCTAAAGGCTCTCAAAGGCAGGCAAGCCCTATTCGGGTCATGGCTTAGACCCCAGCTGCACTGACACCCTAAAAAGAAATGGTTAAAGACAATTGCCTGTTGGAGTGCTCTCATGACAACACAAGATCGAATCAGTCTGCTTTGTGTTACTCTGCTGTCCTCATCCTCACTCTTGTATACAAGCCCAACACTTTTCGTAGATCCCAGAGATCATTCTAGTTTACGTAAAGAGACATCCTCCAGACATTGTAAAATTCCCTCCCAGAACAACTTCACTTTCATTATTAGTAGTGCATGACATTTCGAGGTAAAAAAGCTGTGCTGAATCGTAGGCTATTGGTCCTGTCCTGCTGACCCTACCCCTTAGAAAGACTTGACCTACAATCTGCCTTTATCAACACTAGATGATGAAAGTATGCTGAACCCTGCCAGCCACGAATAAACAACCCCCCCTGGCCCCTACCACGTTAAGGCTGTTCACAATGTCTCCAAAGTCCTAATCTGCAGCAAGTGCACACCCCATCAAGCATCACAGTAATCAGAGCCCTCAGCAGCAAGAGGCCACAGAAGTAGCACATGTGGCACTTCATAATAGCACTTAACTCAATCATAAAAACTTTATTTCGGCAATCAATTGGCATAAAAGCATCAATAAAAACAAGCAATAAGATACATAATGAATACATAATATATACACAGTTTGAAAAGGTAGTATAAAAATTAGATACAATGCTGACCAGTAATCCAATTGATAAAATTAATGTAGCACCTCACACAACCCGAAATGTGACCAAAGGAATGCAATATTATGTTCACTCATACAGTTCCTGCAATATCGTTCTGCTAGGCCATTCTTTTGAGAATGGCCCTTCGGGTGTGCCACATATTGAATAAGAACCGTGAGATAGAGTAAACAATAGGCATTTGTGTATTTGATTTAAATATCCTGTACACTTCAGAGCAGCGTCTTGACCCCAAGTTTCTGCAAAGTTGGATTAGCCAGCGTGTTCTGGCCTTTCCATAACCCTTGCAGAAAAATAGCACGTGCAGTTCCGTTTCATCGGTATAGTTACAGGCCGGGCAACCCCCGTTTGAAGCCCCCTCCCACTTGCGAGTAAAGGCGCGTAATGGGAGGCCTCCGTGTCTAAACTGGACATAAAGTTTTTAGCGAGAAGTGGCTGGATATCATCCAGCACCAGTTCTAAACTATACCTATTTTTTACTGCTAAAAATTCCACCGTCAAACGACCAGCGGTATTTCTTCTTTCAAGCTCATTGAGCTTTTGCTCTCTGAAGCTCTCTATCAGGGTCTTTCTTGCTGTTGTTTGGGACGTATATTCCGCATTGTGCCATAGATTGCCCCTACCCAAGCCCTCACAAATGTTCTTAATATTGGACAACCAAGGTATCCTCCCTGAACCTCGCATACCCATTATATCAGTTAATTCCTCCCTGTAGGCGGATAACTCCGGGGTACTCCAAAGGCGACGCCAATAGAGGAGGGGCCTAAGGGCCACCTCTTCCACAATGGGTCTAACCCCTAGGTCTAAACGGAGTGGTGTTAATGGAGTACTGATGGGTAAGCCCAAAAGCTGTCTGATAAAAGAATTCTCTGTTCGCATTAACATGCCCAATGCACAATGACCCCAGAGTTCTGCTCCATAGAGGGCAGCAGACCTAGCCTGAGCCTTGTAAATTTCCATCACTGGGCTTAGTGTTTTTTCGGGACAACTCCTATATAATTTTAAAATACCCCCCACTTTTTGGGTAAGTTTCAGCCCTGCTTTATTTATTTGTGCACCCCAATCCATTTTCTCAGTCAACGTCAGTCCCAAATAATCAAAGATGGTTACTCTTTCAAGGGGTCTGCCGTCCAAGCAAGGGTTGGGGCGAGTGGTGTTACCTACATGAAAGGCCATGTACTTCGTTTTTTGCAGGTTAATTTCCAGGCCCCGCTGTTTGCAGAAGTCGCTAAAGTTGTCAAGAGTCCTCTGAATTCCCATCGGTGATTTTGCGAGGAGAAGCGTATCATCTGCAAACATCAGGGCCGGGATCTTGCGCTGCGCAAACCTGGGGGCGTCGATGTTCTTTCCGGCACTCAGAAAGTCAATTAGGCCATTAATGTAGAGGGAGAAAAGTGTGGGAGCCAGGACACAGCCCTGGCGAACCCCCTCTCCACGGGCAAAGGGGCTGAAAGTTAACCGCACTTTCCATATCTAATACAAGCGTAATTACCCTCATGGAGACGTTTTAACTGCACGCACAGGTATTCTGGCACTCCCATATCTCTTAAGATTGCCCATAATTTCTCCCTTGGAACCAAATCAAAGGCAGATTTTAAATCTACGAATATAAGATAAAGGCTACCCCCCTTGATGGTAACAAATTTCCAATATATCGCCTGCAGTCTAAATAATTGGTCGATCGTAGATGTCCTAGCTCTAAACCCGGCTTGGAGGGGGTTAAGATATTGTGATCCTCTATCCAGGATTGTAAACGCCCCAATAAAACTCGGGCGAAGATTTTCTGACCAACGTCTATAAGACTGATCGGGCGATAGTTAGCAGGCTGGAGCGGGGAGCCCTTTTTATAGATCGGTATGATTTCGGCTCCCGCCCAAGTAGTGGGAATTGCCATGCCTTGTAATATGGCATTAAACAAAGTAGCCAAATAAGGAGCCCAGATGGTTGGTTCAGATCGGTAAAGATCGCCAGGGATCCTATCCAAACCAGCCGCTTTTGCAGGTAGGATTTTCCCTAGGGCGTCGGTGGCTTCTCTTACCGTAATTGGGGGAACATCATCCTGGTTTAGACCCGGGTGCGGCAGAGCTCGTGCCATACTATCATCCCCTTCCTTGTCCCTTCTATACAGGATTTCAAAATGAGCCCTCCAAACACCTTCATCTAAGTTGGGTTCAATGGCCGATCTACCAGCCTGGGAGTCAGTATTTACGATGTTCCAGAAGGACCTCAGATCGTGTGAAATCAATGCATTTCTGAGATCTTCCCATTTTTGAGCAACCCAGTGCTGTTTTGCTTTAATTATGGCGCATTTATATACTGCTCTGGATTCTTTAGTTTTTATTTTATCGCTACTTTTAATGGCTAAGATTAAGTCAGTTTTAGCAGCTCGGCAGTTGGCGTTGAACCATTTATACTTGGACTTTTTGGGCACTCTCTGTATTTTATTTTGGTAAAAAAAAGTGGCCATGATGTCAACCAGATCTTGATGATTTTGTGAGATCTTTGAAAGTGTATTGGGGGCTTCAGTACTCTCAATTAGTTGGGACATGGTTAGGAGGTGAGGGACTATTTGATGGTAGAGATTGGCTAATTTGTCTTGCGATTTGGAGATTTCGGCCCAACGTATTCTTCTCCCTCCATTGGTCAGGATCATACTTTGGGCTGATAATGAGGGTTTAACCTGTGCCTTCGTATTACCTGGGGTAACTATTTGTAAGATAAGGGCATCATGGTCACTATCGTGTCGCGGGCAGATTTTAAAGTCTAACACCTTATGCCAGGACTGCAAGTCTAGCATAATATAATCAATTGTTGAGGTGTGGCCCGTTCTATTAAAGGTGTGATTCCCCGGATTATCCGATGTAGTACGTCCATTGCATGCTCTTAAAGAAAATTTTAATGTTAGACATTGTATTTGGAGTGCTAACGGGGTCCAGACCCTTACTGGTGAAATATTAGGTTCAGGAATACACCAGTATAGGTCCTCCTCATCTAGTTGACCTGTTACCAAACCGTCCAGGGGCTCAAATTGGCAGTTAAAATCGCCGCCAATAATTACTCTGCTATTTATTGGGATCGTTGAGAGAAAGGTATTAAGTTGGTCTAGAGTACTAGACTCTTGGCCCCTATACGTCGGGCGTAAATATAAATTTATAAGCAAAATGCTTTGTTTTGTCTGAAAAGTTAAAAGAACACATAGAATATCCCGAGAGGAACTTTCAATAAATTTTGCCTCACAGCCTAGATGAACTCCAATCCAAGTAGACACTCCTCCTGATGGTCTACCTCTCCCCATATGGATCGCTGGAATACTAAAGACCACATACCCCTGCCTACTCAATTCATCCCTAGACCATGTTTCTTGGAACATACAGATTTCGTGATGTTCAATGAAGAGTTCCCATTCAGGGTTCTTCCATTTAGATGTTAATCCTGCTATGTTCCAAGACAATATTTTCACACTTGGGATGTGCACTGAGGTGGGGTATAAAGGAGGGTCGATGGTTGTACTATCTAAAGTGAACTCTTTGTGATGAAGTGAGCTTGGGTTGGCATTTGAATTGGACATTTTTCTGGCTAATGGGGAAAGTTTTCCATCCTTGTTTATTGAATTACTTGGAAGCAAAACAGCAAGGGGTCTATTTGAATTCGGTATGTCCTCAAAATCAAAATTCGGTTTGTCCTCTACTAAACTGCTTTTCCCCGCCTCTAAAGGTTGAACTATGGTCTTAACTAGTGTTGAATAGTCACTTCTTTGAGCGGTCCCTCTTGTCTGTGTGGTATGCATGCAGGATTGATCTCTATCTTGTGTGGGGACTACCACTTTCATTAGTCAGTCTACAGCCTCAAGAGGACTAAACCTGTTAGTCACTGGGATATTAAAAAATAGTGGAGTTGTTTGGGCCTGCAAGGGTGTGAAAAGTAGGGAATTCTGGTTAATTGCCCACTTTGGATAACGTGCTCCTCTGTACTCTTGTGGATGCTGACCAATAGGGTAGAAGTAACCTAGGGGCAATAGATTAGTAGATCTTCCTGGCCTGACTGGATAATGATGTTCTAAGAGATGATTTACAACCCCCTGTTCCTAAAATTAATAACAATACAGTCACCAACGATATCTTTGGGCCTCCAACCAACCCACCCTACCCTACGAATCATAATGATTTCCTCACTGTCTCTAAAGGAAAACTGTTTGTTATTAGTTAACCAATGAATGCATTTATTCTTCAGATCAAAATAGGATTCCCTAGTGCCTTTCTTTAAGTCAGGGACTCCAGCTAAAACAACTACGTAGGGGATTGATGCTGGGGGTAGATTGATGCAAGGGAGGGCTGTCCCCACCTCATGGGGTCCCTCCTGTGGCCTGCTCTTATGCCTGATTCTTACGCCAATGGAGGGACTATCAGAAGTTCCAGCAGCCCCCCAGCATTGTCCTTTTCTTTCTGTCCTCCCTGCTTAAGCTCCTGCCCATAAATAATCTTTCCTTTCTCCGCCCCCTTAGGACTACTATGTTTCTCTCCCTCCTTCTCTTGGTTAACTTGTGGTGTTTTGTTAGGAGGGAACATGTTAGCATTTACATGCTGGGGGCCAGGTCTTGTATGGGACAATGTGTTGACCGGCTCCTTTTCTTTCAAGATCGCCTCAGACCTATCCACCCACCGTTCTACCAATTTTGCGAGGTTGTCAACCCGATACCATATATTTTTTAGTTCGTCCCTCAGTATGGTCCTTATTTGGACCTTCATGTCAACAACCACGTCCATGACCCAAGATGGATGTTCTGGGCCACCATTAGATAGAGTGCTGTGAACATTAGGCCTTGCGGCGATAGGAGTCTCAGAGGCTGGAACTTTTCGTTTTGACCCTCTTGAAGCAATGGCTTTAGTTTTCACTTTTTTTGGGTGGGCCCCCCTGGGTGTACAACATCCACCCTGCTTTCAGCGGCGGGGCCTGCATCACATGTAGCAAGTTCCTGATCCGTAATGTAAGGAGAATCAGTTAAGTCAAGTGGGCTAAGGGGTGCCACAAGATTAGGTGTGAGGGATAATCGTCTCTCTGTTAGCTCGATCTCGTTGGCCACTACGCCAATAGCTCTCTGCAGCACCCGGTCTATTGATGTCTGTTGGATAGAAGAGGCCGGCTCTACTGGGACTACATTTGGCTTTCCTGCCCCTGCTCGCCTCCCCATATTTGCAGTAGGGATTAATTTAAAATTCAAATATAGATGAACAGGAGGCCTTGTGTCACTGACCTTGGTGAGTATTTGAGGGGGTCCACGTCCAGAGCCTGTCCTGTTCCCCCTCCGAAATTAAGGGGGTGGCCCAGCCCAGCCTCTTCCGGCCTCTGACGGGCACGGACGGGCCCGCCCTTGGCCCGGGCTTCGCCCGCGTGCGTCCCGCGCTGCGGGAGGGCTTCCCCGCTATTATCGCGCCCCCAGGCGCCGCGATGACGTCCCCAGCAAGCGTCAGGCAGTGCCTGCTGGGAGTTGTGGTTTGGCCGTAGGCGCCGTTTCCCTCACGGCAAGTTCCTAATGAAATGCCCCTGAGCCGTTCCCCTCACGGCTGGACAATCGGCGGCAACGAAGCGGAGAAGGAATGCAGGAGCCGTTCCCCTCACGGCACTGGCGTCCACAGGTGAGCGCGTCCCGCGCTGCGGGAGGGCTTCCCCGCTATTATCGCGCCTCCAGGCGCCGCGATGACGTCCCCAGCAAGCTTCAGGCAGTGCCTGCTGGGAGTTGTGGTTTGGCCGTAGGCGCCGTTTCCCTCACGGCAAGTTCCTAATGAAATGCCCCCGAGCCGTTCACCTCACGGCTGGACAATCGGCGGCAACGAAGCGGAGAAGGAATGCAGGAGCCGTTCCCCTCACGGCACTGGCGTCCACAGGTGAGCGCGTCCTACATTGATAGCAATCTATTACATGTAGGGTGTGTGGTTGGAAGGGTTTTGTTTTTGTTTTGAGCCAATGTGAGAAATATTTTCATGTTGTGTGTGACGACCACCGAGGTCCTGAGTAAGAGTATGTGAGAGATAGACACGCAAATTAAATATATAATAAGGACTATCCAGCTTAGCCATAGGGCTGGTGTGATGGAGTGAAGACCAAGTAAGCCATATAGCAACACGCACCAGGTGGATATGCTTCTGAATGAGTAAAAGGACACAAAAGGGGCTAGAATGGGAAGTGGTGATATAAGCAGTAGCTATGCACCATTTTATTTATTTATTTTATTATGTATTTATAAGAGGCGATGGTACTGCCTACTGCTGAATAAATACCCTTCAAGAAGCAGGGCCATACTTGGAACTCAAACCAGGCCTGACCATTACGTCAGACTGGCCCCGGGAAGGTGAGGGGGTGATTAGGGATGCTGGTGTGAAACACCACTGCTGTTTTTGTTATAGGAGGCCGATATTGCAGCACTACTGCAAAACCACCCCCAGTAACAAAAAAGCCCCCACCAGTCCAAAACCACCCCCCACCCTTCCGGCCCATCTGTAAAACACCTGGTGCCCGCTACGGCCAATCCGGCCCTGTCAAGAAGGAGGAAGGAAGTGGGAGAGCAATAAAGGCTGACAACATGAGCAGAAACTACTCACAAACTTTGAAAGACCCAGATTCCACTTACTCCTGCTAGGTCAAAGGAAACCACAAATTGGAAAGCTCCTAAAGGCTCTCAAAGGCAGGCAAGCCCTATTCGGGTCATGGCTTAGACCCCAGCTGCACTGACACCCTAAAAAGAAATGGTTAAAGACAATTGCCTGTTGGAGTGCTCTCATGACAACACAAGATCGAATCAGTCTGCTTTGTGTTACTCTGCTGTCCTCATCCTCACTCTTGTATACAAGCCCAACACTTTTCGTAGATCCCAGAGATCATTCTAGTTTACGTAAAGAGACATCCTCCAGACATTGTAAAATTCCCTCCCAGAACAACTTCACTTTCATTATTAGTAGTGCATGACATTTCGAGGTAAAAAAGCTGTGCTGAATCGTAGGCTATTGGTCCTGTCCTGCTGACCCTACCCCTTAGAAAGACTTGACCTACAATCTGCCTTTATCAACACTAGATGATGAAAGTATGCTGAACCCTGCCAGCCACGAATAAACAACCCCCCCTGGCCCCTACCACGTTAAGGCTGTTCACAATGTCTCCAAAGTCCTAATCTGCAGCAAGTGCACACCCCATCAAGCATCACAGTAATCAGAGCCCTCAGCAGCAAGAGGCCACAGAAGTAGCACATGTGGCACTTCATAATAGCACTTAACTCAATCATAAAAACTTTATTTCGGCAATCAATTGCCATAAAAGCATCAATAAAAACAAGCAATAAGATACATAATGAATACATAATATATACACAGTTTGAAAAGGTAGTATAAAAATTAGATACAATGCTGACCAGTAATCCAATTGATAAAATTAATGTAGCACCTCACACAACCCGAAATGTGACCAAAGGAATGCAATATTATGTTCACTCATACAGTTCCTGCAATATCGTTCTGCTAGGCCATTCTTTTGAGAATGGCCCTTCGGGTGTGCCACATATTGAATAAGAACCGTGAGATAGAGTAAACAATAGGCATTTGTGTATTTGATTTAAATATCCTGTACACTTCAGAGCAGCGTCTTGACCCCAAGTTTCTGCAAAGTTGGATTAGCCAGCGTGTTCTGGCCTTTCCATAACCCTTGCAGAAAAATAGCACGTGCAGTTCCGTTTCATCGGTATAGTTACAGGCCGGGCAACCCCCGTTTGAAGCCCCCTCCCACTTGCGAGTAAAGGCGCGTAATGGGAGGCCTCCGTGTCTAAACTGGACATAAAGTTTTTAGCGAGAAGTGGCTGGATATCATCCAGCACCAGTTCTAAACTATACCTATTTTTTACTGCTAAAAATTCCACCGTCAAACGACCAGCGGTATTTCTTCTTTCAAGCTCATTGAGCTTTTGCTCTCTGAAGCTCTCTATCAGGGTCTTTCTTGCTGTTGTTTGGGACGTATATTCCGCATTGTGCCATAGATTGCCCCTACCCAAGCCCTCACAAATGTTCTTAATATTGGACAACCAAGGTATCCTCCCTGAACCTCGCATACCCATTATATCAGTTAATTCCTCCCTGTAGGCGGATAACTCCGGGGTACTCCAAAGGCGACGCCAATAGAGGAGGGGCCTAAGGGCCACCTCTTCCACAATGGGTCTAACCCCTAGGTCTAAACGGAGTGGTGTTAATGGAGTACTGATGGGTAAGCCCAAAAGCTGTCTGATAAAAGAATTCTCTGTTCGCATTAACATGCCCAATGCACAATGACCCCAGAGTTCTGCTCCATAGAGGGCAGCAGACCTAGCCTGAGCCTTGTAAATTTCCATCACTGGGCTTAGTGTTTTTTCGGGACAACTCCTATATAATTTTAAAATACCCCCACTTTTTGGGTAAGTTTCAGCCCTGCTTTATTTATTTGTGCACCCCAATCCATTTTCTCAGTCAACGTCAGTCCCAAATAATCAAAGATGGTTACTCTTTCAAGGGGTCTGCCGTCCAAGCAAGGGTTGGGGCGAGTGGTGTTACCTACATGAAAGGCCATGTACTTCGTTTTTTGCAGGTTAATTTCCAGGCCCCGCTGTTTGCAGAAGTCGCTAAAGTTGTCAAGAGTCCTCTGAATTCCCATCGGTGATTTTGCGAGGAGAAGCGTATCATCTGCAAACATCAGGGCCGGGATCTTGCGCTGCGCAAACCTGGGGGCGTCGATGTTCTTTCCGGCACTCAGAAAGTCAATTAGGCCATTAATGTAGAGGGAGAAAAGTGTGGGAGCCAGGACACAGCCCTGGCGAACCCCCTCTCCACGGGCAAAGGGGCTGAAAGTTAACCGCACTTTCCATATCTAATACAAGCGTAATTACCCTCATGGAGACGTTTTAACTGCACGCACAGGTATTCTGGCACTCCCATATCTCTTAAGATTGCCCATAATTTCTCCCTTGGAACCAAATCAAAGGCAGATTTTAAATCTACGAATATAAGATAAAGGCTACCCCCTTGATGGTAACAAATTTCCAATATATCGCCTGCAGTCTAAATAATTGGTCGATCGTAGATGTCCTAGCTCTAAACCCGGCTTGGAGGGGGTTAAGATATTGTGATCCTCTATCCAGGATTGTAAACGCCCCAATAAAACTCGGGCGAAGATTTTCTGACCAACGTCTATAAGACTGATCGGGCGATAGTTAGCAGGCTGGAGCGGGGAGCCCTTTTTATAGATCGGTATGATTTCGGCTCCCGCCCAAGTAGTGGGAATTGCCATGCCTTGTAATATGGCATTAAACAAAGTAGCCAAATAAGGAGCCCAGATGGTTGGTTCAGATCGGTAAAGATCGCCAGGGATCCTATCCAAACCAGCCGCTTTTGCAGGTAGGATTTTCCCTAGGGCGTCGGTGGCTTCTCTTACCGTAATTGGGGGAACATCATCCTGGTTTAGACCCGGGTGCGGCAGAGCTCGTGCCATACTATCATCCCCTTCCTTGTCCCTTCTATACAGGATTTCAAAATGAGCCCTCCAAACACCTTCATCTAAGTTGGGTTCAATGGCCGATCTACCAGCCTGGGAGTCAGTATTTACGATGTTCCAGAAGGACCTCAGATCGTGTGAAATCAATGCATTTCTGAGATCTTCCCATTTTTGAGCAACCCAGTGCTGTTTTGCTTTAATTATGGCGCATTTATATACTGCTCTGGATTCTTTAGTTTTTATTTTATCGCTACTTTTAATGGCTAAGATTAAGTCAGTTTTAGCAGCTCGGCAGTTGGCGTTGAACCATTTATACTTGGACTTTTTGGGCACTCTCTGTATTTTATTTTGGTAAAAAAAAGTGGCCATGATGTCAACCAGATCTTGATGATTTTGTGAGATCTTTGAAAGTGTATTGGGGGCTTCAGTACTCTCAATTAGTTGGGACATGGTTAGGAGGTGAGGGACTATTTGATGGTAGAGATTGGCTAATTTGTCTTGCGATTTGGAGATTTCGGCCCAACGTATTCTTCTCCCTCCATTGGTCAGGATCATACTTTGGGCTGATAATGAGGGTTTAACCTGTGCCTTCGTATTACCTGGGGTAACTATTTGTAAGATAAGGGCATCATGGTCACTATCGTGTCGCGGGCAGATTTTAAAGTCTAACACCTTATGCCAGGACTGCAAGTCTAGCATAATATAATCAATTGTTGAGGTGTGGCCCGTTCTATTAAAGGTGTGATTCCCCGGATTATCCGATGTAGTACGTCCATTGCATGCTCTTAAAGAAAATTTTAATGTTAGACATTGTATTTGGAGTGCTAACGGGGTCCAGACCCTTACTGGTGAAATATTAGGTTCAGGAATACACCAGTATAGGTCCTCCTCATCTAGTTGACCTGTTACCAAACCGTCCAGGGGCTCAAATTGGCAGTTAAAATCGCCGCCAATAATTACTCTGCTATTTATTGGGATCGTTGAGAGAAAGGTATTAAGTTGGTCTAGAGTACTAGACTCTTGGCCCCTATACGTCGGGCGTAAATATAAATTTATAAGCAAAATGCTTTGTTTTGTCTGAAAAGTTAAAAGAACACATAGAATATCCCGAGAGGAACTTTCAATAAATTTTGCCTCACAGCCTAGATGAACTCCAATCCAAGTAGACACTCCTCCTGATGGTCTACCTCTCCCCATATGGATCGCTGGAATACTAAAGACCACATACCCCTGCCTACTCAATTCATCCCTAGACCATGTTTCTTGGAACATACAGATTTCGTGATGTTCAATGAAGAGTTCCCATTCAGGGTTCTTCCATTTAGATGTTAATCCTGCTATGTTCCAAGACAATATTTTCACACTTGGGATGTGCACTGAGGTGGGGTATAAAGGAGGGTCGATGGTTGTACTATCTAAAGTGAACTCTTTGTGATGAAGTGAGCTTGGGTTGGCATTTGAATTGGACATTTTTCTGGCTAATGGGGAAAGTTTTCCATCCTTGTTTATTGAATTACTTGGAAGCAAAACAGCAAGGGGTCTATTTGAATTCGGTATGTCCTCAAAATCAAAATTCGGTTTGTCCTCTACTAAACTGCTTTTCCCCGCCTCTAAAGGTTGAACTATGGTCTTAACTAGTGTTGAATAGTCACTTCTTTGAGCGGTCCCTCTTGTCTGTGTGGTATGCATGCAGGATTGATCTCTATCTTGTGTGGGGACTACCACTTTCATTAGTCAGTCTACAGCCTCAAGAGGACTAAACCTGTTAGTCACTGGGATATTAAAAAATAGTGGAGTTGTTTGGGCCTGCAAGGGTGTGAAAAGTAGGGAATTCTGGTTAATTGCCCACTTTGGATAACGTGCTCCTCTGTACTCTTGTGGATGCTGACCAATAGGGTAGAAGTAACCTAGGGGCAATAGATTAGTAGATCTTCCTGGCCTGACTGGATAATGATGTTCTAAGAGATGATTTACAACCCCCCTGTTCCTAAAATTAATAACAATACAGTCACCAACGATATCTTTGGGCCTCCAACCAACCCACCCTACCCTACGAATCATAATGATTTCCTCACTGTCTCTAAAGGAAAACTGTTTGTTATTAGTTAACCAATGAATGCATTTATTCTTCAGATCAAAATAGGATTCCCTAGTGCCTTTCTTTAAGTCAGGGACTCCAGCTAAAACAACTACGTAGGGGATTGATGCTGGGGGTAGATTGATGCAAGGGAGGGCTGTCCCCACCTCATGGGGTCCCTCCTGTGGCCTGCTCTTATGCCTGATTCTTACGCCAATGGAGGGACTATCAGAAGTTCCAGCAGCCCCCCAGCATTGTCCTTTTCTTTCTGTCCTCCCTGCTTAAGCTCCTGCCCATAAATAATCTTTCCTTTCTCCGCCCCCTTAGGACTACTATGTTTCTCTCCCTCCTTCTCTTGGTTAACTTGTGGTGTTTTGTTAGGAGGGAACATGTTAGCATTTACATGCTGGGGGCCAGGTCTTGTATGGGACAATGTGTTGACCGGCTCCTTTTCTTTCAAGATCGCCTCAGACCTATCCACCCACCGTTCTACCAATTTTGCGAGGTTGTCAACCCGATACCATATATTTTTTAGTTCGTCCCTCAGTATGGTCCTTATTTGGACCTTCATGTCAACAACCACGTCCATGACCCAAGATGGATGTTCTGGGCCACCATTAGATAGAGTGCTGTGAACATTAGGCCTTGCGGCGATAGGAGTCTCAGAGGCTGGAACTTTTCGTTTTGACCCTCTTGAAGCAATGGCTTTAGTTTTCACTTTTTTTGGGTGGGCCCCCCTGGGTGTACAACATCCACCCTGCTTTCAGCGGCGGGGCCTGCATCACATGTAGCAAGTTCCTGATCCGTAATGTAAGGAGAATCAGTTAAGTCAAGTGGGCTAAGGGGTGCCACAAGATTAGGTGTGAGGGATAATCGTCTCTCTGTTAGCTCGATCTCGTTGGCCACTACGCCAATAGCTCTCTGCAGCACCCGGTCTATTGATGTCTGTTGGATAGAAGAGGCCGGCTCTACTGGGACTACATTTGGCTTTCCTGCCCCTGCTCGCCTCCCCATATTTGCAGTAGGGATTAATTTAAAATTCAAATATAGATGAACAGGAGGCCTTGTGTCACTGACCTTGGTGAGTATTTGAGGGGGTCCACGTCCAGAGCCTGTCCTGTTCCCCCTCCGAAATTAAGGGGGTGGCCCAGCCCAGCCTCTTCCGGCCTCTGACGGGCACGGACGGGCCCGCCCTTGGCCCGGGCTTCGCCCGCGTGCGTCCCGCGCTGCGGGAGGGCTTCCCCGCTATTATCGCGCCCCCAGGCGCCGCGATGACGTCCCCAGCAAGCGTCAGGCAGTGCCTGCTGGGAGTTGTGGTTTGGCCGTAGGCGCCGTTTCCCTCACGGCAAGTTCCTAATGAAATGCCCCTGAGCCGTTCCCCTCACGGCTGGACAATCGGCGGCAACGAAGCGGAGAAGGAATGCAGGAGCCGTTCCCCTCACGGCACTGGCGTCCACAGGTGAGCGCGTCCCGCGCTGCGGGAGGGCTTCCCCGCTATTATCGCGCCTCCAGGCGCCGCGATGACGTCCCCAGCAAGCTTCAGGCAGTGCCTGCTGGGAGTTGTGGTTTGGCCGTAGGCGCCGTTTCCCTCACGGCAAGTTCCTAATGAAATGCCCCCGAGCCGTTCACCTCACGGCTGGACAATCGGCGGCAACGAAGCGGAGAAGGAATGCAGGAGCCGTTCCCCTCACGGCACTGGCGTCCACAGGTGAGCGCGTCCTACATTGATAGCAATCTATTACATGTAGGGTGTGTGGTTGGAAGGGTTTTGTTTTTGTTTTGAGCCAATGTGAGAAATATTTTCATGTTGTGTGTGACGACCACCGAGGTCCTGAGTAAGAGTATGTGAGAGATAGACACGCAAATTAAATATATAATAAGGACTATCCAGCTTAGCCATAGGGCTGGTGTGATGGAGTGAAGACCAAGTAAGCCATATAGCAACACGCACCAGGTGGATATGCTTCTGAATGAGTAAAAGGACACAAAAGGGGCTAGAATGGGAAGTGGTGATATAAGCAGTAGCTATGCACCATTTTATTTATTTATTTTATTATGTATTTATAAGAGGCGATGGTACTGCCTACTGCTGAATAAATACCCTTCAAGAAGCAGGGCCATACTTGGAACTCAAACCAGGCCTGACCATTACGTCAGACTGGCCCCGGGAAGGTGAGGGGGTGATTAGGGATGCTGGTGTGAAACACCACTGCTGTTTTTGTTATAGGAGGCCGATATTGCAGCACTACTGCAAAACCACCCCCAGTAACAAAAAAGCCCCCACCAGTCCAAAACCACCCCCACCCTTCCGGCCCATCTGTAAAACACCTGGTGCCCGCTACGGCCAATCCGGCCCTGTCAAGAAGGAGGAAGGAAGTGGGAGAGCAATAAAGGCTGACAACATGAGCAGAAACTACTCACAAACTTTGAAAGACCCAGATTCCACTTACTCCTGCTAGGTCAAAGGAAACCACAAATTGGAAAGCTCCTAAAGGCTCTCAAAGGCAGGCAAGCCCTATTCGGGTCATGGCTTAGACCCCAGCTGCACTGACACCCTAAAAAGAAATGGTTAAAGACAATTGCCTGTTGGAGTGCTCTCATGACAACACAAGATCGAATCAGTCTGCTTTGTGTTACTCTGCTGTCCTCATCCTCACTCTTGTATACAAGCCCAACACTTTTCGTAGATCCCAGAGATCATTCTAGTTTACGTAAAGAGACATCCTCCAGACATTGTAAAATTCCCTCCCAGAACAACTTCACTTTCATTATTAGTAGTGCATGACATTTCGAGGTAAAAAAGCTGTGCTGAATCGTAGGCTATTGGTCCTGTCCTGCTGACCCTACCCCTTAGAAAGACTTGACCTACAATCTGCCTTTATCAACACTAGATGATGAAAGTATGCTGAACCCTGCCAGCCACGAATAAACAACCCCCCCTGGCCCCTACCACGTTAAGGCTGTTCACAATGTCTCCAAAGTCCTAATCTGCAGCAAGTGCACACCCCATCAAGCATCACAGTAATCAGAGCCCTCAGCAGCAAGAGGCCACAGAAGTAGCACATGTGGCACTTCATAATAGCACTTAACTCAATCATAAAAACTTTATTTCGGCAATCAATTGCCATAAAAGCATCAATAAAAACAAGCAATAAGATACATAATGAATACATAATATATACACAGTTTGAAAAGGTAGTATAAAAATTAGATACAATGCTGACCAGTAATCCAATTGATAAAATTAATGTAGCACCTCACACAACCCGAAATGTGACCAAAGGAATGCAATATTATGTTCACTCATACAGTTCCTGCAATATCGTTCTGCTAGGCCATTCTTTTGAGAATGGCCCTTCGGGTGTGCCACATATTGAATAAGAACCGTGAGATAGAGTAAACAATAGGCATTTGTGTATTTGATTTAAATATCCTGTACACTTCAGAGCAGCGTCTTGACCCCAAGTTTCTGCAAAGTTGGATTAGCCAGCGTGTTCTGGCCTTTCCATAACCCTTGCAGAAAAATAGCACGTGCAGTTCCGTTTCATCGGTATAGTTACAGGCCGGGCAACCCCCGTTTGAAGCCCCCTCCCACTTGCGAGTAAAGGCGCGTAATGGGAGGCCTCCGTGTCTAAACTGGACATAAAGTTTTTAGCGAGAAGTGGCTGGATATCATCCAGCACCAGTTCTAAACTATACCTATTTTTTACTGCTAAAAATTCCACCGTCAAACGACCAGCGGTATTTCTTCTTTCAAGCTCATTGAGCTTTTGCTCTCTGAAGCTCTCTATCAGGGTCTTTCTTGCTGTTGTTTGGGACGTATATTCCGCATTGTGCCATAGATTGCCCCTACCCAAGCCCTCACAAATGTTCTTAATATTGGACAACCAAGGTATCCTCCCTGAACCTCGCATACCCATTATATCAGTTAATTCCTCCCTGTAGGCGGATAACTCCGGGGTACTCCAAAGGCGACGCCAATAGAGGAGGGGCCTAAGGGCCACCTCTTCCACAATGGGTCTAACCCCTAGGTCTAAACGGAGTGGTGTTAATGGAGTACTGATGGGTAAGCCCAAAAGCTGTCTGATAAAAGAATTCTCTGTTCGCATTAACATGCCCAATGCACAATGACCCCAGAGTTCTGCTCCATAGAGGGCAGCAGACCTAGCCTGAGCCTTGTAAATTTCCATCACTGGGCTTAGTGTTTTTTCGGGACAACTCCTATATAATTTTAAAATACCCCCCACTTTTTGGGTAAGTTTCAGCCCTGCTTTATTTATTTGTGCACCCCAATCCATTTTCTCAGTCAACGTCAGTCCCAAATAATCAAAGATGGTTACTCTTTCAAGGGGTCTGCCGTCCAAGCAAGGGTTGGGGCGAGTGGTGTTACCTACATGAAAGGCCATGTACTTCGTTTTTTGCAGGTTAATTTCCAGGCCCCGCTGTTTGCAGAAGTCGCTAAAGTTGTCAAGAGTCCTCTGAATTCCCATCGGTGATTTTGCGAGGAGAAGCGTATCATCTGCAAACATCAGGGCCGGGATCTTGCGCTGCGCAAACCTGGGGGCGTCGATGTTCTTTCCGGCACTCAGAAAGTCAATTAGGCCATTAATGTAGAGGGAGAAAAGTGTGGGAGCCAGGACACAGCCCTGGCGAACCCCCTCTCCACGGGCAAAGGGGCTGAAAGTTAACCGCACTTTCCATATCTAATACAAGCGTAATTACCCTCATGGAGACGTTTTAACTGCACGCACAGGTATTCTGGCACTCCCATATCTCTTAAGATTGCCCATAATTTCTCCCTTGGAACCAAATCAAAGGCAGATTTTAAATCTACGAATATAAGATAAAGGCTACCCCCTTGATGGTAACAAATTTCCAATATATCGCCTGCAGTCTAAATAATTGGTCGATCGTAGATGTCCTAGCTCTAAACCCGGCTTGGAGGGGGTTAAGATATTGTGATCCTCTATCCAGGATTGTAAACGCCCCAATAAAACTCGGGCGAAGATTTTCTGACCAACGTCTATAAGACTGATCGGGCGATAGTTAGCAGGCTGGAGCGGGGAGCCCTTTTTATAGATCGGTATGATTTCGGCTCCCGCCCAAGTAGTGGGAATTGCCATGCCTTGTAATATGGCATTAAACAAAGTAGCCAAATAAGGAGCCCAGATGGTTGGTTCAGATCGGTAAAGATCGCCAGGGATCCTATCCAAACCAGCCGCTTTTGCAGGTAGGATTTTCCCTAGGGCGTCGGTGGCTTCTCTTACCGTAATTGGGGGAACATCATCCTGGTTTAGACCCGGGTGCGGCAGAGCTCGTGCCATACTATCATCCCCTTCCTTGTCCCTTCTATACAGGATTTCAAAATGAGCCCTCCAAACACCTTCATCTAAGTTGGGTTCAATGGCCGATCTACCAGCCTGGGAGTCAGTATTTACGATGTTCCAGAAGGACCTCAGATCGTGTGAAATCAATGCATTTCTGAGATCTTCCCATTTTTGAGCAACCCAGTGCTGTTTTGCTTTAATTATGGCGCATTTATATACTGCTCTGGATTCTTTAGTTTTTATTTTATCGCTACTTTTAATGGCTAAGATTAAGTCAGTTTTAGCAGCTCGGCAGTTGGCGTTGAACCATTTATACTTGGACTTTTTGGGCACTCTCTGTATTTTATTTTGGTAAAAAAAAGTGGCCATGATGTCAACCAGATCTTGATGATTTTGTGAGATCTTTGAAAGTGTATTGGGGGCTTCAGTACTCTCAATTAGTTGGGACATGGTTAGGAGGTGAGGGACTATTTGATGGTAGAGATTGGCTAATTTGTCTTGCGATTTGGAGATTTCGGCCCAACGTATTCTTCTCCCTCCATTGGTCAGGATCATACTTTGGGCTGATAATGAGGGTTTAACCTGTGCCTTCGTATTACCTGGGGTAACTATTTGTAAGATAAGGGCATCATGGTCACTATCGTGTCGCGGGCAGATTTTAAAGTCTAACACCTTATGCCAGGACTGCAAGTCTAGCATAATATAATCAATTGTTGAGGTGTGGCCCGTTCTATTAAAGGTGTGATTCCCCGGATTATCCGATGTAGTACGTCCATTGCATGCTCTTAAAGAAAATTTTAATGTTAGACATTGTATTTGGAGTGCTAACGGGGTCCAGACCCTTACTGGTGAAATATTAGGTTCAGGAATACACCAGTATAGGTCCTCCTCATCTAGTTGACCTGTTACCAAACCGTCCAGGGGCTCAAATTGGCAGTTAAAATCGCCGCCAATAATTACTCTGCTATTTATTGGGATCGTTGAGAGAAAGGTATTAAGTTGGTCTAGAGTACTAGACTCTTGGCCCCTATACGTCGGGCGTAAATATAAATTTATAAGCAAAATGCTTTGTTTTGTCTGAAAAGTTAAAAGAACACATAGAATATCCCGAGAGGAACTTTCAATAAATTTTGCCTCACAGCCTAGATGAACTCCAATCCAAGTAGACACTCCTCCTGATGGTCTACCTCTCCCCATATGGATCGCTGGAATACTAAAGACCACATACCCCTGCCTACTCAATTCATCCCTAGACCATGTTTCTTGGAACATACAGATTTCGTGATGTTCAATGAAGAGTTCCCATTCAGGGTTCTTCCATTTAGATGTTAATCCTGCTATGTTCCAAGACAATATTTTCACACTTGGGATGTGCACTGAGGTGGGGTATAAAGGAGGGTCGATGGTTGTACTATCTAAAGTGAACTCTTTGTGATGAAGTGAGCTTGGGTTGGCATTTGAATTGGACATTTTTCTGGCTAATGGGGAAAGTTTTCCATCCTTGTTTATTGAATTACTTGGAAGCAAAACAGCAAGGGGTCTATTTGAATTCGGTATGTCCTCAAAATCAAAATTCGGTTTGTCCTCTACTAAACTGCTTTTCCCCGCCTCTAAAGGTTGAACTATGGTCTTAACTAGTGTTGAATAGTCACTTCTTTGAGCGGTCCCTCTTGTCTGTGTGGTATGCATGCAGGATTGATCTCTATCTTGTGTGGGGACTACCACTTTCATTAGTCAGTCTACAGCCTCAAGAGGACTAAACCTGTTAGTCACTGGGATATTAAAAAATAGTGGAGTTGTTTGGGCCTGCAAGGGTGTGAAAAGTAGGGAATTCTGGTTAATTGCCCACTTTGGATAACGTGCTCCTCTGTACTCTTGTGGATGCTGACCAATAGGGTAGAAGTAACCTAGGGGCAATAGATTAGTAGATCTTCCTGGCCTGACTGGATAATGATGTTCTAAGAGATGATTTACAACCCCCTGTTCCTAAAATTAATAACAATACAGTCACCAACGATATCTTTGGGCCTCCAACCAACCCACCCTACCCTACGAATCATAATGATTTCCTCACTGTCTCTAAAGGAAAACTGTTTGTTATTAGTTAACCAATGAATGCATTTATTCTTCAGATCAAAATAGGATTCCCTAGTGCCTTTCTTTAAGTCAGGGACTCCAGCTAAAACAACTACGTAGGGGATTGATGCTGGGGGTAGATTGATGCAAGGGAGGGCTGTCCCCACCTCATGGGGTCCCTCCTGTGGCCTGCTCTTATGCCTGATTCTTACGCCAATGGAGGGACTATCAGAAGTTCCAGCAGCCCCCCAGCATTGTCCTTTTCTTTCTGTCCTCCCTGCTTAAGCTCCTGCCCATAAATAATCTTTCCTTTCTCCGCCCCCTTAGGACTACTATGTTTCTCTCCCTCCTTCTCTTGGTTAACTTGTGGTGTTTTGTTAGGAGGGAACATGTTAGCATTTACATGCTGGGGGCCAGGTCTTGTATGGGACAATGTGTTGACCGGCTCCTTTTCTTTCAAGATCGCCTCAGACCTATCCACCCACCGTTCTACCAATTTTGCGAGGTTGTCAACCCGATACCATATATTTTTTAGTTCGTCCCTCAGTATGGTCCTTATTTGGACCTTCATGTCAACAACCACGTCCATGACCCAAGATGGATGTTCTGGGCCACCATTAGATAGAGTGCTGTGAACATTAGGCCTTGCGGCGATAGGAGTCTCAGAGGCTGGAACTTTTCGTTTTGACCCTCTTGAAGCAATGGCTTTAGTTTTCACTTTTTTTGGGTGGGCCCCCCTGGGTGTACAACATCCACCCTGCTTTCAGCGGCGGGGCCTGCATCACATGTAGCAAGTTCCTGATCCGTAATGTAAGGAGAATCAGTTAAGTCAAGTGGGCTAAGGGGTGCCACAAGATTAGGTGTGAGGGATAATCGTCTCTCTGTTAGCTCGATCTCGTTGGCCACTACGCCAATAGCTCTCTGCAGCACCCGGTCTATTGATGTCTGTTGGATAGAAGAGGCCGGCTCTACTGGGACTACATTTGGCTTTCCTGCCCCTGCTCGCCTCCCCATATTTGCAGTAGGGATTAATTTAAAATTCAAATATAGATGAACAGGAGGCCTTGTGTCACTGACCTTGGTGAGTATTTGAGGGGGTCCACGTCCAGAGCCTGTCCTGTTCCCCCTCCGAAATTAAGGGGGTGGCCCAGCCCAGCCTCTTCCGGCCTCTGACGGGCACGGACGGGCCCGCCCTTGGCCCGGGCTTCGCCCGCGTGCGTCCCGCGCTGCGGGAGGGCTTCCCCGCTATTATCGCGCCCCCAGGCGCCGCGATGACGTCCCCAGCAAGCGTCAGGCAGTGCCTGCTGGGAGTTGTGGTTTGGCCGTAGGCGCCGTTTCCCTCACGGCAAGTTCCTAATGAAATGCCCCTGAGCCGTTCCCCTCACGGCTGGACAATCGGCGGCAACGAAGCGGAGAAGGAATGCAGGAGCCGTTCCCCTCACGGCACTGGCGTCCACAGGTGAGCGCGTCCCGCGCTGCGGGAGGGCTTCCCCGCTATTATCGCGCCTCCAGGCGCCGCGATGACGTCCCCAGCAAGCTTCAGGCAGTGCCTGCTGGGAGTTGTGGTTTGGCCGTAGGCGCCGTTTCCCTCACGGCAAGTTCCTAATGAAATGCCCCCGAGCCGTTCACCTCACGGCTGGACAATCGGCGGCAACGAAGCGGAGAAGGAATGCAGGAGCCGTTCCCCTCACGGCACTGGCGTCCACAGGTGAGCGCGTCCTACATTGATAGCAATCTATTACATGTAGGGTGTGTGGTTGGAAGGGTTTTGTTTTTGTTTTGAGCCAATGTGAGAAATATTTTCATGTTGTGTGTGACGACCACCGAGGTCCTGAGTAAGAGTATGTGAGAGATAGACACGCAAATTAAATATATAATAAGGACTATCCAGCTTAGCCATAGGGCTGGTGTGATGGAGTGAAGACCAAGTAAGCCATATAGCAACACGCACCAGGTGGATATGCTTCTGAATGAGTAAAAGGACACAAAAGGGGCTAGAATGGGAAGTGGTGATATAAGCAGTAGCTATGCACCATTTTATTTATTTATTTTATTATGTATTTATAAGAGGCGATGGTACTGCCTACTGCTGAATAAATACCCTTCAAGAAGCAGGGCCATACTTGGAACTCAAACCAGGCCTGACCATTACGTCAGACTGGCCCCGGGAAGGTGAGGGGGTGATTAGGGATGCTGGTGTGAAACACCACTGCTGTTTTTGTTATAGGAGGCCGATATTGCAGCACTACTGCAAAACCACCCCCAGTAACAAAAAAGCCCCCACCAGTCCAAAACCACCCCCACCCTTCCGGCCCATCTGTAAAACACCTGGTGCCCGCTACGGCCAATCCGGCCCTGTCAAGAAGGAGGAAGGAAGTGGGAGAGCAATAAAGGCTGACAACATGAGCAGAAACTACTCACAAACTTTGAAAGACCCAGATTCCACTTACTCCTGCTAGGTCAAAGGAAACCACAAATTGGAAAGCTCCTAAAGGCTCTCAAAGGCAGGCAAGCCCTATTCGGGTCATGGCTTAGACCCCAGCTGCACTGACACCCTAAAAAGAAATGGTTAAAGACAATTGCCTGTTGGAGTGCTCTCATGACAACACAAGATCGAATCAGTCTGCTTTGTGTTACTCTGCTGTCCTCATCCTCACTCTTGTATACAAGCCCAACACTTTTCGTAGATCCCAGAGATCATTCTAGTTTACGTAAAGAGACATCCTCCAGACATTGTAAAATTCCCTCCCAGAACAACTTCACTTTCATTATTAGTAGTGCATGACATTTCGAGGTAAAAAGCTGTGCTGAATCGTAGGCTATTGGTCCTGTCCTGCTGACCCTACCTCTTAGAAAGACTTGACCTACAATCTGCCTTTATCAACACTAGATGATGAAAGTATGCTGAACCCTGCCAGCCACGAATAAACAACCCCCCCTGGCCCCTACCACGTTAAGGCTGTTCACAATGTCTCCAAAGTCCTAATCTGCAGCAAGTGCACACCCCATCAAGCATCACAGTAATCAGAGCCCTCAGCAGCAAGAGGCCACAGAAGTAGCACATGTGGCACTTCATAATAGCACTTAACTCAATCATAAAAACTTTATTTCGGCAATCAATTGCCATAAAAGCATCAATAAAAACAAGCAATAAGATACATAATGAATACATAATATATACACAGTTTGAAAAGGTAGTATAAAAATTAGATACAATGCTGACCAGTAATCCAATTGATAAAATTAATGTAGCACCTCACACAACCCGAAATGTGACCAAAGGAATGCAATATTATGTTCACTCATACAGTTCCTGCAATATCGTTCTGCTAGGCCATTCTTTTGAGAATGGCCCTTCGGGTGTGCCACATATTGAATAAGAACCGTGAGATAGAGTAAACAATAGGCATTTGTGTATTTGATTTAAATATCCTGTACACTTCAGAGCAGCGTCTTGACCCCAAGTTTCTGCAAAGTTGGATTAGCCAGCGTGTTCTGGCCTTTCCATAACCCTTGCAGAAAAATAGCACGTGCAGTTCCGTTTCATCGGTATAGTTACAGGCCGGGCAACCCCCGTTTGAAGCCCCCTCCCACTTGCGAGTAAAGGCGCGTAATGGGAGGCCTCCGTGTCTAAACTGGACATAAAGTTTTTAGCGAGAAGTGGCTGGATATCATCCAGCACCAGTTCTAAACTATACCTATTTTTTACTGCTAAAAATTCCACCGTCAAACGACCAGCGGTATTTCTTCTTTCAAGCTCATTGAGCTTTTGCTCTCTGAAGCTCTCTATCAGGGTCTTTCTTGCTGTTGTTTGGGACGTATATTCCGCATTGTGCCATAGATTGCCCCTACCCAAGCCCTCACAAATGTTCTTAATATTGGACAACCAAGGTATCCTCCCTGAACCTCGCATACCCATTATATCAGTTAATTCCTCCCTGTAGGCGGATAACTCCGGGGTACTCCAAAGGCGACGCCAATAGAGGAGGGGCCTAAGGGCCACCTCTTCCACAATGGGTCTAACCCCTAGGTCTAAACGGAGTGGTGTTAATGGAGTACTGATGGGTAAGCCCAAAAGCTGTCTGATAAAAGAATTCTCTGTTCGCATTAACATGCCCAATGCACAATGACCCCAGAGTTCTGCTCCATAGAGGGCAGCAGACCTAGCCTGAGCCTTGTAAATTTCCATCACTGGGCTTAGTGTTTTTCGGGACAACTCCTATATAATTTTAAAATACCCCCCACTTTTTGGGTAAGTTTCAGCCCTGCTTTATTTATTTGTGCACCCCAATCCATTTTCTCAGTCAACGTCAGTCCCAAATAATCAAAGATGGTTACTCTTTCAAGGGGTCTGCCGTCCAAGCAAGGGTTGGGGCGAGTGGTGTTACCTACATGAAAGGCCATGTACTTCGTTTTTTGCAGGTTAATTTCCAGGCCCCGCTGTTTGCAGAAGTCGCTAAAGTTGTCAAGAGTCCTCTGAATTCCCATCGGTGATTTTGCGAGGAGAAGCGTATCATCTGCAAACATCAGGGCCGGGATCTTGCGCTGCGCAAACCTGGGGGCGTCGATGTTCTTTCCGGCACTCAGAAAGTCAATTAGGCCATTAATGTAGAGGGAGAAAAGTGTGGGAGCCAGGACACAGCCCTGGCGAACCCCCTCTCCACGGGCAAAGGGGCTGAAAGTTAACCGCACTTTCCATATCTAATACAAGCGTAATTACCCTCATGGAGACGTTTTAACTGCACGCACAGGTATTCTGGCACTCCCATATCTCTTAAGATTGCCCATAATTTCTCCCTTGGAACCAAATCAAAGGCAGATTTTAAATCTACGAATATAAGATAAAGGCTACCCCCCTTGATGGTAACAAATTTCCAATATATCGCCTGCAGTCTAAATAATTGGTCGATCGTAGATGTCCTAGCTCTAAACCCGGCTTGGAGGGGGTTAAGATATTGTGATCCTCTATCCAGGATTGTAAACGCCCCAATAAAACTCGGGCGAAGATTTTCTGACCAACGTCTATAAGACTGATCGGGCGATAGTTAGCAGGCTGGAGCGGGGAGCCCTTTTTATAGATCGGTATGATTTCGGCTCCCGCCCAAGTAGTGGGAATTGCCATGCCTTGTAATATGGCATTAAACAAAGTAGCCAAATAAGGAGCCCAGATGGTTGGTTCAGATCGGTAAAGATCGCCAGGGATCCTATCCAAACCAGCCGCTTTTGCAGGTAGGATTTTCCCTAGGGCGTCGGTGGCTTCTCTTACCGTAATTGGGGGAACATCATCCTGGTTTAGACCCGGGTGCGGCAGAGCTCGTGCCATACTATCATCCCCTTCCTTGTCCCTTCTATACAGGATTTCAAAATGAGCCCTCCAAACACCTTCATCTAAGTTGGGTTCAATGGCCGATCTACCAGCCTGGGAGTCAGTATTTACGATGTTCCAGAAGGACCTCAGATCGTGTGAAATCAATGCATTTCTGAGATCTTCCCATTTTTGAGCAACCCAGTGCTGTTTTGCTTTAATTATGGCGCATTTATATACTGCTCTGGATTCTTTAGTTTTTATTTTATCGCTACTTTTAATGGCTAAGATTAAGTCAGTTTTAGCAGCTCGGCAGTTGGCGTTGAACCATTTATACTTGGACTTTTTGGGCACTCTCTGTATTTTATTTTGGTAAAAAAAAGTGGCCATGATGTCAACCAGATCTTGATGATTTTGTGAGATCTTTGAAAGTGTATTGGGGGCTTCAGTACTCTCAATTAGTTGGGACATGGTTAGGAGGTGAGGGACTATTTGATGGTAGAGATTGGCTAATTTGTCTTGCGATTTGGAGATTTCGGCCCAACGTATTCTTCTCCCTCCATTGGTCAGGATCATACTTTGGGCTGATAATGAGGGTTTAACCTGTGCCTTCGTATTACCTGGGGTAACTATTTGTAAGATAAGGGCATCATGGTCACTATCGTGTCGCGGGCAGATTTTAAAGTCTAACACCTTATGCCAGGACTGCAAGTCTAGCATAATATAATCAATTGTTGAGGTGTGGCCCGTTCTATTAAAGGTGTGATTCCCCGGATTATCCGATGTAGTACGTCCATTGCATGCTCTTAAAGAAAATTTTAATGTTAGACATTGTATTTGGAGTGCTAACGGGGTCCAGACCCTTACTGGTGAAATATTAGGTTCAGGAATACACCAGTATAGGTCCTCCTCATCTAGTTGACCTGTTACCAAACCGTCCAGGGGCTCAAATTGGCAGTTAAAATCGCCGCCAATAATTACTCTGCTATTTATTGGGATCGTTGAGAGAAAGGTATTAAGTTGGTCTAGAGTACTAGACTCTTGGCCCCTATACGTCGGGCGTAAATATAAATTTATAAGCAAAATGCTTTGTTTTGTCTGAAAAGTTAAAAGAACACATAGAATATCCCGAGAGGAACTTTCAATAAATTTTGCCTCACAGCCTAGATGAACTCCAATCCAAGTAGACACTCCTCCTGATGGTCTACCTCTCCCCATATGGATCGCTGGAATACTAAAGACCACATACCCCTGCCTACTCAATTCATCCCTAGACCATGTTTCTTGGAACATACAGATTTCGTGATGTTCAATGAAGAGTTCCCATTCAGGGTTCTTCCATTTAGATGTTAATCCTGCTATGTTCCAAGACAATATTTTCACACTTGGGATGTGCACTGAGGTGGGGTATAAAGGAGGGTCGATGGTTGTACTATCTAAAGTGAACTCTTTGTGATGAAGTGAGCTTGGGTTGGCATTTGAATTGGACATTTTTCTGGCTAATGGGGAAAGTTTTCCATCCTTGTTTATTGAATTACTTGGAAGCAAAACAGCAAGGGGTCTATTTGAATTCGGTATGTCCTCAAAATCAAAATTCGGTTTGTCCTCTACTAAACTGCTTTTCCCCGCCTCTAAAGGTTGAACTATGGTCTTAACTAGTGTTGAATAGTCACTTCTTTGAGCGGTCCCTCTTGTCTGTGTGGTATGCATGCAGGATTGATCTCTATCTTGTGTGGGGACTACCACTTTCATTAGTCAGTCTACAGCCTCAAGAGGACTAAACCTGTTAGTCACTGGGATATTAAAAAATAGTGGAGTTGTTTGGGCCTGCAAGGGTGTGAAAAGTAGGGAATTCTGGTTAATTGCCCACTTTGGATAACGTGCTCCTCTGTACTCTTGTGGATGCTGACCAATAGGGTAGAAGTAACCTAGGGGCAATAGATTAGTAGATCTTCCTGGCCTGACTGGATAATGATGTTCTAAGAGATGATTTACAACCCCCTGTTCCTAAAATTAATAACAATACAGTCACCAACGATATCTTTGGGCCTCCAACCAACCCACCCTACCCTACGAATCATAATGATTTCCTCACTGTCTCTAAAGGAAAACTGTTTGTTATTAGTTAACCAATGAATGCATTTATTCTTCAGATCAAAATAGGATTCCCTAGTGCCTTTCTTTAAGTCAGGGACTCCAGCTAAAACAACTACGTAGGGGATTGATGCTGGGGGTAGATTGATGCAAGGGAGGGCTGTCCCCACCTCATGGGGTCCCTCCTGTGGCCTGCTCTTATGCCTGATTCTTACGCCAATGGAGGGACTATCAGAAGTTCCAGCAGCCCCCCAGCATTGTCCTTTTCTTTCTGTCCTCCCTGCTTAAGCTCCTGCCCATAAATAATCTTTCCTTTCTCCGCCCCCTTAGGACTACTATGTTTCTCTCCCTCCTTCTCTTGGTTAACTTGTGGTGTTTTGTTAGGAGGGAACATGTTAGCATTTACATGCTGGGGGCCAGGTCTTGTATGGGACAATGTGTTGACCGGCTCCTTTTCTTTCAAGATCGCCTCAGACCTATCCACCCACCGTTCTACCAATTTTGCGAGGTTGTCAACCCGATACCATATATTTTTTAGTTCGTCCCTCAGTATGGTCCTTATTTGGACCTTCATGTCAACAACCACGTCCATGACCCAAGATGGATGTTCTGGGCCACCATTAGATAGAGTGCTGTGAACATTAGGCCTTGCGGCGATAGGAGTCTCAGAGGCTGGAACTTTTCGTTTTGACCCTCTTGAAGCAATGGCTTTAGTTTTCACTTTTTTTGGGTGGGCCCCCCTGGGTGTACAACATCCACCCTGCTTTCAGCGGCGGGGCCTGCATCACATGTAGCAAGTTCCTGATCCGTAATGTAAGGAGAATCAGTTAAGTCAAGTGGGCTAAGGGGTGCCACAAGATTAGGTGTGAGGGATAATCGTCTCTCTGTTAGCTCGATCTCGTTGGCCACTACGCCAATAGCTCTCTGCAGCACCCGGTCTATTGATGTCTGTTGGATAGAAGAGGCCGGCTCTACTGGGACTACATTTGGCTTTCCTGCCCCTGCTCGCCTCCCCATATTTGCAGTAGGGATTAATTTAAAATTCAAATATAGATGAACAGGAGGCCTTGTGTCACTGACCTTGGTGAGTATTTGAGGGGGTCCACGTCCAGAGCCTGTCCTGTTCCCCTCCGAAATTAAGGGGGTGGCCCAGCCCAGCCTCTTCCGGCCTCTGACGGGCACGGACGGGCCCGCCCTTGGCCCGGGCTTCGCCCGCGTGCGTCCCGCGCTGCGGGAGGGCTTCCCCGCTATTATCGCGCCCCCAGGCGCCGCGATGACGTCCCCAGCAAGCGTCAGGCAGTGCCTGCTGGGAGTTGTGGTTTGGCCGTAGGCGCCGTTTCCCTCACGGCAAGTTCCTAATGAAATGCCCCTGAGCCGTTCCCCTCACGGCTGGACAATCGGCGGCAACGAAGCGGAGAAGGAATGCAGGAGCCGTTCCCCTCACGGCACTGGCGTCCACAGGTGAGCGCGTCCCGCGCTGCGGGAGGGCTTCCCCGCTATTATCGCGCCTCCAGGCGCCGCGATGACGTCCCCAGCAAGCTTCAGGCAGTGCCTGCTGGGAGTTGTGGTTTGGCCGTAGGCGCCGTTTCCCTCACGGCAAGTTCCTAATGAAATGCCCCCGAGCCGTTCACCTCACGGCTGGACAATCGGCGGCAACGAAGCGGAGAAGGAATGCAGGAGCCGTTCCCCTCACGGCACTGGCGTCCACAGGTGAGCGCGTCCTACATTGATAGCAATCTATTACATGTAGGGTGTGTGGTTGGAAGGGTTTTGTTTTTGTTTTGAGCCAATGTGAGAAATATTTTCATGTTGTGTGTGACGACCACCGAGGTCCTGAGTAAGAGTATGTGAGAGATAGACACGCAAATTAAATATATAATAAGGACTATCCAGCTTAGCCATAGGGCTGGTGTGATGGAGTGAAGACCAAGTAAGCCATATAGCAACACGCACCAGGTGGATATGCTTCTGAATGAGTAAAAGGACACAAAAGGGGCTAGAATGGGAAGTGGTGATATAAGCAGTAGCTATGCACCATTTTATTTATTTATTTTATTATGTATTTATAAGAGGCGATGGTACTGCCTACTGCTGAATAAATACCCTTCAAGAAGCAGGGCCATACTTGGAACTCAAACCAGGCCTGACCATTACGTCAGACTGGCCCCGGGAAGGTGAGGGGGTGATTAGGGATGCTGGTGTGAAACACCACTGCTGTTTTTGTTATAGGAGGCCGATATTGCAGCACTACTGCAAAACCACCCCCAGTAACAAAAAAGCCCCCACCAGTCCAAAACCACCCCCACCCTTCCGGCCCATCTGTAAAACACCTGGTGCCCGCTACGGCCAATCCGGCCCTGTCAAGAAGGAGGAAGGAAGTGGGAGAGCAATAAAGGCTGACAACATGAGCAGAAACTACTCACAAACTTTGAAAGACCCAGATTCCACTTACTCCTGCTAGGTCAAAGGAAACCACAAATTGGAAAGCTCCTAAAGGCTCTCAAAGGCAGGCAAGCCCTATTCGGGTCATGGCTTAGACCCCAGCTGCACTGACACCCTAAAAAGAAATGGTTAAAGACAATTGCCTGTTGGAGTGCTCTCATGACAACACAAGATCGAATCAGTCTGCTTTGTGTTACTCTGCTGTCCTCATCCTCACTCTTGTATACAAGCCCAACACTTTTCGTAGATCCCAGAGATCATTCTAGTTTACGTAAAGAGACATCCTCCAGACATTGTAAAATTCCCTCCCAGAACAACTTCACTTTCATTATTAGTAGTGCATGACATTTCGAGGTAAAAAAGCTGTGCTGAATCGTAGGCTATTGGTCCTGTCCTGCTGACCCTACCTCTTAGAAAGACTTGACCTACAATCTGCCTTTATCAACACTAGATGATGAAAGTATGCTGAACCCTGCCAGCCACGAATAAACAACCCCCCCCCTGGCCCCTACCACGTTAAGGCTGTTCACAATGTCTCCAAAGTCCTAATCTGCAGCAAGTGCACACCCCATCAAGCATCACAGTAATCAGAGCCCTCAGCAGCAAGAGGCCACAGAAGTAGCACATGTGGCACTTCATAATATCACTTAACTCAATCATAAAAACTTTATTTCGGCAATCAATTGCCATAAAAGCATCAATAAAAACAAGCAATAAGATACATAATGAATACATAATATATACACAGTTTGAAAAGGTAGTATAAAAATTAGATACAATGCTGACCAGTAATCCAATTGATAAAATTAATGTAGCACCTCACACAACCCGAAATGTGACCAAAGGAATGCAATATTATGTTCACTCATACAGTTCCTGCAATATCGTTCTGCTAGGCCATTCTTTTGAGAATGGCCCTTCGGGTGTGCCACATATTGAATAAGAACCGTGAGATAGAGTAAACAATAGGCATTTGTGTATTTGATTTAAATATCCTGTACACTTCAGAGCAGCGTCTTGACCCCAAGTTTCTGCAAAGTTGGATTAGCCAGCGTGTTCTGGCCTTTCCATAACCCTTGCAGAAAAATAGCACGTGCAGTTCCGTTTCATCGGTATAGTTACAGGCCGGGCAACCCCCGTTTGAAGCCCCCTCCCACTTGCGAGTAAAGGCGCGTAATGGGAGGCCTCCGTGTCTAAACTGGACATAAAGTTTTTAGCGAGAAGTGGCTGGATATCATCCAGCACCAGTTCTAAACTATACCTATTTTTTACTGCTAAAAATTCCACCGTCAAACGACCAGCGGTATTTCTTCTTTCAAGCTCATTGAGCTTTTGCTCTCTGAAGCTCTCTATCAGGGTCTTTCTTGCTGTTGTTTGGGACGTATATTCCGCATTGTGCCATAGATTGCCCCTACCCAAGCCCTCACAAATGTTCTTAATATTGGACAACCAAGGTATCCTCCCTGAACCTCGCATACCCATTATATCAGTTAATTCCTCCCTGTAGGCGGATAACTCCGGGGTACTCCAAAGGCGACGCCAATAGAGGAGGGGCCTAAGGGCCACCTCTTCCACAATGGGTCTAACCCCTAGGTCTAAACGGAGTGGTGTTAATGGAGTACTGATGGGTAAGCCCAAAAGCTGTCTGATAAAAGAATTCTCTGTTCGCATTAACATGCCCAATGCACAATGACCCCAGAGTTCTGCTCCATAGAGGGCAGCAGACCTAGCCTGAGCCTTGTAAATTTCCATCACTGGGCTTAGTGTTTTTCGGGACAACTCCTATATAATTTTAAAATACCCCCCACTTTTTGGGTAAGTTTCAGCCCTGCTTTATTTATTTGTGCACCCCAATCCATTTTCTCAGTCAACGTCAGTCCCAAATAATCAAAGATGGTTACTCTTTCAAGGGGTCTGCCGTCCAAGCAAGGGTTGGGGCGAGTGGTGTTACCTACATGAAAGGCCATGTACTTCGTTTTTTGCAGGTTAATTTCCAGGCCCCGCTGTTTGCAGAAGTCGCTAAAGTTGTCAAGAGTCCTCTGAATTCCCATCGGTGATTTTGCGAGGAGAAGCGTATCATCTGCAAACATCAGGGCCGGGATCTTGCGCTGCGCAAACCTGGGGGCGTCGATGTTCTTTCCGGCACTCAGAAAGTCAATTAGGCCATTAATGTAGAGGGAGAAAAGTGTGGGAGCCAGGACACAGCCCTGGCGAACCCCCTCTCCACGGGCAAAGGGGCTGAAAGTTAACCGCACTTTCCATATCTAATACAAGCGTAATTACCCTCATGGAGACGTTTTAACTGCACGCACAGGTATTCTGGCACTCCCATATCTCTTAAGATTGCCCATAATTTCTCCCTTGGAACCAAATCAAAGGCAGATTTTAAATCTACGAATATAAGATAAAGGCTACCCCCTTGATGGTAACAAATTTCCAATATATCGCCTGCAGTCTAAATAATTGGTCGATCGTAGATGTCCTAGCTCTAAACCCGGCTTGGAGGGGGTTAAGATATTGTGATCCTCTATCCAGGATTGTAAACGCCCCAATAAAACTCGGGCGAAGATTTTCTGACCAACGTCTATAAGACTGATCGGGCGATAGTTAGCAGGCTGGAGCGGGGAGCCCTTTTTATAGATCGGTATGATTTCGGCTCCCGCCCAAGTAGTGGGAATTGCCATGCCTTGTAATATGGCATTAAACAAAGTAGCCAAATAAGGAGCCCAGATGGTTGGTTCAGATCGGTAAAGATCGCCAGGGATCCTATCCAAACCAGCCGCTTTTGCAGGTAGGATTTTCCCTAGGGCGTCGGTGGCTTCTCTTACCGTAATTGGGGGAACATCATCCTGGTTTAGACCCGGGTGCGGCAGAGCTCGTGCCATACTATCATCCCCTTCCTTGTCCCTTCTATACAGGATTTCAAAATGAGCCCTCCAAACACCTTCATCTAAGTTGGGTTCAATGGCCGATCTACCAGCCTGGGAGTCAGTATTTACGATGTTCCAGAAGGACCTCAGATCGTGTGAAATCAATGCATTTCTGAGATCTTCCCATTTTTGAGCAACCCAGTGCTGTTTTGCTTTAATTATGGCGCATTTATATACTGCTCTGGATTCTTTAGTTTTTATTTTATCGCTACTTTTAATGGCTAAGATTAAGTCAGTTTTAGCAGCTCGGCAGTTGGCGTTGAACCATTTATACTTGGACTTTTTGGGCACTCTCTGTATTTTATTTTGGTAAAAAAAAGTGGCCATGATGTCAACCAGATCTTGATGATTTTGTGAGATCTTTGAAAGTGTATTGGGGGCTTCAGTACTCTCAATTAGTTGGGACATGGTTAGGAGGTGAGGGACTATTTGATGGTAGAGATTGGCTAATTTGTCTTGCGATTTGGAGATTTCGGCCCAACGTATTCTTCTCCCTCCATTGGTCAGGATCATACTTTGGGCTGATAATGAGGGTTTAACCTGTGCCTTCGTATTACCTGGGGTAACTATTTGTAAGATAAGGGCATCATGGTCACTATCGTGTCGCGGGCAGATTTTAAAGTCTAACACCTTATGCCAGGACTGCAAGTCTAGCATAATATAATCAATTGTTGAGGTGTGGCCCGTTCTATTAAAGGTGTGATTCCCCGGATTATCCGATGTAGTACGTCCATTGCATGCTCTTAAAGAAAATTTTAATGTTAGACATTGTATTTGGAGTGCTAACGGGGTCCAGACCCTTACTGGTGAAATATTAGGTTCAGGAATACACCAGTATAGGTCCTCCTCATCTAGTTGACCTGTTACCAAACCGTCCAGGGGCTCAAATTGGCAGTTAAAATCGCCGCCAATAATTACTCTGCTATTTATTGGGATCGTTGAGAGAAAGGTATTAAGTTGGTCTAGAGTACTAGACTCTTGGCCCCTATACGTCGGGCGTAAATATAAATTTATAAGCAAAATGCTTTGTTTTGTCTGAAAAGTTAAAAGAACACATAGAATATCCCGAGAGGAACTTTCAATAAATTTTGCCTCACAGCCTAGATGAACTCCAATCCAAGTAGACACTCCTCCTGATGGTCTACCTCTCCCCATATGGATCGCTGGAATACTAAAGACCACATACCCCTGCCTACTCAATTCATCCCTAGACCATGTTTCTTGGAACATACAGATTTCGTGATGTTCAATGAAGAGTTCCCATTCAGGGTTCTTCCATTTAGATGTTAATCCTGCTATGTTCCAAGACAATATTTTCACACTTGGGATGTGCACTGAGGTGGGGTATAAAGGAGGGTCGATGGTTGTACTATCTAAAGTGAACTCTTTGTGATGAAGTGAGCTTGGGTTGGCATTTGAATTGGACATTTTTCTGGCTAATGGGGAAAGTTTTCCATCCTTGTTTATTGAATTACTTGGAAGCAAAACAGCAAGGGGTCTATTTGAATTCGGTATGTCCTCAAAATCAAAATTCGGTTTGTCCTCTACTAAACTGCTTTTCCCCGCCTCTAAAGGTTGAACTATGGTCTTAACTAGTGTTGAATAGTCACTTCTTTGAGCGGTCCCTCTTGTCTGTGTGGTATGCATGCAGGATTGATCTCTATCTTGTGTGGGGACTACCACTTTCATTAGTCAGTCTACAGCCTCAAGAGGACTAAACCTGTTAGTCACTGGGATATTAAAAAATAGTGGAGTTGTTTGGGCCTGCAAGGGTGTGAAAAGTAGGGAATTCTGGTTAATTGCCCACTTCGGATAACGTGCTCCTCTGTACTCTTGTGGATGCTGACCAATAGGGTAGAAGTAACCTAGGGGCAATAGATTAGTAGATCTTCCTGGCCTGACTGGATAATGATGTTCTAAGAGATGATTTACAACCCCCTGTTCCTAAAATTAATAACAATACAGTCACCAACGATATCTTTGGGCCTCCAACCAACCCACCCTACCCTACGAATCATAATGATTTCCTCACTGTCTCTAAAGGAAAACTGTTTGTTATTAGTTAACCAATGAATGCATTTATTCTTCAGATCAAAATAGGATTCCCTAGTGCCTTTCTTTAAGTCAGGGACTCCAGCTAAAACAACTACGTAGGGGATTGATGCTGGGGATAGATTGATGCAAGGGAGGGCTGTCCCCACCTCATGGGGTCCCTCCTGTGGCCTGCTCTTATGCCTGATTCTTACGCCAATGGAGGGACTATCAGAAGTTCCAGCAGCCCCCCCAGCATTGTCCTTTTCTTTCTGTCCTCCCTGCTTAAGCTCCTGCCCATAAATAATCTTTCCTTTCTCCGCCCCCTTAGGACTACTATGTTTCTCTCCCTCCTTCTCTTGGTTAACTTGTGGTGTTTTGTTAGGAGGGAACATGTTAGCATTTACATGCTGGGGGCCAGGTCTTGTATGGGACAATGTGTTGACCGGCTCCTTTTCTTTCAAGATCGCCTCAGACCTATCCACCCACCGTTCTACCAATTTTGCGAGGTTGTCAACCCGATACCATATATTTTTTAGTTCGTCCCTCAGTATGGTCCTTATTTGGACCTTCATGTCAACAACCACGTCCATGACCCAAGATGGATGTTCTGGGCCACCATTAGATAGAGTGCTGTGAACATTAGGCCTTGCGGCGATAGGAGTCTCAGAGGCTGGAACTTTTCGTTTTGACCCTCTTGAAGCAATGGCTTTAGTTTTCACTTTTTTTGGGTGGGCCCCCCTGGGTGTACAACATCCACCCTGCTTTCAGCGGCGGGGCCTGCATCACATGTAGCAAGTTCCTGATCCGTAATGTAAGGAGAATCAGTTAAGTCAAGTGGGCTAAGGGGTGCCACAAGATTAGGTGTGAGGGATAATCGTCTCTCTGTTAGCTCGATCTCGTTGGCCACTACGCCAATAGCTCTCTGCAGCACCCGGTCTATTGATGTCTGTTGGATAGAAGAGGCCGGCTCTACTGGGACTACATTTGGCTTTCCTGCCCCTGCTCGCCTCCCCATATTTGCAGTAGGGATTAATTTAAAATTCAAATATAGATGAACAGGAGGCCTTGTGTCACTGACCTTGGTGAGTATTTGAGGGGGTCCACGTCCAGAGCCTGTCCTGTTCCCCCTCCGAAATTAAGGGGGTGGCCCAGCCCAGCCTCTTCCGGCCTCTGACGGGCACGGACGGGCCCGCCCTTGGCCCGGGCTTCGCCCGCGTGCGTCCCGCGCTGCGGGAGGGCTTCCCCGCTATTATCGCGCCCCCAGGCGCCGCGATGACGTCCCCAGCAAGCGTCAGGCAGTGCCTGCTGGGAGTTGTGGTTTGGCCGTAGGCGCCGTTTCCCTCACGGCAAGTTCCTAATGAAATGCCCCTGAGCCGTTCCCCTCACGGCTGGACAATCGGCGGCAACGAAGCGGAGAAGGAATGCAGGAGCCGTTCCCCTCACGGCACTGGCGTCCACAGGTGAGCGCGTCCCGCGCTGCGGGAGGGCTTCCCCGCTATTATCGCGCCTCCAGGCGCCGCGATGACGTCCCCAGCAAGCTTCAGGCAGTGCCTGCTGGGAGTTGTGGTTTGGCCGTAGGCGCCGTTTCCCTCACGGCAAGTTCCTAATGAAATGCCCCCGAGCCGTTCACCTCACGGCTGGACAATCGGCGGCAACGAAGCGGAGAAGGAATGCAGGAGCCGTTCCCCTCACGGCACTGGCGTCCACAGGTGAGCGCGTCCTACATTGATAGCAATCTATTACATGTAGGGTGTGTGGTTGGAAGGGTTTTGTTTTTGTTTTGAGCCAATGTGAGAAATATTTTCATGTTGTGTGTGACGACCACCGAGGTCCTGAGTAAGAGTATGTGAGAGATAGACACGCAAATTAAATATATAATAAGGACTATCCAGCTTAGCCATAGGGCTGGTGTGATGGAGTGAAGACCAAGTAAGCCATATAGCAACACGCACCAGGTGGATATGCTTCTGAATGAGTAAAAGGACACAAAAGGGGCTAGAATGGGAAGTGGTGATATAAGCAGTAGCTATGCACCATTTTATTTATTTATTTTATTATGTATTTATAAGAGGCGATGGTACTGCCTACTGCTGAATAAATACCCTTCAAGAAGCAGGGCCATACTTGGAACTCAAACCAGGCCTGACCATTACGTCAGACTGGCCCCGGGAAGGTGAGGGGGGTGATTAGGGATGCTGGTGTGAAACACCACTGCTGTTTTTGTTATAGGAGGCCGATATTGCAGCACTACTGCAAAACCACCCCCCAGTAACAAAAAAGCCCCCACCAGTCCAAAACCACCCCCCACCCTTCCGGCCCATCTGTAAAACACCTGGTGCCCGCTACGGCCAATCCGGCCCTGTCAAGAAGGAGGAAGGAAGTGGGAGAGCAATAAAGGCTGACAACATGAGCAGAAACTACTCACAAACTTTGAAAGACCCAGATTCCACTTACTCCTGCTAGGTCAAAGGAAACCACAAATTGGAAAGCTCCTAAAGGCTCTCAAAGGCATGCAAGCCCTATTCGGGTCATGGCTTAGACCCCAGCTGCACTGACACCCTAAAAAGAAATGGTTAAAGACAATTGCCTGTTGGAGTGCTCTCATGACAACACAAGATCGAATCAGTCTGCTTTGTGTTACTCTGCTGTCCTCATCCTCACTCTTGTATACAAGCCCAACACTTTTCGTAGATCCCAGAGATCATTCTAGTTTACGTAAAGAGACATCCTCCAGACATTGTAAAATTCCCTCCCAGAACAACTTCACTTTCATTATTAGTAGTGCATGACATTTCGAGGTAAAAAAGCTGTGCTGAATCGTAGGCTATTGGTCCTGTCCTGCTGACCCTACCCCTTAGAAAGACTTGACCTACAATCTGCCTTTATCAACACTAGATGATGAAAGTATGCTGAACCCTGCCAGCTACGAATAAACAACCCCCCCCTGGCCCCTACCACGTTAAGGCTGTTCACAATGTCTCGGGCTAGCCTTGCTGAATCCTGGGCAATTGGTTCCGTCCTTCTGGCCTTTCCAAAGTCCTAATCTGCAGCAAGTGCACACCCCATCAAGCATCACAGTAATCAGAGCCCTCAGCAGCAAGAGGCCACAGAAGTAGCACATGTGGCACTTCATAATAGCACTTAACAATAAAACTGACAGTCTGTTCTGCTACATTTAGGCCTTCCGTGCACCTTCCTTTATTAACTCACATTGGCACACAAAATAATCAGTGTGAAGATACATTGGCTAAAAGAACAGAGAGACATCTGCCCGTAGTCAATGCACACAGAAGATAGACAAACGGCACTTAAGCGTCCTGATCGCTTATAATTTAAAGTGGTGCAACTTCACAACCAAGGACACACGTTTGCTAGATAATAACAGAAAGTTATAAATGTACTGTGCAAGATTAAGTAGCATAAAAGAACTGATCCGCCCTGAGAGTGCTTTCTATTCTTCACACATCATTAATCAGAGTAAAAACGAGATTCTTGTCTGGAATGCCTAACTATAAATAGTAGATGAAGTGCGGACACGGCACACTGTAATGTGCTGGTCACGGGGGCCCTGGAAGCCCTCACGAGAGTAGAGTAAAGATAAGATCTGACATGTATGTAAGTCATTGAGAAAGAGCAGCAAGAAGTAGGTGTGAGATGTACCAAACAGAGGCTTGATGAGCATCCAGGACTGAATTTTCACAGGGTGGTGAATGAGCCAGAGATTGTATCTGCCTTTAATGGAACACACACACACACACACACGCACGCATGCACGCACGCACGCGCACACACACATACTCACACGCACGCACGCACACACGCGCACACACACACACACTCTCTCTCTCTCTCTCTTCCTATTTCTACATTCGTGGGTTAGGTTAAAGGTACTAAATACCCATGACCTACAAAAGCTGCAAACTTAAATGGGTAAATTATGCTACACCCTCCTCCCAAGTTCTCCAACTTCTTAATACCAACAGCAGACTGAAGTTGGCATTATAGCAAAATCCAGTCTGAAGCCTCACAGCGGGCTTAGATCATAGTTCTCCCTAGTGCCTCGTGCACGTATGTTCCACAAACTCAAGCCTACATCAACAACTTTGTCTTTTCTCTTTACATTATTTTCCCTTTTCACCACGTTTATTTTTCTTTTGAAGACCCTTTTCACAAACCGGAAAAGGCACTTAGAATTATACGTTTTTCTTACATATTTGCTTGGAATGTGTTCCCTTGGAGTGTGCATGTCATCATATCAACCATCATATCAACGGCATACAAGGGGTTGGGAAAAGGACTTAGCAATCAGGAACCTTTCTCTGAAACTCCCTTGGAACCTTCACAGACTTGAGAAAACGTATTTCGATTCCGAAAACCCACATGTTCCCAATGATTTACGGCTCACTAGAGGTGTTGCTAGGAATTCCCATGGCCTTCACAGCTCCTGACCAAGAGCATGCATATGGATGACACACCTAAAACCACGCCCCCAACCACGTCCTCCCCCTGCCCCGCAGCTGGTGCAGCAGTCTATCAACACCAGAACGCATGCAGAGATATCGCCGTGGAATGGAAGTGTTTAGGAAGATAGGGAAGGTGCTTTTCTCAACAAGTACAGAATTTGGAAGCATGAAGGAGAAATATGCGTCAAACAGCGTTTTAACATTTACCAACAGCACCAGTGAGGTATTCATTTTTGAGAGACCACACGGAGCCCTGGCAGCAGTGCTTGTTTTCCCCACCGAGCAGTGATTCGATCTAAATCCATTTCCATTTCAGTTTAAGAATTTTGTTTCTCATTCATTATTGGATAGTCATCCGATTTTCCTCCATTTTTTTAAAACAAGGCTTGGGCGTTTTAATCCATGGGTCTGATCAATGGTGTGCCAAGTGCATGGGATAGGGGAGCACAATTAAACAATCGAATCACCTGAGCCAGTTGTTCACTATATATGTTGAAGGAATTGGGGATGCTAGCACAACCCTGACAGTCACTGACCTGAGGGGGGCACTGTGTTTAGCATAACTTGAGATTAAAAAGCACCTGCTGCAGTGTTCCTTGTGTGTCCAGCTTTCAGGCAGCAATAAAAATGTCAAGATAACTTGTGATTAATGTTCCTGCTAGAGAGAGAGATGCAGTTTTGTCTAGAGCAGTTTCAACTCACTTTAAAGTAGCGTAGAGGGTTAATATGCCTGCTGCAAAGAACAGATCTGTATTATATGTGGATATCTGAGTGGATTAGTAAAGCCAGACTTTACCAGCACTTTAAAACAAATGAAATATATGTGAGAGAGGGGCTATGGCGAGATGAGGGGCATTTTTGCCGGGTGGTAGTGAGGGAATACAAGGAGGAAGTCATTGGGGGGGGAGGGCGCCAAAAAACATTGTCGCACCGGGCGCCACCGGCGCTAAAGCCGACCCTGATTGTATCCATTGGAATTAATCTACCAGGAATGAGGTAAACCAGATGGGCAGCGTTCCTGTGATCCCCGCCTCATTCAGAGTATGTCATGGTGGGCAATATGACCTGGAGGATTGATTACACCAGCCTTGTCAGCTCGTCATCCGCAATGCTTCTTCGCTCATCTAGTGCTCTTTCAAAAGAAGTTTCAGTCCTTCTGCTCTGGCAGAAACCTAACTACCAGGGATGAAGCAAGTGAATTTCTTCTAAGTATGGCGAGAGTTGCTTCGCAACACCTTTCTGAGTAAGGTGATCAGGTTGCTTATTATCTGTTAGTTAGTTACCCCTATAGAGAGTAAGAGATTAAGAATGTATTTGAAACGTCGAGTAATAGTTGGCACTAGTGCATGGAAAACTGGAACTGGCCATGTATTATCCGGCAACCCCGATTTACCTCTCCGTTGCTTCTGCTACCTTTGTCAGCGATGTGGTCAAAAAAATGAAACAACAAATGGGTGCACAAAGTGCATTATTGGGGCCAATGAGGTCGCTGAAGTATGGAAATATTTTATACACCGATACAGCTTTTAAATCCTTGTAATAAAGAATATCATTAATTCATCACAAAATTATTGAGAGAATTTTGCTGTATTGTTCGTGCAGGTGGCTTTCAGGAAGGTTATCGGTACTTGGAAGAGTTCTCTGCTCAGGAGCAAGAGAGTTAATGATAATCTGCTTTTGTCTGGAAAAGAAAACATATATAAGTATGCAACTGTTTTATGTATTAAGAAGGATCCTCAGTAAATTACGAATTTCTCTCTTTTCCCTACGTCTATCTTTCTCTTTATCTCTTCATTCAAATCAATGCAAATAAATTGTACTTCATTTTCAATTTATTTAAACATTTTGCCGAAGCTTTGTAAATTCGTAATCACCACAGTAAAGATTCACATAAAGGTCCTTTGACATTTGAGTTTGTTACAGGCCACCTATTCTATCATTATTAGTTCTTAGTTCCAGTTCTTCTGTCCATATTTCAGCTTTGTGAAGTAGGTGAACTAGTGGTTGAATTTCAGACAACATTAGTTTGTTGTGG
Organism: Calotriton arnoldi; assembly: GCA_963921515.1. Taxonomy (NCBI): domain Eukaryota; kingdom Metazoa; phylum Chordata; class Amphibia; order Caudata; family Salamandridae; genus Calotriton; species Calotriton arnoldi. The sequence goes on from CAWUFW010004821.1 coordinate 610,968, forward strand.
GAAGCTTTTGTGTGTTTTAACTAGCGTGCTTTAAAATTAGTTGTTCTGCATTTCAATTCAATAGTGTGCATTTACATAGAGCTATTGCAGTTGAAACAAAATTATTACGATGTGTTTAAGTGTGTTTTTTTGGATTAGACTAAAACTAAATGGATGCTGTATCATGATGTTCATTCTGTGTTTATATTTTTTCGCTCGACAACACATGCAGCAAGATTGTGCGCTGTTTATTTGTCTGACATTTTTTTGAAGAAATCGCTAGATAAAGCCTTTTGTTAGATAAACAGGCTCTTTGTGCTTACACTCTGTATTGCATTCATTCACAATGCTTTCTGTTGTTTATGTAACTAGTTTGTTCTGACACCTACGGACGATGTTAGGTCAAAAGGGGCGAATCAATATTCATGTAGTGGGTTAGTGTTAAGATGGTGGGGATATGTGATGATTCAAAAACATGAATTGTGATTTGTTAAAACAATGTTCACACCATGTTGACCATGCGGTGTTTCTGATCTGCTAGGGTGAAAATGGCCATATAAACCCCTGAATTTGGGGACAAGTGCCACCGAGGTACTGATTCCATTTTTATCATTTGTGGAATTGGTTTCATTGTTCTTTAGTTCCTTTCTCTTTCTTACTAGGATTAAGTAGGCAAGATTTTTTTTATTTGTTTGAGAATGTGTGGTGGCGAATGGTGTTGTGTTGATTTGGATTCGCTAAAGAGTCATTCTGCAATTGGCTGACTGATGCTGAGACGTGCAGGAATTGGTGAGATGTCATCATGAGTCATGTTGTCTCTGAATAGTTGCCATTGTAGGTTGTGCTGTTATTGGTTGACCTTTGCCATAGCCTCGTTGGGATTGGTTGGTTGTTCGTTTGTTTATTTTTGGGAGTTTTTGGATTGTTTTGAGTGAGAATAATGGATGCGGTATTGAAAAAGCCCAAAGCTTTCTAGCATTGCCATTATGGATTGAGAGGTTCTCCTGCATTCAAAATGATGACGGCTGTCAGGATGTATATATGTGGGTGTATTTAAAAGATTGGAATGAGTTCACTTCTAGAGACAAGGACATGCAATTTCCCTTAGCGGGTACTTTAATGCTAGAAAGCTTGATTTCTTAAGACATTCAATTTGTAAAAGAAAGCCGCAACGTAGACCTACACAGTTTGAAGCATTAAATGAAAGGGATTGAGTGTCCATAGAAAAGCAGAGATAGAAAATGAAGAAGAACTTTAGAAATTCAGTGAGCCAGTGGTTAGAAATCAAGTGGGGCATACAGAAAAGCGAGGCGAGAAGATACAGTGCAATCTGTAAGGGTATTTCCTGAGATAGTTAATGAAGCAGACAAAAAGAAAATTGGTAATTCTTAGCTTGAAAATCGAAAAACAAAGGAACAAATGTATTCAGATGTGGAGGATAATTTCATAAATGACCTGCTAAATTCTAGACCTCCTCCTTACAAACATGGTGTACAGATACAGGGACAGAGGCTGCCAGTACCTGATCTGGGTGTGGGCAAACCAGCCATGAGTACACAAGAAATACGTGTGCTTGATACTGCATGTGCAAGTGCTCCTCCTGAACAGGCGCCCCCCGCGACTAGAGGAGGGGCTCCCTTAGTTGCGCCGCGGGGCTGAGCCTCCTCCGTGGATCAGAGAAGGAGGTGGGGCTGGCTGGATAATGAAGGGCTGGCGGTGTGGAAAACGAAACTTAACAGAAACGAAACTTAGCAGAGGTATTTAAGGCTGTGCTCCAGGGGTTTCGTTCTCTTTGTCCCCTCGGACCACAGCCTGGTTACAGGAGCGTCGTCGACCACCCGGCAGAAGGCCAAGGCGTCATGAAGGCGGAGCGCTGACAGTTTACAAAAAGGGGGATGCACAACAATGGAGGTGCAGCCATTCGATGGACCCCTGGAAGGGGTATATTCCACGAGTGCAGTGGGTAGGAGGGGAGGACAGACTGGCCTGCCGGTAGTCCTGGACTCTACTGCCCTAACCCACCACGTACGGACTGAGTAGAATCTTGGGGAGGATGCCTGTGTTCAGGTGGGGCCGGTGCGGTATGCGGTGCCCTGGATGTCAAGTAATGTAACTGTTGGCTCTAGCGCGTTGGGCCTGCCGGCGCAATGTGCGCAGCCGAGTTGGGGATTGTGGGGAGAATGCCTGTGTTCAGGTACCCCGGTGGGCCGGTGCGGTATGCGGTGCCCTGGATGTCAAGTAATGTAACTGTTGGCTGTAGCGCGTTGGTGCCTGCCGGCGCAATGTGCGCAGCCGAGTGGGAGATTGGCGGCCTAGACGGCCAAGTTCAAATGTACGGCCAAGTTCTTGTGTACGGCCGAATTAAAAGTTAAAGTGTAAGTTCAAAATGTACGGCCAATTTGTTCTAGTGTACGGCCGAGATAAATGTTAAAGTGTAATGCCGTACCTAATTTCCTTACTGCCGTTGACATGTTGATGCAGATAAAGTGTGATGCTGTGAATAGTTCTTATATATCCAAGAAGGATACTTTTATTTGGTAATGGACTATGATGATTCACTTGGATTGATGTGAATAAAAGGCTACGCCGTAGACAACATGTCCTGATTCCGAGAGTTTTTGGGTGTAGCGGGCGGTAAGGGGAAGGAATTTGGGGAGGAGGGAATGTCCCGTTGTGCGCATACTATGAGAGTGCATGCTAGATTTGCCTGGTCCTAGTGGGATTGCAACTGCTGTGGATAAAGTGGTCTCTATTATTGAAGCTGTAGCTACTACACAACTATGGGCCCGATTCTGATGCGGGTTGGAAAAGCTTCCCGACCGAGGGCCCAATTCTGATGCGGTTAGGAACAAATGTTCCCATTGAAGTCAATGGGAGTTCAACCAAATCGTATCTGGAAGCATCCGGATGCATCCTACTCCGCCGGTCGGACTTTCCCGATCCGAGTGGGTCGGACACCATTTCCCAACTGATTCGGTCGGGAAGCTTTTCCAACCCGCATCAGAATCGGCCCCCGAGAAGACGAATTTGGAGTTGATTTATATAAAATAAAGAGCTTGTATAAAAACAAAAAAATGGAATTGAGTGAGGCAGAAATGGAAAATATGGGTCTAATGACTTTGTGAGCTCAAATCAAAGACTTAGCAGACTGCATAAAAGACTGGCGTGATTTGAGAAAATACAGGGATAAGTAGAAGAAGAAAGCTAGCTCTAAAAAGAAAAAGTTTGATTCAGAAAAGAAAGCAAATCTGTTCATGAATGAGCCTGAAACAGAGTTGGTTTTGGCAGAGTTTCCTTTGCGAGAAATGCATGGAGTGAATTATGTGCAAGTTTCTTAGTTGAGGGGTGATCTCCACGTTTTTATGACATGTTTACCAAAATAGAGACAGGAACCAGACAATTGGCATACAAAGGTTAACAGGTTAGTGACTATTTCAGAAGTGCTTTGGGTTGATTTGACTATGTTGTTTGAGACTGTTGTTCCTAAAACTTTGTGGACACAATGCAAAGCAACTGTTGGATGGCTGACACAGAAACTGGCATGAGTTCAGCCTAATAATTCCCCAGCTGCTCTGGCCATGAAGAAATACCAACCAGTGATAGAATATTTGAAGAGGAAGGTGCCAGAAAAAGGGCTGAATTGGGCAAAAATAATGAGCCACACAAGAGCCAAAGAAGCAGGGCCGTTTCTAGGTGATTTGCCGCCCTAGGCGAGAATTGAAAAATGCCGCCCCCTCCCTTTTACTACTCTCACTTACCCCCACCTCCATTGCGCAGCATCACAGTTCCCATACTTTTTTAATGCACTTGGACAACTGCAGAGAAGTCATTCAGCACACCCACCCATTAACAGAAAAACACCACACAGAACTTCCAAGGCTGCACTCATGTTACTTTAACACTAGCAAAAGACATACAGTTTCAAACAATGGTTTGTCAAGTTCAGGGGCATTCCAACACCCGCAGGAAACAGCGCCAAGTTACGGAATGTGCTGGAACACAATAAAATGGTTGAGGCAAAAAACATAACACACATCGTTACATCCCCACTGTGACCTTTCCCCTCTTCGTCCTGCCCCCATTCTTTTCGCCTTCCCTCCCCATCCCTCTTCATCTGCTGTCAAAGAAAACTCCACATCAGGTTGAGGTTGAGCATGTGAAGAGTCCATTTAAAAAAATAATAGTCAATAAATCACAGAGAAGACTGACAGGGGCTCCCAGTGCAAGCAGGGAAAATGGGCCCCTGACCACTGATTGGATAGAAAAATAGAGCAATAATCAGAGTACAGACCCCCCCCCCCCCTCGGACTACTGGGCCCAGATGCCAGCGCACGTGCTGCACCATTGTTAGCTCTCGCTCCACCCCTCTTCACGGGACATGCGCAAGACAGGGATTTCCACAGATGTTTGGCACAATGGGATCTCGGAGTTGAAGAGAAGGAAGGGACTGTCTGCCAAGTCTGGGCCAAATCAGTTGGGGCGGTGCTGTTCTTCCCTGTCCTTTCTCTTCATCTAACCCACCTCCCCTCCCAGTCACTAACCTCTGCGTCTCGCGCACTGGGCCGCTGCTGAATATTTGATGAGTAATCCGATCTTGTAGCCCCCTACCAGTCATTTAATCCAGTATTCTCCCGCCCTTGCAGCAGCATCCTCTCTCCCCTGCCTACCGGCCCCTCATTAAATATTCAAGAGCCCGACATTCCCCACAGGATGCGGCCGGGGCAGCGCACCTGATGAGGGGATAACCGAAGCCTGGGAGGTCTCCTCACAGCCTCACTTTTCCTCGGGATACATTGAGATGGAGTATTTACGGATGCATATGGATTTACACTAAACATTTTATGCCTCTCAAATATATAATAACAAATGTGCTAGGAAATGCCAGTTTTCTCTCCAGATTTAGATTACCACTAACTCCACCCATCCATACAGGAGTGCTACTGAAAGGGGTTCTTATGGCACTGGTAGAGTATAATGGGTTACGCTTCTCTGAGCCCCTTTAATGTTTGCCCTACAATGTATGTTTATTTCCGCTGAATGGTCGGCAGGCCCTCGGCTGTTTTACTCATAAGGTTTACTATCCATAATCAGTGCGCATTCCTCGTTCTATGCACTGCGAAAAGCTGAGGTAAAAGCTTAGGGAGCACCGGAAACCACGGCTCAAATTAAGCACTGCTTAGGGGAAGAATCAAAGGGAACAGCAATGGGAAGTGCAACATGTGTCACGTGCAGTGGCACAGCAAGGGTGCCACAGGCCCGAGAGCTAAGGCATTATTTCACACAGAACTCTACGGAATCTACTTCTAGTCTTCGAAAGAGTCAGTTTATAGATCATGAACGGAAACCCAAAACTCAACAGGAGGAGATGGAAAATGATAGCCTCCAAGCCAAGAAGTACCTGTGAGCTCAGCTACTGCAGCAGCGCGGCGCCTCATCAACCTCGTCATCCTTCCAGGCCTGCATTCTTCATGGAGAGCTGCGCCCCGGCCCCCGGAGCTGGACTGGCAGCTCCTCTGACTATAAGAGATTTGGGGGGTGGGGGGGGGGAGTAGTCCCGGGCGGAAGTGCCAGTGGCGTAACAAAACTTAAGGGGGCCCCCCTGCAAAGTACATGCAGGGGGCCCCCCAGGCTCCGGACCCAGTCCGGAGCTCTCAGGCCCCTGGCCTGTGCCAATGCTGAAGGGGGCCCCCGCAGCTCAGGGCCCCCCGCACCGCAGGGGCTGCGAGGGCTTTTGTTACGCCACTGGGTTCACTTGGTTGCTAGGAATCTTAGAATTATCACTTCATAAGACTTCTTCTTCCCAGTCCTAAGATTTGAAGGGTGCTAATCTCCAAGGACTGACTTCTAAAATCTTTAACTAGAAATCTGAAAGATTTTTGCGCCACGCCTCCAGGGGAGGGATAAGACAGAGCTGTAGCATGGCACAGGCTTGTATGGCGCCTGTGGTAGACAGGTAAGATGATGTTTGTCTTATTTAGTTCAGTGAGGTTTGGAGGACTTATTCAAAGAGAATGAATTAAAAAGGAGGCTGCTCTGCTTCCGTCCTCTTTATGATTAAGGCATAAGTCTTGTTAGGTGAGCAGCCAATGGATTCCTGCATGCCACTTCTCCTCTTTGCCCTGGGATGATGCCATGAAACTGTTTATGTACTCCACAATGCACAGCAAGCAGCATGGTTGGGAGAGTTAAAAAAAAAAACGGTATTTTTCCCTGTATGTGTAAAATTTGGAAAATTGTTATGGAGCCTTGCTTGGCTGATCTCGTGGAGTGGATCTCTAGATGCAGAGGGTTGTAACTGATGCTTCTGGGCCAGTTTAGTGCTGTATCCCAGTAGTGTTTGCACACACTTTCCATAGGAGCTTTCTTTATTTAAGAAGAAGCTCAGTTTTACATGGTTAGTAGTTTCACTAAGCATATTTTGTGCTAAAAGTATCTCTTTGTGCGCTATGAAATCGCTCTCCCTTCCAATAGAAAGCGTTTCTCATAACAGAAACATGCGAATCAAGAAAGAAAGCCTGTATCACTCACACAGATGACACAGGCATAACAGGAGAGAGCAATAGCATTGGTCTGTTTTCCCTACATCTCCTGCTACTCTAGTCCTGTTAACAAATAGTTTGAGGCTGATGATTGAAAAGACTGAATGCTGTCACTGATCTGCATTTCCAACCTCAGTTGCATCTGCATGGTCCTGGTCTTATTCCAAATGAACGGCCTTCTCAACCTGGTTATCATCTGGGTGGGAATGATGAAGATTTTGTCTCTTTGATAAATCATGATGAAATCCTTACAGTGGAGCAAAATGGTGTTATATTTTTTAAAAAGTGTTTTCTTTCAAAGACCTAAGATATGATTTTTTGGTTCCTCCCTGAGATCTTCCATTAGTTGCAAAGTCGTTCCAGCTGGGCCGTTTGAGCCCTTAAAAGAGGCCCCTTTTAATATCCTTTCTGCTAAGGTAGTTTTTCTGGAGGCCATCGCTTTGGCAAGGAGAATAGAGCAAATTGGTGCCCTACATTTTTTTCTTCTTTTCTTTCCTGTGGTCCTTGTCCTACGTCTCTCTCCTGCTATCATTCCAAAAGAAATGATTCGTCCTTATCTATATCCTTCCACTTCTTTACCTGGGGAGATTCCTCTGCACTCTCTAGATGTGGACAGAGCTGGATGCATTTAACTTCAGAGAACTTCTGAACTTCGTTCATCAGATCATTTTTTATGACTTTTGATTCAGTAAGAAAATGATATAAACCTTCAGTGGCAACCTTTAGTCATTGAGTATGAAATGCAATTTTAACCTCTTATGAGTTGTCACGTATTCCTTTCTCTCCTTCTATTTTGGGCTGCTCCATAAGGCATATGGCTACTTGTTCGGCAGTGGCCCTGAGAATTTCTGTGTCGAGGGTGCACTGAGCAGCCACTTTACAGACTGCATGTGTTAAATATTGTGGCTATGTTGGTTCCTTCAGTCTTTGAAGCATTGAATACATTAATATATTTTTTTATTTTCCAGGGTAAATGTATGGGTGCAGCATCAATTTTTTTTTTTGTTTGTTCAACCATGCCTCTTTTGTTTGTTATATCCTCAAATCCTATAACTGAGAGAAAGAAGTGTAACAAAGCAGTAATGCCCTGATTACGTACTGGCACTTTTCATTATCCTGAGTATACTTTTCCTTGCCCCAGTCCTACTCCCTCCCTCCCTCTCTTGAAGTTGTGGGAGGCATAGATGTATTTTGTTATGCTTACAATTTCAGGAAGTGTTTAGGGTAGAGCTCTGTCTAGTACCTCCCTTGGAGGAGGGTCAGATGCCAGTCCTTCCTCAACTCTTAGGACTGGGAAAAGGAAGAGTATATAATGAAAGTAACTGGTAAGTAATAAAGGAGTTCTGTTAAACTCAGCACTGGAAGCTTCTAAGCTTTCCTCTCACCACTGCCCAGCAACAGCATACAAGGGAATATACATGAAATCGTCCAAAGCCTTCCCTTCCTCTCTGCAGAAGCCTAATCAATGCCTTATTAATGAGCAAAATAGACAACTGTAAAAGCTCCTTTCCAACCTTCCATGATATGCTCTTGCCTTACTGGACAAGGACCTCAGCTTTGCCAATCAAACCCTCTTTGACCACCCCAAACAATGTTTCGCCTCCTCTTTCATACACAACATCTGCAAACAACTACTGATGCAAGTGTGGCCTATTTACCTGATCACACGCTCTCGCTCTATACCCGCATGCAAGATACACTTTGCTGCCCGCCACATACTATCCACTCCCAAGCTGCGTGGCACCACATCCAGGTTTGAATCTGTCAGCCTCTTTGCTCGGCTGCGTTTGTACACACTCTAGCGTGTTCTAAGTAGCCACCTCCCTCCCCTCTTTAAAACTGCACTCATAGTGCACCTCACTTTAATCAAATGAATGGAATGCTGCTTATAGAGTGCGACCGCTACACAAAGGGAGCCCCGGCACAGAACAAGGAAAAAAGAAAGAAATTGTAAAAGTGTGCTACACAAAAGAAGGGAAGGGAAGGGGAAAGGAAAGGAAGATAGATGTGATAGGAAGAAATAGAGAAGAAGGAAGAAAGAAACAGGGGGATGAAGACAAAGAAACACAAGCAAAAGAAATAAGAGTATGAAACAACAAAAAAGAATGAAATAAACAGAAAAATAAAGAAACAGAAGGAGGGGGAAAGGAAGAAAAAAGAAAGGAGAGGTGAAGAGGGAGGGAAAAGTGGAAAGGCAGGAAGATGGAAGTGTGAGAAATAGAGAGAACGCTGATGTCGTACAAGTTCTTGAGACACCCTCTCCTCCGCACCTTTCAGGTAAGCTATGTCGGAGGAATGAGGAAGCGAGCGGCGTGCTGCACTTGAAACATGCAGGGTAACAGGAGGTAACAGTGTGAGGAGCAGAACTGAGGAGAGACAGGCACAGAGGAGAGACAGACAGGCACAGAAGAGAGACAGGCACAGAGGAGCGGCTGCATGGAGAGAGGAGAAACAGAGGGATAGGAGAAACAGCAGGGGGGAGGAGAGACAGGGGCCGAGGATATACAGACAGGAGTGACAGATACAGTGGGGGAGAGGTAGGGCAGAGCGAGAAGCACACATGAGAAAGAGGCACAGAGGAGAATAGATAAGGGGGGTGAGCCACAGAAGAGAGCAGCAGAGAGGCAGCCGAAGCCGAGAGTAACATGGAGAAGAGACGGACACAGAAGAAAAGGAATAGATAAAAAGACAGTCTGAGAGTAGAGATAAAGAAAAGATGGAGGGCGAGAAGGCACGGTGTCACACCAGGGTGGAGAGAGACAGACAAGAGAGAGGCACAGAGGCACCAGAGTGGAGTGAGACATACATCGTGACAGAGAGGTCACCGCGAGTACAACCACTGGCGGAAGACACTTCGGGGGGGGAAAGGGACAAAGAGACAAGGACAACGAAACATAGAAAGTCTGAAAGAGACATGCACTCCGAGACACGCGGGGCAGCAAAGCCTTGAGCAATAACTAGTCTAAAGCAAGAGAGAACACAGTGCGTCCGCCTCAGGAGACGCCGTAGGAGAGACATCAGCAGACAGGCAGCCCCAGGAGAGCAGCATGTGTGGCATGAGGAAGAGAGACCACAGCGTCAGCAGCGCTCTTTTACCATCCCAGAAACCCCCGAATCTAGGAACCCGCGTGGCCCTGCAAGATGGGGGTCCCCAAGACAAGGTAGGTGATACCCTATTGCTCAGATAAAGACATGCACTTCTCAAGGTCCGGGTCAGAGAGAAGTTTGCTTTGTTGAGGTCACTGGTGGCCGTGACCCTCAACATATTGAACATGTGCAGCGCCGAGTTTGGGACTGCATAGTGCCTAGCGCGCTTCAGAGCCTTTTCGAAGAGGTGCACGTCTGTGTGCCTGGAGATCCCATTGGAGCCCCTCACATTACAGAGAGGCTGGAACAAGGGGGCTGCGGGGCCTACATTACGTTTTATGGCCTTCCCCATGAAGCATGTGATGTCCAGTATGCTGCCCAGCCCAGAGCCCACCCCAACCTCTGAGACTCACCTGAGGCCTGGCCTGCAGCTTCAGTGAAAGGCGCGAGCGGGTGCCAGAAGACCGGGCAAAGCTAGCCAGGGCCTAGCAATAATTAAATTATGGCCGCAGCCGCCAAACACTCTCACCCATCTCGGATTGATGGCATGCCTTCCTCATCCTTGTGCGCACTGTTAATTGCGCAATGCGCATGACAATGACCAGCTCACACGAGGTGCGAGGTGCAACGACGGCGAGACAAGCGTAACGTAAGTTACGTAACCTAACCAACATATAATCACATCCCAGGCACAGTGATGTGTGCAGTGCTTTCTTGCTTCGCAGAGGGGGCCCCCCGCAACGCGAGGGCTGTGGGGGCCTGTGTTACGCCCCTGCGTGGGTCTCTTACCTCACTCAGAGGTCCGACTCCGATCCGGTGGAGAGCGAAATCAGAAGTCGCATATGGCTCGCAAGGCCCCCGCCCGTGGCGCAGAACGTAACGTGAAGGCGCTTCCCAATGCGCTTTCGAGCCGTTCAAGGGGAATTTCCCAAACTCCTGTTTTTGCCGCCCTCCCCCTTTTGCCGCCCTAGGCGGCCGCCTAGTTCTGCCTAATGGTAGAAACGGCCCTGCAAAGAAGTCAGTGCATGCACATTACAAAAGGCATATGCAGATCTATAGTAAGTACAGTGGAGTTGAGGATCCAGAAAGAGAGGGCATAACTGTATTTGTATTGGCTTTCATTTTGGGTTTGCATCCAGAACTTAACTCACACATACAGCACAGTGTGATGTGCTGGCAAACCAAGAGTATTGATGAGACACTAAAGAATGCTAAATTCTGTAGTTAATGTTTCGATGCCAAGCAGAAAAAGGTTAAGGAAAAGTTGATGATTGCGCAACTAAACATTCAGAGAAGTGCTAAAAGTCAAATGATGTATTCAGATATGGACTTTGTCCAGCCAGAAGTTTCTGTGGTGAGTGGGACGCAAGGTATGCTAGAAGTTGGAAGGAAGAGTGATATGGTGCTGGTACAAGCCCAAGGTAGGGGTAGAGGGTTTGTAAATAAATCTTAAACAAATGTGAATGACTATATGCTGAAAAAGAGCACTGCTTGTCATTTCTGTGGGAAAATTGGCCACTGGAAGTGAGCGTGCGGACAGAACCCAGATCAAATCCAAAATGATTTTCTTCCCCAGATGCAGCAGCATGCAAACCATTCAGGAACAGTAAACTGTGTCCCAGTGCAACCGACTCCTACCCAAAACATGCAAAATCAGGGGTAGTTCCTTACAAATATGCCTGTAGCAACAGTATAGCGTCAATACATGAGAAATAAAATGCCATGCAGCTCAGGGTACCAACAGAATCAATTGATTCTGAGTAATAATCTTTCTCAGTTTTCACCATATGTGACAAATTCGCCATGGCGGTGTCAGAGGGGGAGGAGGATTGCATGATTTGTGCAATCCTAGAGGTAGACCAGAGTGGCCAATACAAGGATGGTGAGCTGAATGGCCACTTCGTATAATTTCTAATCGATACTGGTGCTACCAGCTACACAGCTACACAGTTTGTTTCACGGAGGTTCCAAACCTATAAGTCTTGGAAATAGAAGTCCAAGTTGTAGAAATAAGCAATTTCTAATCAGGTTTCAACAAATGTGCCAGGTAAAATAGAGTCCAAGGAAGACGATCACCAATTCATATTGTGTGATTCAAATCCTGTTAATTTACTTGCCAGAGTCATGCTTTGCAAAAATTAATTGTGTGATTTTTGGTACACTGGATGGTGTCACAATTGAATCCCCAAAAGAAGATTAAGGGGTCTATTTACTAAGACTTAACATCGTGTTTGCGTCACAAAAGTGATGCAAAACACCGCTAAATCTTTTGTTACCTATTTACTTTCCAGCGTAAATCGCCTTCCCATCAAAATATGAAATAACCAGAGTTGACAGAAAGGGAAAGAGAGGAGGCGGCTTACTCATAGCTGCCGGTCCCGGCACCAAGATCATCTTTTTGGATTCAATGAGCACCAAGCAGACTGAATTATGTATTTTTAGAATTGATGGTATTTCCCATGAATCATGGAGAGGAGCTCTTGTATATAGACCTCCTAGCCCGAAGAAAGATTTTACCCACATTTTGTGTGAACAGATAGCTCCACATGTACTCGCTTACTGATCAATTTTTTCTGATAGGAGATTTTAACTATCATGCTGAGATTTTGACTGATGTAGATACTAACCAACTTATTTCTGAAATGAACACTTTGGGTCTGGTCCAAAGGTGAAAGGTCCAACTCATTCTCCGGAACACACCCTTGATTTGTTATTCACAAACTGCTTAGGTGTCACAGTTGAACCCTCCCTCCCATTATTATGGTCTGATCATCACCTTTTAAGGTTTTCTATTCCACCACATATAGGTAAAATTGAGCTCAAGAATGAGTTGATATGGCGTAGGCCCTGGCGAAAGGTCACGGCCTGCTCTTTTTCAACCTTTTTTAGGCCATGTTTAGAAGATCAGGCTGAAAGTATTGACCTGACGGTAACTACTTTTGAGAAAGAAATAACTCAGGCTCTAGATAAAATCGCTCCTCTCACCAAGGTGAAAATCAGATCTAGAACTGCTCCATGGTTCACGGAACAATTGAAAATAATAAAACACTCTTGCAGAGTGGCCGAACGTAATTGGAGAAGGAGTAAAAATCCATCAGATTACAGAGAATACAAACGTATTCATCGTAACTACATGGAGAGCATTAGACTGGCAAAGAAAGTGTTTTTATTAAATCGCATCAATGATGCGGCAAACTCTAATAAGGAGCTCTATAAGGTTCTAAAAGAATTTACGTCCCCTCAATCAAAGATTGAGGTTGCAAATTCACAGGATTGGGTTGATTCTCTCTCCAAATTCTTCGATGACAAAATAAATACAATACATAGCTCCTTTCCATCTCATGAAGCTTCAACCGAAAGCTTGGAAATGGACCTTGTCTTACAAACAGGCCCGCCTCCTGTTATGGAGGAATTTTCCCAGTTTAGTCCTGCTGAAGTGACAGAAGCCATGCTAAAAATAAAATCTGGCTCACCAGCTGATCCTGTATCACCACGCTTCCTACTGACGATTGCTCCCATCCTTCTGGATAGTATCACCGAACTATTCAATCATTCATTGGCTCAAGAAATAGTTCCTAAAATATGGAAAGCCGCCAGAGTTAGACCCATCTTAAAAAAACCTACTGCAGATTCCAATCTTATGGTCAACTATCGTCCGATTTCACTGCTCTCATATTTTGGGAAAGTACTTGAATCCTTGGTCCATAAACAGCTTATTTTCCATCTTGAGAGTAACCATCTGCTGGACTGCTCTCAGTCTGGTTTCAGGGCCGCCCATAGCACCGAAACAGCACTGGTAGAGGTAATAGATAACATTAGACTATCACTGGATAGAGGACAATCCTCTATTCTTATCCTACTAGACCTGTCGGCAGCTTTTGACACCATCTCCCACAGCATCTTATTACAACGGCTTGGGGAGATTGGTGTCAGAGGGAAGGCCCTGGGGTGGCTCAGGAGTTATTTAACGGACCGAGTCACTACTGTCCAGGTTGGCGATATCAGTTCCTATAGTAGGCCAGTCATGATGGGAGTGCCACAGGGCTCCAGCCTTAGCCCTACACTCTTTAATCTTTATGTGACACCCCTGGCCAGGGTGATCAGATCATACGGCTTTGACGTAATGTCATATGCCGATGATACTCAAATTCTGGTCACCCTTGATCAGAATCCCATAGACACCATGGTTCGTTTTAAAGACTGTATGATCCACATCAATATGTGGATGAATGAAAACCACCTACAGCTAAATGGCGATAAAACGGAGATAGTATTCTTCGGGGATGAACAAAAGTACTGGACAAATGACTGGTGGCCTGCAACTCTTGGCCCTAGTCCAACACCCAAACAATCGGTTCGCAATTTAGGAATCCAAATCGATAGTAAACTATTGATGAAAAATCAGGTGAACCATATAATTGGCTCCTGTTTTGGCATCATGCGCAACCTGCGTAAAGTTTTTAAATGGATTCCTAGGGAAGCCAGGAAACCATTAGTTCAGGGATTGATTATTAATCGCATGGACTATGGTAATGCCTTACTATCATCAATAAATGAGGATCTCTTATCTAGACTGCAGGTCTTACAGAATACGGCAGCTAGGCTGGTTCTGAATCTTCCATCAGGCTCTCCATCTGTGCCCAGCCTGAAGCAACTCCACTGGCTGCCTGTCAGAAAGAGAACGCGTTTTAAGATTCTTTGTCTAGTTCACAAAAACATGTATGGTAGTGGCCCTGGTTACTGGAAAAAGAAGCTTAACTGGCATCAGCCAAACAGGCCCCTCAGATCCAGCAATAAGTACCTTCTTACCTCCATTAGAATTCGTACAACTAGAAATGGAGGAAGATCTTTTCGTTCATAGCTCCCACTCTTTGGAACAAATTGCCATTACATCTTCGCACTATTGCTGATCATCAGCGTTTTCGTAGGGAACTTAAAACATGGTCTTTTGACAACTGATCCCCTGTTTTCTCTGTGAGTTGTTTTTAGTTGGAGATGCCCGTGAGCGCCATGAGACCTTCGGGTGATATGAGCGCTTTACAAATATCCCTGATTTGATTTGATTTGATTTGATACCCTGTTTTATGCTGGAAAATCACTTGAAATCACGTGCATTACTTAGCGGCAAGGGGGCATACCATGGTTGGTCCATGGGCATTCTCATGAAACCACCTAAGGTTTCTGACGCTAAACACTATTTACTTAAAAAGTAGACAAGGTTTAGCGTTAGAAAATAGCGCCCATTTCAGATAGGCGCTATGAAGGAGAAATGCTTTTTTTCTCCATTATTTTTCGACTTTGCATGTGTGCTACACTGTACAGCACACATACAAAGTGGGAAAATGTTGAAAGTTAGTCTAAGCAAAGAATTTTGTACTGGAAGGATATCTTTCCAGTACAAAACCTATGCTAGACTCAAGGAGACACCCTTGCGCTATGGTGCAAAGATGTGTCTGTGGCGCATGGCAGCACATTTCTGCACTGGTGTTAGAGAGAGAGGAGAGTGCTATATTTCTGCAAATATGGTGCTCTCCTGCTCTCTCCTTCTCATGCAGTGCAGCATTTGCGGCTGCTGCACTGCCCTGCATGAGAAATTGAAAAATCTGGCCCTTAGTGTTTAAAATAAAATAACAAGAGTCACAAGTTCAGTTGTTTCAAGTTCTTATGAAAGATGACCTGCCTCCTGATTTAAGACAAACACAGTGAAAGAGTTATGTGATTTAACAGACAAAGAAATAGAATTAATAATGAGTGCAGAACCAGTTAAGATCCACATAAAACCACACAGTGTTTATCCTAGAACTTGACAATACAGACTTTCACGATAAGCAGAAGCGGGTATGAATCCCATCATAACAGATATGTTAGACCAGAGTATTTCACAAGAGGTACTTGGTAGACCTTGCAACTCTCCTGTGATGGGTATTAAAAAACCAAGTGAAAAGTGGAGGGTAGTCCAAAATCCTAGAAAAATAAACAAAATTGTAGTCAAATGCTGTCCTGTGGTACCAAATCCTGCTATAATCTTGTTCCAAATTCCTGCGGATGCAGAATGGTATACAATCATAGACTTTTCACTTTTCCAATGCGTTTCTACAATTCTGAAAAGTCATCCTCTAACTCCCCAAAGGGAAGTGAGGATGTGTTTGGAAATGGTTGGCTACTGTGGTCAGTGGATTCCAAATTTTTCCCTGATTGTGAAGACTTTATTATGGTACTCGCAGTGATGTAAAGGATCCAGTGCCATTTGATGGCGCATTCATGAAAGCTTTCCTAGAGCTTAGAGAAAGTCATTGTAGCGCACCCGCTTTTGGAATGCTTGTTTTTTCTTTACTGTCATGAAAAAGTAGGGTGTGCACTTTCAGTATTACTTCCAAACTATGGTGAGGTGAAGCAGACTGTCACTTACTTCTCGGCTTCCTTGGATCTAGTAGCTGTAATTCTTCCTGGTTGTTTGAAGTCCTTAACAGCTGTTTGCCTGGCAATAGAACAGAGTGAATATATTGTTATAGGTCATGCACTCATTGTGTTAGTCCCACCTTTACTCCAATTTTTGCTGACTCATACTCAAACTCAGCATCTAACAAACAGCTGCATTATAATGTATGAGCAGCCAATACTGGCAGCTGAAAATAGTTAAATAATTCTAATACCTTGAATCTTGCAACTCTGATTCTGATACCAAGCGATGACGAAGATGATAATGGATATCTCAGTCATGACTGTATTCATGTAACAGATTTGAGTAGCAAATCACTGCCAGATATCAAAGATGTTCCCCTTAAAATGACTGATCTGACTTTGTTCTTGGAAGGTTCTTGTCTGAGAGATCATCAAGGAACTCTGAGAGCAGCTTATGCAGCCTATTCTATCTCTGAAATTGTTGAAGCCTCATACTGATGTTCTGATGTAATTTCAGCACAAGTAGCAGAATTGATTGCCCGAACGAGAGTTTGTTGTCTAGCGAATGAATTGAGTGTGATGATTAATATAGCTAGCCAATATGGATTTGGAGTAGTAAACCACTTTGGGTGGTTATGGTCACAAAGGGACTTCATGACATCCTCTGCTACTCCCATATGAAACAGCTTGTATATTCTGGATTTAATGAAAGCAATACATCAGCCTAGAGATGGAAGTTGTGAAATGTCACTCATAAGTCTGATTACGATAATGTCATTGTTAGGCCTGACATCCTTGGCGTGGCATTCACAAAGACCTTTTGCCTTCACTCCTCTTGTTTTGCGGCATTCATTTTTGTTGGCTTTAGGACTCTGCACACTTTACCACTACTAACCAGTGCTAAAGTGCTTGTACTCTCTCCTTCAAACATGGTAAAATTGTACCACACCTAACTGGCACATTTAATTTACTTTTATGTCCCTAGTAAATGGTACAACATGCACCCAGGGCTTGTAAATGAATGCTACTAGTGGGCCAGCAGCATTGATTGTGTCATCCGCTGAATTAGTCTTTTAAACATGTCTCAGGCCTGCCATTGCAGCTTGTAGTGCAGTTTTAAACTGCAATTGGGACCTTTCAAAATAAACCTTTGCTATGCCTTAACCTTCCCTTTAAATACTAATAAGTCCCCCCGAAGGTAGGCCCTAAAGGCTCATAGGGAAGGGTGATTTGTGTTTAAAAAGTTGGCCATGTCTACTTAAGTCTTACATGTCCTGGTAGTGGAAAATTCCTAAAGTTGTTTTTCACTGTTCTAGAGCCTATCTCTCACATTGACTAACACTGGGTTACCTTATTACATTTAATAAGTGCTGATTTAGATTGGGCAAAAGAAACAATTGATGGACAGAATGCTGGACAATGCAAACATTCACCCCCAGTCACAAGGATCTGGGTTAAATCCATCATTCTTTTGCTCACCACACCACCCCAGTTTGGACCCAGCCATATGCAAATCAGTCTTGACCATGTTCCTTGTGGGAAGAGTCCGGCCCGAACTGCCAAGCCCGGTGCTCCCTAGACCGGAAACAAGCATCCTGGGACCTGTTTCAGGGCATCACCCTTCATCAGCCAGGCTAGCTTGAATCCAGTGGTGTAGTGAGCATGGGACCCACGTCTGGGCATACCCTTCCCACTTAGGGCGACATATGCAAAAGAAACAATTGATGGACGGAATGATGGACAATGCAAACATTCACCCCCGGTCACAAGGATCTGGGTTAAATCCATCATTCTTTTGCTCACCACACCACCTCAGTTTGGACCCAGCCATATGCAAATCAGTTGTGACCCTGTTCCTTGTGGGAACAGTCCAGCCCGAACTGCCAAGCCAGGTCCTCCCTGGACCAGAAACAAGCACAGGATGAAAAAAAACCATTGAAATAGCAGACTGTAAGAGGTATTATAATGATCTCTGGCTAACTTCAGATCATCAATATGATCTTCCAGATTCAATGCTACAGAGCATGGAAAGGTACTTGCATGGACAGGTCCATGCAGGGAGAGACAGTATGATTCGAACATTTAAAAATTATTGGTACAACAGAAAGTTCAGAAGTGTAGCAGATGATTTATGTCAAAGATGCATCAATTGTCAGAGAATTAATATATTATTTTATTACATATTCATACTTACCTTAAATATACTTCCAGCACTGTAGGAAGGGGCGGGCTGAGGCATGGTAGGGTGCTATCTGCACTCCCTAAGTGCGCATTTGTGTTTTGACTGGTCGTCTCAGGCCGACCAAAACAGACATGCGCACATAGGTTTCTCCAGCCAGGCTGCATTGAGCAGCCGACTGGAGAAACCCCCAGACTCCCTGACAGGAGCGGAGCGTCTTTTTAGCCCGCTAAGGCCAATCCCTACACCGCTCTGCAGCACCATGGTTGGATGGGAGTCTGTCCCAGGGGCTGCTGGGACCAGGAAGAGGAGAGGAGGCGGGACGCGACGCGGGAGGCGGCCGGCGGCTTCAGGTAAGTTCTTTTTTTTAAAATTAATATATTATTACTAACCCCCAGCGCGACACAACCCCTCCCGCGTTCCCTCCACCCGCCCCACCACCCTTTGTTTGTGGTGGCCCCACTGCTCCTCCCCCTCTCTCTTTTTAGGTCGAGCCTATAGCGGCAGCGCGCATGCGCTGCTCGCTCTGGGAGGCATGCAGTAATGGAGTATGCAGTGGAACCTCCTCCCACTCTCCGCCCATGTTTTTAATTGGCTCGTGTCATTGTCTTTCATAAATGCTGCCTTCTGATTGATTGAGGCTTGTTAGTCCCTCCTTATTATGGCCTTGTCGTCATTTGTACCCTGCCATGGCTACTGGCCCCTTTACTTGGAGTGTTACACAGTACGGTACGTGTTATTTAGACTGTGAGCACTACTTTGTCCATGCCTTCTCGGCCCCTTCTCCCCCCTCCCCCCACCCGCACTCCCGTTGTCCGTGCTTCCCCCCCTCCCGTTGTCCGTGATGCAATGCAATAGATCTCAGTTAAATTCGAGTCCTATTGCATTGCAAATGCTTGTTCTGTCTAATAAATGCTATTATACTGTTCTCTCGATTTTTGTTTCTGCTACGTCTCCGCCTCACCTTGGGTTATCAAAAGTTGACATTGAAACACTCGGTAAAGTATCCAAACAAGACTCTTTTTCTACTGCACAGAAAAGAGCCGAAACCAAGGGGGCGCGCGTAGTATTCCTATATCTATGGCGGAAGTTTGGGGACGCTCTATCGGTATTGCCTATCCTTTAGACTTCCGGTTTGGGGTGGCACGCTGCGGCGCTCCTTCTGCCTCGGCCTCGATGATCCTTCTGCAAACGAAGAGGGCAGTTTATAGGTATGCATGGTGCTGAGTGATGGGCTGCTAGAGTGAAAGGGCGAGGGTTAATGGAAGGTGCTTATTAGCGTGAGGGTGAAGACGATTTCTAGTGCAGAGGTTCGCCCATAGAAGTACCAAATCACCTCATATTGTGTATAACTGCCGGTGATGGATTTTTAGCATTCCAGCGACTGCATTCTGGGAGTTGTAGTTCTACGGCCATTATTCTCGTTAGGGAGTGATACTTCGCAGCCTGCAGCGATTGAAGATGTACTCATGGAGTAACTATGTACTTCTGTGCCCTTATGGGACCCACCTTGTTTTTCAGTGGTACGGGGGAATGCCTGGTGAATGGAGTTTTGGGAGAGGGTGTTGTTAATATTGGGCATGCTCAAAAGTGGTGGTGACTGTGGGTCACTTTTGTGATTGAGACTCTGGTGGAAGTTGAGGGGGGCGCACCCTTCATTTAGAATTACTGCAGTTATACAGCTCTTCGTACTCCATAGACCACATTTTCGGGTTAGTAGCACGGTTCATCGTTGGCACATTTTGCATTTTTTGTGCTCCTATACAGTAAGTCCTTTGGTGTTGTGAGAGAAGTGCTCTTATCTTGGGGCGCAGCGCCTAGAGTTCTCCAGATGTAACAACAAAGATGTGAATAGTTTATACAGTACTGTTTTTTCATTGCATAATAAGCAATGTATAAGGCGAGAATGCACTACCAGTGCCAGAATGCAAGGATAAAAACCTGGAATGAGTGAGCTTTTCACACCAGGCATGGAAAAGCCTTAGAGATCTGTTCACTCTATTGCTTGTAGACTTTACTTTTGGGCTTTTATCCTTGCTGTCAGAACACCTTTCAGAGGGACACAGGGCAAGCAGGAGCTACTGGCCCCTTGGGGGTTGAGGCATTTTACTTCCAATTGCCTCATGGCCTGACCTCTTGTGGGTCCTGAGCAACTGGGCAAAGTACCCATTGAGCACTTGACTCAGTGGTAGTGAGGGTCGAGCAGATAATGGCTTTATGGGGAGGGGGCTACACAAGCTACAATCATTAGAAGCAATAAATGATTGTCCAGTCAGATAGTTTCTTTTATGAAAAAATTAGTATTTATATATGAAAAAAAGGGAAATACAGCATACCCAGCCAATGCACACAGCTCCCTGAGGTCAGGGCTCTGGTGTTCAATAGGCGGGTCCCTGATAATAAGATAATAAGCATTTGCAATGCAATAGGTCTCGCATTTACGCAAGTTTAAGTTATTGGCATTGTAAATGACAATGCCTTTTATTTATGTTCTAAAAAGCAAAACAAAACAAAAAAGG
This sequence comes from Calotriton arnoldi, assembly GCA_963921515.1. NCBI lineage: Eukaryota > Metazoa > Chordata > Amphibia > Caudata > Salamandridae > Calotriton > Calotriton arnoldi. The sequence continues at coordinate 631,673 of CAWUFW010004821.1, forward strand.
CATTGTCGTTTAGAATGCTAATAGCTCAAACTCGCGTAATTGGGCGATCTATTGCATTGCAAATGCTTGTTATTTTTCACTATCTCTTGCTGCCTCTCTTCTTCTCACTCTCCCGCTCCATTACTCTGTCTCTCTCTCCCTTTCTCTTCTTCTTTTCCAGTCTCTTCTTTTTCTCTTTTCTGCGTCCTCCCCTTATTTTCCCTCTCTCTCTCAATTAGTCCCTCTCTCTCGCTCCCTGTCACGCAGTCGCGGTCCGTGTAGGAGTGCCGGCCGGGCGGTGACGTGGGGCGGGGGAGGGGCAGGGTGGGGGGTAGCAAAGTATGGATTACGGACCTATACAGGTAAGTAAACATTTAAATCAATGAAACGAATTTCGTTGCGCGCACTGCATCGCATTTGGCTATGCAGTGCGCGCAACGAAATTCGTTTTATTGATTTAAATGTTTACTTACCTGTATAGGTCCGTAATCCATACTTTGCTACCCCCCACCCTGCCCCTCCCCCGCCCCACGTCACCGCCCGGCCGGCACTCCTACACGGACCGCGACTGCTGTCACGGCATGCCCATATGGCGCGTGAAAAGGAAACTGGTTTATCGTGTGTACGTTTTGGAATTAATGTAACATGTGGCCTTGACTTGTGCAACCTAACTGTTCGAAATGCCAACATGAGAGCACGCCAGCTTCCTGATGAAAGTTGAAGGAGATTATGCAACTGCTTCACTTCATCTGGGACAGGCAATTTGGGTTTATAAAAGGCTCCCCCCTCAGTTTACTAGAAGAACCGCCATGAAACAGCATGAACCAGAGAAAGTGTACTTGTTCGCAACTGAAGTCAGGAATGCAAAAGTTCCAAGTTTCTCTTCACGTGTCAGCGAGGAGCGTTTATTGGCTCGGTCCTGCGCGTGCTTCGGAATCTGCTTTTTATGTTAATGCACGTCTTTAGCTTGCACTGCACCCTTTCGTGAGCCACAATGTGGTTTCCGCATAGAATTCTTACGCCTTTGCAGTTTTGCCGTTACTAGTCTCAACAGTCCAACTTCCTAAATTGCGAAAGTTCAACGCCAAATTCATGTAAAAGAGTTTTAATGACCTAGAACATGCGCTTTATTGAAGCATGGGGACCCACAAAATTAGCCTTCAAATTTTAGTAGGTATAACACGAGCCTTCCTGCTTGCATAATGACATCACTTACCGTGGACATGTGCCATATTACCAGCGAACACAGATGTGCCATATACAGCCAGCAATGTGTAGTCTCAGCAAAACAAACAGATATCTTTTAAATGCATATAAATTCACATCATAGCTGAGAACGCCAAGGGAATGTCTGCACAGTAAGGACTGATTCGGATTGGTTAACATTCCATAAGTGAATTTCCAGGAAGTGGTAGTTACAGTAAGTAAATGAAAAAAAAACCTTTGTTTATGTACATCTATTTTTTTCTGAATGATTTATAGCAGCAATAATGATTTCCAGAGGGAGCATTTCCTATACCTTAATGGCCAGCTGGGCTAAGAACTGATGCTTTAAGGGTCTTTAGCTCACACAGTCACTTTGATAACACGCAGATATGTTCTCTCTCTTTCCCGCTTTCTCTCCTTTTCTCTTTTGTTCCTTCACTTTAAAGAAGTGAGATGTCTTCATGAAGCATGCCACAATTTAATCGGAACAGTAGTACGAGACGAGTCTACAACACGCATTTTCTCTGTGCTTGCCACCAATTTGGACATTAAATTAATAGTCTACTTCAACTCTTTTTTTCCACTAATCACACCACCTGCAGCTGCAGCCCGATAATTGATCAATTGTGCACCTTGCCTGAAATCCTAAAACAACTTATAGACATTCTTAAGACAACCAATGCTTCAGTTACCATCTCTACAATAAAACTAAGTGATAGGGCTGCAGAGGGCCCATCTTCAACCTTGGCGTCAGCCCCATTTACCTCTGCATATCATTCTGCACAGAAGGATATAGACCCAGCAAGCACTCTTAAAGTAAAAACAGATCATAGTAACCAAGGTATGTCCCAAATAATCGGCTCGCAAAGTTCACCAGATGACAACTTGGATCTGATTATGCGCCCATTAAGCAGAAAAGAAAAGAAAAAAAGTAAAGCAAAAACTCAAAGGAAGAAAACCATCATGTTGGACTTGGCCCTCTCTGCAGTCACCCTCAGGCGTTTTGCCTTCGCCTCTCCTGTTTTGCTGAATTCTTTTTGTCGGTCTTAGTAGTTTGTGCACTTTACCACTGCTAACCAGTGCTAAAGTGCTTGAGCTTCCTCCCTAAAACATGGCAATATTGGCTTACACCTGATTAGCAATTTTAATTTGCTTAGAAGCCCCTAGTAAGGCAGCATATCATATACCCAGAAATGATAAATTAAATGCTACTGGTGGGCCTGCAGTCCTTATTGTGCCACCCACTTAAGTAGTCCCTTAAAACATTTCCCAGGCCTGCCATTGCAGCCTGTGAACAGTTTTAAACTGCCAGTTTGACTTGGCAAAATAATCCCCTTGCCAAGCCTTAAAATCTCTTTTTATTAAATACATGTCACCCCTAAGGAAGGCCCTAAACAGCCCATATGGCAGGGTGCATTGTATTTAAAATGTTGGACATGTACTTTTAAGTATTACATGTCCTGCAGTGAAAAACTCACAAATAAGTTTTTCACTACTGTGAGGTCTACCTCTCCCACAGATAACATCCGGCTTCCTTAGTCCCTAATTACATTTAATGAGTGGTAAATGTTTGATTGGGGGCAGGTAGAAATGTCATGTTTTGTGTCTAAGGAATTGTATTTTAAAATTCTCTTTAATGGTAACGTTGTTTAAGTTACAATTCTGAAAATGTCACTTTTAGAAAGTTGGCATTTGTTTCTCCTAACCATTTGGTGTCTGCAGCCTGTTTCTTGGGTCACATGACTAGGTGTAGTTGACAGTTGGCCTTTGTGTATTCCTCCCATGCAGCCACACAATGTAGGAACTTGGTGTTGGCAGTATGGGCCATCCAAGCCAGGATGAGGGGGCCAGAGCTGTGCACAGCCCTACTTACACTTCAAAGACACTGCCTCATCTTGCACACAAAGAACATCACAATAGCCTATTGTGCCTGCAGATTGGAACCACGTCAGGGAGGCAAAAATTCCAGACATGTCTTTGGGGGGAAAACTCCAGAAGTTTCCTCCACTTCAAAAGGGGAACCAGATATAAAAATAGGGCTCTCAGACCCACTCTTCAGTTCACTTTTGGACCTGCAGAAGGACTCTCAGCGAACTGCCCTGCTGCCTGTGGCCTGCAGTGTACTTCAGAGGACTGTCCTGCTTCACCTAGAGGACTGCCCTGCTGCATTAAGAGGACTGCCTTGCTGCCTGAAGCCTGTCCTGTACCCTCAGAGAACTGCACTGCTGCTTGAGACCTGCTTTTCTGCTTGAACCCAGGACTTCCAGGGTGACTCCAAGGGATAGTTGGCTGGCCTCCTGACCAGAGTCTCAGGGACTGAAAAGACTCTAACCATCTTGGACCTGCACCTGGACTCAGTCTGAGCGAGTCCTGACCGTCCAAGTGTTGCCTCTCCAGTCCTTGGAAGTGGTGCTAAAGGTAGGCAGATAGCCAAATCCAAAACTTGGGACTTAGAAAATGTTCTGCCAAAAAGTGCTCTGAGAACCAAGAAAAGACCGGGACCTACTTGGTCACCGATCCACACAAGGTGCATCGGCAGTCGGCCTGACTTCACGGCGGCTCCTGCTGCGTTCTTCTCCACAGCAACAAATCCTGTTCAGCAGTTCCTTGTAAAAGGGGTATTTAACCTCGTGGAGCACTCGTTGGCTACAGACAGCAGCTTCGTACCACTGAAGTTTTTCAACCTCCATCAAAGAGACTAAGTCCAAACGTAGAAATCTTCACTGCAGCTCCGTCCAGTGGCTCCCCGGCGATGACGACTCCTCCTCGGACACCACAGGGTGCCCTCCCCCGCTGAACTTTACCTTCTCAGATTCTTTTCTTAAAACATTCTTCTAAGTCCAAAGGTAAGCAAAGACTGGATCCAATCCATTTTGTGTATCAGAACTGCGCTCCATCACAGTCGGCCATAACCTCCGACTTTGTCCCGGTCTTGCGAGGCTAGATGTCCACAGTTGGGGCTTTGATCTTTTAGGCACCATTTTACACTTTAAACTTTAAAAATTCATAACTCCAGCTCTACTGATTGGATTTTTGATGTCAAATAATTTATTAAAATATACCCTATTTTTCTAAATGAGTGTGGGATTTTTCCTGTTCTATGTTTGCCCATTATTATGGATTAAGTACTACAGAAATACTTTGCACATTGTCTCTAAGTTAAGCCTGACTGCTTTTGTCAGGCTTAAGCACAGGTTAATTTAATAACATTTTGTGGTTCGCCCTGGTTAAGCACACGTTAAGTTAGTAACATTTTGTGGTTCACCCTGACAAAGACTGTGGCTTTTGCTTGAGTATGGTTTTATTCCCCCCTCAACAAACAGCTCAATTTCTCGCACATCATAAATAGGTCAAATTACACTGAGCCGGCCTCAGTGGGGAAAAGGTGCACCCAATCTGCACAAGAATCTAAACTGCACAGTACTTCAAGTTACCCTCCCTCTCTGCATTAATCCCTCTTCTGTAGCAGTCACTGAGATGCCCCAATTCCTCAACTTGGGTGGCACTAGCACAGCGTAATCAATGGCTCCAGAATCACATAATTTCATGAAGGGATTACAACCACAATCGAAGGCCGACACAAACAATTTGTGCATTGCCAAAGATAAACCCACAGAACCAGTTCTTCAGAGGCCTACCCTTGGGTCTGTAAGAGCAAACTTCTTGAGTCATCGAGCCATGGCCTCCAGCAACCAGTCCGGCAATCATGTATCAATTACATCAGACATCACAAATAGTGCGAACCAGTCAATACTAGCTGAGGCTCGCCTACTGCCACAGACAGGGGACATCAGAGATACTGCAATAATTACCCTCAAGAACCAGTTCACTGCCAGGCCCCTGTAACACCATTCAATGATGTGACAGTGACTGGGAACATACATCAGAATCAATTCTTGGGCCCTGCCAAAAGGCACTCCACAGGCAATTTACTGGAAGGAGAATGAACCAATTGTATACTTATTTTCTCTACAGAATATAGGTTCAGAGGACAAGACGACATTCTAAACCGAAGAACATACTTCGCCTCTTCCAACATATTCCAGCTTTATCATCTCTCTCCTCCCAGGACATTTTCAGTGTATGGTTCATTCACTCAACTCTCAAAAGGAGGCCACACAGGTAACCTGGAAAACCAAACAAATTTCAGATCGGGTGTATAACTATAAAGAAGTATTTTCCGGTTGGGAGCTCACCTTACCTGAAAAGGCGAGGAAAAAATACCTGGCAGTTCTAGCCACTCAATACAAAATAAGTCCAGCAAAAGAGCCCACACATACTATTCTAAAAGGAACACCACGATCCAGTGACCCTGTGTTAAACAAAATTGCAGCAGTTCGCATTGCAGTAAATGAAGGCAATCAACAATATTACTATGCAACTACAAACCTTCTAAACAACAGGGTAGAAGATTGGAGTTGTTTGCCCTCCATATTGGGTAGAGACCAGAATCAGCGTTCCTAGCCTACAAATAGAGTATTTGTCAGAGAGGCATGAGCCGCAAGTAAAGCTTTTAACAATTCTATCAGGGAATGAGGAAGGCCTAACAAAGGTGTTATCAAATCAAGAAAAGGAAGTTTTTGAAAAAATGGGACATAACCTGTTTTCAGGAGACATCGAGAAAACCCTAATTTATATAGACTTTTTTCAAGTGTTCGCTACCCCAGCCACTTCACAAAACATATATGGCAAGCCATCAGGAGGAATGTCAATATACATTAAACTGCCGTAGAAGTTATTGCCAAACCTTTTAAGATGACCAGTACTGTCTTTCAAGTTGGTATAATTGAAAATGTAGTTCTCAGCAAATCAGTGCATAACATTCTGTTGATTAATGCATATTTAAACAACCACAACATTGATCAAAAATCCACAGTTACGCACCTCTTAGACGAGCTTGAGACTCTTGTTAGTAACTTCCCTGATCTAGAGGTGTTTATAGCTGGCAATTTCAACCTTATATTGCGCTGTAAAGAATCCAGCTCAGTAACAAGCTCAGAAGCTTTAAGCCTCATTTGTCTTCTAGTTACAAATCAGCAGAGGAAATATCCATTAGGAAAACAAATTGATTACCACCTTGTTGTTGTGTTCTTTGACACTATACAGTAAATTTCCTGTGGCCAGCAAGATTACGCATCGCTCAATCTGTGAAGGCTCAATTCCAGATTATACTTTCATGTCTTTATTACTTTTCAGCCATTGACCGGAAAGCAATCATTTCCCCACCATGACATCTTTAAACCTTGATTTACTAAGAGCAAATATATTAGTCTATCTCAGTTTCGGCTCGACAGACAGTAAATTAAGGAGAATAAAATAGACATTAAGTAATGAGGAGAAATTATCCATTTGAAAAACATCTAACAACATCAATTAACTTAAGGAAAAGGTATCAGAGATGGCAGCACTAGGGAGCATGTTAACGCTCTGGATGGAATTGATCTTATCCCGGCAAAAAGCATTATCAAGGGACTACAACCAACTACTACATAATAGCCCTTCACTGGCTGTAAAAAATAAATGGTTCACTCCTGAATTTAAGAAGCAAAAAACACAGCTCTCTAAATTAACTAGCAATCTAAGGAAGGGAATCAAGGATCATCTCTCAGCAAGACTCCTACATAAACTTCAATATTACAAAAGAAAACTGTTGGAGGAGAAAATGAAATACATTGAAAATCAGTGGCTCACAATTTATAATCTCTCAAAACTTAAAGACCAAGTCCAGTTTTGGAAATACATCAATATATTTGAAGGGGAGGAGCACTCACAGAAAGAATAGCCATTGACAACTGGGAAAGCTTCATCTTTCAACTCTACTACGATGAAAATGGCACCGAGGGACAACCGGCCATACATTCTGTCTATTTAGCAACACCTAACAACCACATGGAGGAAGATGCAGAACTTGTTGACAGAATAATTTTCTCAAAAAGGTTAATTGAGGCATTATATAAACTAAGAATAAGGGGGCCACAAGGAGCGAATGGCATACCGAGAGCTCTGTTCAAATCCTACAAAGGCTACTGGGAGTCCTAGTTGACCCCCTTGTTCAGGACCTCATTTTTAAAAGGCTCCTGGTGAGGTTCCATTTTATGCCCCTCTATAAAAATAAGGGCAGCAAAACAGATCTGTCTAACTACACTTAATTACATTGCTAGATGTTGAGGGCAAAGCATATACAAAGATACTGGTCAAATGATAAAAACATTATCCCCTACTTTCAAACAGGATTTAGACCTAACTGTAGTACAATGGACACTACTGTGATAATATCTGTTTTGGCTCACTGTGCAATTAATCATAAAGGGCCTCCATTATTTGTATTTTTCATCGACTACACAGCTGATATAGTTGACTGGGAGAAGTTGTGGAAAAAATTAGCAGCTTAGGGTATTCCACCCAGCTTACTTAAAGCAATTATCTCACTGTATTCAGAAACTTCAGTATATGTGAAGGTTGGAAATGGCTTTACGGTATCCAAGAACATCAAAACCAATAGGGCTTGAAGCAAGTTTGTGCTCTTGCTCCCCTTCTCTTTAGTCTTTTGTACCACAGATATCAGTGCATCTTTAGTAAAAAACAAACATTTCCCCCCAAAGATCTATAACAAGCATCTGCAAATGTTACTGCATGCAGACTATATTGTCATATGACATCACACTTGTGTTTGTTTGCAAAGGGCATTAAATTAATGACATAACTACAACTGTGTACACAAGCTAGAACTGAGTCAATCGAAATCAAACTATGATTTTTGGAGAACATTTGAAAAATCGGAAAAGGTATGGTATACTGTCCTTTTTATCCTGAGATACACCGCAAGCTATAAATACTTTTGGGTATTTGGCTAACAGAAAAGGGTACACCAAGACACCAATTATCTAAGATGAAACATAAAGGAACTACAGTATCATATGTGTAGGAGAGTAGGATCTGCTTCACATGGGTACCCCCACTTTTTGCTGATGCTTTACTTCTTTTCGACTTTAGTCTGGCTGGGGCCCTGCTAATCAGAACCCCAGCCTAGCTGCTTCCTCTCTAAAATGGTTTCCATGTGCCTTAGGCACATCTCTGATTGGAATCTGGAGTGCCCTTATAAGTCCCTAGTATATGGTATACTATGTACCCAGGGCATAGGTACCTCAGAGGCCTGCCAGCGGCTGAAGCATGTATTATGCCACCCCTGGAAGGCCAGCCAAAATGACACCACAGGTCTGCTACTGCAGCCTGAGTAAGGTGGTGCCTGCACCCCTTACAGTGGTATAGGCTACCTATATCACTACCATTGCACACACATATAAAGCTATAAGTCACTCCTATGGCAGGCCTTGACAATCCTGAAGGCAGAGTGCTTGGTTTTCATGTGAGAGGGTGCCCCTGCATGAGCAGAGCCCCTCTGCAGCATTTGGAGTACCTCCCCTGATGCTGTTTGCAGTGCAGCCTGACCATATACTCTTAAATGCATTATTACCTCGCGTTAAATGCTAACTTTGGGATGGCTGCCCGGAAACATGTCGTGTTTGGTGTCAAACATCTTGGAATACTACCCCCGCCAGTTCTGGCAGCGGGGGTAGCATTCCACCCTTCTAGAGGGAGAGACATGTGCCAACCGGCATACCCAGTATTAACTTTACAGAGCCCTGGCATCACAAAATGGATGCTGCAGCCACAGACACGGGTCTGGCCTCCTGCTGCTGACCGAAACTCCAGCAGGGGAGGCCTGGACAATAGGTTTCCTGTTGCAGGGAGGTGTAACCACCTCCCAGACAGGCTGATGTGTATTGGGGCTGGGTGGGTGCACTCTCAAAGTGCTTTGAAGTCCAGCACTGGGGGCACATTTGGTGTCCCTCTGCATACCCCAGTTCAAACCGGCTCAGGGGCTTCCAGCCCCTGCTCTGGTGCGAAACTGGACAAAGGGAAAGGGGTGTAACCACTCCTCTACCCTGACCCTCCCATAGGTGGGTCCCCAGAGTATGTCCAACCCCCTAACTTGGTATAAGTATGGGACCCCAGTCCTTAGGACTTTAGATTTACCTGGACAAAACTCTGATACAGAATCCTGGACCTTCGACGCTCTACTTTAAGATTAGAGGACTGAAGAATCTCCCTTGGGGTCAAGGAGTGACTCCCCTGCTTGGCAGGCACCAACGAAGCAATTGTCCGGTCTGCATCGCTGAAGCTCCCGCCGGACGCCGAAGTCTTTGCATCACCAGAGGTAGATTTCCAGATTTCCCCGAGGCTGCCCTGAGTTCCCAGCAAAGCTGAGGCCCGTAGCTGTCGTGAGTAACGTGGAACCGTGACCCCTGGACACCGAGCGCATTTGCAAGTGCATCCTCTTCCTGGTCTTCCACGAAGTTGTGCTTTGGGCTCCGAGTAGCCCCTACCTCCAACACCCACTGCACCGAATATCACTGGCCTCCACTCTACGAGTGTCCCGTGAGCCTGCTCTAAGTGCGACCACTCGAGGCTCCTTCACGGTCACTAGTCCGTTGGCTAGTGGGCCCTCCCAAAGGCCAATTTTCTTCTGCTTGGGCTTCCCTGGTTGCTCCAGGCGTGCCCTGACTTACCCTCGCTGGGTGAGTCCCTCAGACCTTGCTGGTCTGCACCACTGTCCTTCTTCTATTTCCACGAGACTTGCCGTTGCCAAGGCTTGTTGGGTCCAATCCGGTCGCCAACACCTCAGCAATCGACAGACATCATGGGACAGCTCGAATCCAGCTCCTGGTTGCCGTCAACGCCTCTGGGACCTCGTAGCTGAAGAGTCAAGACAACCGTTAACCTACCTGAAGCACCCGACATCGGTGGGCATCCGCTCATCGCCTTCCTGGTCACTGGCTAGTGACCCAGACTCTGTCCCCTCTGCTTTATGGTTCTTCAGATCTTCGATCCACCTTTGGATCCACCCGAACACTTTCGACTTGGCCGCCAGCAGCACTTTGCAGCAGATCGCCATTGAAAACGACGACGAAACCCGACCCCGAAAGACACCTATGCACCCGGCTTCCCTGGGTGAGGTAACTCGAGTACTCCGGTGCTCCCGTGGGTATAGACTCTAGAACAACCCAGTTCTAAAGGGGTTTGCTCCAAGTCCTCCTCTAAGTGTCCCTTTTCTTTAAAATTCCAACAGCGACTTTCCCCATAGAAGTCAACGGCGATTTGCGGCTGTGTTCTCACACTGCACGTGTACCCCGTGGGTCCCCTGTGTCACTACCTTGGGTGGTTCCTTGTGGTCCAAGCACTTCTACAGGCTCTAGGCCTTGTGTCTAGCTCAGTCGTGGTTCTTATACCACTTTATTGGTATATGGTTTGGTACGCCCCTAGGGCTCAAACCTGTATTTGTGCTATTACTGTTGATAACTAACTTATAACTTATGTACTTCGAACTCTAGCCTCATAAAGAGACTAGAGGGGTGTGTTTAGCAATAAATACATATATTTTGAATATATACCTGGTGTGGTCCTCTTTCATTTGGTCACTCAAGAGATTATAGACTGGTAAAACAAGCTGCTTTACATTCCTTCAAGACTTAGCCTGAAGGCTGCTCTCCATAGCTACCACTAGGATAGCTTTCAATAAAGGTTGTCTTTAACCTATCTCCAATAAGGGGTTGTTTGGACTGGTGCAAGGTGCCCACTATAATTAGTGGACAGCATATACCAGGCCAACTTCTCACATTGGTGTGAGGCGTGTGGGATTCCAGCTTGCTATTGTTTTACCAGATAATCTCAATTGAATTGATCAACTGAAAACCACTAAGGGTACCTTAGGTACATATAAATCAAGGTTAGGATACAGTAAGTTCTACTGAACTTAGAGTTGTGTGTTAAGGGATAGCACACCCTTTCTACAACTCAAGAGAGTTTAGTAGGCCACACTAGAGTAGGTAGTGCATACACCACACCTCACTAGTAATGTCTTCAAAGCCAGGACCCAGTGAGTCCTTGCCAGAAGCCAGTGGGCTTCTTCCCTCCAAGTATGATAATCTCCCATTCTTGGAATTGAGAGCATTGTGCAATACTAGGAAGCTGAAGGCAGGCAAAAGTGCCAGCACCCAACACCTCAGGGAGGTGCTACTGTCAGATGATCTCAGCAGACCCCTTGGGTCTGAAGGGGTAGGCAGAGAGGGTGGGGCAGAAAATGAGGAAGGGGTCAGGGGTGAAGAAACCCAGGGCCCCCCTCTGAAACTGGCCAGGAAGGTGAAAATGACCTTGACCTGGAGAACCCAATTCCTCCTGTGGAGGATGAGGAGGATCAGAATGACCTCCCCTTTGTCCCCCAGGAAGAATTGTGAGTGTGCCCAGAAGGCCTAGATCTCCTTCTCAGGAGTCTAACCACTCTGACACCTCAATAGGGACCTCTGTTTCCTCTCATAGGAGGGAATCCTCTCATGAAAGGAAAGAGAGACTGCTCAGATATGGAGAAGCTCAGTTGAAGCTCAGAAGAGAGCAGTTGGCTATAGACAGGGAGTCCCTAGAGCTTGAAAAGCAAAGAAAAAGATGGGACTAGAGTCCCATGGTGGCAGCAATTTCCCCAGAGATAGGGAAAGGTCTTATGACCATAGAAACCTGAGCAAGATTGTCCCTCCCTACCAGAGTGGGGATGACATCCACAAATGGATAACTGCACTGGAGAGGGCCTGTAAAGTACAGAGGGTCCCTCAGGAGCAGTGGGCAGCAATCTTGTGGCTCTCCTTTGCAGACAAAGGTAGAGACAAGCTCCTCACTGTAAGAGAAGAGGATGCTGACAATTACAAAGTCTTGAAGAGTGCTCTGATTGATGGGTTTGGCCTAACAACTGAACAATACAGGTTAAAGTTCAGAGATACCCAAAAGCACAGACTCAAGACTGGGTAGACTATGTGGATTGTTCTGCTAAGGCTCTGGCAGGTTGGTTGATGGGCAGTAAGGTATGTGACTTCACAGGATTGTACAATCTTATCATGAGGGAGCAGATTCTTAATAACTGTCAAAATCAGCTGTTGCATCAGTACCTGGTGGACTCTGATCTGACCTCTCCCCAAGAATTGGGAAAGAAGGCAGACAAATGGGTCAGAACCAGGGTGAGGCAGAAGGTACAGAACCAAGGTGGTGACCCAAAGAAGCAAGATTCTAAGAACTCTGATAAGGGTGGGGAGAAGGGTAAAGACCAGAAGTCTTCACAAGGCCCCCAAAAATCTTCTTCAGGTGGGGATTCACAGTCTAACAAAGGGAAAGGCCAAAAGAAACCCTGGTGCAAGGTCTGTAAGCAAAAGACCCACTGGACCAGTGATTGCACCAAGTCCAAAGACTCTACTCCCGCCCCCACCAATGCCCCTAAGGCACCTGCTCCCCCTAGTGCAGTTACAGTTGGTGGTGGGAATACACAGGCCAAGGGGTTAGTAGGGTTGACCCTGGGTAAGGAGATGAGCTCTGACCTAGTCAGAGAACTCACTCAGGCTGTCCTAGTCTGTGATGGAGGCATGGATGTGACCTCCTCTGTGAGTCCCAGTAATCTGGGCAAGTACAGACAACAGCCCTTAATAAATGGAAAAGAGGCTTTGGCATTTAGGGACACAGGGGCAAGTGTCACCATGGTGACACAAGACCTTGTGGATCCTGGGCAGATTATACTTGGTGAAATGTACCAAGTGACCAATGCTAGCAATGTCAGAACAGACCATACTCTGGCAGTTGTTAACTTCTCCTGGGGAGGGGTAACTGGCCTTAAGAAGGTTGTGGTAAGTGCAGACCTACCAGTTGAATGCTTGCTTGGCAATGATCTGGAAACTTCAGCTTGGGCAGAAGTGGAGCTCAGGACCCATGCAGAAATGCTGGGCATCCCTGCAGATGTGTTTGCTGTGACCAGGTCACAGGCCAAAATGTCTAACCCTGAACAGGCCTTGGATTCTGGAATAATGGACCAAGTGCCCTCCAAGAAGAGGAGTAGTTGGGTAAAGGCAGTGCCTTCCCCCTTGGCTCAGAAGGAAGATCAGTCTCTTCAGGGAGATGATCTCAGTCCTGAGGAAGGAACTGTCCCAGAGGAGCTTGAACCTGATCAGGTTGAGTTCTTGGGGACAGGGGCCCTTCCAGGGCAGATCTGAGCCAGGAGCAGCAGAGCTGCCCCTCTCTTGAACCCCTCAGACAGCAAGCTGCTGCTGAGGCTGCTGGGAAAGCTAGTGGTCCCCATACAGTGTATTGGGATGATGGACTCTTGTACTCAGAGTGTAGAGACCCCAAGCCTGGTGCCACCAGGAGGTTGGTTATACCTCTGAAGTTCAGGGGCTTCCTATTGACCCTACCCCATGACATTCCCTTAGCAGGTCACCTGGGCCAGAACAAGACTTGGGACAGAATTGTCCCTCACTTTCATTGGCCCCACATGTCTGAAGACACCAAGGAGTTTTGTCGCTCCTGTGTAACCTGCCAGGCCAGTGGCAAGGCAGGTGGCACTACAAAGGCCCCCTGATACCACTACCTGTGGTGGGGGTTCCCTTTGAAAGGGTGGGGATTGACATTGTTGGTCCCATGGATCCCCAAACAGCATCTGGGCACAGGTTTATCCTGGTGGTAGTGGATCATGCCACCAGGTACCCAAAGGCTATTCCCCTTAGGACCACTACAGCACCTGTGGTGGCAAGAGCCCTCCTGGGAATTTTCTCAAGAGTGGGCTTCCCTAAGGAGGTTGTATCAGACAGGGGTGCTAACTTTATGTCTGGATACTTGAAAGCAATGTGGAAGGAGTGTGGAGTGACTTACAAGTTCACCACACCCTATCACCCACAATGCAATGGTTTAGTTGAGAGATTCAACAAAACCTTGAAGGGCATGATTAAAGGGCTCCCAGAGAAGCTTAGGCGAAGATGGGACATACTCTTGCCCTGCCTTTTATTTGCATACAGGGAGGTGCCTCAAAAGGGGTTGGCTACAGCCCTTTTGAACTTTTGTTTGGTCACCCTGTCAGGGGTCCATTGTGCTTGGTGAAGGAAGGATGGGAGTTATCTCTCAAGCCCCCAAAGCAAGACATAGTGGACTATGTACTTGGTCTCCGCTCCAGGATGGCTGAGTACATGAAAAAGGCAACTAAAAACCTTGAGGCTAGCCAGGAACTTCAAAAGCCTGGCATGACCAAAAGGCTGTACTGACTGTTTACCAGCCAGGACAGAAGGTGTGGGTGTTGGAGCCAGTGGCCCCAGCAGCTCTCCAAGACAAATGGAGTGGACCCCATACCATTGTTGAACAGAAGGGTGAGGTTACCTACTTAGTAGACCTAGGAACACCCAGGAGTCCCCACAGGGTTCTCCATGTCAACAGATTGAAACCATATGTGGACAGGGCAGACATGGGCTTGCTCATGGCTACTGATGAGGGACAGGAGGAAGAGAGTGACCCACTCCCTGACCTGCTCTCACAGAACCCTGATGATGGGTCAGTGGATGGTGTAGCCTTGGCAGGCAGCCTCACTGCTCAGCAGCAAACTGATTGTAGACAAGTGCTCAATCAGTACAGACATATGTTCTCTTTGACTCCAAGTCAGACCACCTGGTGCACTCATGAAGTGGACACTGGGGACAGTCTGCCTATTAAAAATAAGATTTATAGGCAACCTGACCATGTCAGGGACTGTATCAGGACAGAAGTCCAGAAAATGTTGGATTTGGGAGTTATGGAACCCTCAGATAGCCCTTGGGCTAGTCCAGTGGTCCTTGTGCCAAAACCTCACACCAGTGGTGGGAAAAGAGAGATGAGGTTTTGTGTGGACTACAGGGGTCTCAATGCAGTCACTAGGACTGATGCCCATCCAATACCTAGGGCAGATGAGCTAATAGACACTTTGGCCTCAGCCAAGTATCTAAGCACATTTGACCTGACAGCTGGCTACTGGCAGATCAGACTAGCCGATGATGCAAAGCCAAAGACAGCATTCTCAACCCCTAGTGGGCATTATCAATTTGTGGTAATGCCCTTTGGTCTGAAGAATGCACCTGCCACTTTTCAGAGGTTGGTGAATACAGTCCTTACAGGTCTGGAAGCCTATAGTGCAGCATATCTAGATGACATTGCTGTCTTTAGCTCCACCTGGGAGGATCACCTGGTCCACCTCAGAAATGTTTTGCAGGCCCTGCAGAAAGCAGGCCTGACTATCAAGGCCACAAAGTGCCAGATAGGGCAGAGTCAGGTTGTGTACCTGGGCCACCTTGTGGGTGGAGGCCAGGTTCAACCCTTGCAGAGCAAGATCCAGACCATCATGGACTGGACTGCTCCAACTACCCAGACTCAGGTGAGAGCCTTTTAGGCCTGACTGGGTACTATAGGAGATTTGTCAAGGGGTATGGATCAATAGTGACACCCCTGAATGACTTAACTTCCAAGAAAATGCCCAAAAGGTTCAGTGGACAGTTAGCTGTCAAAAGGCATTTGATGACCTAAAGCAGGCCATGTGCACTGCTCCCATTCTACAGAGTCCTGATTACTCCAAGAAGTTCATTGTCCAAACAGATGCATCTGAATTGGGGGTAGGGGCTGTACTGTCACAATTGAATGATGAAGGTCAGGATCAGCCAGTAGCTTTTATTAGCAGAAGGCTGACCCCTAGAGAGAAACGTTGGTCAGCCATAGAGAGGGAGGCCTTTGCTGTGGTTTGGGCTCTGAAGAAGTTGAGGCCATACTTGTTTGGTACTCACTTCCTTGTTCAAACAGACCACAAGCCCCTCTTATGGCTAAAACAAATGAAGGGTGAAAACCCCAAACTGCTTAGGTGGTCCATTTCCCTACAGGGGATGGACTTTACAGTGGAACATAGACCTGGGAGTAACCATGCCAATGCGGATGGACTCTCTAGGTACTTCCACTTAGAACATGAAGACTCAACTGGACAAGGTTAGTTTAATGTCCCTACGTTTGGGGGGGGGCTGTGTAGGAGAGTAGGATCTGCTTCACATGGGTACCCCCACTTTTTGCTGATGCTTCACTGTTTTTCGACTTTAGTCTGGCTGGGGGCCTGCTAATCAGAACCCAAGCCTAGCTGCTTACTCTCTAAAATGGTTTCCATGTGCCTTAGGCACATCTCTGATTGGAATCTGGAGTGCCCTTATAAGTCCCTAGTATATGGTATACTATGTACCCAGGGCATAGGTACCTCAGAGGCCTGCCAGGGGCTGAAGCATGTATTATGCCACCCCTGGAAGGCCAGCCAAAATGACACCACAGGTCTGCTACTGCAGCCTGAGTAAGGTGGTGCCTGCACCCCTTACAGTGGTATAGGCTACCTATATCACTACCATTGCACACACATATAAACCTATAAGTCACTCCTATGGCAGACCTTGACAATCCTGAAGGCAGAGTGCTTGGTTTTCATGTGAGAGGGTGCCCCTGCATGAGCAGAGCCCCTCTGCAGCATTCGGAGTACCTCCCCTGATGCTGTTTGCAGTGCAGCCTGACCATATACTCTTAAGTGCATTATAACCTCGCGTTAAATGCTAACTTTGGGATGGCTGCACGGAAACATGTCGTGTTTGGTGTCAAACATCTTGGAATACTACCCCCCCCGCCAGTTCTGGTGGCAGGGGTAGCATTCTACCCTTCTAGAGGGAGAGACATGTGCCAACCGGCATACCCGGTATTAACTTTACAGAGCCCTGGCATCACAAAATGGATGCTGCAGCCACAGACACGGGTCTGGCCTCCTGCTGCTGACCGAAACTCCAGCAGGGGAGGCCTGGACAATAGGTTTCCTGTTGCAGGGAGGTGTAACCACCTCCCAGACAGGCTGATGTGTATTGGGGCTGGGTGGGTGCTCTCTCAAAGTGCTTTGAAGTCCAGCACTGGGGGCACATTTGGTGTCCCTGTGCATACCCCAGTTCAAACCGGCTCAGGGGCTTCCAGCCCCTGCTCTGGCGTGAAACTGGACAAAGGGAAACGGGTGTAACCACCCCTCTACACTGACCCTCCCATAGGTGGGTCCCCAGAGTATGTCCAACCCCCTAACTTGGTATAAGTATGGGACCCCAGTCCTTAGGACTTTAGATTTACCTGGACAAAACTCTGATACAGAATCCTGGACCTTCGATGCTCTACTTTAAGATTAGAGGACTGAAGAATCTCCCTTGGGGTCAAGGAGTGACTCCCCTGCTTGGCAGGCACCAACGAACCAATTGTCCGGTCTGCATCGCTGAAGCTCCCGCCGGACGCCGAAGTCTTTTCATCACCAGAGGTAGATTTCCAGACTTCCCCGAGGCTGCCCTGAGTCCCAGCAAAGCTGAGGCCCGTAGCTGTCGTGGGTAATGTGGAACCGTGACCCCTGGACACCAAGCACATTTGCAAGTGCATCCTCTTCCTGGTCTCCCACGAAGTTGTGCTTTGGGCTCCGAGTAGCCCCCGCCTCCAACACCGGCTGCACCGAAGATCACTGGCCTCCACTCCACGAGTGTCCCGTGAGCCAGCTCTAAGTGCGTCCACTCGAGGCTCCTTCACAGTCGCTAGTCCATTGGCTAGTGGGCCCTACCGAAGGCCAATTTTCTTCTGCTTGGGCTTTCCTGATTGCTCCAGGCGTGCCCTGACTTACCCTCGCTGGGTGAGTCCCTCAGACCTTGCTGGTCTGCACCACCGTCCTTCTTCTATTTCCACGAGACTTTCCGTTGCCAAGGCTTGTTGGGTCCAATCCGGTCGCCGATACCTCAGCAATCGACAGACGTCGTGGGACAGCTCGAATCCAGCTCCTGGTTGTCGTCGACGCCTCCGGGACCTCGTGGCTGAAGAGTCAAGACGACCATCAACCTACCTGAAGCACCCGACATCGGTGGGCATCCGCTCATCGCCTTCCTGGTCACTGGCTAGTGACCCAGACTCTGTCCCCTCTGCTTTCAGGTTCTTCAGATCTTCGATCCACCTTTGGATCCACCCGAACACTTTCGACTTGGCCGCCAGCAGCACTATGCAGCAGATCGCCATTGAAAACGACGACGAAACCCGACCCCGAAAGACACCTATGCACCCGGCTTCCGTGGGTGAGGTAACTCGAGTACTCCGGTCCTCCCGTGGGTATAGACTCTAGAACAACCCAGTTCTAAAGGGGTTTGCTCCAAGTCCTCCTCTAAGTGTCCCTTTTCTTTAAAATTCCAACCGCGACTTTCCCCATAGAAGTCAACGGCGATTCGCGGCTGTGTTCTCACACTGCACGCGTCCCCCGTGGGTCCCCTGTGTCACTACCTTGGGTCGTTCCTTGTGGTCCAAGCACTTCTACAGGCTCTAGGCCTTGTGTCTAGCTCAGTCGTGGTTCTTATACCACTTTATTGGTATATGGTTTGGTACGCCCCTAGGGCTCAAACGTGTATTTGTGCTATTACTGTTGATAACTAACTTATAACTTATGTACTTCGAACTCTAGCCTCATAAAGAGACTAGAGGGGTGTGTTTAGCAATAAATACATATATTTTGAATATATACCTGGTGTGGTCCTCTTTCATTTGGTCACTCAAGAGATTATAGACTGGTAAAACAAGCTGCTTTACATTCCTTCAAGACTTAGCCTGAAGGCTGCTCTCCATAGCTACCACTAGGATAGCTTTCAATAAAGGTTGTCTTTAACCTATCTCCAATAAGGGGTTGTTTGGACTGGTGCAAGGTGCCCACTATAATTAGTGGACAGCATATACCAGGCCAACTTCTCACAATATGCTCCGAGTAGAATCAATGCAAAGCTTTATAGCCCTTCAGCAAGTGTACTCTGAGAGTAACAAGAGCAAAACTCATACCATCAATATCATATGGTCATCAATGCTTTCAGGGCCATTTTGGACCAACATTAAAATTAATACAGTGCAGTACATTTCCAAAGCTCTTTTATCTACCCGATTAGAATATAGTCTAGTCCATCAAGACCTTGGATGCAGAGTAAACTTCCTGGCATACTGTTTCCTGGTTAACAAAGAAAAGAAAGGAACATTAAAAGAAGCAATCGCTTTTTCCAGATGATTGCTTTGCCACGAATTCATACTCAAAAAACTCTGTTAAGGATCTGGAGGCACATTCAATTCGGGTAGGCAATCTCCCTTATGCAGCTTTAAATCTGCCTTAAAACACAAGTAATGCTGTTTAGCCGGTCCACAGACACATTAGACCTGGCCAAAAACAGATCTCTGCACTCGATTTGTACAGTACTGTGACTGCCCAGCGATATTTAACAGGATGAGTCTCCTTTATCCACATGTGGTTCTGGCTAGGTACAATAAAATAATTTAGCCTGACCTGGCACAATCACCAATTTTTGAACTATTGTTGCAGTTTGTGTGACTATGAAAAAGAGTCCAGCCTGCATATTGTTTGTTGCTGCCCTAGGATGAAAAGTGAGAGGCAAGCCTTAAGCAGATCAAGTCAAGTCAAAGGTAATGTATATTTAGACCTTTGGTCCTTAAACATAAAATAATAAGAACATTTCCATCTTTCCATAATACAATATCATTAATCATTTATACACCATAACATTATACCATAATAAATAATTATTTCATTTCCTAATCTAATTCCTATTGTCCTTATATAAAAATCATAAAATCGCAATTTTATAAACACTAAAAACTTTTTTAACTTCAAGCATAAATCTACCCAGTGTACATGCTATGTCCAAATAGGTCATTTCCGTTAGCAATTCTGCTGCCTGTGCACGGTTCTTTATCCCATATTTTAAAAATATTGGTCGTAAAAACAATTTCCGTGTGTCAAGAACCTTAAGACAACCTAATAATATGTGCCAAATATCACATTTCGTGCCTAAATTGCAGGTGCAATTTCCTTCGGGATCCATCATAACCGCTTTTATCCTGTCATTCATATAGCAAGGATTAATTCCTATTCGTAATCTTAAAACTTCATTTCTAAGGTAGCGGTTGGGTAGTATATCTATATACGGGAACTGTTGATCAGATTTACATGATTTAGTCATAAAACCCTCAGATTTTTTCCCCTCCAGGTACTGGCAATTCTGATCTCGAAACGTTTCTTTCCCTAGCACCTTCAATTCTCGCCTTACAACATCAATTTGTAAATCTCGAGGGTTCAGTTTAACTCCTAGTTCCCTGCATACTATCTCTAACATTTTCCTCACCCCTGATGCCCATTTCAGATAACTCTGTATAATTTCCCTTTTGCACCATTTTGCGATTTTTTGCTCCTTCCCATTTCCCAGGCATTGCCAAAATCTTATTAATGCCATACGTGCCGTTACCTCCCAAGAAACCATACCCGTTTCTATTCTTACCGCCTGTATCATAGATGATCTAGGTAGGGATATTACATTTTTAATACATTTTCCATCTTCAATATCCCACTTTCTTTTGCCACTCATATACAATATTGCGGCTCCATATTGGAACTGAGGCTGTATCATGGCCATATAAGCTTTCAAGACAGGTCGATCTGACCTTTCTCCATAATTCCTATAAAACATTTTCAACCCACTGACTGAGGCCTGCGCTCGTATTCTTAATGCATTCAGATGAGTTTCCCATTTTGGGGATCTTTCAAACCATATCCCTAAATATTTATACTCATTCACTTCCTCCACTTTAGTGGAGCCCAGAAACCAACTGAATTTCTTCCTTTTTTTTTCAAAGCTCAGGACCTTGGATTTGTCTAGGTTTACAACAAGTTTTTTCGGACTACAATATTCATTCAACACAGTCAGCTTCCTCTGCAGACCTATCTCTGTTCGATCTAAAATTACCAGGTCGTCTGCATAGAGTAGGCAAGCTATGTGTATCCCATCTAATTTCGGACTAGCACCTCTTACCTTCTTTAATATAACTGGTAAGTCGGCTGTAAACAGGGAGAAGAACATTTGAAAAATCGGAAAAGGTATGGTATACTGTCCCTTTGCGCCTGAAATACACTGCAAGCTATAAATACTTTTGGGTATTTGGCTAACAGAAAAGGGTACACCAAGACATCAATTATCTAAGATGAAACATAAAGGAACTACAGTATCATATGCTCCGAGTAGACTCAATGCAAAGCTTTATAGCCCTTCAGCAAGTGTACTCTGAGAGTAACAAGAGCAAAACTCATACCATCAATATCGTATGGTCATCAATGCTTTCAGGGCCATTTTGCACCAACATTAAAATTATTACAGTGCAGTACATTTCCAAAGCTCTTTTATCTACTCGATTAGAATATAGTCTAGTCCATCAAGACCTTGGATGCAGAGTGAACTTCCTGGCATACTGTTTCCTGGTTAACAAAGAAAAGAAAGGAACATTAAAAGAAGCAATCGCTTTTTCCAGATGATTGCTTTGCCACAAATTCATACTCAAAAAACTCTGTTAAGGATCTCGAGGCACATTCAATCCGGGAAGGCAATCTCCCTTATGCAGCTTTAAATCTGCCTTAAAACACAAGTAATGCTGTTTAGCCGGTCCACAGACACATTAGACCTGGCCAAAAACAGATCTCTGCACTCGATTTGTACAGTACTGTGACTGCCCAGCGATATTTAACAGAGCCAATGCGTAAATCAGGATGAGTCTCCTTTATCCGCATGTGGTTCTGGCTAGCTACAATAAAATAATTTAGCCTGACCTGGCACAATCACCAATTTTTGAACTATTGTTGCAGTTTGTGTGACTATGAAAAAGAGTCCATCCTGTAATTTTATTTGTTGCTGCCCTAGGATGAAAAGTTAGAGGCAAGCCTTAAGCAGATTTTTCTTGCAAGCAACATTAGACTATGCAAAAAATACTGTCTCAACTCCCTAGCATCCCGGACCTTTGTCGAGTTGCCACATTTTCACGGAAGTCGCCAGGAAACTCAACCCCCTATGACTACATATAATACGGTCAAAGCATCTAAGATTTCCTCAATTGCAGAGTCAAAATACATTTGGATATGTTTTTATTTCTGTTCAAAGCTTATATGCAATTTCAATGTACTCAGGGAACTATTTTACACTGAATAGCTGTTTCATTTTAAGTTGGTTAGTGCAAAGTCAGCTTTATATGGTAAGATTATTTTGCTTGATTTTACGCAATTGCAGAGTCAATATGAATTTAGATATGGTTTATTCTTGACGGCGGCTCACATGCAATTTTAACTGTAGATATAAATATTGCCTTATATTGAAGCACTGTTTCCATTTAAAGTCCACTGATTTGAAATAAATTTAAAGATGGCAATAGGTTTATGTGTGATTTTTGGTAAGATTTTAATTGATGAAACATAACAAACTATTACTTACTTATTCTTGCCACCTTTCCAGTAAGGGTGTGCAAAATTGTAAGATTTAGCTTTTAGCGTAATACATGTAATTTTCACAAGGATGAAAGACTTTGCACGAATTACATATTGGTGGTTATCTCCATCATTCAATCAGGATTTATAAAGCGCGGCAAATCATTCGTGAGGGTCTAAAGGCGCTCACGTTGAAAACTATATACAAATTATGCCCTTACGTCCAAAAGACATACAAGATATTCTCTTAAGGCAATACAAAAGTATTTGAGTTGAACTTGATTTTGCTTTTTCAGTTTTAACTCACAAAAAGGCAGTTTGAAAATGAGTCTGTGCTAAATGAAGGCGGCCGTCATTACATACAATTAAGTGGATGTTGTTGGTGGATGCCCAAAGAGACAAGTTGAAGACTCTCATAGCTTTGCAAGGGGGGTTGTGTACTGATTGAATTGAGGTAGTAGATGGTAGGACTCAAAAAGAGGAAGAGAAAATGCCTGAGTGTGTCCATCAAGAAACAAAGCCAACTAAGTGACGGCCTTTGAACGGAAGCCAACATGAAACAGATGTGTCAGGAGTCAGTGCAGAAGCCCTTCCATAATCCACACACTCCCCTGAAGGATAAACGTAGATAAAATGCTAATGGTTCAAATCTATGCCGTTCAGGTCTTATTTAAGGAAAAATGTTACACCCACATCAAACCTACACTTCAAAGTTCTTCCCTAGCTCCTTCTTAAGCAGAAGTCTCAACTCAAAAACCTTTGCATGCTTTAGGCTAACTCATCAAAGTATTCTTTCCCTATTAACCTCTGAGACATGTGACGAGCCTCCTTGAATTCGTTTTCAGTGCACCTTCACAAGTTCTAATTATTTGTTTGTAGAATGTTTCCTGTGCAAGGCTCAACCGTCTGCAACTCATTACCTCTCACCGAGTGGCTTTTCATGGATTTTCAACCTCGTCAACATCACTGACAACGTTCTTTAAAGTGGGCATCAACATTGTCAACATATTCCCATCATGGTCTATATATGCTTTTGATTAACATCTCTCTGGCTCTTTCCTACAATGTTTCCAACACCTTTCTTGGCAGCTCATGGACATCTTGTGCAACATGTCTGGGGTCATATACCAATCTTGTATGATTTTGAGAGAAGACTTCCTGTGCAATACTGATTTGTTATTAGTGAATGTGTCTCACCATATTGTGTCCCAGGATTCCTGAGGTAAATTATTTTGCACCATGGTGTTCCTTCTTGTCATAAATCCATATGGTTCCATTTTTGTAGTTCTTTTGAACTCGTGAATAATTTACATATTTGTGAAACAAGTCCCTTCGTAGCTTCTATGATATTTTACATTTCCTGATGGGTGTTTTCTTCCTTGTGGCTGCCATTTTATTACACAGGTGCAATGCCCAATGTCTCATCTGATAATAGTTTAAATGTTCTCTTTCCCCTATCCAAAATCTAATTTCTCACATCTTTCAAATGTTTGTGCATGGTCTCTTTAATACAGGTCTGCTATTTCCCTTCTCTCCATGCGATAATTGGTAAGCAGACATAATATCGAGTTGTAAATGTCGACTTGCACTAATGTCGAGTGCAAAATATCTTAATACAAAAATATGTCAGAATATCGTTGTCAAGCATATCGAGTTTAAGGTAAGTAATATCGTTTTAAAAAATATCGAAGTCATTAATATCGTTTGCAAAAATATCGTTGTTAAAAATATCGTTGTTATAGTTAGTGTTATGTATTTTAGTGTGTATTTTAAATGTATGTGTTCTATTTTTTTGTGTAAGTATTGCATTTGTTTTTTAATATATGTGTTAAATTTTTAGAAGTTATCTTTTTAAGTAAATTTTGCGTTTTAGTTCCGTAGCGGGTTGTGGGTTTATAGGGGAATAGGGTGGGAAGTAATTTAATAATAATACATTTATTAATAATTTTGAGAAGTTATTAATTTTTTTAAATTAAATTTTGCGTTTTAGTTCCGTAGCGGGTTGTGGGTTTATAGGGGAATAGGGTGGGAAGTAATGTAATTATAATTAATTAATTAATATTTTTTATTAATTAATATTTATGTATTTAATATTTTATATTTTTAATTGTGGTAATTAATTAATTAATAATTAGTTATTAATGGGGTTGTTAATTATTAATAATTAATTGTTAATTATGTTAATTGTGTCATTTTTTAGGGGCGGGTTGTGGGTTTATAGGGCAGTAAGGTGGGAAGTAATTTAATTATAATTAATTAATTAATATTTTTCATTCATTAATATTTATGTATTTATTATTTTATATTGTTAATTGTGGAAATTAATTTATTATTAATTATTTATTAATTGGTTGTTAATAATTATTCATTAATTGTTAATTATGTTAATTGTGTCATTCTTTTAGCAGCGGGTTGTGGGTTTATAGGGGAGTAGGGTGGGAAGTAATTTAATTATAATACATTTTTAAATATTTTTGATATATTATTTATTTAATGTTGTTTTATAGTGTTAATTGTGTGAATTAATTTATTAATAATTGTTTTTAATTTGCTTGTTAATTTTTATTAATTGAGTAATTAATTGTTAATTAATTATGTTAATTGTGTTATGTTTTACGACATTGGTGGTGTCATTTATAGGGGAATATGGTGGGAGGTAAATTGTTTTTAATTAATTAATTGTTTGTTAATTAATGCTAATTAATTTGCTGGAGTGGGAATAGTAAATTATTCTTCTCCGCTATCCAACACTTTCCCTACTGTTGCACTTGCTGCAGTGGGAATAGTAAATTATTCCCCTCCGCTATCCAACACTTTCCCTACTGTTGCACTTGCTGGAGTGGGAATAGTAATTGTTACCCCTACGCTATCCAACACTTTCCCTACTGTTGCAGTCCCTGGAGTGGGAATAGTAATTTTATCCCCTCCGCTATCCAACACTTTCCCTACTGTTGTACTCGCTGGAGTGGGAATAGTAATTTTATCCCCTCCGCTATCCAACACTTTCCCTACTGTTGCACTCTCTGGAGTGGGAATAGTAAATTTTATTTCCTATGCTATCCAACATTTTCCCTATTGTTGCAATTGCTGGAGTGGGAATAGTAATTGTTACTCCTTCGCTATCCAACACTTTCCCTACTGTTGCACTCGCTGGAGTGGGAATAGTAAATTATTTCCCTCCGCTATCCAACACTTTTCCTACTGTTGCACTTGCTGGAGTGGGAATAGTAAATTATTCCCCTTCGCTATCCAACACTTTCCCTACTGTTGCACTTGCTGAAGTGGGAATAGTAATTGTTACCCCTACGCTATCCAACACTTTCCCTACTCTTGCACTCCCTGGAGTGGGAATAGTTATTTTTACTCCTTCGCTATCCAACAGTTTCCCTAGTGTTGCACTCGCTGGAGTGGGAATAGTAATTTTATCCCCTCCGCTATCAAACACTTTCCCTACTGTTGCACTCGCTGGAGTGGGAATAGTAATTTCTACCCCTACGCTATCCAACACTTTCCCTACTGTTGCTATCCCTGGAGTGGGAATAGTAATTTTTACCCCTACGCTATCCAACACTTTCCCTACTGTTGCACTCCCTGGAGTTGGAATAGTAATTTTTACCCCTCCGCTATCAAACACTTTCCCTACTGTTGCACTCGCTGGAGTGGGAATAGAAAATTATTCCCCTCCGCTATCCATCACTTTCCCTACTGTTGCACTCGTTGGAGTGGGAATAGTAAATTATTTCCCTCCGCTATCTAACACTTTCCCTACTGTTGCACTCCCTGGAGTTGGAATAGTAATTTTATCCCCTCCGCTATCCAACATTTTCCCTACTGGTGCAGTTAATGTAGTGTAAAATGTAGTTTAAAAAAATAAAAATATTTTAATTTTTAATTTATTATATATATATTTTATTTTTATTTTTATTTTACAGGTGTATGTATATATATATATATATATATATATGTATTTATAATTTGTAATATGTTTCTAACATTTCTATAATTTATTAAAATAATAATTTATTAATATTATTAAGTAAATATATATATTGTATGTTATATATATGTGTGTTTAATTTATTTTTACATTATATTTATTACTTATAATTTTAAACATCTTTTAATAATTCTAACTATGTTTTTTTTAATTATATGTATTATTTAATTTATTTTACATTATTTGTTAAACATTTAAAAAAAACGATATTTTTAACAACGATATTTTTAGCAACGATATTTTTTCTCGATATTTTTGTACTTACCGTTATGTAGATAGGAGGTCGATATTTTTGACAATGATATTTTTGTCACAATATTTTTGTAGGTCGACATTTCTGTTGTCGATATTCTGCCAGTGATCCGCGATAAACATATCTCCTATGACTGCTGGTGTAAAGTCTGAGTTGTACTGGATGGACATCATTGGGGATGGCAACGACGTCATTCCTGTTCTAATTGCTATTGTGTCCATGATGTCTAAAGCTGTGCTTGTCACCTGGCTAAAATACAATCTTGTTAGTTGGTTCCTTTTCATTTGCCATATTATGTCCCATAGTATTTTCACTGCCACTGAATGTTCAGACTGTAATGAGTGTCTGCTGGAGTATCTCATTGGCCAATAGCCTTGGTACTATTAATTTCTAGCTGCGATTTCTCCCAGCCAGGAAACGTATAAATGTTTCCATTTATCAAAGTTTATAATGCCTTCAATGTTATGTTGGTGGCATTTAGATTCAACAATTGTGTTGTGATGTATATCCCTAAATTCCTTAGTGATGAATAATCATTTTCTTGGATGTCTGATTATTAAGTGACTTTGACTCTTTGGTTATTTGATCTGGTACCAGAAGCAGTAATAATGACTTGTCCATATTTACCCAGTTACATTGATAAATGTTTCCAACAGTCAAACGAGGTGCTAGATCAACCTTTTTAGGTTTGTTGCATACAACAGTATGTCACCAGGCAAAAACAAGATCTTATGTTGGTTACCTCCAAGTCCATCATCATACTTGCCTTCTCTTGTTGTATTGCTATTGTCAGGGGATCTATTGACATTACGAAAATCAGGAGTAATACCAGACACCCTACCTGGTACATTTCCGGATTCCTCAGATAGTACTCTATTTAACAAGATCATCACCCTTGGGCCTGCATATGATGCCATAACCATCTTTATCCATGTTTCTCCCATTTCAAATCTTTCCATTAACCTCCTCATTAATACCTATCTGCGCCTGTTGAATATTTAGTCTCTCTCCAATATCTAGAGTGCTAATGGTATCTGTTACTTATTAGTTCATCCGACAAGCTCTTCTTGTCCACGTTTAGTAGTGCAATGAGCTAGTAAGAGGCACAATGTTGGTGTTTTTCTTGTTTTAAGGAGTATCCCTACTTCTACCACAGAGCTTGATTTTTCGTAACCTCCCCTTCTTTGCTATAGATTATAACAATTCGGTCATGATGTGTACCAATTGGACAGAAAACATTTTATGAAGTTCACTAGAGGTGCTGTCAGAGCCTGGTGATATTGATTTCCTGGATGAGCTGGCTTTGATGCTTTTATTGTCACATGAACCACCTTGCTTGTAAAAGGCAATCAATGCCTTCTTTCCCCCCCCAAATTTTTGGAAAGTCCAGTCTTTCTAGGAATTCATCTTGTTCTTTGCCCTTTTCTTCACTCTTGGAATATGGGCTTGTATATAAATACCTACAAAGTGACGCCTTACCTACATCGTCAAAAGTAAGTCTTCAATTCTCGTATGTAATGCTGTGTATTCTGTCTCTTTTCATTGTAGCTTCAATATATTAGCCAGTAAGATATGTGCCATATTACCTATCTCATATGCTTTGCGCCTGAGTGTAAAATTGCTTTTTGATGTCTGTTTACCAGTATTATGTTTAGTTGACTTGTTAGACCGTGTACATTTCTCACATTTCCTCTAGTGTCTGATAGTGTGTGTTTTAATTCCACCTCTTTGAATTCTTTCTCAAGGTTCTGCTGGAAAAATCCTTCTATTTCCTTTCTCTGATGCGGCCATTACCATTAATTTTCCCCTTATAATCTCTGTTGTCAAAAATAAGCACACAATTTTCTTGTCTCTTGGGCGATGCTGTTCATTCTGTCCCTGTTCCTTTGACCTTCAACACATTGGCTAGTAAGGTATGTGCCTTATTCTCTGCCTCATAGTGTATGGCTAGGGCTAATGCTATTAATTTCCCCCTTATCACTGCTTTTAGTATCTCCTATTTTGTTGCACCAGTGGTGTTGTATGCCACATCATATTTTAGGTAATCCTTTATAGTGCCAGTTACCTCAGCTTTGTGTATCCTATCTTGCTGTGAATGGCTTTCCATGCACCACCTCCTGTCTCTGGCTGATGCATGTGTATCCTTGAGGGTAATTCTGACTGGAGCATGAGCCGGAATATTGATTAGTTCTATGACTGCACCCTTCTCTAGATTTGCTAGGGTAGTGAAAATTAAGATCATAACTATGCATGATTATGTATGACATACATATAAAAAAAGGCCTAATCAAAAAATTTATAATCTTTGTCTGGGGGATGTAGTAGTCCACAGATGATGATGAGTCCCACTTGTATGTGTTGTTCTGTGGCATCTGATGACATTGCCTTTGCTCCCCGACGTCTAGTAGCTCACCTATCCAGTTCTCCAATTATGCCCTGGTTATAATCTTCTCAAATTTTATATTCCCTTCTGCAAGTTTGTGAAGTTTCTTCACTACCCTGATTTTGAACTTGTTCTGGTGTTTGTTCAGCACATAAAATGATGTTGTAGTGAGTGCTTCTTTTGCCCGTCATACATTTTCCCCCAAAGATACCGCCATCTGAGTCTACTGGTGTTTCTTAGCTAATCACCCTTGTGAAAAAGTGGATTATAAGTTGAACTAGATGGTATCCCTCAAAATAATGGCACTATTCCTTAATAGGCCCAGTTAGGTCTCAATAATTTAAACCTGAACTCAGCCTTCGGTAGCTGTAGCACAGGGCAGGCAGGCTTAACATAGGAGACATTAGTAAAGCATTTATCAGTGCCAAAACAGTTAAAAAGTATAAAACATAACACAATAAAAGTTCCACTCAAATTTATAAAAATAGAAAAATTTGTAATGGTTAAATAGACACCCACACAACAAAAATCAAATGTAGAGAATGGAAGATATTATTTTTCAAAGTGCATTATGCAACTGCTGGTATCTGGTCGCACTAAACTGGGTTCAAGTCAAAAGTTAACGCTGACCACATTGGAACGTGGGGCAGATACAGGGAACCTGATTCGGTCTGATGAAAAGTTACCCTTTAACCTTTTCTTGGAGAAAATCTTCATTAATGAGGTTGTTGATGGGTCGTGGTGCTAGCTACATCCAAAGAGGGACCTGTCAATGGCAGCTGGCTGCTATCTAAGTCCTTGGTAGGAGCCTCTGCATTGGTGGGAAGCTAAAGACTCTTGTCTTCAAAAGCGGGAAAACGAGCAGGAGATATCCAAAAATCAGGTATAACAAGGTGTGGGAGGCCACTTGATGCTGCTTGGCATTGGTCCTGATGAATTTCTCTAAATTTGTACGTAGAACCTTTTTTGGAATTCAGGATCCATTCGTAGACAATCCCACAGTGCCCTCCTCTGCCAAAATCCAACAAGGCAGAATCTTTCTTCCCCTGGTCAGAGCTCTGGGCAGAATCCTGAGGTGTGTCTAGGGAAATGAGGAACGCCTCCTACAACCCAGTTCTGGAATATATTTCTCCCCTCTTGGGCAATGTTAGGTGCAGGCTTAGGTGTGAGTTACATCTGCCTGTGACAAGGGATGCCTCTTTGAAGCTTGTGGTGTTGGTGCACATCACCCAGGCCATCCTGTCAGAAGTAGGTCACGCCTCCTCTCAGCCAAGGCTCTTTTGTTCACTTTCCTGAGAGCCATACATACCTCCCAGCAGGCTGCCAGATGACAGTTGGAGTATTAGCTCTGAAAAGGCAGAAACTTGTAAACTTTCCAAAAGAGGCATTTTCAAAATAGTAATTTAAAATCCGACTTCACCATCAGATTGGATTTTAAAGTTCTGTTCATTTGAGTCCTTAATCCATGGTTTTAGCTATACCAAAACTGAAGTTATGCATTATAAGGTGGTATAATGTAAACCAGTGCTTTTCTATGGGAGAGCGAGCCTTGCTACATTGAAAAATGACTTTGGAGATTTTTCACTGGCAGGACATGTAAAATTTAAGACCGCGCGTCCTACTTTTTAAATACAATGCACCCTGCCCTATGGGCATTTAGGGGCTGTCCCAGGTGTGGCTTAGAAATATTAAAAAAGGAAAGTTTAGGTCTGATAAAAGCGTGATTTAAACAGGTTGAAATAGCAACTTTAAAACTGCCATGCCAGGCAGATGTGGCAGGCTTGAAGTCATATTTCACTTGGCCGCTTTAGTGGTTGCACAATAAGTGCAGCAGCCCACTAGTGCTACTTAACTTACAGGCCCTGGGTACCATATATTAGGGGCTTACAGGTAAGTTGAGTATGCCAGTCAGGGATTATCCAATTCAAAATGCTTTTGGGGTCAGAGCACATGCAATGGAGCATGTTTAGCAGGGCCCGATGTAACAGAGTTAGAAAACAGCAACATTGTCTGAAAATTGAGGGGTGATCATGAAAAATGGGACTTTCCTAACAGCCCCCATAAATTCCTTAACAATATAGTCGCTCTGCATCTTTTGCTTGTGGCCAAGCTATATGATTGAGTACTATAGCATTTACACTTTAACCTCGCATGTTCCATTTTGTAAGGGTGTCTCTTAAAGCAGTAGTACTTTCACTTTTTCTTCTTTTAGCCTGTCATAGATTTTGAACCTATTTTCAGGGGCATTCAAGCCCCTTGCATTTATATTAGAGTACTCTGATTTTCCTCAATAACACGGAGGCTTGTTTTTGACAGACCTCTTGTCCAGATCTACCCAGTCACCGAATCAGCCACCCCTTTGATCCTTCCCCACAATTCCCCAGATGTTCTGAAACACCTCTACTTTGGTCTCATGTAAAACTAAACCATCAACAACAACAATAAAATAATTACACTATTAGTATAGTCTATATTCCAACAGATGTAGGTAAGAGAGGACTGACCTACATCATATGCTGCAGTCCCTTGGTCTCCTTTGTATGTATAGTTTGTGATTCTGAATGGCTGACGAACAAACCCAACAATATTAAAGATCTTTTCACTGATAGGTGATACAAATAGTCCACATGTCCACCTAGAATTTCTGTCTGTACTCTTTGTTCTACCAGTTTTATTCTCATTTAATATTTTAAACTTTGTAAAGTGTGCGATTGCCGATTAAGGCATCCTGGCGCTAAGATAGAGGGGGCAATGTGGATGAAACACAGGGTACATTATATCTACAATAGGTGCAACCAAATGCCTGAATTAGACTGAGTACCCTGCCTCACAAACTCTGGGCCTGCCCACTCTATTTTGTGTCAGGCAGACCATCAGTATTTGGTGAACGCAGCCCCAGTCATCTCCTTAGATGGAATACTTCTTATGATGGCCTTACACAGTAGGGGCCTTTGCAGAAAGGACTTTACACCATCCACCCTATTCAAGGTGGACATTGAGGAGGCTTTTTTTATCCTGTCCGTCACTGTGAGGATGCACATGGTGGTAAGATACAGGGAAAAAAAATAATGAACCCCCCACCCATACCTTGGGAAAAAACTCCCAAGGTGTTGGGTCCATTCGTTTTTTGTTTTTATAAAACAAACTTGCTGTTTGGGAGCTTGTTTTGGAAAAAACACCTTTGAAATGTTTGACGGACCATCATGTCTGACAGTTCTGTCTGTCAAACATTTTTAACATTGACAGAAACCACTGTGATAGTGTTAATGTACAGAGTAGTCTGCCAAGTCGGTGGACAACTCTAAATTTGGTGGGAAGATGTCTGTTAGAAGCGTGATTTCTGGTTGGCTAGGGCATGCACCTAAGCCAGGCAGAAACCACCACTCTAGTCAGGTCAAGGGAGTTACACACTGAAGATAACCCCTGCTCACCCCCTTGGTAGCTTGGCACGAGCAGTCAGGCTTATCCCAGAGGCAATGTGTAAAGCGTTTGCGCAACACACTCACACAGAAGCGACACACTAGGCACACCACAAAAGAAACTCCACACAAGGTTATATAAAAATAGCCTTTGTATTATCCATAACATACATTAGAACACCATCACATATGTATACTGTGCCACCAGGCACTTGTCATGACTTCACAGGTAGTACATAAATCACCTTGCCTATGGGGCAATTGTCATATCATTACATACATCACAAGGCCAATCGGGCCACTGTCATGACCATTACAGTTGGGGAAAACCAATAACTATTGGTAGGATTGCCCTTAGCACAACACTTTATGCAGAAGCATCACCAACAGTGCACCAAAGTAAATACTTGCCACAGTACGGCACATAAATTATAAGCAGGGCAATGGGGTAACTACCCCTAGATTGCACCCATCACAGAAATATCCTTCCGATATCACCATAACCACATAGGGTGCGGTATCCCTGCAAGCCTTCCTGGTAGGCTTCTGGGCCACCTGCCCGCCTACAACCAGAAATGCAGTAATCCCTGATCCCAACTGGGACCTCTGATGCGCCTCCTCTGTCCAAAGGGAGGAGCGGGGGCCTCCGTCGAGGTCTCCCCTTTATGCCCCTAGGTACTTGTGTACCAATGATCCGACGCCCTCTCAAGGGTATTCACCAGCATGGGGGGCGTACGGGCACTCCGATGCTGTGGGGCGACTTTGCCGCGTCCCTCGCAGCTACTAGTCACCAAGTAGCGCCCCCGATGGGCTCAAAAAACGGCAACTGCTGCAATGGGAAGGAGCAGCTGCCGAAACCCAGGCAGCTTGCTTCGGTCCTTGACTGGCCCCCCCAGCAGACTCTCACCTGCCTCAGCAGCTCCTCGCTGCTCGCAGTAGCAGGAGGTGCGAGTCACCGGTCGGGCAATGCTGCCGCTCCACTCTCCCAACAAGTAGTGAGGGTGCAGCTTGACTTCTGCAGTCCTCCCTATGGTCCCCGGCGTCCTGATGCAGCTGGGGCGGCCCAGGGCGAAGTTCCGGTTCCTGTGTCCTGGCGCAGCTATTTGGGAGGCACACCGGCCCCTGGGAAATCCTCTTTCCACACGGGGCTTCCGTACAAGCAGGAGGCACCGAAGTGGATGCCTGCCTGTGCCCCGGGGGCACCAAGGAGCGCACAGCTCCCCAGGACCACTGTTTGCCACGAGATAAGGGAATCCGAGTGCTCTCACGCTGTACCAGATTCCCAGTAGAGCCTGCTACTGTCCTGGGGTAAGGTATGGCTGGCAGGGCAACCGCAGGTCCGCTCAGCACGGGCCGATGCAGCAGGTAGAAAACAGCGGCTGCTTTCAGCATCCCATGCCCTAAGTGAGACTAAGGCCGGAACAGGTAGGGAATCACCCCGTCCCCAGGGAACACTGGGGGCATTCACAACAGGGCTCAGGCAGGCTAGCCTAAAGGTCTCTAGTGACAGTGGCAGTCCTTCTCTCCACCCAGCCGGCAGCAGGTCAGCACTTCCAGCAATGGAGTCCAATGGCAGTTCCTCCTGGCAGTCTGTAGAGCCAGCAGCGTATGTTCCAGTTCCACGCCAGTACACAGCCCTTTTCATGGGGTCACAGCCCCAATACTTAAACCAGTTAGTGCCTTTGTTCTCCCCCTGGCCCAGGGCTCTGCGCCCGGTCCAAACCAGTTCTGTGGGGCACTTAATATTTTATTTACAGTGCACAACAACCTCCTTTGTAAGTATAGGCTCTGGCCCCAGACACTCCACAGGGGGGCGGAGCCAGCATTGTGGAAGGCAGGCACAGTCCTATTCAGGCCCAGGTGCTACTCCTCCCACTACTCCAAATGCAGATTGGCCTATTCAGCCTAGTGCTGACTCACCCAGCCCCTCTGGAGCCACTGCACCTCCCCAGCCCCTGTCACTCCAGAACCAGACATGCAATACACAACAGGCAGGCACAAAGACACATAGCACACAGAAATGCCCACTTCTAAAAGTGCCATTTCTAAAATAGTGATAATAAATCTGCGAACACCATTACGCAGCATTTATTACCACTATTCCAAACATACCAAACTTGACCACTCTACTACTCTCAGGTCAGGAATTACCACTGAAGCACATATCAGGGAATCCCCAATGCATTCCTATGAGAGGGCAGCCTCACAGTACTGAGAAACCAAAATGGCTGTTTGTCACTACCAGGACATGCCACACAGTTAAGGCACATGTCCTACCTTTTACCTACAGCGCACCCTGCCTATAGGGCTAGCTAGGGCCTACCTTAGGGGTGACTGATATGTAGTAATAGGGGAGTCACAGACGTGGCAACCACTTTATGAGCCACGTCACAGCAGCAGTAAACTGCGCACTCAGGCCCTGAAATGGCAGAGGCCTGAGACAGGTTTAAAAGGCTACTTTGGTGGGTGGCGCAAGCAGCGCTGCAAGCCCACCAGTAGCATTTAATTTACTGGCCCCGGGTATATGAGATACCACTTTACAGGGGACTGATAGGTAAATCAAATACGCCAAACAGGTGTAGACCAATCTTACCACGTTTATCATAGAGAGCACATGCACTTTACACTGGACAGCAGTGATAAAGTGCCCAGAGTCCTAAAACCACCAACACCAGGTCAGAAAAAATACTGGGAGGAAGGCAAAAAGTTCAGGGATGACCTTGCAAAAAGGGTCAAGTCCAACAATGTCCCTCAGGATGGCAAAAGTAATGTCCTCCTCCATCCCAACAAAGTACCTTCCATCCGCCAAACTCTAAATCAGGCCCCAAGTTTTTAATTATTTTCTAAGTCCAAATAATCTGGTTTCTGAATGCACAATGAAAGGGAGCTTCTTCCAACATTTTCAGTTTTAGTGATATCATATTTATTCTTTACTCCTTTCTTGGTATTTTTTTATATTTCTCCCTTCTCCTAGATATATTTGTTTGTCGCTCCCATTTGTTTTTTTGACGTCCCAATGTGCATGTTGAAGTTATTTAACTTGTGCTGTTTCCTCTAGAGTCACAATACTGCCAGGCCATCCTTCACTGATGTAATCTCAATTTTCTCCCCTCTGATTTGAAAGAAAATTGACTTGAAAGTATATCCCACAAATAAATGGCCAATGGAATCTAAATCCCATTTTTTGCCAGTTCATATACAACTAGGTGCAGTGTCCTACTGCGTGCCATCATAGATTGTGCTAAGTCCTGTAGCAGAATTATCTTATCTCTGTTAAACCATCAGGATTTTTACAATCACCAGTTTTACCAGGCACTTTTTCTACTGAATTTTCTTCATCTTTTCAACAATGTCCTCCAGGCATTGGTTATACTTAACCCTGGTCAGGTCTACACTCTCACTCTCTCTGTATATACTCTCGCTACCTCATTTTGATATAAAATATTGGCAAATAAAAGCTTT
The DNA here is from genome assembly GCA_963921515.1 of Calotriton arnoldi. Classification (NCBI taxonomy): domain Eukaryota; kingdom Metazoa; phylum Chordata; class Amphibia; order Caudata; family Salamandridae; genus Calotriton; species Calotriton arnoldi. The sequence goes on from CAWUFW010004821.1 coordinate 667,577, forward strand.
ATGTATTCCATCTAATGCAAATATTTTCACCTAATGTCTGATTCTCTAAATTTTTACATTTCAGTTGTATGTGTTTCAATTTGATTGTCCACTTATCTTATTTGTTCTTGTGTGGAACTGGAAATCAGATGTCCATATTCTCTATTTATCTTGGAGGAGTGCATGAATATCCTCTTTTGTGAGTTTCATGTCCTGCTTTTAGTCTATTTCTACTGCTCCAAGTTGTTGCGTTCCACTTGTCATTCTGATGTTTGTCATTGAGAAGTTCCTCCACTGAAAACCTATGTTCTTTAGTGGCTTTGTGATTCATTCAGGATCCATGGCATCAGAGGAGTGTCTTTTTCCTTTCTCCCAATTGATTCACTACTTTCGAGTGTGTTCAAAGGAATTTTGTCTGTCAGCGAAACTGCTTGCGGAGGCACTGTTTTCCATATATTAAGCAGTGTGTGATCTTACTCATCTATTTACTTTGTTTTGGCGTGTTGCATAGTGTAGGATATTCCCGATGTAATTCTTATCAATCTACCACAAAGAGTTAATGTTGCAGTATTTTGTATCATGCATTCAGAATCATCTGTTATCTCTTTATATGCCCTTTTGGTTCCCAAAACATTCTCCTTTCTTTTCTACTTAGTTTACTGTTCCTTAGTACCCACTTTAACTGTCCACTCCTTTCAGGCCTGCCTGTTATCTCTCCATTCACCTTCAACGTCTGAGGTTGTTCCTATTTCCAACCATTGCTGACTCCCTTGTTCTAGCTATTTCCAAGCCCTCCAGCAGTTGATGATTTTCTGTGAGTCTACTCTCTATAGTTCGTTCCCCTGTTGTTCTGTTGACAGGCTTCAACCAAAGACCTTTCTCACCATGTTGCATCCAATAATTCTAAGGTTGACAACATACCACATGGTCATTCTTCTTTCGGGGTCATGCGGGAGTCTCAATTCAGCTTACATGGTGCTATCCATGTCCCTTGCAGTCGCGGTCCGTGTAGGAGTGCCGGCCGGGCGGTGACGTGGGGCGGGGGAGGGGCAGGGTGGGGGGTAGCAAAGTATGGATTACGGACCTATACAGGTAAGTAAACATTTAAATCAATAAAGCGAATTTCGTTGCGCGCACTGCATAGCCAAATGCGATGCAGTGCGCGCAACGAAATTCGTGTCATTGATTTAAATGTTTACTTACCTGTATAGGTCCGTAATCCATACTTTGCTACCCCCCACCCTGCCCCTCCCCCGCCCCACGTCACCGCCCGGCCGGCACTCCTACACGGACCGCGACTGGTCCCTTGTGTAGGTTCTCTGCTTGTTTTGCAGTTTCCATATGTGTGGCACCTACATAGCTCATTAAGTCATGAAATAGTGGTCTAAATCTTTGCAGCCTGGCCATGGCCCTCCTAAAATATATATGATTGAAATTTAAAGAGAGCCAATGTGAACCTAATCCCTCACATTAAAAATATTCTTTAGGAAATGCCCATCTTTGCATGGCTTAGGCCTACCATTGAATCCTGGCTGTAGCAGTGTAAAAACTGCAACGAAAGCTGTCAAAATAAACCTTTTTGACAGGTCATAACCTTCCATTTAAATATTGTTATGTGCCACTCACCTCAATCCCCGGCGGTTTCAATGGGGCAACGCTAAGTCCCTGTATTCCCCCTAAAGTCTGTCCTCGAGGACAGAGGGGGGTACTGTACTAGTGACAGGCCCCAAGGGGAATGGAGATTGGGTTTTGGAAAAACAAACAGGATGCCATGATGCCCCTCCGGGGCAGCCTCAGAGAGACCTCAAGAGACCCACCACCGATATTATGTGAACGCCCAAGGTTTGCGGAGTATCTGTGGATTGCAAAACAGTGGTTTAATACACACAATGTATTTGGTACATAGCATCAACAAATCTTATTTATATATTGCTGTTCACATCCCAAACCAACATCTACTGTGCTCTGCCTTTCCGGTCAAATGGTGTATGTCTTTTCATGCATGCGGTGTTGGCTTCCGATGGATTATTTGATGATAGTTGTTACGTAGTTTAAACAAAGTCACTATTGCAGTGAGATGCTTTAATTTCTTGCAAGGTTATTCCTTTTGTACACTGAACTAAGCTGTCATCAAAGTCACACCTTGTGGCCTAGCCAAGGTATTCTTCCAGTGGCGGCTCCTCCGCTATGGCAGAGGAGCGTTGCCCCACTGCTTTTAAGCAGTGCGAAGTAGAAACATAAAATGATAATAACTTTGTGTTATTATCATTTTATGCTTGTGCTGCTTTGCGGGCGGGTGGGTGGCGGGGCGGCTTTCCTCTCGGAGCAGGGCAGGGGAGGAGTGGTTTGCATACTCAAAAGTGCACATGACTGTTTGGCCGGCTCTCTCAGGCCACCCAAAACAGTCATGCGCACTTTCCCTGTTCCCCATGCAGGCTGCATTACAGCCTGCATGGAGAACATACCCCAGCCCCCATTCCCTGGTTGAGCGTCAAACGAGGACGCTCAGACCAATCACAACGCTGCATTGCAGCATTGTTATTGGTCAAGGGAGCCTGGGTGCTTATCAATCACAATGCTGCATTGCTGCATTGTCATTGGCCAGTGGAGCCTGGCTGTGCTTCCTTTTCCTCGAGTTTGACGAGGAGAGCAGGACCAGAGACGCGGGACCCGGCGGCATAGTAAGGGTATTTATTTTTTATTTTTTTTAAATATGCGGACCCCTTTTGAACCCGCCTACGCCTGCCCCGCCACCCGTGAGCCATGCTGACCACCACTGTATTCTTCTGAGAGCACGGGGCAAAAGCACGGGAGATATCAGTCCTGACAGAGCCCCGCCAGAGATTGAGTATTTAGTGCGCTTTCTTAAAACAAGAGTAGGTAATTCCTAAACTATTGTGCTACTGAGCTCAGAGCATAGAAGAATTGTGGTAGAAATACCTGGTGTTGAATTCTTCTGAAGCGTTGTCCTTTCCTTTTCTTTAGGGAATCCAGAGTCGCTGCTTCTGAGGACAGGAACAAAGCTGTGGCGCTGACAGGATCCAGAGGCTTGAAGTGAAAAGCAAAGAGACCAAGCGGAGAACCGGGCTGGGCACGAACTTTAAATAGAGACTGACCGTGTGCTTTTAGTGCACCTCTTAGGGTCATGGAAAGTTCACTGTGAGCCAGGAGTCAGATTAACAAAAGCACAGGGTCATGGAAAGTTCACTGTGAAACAGGGGGCTGATTAGCTAATGCACCTGCCGGGGTCATGGAATGTTCAAGCAGGGTTAATATTCTTGAAGGTGATACCTCATGAGTTTAATTGACAAGGACACCTGTTACTGCTGTTTGTTCTGGAACATTTGCAATAAACAGTGCAATTAGTTCTGACAGTTACTCTGCATTAATGTGATTGATTGGTGCATCTGCCAAGATTCTGGAACTTTCACAGTGGTTGTAAGGAGCTGCGTGCTTTTGTGCCCAGTTCATTCAGTTGTCTGTGGTGGTCAATAATTGCCCTGATACCACTCGAATGGAGCACATGGCAAACCAGATCAGAAAATGGACACATTAAATGAAGGAGGGGTGAGAAGGGAACAAACCTGGCTCAGGCTCCTGGAAGGTTGTGCAGTGGGTGGGACCATGACAAATATTGATGTCACTCCTATGTAAGCCTTGTAGTCCCAAGGCAAAGTGTAAGGCATTTAAAAGTAGGACTTGTAGAAATGTTGTTACTATCCCCCAAAAGTATGTCTTTCTCTGTGGCTGGCATGGCAGCCCTATGTAGAAAACCAGAGTACATATTGAAACCCTAATACTGTATCTTGGGAATGGGGCAAGGTAGAAAAATAATTCAACAACTATATTTAATAGTTATTGAAATATTCAATTCAATGGTGAAGTCATATTTGTAATAAATATTAAGGAAAAGTAACTTTTATGAAGTTGCCTTTTTCCTTCATAACGTTCCTAGAGGCTAATTAGCATTTGTTCTCAAACTCCTCTCAACCAGGGACTGGCATTTGAATAGGTGTGAAAAAGATGTGAAATACCTCTACGGAGCAAACAATAGGCTAAATTGATTGGGCAGAACCTCACAGAATATGAATGGTGGAGGCAGTGAGCATCCTTTTTGACACCGCAGTGTCAAATTCTACTTTACATTTTTGCTATGGCTTTCATATAACACTTTGGATGCACTTAAAAGGGGAAAAAATGGGATAGCAAGACAATTTTGTGTAACTACTGTTTGGTTGCTGAGAAACCCTGCTTTGTTCTACCAGACTTCTGTCTCTAGGTTTCTTGTGGGTACAGTGGATGCCCCAAATGAGATTTTAGTTCTAGATGCAGGAGTGCACTAGGATTACCATTGTACGCTCCCCACACTTATCCCCAGCCCGGTCATCAGAGCCCACGCTGAGTGTGGCAAAAGACTTTGACCATCTTGAAAATGTCCAAAGTGGGAGGGGTTGCCCTGGGAGCTTTTACCTCAGTGGTTAGGGTGCGCCAAAGAGCCACTCAAACTCAGTAGCAAGTGCCAGACATAAATGTGGCACCTCTTGGCACCCACTTCAGAACACTACTGAACCTGAAGAAGAACAGAAGAGGACTGGACCTGCTGTCTGTGACCTGAGAGGAGCCCTGAAGGAAAGCTTACAAGAGACCTTTTACTGTACCCCTGCCCAGCTAATCAGTGGCAACTGGACCTGGACTTGATCCAGCTTTTGGCCTCTTCCTGATCCCTCGGGTCCTGTGGCACTTTTGAAGTGTATGCCTGTGGTGTATTGGTACTTAAAGGACTAAAGTCAGAAGGTAAAATATTTGACCAGGATGAATCTGGTTGGTATATCCGACCCATGCTCCATCATTGTCAGTGTCAAATCGTGACTAGGTCCCGGTTTACTGAGACCGCTGTCTATCACTGGCACTTTGGGCTTCTTGGTGCTATTGCTACTTCAAAACTTTTAAAAGTCTTAGCTTCAGTTTCCATTATTGGATGTTTTGTCATTTTGATTTTGGTGTCACTTTCTTTATTAAATTTTACTCTATTTTTCCAATTCAATTTGGGATTTGTATAGTGTTTCATTTCAGTTTAATTCTTTTTTTGGTACTGCATAAATACTTCACACATTGCCTTTAAGTTTAAACTGTCTGCTCTCTGCCATATCTACCAGGGTATTGAGCTCATGTTTATTTAGTGACTTTAGTGGTGGGTAATTATCCCTTGAACTAATACTCCAGTTTCTTTACATATGCCTTTAGCTGTACTAAATCAGGTTGCTCATCTTAGTTTCAATGAGCTGTTAGCTGATAGTTAGATTGATTTATAGGTGTGGCTTTAGCCAAGAGCTTTTTATTTTCCTAAAATTATAAGTATAATATACTTACGTATAGTGGCTTTCAGCAACATGTCTTCGTCCATTGGTCTGTTGTTGTGTCAGTCACATTTTGCTTCCGCCCACTACAGCATGTAGCATGGGGTAGTGGGTCAGCCTACTAAAACAACTGGTTAACTACTTTGACTGGCTGCATATTGTTCTCCCATAATAAGCACATCTGCAGACAAGGCACTTTCCTTCAGTGCAGGTATTTTTATTTTTCATTTATAATTACTTTACTGCTGCCTTGTGTTTAGAGTCTGATGTGATAGCATGATCTACCAGATGTGAGAAAAAGGCACATTCTAACTTCATCTGTTCCTGACGCCTGCCAATGCTGTTTTAATTTTCTTTTGGAGTGTCTTTTGTTTATCCGACTGCTGGTATTTCACAGAACAGATTGTGTCAATTTTTTACTATACATGCAGTGCACAAACCAAAAGTTTCAATTTTATATAATGTGAATTCATAATCTGGCAATTCTTTAGAACAGATTTGTTCTGGACTCAGGTTTACCAGTAGCTCTTTAATAAACTTTGCCTAGGGAGAAAGTTAACCTTTATTGTGTTTAATTTGCAGTATTGTAACAATTTTTCTTTCTTTATTTCTTTCCTGCCTTTTTCTTTCTCTCTTTCCTTTCTTCTTTCGCTCTATCTTTCCTTATTTTCTTTCTTTCTTTCTTTCTTTCTTTCTTTCTTTCTTTCTTTCTTTCTTTCTTTCTTTCTTTCTCTTTCCCTCCCTCTCGTCATTCTCTTTGTTTGTTTGTTTGTTTGTTTGTTTCTTTTCTTTCTCTCGTCCTCTCTTTCTTTATTTCTTACATGCATTGATTCATCTGTGATTGTGTCATTCACATTTTTCTTCCAGTTACTCCAGCATGCATCAAGGGGTAATGCATCAGCCCACTTCAGCCGCCAACTGACTTCACTATGAATTATGGCATGCTGCCCTTTCACAATGAGTACTTCCTCACTGAAAGTAGTCCCATTCAGTGCTGGGGAGAACTATGGTAATGTCTTCTTTTTTGAGCCTTTAGCAATTTTTTCTTTTAGATTGATGAAAGTCCTTTCAGGTTCCCAACTGTTAGACCTGGCATCCTTGGCGCCATTTCCCCATACGGTTTGTCTTCTGACCTCCTGTTTTGCTGACTTCATTTTTGTTGGTTTTTGGACTCTGGGCACTTTATTACTGTTAACCAGTGCTAAAGTGCATGTGATCTGTACTTAAAACATGGTAACATTGGCTTATGCACAACTGACATAAATGCTACTAGTGGGCCTGCAGCACTGATTGTGCCATCCACTTAAGTGGCCCTTTAAACATGTCTCAGGCCTGCCACTGAAGCACCTGTATGTGCAGTGTTAAACTGCCACATCGACCTGGCAAGATAACCCTCTTGCCAGGCCCAAACCTTATTTTTTAATGCATATAAGTCACCTGTAAGGTAGGAGTTGGACAGCCCCAAGGGCAGGGTGCAGTGTATTTAAAAAGTTGGACATATACTTTTAAGTTTTACATGTCCAGGTAGTGAAAAACTCTTAAATTTCTTTTTCACTACTGCAAGGCCTATCTCTCCCATAGGTTAACATTGTGATTACCTTATTACATCTTATACGTGAAATTTCCAATTGGGAAGAGATGGAAGTTTGGTGTCTTTGGAATCGCAATTTAAAATCCTACTTTATGGTGAAGTTAAATTTTAAATTGGAATTCTGAAAATGCCACTTTCAGAAAGTTGGCTTGTTCTTACTTTAGACATTAGGGGCCTGATTTACATAGCTTTGTGTTTACAACTACCGTATAGAGAACTTTTGCAATTTGCTATCAGGTAACCACAAACAGCGATGTACAAATGCGTGCTTCCCAGTGGGTCGCAAATAGACCTATCTGATTAATATTTATGAGGTAAGTCTCCGTTTACGACCCATTGGGAATGTAAAAAATCACAGGAAAGGTGGCCTGCTGGGATCAGCAAACCACCCTCTTTGTAATTGCTTTTAAATAAAGCAATGTTTTTTTTTAATCCATCCCGTTTTCCTTAAAAGAAAACAGGATTTGTTTCAAAAAGAAAAATGAAAAGTCCACGGGATCACTGCCTGCTCTTAAAAATACGCTTGTGAAAGGGTTACCATCTACTTCAAGTAGGCGTTAAAATGAGAATGTTGTGCAACCGCATTTTGGTCGCAAAACATTCACATATACCACTGCGAGTCACTATTAGGAAGAGACGCCCTTAACACATCCCTTCCTAATACCAAATTGCAAACCCAATTTGCAATCCAGCAATAGGTTACCGATTTGCAAAATAGGGCTTTGTACACCGAAAAATGCTTTTTTCCGGGGACAAACAGTCTGATTCTGTGAATCATGTCATTTGCCACCTAAAAAAAGCATTGAACATCTGGCCCTTGGGGCCTTTTGCCTGTCTGAATACACGTCTGGGGTGAGTGACAGCTGGGCTTTGCGCATTCCCTCCAGGCAGCTACACACAAAGGGAGCTTAGGTGTGACTGATGGGCCATCCATATTATGACATCCATCCTGGGCAGGATGGGAGGGAGAAGCTGACACTTACACCTGAATAGGCTGTGCCTGTCTCCACACAAAGGCTGCGTACTCCCCTGTAGTCAGTCTGGAGGAAGGGCAGGGACTCTGTGCACTTCAAAGGCCTCTCTTTGAAGTCTCCCCCACTTCAAAAACACAACTGTTTATAAGTACTGGATCTCTGGCACCACCAACTCAGTACACTTCTGGACCTGTGGATACTCTGCCAGGAAGAAGGACTGCTGTGCTGCTGAAAGGACTGTCACTCTGCTGGACTCCTTCTCCATTGTGCTGACTTGCTGCCTGCTGCCCTCTTGCCTGGGAGTGAGAAGGACTGGACCTGCATCTCTACAACCCAGAACAAGAGTGACTTAAAGGGCTTCCCTGCTTGACTCCTATTGGGAGTCTCAGGGACATCAAAGACTTCATTCCACTCATTACCAGCACCTGGACTCTGCCATATGTGAATATTGCCCTGCCAAGTGGTGCCAATCAGTCCTGGACCCTTGAAAGTGGGCCTAAAGTTCTGCAACCTGCAAAATCCATGCATCGCCGTAGTTGCGTGGCTCAGAACCGGCTCCTCTCCCTCGACGCATCACCACTGCTTCCAGGGTCGAAGGCATTGCATCGCAAGCTGCGTGGCTCGACAACAACGTGTCACCTACATCAGAGGGGTTTGACAATGATTCTCAGATTTGCGCAGCTCGGAACCGACGCATCGACTCCATTTCCAAGATCGATGCATAGCCTCCTTTGCTCCTCGTATCTCGTCTTCAACGTCGACTCAACCCCAAACCAAGGTACTCTTTCAGCGGGCCAAGTCTGCTCCCTGTATGCGACCCGCGCTCCATTGCAATAGGCCTGAACTTTTGGATTTGTCCTGGTCAAGTGCGACCAGATAGACCCGGTTGGTGCATTAAGCTTTTAAGCACTATATTACAAGATATTCTTAAAAATTCATAACGCCGGTTCTACCTATTGGGCTTTTGTTGTTTGGTCTTGTTTTGTTCATTAAAATAAGCTCTATTTTTCTAACCAGTTGTGGCTTTATGGTATTACTGAGAAGCTTACAAAGGACTGTAAAAGCTTAGAACTGTATCTACATAAATTGGGCAATAGTGTAATCCTAACCCACTTCAGCCATATTTTCTTGCCCATCCTAATGTTGTGTACAAGAAGTGTCTATCCATGACTTGGTACTGCTTCTGCATCTTGGATCCCAAGGTGTGAAAATCTATGAAGAGGTTGCTCAGATAAAATTGTTTACATATCTGCAACTGTTTGAAAGCCACTCTCTTGTGTTCCCTTGATCTAAGACCAGGCTTCTACTAGTGCATATTGTTAGAAATACATATGTGACCAAAATTGAAATTGCGTATCTAAAGGTATAAATATGTGTATCTAAAGGTATAAACTTGCTTCTTGCCTTCTGTTTATGAGGTTGCTCCACTAATTGTTGCTAGGGGAAACGCTGTCCTATTGAACATGTGATTCCAAGATTATTCATTTGTCAGTAAACCCCTACAAACTCAAACACGAGTGTGAGCAGAATTTCTTTGACAATATGAAGTATAGAAATGCTTGAATATGCTCTTAACTGATCTCTTGGGTATCACCTCTTGCCGACTACTAGAATTCCAAAGGGCACACAGAATCTGCCCGAAGGATATCAACAAAGACCTATAATTGCATGCTTCCTACGACATAAACAAGCCCAACAAGTAGTGCAAGCAGCTTGTAAGAATGGTCCATTTATATTAGAACAGCATACTGTGAATATGTCTGCAGATTTTTCTTTTGAAACTAAGACATAGATAAAGGCCTTTGTGGAACTGCACCCAAGTCTTATCACATGGGGCCTAAAATATGGACTCCTGGAGCCTGCAACAATGTGGATCACCATTGATGGCAAATCCTTTGAATAAACTGAACAAGAAGGTATTGAGCACCTCCTGACCAGTCTCGAAAACACACACATTGAAGTTCCCATGGGCCAACAGCACTCACACATGGCCCATTTCCATTACATTCTCTTTTTTCTTCTCATGATTGCCTTGTCAGTTGCTGTATTTGTGCTTAGGCTTGATTGTGCATTTTGTTGAGAAGTTTGTTGTGTTTTTTTTTTTTTGCCATCTGCTCCACCCTGGTGGCCTGGAAACCATCCCACAAAAAACAAAAAATTGTTCCTTTTATAAATAAATGAGCTGCCATATGGAGGAACACCACTGTTGAGATAGGAGTGAAGGCTATTCAAGGGTACACATAGGAAAGGCTTAGAATAGAAATGCTTGAACAACTAATTGCTCCAGGCTCTGTCAAAGACGTTGTCATCCTGCAGGAGGAGTTTAGTCTGGATGCAGTTGAAATATGAAAATACAATCAAATTACTACTAGCCTGAAAAGCATACTATCCAATATCCCCACAGATTTACATTCTGCCCAATGCAAGGGATATTTGTCAAGATGGGACAGCTACATAGAAGTGGTGTCAGGCCTACACAGGACCTTAATATCGAACTCTGTCTCCAGACCTTTAAAACATTTACTATGCTCGAAATGGCAGCTGACATACAACAGGATTACAGGAAAGATGATTAGTTAGAGACTTTTGAATCCGCCAAATGTGGTTTATCGGAACCAAGACAAAAATTCACTTACTCTAAAGTACTTCAAAACTGGTACTGGGCATCAAGCAACCCCAAAAAGCCAGATTGTCTCAGAGAATCTGTGTTTTGGCAATGCTCTTGGAGTGACCGTGGCTCCTTTCAAATACTTTGGTCCTGCCCTATGGCAATTTCATACTGGACAAGAATATGGAGAACATTAGGTGAGACTGATGATAAGGCTTTGCCTGATGATGACTTCTCAAAAATGACTGGATGGATTTACATCAAATCACAAAAAGCACACGTTCTGACCCTAGTTCTAAATTTTTGCCAAACTTGGTGTCATTACAAAGCCATTTTTCTGTATCACTTCCCAAAATTTCCTATAAAGATCAATGTTTTGGGACTCCTCTTTTCTTGGCTCCCACTTGACGGATTAGCCCAAAACATTCCAGGAAAGAGCTGACATGGATGAACTTTTTATTGGGAGGGTTCATGAAGATTTCTGAAACGGTGCAAAAGTTATTAGCAAAACCAAAACACTCTCCCTATGGAAAATCTGAAGCAACTATATTTACACAGGGGTGACTGCCACTGTGTAATATATGTATGCGTAGTTACGTATATATATATATATATTCTTTATGTCTATGATGCTTCTCGGGTTGCCGTGACAACCTCTGTGAGTGATGTAACATAAAATGAGCTTTTCCAATGGCGCCCGATGTTGTGAGCAAGGCGGTGTTGTCCGCCGAAACGTGCCAGGGCCTCCTTGTACAATACATTTTGGTGTTTCAACAATCCATGGTGTTGGCGCCTGCTTCGACGTTTGGTAGCTATATGGTAACGATCTGTCCGGGATCGCAACACTAACACACCTTGATCTGGTGCACCTCGTATCCGGAAAAGTGTATTGAGATTGAATGCAATAACGCGGAGCCCCCCGCAGCGGAGATTCTCACCAGGCTGCGCAGTGATCGGTGACAGGGTGAGTTGCCGGTATCCAGATAGCCTGAGGGCGGTTGGGACATCAGGTAAGCCCCCCTGAGTCGGCACACGGCAGCACGCGAGTGGTGTGGTGGCTGATGGGAGAGGTAGTCTTGAGGAATGAATCGCAAGGTGTGAACACCAGTTTTGTAACTTTACAAGGATGGCCGAAGATTGGGTACGAGAGAGAGAACGCGCAGCAGTAGATATTTTCAGTGATGACCCTATTGCCGCGTCTGAGGAGACAGCAAATGAAATGAGAACACAATCACCTGGCACTAACCTGAAGGGACTTATATTTAAACTGGAGAAATTAACCAAGCAAGAGATATCTAAGTGGTGGGAGTGCAAGTCACTCCAGCGGTACCTTGATGTGGGACGGATCCCCAGAGGGCTCAGTATCCTAGAGGCACCCACCTACCAGAACCCAGACCCAAACATGCTGAAAGAATGGGTAGACAACAGTGCGGAATCATCGCAGCGTATGCTGCGCATATTAATCAAGTACGCAGCTAGCGACAGAGAGGCACTAATGAACCAAATAGAAGACATGCTAAAAGAACTTGATCAGTTCCCTAGTAAGGATGAAGTAACCAAACAACAGGCAGAGATGAAAAATAGATTACAAAAGTACGAACAATCTAGCAAAGAGAGAAAAGCAACAAAGTTCCAGCGTGACAAACTTGATTATCAGCGAGGCAGAATCTATACTTTTTCCAAAAGATTTGATAATATAAGACGACAACAACTCTCAGCAGCAGTTGAATCTTCCATGAAAGCGAGTGGATGTAACAGCTCTGAACAGAGCTCAGAAGTAGACACTGATCTGGAAGACAGCAACATAACGGGTGCGACAAGTAACAGTGGCAGGGAAGCACCGTCAGTTATTGAGGAGTTACATTTTTTACGTTTAGACAGAACCATAAATCTGCGACCTCGGCCACAGCGCAAAGAAAAAGCAGGAAAAGGAAGAGGAAAAACAACAGAAAGAGCAGACGCTGGGGAGGCAAACACAAAAGACACAGCCAAACCCCCATGGAGGAAATGAACAGTGATCAAGACATTGATAATACAGTGGTAAATCTAACCGATATGAATCTAAACAAGGAAGAAGAAAAGATTTTATCTCAGGGATTTACTTTTTGCTCCAAAACAAATTTTGATTATGCACAAACCCGGATTGACTTTTTTCACTTTATCAGGAAACTGAAGCTGCAAAAGTATTTCAAAGGAAAATCAAATTCCACACACAATGTAACTGAGAGCTCCCCAGTCACAGAACGCTTGATCGTTGATGATATAGCACTCCTGCAGGACCTGGACGAGTTGCAAGGAGGGTCACAGCAAAGGTGCAGACCAGTAGAAGAACTCGCAGCAGAAATGGGACTTGATATCTATGGCAGCATACACACTCCTTTCAGACCCAAATCAATTTTCCTACCCATCATGTCCAGGGACTCTTTGGACATATTTGCAGATAATGTTGTAAAGGACGTGAAGCAGCTTGCACTCGAATCAAGTAGTAAATTTTTACACACTGAACACAACCTAAGAACGCAATACACACAGGTTATAAACAAAGTGAAGGAAAGACAGGACATTGTTCTAAGGTGGTCCGATAAAGGGGGCAACGTAGTGCTATGGCCACTCTCAATGTATACCAAAGAAGTGCACAGGCAACTCCAGGATAGAGCGTGTTACAGTAGAGTGGGTCCCATGAGTCTGCAGGGTATTAAGGAGCAATTCTATACAGATCTGTACAGATGGAGGGGGGTAGGGTTAATCTCTAAAGGTGAATTTGACTTTTTGAAAACTGATTACCCTGTTACACCAATATTGTACCTAATTCCCAAGGTGCATAAGAACGCAAGTAACCCACCTGGTCGACCCATAATTTCAGCCATAGGGGGGCTGTTTGAACACACACATCTAGATACATAGATCATTTTCTACAAGAGCATGTATGCAAACTACCATCTTATATTAAGGATACAGGTGATTTCCTGCGCAAAATTTACAATGTGATCTGGGAAGAGCAGTATTTACTTATGACCCTGGACGTCACAGCTCTTTATATGAGCATAAGGCACACTGATGGGCTATGGGCATTGAAACACTTTTTGGGGACCAGACCCATGGTCCTGCACCAACACACTATCATGCTTCTTAACATGGTTGAATGGTGTTTAGACAACAACCTTTTTATGTACGATCAGCATACCTATAAACAACTACAGGGGACAGCTATGGGTACCTGCTGTGCCTCCAGCTATGCAAATTTGCATATGGGCTGGTGGGAGGAGCAGGTACTCAAGCCCAAATACGTAAAGGAATGGACAGAAAATGTGGTCCTCTGGACTAGGTTTATAGACGATTTATCGTCATATGGAAGGGTTCACCAGAGACAGCACACAGTTTTGCACAAGACATAAATAGAAATGATCTGAACCTCACATTTACCTGTGACATCAGCACCAAGGAAGTACACTTCTTGGATCTGGTGGTATATGTAGAAAACAACACACTACATACTAAAACATACAGGAAGCCCACTTCTGGTAATTCAATCCTGCATGCCAGCAGTTTTCATCCCACCAAACTCAAGAATAGCATTCCCTATGCAGAATGTTTGAGTATGAAACGCAACTGCAGTAGTGAGGAGCCATGTGATAAGGCCACCAAAGACCTCTTCAAAAGACTAAAAACAAGAGGCTACAGTCAGGAAGTTTTGGAGGCAGCAGAAATGAAAACCCAAACTAGGAAGAGGGAGGAGATGCTGTTTGGCAATAGTAAGAACGTGAAGACAGTAGATCACTCTGGCCCTGTACGTCTTATCACAGGTTACTCTACGTACCACATGAGACTATGCAGTATTCTTTATAGAAATTGGAATATTGTGAGAAGCGATCCCATCATAGGCCCAGAGATACCATGTGTCCCCCTTATCTCTTTTAGAAGAGCAAAATCGATGCGGGCGAGTTGGTCCAGAATTGCCCCCCAGGCCAGGAGTGGCACAGAGTGGCTCAAGGTCAACCAAGGATTTCAGAAATGCTCAAAATGCACAGCTTGCCGCTATGGCCAGAATGTGAAAAGCATACAGACACCATTTAGAGTCACACCTTTTGAGATCAGAGGTACATATAGCTGCAAGAGTGAGTTTGCAGTAAATGTACTGGAATGCACATGTAAAAAGAGGTATGTGGGCAGTACCATTCACAAAGTCCACGTCAGGATATTGCAACACCTCAGGGCAATAACTAATGACGATCAAAGCTATCCAGTAGCCAGGCACATAAACCAATTTCATCAAGGTAATGTCAAGGATTTGACATATTTTGTCATTGACACTGTCCCTAAAAGCCCACGAGGTGGTAATAGACAGCTACTACTGAGAAGGTTGGAGTCAAGGTACATACTTATGTTGGACACAAAAATTCCTAATGGGCTTAACTCAGACAAGGAGTTATCAGAACATCTTTAGCAGTAGAGTGCTGTTCTCTCCCGTTCCCAAAGTTTGGGTGACAGGTATCAGTTGTATATAGTGTTGCACACTCGTTTTATTTAAATTTTGTTTATATTATGTTGAATTGTTTTATGAATGCAATATCACGGTGATATGGCATGTTTTCGTGACAATGAGTTGATTTTACTCCATCTAGAGTGGCTGCTAATCTTCGGCACCCCGATGGCTGTCAAATAAATATTTATAGTAAGGGGTATCTAAGCGCACATGGGCCAGATTGTTAGTTTGAATAATTATATCAGGGCTTTGAGTGCATTTAACGCTGTCATGGCCGCTCATCAGGAGCGTTACCCACCAAGTACAATGTATAACAACTTTATAAACCAAGCCCTTTTCCCACTATGGGTAAATAATCTGATTCAGCAATGATGACAGGATGCCGATTTGCACTTGAAAATTATCGCACTTAGGGTGTACTTGTGATACATCAGACAGTCAGGAATATAATTCTACTTTCGGCACACCAATGGCTGTTAGAAATGCACAATAAGGGGTACTACAGCCCACATGGGCTAAATGTTTGCAATATATTAATGCAATATATTAGTACATTAGGACACTGTGTCATAATTTATATACCAGCCCCTGTTTCCCACTAAGGGTACATATTCTGACATCAGCCAAGATAATCAGATGCCGATATGCGTTTGAAAATACCGTGCAATGGTTATGATTGTGATTCACCTAGCCACCAGGAGTATGTTTTCACTTTGTTTTAATTTTGTCACGGAAGCAATATTATTTTACCATTAAGGGCCCGATTCCGATGTCGGTCGGAAAGCCCTACGGCCGCTCGGTCCCTTAGAGCTTGCCGAGTGACTCGCGCTCCGTGGCTCCGAGCGACTGAGTACGATGCCTTTGAGTGCTGACGGATTCGTGCCACTCGGAGTCCCATTGATGTCAATGGGAGCCTGTTGTACGTCGCGTACATAGGCTCCCATAGCGAGAAAAGGTAGGTTACGGAAAAGGGCACCCCCTGTTGCGGGGACGCCTCGGCGCCGGTGGCGCCGTGCATGCATGTGTAGGGGGGACCCTTGGGCCCCCCTGTAACCGAGTCGTTGGGCTCCGGGTTAAGGGGGGCCCACTACGGCCCCCCGAAGCCTGCTTCCTGACGCCGTCACGAGTCGGAGGCTCCGACTCGCTCAGGGCGATCGACACGCGCATCGTACTTGGTCGTTCGGAAATCAGCCCCATTTCGTGGTGCGCGTCGGAGAATTCGGAGTCGTCCGGACAGCGTCGCTGATGGGTACGAGTCGGTCAGAGCGCGAGGCTATCTTCGCATCGTACTTGCTCGCTCGTACAGCGGTACGATTCATCCAGAAAGCGCGCGCACGAACGGAGTCACTTCTGACGGATGCCGTCAGGAGCCCCTCCGACCGACATCGGAATTAGGCCCTAAATTGGAAGGTTTTAAGACTGAGTTAAGTCTTTATATAATGTATTTCTTTATATACTTTAGAAGCACTTTCACTTACTGATGTTTCTTTATGTCTATGATGCTTCTCGGGTTGCCGTGACAACCTCTGTGAGTGATGTAACATAAAATGAGCTTTTCCAATGGCGCCCGATGTTGTGAGCAAGGCCATGTTGTCCGCCGAAATGATTCAGGGCCTACTTGTACAATAAATTTTGGTGTTTCATCAATCCATGGTGTTGGCGCCTGCTTCGACGTTTGGGAGCGGGACTGGTAGCTCTATATGTGTATATATATATATATATATATATATATATATATATATATATATAAACAACAGCAACCAGCTCCCACAGAAGCATCCATGGAAGAAGGCACGGACTCGAGGCAGTCAGGATACAGCATCTGTTTTATTAGATCAGGTCACCCTCAATCTCAAAGATAACAGAGAGACGCGTTTCGGCTTGCTTGAAGCCTTTATCAATCAAGCCTTTATCAATCTAGTTGGCGCCATTGCATCAATAGTTTATATAGCCCCTCCCACTCAAAGCATTGATAGACATGGACAACATACTCATAAGCATGAAACCACAGTGTAACCCTGCGATAAATATCCAAGGTTACTGTGCATGAATATCAGGTAAAAACATTCAGTTGGGAACAAATAATTACATATGCTTTGTGCCGCCAAGCTCTCATTGCGTGTTGCCTGTAAATAAAAGAAGCAAAATGTATTGCATATAATAAAAGATACATGCTGCTAGTTTCCCCTCAATTTCCACATCATGTCAAACCTCTGACCCAACATTTTCGTAAACACTAATGACGGATTAGCCAGCATTTGGCCTCTGACCCCTGTTGCGAAAACAGTGTTCCCTCTTGCCCAGTCTGTGAAAACCCCGTTCCGAACGCATTCCACAAGGAGCAAAAGGACAGGATACATAACAGCCGCTTTCCCGGGGCCCAACTGAGCACAAAGTGTGACTGCTCGACTGTTGTATTGGCTCCCAGCGCGTGCTTTCATCCCAATGGGACTACCTGTCCCATAATGCAACTTGCTGACCATTATATAGCGCAGTAACACAGGCAAGAGTCCAGCAACCAAGTCCATGTTATAAACAACTTGCAATATAGACAAGGTCCCGAGGTTAAAAACAATGTTAAAAAAATAGTCATTGGAGGGGAAACAGAGTCTCAATGTCCTCAGTGACATGCAGCATTAAAAAATGAATTCAACCCAGGCACAAGTTCGAGATTGAGGGGGACCGATGAGTAAAAATCGGATACACCAAACCCACCTCACCGCATCGCCATAGGCCATCCGCAGTGCCCAGTCACCAGATTGCGCCGGTCTCCTGGGCAAGGCATTTCTTGCTGGGGAAACGTAGAATCCGCGCTGGCAGTTGCGAAAACCGCCCCGCTACGGGCCCTTGGTCTCCCTCTGCAGTCATCCTCGTTCCTCATCCCGGCTACCAAACTGGGGGCTCCCCTCTAGCACTCCTGTACTCCTCCAAAGAACATGCGGTCAGGGAGGAGAGCCACAGACGACTGGTGTTCCGTGTAAAGCGTGACGACCGCTCACGCTGAATTAAATAAACAACAGCAACCAGCTCCCACAGAAGCATCCATGGAAGAAGGCACGGACTCGAGGCAGTCAGGATACAGCATCTGTTTTTATTAGATCAGGTCACCCTCAATCTCAAAGATAACAGAGAGACGGGTTTCGGCTTGCTTGAAGCCTTTATCAATCTAGTTGGCGCCATTGCATCAATAGTTTATATAGCCCCTCCCACTCAAAGCATTGATAGACATGGACAACATACTCATAAGCATGAAACCACAGTATAACCCTGCGATAAACATCCAAGATTACTGTGCATGAATATCAGGTAAAAACATTCAGTAATGTTTAAATTACAAAGTGTAAGTAATCACCTGCCAAAACATATCATTGTCTTGGTTGAATGCGTGTATGACTTTGTGATGTACATGCCATCCGCCTTAGTTGGGAACAAATAATTACATATGCTTTGTGCCGCCAAGCTCTCATTGCGTGTTGCCTGTAATATATATATATATTACACAGAAGCAGTCACCACTGTGTAGTTATTGTTAGTTCAGTGTTTCCATAGGAAAAAGGTTTTTTGTTTTGCTAGTAACTTTCAAGCCATTTGATGAATCAGCATGAAAGTATCCAAAACTAGTTCATCTACCTCACCTCCTTCCTGGAAAGTTTCAAGGTGATCTGTAAAGCAGGCCCCAGCAAAAAGGTGGGTCTGAAAATGTTGATTTCCCATGTTAATTCCAATTGAAAACTTAGCTCTCTGTTACAGAAAAAAACTGCTGAATGGAATTACACTAAATTTGGTAGAAAGTTAGAATTTTATTCAGAAAGCATGCTTTACTGTTATTTGGTGTAGATTCATTCTGGCATTTCAAGAAATTCATGTTTAAAGAGATGCTTGGGGTGGTCATGAAAAAGTTAAAAAGTTAGGTATATCAGGACTGTGAGTCCAGAGGGTGTCCTACTGCACTGAAAATTAAAAAAACAGGCCTCTCTGATTGGCTGAGGGAGCTTTTTCTCCTGTCGGCCATTTCAGAGCTGCGGGGCAGCCGCCATTACAGGAGTCAGGGACTCAGTCCTTGTGCCCTGAATTAATTTAAAATAAGTAGTATAAGGGGGCAGGTTAGTGACACCCTGTCCCCTGGCACTTGTGGGAATGGGGGCGGGAACTCAGAGGGACACACCCAGGGGCCAAAAATGTTTTAAAAAACATTTTATGCCATGACTACCGCTGTACGGTCCATATCCTGGAGTGGCCCTCCCGTGTGGTACCACAGCACTCAAGCAGGAGTCAGCCCTCATGCTTTACCCCCATGGTACTACAGTACTGTGTAAGTTTTTTAAATGGAAACTTGCACATTGCCATTATACCCTGGAAGTAAAGCTTGAGTGTCAGCACTGCAGGAGGACCGCAGTACCCACAAATTGAAAAAGAAACAGTAAATTAAGTGTGTGTTGGAGATTTGAGAGGAAATTGGCATCCACAGAGGGTTTTGCGGAGGGTCAGGCCCTTGGCTGACCTCCCACTGTGTGCTGCCGAAGGCCACCTGCAGCAGAGGATTGGATGCCTGTGGGGGGTTGGGAGCAGGGCCTGGCCAGCCCCCTTTGGTGTGTAGAAAAAGGCAGTGCAAAGCGGGGGTTGGTTGCCAATGGAGGTTCTGGCACAGGCTTGGTCGAAAGAAAGTAACTGCTGCCAACTCCCCATAGTGCTTGGTCAAAGCCTATGTACAGCAGGATTATACGCAGGGCCTCCCCAGAGGCCAAGCCCTGATGCCACCCCTCCTTCTCCTCACTCGGTGGGCATGGTCTTTGGCCCTGTGCAGCTGTGGGTGGGTCACCCATGGAGGGTTGGTCGTACTGCCTCTAATCATCTTTGCCCTTCAAAATACCCTACAATCGTCTTTGGGATTTTGTTTTTTTAAATTTCTCCTCGGGAGGTTCACCGCAGACTATACTTTACTTGGCACTAGAGAATTGGACTTGGGAGGGAGAGGAGAAAAGTAACTTTTTAGTAGACAGTGCCCTGGATTTGTGAGATCACTTACAATCTGAGAGGCACATTTCAGTCAACAACTTGCAAAAATGCCTAAATCCCAGAAGCATTACTGTGATAAGGGAACTAAAGTAAGAAACCCACAAGCCAGCAACTGAGTAAAATCTTTCTATCCATGTCTGAAAACAAAATGGTAGCCCAAAGGCATGACGTGACTAAGCTCTTGAAGCTATTGGGCCTGCAAAGAATGGCAACAACCACTTATCTCAGGATTAGTCAGTCTGATCAAAGGCCTATGTTCCACTAAAAAGGATAAGCTTCCAGTATCCAGCCCCGGATCTTATCAAGATTTGATAAAGAAAGATCCGGTAACAAAGAGAGAGAAGAAAGATTTCACAAACCCCATGTACCAAGTGGTCTTCTCTAATTTAGCAGGTAAAACTACACAAGCAGAACCTTATATCAATAGAAACTCTAATAATGTCATCCAAGTATGATCATATTGAATCCCAGAAGCTGGATGAAAGGCAATGACAATAAAAATCAATACTATGCAAACTATGGATTTCATCCCAGATTCCAACAGTGAATGGTCAACTCCTGTAGTGTTGGTGCCGAAATCAGATAGGCCTATTTGCTTTTGCATGGATTTTTATCAAGTTAAGAAGGTCTTTCATTGTATGCATCCTCCTAGGCACATTGAGGAAGTTAGAGAGCTATACATATCAGCACTTTAGACCTTACTAAGAGCCACTGGCAGGTACTTTTTAGACCGTCAGACTGCCATGAAACTGCCTTTGTCTCATCACAAGGGTTGTTCCATTTCAGAGTCCACTCTTTTGGATTACACAGGGCCCAGAATCGGTAATGGGACAGAATATCGAGGAAAAGAATTTGAACTACAATAATATCGAGTGACAAATATCGTGGAATGGAAATATCGAGTGCAAGAATATCATTGTCAAGAATATCGATTTCAAGGTAAGTAATATTGATTTTAAAAATATAGAAGTCTTTAATATCGTTTGTAAAAATTTAGGGACTCATTACGATGGTCGAGGGACCACCACCGACAGGCTGTTGGTGGCGGTCTCTCCACCATCTTAAAGCAGTTTCCCCAGCCATATAATGATGGCGGGGGAAGAGTGGCGCTCGAAAAGACCGACCCCGATGGTCCAGACGGGCGGATTCAATCCGACCACCCGTCGGACTCACCGCGTGTCCCTGAATTGGGATAGTAGAGATTACAATATCCCTTTCCTCTGGTCGTTCCACGGCGGTCAACTCGCCACGAATCGACTGGCAGAAACGGATTTGTTTGCCCGTAGTGGGCCCCCCTTAATCCCTGGGGCAGGGACATGTGCCCTGGGGGGCACCTATGGTGCTCCCCTACATGGACCTGCACCATGTGGCAGGCAATGCATGGTGCCTGCCACGGAGTGCAGGGTTATGTACACTCCATATTTTTTGTATTGCAGCAGGGGCTGCTGACCGCATCCCCGCTGCAATACAAAAGATAGGGAATGCGACAGCCGTGGTCGCGGTCACATTGTTATTCAGATTGTGGGTAGGCCGCCTCATAGGCGGCCGGTCCCAAATCCGATACGATGGCAGACGGACTGAAGTCTGTCCGCCAACGTGATGAGTTGCTTAAAATATCGTTTTTTAATTACTGTTATGTTTTTTAGTATATATTTTAAATTTATATGACTATATTTTTTTGTTTAAGTATTGTTTATGTTTCTTACTATATTAGTTACATTTTTAGTAGTTATGAAATTTAATTTAATTACATTTTGTGTTTTTTAGTTCTGTAGCGGGTTGTGGGCTTATAGGGGTATAGGGTGAGAAGTAATTTAATTATAATAAATTAATGTTTATTTTGTAATTAATATTATTTTGTGTTTTTTAGTTCTGTAGTGGGTTGTGGGTTTATAGGGGCATAGGGTGGGAAGTAATTTAATTATAATAAATTAATGATGATTTTTTAATGAATATTATTTATTTAGTTGATATTTAATTTTGTTAATTGTATTATTAATTTTTTTATGGGTTGTGGCGTTTATAGGGGTGAAGGGCGGGAAGTAATTTATTTTGAATTCATTAATAATTCGTTGTTAATTAATAATTAATTACTTGATAATTAATTATGTTAATTGTGTGATTAATTATTTTAGGTGTTGGTTGTGGGTTTATAGGGGTAAAGGGTGGGAAGTAATTTATTTTAATGAATTTAGATTTAGATTTTCATACATATTTGTTTAATTGATAAATAATTATGTTAATTGTGCAAGTACATTTTTTAAAATTTAGATGTGGGTTGTGGGTTTTGTAGGGGTATGGTGTGGGAATGAAATTAATTTTACATTTTTAATATTAAATATATTTCTATTTCAACATATGTTTCAATTTATTTACTATTTTTGAATTATTTTAATTTTGTTTAAGATATTTTACTTGTTTTTAATGTTGCTCTGACTGGAGTGGGAGTAGTACATTTTACCCCTTCACATTCCAACACTTTCCCTACTGTTACACGGAATGCAAGACGTCGCAGTCTGGATGACCAACAGCTGCCTGAAGCTCAACGCCGAGAGGACAGAAGTCCTCGTCCTCGGTACCACCCCTTCTGCATGTGACAGCACCTGGCGGCCAACCACCCTCGGAAGCCCACCTACCCCCTCAGACCACGCCAAGAACCTCGGCATCGTACTCGACTCATCACTCTCCATGATCCGACAGGTCAACGCCGTCACCTCCAGCTGCTTCAAAACCCTCCGCATCCTCCGCAAGACCTTCATGTGAATCCCCCCTGAGTCAAGGAAGACAGTCACCCACGCACTCATCACCAGCAGACTGGACTATGGAAACGCACTCTACGCCGGCATCAACAAGTCCCTACTCCGCAAACTCCAGACAGTACAAAACACCGCCGCCAGACTCGTCCTCGGCATCCCCCGACACGAACACATCAGCCAACACCTACGAAGTCTCCACTGGCTCCCCGTGGAGAAAGGAGTCACTTTCAAAATCCTCACTCACGCCTACAAATGCCTACACAACAACAGACCCAAATACCTCAACAACAGAATCAACTTCCACGTACCCAAAAGAAACCTCCGATCTTCCAACCTCGCACTGGCCGAAACCCCGCACATCCACAGAGCCAGAGCAGGCGGAAGATCCTTCTCTCACATTGCAGCCAAGACCTGGAACGAGCTACCGGCAGACATCAGACGCGCCCCTCCCTGAACACCTTCAGGAAGACCCTCAAGACCTGGCTCTTCGGCTAAACAGATCTGCGGACCCCCCCCCCTCAGCGCCTTGAGACCCTCACAGGTGAGTAGCGCTCACAATTCCCTGATTGATTGATTGATTGATTGACTGGAGTGGGAATAGTTAATTTTATCTCTCTGCAATTCAACACTTTCCCTACAATTGCACTGACTGGAGTGGGAATATTGAAATGTTTCCCCTCTGCAATCCAACACTTTACCTACTGCTGCACTGACTGGAGTGGGAATAGTAAATCTGACCCCTCTGCAATCCAACACTTTCCCTACTGTTACACTGACTGGAGTAGGAATAGTAAATTTTAGCTCTCTGCAATCCAACACTTTCCCTACAGTTGCACTGACTGGAGTGGGAATATTGAAATGTTTCCCCTCCGCAATCCAACACTTTCCCTACTGTTGTACTGACTGGAGTGGGAATAGTACATTTTACCCCTGCGCAATCCAACCCTTTCCCTACTGTTGCACTGACTGGAGTGGGAATAGTACATTTTAGCCCTCTGCAATCCAACACTTTCCCTACAGTTGCACTGACTGGAGTAGGAATTTTGACATTTTTTCCCTCCACAATTCAACACTTTCCCTACTGTTGCACTTACTGGAGAGGGAATAGTACATTTTACCCCACTGAAATCCAACACTTTCCCTACTGTTGCACTGACTGGAGTGGGAATAGTCCATTTTACCCCTCCGCAATCCAACACTTTCCCTACAGTTGCACTGACTGGAGTGGGAATATTAAAATTTTCCCCTCGGCAATCCACACACCGTCCCTACTGTTGCACTGACTGGAGTGGGAATAGTACATTTTACCCCTTCGCAATTCATCACTTTCCCTACTGTTGCACTGACTGGAGTGGGAATATATATTTTTTTGTTAATTATAATATTTATTGTTGTGTTAATTGTACTGAGAATAGTAAATTGTAGTATTTTCCAATGTTATATTATCTACTAGCGGTTGTCAGTAGGTAGTTATAGTTAGGACCTAGTTTCCATAGGAAAAGCATTTTTTAATTTGCGAATAACTATGGCGCAGTCTGACAAATCTTTGCAAAATTTTCAAAACTAATGGGTCAGTTATGTCAGCTGCTGTCTTGAAAACTTTGGCATGATCCGCCAAGCGGGGGCCGAGAAAAAGGGGGGGTCCCAAAACGCTTTTTCTCCATGTTAATTTCCATAGGAAACTTTTGATGCAGCTACAGCCCGAACTGTTGAACAGAATTACACTAAATTTGGCAGAAAGGTAGCTCTTGGTCCAGAAAGCACTCCTTTTGTTAAATGGTGTAAATCTGTTCAGTAGTTCCTGTGAAATGTAAAGATTTCTCAGATATACAACTGTGGCCGTGGTGGATAAGCGAACCCTCCCGATCTCGTACCTGAGATCTGATTGGCTGTCAACACTTCAAACCAGGAAGGGTCGGCAGCCATCCTGTGACTCGGTTGAACCGAGGCACAAGGAAAAACGTTAAAAAAAAAGAAAAGGGGGCAGGGTAGGAACATCCTGACCCCCTAGGCCAAAAAGCCTATTTTTATATTTACTTTTGGTGGGAGTCACGGTGGATCCAAGAATCCCGCCGAAAATAAAAAAGCAACCTGCGCTTCGTTTAATTAGGCCCCCGGGTGGCCCAGGTCCTGGGGGCAATTAGAAATAATAATTTGGGGGCGCGCAGGCCCCCGCAGCCCCAGGGACTGCCATCTCCCTGGGGCTATATGCAAATTAAAATATGTGGGGGCTCCAGCCCCCCCCACGCAGCCCCAGGGACTGCCACCTCCCCGGGGCTAATATATTAAAATGAGGGGGGCATGCACCCCCCTGCCCCGGGGACTGCCACTTCCCCGGGGCTATATTCAAATACAATACACGGGGGCTCCAGTCCCCCCACGCAACCCCAGGGACCGCCACCTCCCCAGGGCTAATATATTAAAATGGCGGAGGGCACGCACCCCTCTCTCCCGGGGACTCCCACCTCCCTGGGGCTATAGCAAAATATAATGAGTTGGGTGGCTCCAGCCCCCCCATGCAGCCCCGGGGACAGCCACCTCCCTGGGGCTCTGCAGAAGATGGGAGGGGGCTGTGCGGCCCCTCTCCAGGAGCCCTGCATGGCCCTGGGGACCACAACCCCCCCAGGGCCGGCTCCAGCAATGTCACAGGGTGACCACCCTCTGGGACATTGCAGTTTGCTATGGGCATGGCGGGAACAGTGCTGTCGCCATCCCATAGCAAACAAGTGTGCTCTGCTTTGGGCAAGCGAGAGCATTTTGCTCTCACTTATTTAAAGCGGAGCACACTTTGCTTTTTACACCCAGGGAGCTGCATGTCAGCAGCTCTCAGGTTGTGAAAAGCAATGCCAGCTCCTGCAAGAGTCGGGAGCCGGCCGGGAGCGCGAGGGCCTTCAGGATCCCCCCCAGCTGGACATGCCCCGGGGGATGGGGTTGCCAGGCCGAGCGGCCCCCTCTCTTTAAGATTTTGTTTTTTACACCTAATCACTCTCTTATACAGAGCAAATACAAGGAGATGATGGACGGAGCACTGAAACTTTTCAGACACTCACCTCCAGTCAAAGATCTGGGTTGAATGCATCACCGTTCTTTAGCTCACTACGCCACCTCAGTTCAGACCCAGCTATATGCAAATCAGTCTTGACCCTGGGCCTCATGGGAACAGTCCAGCCCAAACTGCCAAGCCAGGTCTTCCGTGAACCGGAAACAAGCATCCTGTGACCGGTTTCGGGGTAACACCCCTCATCAGCCAGGCTAGCTTGAATCCAGTGACAAAGTGAGCAAAGGGCCCACCTTCTGCCAACTTAGGGCGAACAAAGCAAACACAAGGAGATGATGGACGGAGCCCTGAAACTCTTCAGACACTCACCCCCAGTTACAGATCTGGGTTGAATCCATCATCGTTCTTTAGCTCACTTCGCCATTTGCATATGGCTGGGTCTGAACTGTGGTGGCGAAGTGAGCTAAAGAACGATGATGGATTCAACCCAGATCTGTGAGTGTCTGAAAAGTTTCAGCGCACCGTCCATCATGCGGTGCCTGCACCATAGATGCCCCCCAACACCCACAACCAAGGGCCAGGGGAGAAGGGGGGCCCGCTACAGGCCCCCAATGTCCCTTTCTGCCAGCCTTTTCATGGCCATGGACATCGTAATCCCTAGAGCAGTGCCTGGTAGGCACCGCCAGCATTGTAGGGACTATGAGCTCCTCTGCTGCACTGGTGGGCACAAGGAGCCTGTCGGATGCGTGGCGGTCGGTCTTTACAACTGCCACACATTAGCACGCCATCATTCTATGGCAGGCGTTAAATTAGGTTACGATGGTGGGGAGACTGCCACGACAGCCTGTCGGTGGCAGTCTCCCTGCCATTGTAATCAGCCCCTTAGTGTCTTAAAGATTTAAACGCCAAGCATTAAGCTTTGATGTTAAACAGGAGAAAGAAAGATATAACCATGTAGTGGCTGAACTGCACAGTATGTATCCAGGAAACCTTGCAGCTATCCCTGCTTCCACCTCATTAGTAGGCCTGGGCGGAGATTGCGGAGTCGCGCTACAGGGAACTCAGCGAAGTGGCTGAAGAACTCCATGCTATGTGGAGTTCCGAGAGTGGATGGAGTTTCCTAGCGCGCCTGTTCGTGTTGCGTTTTCACGTCAAACGCAACGCGGAGTGCGTCCTTGCATGGGAAATCACACACGAACGGCGCCACACAGTTTGCACGGGCGCATCGATCTTGTTTCCTCTGTTCTGTTCATGGTGCTGGGCCGATTTTTGAATCCTTTCAATCCTCCCCCCTCATAATTAATCTACCCCTAATTTCTATTTATTATATTAGTGTGTGTTTTTGTGTCTTTATATTTTGCTTTTTTCAGTGTTTTGTGTTTTTTGTGACTTTTTGCACTTTTTTTTTATTTTTCCTTTACTTGTATTTCCTTTCCTTCCTTCCTTCTTTCCTTCCCCTGTTTTTCTTTTTTTTCACCCAACCCAGTGCCATGTCAGAACGGGGCAGGAGCAGCACCAGGTCCCCGACCAGCCGCCTACCCTCCGGATGGTGGCATCGCCCAGGTGTGCAGCCCCGGGCTATCTTCAGTGATGTGGAGGTAGCAGCACTGGGTTTTTTTGTGCAATGCCACCTCCCCTCCATGCTGGCAGTAGGAGGCACTTTGCTTAACTAGTTCATTTCACTCCATAGTTCTCTTACCTGAATATAGATTAAGCAATAAAAGGGAAGGCATCACAACTTCACAAGTGAGGTCCCACTCCCACCCAGGTGAGCTCCAAGTGTAGAAATAATTGGAAGGCAACTAAATGGAAATAAAAACACTGAGTTAGTGGATTATAAATTATAGAGTAGCTTTACAAAGAATTGAGACCAGACTACTAAATGACACAACAAAGAATAGCTGATAGTGATAAAATAACAAAAAATAGCAAGAGTAACTTCTTCTTAGCAATGGGGTGCTAGTATTTGATTAAAACTAAAGTTACGAAATTCTCGAGTCATGAAAAGTGGACTCAAAGTCTGTTGTGGACAAAGTTAAGCATTTACTCAACACAAGGCCTAAATGATGATGCTAACAACTCATGTTTTTCTGTATCTAAAATATGGATCACTTCTATGTGCGGGTGGGTAAATGGGGCCAGTGTGAGCTATTGTTTAGGTAATAGAAGATCTTGCAATGAGTTGGTGTCCCTTTCACCACATCCGCCCTACCAAATGTGTGATCCATTTATGGTGTAAAATAAGTCACACCTCAATAAATCACACAGATCGGGGGAAGAGGGTTAGGGGTTTGATGAATGGATGGGAAGGGGGATTTGGGGAAAGGTGTGACAAAGACAAACACTACACAAGTACAATATTCATCTGGGCGATGAGCAACACATCATCATCATCAATCTGTTGTGGAAGGAAAAAAGGAATGAGTATGACACAGATCAGATAAATGCATTGCAAACAGTCCTTCTGCCCCAGAGACCCAAGTTATCAGATATCTAAATGTTCTGTCTTCTAGGTTTTAAAAATCACATTTTGGAGGAGTTAACCCACCCAGTTCTAACAATATGATTTTTTATATAAAAAATAATACTGTATTGAAAAATTAGGTGATGAATATGCAGTTTCCTCAGGAATGTCCATCACTCTTGGGTGTCTGTCTGAACTGGTCAGGTAGGTAAGCAGGAGTGTTGAGGTCAGTTTTCGCCTTTCATTCATGCAGGAGACAAGAAGGTCTGTGGATTAAAAAACAGAAACTGTATTGTAGAGTCAAGGAGAAGGACAGAAAGGAGGTAAGCTTCATGAGGAATGCACCAAGAAGACTCAGGCAGAGCAAAAAACAAGAGGACTCAGTTTCACTTTTGCCACCAGTGTAACACACACACACTCAGCAGCACTTCACAAATCAACCTTTCTTCATTCCACACAGCTGAGTACTAGGCCTCAGAGGCATGGTTCCCCTTAACAGTCGATAACTTCTAATTTTTAGCTGTTGATGAGGTAGTCCCACCCCGAGTTCTTCTATCCTCCTCCTGACTCTGAGTTACTCCGTCCCACTCATGGCCCGAGCAAGACAGACATGTTGTGCCCTGCTATTGAAGAACAAGTAGAGAAACAGAATTGCAGTATTTTGTATAGGTTTTTGTTTCTTAACTAAAGTCACTGGTCTGGTCTCTGAAGAACCAGAAAAATGGAATGGACCCTGCAAGTAAATCTGGCTAAATGTAAAAGGGCCAATCACCTTAAGGAGAAAATGATCACCCATCATTCAGTCCCCAAAAATTGCTGATCATCTAAATCAAGTTCCCAAATTACAGTTGAACTCCCTCCCTCACTGTCTGCCACCACATGAATCATCAATCATCACTCACAATCACTCAATAATATATCACTCATTGGTACAATAGTTACCTGTTCCAATCCAAGCAGGGTGGTAGGTGCACAATTGCATCTCCTCTTTGATGCAAGCAACAGATTAGAATTTCGTAGTCTTGTAAATCAAATGATCTTCTGGGGCAGCCCTTGCAGGTGATGAAAAAAAGAAGGATCATAGGAGAGGACTGTTCGGGTTAATTTTGGTTAAGTAACTTTGTAAAGGCCAGTCACCGCCATGAAAATGATCATCCATCATTCAGGCCCCAAACATTGCAAATCATCTCAATCAAGTTTGCAAATTACAGTTGAACACCCTCCCTCACTGTCTGCCACCATGTGATTCATCAATCATCACTCACAATCACTCACTCACTGTTGCAATAGTTGTAGTTACCTCTTGCAATCCAAGAACAGGTAGGTTAGGTAGTAGGTACACAATTGTATCTTTGATGCAGGTAACATATTGGAATTTGGTATTGGCACTCTTGTAAATCAACGATCTTCTGGGGTAACCCTGTTAAGTGATGCAAAAAAGCCTAGGCAAGCGAGGGAGGCAGGCATTGTCTCCAAAGTCATGAAGGAATTGTGGAGGCTTCTTCATTGCACACTGGTCCAACTGCAATCTGGCAATATATGTGACTAAAAAATGAAAGGGCAGCATAATTCTGATACAAACATAATGTTCCATGAGCTACTATTTTTGCGCAAAGAAAGAAGTTCAACAAGAAATAATTAAAAGTTTATATGGTGTCACTGGCATACTCAGTCCAGGAAGTAGAGTTTGTCCTCAAACTCAGATGGTTCACTCAGAATTTGGTCAGCTAACACACTTGATTCTGACCAATCCTCCTCCTCCTGTGCTGTTTCAGGAATGGTGTAATTCTGTGGTATGAAATGTTGGTTAATTTTGATCATAGTCAATCTCTCCACGTTTTGAGACAAGAGACTAGTCCTTCTCACTGTAACCAGCTGCAGTGAACACACACTAAGTAGACACACTGGCAATAGGACAAGCCAGATACTTTATTGCCAGCTTACTGAGCTCTGGATGTTGGCGCTTCTTCCCATACCAATACATCAATGGGTTTTGATCCACATAGACCTCTTTTGGATCATCCAGATACTCCTGGAACATCATCTGGATGGACATTGGTGCTGCCACTTGCTCGACCTTTTTTGATAACAATACAATGCAGACGTTGGGTCCAGTCCTTCTATTGGTGTTATTGCCAGTGTTCTGGTTGATGGTGTTGTTGGCTGCTGTGAGACAAGATTGCCTTCTCTGGAAGTTGAAGGGACAATAGAAAGAGTAAGCTTTCAACCAAGGCATGTGCTTTTGTGTTTTCGTTCACACCTGCGAGGGCGAACCTTTCAGACACCATCTTTAGCTGGTCCTGTAGCAGATGCAACAACGGGATAGCTTGGACCATCGTACTGTCCTCCTTGCTAACTTCCCATGTGAAAACCTCAGAAGGGAGTAGCATCTGTGCCAGGCATTTGACTAGGCCTCGTTTCTCCGTATCCATGGTCATAACTCTCCCAACTGCATCCCATCCTCTTTGAATGACAGTCATTGATATGTTTGTACTGCTCAAACAAACATTGCAACATGTGAGAGGTCGAGTTCCAATGTGTTGCCACCTCCTGTATCAGGGTTTTAACTGGTACTCTATAAGCACACTGAATAATCCACAACTGCTTCTGGGATTTAAAAGAATGGCTAAAATGAGTGCAGATTCTTCTGCAGGTGGTCAGTATGTTGCTGACTATGTCTTCTTTTTTGAGAAAGTCTGGTGCCACCAGGTTGATGCAATAGGCCAAACACAGGACCCTGAAATAGCCACCATCTGCCATGGCCTTGACTAGGTTACTGCCATTGTCTGGGGCAACAAATCCAATTCTGAGACGTCTTCTGTATGTGATTTCTCCATGGCAATCATGGCCACTGATGCATGCAGCTGAACGCTCTTAAAACTTTCTTCAGGGCCAAGACCTGCAGATATATTTTGCTTTACCCCCGCAAAAGAGATCCAGTGTGCAGTGATGCACATGTAATAAGTTGCCTGGCAACTGGTCCACATGTCTGCTGTTAGGTGGATATTGTGAACAACACTTTGCTGCATAGCTTGTCCAACCAATTGCAGCACATTGTGATGCAGCGCTGGAACAGCAACTCTGGCAAAATAGGTCTGACTTGGAATCTTCCATTTCGGGCTGATGGCTGCCACAAATTCTAAGAATCCCACTCCTTCAACAAATGAAAAAGGGAGGAAGTCCAGCGCTAACATTTTTGCCACCTTCCCTTTGTACAAGTGTGCAGTTGGGTGGTTGCTGTCATAGGGTCCCTCCTGCCTAAACATGCCCGCAATAGTAGCCTGTATATTTTTCTTCTTTTCTAGGGCCACTTTTACAGACAGCTTTTGAGAAGTGGTGGTAGACTCAGTGCGCGTCGTCGGCAATGGGATACCTCCAGCCTTATTTCAACAAGGTCCCTCATACTGGTCTGAAATCTTAGAATTGTTCCTAGAAAAAAAGCTGGCCTATTAGGTCACTGGAAGGACAGGTGAAAGGAACTCCTTCAAGGAATATCGGTTGGATAGACAAAGGTCAGAGGGGGGAATTCCACCTTGTTGAAGAAGTGCCCTCACACACCCAAGCGGTTGTCATGCTTCATCATTGGGCGTTGCTCCTTGTGAGGGTGGCACTGCTGTCCCCCACGGGCCCTGCGAGAGAGCTCTTTGTCAGAGATCTTTTTGAGGAAGTGGTGAGTGTAGGTGTGAGGGGAGTGGTGTGAGTGAGTTAAAAGTATCGCACTAGTACCCTGAAAAACTTTATTCTGGGGTACGTGCGATATGGTTGAAAACTGCAGGCAAGAGGAATACTCTTGATCTGATGGTCAGGGTTGGGAGTATTTACCTTCTGCGTATCTCAGTGCTTGTGGTGATAGAAAGTAATGGTATCAGGTCGATATGTTTCACGCCTATTGTGGTCCCTAATGGATCCAATGGCGATTCCTCAGGACCGTGCAAAGGTAAAATGTGTGAAGTGAGGTACAGGGGTTTGAGACGGAGACACTCAGTACACCCTGTAGTAATACCTAGATTCAGGTGTGGTCAGGGCGACTCTGCAACCGAACGGATTCGACCACCTAAGTTTCAATATCCAACCTATGAAAAAGAAACAAGAAAAAGAGAAAGCAACACTTGTCCTTAAAAGATAGTTATACTTGGTAATGCTGGTGAAGATTGGGCATGTCAGTTCATACACGGCATCTGTACCTAATAAAGATATTATGTTGGGAAGCTGAATTGTCCATCTCAGCATGAGCGTGGCTTTCAATTAAAAGAAGCATGCCTGCATACACACAGTATACACGCCGGGTACCGGCTGTGAAGTGATCCAACACACTGCTCATCTGTGTCAAGGATGGAAGGATAGGCAGTGAGTGACAGAGACACACCCACACACACGAGTTGTGGGAGTGCCTATCCGTGTCTGGCGTCTAAGCCGTGATCTAGTGGTGAGGCTTTTAAAAGGGCATGCTCGTCGGAGTACCAACAATTATCCACAGTAGTGGATATTTAACACAGATGTAACGGACACACAACACAGAAAAACATAGAAAAACAAAGAACAATAAATAACCCCTTCCCCAAAAAGTCGTTTAGGGAAGCCTCATCGGCGTGGAGCGCGACTTTGGGAAGTATACCTGAAAGTGACATATTTGCAATAAACACATTGCCATGGGTTTTTTAAAGTTGAGAAAAACACTTACATGGTGTTGATAGCAGGATGAAAATACTCACATTGATTTCCGCAAGAAGCAAGCTTGTTACCTGCCCACCGCTGCTCACTCGCCGGTGGGAGGGAGGAGAGCTGCTTCCGCTTTTAACCCGAAGAGACTCCCACCGTGTCAACTCCCAGATACGGAGTGTCGCGGGGGAATGGGATGTAACTCGGCTGAGGCGTGTGGGAAACGTGGGTGCCATGGTGTGAGTAGGGCGGAGAGTTACCCAATTCAACTAGAAGAGTAACCTCCCAAGGTACATGATCGAGGTTGTAAATGGCCATGGGTCTGTTCCGACTACAGTCCAACACACGAGGCCTTAACGATGATATCTCATGGCCGAATTTATTAATTAACTTACTGTTTAAACCGTCTAGTACTGTCCGCACACTATGCAAAACATTGGCCATGACATCCATTTTAGGCAGTTACACACCTCTAGGCAGTATGGACTAGCGGAGTACATGTATTCACCTCCTGGACTACCCTAGCCTTACCCATAGACAGTCTCCGGACGATTACCTTAACCTGCTTTCATTAAGGTAATTATTTTTTCTGCTGTTGCAAACTATAAGAAAAAACAACACCTTTCTCTAGATGTGTACCTATGACACATGTGCCACTATGCTTCTCACCTCAGCGCTGACTTTCATCCACACGATCTACCTATTTTTCCCTTATTACTAAGTGGATGATTACCTTGACATATTTTTATAATTTTTTCATCAAGGTATGCAGTCTCCCTGCTTTTGCTACCGACACATGACACCTTTTCCATGTCGAGTTGTGACCGTAATACATGACATTAGAGCCAGTATTTCTATTTTACTTAGCGCTGAACACCATTAGCGCTTTTCACCTCATTGCTGATCTCCCATACTCTGTTGACTTCTCCCCCTCGGCCTCTCTCCCAACATGGCGCCCGCAACACCCATTTGCCGGTGCCTTGGGAGGTCACTCTTCTAGTTGAATTGGGTAACTCTCCGCCCTACTCACAACATGGTGCCCACGTTTCCCACACGCCTCAGCTGAGTTACATCCCATTCCCCCGCGACACTCCATATCCGGGAGTTGATGTGGTGGGAGTCTCTTCAGGTAAAAAGCAGAAGCAGATCTCTTCCCTCCCACCGGCGAGTGAGCAGCAGTGGGCAAGTAACAAGCTTGTTTCTTGCGGAAGTCAATGTGAGTATTTTCATCCTGCTATCGACACTATGTAAGTGTTTTTCTCAACTTTAAAAAACCTGCGGCAATGTGTTTATTGCAAATATGTCACTTTCAGGTATACTTCTCAAAGTCACGCTCCACGCCGATGAGGCTTCCCTAAACAACTTTTTGGGGTATGGGTTATTTGTTTTTCTATGTTTTTCTGTGTTGTGTGTCCATTACATCTGTGTCACAAATCCACTACTTTGGATAATTGCTGGTGCTCCGACAAGCATGCCCTTTTAAAAGCCTCACCACTAGATCACGGCTTAGATGTGACACACGGATAGACACTCCCACACGGATAGACACTCCCACACCTCGTGTGTAGGTGTGTCTCTGCCACTCAATGCCTATCCTTCCATCCTTGACACAGATGAGCAGTGTGTTGGATGACTTTACAGCCGGTAACCGGCGTGTATACTGTGTGTACGCAGGCATGCTTCTTTTAATTGAAAGCCACGCTCACGCTGAGATGGACAATTCAGCTTCCCACCATAATATCTTTATTAAGTACGGATGCCATTTATGAACTGACATGCCTGATCTTCACAGCATTACCAAGTATGATTATCTTTTAAGGACACGTGTTGGTTTCTCTTTCTTTTGTTTCTTTTTCATGGGTTGGATATTGAAATTTAGGTGGTCGAATCCGTTCGGGTGCAGAGTCGCCCTGACCACACCTGAATCTAGGTATTACTACAGGCTGTACTGAGTGTCGCTGTCTCATACCACTGTACCTCACTTCACACATTTTACCTTTGCATAGTCCTGAAGAATCGCCATTGGATCCATTAGGGACCAAAATAGGCGTGAAACATGTCGACCTGATACCATTACTTTCTATCACCACAAGCACTGAGATACGCAGAAGGAAAATACTTCCAACCCTCACCATCAGATCAAGAGTATTCCTCTTGGCTCCAGTTTTTAACCATATCGCACGGACCCCAGAATAAAGTTTTTCAAGGTACTAGTGCGATTCTTTTAACTCACTCAGACCACTCCCCACACACCTGCACTCAACACTGCAGAGTTCCTCAAAAAGATCTCCGACAAAGAGCCCTCTCGCGGGGCCTATGGGGAACAGCAGCGCCACCCCCACGAGGAGCTACGCCCAATGATGAAGCATGACACCCACTTGGGTGTGTGAGGGCACTTCTTCAACAAGGAGGAATTCCCCCCTCTGACCTTTGTCTATCCAACCGATATTCTTTGAAGGAGTTCCTTTCACCTGTCCTTCCAGGGACCTAATAGGCCAGCGTTTTTCTAGGAACAGTTACCCTCCAGTGATTGACACGTAGACTTTGGGAGCTCGGGTACTGGACCTTGTTTTCCTTTTTGCTCCTAGTCCCCCTTCTTTTGTGTGCCTGAAATCTTGGAACCCATATTCAGACAGATTTGGATAGAAGAATCAATCCTGGCCTCCTGGAAGGGATCCATAATATCCCCCATTTCCAAACATGGTGACAAGAGCAACACAAAAAACTATTGTCTTGTCTTCTTGATTGACAATGATGCCGAATAGCATGCAGGACCAATTCTTGAAGCACTAACATCCTGGGCTGCAAATAGATTCATTATACTGATAAACCAAACAGGCTTTCGTAAGCACATGGGAACTACCACCAATATAATGGCCCTGTGCCTGCTGATCGAGTTGGCCAAAGAAACTAAGCAATCATTGTATTTATGCTTTAATGATTTCCGCATTTGATTATGTCAAACCGAGGGAAGTTGTGGCAGAAGTTGAGGAACTGGAACACTCCCCCAGCCCTCCTAAGGCAGCTAGTCCTACTGCACATGGACACTTGGGTAAGAGTCAAGCTGAGAGCTGGATGCACCTCTCTAAGCGAATCCGCACCACCAGAGTGTCCTCGCTCCCACTCTGTTCAACCTCTTCATGGCTGATCTGACAATAAGACTGGACAACTGCGATTCACATGCCTCAAAACTGGGCAATATGGGCCTCTCAAGCCTTCTATATGCGGTCGATTTAGTGCTAATAAGCCGCACACCAGTTACAGCACCTACTCGATGCAACTTAAGAGTACACGCTGGAAAACGCCTTGCAAACTAATTTGGAAAAAACAAAGTTATGGCAATAAACTACACAAAATGGTGAAAACTACATTGGTATTTGGGCAGACATTGGTTGGAATCTGTGGCAGAATACAAATACTTGGGAGTC
Source organism: Calotriton arnoldi (assembly GCA_963921515.1). Classification (NCBI taxonomy): domain Eukaryota; kingdom Metazoa; phylum Chordata; class Amphibia; order Caudata; family Salamandridae; genus Calotriton; species Calotriton arnoldi. The sequence goes on from CAWUFW010004821.1 coordinate 703,890, forward strand.
ATCATAGATGGTAAGGGCTCCTGCAAGCCTCAGGAAGAAGCCCTGTGACAGAAAGGTAGCACCGTAGCATTGGCACTGAGATCCTTGAAGAAAAAAGTAGCAGGTCCCACCTTAACTCCACTTTTGAAGGTTCTCCATACAGAACTTCTGCCAATAATAACATACAGGAGTGAGCCATTGTGAGGTAGAGACACAACCACCCTGGACAGCATCATCACTGGGGCAACAGGAAAATAAGATTGAAATTTGGCCTTCAAAGACAATTCTTGGCCAGAAGGGGGGCATACAACAAATTCTGGCACAAGATAAGGGGCGCTGAACAGAACACGTTAAATTATCAGCTTTGGGAGGAAGTAATGCCACGAGAAAAAAACACTCCTAGGAGGTATCTTCATGACTCTATAGCTCAGCTAGGTCTCCAGGCACTACGAGAGATGTTGGCAACTCACACCAGCTTTAAAAATGTCATCACAAAATTAATTAAAATGACCTCATTAATAGAGGACAAGGCAGTGCTGGCAGCCAGGTCTCACAGCTGGCTTGTACTGAACTCATATGCCGCAGCAGAGCCGCAGTCATATTTAGGCATAGACTTCAACCAGGCAGTAAAGGAGACATTTTTGAAATATCATCTGTGAATGCTACCTCTGCCCTCGCATTTATCGGCTTGGAAGCGGGATATAACGAAGTCGTCCTGCCGCCAATGCGGGTCCAGTGCGAAGAGCTTCTCCATATAATATGCATCTCCACAAAATGTTTGGAGGAATGACGATCTATGCTACGCCCCCTCTTCAATCAAAGAGGCATCCAAACCTGCAGACAGGTGGTATTGGCCTGTTTTGATTCAAACTCGATGCAATTAAACTGCCGCTTTGTGAGATTTTCAAACAAGGTAGAAAAGAGGCTGCCCCTTTTGTCACCTAGCGACGCAAAACAGGTGAAGTATCAGCCAACTAAAGAAAAATTAAACAACAGAATAGTTCAAACTGCAGGAATTTATCATAAATCCCGTGACGAGAACAATTACCCCAAACTGATGAGGATAGAACGGATTCAGGAACCATACAGAACTTGTGTATTAGAAACAGCACATAGCACTTTAACCTAGAAAACTGCACACAAAAAAAAATCACACTGTCCAGACTGTTTAGATTACGTCAATGTAGTTGGCATTTTATGTTAGTTAGTTTTAATGCAAAGTAGTTTTGCAAATTTTGCAGAGTTGGGTGAAATTGATATTCTCTTGCTGCTAACAATTCAAGGATTGGCTTAGAACTCTTGCTAAATCACATCTGGATTGAATTGGTACCCATTTATAACCCTTTGCACACGGACTGAATTCCTCTGTGAATCTTTTACACTACACAATAAGTAAATTGTTGTACAGTTTCTTTTAACAAAGTTTTATTTAATTCTAATCTTTTTAGCTACAATTGTAATGTTTTAATTAACTGTACAATAAACTTCACATTCTTAAAAATTCAGTGCGCATCGTGGTGGGGCAGTCAATGTATGCTGCGGTATATCCATCTGACTCTGAGTCTTGTGCCATTGTGAAGTCACTGAGGCAGGAGGTTATGCTGGCACACTGCTTGGGACAGAACTGGTTTGTGCGAGGCTGTCACCCTCTTCTTCCTCATCATCACCTCCCACCATGAATGGACTCATAGCTGATGTTCCCTGGCTCACTTCACTTTCAGCACCACAACCACGGTCAGCAATTTGTTTAAGGAGCTCACCCCACCGGATTGCGTGATGTTTTTTCATATGGGTCACTGGGCCTCCAGTACCATACTGTGAGCCATGCTTACCTTGACGAACACTTGTGTGGCACATATTGCAATGGTCTCCTCATCTTTGCTAATCGTAAAAAAGTCCCAAACTGGGGAGGAGTACTTTTTTACTGGACCTAAGCTTGAAGAAGAACTGGAGGTAGGTGGTGGGCTTGTCGTCTATTGCCTCTCTGCAGTGCATACTTCTACTGAGATAGTGGTTAGTGCAGGTGTCAGCTGGGGCTTTGCAAATATGGAGCTGGCAGTGATACCTGTGCCACATCCATCGGAGCAGGTTGAATAGCAATGTCGGACTCCTCTGCGACACCTTCCACAATGACTAGCTCGTCGTCGTCACCCTCCTTATCATCCGATTCCATAATTTGAAGGCTTTCAGAAGCTTTTCTTTTCCCTTGCCTCTTCTGGCATCTCCCAGACTCTGGCTGGGTCCACAACATGTTTCTATCACCATCATCAGAAGCGGTGCTTGAAGAAGATGGCAGAACAATACCCTTCCTTTTCCTTGCTGGAAGTCTGAGAGCCAATGACTCTAAAAAAGGAGATTCTTGCTTGGCAGGATGCTCAACCTCTAGTTCTGCTCCACCTCTAGTTCTGCTCCAACATCAGGAAGATGTACTTTTGCTGACTATGCCTGCTGTCCACTTTTCTCTGTTTCCTGACATGATTGGCTACTACTTTGCGAAAGGGACAAATCTAATTCAACATCACTGCTCGTCGGTTTCGCCATGATTGCAGTGGCTGCCTCACTGAGACATGGTCTGCGGCTTTGGTTGGGGTGGCGCTGTTGATGTGGGAGTGCTTCTCCCAGCCTGCTCCCCAGAGGCCGGTGCGGCAGGTGCACGACATTGTTCGAAAAAGGTTTGGGCCGACACACCACTGGTGGAAAGGTGCTTCTCCTCAATGACCAATTTCTTGGCAGCAACTTTCTTTGGGGCTTTCTTAAAGCTCTCAGTTGGCAGTGGCACTAAGCTGCCCAGCAGAAGAGATTAGAGGACCGACTTGCAACCTCATTGTACAGGCCTTCTGTTTGGCAGTATTGCAGGTGATGTCTCTTCTTCTCTTGTGCACCTAAAAGCAAACAAGCAAAAGAAACATTTAGTGAAATGTGGCATTATTGCAGTTTTTGTACAGACAAAGTCATTATTTGTGTGGTTGGTTACTTAGGTGATATAAACACTTTAAAATCAAAGCACACCACCATACCATAAAATTTAATTCCCCATCAGGATAACACTCAACATGCAGCTAGTGCTCTTTTCTTTATGTCCATATATTCTAAAGGAGAAACCTGTGGCACTCAGGGAACTGCATAAGGAAATGGAATAATAATCTTTTAAAAAATGGAGGTTAGTGTGTGCCTATGGTAAGGAATGATGCCAATATGTTTGCAGTCCACCGCAGCCAGGGTGTTCAGGAGGAACTGGAATTATAACTAAAAAAACTGAATGCTGTTGCACAGTGTGCCTATGGTGGATGGATGGATAGGTGGATGGATAGATAGATCGACCAAGGAGAAATGAAGGGAAAAAACTTAAAAACAAATAAAAAAATGTAAAAAACAAAAAAAGTTTTAAAAAACTACAAAAACAAAAAAGATAAAATAAAAATAAAATAAAAACAATCAATAATTGCTTATGATTTGAACAAATCTCAAGCTTGTGAATGGAAAAAAAACTCTGCTTCACGCCCGGAAGGCAAAATTCAGGAACTCCGTGCTCCTCCACGGAGAGCAGAGTACCCGAATTTTGCAAACTCTTCGAGCAGAGTGGAGATACTGCCCGGGCCTACTCACCACATTAAGCGGACAATGAGACTTCATGAAGGTTCATCTAATTTTTGCCTTCAGGTTCCAGGAGGACTGGAGCAGAGCCTGAGACAGGCTCAGATTCGTCAGTGGCTCTCCCACTTCTACTCTGGAGTTGCTTGTGCTCTACACTGAGGCAGACTTCACAGTACCAGCAAGTTAGCGGGCACCTAACTTTCTTTTTCTGCAAGGCAGCGACAACACTGGAGACTAAATCAGGGCATAAATCTTAAGTTGATTGGGGTGGGCCGTGAGATGGGGGAATGGAACACCAAGAAGAGTCAAGGGCTTAGAAACAAAGAACCAGATTTATCAAGCCCTTGCATCGCCATAGTGTCACTTAAGGGAACCCAAGAAAACGCAAGGGCTTAATTTAGATTTATCAAGCGACGCAAGAGCCTTCCTGTATCATTTGTAGGGAGTTGCGTGGTGCAAGTGCTGTGCTAATTCAGCCTGCTTCATGCAGGAACAAATGTATGCAAGGTAGGCATTCCCACGCAAAATCTAATGTGACCGTAACGCAGTGGGATTTATCAAGTCTGCATGGCACATCATCTTGCAGTTTAACACAACAATGAAAATGCCTCAGAATGCTGTCCATCGTCAACACAGGCATAGGTAATGATGCCAGGGTATTAGTATAAGAGCATTTCCATCACAAGTTGATCTACGCCCTGGAGGTAGTTATTTTGCAACTGGAAGTTGGTGCAAAGTGACAACAGCAACACGGAAGGAGGAGAGAGCGCATATTCTGACAAAGGATCATCCTCATTGATCTCAGGGAGGAGGAGGGGATCCACTTATACAGATTGATGAAGGAGAGCATCCTGGATTTGCTGAGGAAGATTTCTCCAAGTCTTGAACCACCAACTAGATGGACCAATGCCATCACGCTGCATGTTACATTGATGGCAGTCCTACACATGTTGGCCTCTGGCTCATTCCAGAGGACATCTACTATTTTGGCTGGCATTTCACAGGGTGCCTTTTCTGCATTCCTGCCATATGTGTTGGATGCCATCATCAAACCTACACCACAGTACCTGGCATTTCCCAAACCTAGTCAACCGCAACTAGCCACCAAGCAAGGATTTTATGGCATTGCAGGATTTCCTGAGGTGCTTGGTGCTATAGATTGCAACTCAAAAAGATAATGTACAGAATGCTGAACATTGTCAAACATTCACCCCCAGTCACAGATCTGGGTTAAATCCATCGTTTTTTGCTCACCATCCCACCCCAGTTTGGACCCAGCCAAATGCAAATCAGTCTTGACCCTGCTTCCCATGGGAACAGTCCAGCCCAAACTGCCAGGCCAGGTCCTCCCTCGGCTGGAAAGTAAGCATCCTGGGCCTAGTTTTGGGGTATCACCCCATATCAGCCAGACTAGCGTGAATCCAGTAGCAAAGTGAGCGCAGGACCTATGTCTGGGCATATCCTTCCCACTTAGGGTGACTATAGCAACACAAAAAGATGATTGACAGAATGCTGAACATTGTTAAACATTCACCCCAGTCACAGGTCTGGACTAAATCCACAGTTTTTTTGCTGACCATGGCACCCCAGTTTCGACCCAGCCATGTGCAAATTAGTCTTGACCTTGCTACCCATGGGAGCAGTCCAACCAAATCCAGTGGCATAGGGAGCACGGGGCCCGCATCTGGACATACCCTTCCCACATAGGGCGACTAGAGCAACACAAATAGATGATGGACGGAATGCTGAACAATGTCAAACATTCTCCCCTACTCACAGATCTGGGTTAAATCCATCGTTATTTTGCTCACCATGCCATCCTAGTTTGGACCCAACCATATGCAAATCAGTCTTGACCCTGCTTCCCCTGGGAACAGTCCATCCTGAACTGCTAGGACAGGTCATACCTGGACCCCAAAACAAGCATCCTTGGACCGGTTTTGGGGTACCACTCATGGAGTTTTTAGAGCGCACAGCTACTCAAAGAGTGTCCCAGTGCTACCCTTAAGCTTCTGACATCTTTTCTTAGTAACAGAATTCAGTCAGTGAGTTTTGGAGATATCACTTCTAGCACATTTTCTTTACATTGTGGGGTCCCTCAAGGGTCCTCATTAAGCCCCACACTGTTCAATATCTATGTGGCCCCTTTGGCTGCACTGATTAGATTTTTTGGCTTCAGTACAATATCTTATGCAGAAGACACGCACATTTAAGTCTCCATCCATTCAAATGTAGATGAGGTAGCCAGTAGATTTAATAACTGTATGGTGGCTATCGTCAATTGGATGGAAAGCCAATGTTTGAAATTGAACTCTGACAAGACGAAGGTGCTTCTCTTTGGATCTGACTTGTCGTTGTGGAATTCTTCTTGGAGGCACTATATGTTGGGTCCCCTACCCTCACCAGTCACCAAAGTCAAAAATCTTGGTGTGATTTTTGATTCCAAATTTATGTTTAAAGATCAGATAAATGAATTGATTTCTTCTTGTTTCTATCTTCTGACAACATTAAAGAAAGGTTTACCATTCATTTCCACGGATCTTCATAAAACAGTGGTGGTCTCTTTGGTATTATCTCAGATAGACTACTGTAATGCCATCTATCTGGGTATTCAACAAGGACTGTTGAAAAAGCTGCAGAGGCTGCAGTTTGCTGCAGTCCGGCTCCTGAAAAATGTTAGGAAATATGAATCAGCCAGCAAAGGGCTCAAAGAGCTTCATTGGTTGCTGATTAAGAGCAGGGTTGCTTTTAAAGGGCTCTGCCTGGCTCATAAAGCCCTGCATGGAATAGGACCAGATTACCTAAATGACAACATTTTATGGTACACTCCCAGTAGATGCCTGCGATCAGCTTCTGCTAAGACCATGCTAGTACCCAATATTCATAAAGCTTCTTGAGGTGGCAGAAGCTTTGTACATGCTACTGCCATGTTATGGAATCAAATGCCTTTGCATTTTAGGTCCCAGCCGAACCTGATGAGTTTTAGAAAACAGCTAAAAACTTGGCTATTCTCATGCTGAAGCCTTGATTTGTTTTTGTTCCCATTTATAACCTACTATAGCCGCTAGTGCCAAGACACCTTTGGGCATTCGTTGCGCTTTATAAATATTAATCTATTCTAATCACCCCTCATCAGCCAGGCTAGCTTGAATCCAGTGGCATAGCAAGTACGGGACCCACGTCTTGGCATACCCTTCCCACTTATGGCGACTATAGCAACACAAAAAGATGATGGATGGAATGCTGAGCAGAAAAACAATGGATTTAGGCCCAGGTCTCTGCATTGGGGGTGAATGGTTGACAATGTTCAGCATTCCATCCACCATCTCTCTGTGTTGCTATAGATTGCAACCATGTGCAGTTGGTGCCACCGGCAGATAGGGCGCACATTTACAGAAATCACAAGCACAATTACTCAATCAATGTTCAGGCAACTGTGGATCATAATGAACTTTTAACACAAAGTTCTGGCAAAGTACCCAGGAAGCGCCCATGACGCCTATATATTCAGGCACAGTACCATTTATGAGAGTTTTCAGAATGGGAAATATGGAAATGGCCTACTCATCAGTAAGTTCTCCAAAAGAGACAACTTTATCCTCTCCATATGCTTAAATACATGTGTTAATCTAACATTACTGTTGCAAAAATGAGTATAATGTACACATAGAGACTCATGGATCAATTGTTTTTTCATGTTATGTTACTAAGCTATACAACTAGCTGTGCTTCAGTGCATGATAGGGTGAGTGCCGGGGTGTGGAAAAAATATCCAGATATGGTGCATTCCTGTCCTCTCTTATCTCTGCCTTGCATCAATCCAGACATTCTTGCATCATGTAGTAATGGTGGCTGTGCTGCATGCAGGATTGCATGTGTGAAGTAAGGGGCAGCGTCCTGCACCAATTATGCCTTACATCCTTTATACTCTTACTAATTGTTCTGCACAATGCATATGAATGACTATGATCCACCTATGGTGCGAATAACATCTATAGATGTCATCTAATTACACACAAGGATGCTGGCTTGTGTGAATGTGAACAAAAAAAGGAATACAACCATATTTAACTGTTCATAACATACCCCTTCAGTTTATGTGATAAAAGGAGTAAATACATGTACACAACTCACATATTAAAGCCTCACAGTTGAAGTAAGGTCACAAGAAGTCACACATACAGGTAACAGTCAATCATAACCAGTGTGTCATGTCAAAACATGTATTACAAAAAACGAAATCAACACATACATACTGACACATTAACAAAGTGGTGTGGAAATGTGTTAATATGACTGCATGTTCATCAAGCAACAGCATTTTTACTTGACATAATGTAAAACGTTTTAGTAAAACTAAAATTGTAAATGGGTCATAAAATATACAACATACATGAACAAGTTGCTGCAGATTTAATTAATTGATTAGAAGGAATATGCAGCATGTGCATGAATAGGTCATGGTTGCCATAATCTAGAAACAATGAAATAATATATGTGAAGAAAACCTATTAAAGTCAGTATTGTCTAATATTGAATGCATTTACCTGTTTGAAATACCGATGCAATGACTCATATTATAGCATTCGTTGTCAATTAAAATGTAATTTGTGTTAGGAGTAAGGTCAACTTGAGCCAACTCCAACAAATGATAGTGTATAATGGAACAATGTTTGTTTGGTCATGTGATCACTAAGAGTACTAAAATCAATTGTGTGTTATGAAATGTTAATCTGGAAAAAGGATATCAACATGATGAAAAAGCTTCCAGAAAAACACATATGTGTTAAACAGGAAAATCTTTTGTAAGAAAACCCTACAATGCAAAATAATTAAATTACACATGTATCATGTTTGTTCTACATATAAAGTCTTCTTAGAGATGTTAACTACACTACTCCTTCTAACATTTATATTTCTATCTCCTTTCAGGTGATCAAGGGTATGATCTCAATCCAAGGATGCTGGTCCTCTACACAAATCCACATCATAATGGGCAGAAGCGATGCAATGCTGCATTGAGAAAGACTCGAGACATTGTGGAAAGAATGTTTGAAGTGTTGAAATCACGTTTCAGATGCCTGGAGATGTCAGGTGGTAGGAGGCTGTACTCACTGCCAATGGTGTGCAAAATCATACATGTGCGTGTCATTCTGCATAGCATCTGTTTGAAGAGTAATCTACAATGGGAGCTTGCTTCTCAAATCACATAAGGTGATGAGGGGGATGAAGAATCACTACCTGAAATAGTACACTCAAGGGCAGGTCTTTCCAGGAGGGATGAAATAGTAGTAAAGTCTTTTACATAATAGTATTAAAATAAATCATATAACTACAGATAATTGTAAACATTTAATAAAATAAAATATTTAAACATATCAATTGTTTTGGTTTTGTGGGAATGTCAAGCTACATGTATTTTAACTCATATTTTATCAACTAGATTTAGACTTTAACATATATGTATCTGGTTCTACAAGTTGTTTAAAAATATGAGGGCATATTTACAAAAATGAATGCAACATAGCAAGCCACCTTGGTGCCCGATGTGCTGCATGAATAGGAGAGGGCAGCAATGCCCCACATGTTCAGAGATATGGAGCATTCCTGCCCTCCCTCTTTCATGCAGTGAAGTGCAGCACAGCAAGGTGTCTTGCTACGTTGTACTGCAGGAGAGTTTGATAAATTTGGCCATCAATATAGGAAGGCTCATAATCCTTCTATGAAATCAGTCTGACCCAATATAAAAAATGGTGTGTGATGCAGAATTTAACATGCATGAAGAGAGGAAGTACTTTGCTGGAACAAATTTAGCAGCTGATATTATTACAGAGCTTGGGAGGCATCTGTCACCGACAAAGTTCTAGACTCAGGTGTTGAAGTCAATATGTCATTTGGTAAAATTGCATGGATGCATGTGTGGGGATCAACATAAACCACACATGTTACACCTTCCCAGGGCAGATTAATGTAAGGTTTTCATTTGCACACACTTGCTCCAATACACATTTTGCATGCTATGCAGAGCAATGCAAGGAGGCTCAGAGGGCAGTAATGAAAACATACTGTATCATTGCATTGCGCATAAACGTAAGACAAAGGAGATGGTTGCGAAGCATCACTTAACTTTAGAAATCTAGAGATGTGTGTTGTGTGAAGCCTGGATGTCAAAATGCAAGCATAAATGTTTGAGGACATATACCAACCTTTACAAATAAGGTTAAATTGTGTGTGGACAAATCCTACACCTTTATAGATTAGGTGTAAAGTGGATTTTATATTGATGGTGTCTGTTTAATGAATGCTTTGCACGTGTGCTGCATAAGGCAATGCAAATGGAGAGAGGTCATTCAGTAAATTACATGAATGTTGTGATGGTAGTTGTTCCTTCCATCCATGGGCAATGAATGCCTCATACACAGGCACCCTAGCCCTATGGTGCAACGATTTCTCTAATGGTGCAATTGAAAAATTATTGTAACTCTACTATGAGGAACCTAAAATGTTATATTAGTTGTAAGCATGTTGCAGTTTTGCATTGTCCTTGTGACACAACACTGTGCACAAAGGAGCAATGAAGAGCTACCTATTGTAACATGAATATGAGGTGTGTAAAGTATGTGCTCAGGCCTGTCGTTTGTCCATGTTTCAATCACATAACAGAGGGAATCACAAACATTTATTGGGTGTTGCTTGTGTGTGAATTATAGAAATGTTAGAGTATTGAAAAGTTATATGTGACCTCTATGTGCCCAAATGGTATGCAGTGTAGCTCAGAAATGCTTTTGAATACCCTTGCATGGACAAATGGCACAGTGCTTAGTGTAAAAAATGCTTTGCAAGGCCCCTGTGTGGACAAATGGCATGGTGCATAGCGCAAACATGTCTTTGTGTGGCCCTTGAGTCGGGAAATATGATGCAACGTCACAAAAACCGGGTGGATAAACCCAGCTAATGATGCAATGGGCGTGGCAGCACACCAGGAAGAGTCTGATATTTAGTTTCATTTTCTCTTAGGTTTGGTGTTTGCTCGTTGTGTCTGGAGGTGCTTGTGGATTTTGGAAAGCTTTGTGGAGTTTGTGCCTTGTCAGTTGTGTGGTTGTGTGCAGTTTCTCTCTTTTCAGTCTATTTGTGTTGCCTGTGTCTTATTTGTGTGTCAATAAGTGTGTCATTTTGTGCAGTTTGGAGGTGAATTATTGTAGGTGTGTGCAGGGGTTATGGGGGTTGTTTATTTTTCTTGTTCATAGTTATTGGGTGTGTTTGGGTTATGTCTGTGAAGGGTAGTGGGAGCGATTTTCAGGCGAGGGAGGTAAGGAGCATTAATCTGGCTCATCATCCACTACCTCCCTCAAATGCTTGGGGCTGGAGGCCAAGTGAGCCAAGGCTACAGTATGGTTTAGCCCGTTTCACATTCATGGATCACAACATCCACCAGCTGCAGCACCGATGAGCTGATGTTGTTGCCAGACAGGCAGATCTTTTGGACTTCCTTGGCCTTAAAATAGTTGGACCTACAGGTATGTATGAGTTTTATCATGATATAACATGATTGCGTATGCTAGACATTTTTGCTTGATTGGACATATGATATGCTCATACATGACACTTTACAAGCAACTGATGGTACTACAGTGAAGAAGTGATTGAATCCAGGGGACGTTTACTACATTCTTCGCTGGGAGTACAAAGAATGCGTGTGGCATTTAATTTGAAACCCTTGCCACAGGGGTATAACAGAAGGTGGTGAAGATGCTTGTGCAACCTATTATTTAATCATCATATTTGTGTACATATTTGGGCATCATGTCTATAATGAGAGGGTCTTCCCTCAGTTCCAAGTGTGCTAGGTTCCAGGGGAATGAGGGAATCACGTTGACTCTGCACCTGAGATATATTATGGAACTGCCTTTAGAATGCTCACTGAAAGTACAAATACTAACATCTCCTGCACTTTGTGTGTGTGATCTACAGTCAGACTTCTGGAGTGCAGAAAGGGGTCCTGTGGACCACACTAAAAGCATCCTGCAGACAGTAGCAGTCAGTCACTTCACCTGGCTGCAAGGGGATCTCTCTCTCCACTTAAAGTACAGGCATCTTACCGGCTGCAGTGCAAAACACTATCGGGCATTCAAGCAGGCACACCCTATTTCAATGTGATTTGCCTTTCAATACGCTGTTTGAATATCTTTCTGCCCGGGGGAGAATAATATTTTTTTAATAGGGTACACTGCCCCTGTTAGCGCAAGAAACACATTTTAAAAGGTATTCCATGATGTAACCAGCCAGACTGCAAAATATGATTGTTACTTACCCATATGGCACAAATAGGTCATTTTAAAATGAGTACTCCTCCATTCACCTGGTAGTTAACAGGATTAATAAATAGGAACTTTGCTTATAATCATAGACATATCAGACAATGGCCATATATACATGTGTATGTGTTGGAGACATTCCCTCAACCTTCATGCAGTCGTCAAAACCTAGTACTCTTGCAGCTTAGTGTTGCAAAACATAGTTGCAAATGCTCATCTATACATGTAAATGAAAGAAGTTAATTAGTAAAACAAAAGCTACCTATTGACATGCAACCAATGGCACACATCGTTGTTGGATATGAATACAGCTTCTGTGCAGATTGTATATTCAGACAATATGTAACATTTTACACATATCATATCTTTCAGGTGAACACCGTCCATTTGATGATGCCAAAGTATGAAGTTTCTCCGACCTTAATGCTGAAAGTATGTGCCATGTATACAGTAGTAGATGAGTATCCTAAATAGTTATATGTGGCCTGTGTGGAACTATCTATGGACTGTAAGATCCAGATGTAGTACCCAGTGACTGGATGCTAAGCATTAAGTGAAATATATGGGTGTTGTTCTGTCACAGAGCAAGCGCAGAACTGCAATATATCAGAGTAAATATGTTGCATTTATGCCTACAAATTGCTCTGCTGAAATGAGTGGATGCAAAGGTCAAGCCAGGCATCCCATCATCATGGTGCTACTTACTGTGTCTGGCTTAAACACATGAGAGTAATTGTGTTGAAATGGATACCTCAGTGAGAAACACGTATCCTTCAAGGCATGTTCCTCTTACTACATGTGTTGGTGATTGATTTACAAATATATGAGTAAATACAACAATCATATTAAGTATCTTATCTTGCAAGGCCTCTGCTAAGAGGTTAGACGAATATATGATATCTATGACTATGGCACGCCTGCAACATGTTGATTGGTTGACTGTGTTGGTGCAAGGCAGCACAGTAAGCATGTGTTCGCAGGCATAGACAATGGTGCATATATGTTTTTTATTTTAACTATGGTGCAGTGATATAATGAATAAATGCAATTTAACACTGTCACCTACTGAAGCTCACATTATTTATACTAATGACACAGAGTGGGCCTGTAATGCAAGGTTTGTTTTTGCCTTGTGTCATGCAAAGTGACACAAGAGCAAAAGGCTAGGCTCACATCTGATGTATCAAGCCACTCCAGCCAACCTAAAATGGTCCTGCTTAGGTTTCAAAATATGGAGTAACATAATGCAGACCTAAGTGATGGTTTGCATTTTGTCAGCGGAAGGAATGAATCACATGGGTGCTCCATGGGCGTTATAATGCCTCCACACCGTTTGACTCTTCACCATATACAGAAGTCATTAGAGTGTTACACTTTGAAATTGGTAAACATGGTACAACCTACCCTGAGAGGCATGTGCCCCATTCAAATAAATGAATAATACTGCCTGTACAGCACCCTGCTGCAAGTGTATATGTGTAGTCACTAGGCACCAGATTGTGCACCAGCACAGGCCGAGAACATGCATGCACCATAAAGGCTACATATGGACCATTCCACCACTCTCCCTTTCACACAGCACTCTGCTACCATGTATCTTACTGTATTGCATTGCATAGACCAATATTACACCTGGCCCTTCATGTACATCTGATAAGGCTACATTATGCTGTAGTAAGAAAGTTCAGTTCCTGTGGTGTATGCATGTGTTGCCCACTTATTACTAGATATTTGCAGTCGATGTAGCAACAGCCGATGCACCATAGAAGATTTTAATCTGGTTTGGATAGCCATATAGTACAGACATACATTGTGTATGTCAGTTGCAATGCTTTTTCAGTGATGTATGTGTTGTGATTTGAAAAAAGTGGTGCAGCCATGTTGGTTTCCTCAAGGGAGTCAAAGTTTATGTGAACTAACCTCTCCCTTGTACATAGAAGTGGTCTGCCAGTGGCAAATGATGACATTGAAGAGCTCATAGCATAATACGGCAGAAATGCATGTGAACTCATACCATGAGGTACACTTATTCGTAGATCAAACTTTGTTTTCATTATTCTTCAGTCAAGAATTTTCTTTTTCCTCATGTGTAGCCAATATGAATTCAGATGAAAAGAAGAAAGATACTGCATGTAAAGCCTGGTACGAAAAAATTTGGAAGGTGGCTAAAGGTTTTCGGAAGATGGTTTGTTTTTAGGAAGAAAGGAAGGCAAAAGGCACATGGGCCCAACCACCACCACTTGCAATGTCTTCAACTTCCACTGGCACCATCCCACCTCATGGACAGAAACAAAACACAAATAAAAGGAGTCATTCTACAGCTAAAAAAGTTGACCTAAAACAAATAGTAAAGGCCCAAAGGGTAGAATTGGCAAAGCTGCGATATCTGAGGATAAACCAAGGGACCTTGTGGCAGATAAGTGGACAATGTGAGAAACTTAATGTATGGATGAGAAAAAATAATAGATTGCTGCAGGCATGCCTCCAAGCCCTGAGCAAAAAATAGTGGACCTACTGCCTCTCCCTCTTTCTATCTCCCCTCATTTCTATTCTCTTCTTGTAGAAAGATTATTTTTATATATAGTTAGTTATTATATGTAGTGTAGATATAGTGTAAGATAGTTAGGTGTAAGTAGGATACTTTTAGTATTGAGTATTTATGTAAAGTAGTTATTTGTGGGAGTGGGATTATGCTAAATGTGTATCAAAAAGTTTGAAAAATACAAACAAAATTTTTTTAGATGAATGTATTAGGATAGTATATGCGTAGGACATAGTTTATGTAGGTCTTGTGTCTATTCATGTATTGTAAGAGGGTGGAAGGCTGATGTTTAATATGTCTTGTTTCTTAGATAGTTAAGTTAGATTTAGAAAGTTTTAGATACAGGGCAATATAGAATAGAGTAACTAGTATAGGTTTAGTATTAGATAGTTAGGTACTTTTTATAGTGGTGAAAGTTTGTGTTAATAAATATTTTTCTACTTTACATGGGTGGTTGATTTGTTTCTATAAGGAAGAACAATATACAGTTAATCATTGATGGAAGGATTTATACATTGATTTGTGCTGACTGATAAGTATCCATGCAAATTTGCAGACACATCACCACAGCATATTATTACCTCTGTAGCTCTACAGTACATTACAATATTACATGATATATACCCACGGATTGTGATAATTGTTGGAGGTGAAATTTATTTACATAAATCAAATGTTGCACACATTAGTTGATTGGACATAGAATAATGAAAAGTTAGAGGTACAGGAGGAAAGCCAAACATACAAAAAGATGCTTAACATATCACACAAATCAAAAATGAGGTACTCTACATTGTGACTCCTCTCCTTTACATTACCATTAGCTAAGAAGGATGCTGAATGGCAAGAGCAGGTGACAAAGAACAACTGCATGTCACCAATTGAAGACTGTAGTGGCTTTATAATAGGGTGGCATGATGATAAACACATACCAATAGAAAGAACTGGCCAGAACACATTCACCAATGTTCACAGGAAAGATAGTCTTTGCACTGTAGGTAACTGTACTTCTTCATCCTCTGATGAGTGTTCCCCTTCCTTTTGTTGTTGTTGTGGTGGAGTTAGTCCTGGCCACTTGATATACCTCCGTGCAAAATAGTTGTCCAGAGATTTTCATTTTTGATTTGTGTTTACATCATTATAGAAGTAATTTAGCTTGGGTACCATGAGACCTATATATTGACCTATATATTTCATTTTGGTGTCAAAACATAGGTTTTGGGGGTCAGATAGTCAGACAGAAATTAACTCCTCAGAGCAACCCTTCCACCATTTTCCGAAATGGCGGCTCTCTAATAATGTGTTTTAGCCATCATATTGGTAATTAATTTTAATATTGTTTTTGTTTCAGGTTTTCAGTTGATTCAAATTCGTAAACATGAGCGAAGCAAGTGGTAGCAGAGGATCTTTACCTCTTGACAGAGTGTTGCTAACTACAAAATCTGAGGACTCCATCAACAAAGAAAAATGTGTCATATGCCAAACTAATCCGAAAGAAAAGCTAACATCAACTGCGGCTGGACAGAAGAGATTTTGAGATGCTGCAGAAATACAGCAAGACGAAGTTAACAAAAGATTGAAACTGATGGGTGAAGGCAATCAAATATTTTATCATTGCAACAACAAGTGCTACAAGTTGTATACAATGGAAAAAAGCCTGCAAAGAATGTGTCAAAAAATATCAGAAACCAGTGAATCACAACAAGAATCTGAGTCTTCTGAGAAAGCGAAGACAACCAAACCCAATGCCCATCCACTAAGAAGATCGATGGCTACCCCTCGTCCACTTCCAACAATTGATCAGATAGCAGAGGAGCTCAATGTGTTATCTGTGGTCCAGCCAGAACAAGGGCCAAAAGGATTGATGAATGAACAAAGTACAGAGTATGTGAGTCTCAAAGGGCACATGGTTTTATCTGCAGCTAGTTTCTTCCAAGATGAAGTTTTTAGCCGAGTAGCTGAACTAAACAGTGAGGTCAATGTATCTGCAGCGAATTTTTATTCCCACCCGGACTGCATAGATTTGAAAATATGAATGTACAATGAGCTCCCAGCAACAATGTAACCGCCAGCCTTCAGTTAAGTTTGCACTCTTTGAAAACTCAGTGAGATCAGAGAAAAAATGGTCAACATTGATGAAACTGTATTGATCCATAATAATTACATTACATTTTTGTCTGGTGAGAATCTACAATGACAGAATTCGTTTTTGCCAGTCTAACAAAATGAATGAGCCACTTATGGTGTTCTCAGCTGATTTGACTCCTGAAGTTCTTGCTGCCAAAATAAGATCGCAGGATGCAGTAAAATCAGCAGGAGCCATTTTAAGAAATGTCCTGACTTAATTACAAATTTTGTGATGCCCCAGAGTTCTGCAAATCAAATAGAATGCCTGCTGTTGTCTTAATTTTTTTTACATCATTGTTTAATATCAGCAAAGCAAACCAGTTACAAACTAAAGTTCTTGGGTTCAGAACAGAAGCCGACAACGTTGATGATGGCTTTGAAGATATAAGCGAAAAAGTGGAAGACAATCCCATGAACCGACAGGCTTATGCTGTGCAAATGTACTGATTTTTCCAGATCATGTTTTATAAATTATATCACGGCAAAAAGAAAAACCCCGCAACACATGATGACTGCCCACGCAATCTATGACAAGTGCAAAAGTAGAGAGCTAATCACTTCAATGAATAGGGTTGGTGTATCAACAAGTTATGACATAGCACAGAGCAGGAACTTGTTAGCTGCTCATGCTGTAAAATCTTGTGAATCCAACAGCACACCACTTCCAAGTCACATTACCAGGAAAGGATTTACAATTGCTGCTCTTGATAATTTTGATTTTGAAGGCAGATCTTCTTTGTCTGGAACATCCAGCATACATGATACTGCAATGGTGCTTTTTCAAGACTGTACCAATGAAGAAGCTGCTGTAAAACAAGATGTGTCAGCTGTAGGCATAAACAAACGAAGCTGCAAACTTATAACCAAACTGCCTTGTCAACATGTGCAAAATCACTACAAGAAATCAATACGTCCCAGCCTACCAGAAAGTTTCAAAATGGCTGAGGACTTGGATCTTCATCTACCTGATACTGCGGTGCGCAAAGCTGATTTAACTGAATTTTGATCTTGCTTATTCGGCGTGGACTGAAGGATGAAGAAAAGCCAGCAACTCCGTGGGCTGGAATTCATGCTCTGATCTCCCAGAATACCACCCCACTGAAGCAGGTTGGATTTTTACCAGAAATACCATCTCCAGTCACAAACTACGCAACAGTATGCACAGCTCTAAAAAAATTCCAAAATGTGCACGCTCAGCTTAAAGACCAGCCTATTCTGCCAATTTTCTTCAATTATTGTAGCTGACATTTTTATGAGCAATCCAGTGGAATTTGATGATCTTTATCCAATGATGGGTGTTTTCCACATGACAAAAGTTGAGTAGCAGTGTGCAGAAAGTTATCACAGTGGATGCGGCATAGATGAAGCTCTTAATGAGGCTGAAGTCTTTGGAAGCAAAACTGTCCAGTCAGTAATATGCGGAACTCATTATGTTCGTTTGTTACAAGTTATGCTTATCATATTTGAGGCTATAGAAACATTGTGTTGAAATGCTTTCTGGAACAAGAATTACAAACTAGGGTTTTCTTATCTTATCTCAGAAGTGAAGAAGGCAAAGGGTGCACTTCAATCAAAAGACATAATGCAAAGCCAGGCAATGTTCAATACACTCAGTTCTAAATCAGAAAACCCGAAAACCAGGTTTGTAGAGCTTGTCAAAGAACGTGAAGAAAAATCAGAACTTTGAAAGTACTGGGGAAATGTTTTACACACAATATCTCTAGTGAAAAACTCGGTACATGCTGATCGGGAAGGTGATTGGGAGCTGCACGTGAAGACTATGAAGTCACTGATTCCTGTGTTTCATGAATTCAATTGCATAAACTACCTGAGATATGGGTCCAGGTATTTGGAAAAAGTGAAGAATCTATAGGTGGAAAAACCATACCTCTACAGAAAATTAATCCAAAGACATTTTGTGGTGAAAGAAAGAGAGGAAAGGTTCAATTCTGTGGCTCCAGTTATGAAAGTAGAACAGACCATCCAGAGATCACAGAAAAGCTCCAAGGGAATTATTGGTCAGACACGTAACAGTGAATATGTTGTTCAATGGCAGCTAGTTCACCATGATGTCCTTTCTATTTGCAATGTTTTCAGAGAAATGAGAAATTTAAAATTAATGGTCCATCGTGAATTTGTTTATCACCACAAACTTGTGGGAAAGAGAGGGGAATGTTTTAATAAACATGTTGACAGCCTTCTTCATTTCAAGCAGCAGCAAGGAAACCCCTTTGAAATGACTGAGCCTGTGTGACTACACAACTTTGTGACCAAACAATATGTGGATTATGATATAAGGACAAGTCTACTAGATGTCCTGGAACATGGATCGAACGTATACGCAGAACTGAAGCAACAGAGATTTGTATTGAAAGAGAAAAAGCAGTTTGAAATAATCACTAAAGTTAAACTTCCACGCTTTAATTGCCATAGTGAGAGTTTAATCCAACCAACCACTATAAAATAGGTCACAAATAAACAACTGACGCAAGCACATAGAGAGATGGATATAGCAAAAGAAAGGGGTGAATTTATCAAACATTCTGTCGGATGATCTTCTTCCAACAAACGCTTTATTTGATGGAGATGCTGTAACTAAGCCAGTGAAGCACAAACTCTTAAAGAGCTTGAAAAGAACTTTCACCTGAAGAATTTCAATTCAAAAAGGTGTCCTCATTGAAAACTGCTGTTGTGGACTATATGTCACAATTGCGAATGGTCAAGATTTCAAACATGCAAAACTTCAGAGAGGTCGTTTAGACCATTCTACAGATATCAAAGTGTGAACCTTGCAAGAACTAAACATTGTGTTTGACAGTTATCTTGAGCTATCTGTCAAAGAATGAGAGAGAATCAGACGAATGTCTACAAGTGGAGCAATTTACCTTGCCTGCATAAAAAATTCATTCGACACTGATACCTGTGAAACTTGACAAATTCTGGTCATCAACATCAAACAAGATGAACTTGGAGATATTAACTCACCAAAACATTGCTGATGCTTCAATGAACACTGAATTTCCAATTATTGTAAGTGGAATGATTGCCAATGAGGAGTGGGTGCCTGCAGAGATATATTCAAAAGGTACGGGCCATATTGTTCAAGAACTTAACAGCAAATTGGAGGAAGCTGACCTTCGTGTTGTGCCACATGTTGAGTGGGCTCTTCGAAAATGGTTCCAATCGAGTCATTGTACTGTCAAATGACACAGATGTTATTATTGTGCTACTTAGATTTGTTGCAATGTTCATAAGTCAAGGATTGTCAGAGTTATCGATACGTTATGGAACAGGCGAGAAAAGGCACTTAATCCTGCTTCATATTCTGTACAAGAAACTTGACTCAGAGATGCCCAGTGCTTTTATCCCTGAGAAGCAGGGTCAAGACTGATTTGCACATGGCTGGGTCCAAACTGGGGTGGCGTAGTGAGCAAAAGAACGATGGATTTAACTCAGATATCTTGTATGGGGGTAAATGTTTGATTCATTCAGCATTCCATCCATCATTTGTTGCCACAGCACGTTTTGCTCTAATTGGGATGGATATGCCCAGACATAGGCCCTTGCTTGCTTGCTGTGTCACTGAATTCAATCTAGCATGGCTGATGAGGGGTGCTACCCCCGAAATCGGTCCCAGGATACTTGTTTCCAGTCCAGGGAGGACTTGGCAGTTCGGGCTGAACTGTTCCCAAGAGGAGCAGGGTCCAGACTGATTTGCATATGGCCAGGTCCAAACTGGGGTGGTGTAGTGAGCAAAAGAACAATAGAATTAAACCAGCTCTCTTGACTGGGTGTGAATGTTTGATTCATTCAGCATTTCGTCCATCATTTGTTGCCGCAGTGGTCTTATCAAGGCACATATTCTTATGGGTCATAAGCAAAATTGGAACAAAGCTTGGAGCTTTAACTGCAGGATCTGTGAAGTTTCTAAAAGGATTTGCTGAGACAGAAGAATAATGTGACTTTAAAGACATAGAAAAATACCTGTGGTTGTGTGGAAAATGAGTTCTGACTGTCACACATTTGACGATCTTCGGTACAGTGAGTTCAAGAGACCTGTCCCGCTAAGTGACCTTCCACTGACGTCATATTTTGTGTTTGAGCACATTAAAAGATAGTACCACTTGAGCAGAAGATGTGTAAATGTTTTGGATCATGCATACATTGAGAAGAAATATCCGTGTGAATTTGGTTGGGAAGATGTTGATGGGGTGCTAAAACCTACGAAATTTCTAGCCTCTATACACAAAACGTACACGTACATGTACTTGCAAAACCTGTGCCACAAAAAGATGTGCCTGTCGATATGCTCTTCTGAAATGTTCAACATTCTTCAAATGTGTCTATAACTCATATTGAGAACATAAACATTGTTTGGCGTACATATAAAAGGATTAAAAGCCATTATTATTTGTTTCATTTCTATATATGTCTCTTCTTCCTATATTATAGATGCCATTTTGGAAAATGTTGGAAGGGTTGCTCTGAGGAGTTATATTCTGTCTCTGTAAGACTACTTGACCCCCTAAACCTTATTTTGAAATCAAAATGAAGTATATAGAAGTTTTGCAATTCGATATTAGGAATTCGCAAACAACTATGTACCAAAGTGTATTTAACATTGTTTGCAATTTTCAGTGGGTCGCAGTTGACCTACTTCATTAATATTTATGAGATAGGCTGCAATTTACGACCCATTGGGAATAGCTAAAAAAACAGGGATGGTGGCCTGCTGGGGACAGCAGACCACCATGTCTGTGTTTGCTTTTAAATAAAGCAACTTTTTTTTTTTTGCAGCCCCTTTTTCTTAAAGGAAAATGGGATGTGTTTCAAAAACAAAAACAAAAAACTAAAAGTTTCATTTTTTAAGAGTAGGCATTGGTCTGTGGGACCACTGCCTGCTCTTAAAAAATTGTTTTCTCATACATTCGCAAATGGGAAGGGGCCCAACTTGAAATTAGTGGTATAATGCTCATGTTTTGTGACTGCATTCCGGTCTCAAAACATTCGTACATACCCTTGCAAGTTGCGATTAGGAATGGACACTCTTAGCACGCCCCTTCCTAATACTGAATTGCTAACCCATTTTGTGATTCAGCAATAGATTAAGAATATTGCAAAATTGCGCTTGGTACACGTGGAAAGGCATTTTTGCTGTTGCAAATGGCCCGATTCTTTGAATCAGACCATTTGCGACAGGCAAAAATCTTTGTACATGTGGCCCGAAGTGTCATGTAAAAACTGTATTTCTACGAAGATGTGACCACTATGTATGTGCTGAGGGATTGTAGGATGATAGTGTAATGCTTGTGTGTGCTCCCTGTCTGTATATGGAGGTCAGTGCATTTGACACTCATGCATAACCAAGCGAATATTGCATGTCTACGTGCTGGACATTTGATCGCCAGTTTCATGGAGAGGCTAGGGAATCTGGAGGAGATCTGTGGAATGACACGTCTTTCTGACTGATGGTAGTTCTGTGTCCCTAAGAGTGATGCTGGACTTTGTGGGTCCCCATGAACGGTGGTGTGACGGTACAACTATCACTGCAAGGGGTAGGGGGAATGACACTTTCCCCTGGTGTGGCCACTGGAAAAAAATGAAAGCTGTGTACACAGATGGGAGTTGCTTGTCTGACTTAGTCAAAATGGTCAGCCCATAGCAGGCACTCAGGGTCGGCAACAAAAAATGGATGCCCACCCTTAGTGGGATTTTGAAGGTGAAGCATTCTGCCTCCAGGCAGGGTGATATGGGTTCTCACTGCTGACTGAAAATGGTGGGAGTTGGCTGCTGAGTGTGGGGCACGGCGGAGTTAGAGAAAGAAGCAGGAAAAAATGATGACATTGGCATGCAGGAGGTGCTGGCTGGCTGACAAGATTTCAAATGGACTGTGAAGAAGAGCAGAGGAAGCTGACCCATGGTTGTGGGTAGCAGGACTCAGGAGGATGGGTAGCAGGGTTGACCAGCCATTGAAAATCACCAGGTGGAAGGACAGTTTAGCAATTGGTGTCCTAAGAAAGTGTGAGGCAACTCGTGGGGACTGAGCATTGAGCCTCCTGCAGGAAAATTCTAACCTCCCTCTCTCGATTGATGAAGGAGATACAACCTTTCTAGAATGGAGTAGTGATGTCAATTTCCAGTTCAAGGCCAATGACTCATCAACTAACCTGTGATTATGTTAGTGACACTAGCTCTACGATGTATATTTTACAAACGCATGTGAATAAAAATGGCTGCGAGGAGTATGTGTGTGTGGAAAAAAGTAAGAAAGTTGCTGGCTACTTGGTGGTGTGAACACATTGTGCGGGTGGTCGGGGCTTGGAACGAATATCCTCAGTATTGTCATGGGCCTAGGGTACTACTCATGGACAAATCTAAACATCCACCAGATTGCCACCGTAACCAAATAAAGTGTTGTATAGGGAGCATGAAATTAATATCCACACTAATTTTATAAATGCCCATTTTGAGGATCGATACTCAACATATGCTTTGTACCACTGTCCATGAGAAGAGGTTATGGTTATAAGAACTACAGAATTTTGTACAATACTCTCTGGGGCATATTCTCAAGGAGCCATCGCCGATTTATCAGCACTTTAGCGCCGCAAAAGTAGCGATAGACTTATCGCCCTATTCACAAGCTGGTGCAAACTGTCGACATCGCCAGAGTAGGCGTGCAAAAACACACGAAAACACCACTTCGCGATATTCTCAACGACCATCCAGAGCTGCGATGCCGGACAAAAACAGGTGATAAGGCGCGTTAGCAGCAGGGACTTAACACCTGCTCATTACTGGTCTTAAGTAGAACGATAACCTGCAGTACAGAGGGAGCCCAGGCCAGAGCCACATCTGAAGACCAACACATGTCATGGATCTAATGATCATGCAGCTCGGAGACCCAAGAGGTCCACAACACCCACCGCCACCACCCCCAGGCCCCCCTCCTCCCACCCCCCCGGACTACCACCGAGGCAGCGCAGAACAAGACAGCTGACCTTCCGAAAACGGCATGGCCCCTCAGCCACACAATTGCAGAATGTGGGGAGAGGTGGGAACCAAGTATGTGTGAAGGGGGCAAGTCACCCATGAATAAGAATGTACACAATGCCAAGTGTGGCGGTGATGTGCTGGACAGACTCCAGTATGCAGAGCACAGACATGTCCCTGTGGACACATACTGCTGGTGTGTGCAGTGTTGTGGACAGTGGACGCAACCATCTTACCGCAGGCAGTGGGGAAGACCTCGCTCATGTAGCTGTGTCGTCCCCCGCTGTACGCGGAAGCGGAGTGGGCTGGTCCGGCGTACGCCACACCAGCGAAGGAGTGTGAATAAATAAACCGGGGCTCTAGGCGTGGTTTACTTCCGGGATGGCCAACGCGCCTGCCAGGGCGGCGCCCCTCACCCTGCCACGAGTACGCCGCCGTGACCGCCAGCCTCCTCAGCCTAACGCTGCCTTCCGCGACACAGGCCCCCAGCGCACCCAGCGGCACAGCACCGCGGAGTAATGTGTGCGTTGACTACTGCCTTCTGCCTACACTGCGGTCAGCAGGGCTCACAATTCAAATTGAGTCCCCCAAGTCAAACGACACATCATCGCAGGCCACGCACCCGCTGAGCGCTCCAGGTGCCACTAACTCTGTGCAGCTCAAGTCATTGCCACGTGGCTGTGGGCCATTTCTGACCGCTGCCTCCGGCCTACACTGCGGTCAGCAGGGCGCTCAAATCAAATCCAATCCTGATCTGCGAGGACACGCCATCATCGCTGGCTGCACACCCGCTGAGCGCTCCAGGTGCCACTAACTCAGTGCACCACAAGTCATCGCCACGTGGCTGTGGGCCCTTTCTGACCACTGCCTCCGGCCTACACTGCGGTCAGCAGGGCGCTCAAATCAAATCCAATCCTGACCTGCGAGGACACGCCATCATTGCTGGCTGCACACCCGCTGAGCGCTCCAGGTGCCACATACTCAGTGCACCACAAGTCATCGCCAAGTGGCTGTGGGCCCTTTCTGACCGCTGCCTCCGGCCTACACTGCTGTCAGCAGGGCTCACAATTCAAATTGAGTCTTTATTTATTTATGGCACAGTCCAGTAGGCAACAGACATTGCTTCCAGGTCGGCCCGCCCGGACGACGCATCATCGCAGGCCGCGCACCCGCCAAGCACTTGCGGTGCCACGAACTCAGTGCAGCTCAAGTCATGGACCCTTTATGATGTAATCTTTTGTGTGTGAGTCCAGTTCTGGTGCCCCTACCTCAGTGCACTGCAAGTCATGGACCCTTTATGATTGGATCTGTGTGTGTGATCCAATGATCACTGTTCTAGTTGTTGCCAGCACCAACCACTCCCCGAGGGCTGGCTTACACTCACCCACACTCATCCAGCACAGGCGTCACTGGACATGTGACCCTGGTAATAAAAAGGGGCCGGGCACACGTGCCCGTAGCCAGTTCCACCATACATCTAAGTGTGTCCGTGTGGTCATTATGTATGCGTGATGGCCCCTGGCCCTACCACATCACATCATGCTGTGGACAGCGGACGCAAGCATGTCACCTCAGGCAGTGGGTTAGACCTTGGACATGTAGCTTTCTCCTCCCCCCCTGTAAGTGTAAGCAGAGTGGGCTGGGCCGGCGTACATCAGTCCAGTGCAGGGGTGTGTAGAATTAGCCCGGGGCTCAGGGCGTAGTTCAGTTCTGGCCTGGACAAGGAAGTAACTAATGCGTGTGTCTCTGTTGTAGTGTCGGCGCTACCTGGCCCGCAATTGACAATGTTGCAATGTAGCATGCACCCGGAGGGCGGTCTCGCACGAACGGAGAAATGAAGGAGCGCAAGACCGCTCGGGGTCTTGGCTCATACATGCCAAGTGTTGTGTGTATCTGCATTGCCGCAGCATGAGCCAAATGCCTAGCCTTAATCGCAGCACGAGTTCAGCCAGGCATGAACTCTACATCTGTGTCCGCACTATCCTTACCATAGGCCTACACTCACGTGGCCGCCCACCTTCAACGGCCAACATCACAGTGTCGTTGTCAGGCTTGTGGACATGCACAGACAGGCATGACAATGGTTTGCCGTTGGAGTGCAAGTGATGCAACCGCGCAGCGTACACAAGTGAATAGGCTCGGGGGAGGGAGGAGCAGCTGTGAGGCAACGTAACACACAGTGATGCCGCTCACTTGCCACATGCAAGTCATGTCAAACATGAATCCCAAATTCACACACATCCCACCCCACACCCAACAAGCCACATCACACTTCATGAATGCAAGCAGATGACAAACTGACATTAGGGATGAAAGCTCCTTTGTCTGAACTATCAGGCGGAAGCACATCTGCACATCCGACCTCGGAATTGCATGTGCCCGGCACCCCCTGACAGATACGATAGCAAATGAGGACGACTCACACACTACGCACAGCCCGACGACAGACCAACGTATACACACCCCTCACACAGAAGTCCTTGCTCGGAGTTATCTTGCATGGAATGGCCTTCACACTTACTCCTACTCCATCCCAGGCGTACAACCGTTGCACACTTAAACAACTCATTGATCCGAGCTGTGGCATTTCATCCACAGAACTGGCGCAGGTCAGAACTGTGCCGCTTCAACCAGGGCCAGTAACGCAATGGCAGAACATCCCGGACACATGCACAACCCCTGTCACGTGGAACTGTACAGTGCACGTATGCTGCATTTACTGGGGGCACTGCCATTGGTAGTGCTGCGGGTCAGTTACCGGCTGAGCTTCCGCCTTGCCAACGTCACCTGCGTTCAGCCTGTGTTGCATTGTCGATCGTGCATATTCGAGTGGTCCATGGATGTCTGCCTATCCAACAGGACGGTAGCCGAACTGGATTTCGACATGTGTGTGCGCCCCCTGTTGGCCCACGACCAGGAGTGTTACCGTGATACCCGTCTAAGGGATGCCTGGATACTTGGCATACATGCTGGCAGCTGGACCTGGGAAATTGCAGAACTCCTCGTGTGCAGTGACCACATTGAGCCGCTCCCCTATTGGGCTGTAGTGCTAATTGGTGACAGGGGGTGGACGCAGCACATCTGTCCAGACCTGCTAATGGCTAGCCTCGCCGTCCTGTTCGATGGAGTCGACAATGACCTCATGTTGGAAATGATTGCCTACAAAGCTGCAATCGCTTTCATGGACGTGTAACTACGTACCTGCAGCCACAACAGTTTGGAACCCATTGCACATGTCCCGACATCTTGTTGCATCTTGGGGTTCTGGTCACATATCCCACGACAACAGTGGACATGGCTGCATTCGCCTCAACCCCGAATACGTGGGCGGACAACCACGCGGGGTAACACACACCTGTGACAGGTGAAGCACTCCCCCGGAGTGGACAGCGGCGCTTGCCAACGTTCCTCATTCTGACATACTGCTGCATTGGTCCGCATGTTGTGGCACTTCTCTTGCCCGTACTGGCACGCATATGCTAATAAAGCCTACGCACATTCACTTGTATTCAACTGTGATGTGAGTTGTTTTGAATGACAATGTGTGTCTCGCTGCTTATCTGGGTCACGGCCATACATGCGCATTGATAGCATTACCCAGGGAGTACCATTTATGTGGAATCACTGTCCCTACATTCATCAATACTTTCATGCTTAATTGATCAGGGCCATGACACATCAGTGTGAATTTGAATGTTTTATTCACATTCAGTGGGGTGTTTTAGCTGGACCAGTACAGGGCCATGCAAACCCCACTTTACATTGTCGCCCCGTGGAGGGCCAGCCAGAGTCCTTTAGGGATGGACAGGTTCATCGGGAAAGGAAGACTTCAGTCCGCAGTGTGATTGCTGTGTCATTGGTAACCAATCCAAATATGGCAGTCCATGTCGAGGTCCAAGGTGAGTGTCGCTGAGTGTAACGGGGGACAGTGGAAGATGTTATTCCAGGGCATGATGCAGAGGGCAGAAACAAGCTGAAACAGGCCATGTGGCGGTGATTTATGCTACCACTTCAATCTTGCCACCAAGCCAGATTGATCGTCATCTTCGTCCTCTAATGTGTCAGGTGCCTCACATGTGGGTGGTGGTGTTTGGTCTGCCGCACTGTGTGGCACGGACACTTCAGGGGCAGAGATGTGGATGGAGTAGTAGCAGCAGCAGTCATCCGCGCCAGGCCGTGTGGCAGCAATGCAATGATGAGGATCTGCAGGGCATGGAAGATCCCAGCTACATCTCGCTGGTGTGCAGCCGTGGCAGCCAATCGTTCCGCCTGCATCCGCTCCATGTTCTCCATGATCCTCCGCATGTGCCCCAACTCCCGGCTGACATCGCTGGAGCCACTCTGACTAGACAGTTGTTCTTGTCTCCGAGTCATGATTCCAGCGATGTCAGCCATGTATTGTTGGAGAGCATGGAGTGGACAGTGGGTGTCGGTTAGGGACTGTAAGTGGACCCTGATGGGACTTAGACACCCACGTATGGCATCTAGTTTGGCTGCCATGAGGTCGAACCCCACCCGCAGCTGGTCAGCCTTCTTCTCCTGGCACCCTAACACACGGCGTTGGAAGGCCATGTGTTGGTCGTGGGGGTCCTTGGAGCCAGCCGTGGTGGTGGGTGCTTCCTGCTGTGTGGTCTGTGCAGGGGGTGGGGTCTCCTCGATGCAGCTGGGCTGCCCTGCTCCTGGAGGTGGGGTGCCGAAGCTGTCCATGAGCTGCTGGAGGGCGTCGGTGTCGATGTTGGGGAGGTCCTCTTCTTCATCAGTGCTGAGTTGTTGTGTCTGCTCTGCAGGAGGTGTTGATTCTCCCTCTGCAATGTGAAGGGGAGATGCAGATTGACACTGTGTTCACATGTATGTTCACGCATTGTACAAGTTTACTAACGGACTGCATGCCAATGTACATTGTGACTGCTTGTGAAGAGATGCCTATTTAATGCGGGACAGTTGACATTTCTACACCATCAGGGATGTGAGGTTGTACTTGTCCATTGTCATCTCACAGTTTCCTGCTATGCCAAATGTGAATGGCCATTTTCTACACACAAGCGGCAGCAGTCGTGTCCTCTGTTCTGTTGTGAGAGTGTTGCAGTTTGTACCACATTGTTGTCAATGTTGAGGTGCTCTGATTCTTATGTGTGTGTGCTGCATTGTGGGTGTGTGCCTTTCACTTATGTGCTTATACAGTGCTGAGATGTTGCAGACTTGGGTAAATTGGGCTCTTGGTCGGAGTTGTGACTCTTGGGCATGGTTTGCCCACAGATGTGCCCTACTTACTTGTGCATGTGTGCCATTGTGCCCATCTCCCCCCGTCCCCCCAGTCCCTGGTCGTTACTCACCCTGTTGCTGTTGGCTCAGGTCATGTTGTGCAGTGTCCGGTCCACCAACTCCTGCCACCGTCTCCCCAATGATGACTCGGGTCACCATTTCCTCCATCTCATCCAGCTCCTGGTGTGTCGCTGGACTCCCACCTCCAGTCTGCATCACTGCTCTCAGGTTGGCAGCGATTTTCTGCTTGGTTTTGCGCTTCACATCAGCCCAGCGCTTCTTGCAGTCGTCCACTTCCCTTCTCTTCACTCCGACTGCATTCACCTTGGCCAAGATGGACTGCCATATTGTATTTTTAGTTGCAATGTCACAGTGGAGGTGATGAACAGTTGGTGGTGGTGTTCTGTCACCTCCGTAATGAGGATCCTGTTTCCCTGCGGACTGAGACGCGGGTTCCTCTTCTTCTTCTTCTCCTTGCCCTTCCCTGTCCCCGAGGTCCCAGGCTGGTCCTCCGTGGGGCTTGTGGGGTTCTGGTTGTCCTCTGTACTTGTTCCGGCTCCCTCCATGGTGCTTCGCAGTTGTTTGTGTTTTGTAGGTGGTTTTTTTTGCAGCTTTTATGGTGTTTGTTCCCGCCTTACTTGTGGGACTTGCGGGCCTGGCGCTGCTTTTCGCTGGATTTTTATCGCAGTTGGGCCCATTGCAGCTTTTTTCACGTTTGGGTTTCCTTTTTTATCGCCGTCGCGGTAGTTGTATCGTGGACATTTGTGGCGTTCTCGGGAAACTATCGCACGTTACTGCCGTGTTGGGAATACGACGTTGACACAGAGTTATTTTCCCGCGATAGACGGCAATATGAAAAATTGCGTTAGCCTATTTTGGCGATGTTTATCGCACGTTCTTGTGAATGTTCCCCTCAGTTTCTCTATTGGACAAAGTGCTAGGCAGAATCCAAGCTGTCTCTGACATGTTATATATGTCACTACCTTTCAAACCCCTAATTTGTCAAATATTTAAAATGTCAACTGCACATTGTCATACCACTACAAAGTCACTGAATACTTTCCAAGTATTTTACCACCACATCGGCATCATCAGATTAGAAAAGTATTTAAACATCCTTCATGCCTTCCCTGGCGAGGCTCCAAATTGATGAACTTTCTACCACTCTTTTTTGGGAAAAATCTACTATCAACATGTTCATGCATGAGCTTCAACATTATCTTACAAAATGTCAGCTTTATGAAACTAATATCTCCATACTATTGGTTTTGAAAGTGCGGTGTTTTCTTCTGACTGACAGATCTGATTTTAGCATTAGGGTATCTCACCTTCCTACTCCCACTTGACTGGACTTGTTTTCGTCCAAACCTGACTCCAAGACATGTTTTCTACTTTTGGGACAAGACTCGCTGTACACTCTTGCTTCAGAATATACCTCTACGTTCTCTTTGAGCCGTATGGAACAACAAAGCAAAATGCTTTCTGCTGATACAGTGTAGCATTGGGGGAAAAATAAAAGGAAAAAACAGAGATGGCATGGCCACTGTCATTCTACTCGCATGCACATATGTAACAAGGTATGTCCACGCATGTGTCATGACAAGGGTATCATTTTCTTTGGTTTTTTTATTTACAGACCCAGTATGGCAGGCAACACCTGAATCTGAAAATAATAAAAATAAAATGTTTTTTAGTGTGAAAATGCTTTCTGTTCTGTATAGTGGGATAGTGGGTTGGCAGCAAATGCCATCTGCTGGGCCCTCCTAAAAAATATATTTAAAAAATGATAGGTCAGCGATGAACGGCAGAGCAATGGAAGAGGTACCACAGGATGGAGAGAGCAACATGGAACACACAAAGGGGCAGGGGACGGTAGGAGTTTGGGGAAGGGAGGCAGCATACAAAGAAGAGTGCTAGGAAACATATGCACTCTCATGGAATGGGCACTCCAAAACAATATATGATAGGCCAGCGAGAGTTGGGAGAGTAACGGAGGAGCTGATGGAAGAAGCAGCATTGAGAATATGGAATAAAAATAAAGCTGGGTGGCGGAGGAGTGTCAAAGCAGCACATAAGGGAAAGAGCAATACGGAAAGTGCAGAAAAAGTGGAGGAGCACACAAGAGAGAGCAGCACATGAGGGAGAGAGCAACAAGGGCACACATAGGAGCCCATAGATGTTTGGGGGAGGGAAGCAGCACACAATAGAGAGAGCTAGAAAAAACATGCACTCTCATGTAATGATGAAATAAAAAATAAAAAAGTAGTTCCCTAAATGTGAGCAGTGAAAGATTACAAGTCATCCCATCAAAAGGATGGTAAAAAGGCTATGCTGCAGCAGAGGGACAAAAAGAATAAAGGGGGAGGTAACTCATCAAATAAACAGCAAGCAAATTAGAGTGACAATAAAGCAGACAAATAGTAAGCAATGGGCTTACTCTAAGTCCACTGTGTGTTTGTTTAATCCACAATAGGGTTTGCATAGCCAGATAGATTGCACTGTCCAGTAGACAAGACCTCAAAAGTAGTTTCCCGATGCGGAGCTGTAGAAGGATGCAATAAAAAAGGATGGCATATAATCTATGCTCCAGAGGAGGGACAAACAGAAGAAGAAGAATACATGACATCAAATAAGATGCAAGCAAATGAGATGACAAGAAAGCCAAATAGTTGTAAGCCATGGGCTGACCAAAATCCCAGTGTAAGCATTAGTATTGTCCACAATAGGTCTAAGATTAGACAACAGAGAGCAAACAAGCATTGGCATAGCCAATAGGTCTCGCCTTTGGGACCTTATAAGTGTTTAGCCAGAGCTATCGGCTTTGGCAATGTTTTTAAGCTATGTTACCCAAGCCGACAGATATGCCTAAGTAGAAAAGAGAGCGTTTGATGTACCCAACAATTGAAGATCTTGTTAGTGTGGATTAAAACGATATACAGACCCTAATGCACAAGCACATGTTGAAACTGCTTGTGCATGAAGCAGAAAGACCGTGAAGTTTGTGAACTTAGTTTGGTGTGGGTGTAAATTCTGCATTGCCAATCCCTGGCGAGTTGCACTACTATTGCTGAAACACGGCCAATGGAGTTTCCAATGGGTGAGGCGGACTGGCCTCAAGAGTCCTGTAACCTCAGTGACAGAGTCCCTGTCACTATAGGGTGTGCTGCTTCGTAGGCCACCGGCAAGACTGGAGGTGAACTTCAGTATGGATTGTGGTGGACAGGCCTCCAAGGTTAACAGACACTTGCTACTGCTAGGGTCCACCTGCTGGTGCTAAGACACCAGGGCTTCTAAGGTCTAGCCAGGCCTTCTAATGTCTAGCATGGGAATGTGCTCCCTAAGGAAAGTGGTCTGGTGGACTGGTCATGAATGCTGAACCTTTTTTCTAGTTCCAAATTCGGCAAATGTGGGCATAGTGCCACATTCTCTCACCCACTGAACACCATACTGCTCCACTGAGAGAAACTGGCACTGCCTTCAGCTACTGCCCCGCTATAAATACCTAGATGCGACTCATTTCAATGTATGCACTAGAAAAAAGTAATATGCTGCCTGGAAAAAAGTAGTAACATCCTGTAAAAAGCAAACACTTATAGGGAATGCAAGATTAAGTAACGCATGTGAAATGTAAGCAGGAACAACATGGTTACCTTAACTCTTTTACACTCATTATTTCAGAAATCAATTAGTGTTTTTGCCTGAAAAGTCAAGGACATGACTACAGGGCCTGGAAGGGACCGTCTCAATGTCCATTGCTTATATCCTTACAAGACATAAGCAGCATGGCTTATAAAGACTACATCCCTGAACACAGAGCCACGTTACACATTCTATAAACTAAAATAAGGTAAACAGCTGATAAGAATCACATTAAATGCATCAACAGAAAGACAAGAAAACGAAAGTAGCGCTTCACTGGCAAACTCTGTAAAGTGGCGCTAATGTGTTTGGGTGTGAATAAAACCAATCTGGCCACTATGCGACCACACAATCTTGCTTTATTCAGTTATTTTTATGAAAACATCTGATAAGGATCACATTAAACATTTTCCACTCCACACATCAACAGAAAGACGAGAAAACGAAAGTAGCGCTTCACTGGCAAACTCCGTAAAGTGGCGCTAATGCATTTGGGTGTGAATAAAACCTATCTGGCCACTTTGCGACCACTCTGTCTTGCTTTATTTAGTTATTTGTCGTATTTTGAACCTTTTTTTCTCTCCGGCCCGAGGCTGCACTTTGGAATGGAAAATTGTGAGTAAAAGGCGACATTTCCAGCCAAAGTGTTTCTTTCTCTTTTGGATCCATTTCACAGGGGAACGAATGAAGGAAAGGAGAGGGAAGAGAGAGTAAGAACCATTGCTCGAAGTCACGCTTTCATTCAGTGAGTGAGGAGGAGTGAGACGGACACAGAAAGAGAGGGAAGAAGAGGAAGAAAGAGGGCGGGGCAGCTGACAGTAGCAGAGCAGGAGAAGTGGACACTGTCCTTATCTGAGCAGGAGGCGGAGGTGCCTCTTTCTGGCCAGACCTGCCCGGGCACAGCCTGCATGCCGACCAGTTCATGAATCCGACCTCCCAAGGGGGAAAAAATCATCAACAATGAGAAATGTTTTCAGCACATGACCAGCATTGCTTAGCATTATGAATCCCACTCTGACTTTTTAGAATATAGTAAATGCTATCAATAAAAATATTTAGTTACTTTTTAGGAAAACAGCTGTTAAGGATCACATTAAATGTTTTCCACTCCCCACATCAACAGAAAGATGAGAAAACGAAAGTAACGCTTTACTGACAAACTCTGTAAAGTGGCGTTAATGTGTTTGGGTGTGAATAAAACCAATCTGGCCACTTTGCGACCACTCTGTCTTGCTTTATTTAGCTATTTGTCGTATTTTGAACCTTTTTTTCTCTTTGTCCCGAGGTCGCACTTTGGAATAGAAATATGTGAGAAAAAGACTACGGGGCATATTATCAACGGCCAGCGATAATTATCGCTGGCCGTTCACAGCGTGAGAATAGTTATCGCCGGCTACCGCAGATAATTATCGCCATGCTAGCGCTGTATTAACAACGCATAGCGCAATGGCGATAATTATTCCTGCGATAGCTTGTTTTCCATGGAACATCGCTGGTTTTCCAGCGATGTTCCATGGAAAACGGCGATAACCTTGCTGATACGACCCTGTGGTCGTATCAGCAGAATCCATCTCCCATGTAAAGTATGCTTAAGTCAGGAATTTAACAGACGTTAAATTCCTGAGTTAAAGCTGAGGTAGCGCGATTTCTTTTATCGCTGCACCTCCTTGTTAATATCGCGAAGCTGCCTTCGCGATATTAGCTTGTGTTGTTTTCACAGCCACGCCTTCTTTGCATCTCATTAGCGATGCAAGGCGAGGCTGTGAAAAGCGGGCTCTACATCAAGGAAACACGCGCTAGCGTGTCCTTGATGTTATTGCGATATAATTATCGCCGCTTTTCGCCCGAAAACGGACGCTAAAGCGGCGATAATTATATCGCCAGCCCTTGATAATATGCCCCTACATTTCCAGGTTTTTCTTTCTCTTTTGGATCCATTTCACAGGAGAACGAATGAAGGAAAGGAGAGTAAAGATGGAAGAGCTGTTTCTTGAAATCACTCTTTCATTCAGCAAGTGAGGAGGAGTGAGACAGAAAGAGAGGGCAGAAGAGGAAGAAAGAGAGGAGGGCAGCTGGCAGCAGCAGAGCAGGAGAAGTGGACACTGTCCTTGTCAGAGCAGAAGGCAGAAGTGCCTCTTTCTGGCCAGACATGCCCAGGCCCGGCCTGCGTGCCAAGCGGTGCTTGAGTCCCACCTCTTATGGTAAAAAAAAATCGTCACCAATGAGAAATGTTTTCAGCACATGATCAGCATTGCTTAGCATTATGAAACTCACTCTGGCTTTTTATGCTATAGGAAATGCTATCAATAAAAATGAATACGCATACATGCCAACTTCAAAGAATACCTACGAAGGATGAGATTAAGTGAACTGCAAGCAGTGCCGTGTGCCACCCAGAGGGGAAGAGATGGCGGAAAGAACAATCAGCGCCATGTGCCAGCGAGCGGCAGGAGAGGGATGAAAGAAATAGTGCACTCAAACAAAACATATGGCCCATAGTGAAAGGATCCACGTAGCAGGGCCAGTAGCCAGGGTGGGAACAAAACAGCCACAAGGTGGGGTGAATGTACACTATTCACCAACGAAAACTATGGTATTTGTAAAGGCCGACTGTTAGACCTGGCATCCTTGGCGTGGGTCTCCCTTCCATTTTTTATGATGCCTCCTATGTTACTGATCTGTTTTTGCTGGTCTTAGATGCTTTGGGCACTGTGCCACTGCTATCCAGTGCCACAGTGCAAGTGCTCCCTATGATAAATTGGGTGATGGATTAGTGACTCCATGATTGGATGATTGGTTTACTTGTCAGTCCCTAGTACAGTGCACTGAGTGTGCCCAGGGCTTGTAAATCCAATGCCGCTGGTGGGCTTGCAGCACTGGTTGTGCCACCCACAGAAGCGGCTTGTAGAATGTGTCTCAGGCCTGCCATCGCAGAGCCTGTGTGCAGCCTAGGGCTGCCATGTCGACTTGGTGAGTGCACCCACTTACCAGTCCCTAAACCTTCCCTTTACTACATGTTGGTCACCCCTAAAGTAGGCCCTAGGGCAGGGTGCATTGTAAGTATAAGGTAGGACATGCCCTGGTGTGTGTGGCATGTCCTAATAGTGAATTACAGCCATTTTCGTTTTTCACTATTGCAAGGCTACCTGCTCCCCATAGGCCAGAATGGGCAGACTGACTATTACACCTTATAGTCAGAACTGACCCAGGGAACATGGTAGAAAAACGAATTTAGTATGCCTGAACTCAGAATGATAAAATACATCTTTTAGTGAAGTTGGTTTTAACATTCTGTGTTTGAAAATACCACTTTTAGAAAGTGGGTATTTTCTTGCCTAAACTTCTGCTAGGTTGTGTATTCCTTGTCTGGAGATTGAGTGACAGGGGCTGGGGGTGGCTACAGGAGACAGGGTGAGTCAGCACAGGGCTGAATAGAAAGATCTGCATCCAGAGTGGAGGGAGGATTTGCACCTGGGTCTGAATAGGGCTGTGTCTGCCTTCCACAATGCTGGCTCCACCTCCTGCCGGGCGGCTGAGCACTCTGCCCCACATTCTGAAAGGAAAGAAGGAGTCAGAAAAACAAAGTGCTCCAGGACTGACCAGAACTGGTTTTGGGCTAGGCAGAGGCCTCTCTGCCTTCAGAGAACAAAGAGAAACTGTGTATAAAAGGGGACCCAGACCCCTAGGAAATTGGATCACTTTGGGAAACAAGAAGAAACCTTTGCTGAGGAGCGGAACCAAGAAGAAACTGAGGAGAAGACTATCCCTAAGCTAGAGGGATCTGCCTGCAGTGGTTGCCTGACTGCCAAAGGAAGGAGAAAGGACTTTGTGTGCACTTTTATTCAACTTGTGAAGGATCTCCAAGGGCTTGAGAAAAGAGCTTGCCTCCTGCTGAAGTCTCAGGGACAACAGACTTCAACCACCAGCTCCCCAAGAATCCTTTGGAAGTGCCTGCTGCTGTTTTGGGCCTTCTGAAGGGACTGCGTGTAGCAAGGAGCTGGAAGCGCGACTCAAGAGGAGAAGCGTGTCGCCGTCGCAGCCGCTGCCGTCGCATCACGGAGATGACGCCGCTGTAGCTGTCGCATTGCACCGCATCTCGAGAAACGTCCCGCAACACCGAAGAAGCGTGTCGCGTCGCAGCCGTCGCATCATAGATGTCGCCGCTGTAGCTGTCGCATTGCACCGCATCAAGAGAAGAGTCTCGCATCGAGGAAGAAGCGTGTCGCCGTCGCAGCCGCTGCCGTCGCATCGTAGATGTCGCCGCTGTAGCTGTCGCATTGCACCGCATCGAGAGAAGCGCCTCGCATCCACGGTGAAGCGTGCCGCCGTCGGAGCTGCTGCCGTCGCATCACGAAACAAGGGTGTCGCCGCTGCAGTTGTCGCATCGAGCGGAAGCGTCTCGCAACGTCGGAGAAGAGGGTCGCCGCCAAAGCCGCTGTCATCGCATCACGGAACAAGGGTGTCGCCGCTGCAGCTGACGCATCGAGTCGAGACTTCTCGCAACATCGGGGAAGCGTGCCGCAACAGGAAGATCTTGACGTCTTTATTTCTTTGCACCAGAACTTTGTCGCATCTCCATCTCTGCAACACTTTCGTTGTAGAAACGTGACGCATCGTAAGGTACATTGACTCAAAGTGTCGCATTTTAAGAACTTAAGAGAACTAAGCTAAACCTACCATTTTAAGTACAGTATTGTGGATTTTTGTCGTTTATGGTCTTGTGTTAAATCTATATAAAAGATACTTATTTTTAAAATACAACTTGTGTGGTGTCCATCTGTAGTGTTGTCACTGGATTACTGTATGTGTTCACAAATGCTTTACACACTGCCTCTGAGATAAGCCTGTCTGCTCGTGCCAAGCTACCAAGGGGGTGAGCAGGGGTTATTTTAGGAGTGTACCCCTTACCCTGACTAGAGGCAAGGGTCCCTATTTGTCACAAGTACCTACCTGTGCCAACTAGAGACCCCCAATTCTAACATTGGTGGTCAGCGGTGAGGATTCTGGACTTGCATTTGTGACTCATGTACAGTGATTGGTGAACACTACTAGTGAGTGCAGACCAAAACGCGACCACATACTTTTGGTAGATTTTTTTCTGGGACTTTCCATTTTTAGCCAAGTTCAGCCATCATGAAACCAGCATCCATAGCATCTGTTGATTTTGATTGGGAAGAGGAGAAACTAGAATGCTACAATGCAAAGCAGCTGAAGCACTTCTGCAAAAGATTTAATGTTGCAATTACCGGGCTCACCAAGAAGGAGGAGTTCTATAAGGCGCTGAGGGCCTGGGTAGAAGCAAGGAAAACCCCTGAGAATGAGGAAGGGGATAATGATGCAGATGTGCAGCTGGAAGGGCCATTGGGTCCAGGGGAAAGGAAGGCACCTTCCCCAGCAGGTAGCAGTGTTTCTGCCAAAGGTCTGTCCACAGAAGAGCTGGAGGACAGGGAGAGAAATAGGATGCATGAGTTGGAGCTGGCCAAAATGAATGGGCAATTGGAAATTAGGAAACTGGCCCTGGAAGAAAAGAGGATACAGCTTGAGCATGATAGAAGTTTGAGGGAGTTGGATTTGAAAGCTAGGAGCTTAGAAATTACTCCCTCTGGTGGCAGCACACTGTCAATGCCTGTGGAATCTAGAGTGTATATTCCTAAGGATGTGGTCAGAGAGTTTTTTTTAAAATGATGACATTGGGCAGTGGTTCAAGGCCTATGAGGTGGCCATGTCTTCCCACCGGGTCCCTGAGAAGGATTGGGGAGCGGGGTTGTGGGGACGGTTCCTTAGTGAGGGGCGGGACACACTGCTAGATTTGCCTTCTGATGTCCATAATTCATATCACCACATGAAGGATGCTTTAATGTCTAGGTATGGTTTAACTCCTGAATTGTATAGGCAGAGGTTCAGGGGTTGCAAGAAGATAGAGAACAGTACCTGGGTTGAATATGTCACTTTTTTCTGCAGAGCATTGGATGGTTGGGTGAAGGGTAGCAAAGTTGATGATTTTCAGGGGCTCCTTGATTTGATTGCATGGGAGCACTTGTCAAGTAACTGTTTTCCAGAGCTACGCCAGCACCTGATAGATAGCAGGCTGACTATCCCTAGGAAGCTTGCTGAGGAGGCGGATCGCTGGGTCAGTACCAGGGTCCACAAGGGTCACGTGGGAGACTCAGCCAAGGGTGGGCAGGGTCCCCAGCAGAAGAGTGGTGGGGACAAGGGTAAACAGAGGGAGTTCCAAAGAAGGCCCCAAAGTAGTCCCCAAGGGAACCAAGGGAAAGGTTCCCAGCCCCCCCCCCAGAAACCCTCAGGGGCCCCGACAGGTCCACCTGTTCAAAGGGGACCCCTGAGATGCTACAAATGTGGGGACCTGGGTCATATACCGAGTGATCCCAGGTGCCGCCAGTTTGGAAAGACCGCACCCCTGGTGCAGCCCCCGGCAGATGGCTAGTGTAGCCCTGGGGGAGGAGATGGATGCCCAAGAGGGGTGGGGTCCCGCACAGATGTCCCTTGTCTCATTAGGAGACTGTGAGGTGGTCCCCAGGACCCCGCTGCCTGACAACACTAAGAAATACAGGCAGTGGGTGACCATCAATGGCCATAGGGTGGAGGCTCTTAGAGATACAGGAGCCAGTGTGACAGCTGTCAAGTGTCACCTGGTGTCTCAAGAGCAGGTTCTCCCCCATGCATTCTATCCAGTTGTTGCCGGTGACAACACAGAGAGTCACTGCAAGGTGGCTCAGGTTCCCTTTGAGTGGGGGGGGGTCTCTGGTACTCTTCAGGTAGCTGTGAGGCCCGCCATGCCTGTTGACTGTTTGTTAGGGAACGACTTGGAGAGCTCACCTTGGGCGAAGGTGGAGCGAAGTGCTCATTTAGAGATGTTGGGTTTGCCTGACTGGGCGTGTGTGACCACCCGGTCCATGGCAGCAAGTAAAGGTGCTCAAGAGGACCTGGAGCCTGAGAGGGAGGCTCAGGTACCTGCCGTCACGAGAAGAGGCAGGGGGCACGGGAAACCGGCCCCCGAAGTTCCCACGGTCCAGGAGGAGGCAGACCTTGAGGGGGATGCCCTGGAGCCTACAGGGGAACAGGTAGCTGAACTGGGGGACCTGCCTGAGCTGACCCATTGGCAGCAAGAAGGAGGACCCTCCAGGGAAGAATTCTGCAAGGAGCAGAAAGAATGCCCTTCTCTGGTGGGTCTGCGGCAACAGGCTGCAGACCAGGCAACAGGTGATCAGTCTGGGTCACATTGGGTCTATTGGGAGAATGATCTCCTGTATACTGAGCCTAAGGTTGCTGAGCCTGGGTCAGCCCGTGTGCTGGTGGTACCCCAGTGCCTCAGAGCCTTTCTACTGGGGCTGGCTCATGATGTTCCATTAGCAGGACATTTGGGGCAGGACAAGACCTTTGAGAGGCTTGTCACCCACTTTTATTGGCCCCAAATGCGCAGGAGTTCAGACACTCACTGCAGGGCATGTCAGACTTGCCAGGCAAGTGGAAAGAGTGGGAGGAAGCGCAAGGCTCCTCTCCAGCCATTCCCTGTAGTCAGCACCCCCTTTGAACGGGTGGGTATTGACATTGTGGGGCCACTGGACCCCAAGACAGCCATGGGCAACAGGTTCATCCTGGTCTTGGTGGACCATGCCACCCGGTACCCGGAAGCCATACCTCTGAGGACAGTGACGGCCCCCGTGGTGGGACGAGCACTGATGGGAATTTTCTCCAGAGTGGGATTCCCTCGCGAGGTAGTGTCTGACCGAGGGACCAACTTCATTTCCAAGTATATGAAGTCCCTGTGGCAGGAGTGTGGGGTAACCTACAAGTTTACCACTCCTTACCACCCCCAAGGAAATGGATTGGTTGAAAGGTTCAACCGAACCCTCAAAGGCATGATTATGGGTCTTGAGGAACCTATGAGGCGTAAGTGGGACGTCCTCTTACCATGCCTGCTCTTTGCTTACCGTGAGGTGCCACAGAAATCTCTAGCGTTCAGTCCCTTTGAGCTTCTCTATGGACACCCAGTAAGAGGACCTCTAAGTTTGGTCAAAGAAGGCTGGGAGCAATCTCCCAGGAAACCTCCCCAGGATGTTTACAGTTACATGCTGGCCTTTAGGAGCCAAACTAGGCGTTTCAGGCAACTCGCTGAGGTGAATCTGGAAGCCAGCCAGGAGGAGATGAAACGGTGGTACGACCAGAATGCCACTCTGGTAGAGCTTCAGCCTGGTCAGAAAGTGTGGGTCATGGCCCCAGTGGAGCCCTGCGCGCTCCAGGATAAGTGGACCGGACCCTTTGAGGTTGTAGAGCGCAAAAATCCGGTTACCTACTTGGTGGACTTGCGGTCTCCCAGGAACCCCTTGAGGGTCCTGCATGTCAACCGCCTGAAGCCCCACTTGGAGAGGTCCCAAGTGGGCATGCTCTTAACGACAGATGCTGGGATGGAGGAGGAGACCGAGCCTCTTCCTGACCTCCTGTCAGCAACAGAGCAAGATGGGTCAGTGGATGGTGTCAACCTCTCTTCCACCCTGACCCCTGAGCAACAGAATGACTGCCACCAGTTGCTGGGACAGTTTTCTGATCTGTTCTCCCTGATTCCCGGTGTCACAGATTGGTGCATCCATGATGTGGACACTGGGGACAGTACACCTGTGAAGCACAAATCTTACAGGGTGACTGACAGGGTGAGAGCTTGCATCAAGGAGGAGGTCTCCAAAATGCTTGCGTTAGGGGTAATTGAGTCCTCTAACAGTCCTTGGGCCAGCCCAGTGGTCTTGGTCCCAAAGGCTGCCGCACCGGGTGCCACACCAGAACTCCGGTTCTGTGTGGACTACCGGGGGCTCAATTCAGTCACCAGGACTGACGCGCACCCCATCCCCGGAGCTGATGAGCTCATAGATCGGCTAGGGGCTGCACGGTACCTCAGCACGTTTGACTTGACGTCTGGGTACTGGCAGATCGCCTTGACTGATGGGGCAAGAGAGAGGTCAGCATTCTCCACACCAGATGGGCACTACCACTTCCGGGTGATGCCCTTTGGGATGAAGAATGCCCCTGCCACCTTCCAGAGGTTGGTCAACCAGGTGTTGGCTGGACTGGACTCGTTCAGTGCCGCCTACCTGGATGACATCGCAGTGTTCAGCGCCAGTTGGGAAGAACATCTGCGCCACCTCTGGGAAGTGTTGCTGGCGCTGCGGAGAGCAGGCCTCACGATCAAGGCGAGTAAGTGCCAGATCGGGCAGGGTTCGTGGTGTACTTGGGACACCAAGTGGGGAGCGGCCAGGTGGCGCCCCTACAACCCAAAATTGAAACCATCCTGAATTGGGAACCCCCAAAACCCAGACAGAGGTGAGAGCCTTTTTAGGACTCACGGGTTACTACAGGAGGTTTGTCAAGGGGTATGGCAGCATCGTTGCACCCCTGACAGAGCTGACTTCCAAGAAGCAGCCCAGGAAAGTGATTTGGACTGACACCTGTCAGAAAGCTTTTGAGGCCCTGAAAACTGCCATGTGCACGGCGCCCGTGCTCCTGGCACCCAACTTCTCCAAAGAGTTCGTAGTACAAACAGACTCTTCAGAGCATGGTGTGGGGGCTGTTCTATCACAGATGAATGAGGAGGGCCTAGATCAACCTGTAGCCTTCATCAGTAGGAGGTTACTACCACGGGAACAGAGGTGGAGTGCTATTGAGCGTGAGGCATTTGCTGTGGTCTGGGCACTGAAGAAGCTGAGACCATACCTGTTTGGGACTCACTTCCGGGTTCAGACAGACCACAGGCCCCTCAGATGGTTGATGCAGATGAGGGGTGAGAATCCAAAGCTGTTGAGGTGGTCCATTTCCCCACAGGGGATGGATTTCACGGTGGAACACCGCCCTGGTACAGAACACGCCAATGCTGATGGTCTGTCCAGATTTTTCCGCCTTAGTGAAGAGAACTCCCCTGAGGTAGGGTAGTTCTCCCCACATTTCAGCTGGAGGGGACACGTGTTAGACCTGGCATCCGTGGCGTGGGTCTCCCTTCCATTTTTTATGATGCCTTCTATGTTACTGATCTGTTTTTGCTGGTGTTAGATGCTTTGGGCACTGTGCCACTGCTATCCAGTGCCACAGTGCAAGTGCTCCCTATGATAAATTGGGTGATGGATTAGTGACTCCATGATTGGATGATTGGTTTACTTGTCAGTCCCTAGTACAGTGCACTGAGTGTGCCCAGGGCTTGTAAATCCAATGCTGCTGGTGGGCTTGCAGCACTGGTTGTGCCACCCACAGAAGCGGCTTGTAGAATGTGTCTCAGGCCTGCCATCGCAGAGCCTGTGTGCAGCGTAGGGCTGCCATGTCGACTTGGTGAGTGCACCCACTTACCAGTCCCTAGCCTTCCCTTTACTACATGTTGGTCACCCCTAAAGTAGGCCCTAGGGCAGGGTGCATTGTAAGTATAAGGTAGGACATGCCCTGGTGTGTGTGGCATGTCCTAATAGTGAATTACAGCCATTTTCGTTTTTCACTATTGCAAGGCTACCTGCTCCCCATAGGCCAGAATGGGCAGACTGACTATTACACCTTATAGTCAGAACTGACCCAGGGAACATGGTAGAAAAACGAATATAGTATGCACTTTTAGAAAGTGGGTATTTTCTTGCCTAAACTTCCAAGCCTGCCTCTGCTAGGTTGTGTATTCCTTGTCTGGAGATTGAGTGTCAGGGGCTGGGGGTGGCTACAGGAGACAGGGTGAGTCAGCACAGGGCTGAATAGAAAGATCTGCATCCAGAGTGGAGGGAGGAGTTGCACCTGGGTCTGAATAGGGCTGTGCCTGCCTTCCACAATGCTGGCTCCACCTCCTGCCGGGCGGCTGAGCACTCTGCCCCACATTCTGAAAGGAAAGAAGGAGTCAGAAAAACAAAGTGCTCCAGGACTGACCAGAACTGGTTTTGGGCTAGGCAGAGGCCTCTCTGCCTTCAGAGAACAAAGAGAAACTGTGTATAAAAGGGGACCCAGACCCCTAGGAAATTGGATCACTTTGGGAAACAAGAAGAAACCTTTGCTGAGGAGCGGAACCAAGAAGAAACTGAGGAGAAGACTATCCCTAAGCTAGAGGGATCTGCCTGCAGTGGTTGCCTGACTGCCAAAGGAAGAAGAAAGGACTTTGTGTGCACTTTTATTCAACTTGTGAAGGATCTCCGAGGGCTTGAGAAAAGAGCTTGCCTCCTGCTGAAGTCTCAGGGACAACAGACTTCAACCACCAGCTCCCCAAGAATCCTTTGGAAGTGCCTGCTGCTGTTTTGGGCCTTCTGAAGGGACTGCGTGTCGCAAGGAGCTGGAAGCGCAACTCAAGAGGGAGAAGCGTGTCGCCGTCGCAGCCGCTGCCGTCGCATCACGGAGATGACGCCGCTGTAGCTGTCGCATTGCACCGCATCT
Source organism: Calotriton arnoldi (assembly GCA_963921515.1). Lineage (NCBI taxonomy): Eukaryota > Metazoa > Chordata > Amphibia > Caudata > Salamandridae > Calotriton > Calotriton arnoldi. Next base: position 747,741 of record CAWUFW010004821.1, read on the forward strand.
CGAGAAACGTCCCGCAACACCGAAGAAGCGTGTCGCCGTCGCAGCCGCTGCCATCGCATCGTAAATGTCGCCGCTGTAGCTGTCGCATTGCACCGCATCAAGAGAAGAGTCTCGCATCGAGGAAGAAGCGTGTCGCCGTCGCAGCCGCTGCCGTCGCATCGTAGATGTCGCCGCTGTAGCTGTCGCATTGCACCGCATCGAGAGAAGCGCCTCGCATCCACGGAGAAGCGTGCCACCGTCGGAGCTGCTGCCATCGCATCACGAAACAAGGGTGTCGCCGCTGCAGTTGTCGCATCGAGCGGAAGCGTCTCGCAACGTCGGAGAAGAGGGTCGCCGCCAAAGCCGCTGTCGTCGCATCACGGAACAAGGGTGTCGCCGCTGCAGCTGACGCATCGAGTCGAGACTTCTCGCAACATCGGGGAAGCGTGCCGCATCAGGAAGATCTTGACGTCTTTATTTCTTTGCACCAGAACTTTGTCGCATCTCCATCTCTGCAACACTTTCGTTGTAGAAACGTGACGCATCGTAAGGTACATTGACTCAAAGTGTCGCATTTTAAGAACTTAAGAGAACTAAGCTAAACCTACCATTTTAAGTACAGTATTGTGGATTTTTGTCGTTTATGGTCTTGTGTTAAATCTATATAAAAGATACTTATTTTTATAATACAACTTGTGTGGTGTCCATCTGTAGTGTTGTCACTGGATTACTGTATGTGTTCACAAATGCTTTACACACTGCCTCTGAGATAAACCTGTCTGCTCGTGCCAAGCTACCAAGGGGGTGAGCAGGGGTTATTTTAGGAGTGTACCCCCTTACCCTGACTAGAGGCAAGGGTCCCTATTTGTCACAAGTACCTACCTGTGCCAACTAGAGACCCCCAATTCTAACACCGACCAAGCAACCAATGAATACTGATAGGCATGTTCAATCTGCACAGAGGGAATACAGCATGCTTCGCAGGGCAGCGCATGCGCGCTGCCTCTTGGCTCGACCTAAAAAATGCCTGCAGACTAGACCTAAAAATAGTTCTCTAACTGAATTGTCTGGAATAAAAGAAAAACGGGATTTAAGGTGGTTACATGCCAAATGCGTGTAGAATAAAATAGGGAGAATTCCAAGGGAGGATTCAGGTAGACAGATGGGGAGAAAAAAGAAGGGGCTGGAATTACAGCCTTCAGTTAAATAAGTATTGCCTAGGCCAATTGGCTTGCTGTGGCAAGCCTGCAATATTGTTTTTTAACTTATTTAGTAGGTTTTAAAGGTGCAAAAGTAAGACAGTACCAGGGTCCTAAGGTGGTGTGTGTATATGTTTGCAAAAAGAACAGTACAAAATGACCCATCACAAAAATAAATCACAAAAATGAAATTAAAGCAAAGCTTGGCCAACTATGCCTGGCACCGGAGTGGACTACATTTTGTAGATGGGTGTGCATATGTGCCTAAGCAAAATGCCATGACAAGAGCCAACTGATGAAGTTGGCAGACTATTACTCCATGCTGTATTTTGTGGTGGGAAAAAGTAAAATGTGAAAGGTAGTGCCCGTTGAATAGACCAGCGGATGAAGAGTGTTGAACGATATATATATATATTTTCATTCAGGGCCTCTCGTTCAACCCTTTTCATCCATATATATAAATATATATATATATATTTCATTATGATTTTTTTTAAACAGACTAGCAAAGATAAACCTGTCGCTAGGCCAGATCAAAAAGCATGGTGTCTTGTTTACTTCACAGCAGCTGTTTTAAGGTTGGGAGAGTTTCCCATGCTGGATGTAATTGTTGATATACACACACATCAGCCGCAACTCACTTTAACATTGAAAGAGCCTGCCGATGCCTTATTAAGAGGGAAGAGGATGTTTGGAAAAGTTGTAAACCCTATCGATATCTTCATCTGGGTACACAAAAGTGATAATTGCAGCACACAGCTGTGGCACAGAGTTAAAAATGGAAACTATATCAGACAGGAGTTAAAATAGAAAAGATATCAGTGAGTATTGGTCTGTCCCTCTGCCTACGATCATATGGAACATCATTTTTTGAGAGGTTGGCAGTGGTATCAAGGGATAAAGATGTCTGCATAGAGAGCAGTGAAGTCATGTGATAAGTTACAGAGTGCCAATGTGGGCTGTAAGCAGTTTGGAACTAGGCATTGAGGTTGTAACTGGAGACATAAGAAGTGGTTGTTTGAAGAGTTCTTGCTGTGAGGCTGTTTCCAGAACTTGTTGACTACGGTGATTTACTGCTTTGCCTTCATCTGGGTTACCAGGGAACGAGACAGGGAAGCTACAGTGCTTATCAGCTGTTTACACATCAAAAGAAAGCTTGTTGTTGAGCACTTCTGCCCTTTGGATACTTTCTGCAAGAGTGTTGTCAGGCAAAATTACAGCGTACAGAGAAAGTGGTGAAAAGGCAGAATTTCACCTAGGTGTATGGAGATGAGTTGCAGACATGAAATGAATGAAATGAAATTTGTACTTGTAAAGCGCACTGTTACCCTAGGGTGTCCTGGCGCTGTACGCATACCGCTGTGGAAACCTTCCTGTCTTTTCCCTGTGAAATGTCGACTCCTGGGCACCCCCAAGGTGAAGCCAGGCATCCCAGCGCTGGTGGGGCCGTTGTGGAGATTAAGCAAGCTATTGCCCAGAGTTGCAGAGTGGGACCCATGTTTAGAATAGGCACCGAGGCGAGAATTATCAGGTCCGAGGAAATTGAGCCCAAGACCCGCCGAGGCGGGAATTGAACCCCGGTCCCGGGCCAGATCTCTGCATCAGGGTCTGCCGCTCTAACCATTGAGCCACACTTCTCCACACATGAGTGCAGCTGTTTACGAGGAGAGCATTGAAATGCAGTTCCTGTGATTAGTCATTCACCACATTAAAGACAAGAGTAATGTATCCTTTCAGATTGTGTGTTCTGGAAGGTGCTGAGGAGGTTTTTTCCACATTGGCAGACCCCACTGGCGTAACGAAACTCGAGGGGGCCTCCCTGCAAGGCACATGGAGGGGCCCCCTCCGGGCTCAATCAGGAGCTCTGCAGCCCAAGTGCTGTGCTGAGGGGGCCCCCTGGAGCTTGGGGGCCCCCCGCACCGCGGGGGATGCGGGGGCCTGTGTTACGCCCCTGGCAGACCCCAGAGATGTTTAGCAGTGGTCAATGAGTTTGTTTTTCAAACTGAGGGACATTTGCGGCAAGACCAATTAACAACACAGAGAGCGAGGGTCAGGTGCACAGGGAGAAACATGGAACGGTGGGGAGGGTCATTTTGAGGGAGCACACAGAGGAGAGAAAAAGGGAGCTAGAAAACACATGCACCCTCATGGAAAAAGAAAACAGTTGTCCCCTAGGATAGAAGCCAGCCAATCAGGCACCCTCACTTCAAATAGGGAGGCTTACAAAATGACGTGCGTGCCATATTTTTATTTACCCATCCCAAATAGATGAGCGTGGTTTGAGAGAGGCAACGAAGGAATGGGTCAGGGGGGAGAATGGGGATGTTAAAGAAAAAATAAAGGCAGGTGAGGGAGGAGTGGAAAGGCATTACATGAGAATGGAGCAAAAAATTGTTTGGAGGAGAAGCACATGAGGGAGAGAAAAAGATAGGGCAAGGGTAGACTCACACAAGGAAAAGAACAACACACACCATGGAGGGACAGGGGAAAAGCGCACAGGTGAGGGAGAGCAAACATGGAGTTCTGGGGAGAAACACACGGGAGACAGATGGAAAACACATGCAGTCTCATAGAGTGCTCAATGAAAAAGAAAAAAGTAGTTCCCTAAAAGGGAGCTGTGCACGGACACAAGTCGGCCGGTCAAGAGGATGGTAAAGAGGCTATGTTCCAGGGGAGGGACAAACACAAGATGGAGCAAGATGGACAAGGAAATCCATCAAATAAGAAGCAAGATAACAAGAGTGCCAATAAATCCAACACATGGTAAGCTGTGAGTGGGCTTTAAGCCCACTCAAGTTCTTTGTAAGCCCACAATAGGTGTTTTCCAACTAGACACCATGTGCTGTATGGTAGACGAGAACTAAAAACAATAGAACGTCACTGTTAATAGAAGCCAGTGGGCCCACTGTTAAAACATATCTAAAATTAGTACAAAACATTTAATAAATTAAGGTAAGCACATGACACATCTACATGTTATAGATATTTATGTATTTGTTATATATAATTTTAGAACCCTACCAATGTATACTGTTTTTGTGAAATTGTCAAAATCATGAAATGTATATTTAAACACATAACTAAAACTATGTCCTTTGAAAATAAAAATTTTTTAGATTGCAACTTGTGTGAGCATTTTAAAATGGTTAGAATTTGCAACAAATGCATGTAACAATGTATGGTTAATAGTAGTAGTAAAAAAATAAGTTTATTTAGACCACAGTCAAACCATTGTATAAAAACCACAAATACAGTGGTAATATTACATAAATATAACAAATTATAGTAAATGAAATTTACATCACATACCACTTGAAAACATATTTGATCTTCAATAAATTTTCTTACTCTAGCATCCGTTGGTTTACACCAAACTAAACTCTTTTAAGTTTAAGACCTAATAAAATCACTAAAACAGTCAGCACTGTCTATGCCAACATAGCTACTACAAACCTAAGGGCAGATTTATCAATATTTCACGCAATGCAGCAAGACATAAAACCAAAGGTTACAGGGACGTTATAGTTAGGCTCAGATTTCACTCGTACAAAACCATAGAAATTCAGCAGTTATAGTTACCTGAGCTAACTATAACTTGCACACCTGCAAGGCAATGCTAATGGCCACATATATTACATCACTCATGACATGGTCAGGGACATCACTCATGACATCTCAAATGGCATCACTGATGACATCATCCACAGAACCACTCAGACACCCACTCACACCCCAATAGAACCTCTTATACTCCCACTCCCACTGCCACACAACCCCTCACATACCCATTAACAGACCCTTAGAGTACATGGAAAGTTTTGGTGTGATCCGTTAAGCGGGGACCGAGAAAAAGGGGGGTCGAAACAAAATGCAATTTTCCATGTTAAATCCCATAGAAGCTTTGAACACGACTACAGCTCGAACCGCTGGACGGATTTACACCAGATTTGGCAGGAAGGTAGATTCTGGTTAGCAGATCACGCTTTCAGTTATCCGCTGTGAATCCCTTCAGTAGTTATAGTTGTTGAGAAATTTAAGGGAAAGCAAACAAGGATATCTGGGCAGAGCCAAAGCACAGATCTCATGGTGACATCAGATTGGTGCCATCACTTCAACCAGGAAGTATAAGCAGCCATATTGGGACTCTGATTCAGCCGAGTACCACAAAAAACATTTAGGAAAAAGAAAAGGGGGCAGGGTAGGAATACCCTGACCTCCTAGGTGTGGTGGTGGGGTCCCCCTGTGACCCTGTCAGGGCCAAAAATCAATTTTTTTCAAAACAAATTGCTGTGAAAACGCGACGGAGGTGCGAATCCAGGGCAGGAATTTAAGAAACAAACAAGTGTTGGTGCCCACACTTGTTTTGAATACAGCCCACAGGCGGCCCGATTCCCGGAGGCATTTTTTTTATAAAAGGAAGGGGCGCACGTGGCCCCGCTCCTAAGGTTCATTGCGCCCCAGGGACCACCACCTACCCAAGGCTTTATTGATAAAAAGGAGGGGGCGCACAGGGTCCCTCTCCATGGACTCTATAAGCACCGAGGACCACCACCTCACAAGGGCTAAAGAAAGATTGATGGGGGCCACGCGGACCCTCCAAGCACCGGGGACCACCACCTCCCCGAGGCAAAATAACACCTAATGGAGGGTCCCCGTAGACCCCCCGCGGCCCTCCCTCCCGGGTCATATATGACCCCAAGGACCACCAGCTACCCAGGGATGGCCCCTGCAAATCAAAAAAGGGGGGCCGTGTTGCCCCTCTGGAGTCAATAATGGTCCTAGGGACCGCCACTCCCCAGGTCTGGCTCCTGCTATGTCTCGGGGTGCCCACCCTCAGGACATAGCTGTTTGCTCTGACTTGGCAGGAGCTTTGACTGCTCCAACCAAGTCAGAGCAACACAAACTCTGCTCTCAGCAAGTGAGAGCTGTGAAAATGCTCCCACTTGCTGAGAGTGGAGTTTTCGTCTGTTCCCCTGCCCGCTGTCAAGTGGGCAGGCAAGCAGATGAAAGGATTGCTCAGACAGACAGGGAGCTGTATGTTAAGCGCCTCCCTGTCTGTGAGAGCAATGCCGGCTCCAGCAGGAGGTGGGGCACCGGCTGGTACTGTTGGGACCATGAGGTTACCACCACGGTCCCAGGGGGAAAAGACGAGAAAGAGGCAAAATAAAAGTCAGAAAAGAGGCAGAATAAAGGTCAGAACCAAGCAGAAAGAGGCAGAGTAAAGATCAGAAATGAGAGGAAAGAGGCACAATAAAGGCAAAATAAAGGTGAGAAACAAGCAGAAAGAGGCAGAATAAAGGGGAGAAATGAGCAGAAGGAGGCAAAATAAAAGTGAGAAACGAGCAGAAAGAGGCAGAATAAAGGTCAGCAATGAGCAAAAAGAGGAAAAATAAAGGTGTGAAACCAGCAGAAAGAGGCAGAATAAAGGCCAGAAACAAGCAGAAAGAGGAAAAATAAAGGTGAGAAACAAGCAGAAAGAGGCAGAATAAAGGTGAGAAATGAGCAGAAAGAGGCATGATAAAGGTCAGCAATGAGCAGAAAGAGGCAAAATAAAGGTGAGAAACAAACAGAAAGAGGCAGAATAAAGGTCAGGAACAAGCCGAAAGAGGCAGAATAAAGGTCACCAATGAGGAGAAAGAGGAGGCAAAATAAAGCTGAGAAACGAGCAGAAAGAGGCAGAATAAAAGTCAGCAATGAGCAGAAAGAGGAGAATTAAGGCGAGAAACAAGCAGAAAGAGGCAGAACAGAGGTGGGAAACGAGCAGAAAGAGGCAGAATAAAGGTCAGCAACTAGAAGAAAGAGACAAAATAAAGGTGAGAAACGAGCAGAAAGAGCCAGAATAAAGGTCAGTAAAGAGCACAAAGAGGCAGAATAAAGGTCAGCAACGAGCAGTGAGAGGCAAAATGAAAGTGAGAAAAAAGCATAAAGAGGCAAAATAAAGGTCAGAAATGAGCTGAAAGGCAGAAAAAAGGTCAGCAAAAAGCAGAAAGAGGCAGATAAAGGTGTGAAATGAGCAGAAAGAAGCAGAATAAAGGTCAGAAACTAGCAGAAAAAGGCAAATTAAGGGTGAGAAAAAGCAGAAAGAGAATAAATAAAGGTGAGAAACGAGCAGAAAGAGGCAGAAAAAAGGTCAGCAATGAGCAGAAAGAAGCATGATAAAGGTAAGAAACGAGCAGAAAGAGGCAGAAAAGAGGTCATGTTATGAGCCCAAGTTAGGCCCATGTAGCAACGCTGCACATTTTTTCTACATTAATCCTCTTTTCTGCACAATAACATTACTACTGTGAACTTTTGCACCTATTCGCGTACGTGACAATGCATGATTCGTTTCTCTGAAACTACTTTTGTTTACACATCTGGCTTCGCGCAACATTATCACAATGCATCGAACACTGAGTACAAGGCCTTCATGCATGATGTACAAATGTTCTATCTTCATCCACAGTGCGAGAGGGCTAGCTGCATATCCACAACAATGCTAATATATGTGTACATCGCAAGGATACTTTTTATTATAAATAAAGAAGCATTTCCGGGGGTTAGCAGAGGAGGCACTTCAGCTGACACGAAGGGTCCCTGTATGCTGAGGCTTCGCAGAACAGCTACCTGACATCTCTGTGAGGGGTGTCCACTTCGTGACCACGATGGGATCCTACATTCTCTCCTGCCAGATAATGGGGTTGGATCATTCCGTGGGGGATTCTTGGCTCTACACCTGCATACACTCTAAACATGCACAGCATAGGGATTGCATAGTAGGAGTACGCCTCATTACTACCTTGTTTTATATGCCTGCATATATACACTGTCTTGGCACCATGGTGGAACTATATCTGCTATTTACTCTTTTGGTGCTTGTAATCACTTTCATCTGCTTCTTTCTATTGATTATCACAGAACATGTATTTTTATACAAGAATAACATTGGCTCAATAAATATATTGAAAACGTCCTATTGTGTATTCTTTGTATACTTCTCTGAGAACAAAAGAACATGAGTGACTGAGCGGAAGGGTTCTAATCTGTTATCATGATCCCTGAGGGGTCAAAGTTGTCATGTTCAGTGGTTCCTAGAAACCATTCTCTCCTTTGGTTGGGTTAGGGGAGCTTATGGTGGTACTGTGAGCTAGCTGGTCTCTAGTCCAACATATTGTGTGGGGTGCTTGGAATCAGTCTAGGCACCTCACCCAAAGTTTATGTTGTCCACAAATGCGCAGGTCCCATTGATTAGTGGGAACTAGGCAACAGTCAGAAACTAGCAGAAAGAGGCAAAGTAGAGCTCAGAAATGAGCAGCAAGAGGCAGAATAAAGGTCAAAAACGACCAGAGAAAGATAAAATAGAGATCAGAAACAACAGAAAGAGGCAAAATAAAGGTCAGAAATGAGCAGAAAGAGGCAAAATAAAGGAAAGAAATTAGCAGAAAGAGGCAAAATAAAGGTCAGAATGAGCAGAAAGAGGCAAGATAAAGGTCAGAAAACAGCAGTAAGAGGCAAAATAATGGCCTAAATAAGCAGAAAGAGGCAAAATATAGGTCAGAAACTAGCAGAAAGAGGAAAAATAAAGGGCAGCAATGAGCAGAAAGAGGAAAAATAAAGGGCAGCAATGAGCAGAAAGAGGAAAAATAAAGGGCAGCAATGAACAGAAAGAGGCAAAATAAAGGTCAGAAGTGAGCAGAAAAAGGCAGAAAACTAGGGTTGGGAGGTAAACTCTGCTCTGCTGGCAGAGATTGCGGAGTTTTGCCACGCCCGCTCTGCTTGCCACGCAGAGTTTGGCAAAAACTCTTCCAACCGCCGACGGAGCAGAGTTTACATGCGTGCTCACCCCTAGAATTCATCCCTCAGCCAGTAGTGAGCCAGGAGGCGTGTTTGCAGATTGGTTGAGAAAGGGGGCGGGGCCTTCAACAAGGTCTCAGTAATCCCTCTGTGGGGACTTACTTGTAAAAATAATGGTTCTTGCCCCCCACAACCCTCAGTAGCCAAGGGGACTTCATCTCCCAACCAGTAGTGCGCCAGGAGGCATGTTTGCAGAGTGGTTGAGAAAGGGGGCAGGCCCTTCAATGAAGTCTCAGCAAACCTACTGTGGGGGACTTACTTGTGACAACAGTAGGGGTCCTTGGCACCCAACGACCCTCAGCAGCTAAATGGAACCTCATCCCCCAAACAGTAATACACAAGAAGGCCCCTCAGCAGAGTGGTTGAGAATGGGGGCGGGGCCTCAGACTGTGGAGAACTTACTTGTGGCAACAATAGGGGTTCTTGGGGCCCAACGACTATCAACAGCCAAGGGGACTTCATCTCCCAACCATTAGTGCACCAGGAGGTCCCTTTGCAGAGTGGTTGAGAATGGGGATGCAGCTTCTGACAAGGTCTCAGCAATCCCGCTGAGGGGGACTTACTTGTGGCTACAATAGGGGTTCATGGCCCCCAATGACCCTCAGCAGCCAAGGGTATTTCATCCCCCAACCAGTAGTGCACCAGGAGGCCACTTTGCAGAGTGGTTGAGAAAGGGGTTGTCTCGGCAATCCCACTGTGGGGGACTTACTTGTGACAACAATAGGCGTTCTTGGCCCCCAACAACCTTCAGCATCCAAGGGGACTTCATCCCCCCTTCCAGTAGGCACCAGGAGGCCCCTTTGCAGAGTGGTTGACAAAGGAGGCGGGGCCTCAGACGAGGTCTCAGCAATCCCGCTGTGTGGGACTAACTGGTGGCAACAATAGGGGGTTCTTGGCACCCAACGATCCTCAGCAGCCAACAGGAGTTCATCCCAAAACCAGTAATGCGTCAGGAGGTGCGTTTGCAGAGTGGTTGAGAAAGGTGGTGGGCCTCCAATGAATTTTTAGCTATCCCTCTATGGGGGACTTACTAGTGGCAACAATAGGGGTTCTTGGCCCACAGCGACCTTCAGCAGCCAAGGGAACTTCATTAGGGGTGGCCGAGCAATACACTGCCCGCTCACGAAACCCTGAGGAATTTGGTGGAGTTTTTCTGTAACCCTGCAGAATGCCGTGAATTGAAACTCCACGAGCTCTACCCAGGCCTACAGAAAACAAGCAGAACCCACTCAGGCACTCATGCACCCACTCACAGAACAACTCAGACACATTCACTCATGCACCCACTCACAGTACATGTACACTCACTTACAGACACAGCCAGGCACTCATGCACCCACTTACAGAATCACTTATGCTCTCTCTCACCCACTCACAGATCAACTCAGAGACTCACGCACTGACTCACAGACCCTCTCAGAGACTCACACGCCCACTTACAGACCCACTCAGACACTCATATACCCACTTACATCCCCACTCATGCTCTCTCACACCCACTTACAAACCTACTCAGACACTCATACACCCACTGAGACACTCATGCACTCACTCACACACTCAGTGTGAAAGGATAGTGGTTACAGTTAGGAAATAAAATTTAAAATCTTACAAATCACTTAAAAACCAAAGGTTACAGGGATGTTATAGTTAGGAAATAGAATTTATAAATCCATAGAAATTCACTGAAAAAAACAAAGGTTACAGGGATGTTATAGTTAGGAAATAGAATTAAAATGAGAAATTCACTGAAAAAAACAAAGGTTATAGGGTGATTATAGTTAGACTCAGATTTCACTCATACAAAACCAGTGAAATTCAGCAGTTATAGATACCTGAGCTAAATATAACTTATGCCCCCACAATGCACTGCTTATGACCTCACATATTACATCACTCATGACAGTCAGTGACATCACTGGAGACATCACTGATGACATCTCAAATTACATCACTGATTGTCATTGTCACTGTAGTCTGCCTGTATTTCTGGGTGAGGATATGTGTTATCCATTGTGGATTAATTATTGATTCTCCATGGTGCCTTACACGGTGCCACGGATTGCATTTTTTATACCTGGCCATATGACCCAGCATCTATACAATTCAGTAAATTTACTTCTGAACTGTGCCATACCTGTAAATTGACGGGTTGCAGATTGTATGGTCTTTAACATACAATCACCCTCCATGTCATATATCTAGAAAGGATTGTGCCCACTATGTTTAAATTAAGGGTGGGCGGAGCAGGCATAGTGCCTCTATGCGGAGTTCCACGGAGTTGGAAAAATACTCTGTGGAACTCCGCTCCACTCCCTCCCCCCTCCCAAAGTAATTATAATGTAAAATAAAAGCACTTACCTGCCGTGGCTGCCTCCTCCTCCTCGCCATGTCCGCTCTCCTTCCTCGTCCTCGCCGTCCTTCTTTTTTGATAACCCCTACGTTGTACGTCATGCGCGTGCGCACTCATCCTTGCCGTCCTTCTTCTTTGATAACCCCTATGTTGTATGGCATGCGCGTGCACATGCGCATGTGCATGATGTACAGCGTAGGAGTTATCAAAGAAGGATGGCGAGGACGAGGAAGGAGAGCGGCCATGGCGAGGAGGAGGCAGCCACAGCAGGTAAGTGCTTTTATTTCACATTATAATTACTTTGGGAGGGTGGAGGGGCCGGCTAACTCTGCTCCGCCACGGAGTCGGAATTTTGCCTAAACTCTGTGTTCGCAACGGAACGCGGAGTAGGCAAAACTCCGGAAACTCCGCTGGCGGAGCGGAGTTACCTGCCCGCGGTTAGTTAAAATCATAACAGGTGAGGGATGCCGTAACTCTTTATCATATGACAAAGGTTTTTTCCATGTAGAACCAAGGTTACACTGAGATATAATCGCATTTTTTTCACTACGATCTCACAATATTTATATTGCATGTTCAGATGTTGATTTATATGTATGATTTCTCTTTGATCGTACGGAACAAATGTAAGTACAGTAAAACATGGTATGATTACTGAGGCACTCAAGCCAATAGGTCCCTAGGTTAAAATGGCACCTATATTTGGCATGCTTGGGCATACTTGTTGCTCTTTAGTCCATTTTTGCTGTTTACTGGTGTTTTAAATCAAGGCATTCTGGGTGTACTATGTTATATGAGCAGGACCACTTGCCGCACGAAACGCGTCATGGCGCTGGAATGTTAATGAGAATTTCACAGCAATTTCACCCTGAATGATTGTCTGTATCTGGTATCTGTCTGATCTCATATTAATCAGATAAATCATATATATGTGTTTGTGTTTATATATATAAGTATATATATATATATATATATATATATATATATATATATATATATATATATATATATATATATATATATATATATATAGTAATAAATAATAGTGGAGTATATTTCATTTACATTACATTACAATTATATATTAAAATATTTAACATTTACTACTCTAAACTCTATTTATATTAGAAAATCAATATTGTGTGTATTTTTGGAGTAAATTAGTGTCAACGATGTTTTTTACGATATTTTTTACTTACCATTATAAGTATAGCATCATGATAATATGGCAAACAATATTTTTGACACAATATTTTCATCAATGATATTTTCTACTACAAAATTGTGTCATTGATCCCCTGTGAGCAGTAAAATACATGAAGGCTGTATTGCTGTGCAGTGCAGGCATGGTGTATGCATGTGCTGGGTGTATGTGTGCCTTTGAGTGGTACAATACATGAAAGCTGTAGTGCAGTGCATGTATGCTGTATACATGTGCTGGGTCTATGTATGCCTGTAAATATAACAGTACATAACTGCCTCTGGGTTCCATTTTGTGAGACCCAGGGCTCCATGGTGAAACATGAGGAGAGGAGGTAGAAGAATCCCCAAAGACATATGTGTGTATTGCTGCAATCCTGTAAGTGGGGTGGGCCACACTGGAGAAGGGAGAGCCAGGCTCCCCCAGGTACACTTCAAAAGGTGCTCTATGATTCAGACAGAGGTCACAAGGAAAGGACCTTGGCACATCTCAGGAAGGAGATGGGGCTGATAAATGAATCATAAAGAGTGAGGATGAGGCCCTGAGACCACCTTTTGATACGTATATCTCTATGGATGACATCCAGGTGTGGATTCTAGTTACTCCCATGGCCTGTGTTATGGGGCTATAAGCTTTGAAGTTACTCCTTCTGTGACACATGGCTTTCTGGGGAAAGAGAAGGCAGACCCCAAACATAAACTTCAAAGACTCAAACTCATTTGGAGTCTGGATATTGACCTCAAATTTGTTAGCTGTCAAGCTGTGCGAGGAGGAGGAGCATTGCAAGACTTCTTTCTGTGACCAGGGCTGGGGGCCAAGGTCAGCTAGTCCACCAACTGGGTGAGGGAACCCAAGACCACCTGACCAGTGCGCCCTGTGACCAGTGCACCCTGTGAGGATGAGAAGAGCGTTGGAGGGAGCCAGGTTGAGTGGAATCCCTCAGCGAGGTGTGAAGAGATAGCTGCTGCACCAATCGGGTCATTGCCTGTGTGTAGTGAAAAGTCGGTGACCCTCGTATGCCAGAGGTGGGCTGGTGTAAAGTGAGCAGTGATCATCGCTGTGCTGAACAGGTCATTGTCCTTATGCAGAGAGGAACCAGTGACCCTGTCTGCCAGGAGGGGGCCACCTTGAAGTGAGCAGTTATCATCGCTGTTGCGAATAGGTCATCATCTGTGTGCAGTGAGGGACTGCCGACCCCATATGCCAGAAGGGGCCACCATGGAAAAATTTCCATGCTGAATGGGTAGTAGCCCGTGTGCGGTGGTGAGCTGCTGACCCTGTCTGCCAGGAGGGGCCACCGCAAAGGAATCTGCTGTGCCGATCCGGTCGGAGACCATGTACAGTGGAGAGTTGGTGACCCTGTCTGCCAGAGGGGGTCACCGGGACCAAGCAAAGATCATCATCAAAGGAGAACACCCATCATGGGAACCCCTGCAGACCTACAGCATGACAGAGGATCAGCGTCAGGATCTTCACACTACTTCTCCCTCCCCACACACCATGGAACAGACCAAAGTACTTACCCAGCTTGAAAGAACCACAAACAACCTTGGTCACAGCAGCTGCACGACCATGTGTGAGGAACTATAAGACCGCCCAACGTGGCCCACCTGGGCCACATGCAGTGAACTCACCTGAACCATCATCAGCTGCTCCAGCGCTTGTAGAGGGTGTTCACTCAGGAACTACTGCCACTCCCATCATGCATGTGCAGCTCAGACTGAATTTGGGCCAGTCGGCCTCAGGGTAACTTGCTTGCTAGATAGTGCTTTGGTGCTTGAACACTTTTGACTTTAAGACAGAGTTGGAGTGGAACTCTTGATACTCGAACCACTAGTGGGGCTCACCCTGGATGTTGCCTATAGTGAATGGGTAATAACCACTATTGCTAGAGCACGAGTAAGTTGGACATGGGGAACTGCATAAGAAAGACTAGAGCCCTGACCTCAATGGGACTGGATAAGCTGTTTGTGAATGTCGTGTTTTCCTTTGTGTTGGTAGCGATAAAATAAAATACCTCTTTTTTTTATAAAAAGGAGTATTTGGCTTGACAATAATTAATTGTTACCTCTGTGCGTATTTTGAGTTATGACCCTGTGTCGACGGGGAGCGTTGAACTATGCTATTACTGAAAGTCCAGGACTGAAGGGGAACTTGACCCAGTTTCTCATGATTCATGGCAGGTCAGGCTCTGGGACATCAGAGTAAAAGGACTCAACCCCCACTGTTGCGCCCAGTAACGCTTGCTTCCCCTACGGCCATCCAAACGGGATTCTAACACCAATAGTATTACTGTTACAGGAAATGTCTGCATGTTCTAATTCTGTCTCCACTTCATAATATTATTTATCATGCCATAGCATAACATGCTATCCTACAGCACAGCATTCCATACCTTAAAGTAGTATAATATGGCCTTCCGTGTCTTATTGTAACAGGGAATGCAATACTATACCATATATGAATGCTCCATACCATCATTAGGTGTAAAACAGAGCACTGTACAACACTAACAAAGCAAACTGTCATGTCCTTTAGGATAGTCCCATCATGTACATACAAATTACATACGTGTTGTCTCATCCACACGACATAACGGTTATACACAGGTGACTTCTTACCTAGTAGCTTACTTCTGTCTCTTCAAATGACAGGCTTTCGGTACCATATCTTAATCCCTGTACCTGACGTACATAAACATGTCCCCAGGCACGGCAGATTTATTCTGTATAAGGGTCACCACTTTTTTCATCCATGGCCAACAGCCAGCTGAGCATGAGTATTTTGTTGAGAAAAGGATTAGCAAAGGATTAGTGAATGTTTTCAAAACATATCGATTCTATGCAAACCCCGGAGTGACAACTTTAATATAAAAGACCCTCACTCCCCCATAAACACACAGAGGAGAATTCTTTCCAGGCTGGACCGAGACTCTGCAGGCTGATCCTTCCATAAGCAGAGACCTGACATCCCTTGCGGGGTGCCATCCTCGACGCAGAGACAGGGTCCTTCATTCAGAGCCATCAGGTGAGGGGTTAGTACTTCCCCGGGGAATTCTTGGCTCCAATAGGATCCAGCCTATCACTCATATACACATGCTTCACCTACATATCTAGGCTAGGTATATTTAGGTAGGCTATGCATCGTAGGAGTATGCCAAAGCTATTGTTTTATATAAACTGTTTTCATTCATCTTATTAGCACTATGGTAGAAATGTATTTACTATTTACTACATTGGTGCTAGCGATCACATTTGTCTGGTCCTGTCTTTTGATTGTCGCAGCTAACATGTTCCACACTAGAATGACGCTTGACCAATAAATAATTATTGAAACCGTTCCAATCGTCATTCTATGTATCATGAGAAAAGTAAGTACGAGTGACTGAGTGAAAAGATACCATATTGTTCTCCACGATACCTGAGGAATCAGGGTTGTCATGTTCGGTGGTTGCCAGAAACTACACTCACCACTGTAGAATAGAGGGGGATGGTAGTGTCACCGTAGAGCTAGCTGGTCTGACGGCTGACTCATCCTGGTGGGGTGTCCAGAGTCTGTCTGCACACCAAGCCCTCAGTTTAGGTCATCCAAAACGCGCAGGTCATGGGGGGGTCCTAGGAACTACACGACAAAACCAAAGCTCTCTGTACATATTATAAAACACCGTGGCATTTACCAGTCTCTAAAACAGAAACACACATGAAGCGTTCTGCTGAACTATGTCCCACATTTGATTATGCAAAGACAACACATTTTCCTGCAAGCTGTCACCTTTGATAATGTGGCAGAATTTACACAACACTACAAGTCTAAAAAATAGAGAGCTTTATGGACCAAACCAAGTTTAGATACAAAGAAAATATCTAGTAATTATTCAGAAACAACAATTATACATGGATCAAGAGTTATTATTAAGAAAAAGATGTCTCAGAAAAACAAAAATAGAGCTGGTCATTCAAAGGAGGGATGGGATACAGGATAGAAATATTTGGTGGCGGGCCAGCCAGCCAGCCAGGGTCTAAATGGCCCTCACAGTCTGCTAATACCACTTCAATACACTCGGGTAAGCAGTCAAAGACATAACAGAAAACGGAGGGCCTCAAGATTCTTCCACTCGACACCCCAACTTCTTGCCGGTAGTAAATACATTTAGCGGGTCAGTTATCGGCAGACATATAGACACTTTTGCCCCTGAGAGTCAAACTGGAGGATACCTGGTCACAAAGTCAAAACAGACACCAAAAATCCAGATTCAGGCGTTTAATGACATAAAACAAATGGAAACTACTTCAAACCAGGGGTTTACCAGACGAGGGAAGGCAGAGTTAGGCCTGGTATAGCACTGCATGCTCTCTGGTGCTACAAGACTAGGGCAGGGGGCAGGATGTGCTCATGCCTTCAGCCCCTGCTCCTCTCCTGCAGCCGGGTGCACATGTGCCCTCTGTGAAACCGGGCCTTGTGTCTCTGGGACCATGAGCTCGGTAGTATTAGCAAGCAGTCATATCTTGTATTTATTTTATTTCTCCAGTTTTGTATGGCGCACACTCGGCCCAAGGGCATTGGAGCTGTTTACATGAGCACCAGCTACATTACTCAAGCTCAAATTCATGTTTTAGCCACGGGGAGATTACATAGATTTGCCCAAAACCACAGGGTGTTGAGCCGACGATGAGATTCGAACCTGGTTCCACAATTCCAAGGTCAGCAGCTCTGGCACTAACGCCTCATTCTCTGTACACCTTCAATATTTGGACTACGAATATTTTGGAGTTTTTAGTGGCATGGTGTGAAAGCCTGGTTTGGGTTTTACTATAATCATTCAATTCTCAGAAAACAGTTGCAAAAACAAAGCTAATGACGTGAAATTAGGAGTAAGCATCTGGTTGCAACACACAACCATTTTTGTCAGTTGATGAAGTACAGTCGGTTGCAGTCAAATGACTTTCACGCTCCAATTTCAGAAAGAAAAATGAAGGTAATTTCCTACTTTTACAGTCACTGAATTCTGCTTCACCAGGGCCGCTAAGTTAATGTGTGAAGCCATTCAGCTGTTGCCCGTACCCTGGTAACTGCAGTGTGTCTGTTCTAAAAATAATGGCGCAAACATGTTTAGGAGGCTAAATAAATTGAACCAGATGTAAGTATGTTGTTTTCTCGTGTACCAGTAACTCTTCAAGTGCAGGTTGAGAAAGAAGACGAGGAGGGACCTCGTTTTGAGTGTGCTCGCCCCGCCCTTCTGTGTGAATTAAGAAACACCAGCTCTCTCTGCAGCTGATTGACTTGGGTCATTATTTATAGTGATGCGGCAGTGGGACAAATGTGTGGAAACTCCCCATTTAAGCGCAAAAAAGGCTACATAAGGGTAAATACCACACCTCCAGGTTTCGATGGGATACTTATCACACTGGAGTGTCAGCCATGTTTTAGTGTGGTCCATTTCGTCCACTGTAAAGAACCAAAACAGTTGTCCTTACCCATTGTTCCATCTCTAACAATCACCGACAATAGGCATTCCAGAATGTTGTTTTGTTTGATAATGGCTGCTGGGTTTTGAAATGTAGTGTGACCTAATTCACTGGATGGCCCTTTACTAGAAGCTCTCCAAGTCATTTTGCTTCAATTTTTCTATTTTCTGCACACAATTTCTTTGTAAATCTTACATATAGTTAAGGAAATCCACAATACAAGATTGTAGCCAGCTATATTCCCCGATATGTCAGAGGTTTCAGATGTTTATAGCTACAGCTAAAAATGAAAGAGGCCCTTCAAAGCCTGTCTGTTATTCAGAACATCATGGCTGTATTATGCATAGAGTGCATTGCCCCGATCTGCGCTGAGGCACACCATTAACTGAGTAAGAACGGACATTGCATTGTATTACAGTCAGAGTAAATTCTTGCCTGCACTATGACTAGCTCATCAGTGAAACGCAGACAGCTCTTTGAAGCTGCCATTCTGCCTTTCTCTCCAGGCAGCTCCCCGGCATGCCCCCTTGGGATTGATCTGACTCATAGTTAGCATCCGCAAAACCCAGAACTGGCCCTTCTGTAATACCATAGTGCCTTGAGGCACAAAAAGCGAGTGTACATTCAAGTTGCTCCCCAGGGACATTATGTGTAATATGGCCCTAGTCGTCCAGAGGGCATGGTTATTTAGCAGTTATTCCAAATAACAATGTATCTCTGCTCAGGTTGTCTAATATTAAGAGTATGTTTGGCTTGATGAAGCACCTTCTCGTACCATCCTTTAACTTATTGCATTCAATTTGGTTGCGTTAACAATGGCAAAAACATTCTCATATCTTTTTAAAGGCAATGGCCAGCACGAAGATGCAGGAAATGCAAGCAGGAAACCAGCAGCCATATTCCTACTTTTATTTTGAGGGCTTTATCTACAATGGGGACGTTGTGGAGGGAGGATTACAAAAGCATTCCTATGTACACACTACTACTTGGCATAAAATAAGTTTGCACTAGTTGTTCGTCTGGATACAGAGAGAGAGATACTTTCACTTGTTACCTGACTCTGTCACTAAGAAAACTCCCACACTCCAAGTAGTGCATGATGGCAGTGTCCCTGTGGTCCCACCAGTCCACAATGTTAGACCCCTGCCATGATCCAACCACGTGGGCTCCATTCTATGGTTTGCAGCGGAAGGCTTCCCCTCTTCCAGCATCAAGTACCTCAATCCAAGAGGACATGCTAGGAGAGCCTTACACTAGTGTGCTGCTGCAGGACCTTATTTAGAGGTTTGGGAAATAGTTTCAACCATGTGACATATCTGTTACCACCAAGGATCTCATCGACCAATGTTGTCCTCCCAATCATTGAATTATGACATCTACAACTACCTGGAACCTTTTCGACCTACGTTATGCTCTTCCAGGTAGTTGACATTAGGAATCCGTTAACTTAATTCGACTTGCCCACTTAAAGGCCTGATTCACAAAGTTAAACTTAAACGTTTGGTGTAAGCTTAGACCAAACATCTAGGTTTACGACTTTGGGAATTCACATAGGGCATTTACGAGTAATATCTATATGTCCGCACTCGGGCCGGATCTCCTGCCCGAGTGCGGACATAAAGATACTACTCTTTAATGCCCTATGTGAATTCCCAAAGTCTTAAACTTAGCCGTTTGGTCTAAGTTTAGACCAAACATCTAAGTTTACCTATGTGAATGGGGCCCTACGTTTTCAGGTCTTAATGGGTAAAGGATGGAAGAGGGAAATGAATAGCATAAAATGCTATCTTGACCAATAGTGACCCCCTAAAAATTCGATGGATATGCAAATAGGGGTAAGTCCAATCAAAATCTTATGCATCTATTTTGACACAACACAACAGTCTCTGCCTCTTAGCACTATCCAGCACTATCCATTAGCTGCTCTCTTCCGTGGCAGAAAGATGATTTAGAAAAGGAAGGAGTAAAGGGGTGCGGTCTTGTGCCATGATGCTCCAATTTTCAAACCTTTTGACCTATGTTCAAATCCCAGCACCTGAGTTAACATCATGTGCGTCTGAACAAAATGCCTCCCTGAGTCACAGGTAATGTAAATGTTACATTGCCACTCACTTGATGTACACAATCTTGACTTACACCCAACACGTCACATAAAGTAGAGTGCACCGTTTCTCCTTAGCTAGGCTTGTGCCATTACATAGAAAATGCCTGGTAGCATCTTTCTAACATAAAGTGCAATCAGCATTTTTGGAGACGCTTAGAATTGCTACTAGAACTTCATCTTATGCTTGGGTCTACAAAACAAGAATTTTGCAGCTGCTCATCCCGGAATATTGCACCTACCATGAATGCAAGAAAACATACTTGATCTTCTGTCTGATCTGTGTACCTTACAGTCTATGCAGTCCCCTTCTCCCAAACACTCAGAAATATGACCATGTCAGTATCACTCCTCCTCTTTCTTGCCACTGCCAGGTCACCCACAATTACTATCAATGACAAAGAACACTCAGCAGAACAATCCCAACAGAAAACCTGTTTCATGGATTTAAGTAAATCAGTAAATGAGCCACTTCAAGAATCTCATGGACATTACATCTCTCTTGTGACTGTGGTAGGAAAAGGAGCAGGAATGCTTTTCATTACTTTCCCAACATTTTAGAATCTTCTTTACCATAGAAGCTATTGAGGGCATGAGATAATTGAATGACAAATTCTTTGCAATAAAGGACACGTATGCCACAGTATGTATGGCTCCTAATCAGTTCATCCGTGACCTTCAAGACCATACACGAAAGTAAACATTTTTAAATGTACCCTGTATATTCCTTTACCTCCTATTCATTAATTTCTCATAGATGCTGAAAGGGACACATGGTCCAAAACATTTGGTCCAGGTGTCTGGTTCTTTAACTGATCATACCGTTGAAAACCCAAGACTTGTTTTTAACCTGGGCCTTAGACCAGCAGTGATATTTGCACAGGTTCTAATGGATAGGTCTCAGGAAGGCAGCAGAGTAAGAAGGACAAATCAGTGCAGTGCTCAACTGAGACAAGTAATGCACCAATGAAAGCAAAAGCAGTACCCTTTAACTGAGATACTCAGCAAGCATCATCCAGTGAGGAGAAGTACTGGAGATAATCAGCAATGTATAGGAGAACTCTGGAGCAATATGCAGCAGCTAAGGAAAAAAATGAACCCTGGAAGGTTTCAAAATGGGAGCCCAAGAGGGAATGAAGCCCTAGGAACACAGGAAACGTGTAGCTAAGTGTTAAGTGAGTACCAATCTAGTGATCGGGAGTGCCCACCAATAATGATGTTATCAGGTGTTTTGTTGACAAATCGCATCTTACTTTATGGATGGTGCCAATCACAGCCTAGAAGTGTTGATTGCAACATGGTGTCCTGAGCCGGAAGTGATTAGCCACTGTCTTTGATGAGTCCTCGATTTCACGTTACCGCACGGTACCATGAGATATTGATCATGTGTCAATATCTGTGGTCCTATGGAAGGGAGGGTTGCCTATCATATAGCCTTTCTCAGCTCTTGGGACCTCATAGTGAGTTACTGAAGCAAATACATGGGCATTATCACTCCACTCAAGCCATCTTATTGATCACTTTACACCACACTGCTCTACAGATATAGAGAATTAGGCACCCATTTCCAAAATTTAAAAATCCTACAATACCAACTAGTTTGGCTGCCAATGTCAAAAGGCCTCCTTCTTGGCATTAACAAGCAATTTTGATATCCATAATACTTTAATTCCCAGGTACCAATAAGATCACTAATGGACTATTTCACAAGTCATTTCATAAGTCTTATCCTGCTATCAAAAGGTATACTGAAAAGTGGAAATTTTTCAACAGTCTAAAAGGAAGTGCATTAGCCTACCATTAGTTTTCTTACAATTCCAACACGTACTAGATTTAACAAATTCAATGTTATATATCATAATTTGTGTCCAGAATAATTTAAACAATGACCTATGTTTCATGTACCCAATTATTAAGCCCTTGGAAAGCCTCTTAATAGCCTTCTAGATGTTAGACAATACTAAATCTTATATGGCTTGACTAAGTCCTCCCTTCACTTCCACTATTCAGAAATGTGGAGATCACAACACACTGTTATGTTGCACCTTCTACTTAGTTCTTAAACAGTTTAATTTGTTGAAGACCATTCTTCTTCTTGATATTTTTTTATCTGATTTTCCAGAAAGCTCTACATTGGTTAGCACTATTTATGATACACACCTGTAAGTGCTGATTGGGGGCTTAGTTCCTCAAATAATTTTAGTTTACAGCAATAATTGGGAAAATGTAAAGGAATGATTGTGCTTAATCTGGTGCTACTGCTTTAAGTTAATGCAAATTCTGAAAGAGAGTTATATGAGAGTTGGTGTGTTTGGGATGCTTAGGTCTGATACGAACTCGCCAACTGACTGAGAAGCTGGAAGTAAATCTAAGGAATTCATTGGTGGTGTCTTTGGTGGGAACCTCTTAGCTTAGAAGAAATGAAGGGGGCCTACACCCTTTCTCTAGACATTGGTATGGGCTTCTTCATATGGTTGTCTAAACAGGCAGAAAAGCAGGCCTCAGATGAATTAGTCATGTGAGTGAACTTCATTATTCCAGTTGTTGACTCTCCAAGGCCAGGTGAGAAATGACAGAAATTACTGGATCAATGAACCACTACTGTGATAGGTACTTTAAAGGATGAGCATGATAGTTGCATAGGAGTGATTTTGCAGTTACGGAATCCACCTACTATTTAGTAAATTTTAACCAAATGTTGTGAAATCAATTTACTATAGTGAATGGGAGCTCTTTGGGGATTTGCTGAGGGAGCCTGACAGAAGGAAACACCTCAATACGTGTGTTTTGGTCACTGTTCAGAGTCCAAAGCTTGTGGTGGATTTTATGTTTGGGAAATCCCTTGTAGATTTTTTAGGGATCCCTTGTAGATTTTTTTAGGGTTGGAGATGAAATATATCCTGCTTAGCTTGTCAACCTAAGCATTCAACCCATACAGAATGTATGACATCTTAATGTTATGGTGTGCATACGTAGTTTGACAAGTTGTTTGTGGATCTCTAATGGTTCAATTCAGTCCATTTATTATGTGTGGTAATTCCTTCTCACATTGTTAGTGTTATCCAAATAAACTGTTCAGTATCATCTGCTATTTTCAATGTGTTGGCATGTTGGCATGTGTTACTGCTGTAGCTGAATTGGCTCACTGAGAGATCATGTCTGCCGAGCATAAAGGTGTCTCTTTTACTTATTTCCGAAAATCCAGTACTCCTCAATTAGGTGGTACCCACGAATGCACAGTGCTTCGGAGCCACACCCGTCGTAGCAAAGAGCTGTAGGCATACTAAATACAGTACAATTTAGTGTTATGAAATTTGTGTATGTTATATGTTTGTAACTGCTATATTTACAATCAAAACTGGCATTGTGATCGGCCAGTTTTGACTGAATAGTTTTACAGCTATACCAAGCAATAATCTGCATTATAAAAGAACAAAAGGGGTGATGAGAGGCAACACAAGAAGAACAACAATGGTTAACACACAAAGAAGAGTTCTTTTGCAGGTGCTGTTGGTGTGCGATGTAAGTTCTTTATTTCATATATCCTTAAAATACTTTAGGATACAGCCAACGCGTTTCACCCTTCAAGAGGGCTTCTTCAGGGCAAAGTAATTACAATTCATTAGTCGATGCACGAGTTCATATCAAAAGAACGCCACCGGAGACCGGCGTCAGAGAACGTCACTTGTAATGATCGAAACTCCAATGTCCCCAGGCCTAAATGAATTCGGTATGTTACGAGGCCTCAGTGTCCTCCTAGTCCCCGGCGTCTCCAAATAGCCAGTAAATATCTTCAAGAGTCAGAGGTTTGTCCCGTGTTCGGTATGCAGGCAGTGCCATTTGAGGTGGGCAATACGTGTGCTTAAGAATACTAGTGACTAGCCTCGGTGGTGCAGTTGTCGCTAACCCTGTTGCCTTTCTCTTGTGTGGAATATGAATCTGCATTATATTCAAAATATTTTCAGTAAATATATGTTAAAAGAAAGTCCAAATATAAGATTGCTAGATATGGGCAATTGAGTTAACCCATTTATGATATCACTGCTATAGAGATTATTTGGATGCCATACGGCATTCGAAAACAAGCTTCAGCAAAGTCTATAGTTCTAACCCTATGCAAGAAATATTAGCTTTGTCAATGTTTTTTTAGCCATGTAGTACAGCAGCGTGGCTGAAAGCAAAAAAAAAAAATTTAAACACTGGCATGGTCAACGCTGGCTACATCATAGTGCTTTTTTTTTTTACTTTCAACCATGCTGCACAGCTTGGCAAAAAAAAGATTTGTCAACACTCGCACCCAGGGGCATCAAGGGGAGGGAACTAGAGGCTGCGGGGTCTCAAGAGTGAGCTGGCCTTCAACCTTCTATATGCACACAAATTAAGCTACCCGAGAATTATATTCAGTTACGTTAGTGTCCCATTCAGCACTACTTAATAGGAGTGCTGGACACACATAAAAATGTAACGGTTGTCCTCACACACCTCCAGGTGTCATGCTTCATCATAGGACAACCCTAGCTCACCAAAAACCTGGTTTGATGGAGAGCGGGCCTACACCTGGAGACAGGGAGGCACTTCTAAATTAGAATGGGCCCGAGTAGACAGTGAATTAAAAAACAATGTGGCATCCTAAATTTCGTTTATTCATTGGACAAGCCACATGGTATTAAAAGATGAAAATGTGGGGATAAGGGGAACTATAACCCCATCACCACTATTACCGTCGTCAACATGTTTCTGCTTTGTGGCTCTACTGAGTCCGCGGCATTCTTCAGGATGAACAAACGGGCTGTTGATGAGGCAATGTTGTACTAAGAGTTGCCTCATTGGTAGGGTGACCTGTGTCCACCTCTAAGCAAAAATGGTTCATAGATACCTGTAATTACATAAACAATTTATTAAGGTACCATACCATTATTGGAAAAAGAGAGACATAAGTAATGATTATATGATATGTAAACATGCAGTATTGCATGCTAATGTGATATTGTGAAACTGCACACATGAGGAAATCGTGAAAAGCTTTTTTCTACTGAATTGTAAGACCAGCTCACAACCTTACCCCAGCGTAGGGTCTTCAATGCCCCATGGAAGAAGGGTTCAGGGACCCCTGTAGTCACACTCTAAGGATAGTAATTTTCATGGGAAGTTCAAGTTCGATCATCACACACTTACTCGCATTCAGATATATCCAGGGAGAAGCTCCCTTCAGAGCTGTCTTCAGGTTTTTTTTGTAAGTAACAATAGATCTTGCAAGTCATAGCACATGCACTGTCTTAGGCAAGATCTAATACGGACGGAGAAGCAGCCAGGGATAGAACAGCCACACTACCTGAAATCGTCACATGTATTATTATACTGTACAAACTGTTGCCCACCTCAATGATCAGCTGCTCATCGACCAAAACATAAACATAAATTGTATACAGAAAGAGAGGCAACCACAGTCAATTGGTATATATCATAGATTCAAGAGGTGAATAAATAAGTGTTCGCAAGTCCTGGTTGATGAGTTACTTTCTTAGCTTTCATTCATTCATTTTTTCTTCTTTTTTTCTCACAATAGCGCAGCTAATGCGTTTCACCTTGAAAAGGGCTTCGGCAGGGCATAACGCATTAAACACTCTGGAAGAAAAAAAATTCTCTTCAATGTACAGTCAAGCGTAATTAGTTCCTTCAAAATTGGTATAGGTGTTAACTCCACATTTTTCAACGCTACCGGAATCGCAAGGAAGTAGATCCCGTCGTGCCCTCGCACTTTTCGTCACATCCCCGTACAGTTCAATAAATTGTGACGAAAAGTGCGGGGACACGACGGGATCTACTTCCTCGTGATTCCGGTAGCGTTGAAAAATGTGATTACGCTTGACTGTACATTGAAGAGAATCTTTGGGGCATATTAGCACGACCCACGTTAAAATTATCACCGTTTTAGCGGCAGGAAACTGCCGCTAAAACGGCGATAATGGGCTTGCTAATATGCATTATAGAATTCCAATAGAAGCCCAGGTTAGATGTCCTGCACATCTAACCTGGGCTTCTATTGGAATTCCATAACGCATATTAGCAAGCCCATTATCGCCGTTTTAGCTGCAGTTTCCTGCCGCTAAAACGGCGATAATTTTAACGTGGGTCCTGCTAATATGCCCCTTTGTTCTTCCAGAGTGTTTAATGCGTTATGCCCTGACGAAGCCTTTTTCAAGGTGAAACGCTTTGGCTGCCCTATTGTGAGAAAAAAAGAAGAAGAAATTAATGAATTAAAGCTAAGAAAGTAACTCATCAACTAGGACTTGCGAACGCTTATTTACTCATCTCTTGAATCTATGATATTTACCAATTAACTGTGGTTGCCTATCTTTCTGTATACAATTTATGGCCTAATAAATTATCTACAAACTGAAATTCCTTTCTTCTCTACCCCCAATACCATTCACTTACTTACCTCCTCTATCCCTTCCATTGTGCCCCATTCTCTGTATATGCTTTTCTTCCAATCCTACCTGGGTCTGTGCTGATAAGCTGGCTATTTCAGCATTTTTAAGGTAAGTTAATTTTCTGATTCACACATCCATGCATTTGGCTTTTAAGATGTCCATCAACAGTGCATCAATAAGGATAAAAAAGCATTGTTTTTCGGATTTGAAAATCAAAGCACACAATTTGAATCAATGGGGGTTGTTTGCGCCTACAGCTGCTTGAATAAACATTGCGAGGAACAAAAATGATTTAAATAAGGGAGAGGTGCGTTGTGTGATGGCACTGTGAGGCGTCAGCAGGGCAAAAGAGCCTTACAACAAACACCGTTATTACATCTCCTAAGCACAGGAAACTTGGGTTGCATTTGCTGTCACTTCAGCTTCAGTGTCATGACATTTAGTTAATAGTGTGCTGTGTAAAAGCTAAGTAACATGAGATGTGGCCTATAGGCTGGAGCTGCCGACTTTGGAACTGGAGATCTAGGTTTGCTTCCCCTCTTCAGCTCAGCATCAAGTCCTTCTGGGAAAGGTACTTGACCTCCCTGTGCTCAAATGCACCAAAAGTTTAACATAAGGGAGCCGCTGTGCCGTCATAGAGCTGTTTTGATGAACTAACCCAATATTTCTCCAACTTAAACCTTCATTAATTGGATCTCATTACAAGTGCAGGGCTAAATTCTAATCCATGCACATGGATCAGAAATACAAGTTGTGTGATAATTATCACATCCTAAACAAACACAAAAACATGAAAGATTCTGGCAGGTCAAACCTGCAAAAATGTATGAGGGGAAAAGACCCGAAAAAAGGCAAACATGTGGAATTCAGTGTGTTAAATACTATTTCTGCATGTTATGTCTTTTGCTGGTTAAAAAGTCGCAATAGAAGGTAATTCTTTCTGCCATATGTTGTAAATTCCTCACCTATTTTGCTCAACTTGTAAAGAGGGCTCCTTTTAAAATCTAAAACCACGGGGATTGAAATTAAAAAAGTGTGCTACTATCACATGTCACAACTTGTTCTCTTTACAATGGGTCATATAGTCTAGGCTTTAACTGGACCGGATCCTGCCAGTGCTCAGCACCGGCAAAAAGCAGGTGCTGAGATGGGTCCCTATCGGGCTCTCAATTTTTCCCCTCACTCTCAAGGTGGAAATAAAAATATCAACTCTGTAGCAGTTCACTGTTTCAGGTGTAGCTTATTTTTTTGCAATTCTGTTTTGTTAGAAATGGGGGGTCTCTAGTTGGCAGAGGTAGGTACCTTTGTCCAAATAGGGACCATTGATTCCACTCAGGGTAAGGGGGATACAGACTTTAGATAACCCCTGCTCACCCCCCCGGGTAGCTTGACACGAGCAGACAGACTTATCCCAAAGGCAATGTGTAAAGTATTTGTACTCAAAACACACAGTAATACAGTGATAACACCACAAATGGACACCACACCAGTTTAGAAAAATAAAGTATCTTTATCTAAACTCAACAAGACCTAAACGACAAAAATCCAACATACATGTAATAAGAATATGACTTTAAAAAGATTTCAAACAACTTGGTCCATAGAAAACTTTGGATGCGTGATTTCTCTCAAAGTACCTGTAGTTGCAACAAAATTCACAAGGCCAAACAGCCGCAGAGATGGGAAGCATCGAAAAACAAAGAGATGCGTCAGTTTCTGAGACCTTGGGGAGGCGATGTGACAGTTCTGCTTCACGCAGGAGAATTGATGCATCGAATCCGGTCTGTAGGGGGAAGTGATGCATCGTTTCCGAGATGGTTCTGGTCCGTGGGTGATCCGCCGGAAAAACTTGCCGCACAGGTACGATGCGTGGAAATCCGGGATGGGGCGGCGAGCTATGCTGCGGCGAGAACGGCGCTGCGTCGGTTTCTTCAGCCGCGATCCCTCGATGCATCGGTTCTTGCAGCAGCGATAGGCGCTGCTTCAGTTTTGGCAGCAGCGCAGTGATGCATGGAGATTCTTCTTGCTCAGCGGTGCTGCGTCAGAAAAACAGCCACAAGAAGAGCGATGCGTCGATTTTCTTGTAGTTGCTTTGCTTTCCCAGCTCACAACAGCAGGTACAACCTCCAGAGGCCCAACACAGTCACAGGCACCTTTTGGCAAGTTAGAACACCCAGCAAGGAAGTTCTAGGGAGCTGGGGGGTGAAGTCTTTGTGTCCCTGAGACTACAGAACAGGAGGCAAGCTCTACTCAAGCCCTTGAAGACCTTCCTCAAGCAGGGGGACACAGCACACACAGGGCCGGACTGGCCATAGCAGGCACCGGGCGTTTCCCCGGTAGGCCGCTAGGGTGGGGGCCGGTTTTGGGCCCCTGGGGGGCTGGTTTTGTTACCGGGGGTCGGCAATATTGGCCCCCTGTAACAAAATCGGCCGAAACCGGCCCTCGCAAACTGCTCGGCTGCACTCCCCCTCACCCCAAGGGGGGCCGGCTGAGCAGTTTGCCAGGGCCGGTTTCTGTTCCCAGTCCGGCACTGAGCACACAGCAAAGTCCTTGTCCTTTCCTTGGCAGGAACAGCTACTGCAGGCCAACCCCAGACAGCACACAGCAAAGGGGGTACTCCTCCTCCAGATTCTGCAGCTCTTCTCCTTGGCAAAGGTTCCTCTTGATTCCAGAAGTAGTCTAAAGTTCAGGGGTTTTAGGTCTAATACTTATACCCCAAAAAGTCTTTGTTCTCTTTGAGCAAGGGTCTCTGAGCCCAGTCCAAACCAGTTCTGTCCTCACTGGTGCAGTATGACCACAGGGGGTGGAGACAGCATTGTGCAAAGGAGACAGGCCCTATTCAGGTGTAAAAAAATCTCCACACACTTCTCTAAATTCAGCCAAGGTCTATTCAGCTCAGCTCTGAGTCATCCAGGAAGGGCCAGGCACACCGCAACCCCTCAGTGGCTGTCTACAGTAAATGCAGATCCCCAGCCCCTGTCACTCCAAAACCAGACAGTCAATACATAAACAGGCAGAGGCACACAGAATGAGTTAAACAAGAAAATGCCTACTTTCTAAAAGTGGCATTTTCAAACACACAATTTAAAAACCCATCTTTACTAAAAGATGTGTCATTAAATTCTGAGTTCAGAGAGCCTAAACTTTATTTCTCTATCTTGTCCTAATGGGAAGTTATGCTTGTAAGATGTTACAAAGCATGTGCCATTCTATCCTATGGGCAAGATAGCCTTTCAATAGTGAAAAACGAAATTGGCAGCATTTCACTTTCAGGACATGTCACACACACCAGTACATGTCCTACCTTTCATATACACTGCAACCTGCCCAGGGGGGGTACCTTGGGCCTACCATAGGGGTGCCTTACATGTTAGAAAAGGGAAGGTTAGGGCCTGGCAAGAGGGTGCACTTGCCAAGTCGGCATGGCAGTTAGCAAACTGTGCACAGACACTGCAGTGGCAGGTCTGAGATACCTTTTTAGGGCTACTCGTGTGGGTGGCACAATTAGTGCTGCAGGCCCACTAGTAGCATTTGATTTACAGGCCCTGGCACACTTCAGTGCACTTTACTAGGAACTTACCAGCAAATCAAATATGCCAATCTGGGAGAACCAATTGTAACAACAATTTACACAGGGAGCACTTGCACTTTGACACTGATCAGCAGTGGCAAAGTGCCCAAAGCATCTAAGCCAGCAAAAATGAAATCCAGCACAGCATCAAAAATACAGGAGGTAGAGGCAAAAAGTCTGGGGAAACCACGCCAAAGATGCCAAGTCCACTTACGTTACACAAATACATTGTTCATCTTACTTTTGGTAGGCACAGGGATTAGTGACTTGCCCAAAATCACAGAATGGTGAGCCAAGGCCAAGACTCGAACCTGCTTCCCCCAACTCCAAAGTTGGGAAGCTCTAGCAGTTACCACAACCTGTCTCGCAAGATCTGCACCATTTTCAATATTATATATAACAAAGTTATATATAATTGTAGATTTTGTAGCTTATGCAGCTAACAACCATTGACAAAGCCAATAGTCCTGCTTGTTGTAGGTGTAATGTTACTTCTTGTATTATATATCTGGATACAATGACAGAAGCAGCAAAATACCAGTCGCGAGGAATAACATGTTAAGCACAGAAATTCAGCTTAAGTGTTTTTAAGCCACGCCCTTAATTACGTTGGCTACTCCCCTTTGAGAGACCCCCAGTTTTTTTTAATCTCACTTACAGCCATGCATGTAGTGCACTCAAATATGCACGTACTGGGCATTTTCTCCAGGTAAAATTCGACAGGTTGCACCTGTTGAAATTTACATTAGGAAAATTACAAGAGATGAGGTAATCATAACAAAACTTGTAATTGTGATCTTTGCACAGGGATCGGAAAAGAACGAGCTACTTGTAATGATGCTGATACAGCACAGAAACCTCTTTTCCTTTTTTTTGGGCAGATTTATATAGCGCAAACTCGACCCAAAGGTATTGGAGCGCTTTACATGAGCACCAGTTACGTTACACAAGGACACATTCATTTTTTGGTAGGCACGGGGAGATTAAGTGATTTACCCAGAATCACAGGATGTGGAGTCGACCCAGAGGCTTGAACCTTAGTTTCTCAGCTCCAAGGTTGGCAGTCTATCCGTGAGACCACATCCTCTCCCCAAAGATGGTTTGGACTATGTATACTGTGTGAAAATCAAGCATTCAGAAAAATATTGGCTTCAATTAACTCACTTTACACATTGCGGGTGCTTAAAAACAGGCGCTGCGCTTTGCATAAGCCTGCGCAGCCAGTGGTGATACGGCCCCTGGCTCCCTTATAAAGCGCTCTATTGCCGTCAGGCCAGGTTTACGCTGTAAAAAAAAACTGCCGAAAAACATAACTTGCGCTGGGATGCTGCACTTAGTTCTGGAGACATCTCAAAGAAAGATAAAGAAACATAAATACGACGATTGATAGTTATTAAGATGGGGCAACGTCAGCATGAGAATTCTCTTCAAAACAATTGCTGAACTTCATCAAGGCATGCTATAAATAGGAGGCTGGCCGATTTTTACCCCACCCTGAAAAGGCTAGATGGGAGTTGGGGAGTCAGAGCTCCCTGGCCCTGGAACGGGGAGCTCATTCGGGATTCTCAGCTGTGCAAACCCAATGCAGTGCAAAGCGTCACTCAGATAACTTTCAGTAGATCTTTGGTCACTGCAGTCTGTTGGCTGCTGGGGGGCATGTAAAACTTTGAGCAAGACCCTGGCGACAAAAGAGAAGTGAGATGAGATAAGGAGGGAAAAGAGAAAACCAGAACGGAGGAGAGGGAACATTGCAGAAAATAAAGAGACGGATGTAATTAGATGGCAGGATAAATGGGCAAGGTGAAGGGAGAGGTGTAAAGAACTGAAAGAGGGGAAGAGAAGAGCGGAGAGATATAGAGCAGACGGCAGTCAGAGAGAGCCCGAGGAAGAGAAGACATGGAAGCGATGCTCTACTTGTAGGAAGCTGGGTTTCTGTTGTAGTAACCTTTCCACTTTTTGCCAGACTACTGATGCACTTTGACTTGATGTGCCCTGGGTCCCTGCCAATCAGGTTCCCAGGGCCTGTGTTCTTTCCCCAAAACTATACCTTGTACCCCCAATTGGGACCTCTCTGGCCACATGTCAGTCCCTTGTAAAAGGTACCATGGGTACAAAGGGCACTGTGGCCAGGGAAGGCCCCTAGGGCTGCAGCACTTATTGTGCCACCCTTAGAGGCCCTGTACCTTTACACACACACACTGCCATTGCAGGCTGCGTGTGTTGGTGCAGAACAAGTGACCACCTCACCTTCAGAAGGCTGGTGAAGACATGGCTATTCTCCTAAATCTAATTTTCTTATGTTCTGTTGTCTCTCTTGGTGCTCATCTTAGCGCTGGGACGCCCCGTTGCTGGGGCAGCCATGCGCTCTACAAATACTTTAACATAACATAACATTAACAGCGAAGAGTCGACTGGCACACATTCCTGTGTGCCATGCATACAACCCACTGCCCTGGCATAGGTCAGCTACCCCTCTAGCTGGGTGCACTATACCAGTGTTGAGGGTACAGGTGCATGAGCCCTGTACCCCTACAGTGTCTAAGCCAATTCTTAGACATTATAAGTGCAGTAATGCCATTAAGAGTATATGGTGCTAGGAGTTTGTCCTTACGAACTCCACAGTACCATAATTGCTTTACTGAAAACTGTGAAGTTTGGTATCAAACTTCACAGCACATTAAACTCACACTGATGCCAGTGTGGGACTTAATGAAAAATGCACTCAGAGGGCATCTTAGAGATGCCCTCTGAAAAACGACCAGCCTCTGGTGGGTTCCCTGACTGCTACACACCAGCCTGCCACCACGAGACATGTTTCTGGACCCCTAGGGTGGGAGCCTTCGCTCCCTGAGCCCAGAAACAAAGCCTTTCCTGGGCGGAGGTGTTCACACTTCCCCCAGGCCAGGAGGAGCCATCTGTGGCAGGTGAGCTTCAAAGGCCTGGCAGCCTTTGTAATGCGACCCCCCAGCCTCTCATGCTATCAGGAGCAGGCCCCCTTCCTGTCTCCCCTCCTTTTCGGCAGGAAGACAGGCGGGAAAAATTAGCCAGCCCAGAAGGTGTGCCCACCTCTGCCAATCCCACCCCTCAGGTGGGGGAGGTGAAGTGAAGCCCATTCTAGGCACTCCCCAATCAGGATTAGGGATTGTGCTCACTCCCCCACGTGGGGTGAGCACAGCAAGGGTGTAGTCACCCTAAGGTCAGTAGCCCATTGGCTACTAACCTCGAAACCCCTAAAGCGCCCCTAAATACAGTATTTAGGGGGCAGCCCTGAACCAAGAAGTCAGACGAGAAACCAGAAGAAGAAAAGAAGAAGAAGGACCGAACAGCCGTGCCGAAGCTAACAAGAGGAGGGCGCCCACTGACTTGGCCCCAGCCCTACCGGCCTGTCCCCACCTCGAACCTTCTCCAGCGAAATCCTGGTGTGTCCTGCAGCCAGCAATCTCAACAAACCCGGAGGACCTGCCTGCCTTCCATCCTAAAGACTCTGTCTCCCGTGAACACCTGATTTGTTCAGCAACAGACTCCAGCTCCGTAAGGATCAGCGGGTCTGCATCACTCTGCACCCGGCGCCCACGGCCCGAGTTCGAGTGGCCCAACACCAAGAGGAGGTCTCCCCGACGATCCTGACCCAAGATCCTGTGACCCCTGACCTGCCTCAAGTCTCCAGCCGACACCTGCAGCCTCAAACTGGAAGGTCCCCCCAACCGCGACCAGGAGCTGGTAAGAAGATCCGACTCTAAAAGGCACCCCTGCACCCAACGCCCCACGGCCTTGAGTGGCCCAACTGACGGTGCCTAACCAACCCCCAACATCCAAACTTACCTCTCCAAGTGGTGGTCGCACCCAGAAGACCTTCATCCCCGAGCCTGCAGTGTGTTTGCAAACCGGAGACTCACCATTGAAAGCTACTGGGCTCCCGATGCCAAAACAGCACTCTGCACCCGGCCCCCCTAGTGCCACTGAGGGTGCACCTTTTGTGCTGGCTTGAACCCCCAATTTGCCCTGAGCTTAAGTCCAGGAGCTTTGCTCCCACAACTCAGTGGCCTGCTCGTCAGCAGCCACCAACCAGAGGTCACCTATCCCCCATTGGATAACATTGGGCATCAGCACTCTGCACCCGGCCGCCCTAGTGCCACTGAGGGTGTAACAAGAGTGCATCCTTGACCTTGGGGGACCCCTGAGTCTAACTCCAGAATACCAACTCCCACAACAAAGTACTTACCTGCTAACCGTTAACACTATTTTCCTCTATAGGATAACATTGACTGTTTTTCTAAGAAAAGTTTCTAAGTGTGGAGTTGGAAAACCAAAGAAATCCTTTTAAAATTGTACTAAATAACAAAAACGCTTTTACTCACCTGTTTACAGGAAATGTCCCAGTGCAGTATCCAGGTATACTGTACTGTGTAAGAAAAGTAATCTGCAAAGTAATCTACTGGTCATTTTACTCAAAAGCCTATACAAAGTATATGTACTGTATTTCCAAAGCATTGCATTTTCAGTAACAATACTGTAATCAAAACAAAGTGCATATACAATTGCAAACCAAACTGTGTTACAACTGCATGACTGCTGTAAAGTATTTATTGCTTACCTGTGCCAGGCTTGCTTGGTTCTAGAAGTAAAATAACGAAAAGAATATTTTTATACAAAAACAATTTGGTCTGAAGTTCAGTCTTTGAGTGTGTGAATTCATTTGCTGACTGAGTGTGTACAACAAATGCTTAACACTGTCCTCTGATCAAGCTTTACTGCTCGACCACACTACCACAAATAGAGAGTGAGGTGCTATCTACTTTACCTCTGCCTACCTTTTGGATTCCACTGGACTCTGTGCACACTATACCTCATTTGGTATAGTATATACAGAGTCAGCTTCCTACACTACTTCCATCTCAAATGTTTTATTTTAAAATAACCTGAGCAAAGAGGGACAGTAGGAGAGATTGGAGGAGGGTGAGTGGAAGTATACCGATGCGTGGAGTGAGGGGGGTTTAGAGAGGGGAAGTGGGAGCGGAGGAAAATGATGGCTTGATAGAGTGAGACAAAGCAAGGTAAGAAGGAATGGGAAAGAAGGCAGAGACAGGAGGGGAGGGCGAGGATGTCAAGAAGTGGACATGTGCAGAAGGAGAGGAGAGAGTAAGTTATAAAGAGGAGATGGGAATGAAAGGAAGAGTAGGAGGAAGAGAAGCAAGGAGAGTCTTCTAAACACTTTACCATATCAGTCCCACAGTCCTGCCTTAGTATACACGCCTTCACTAGCACAGATGGCACATACCAGCCTTGGTGACCTCCCGAGTCCCAACCTAAACCCAATACCAGTCTCATATTACAAGTATCCATCTATCACCCAGCCTCCCACACTCCACTGCCAACCTCAATGCATGCACCAGCACTCCTATTTACCAGACTATGTGCACATATCTACCCCTAGCACCTGTTCTCACTACAAATATCCATGCTCCATAGAACAGCTTCGGCTAGCATGCTCCATAACTCCCTCCTCCACCATGCAGGTGCTCCCTTACCAACCTCTATGCACCCCCCTCACCAGGAACCTGCCCCTCACTACCAGGCTCAGTGCATCCTTCTTTCATCAGAGCTCGAAAGTTTGCCACGTGGATGTGTGAGTAACGTATTCAGTACAGGTGTTTTCCTTGCATTCATGTACGTGTAGACCTGAATTAAAAATGAGTTCAACAAGGCACCACGTACTAGAATATAAAGAAAAAAAACCAAAAACAGCTGTACTCGTTGGCGTGTGACGGATGGAATTATGAAAGTTGAGAGCTCTGCTTCCTTGCCCATGTATCCCACGTGACCGGCCTATATATCTCGCCCACCCTGTACTACCTGAAACCATGCATCATTCTCTCTCACCAGCCACCACCAAGGGCCCCCATGCACCTCCAGACACCTGCACTAGACTCGAACTGCTGACATCAGTGCATTCCACGTCCTACGACAAGCCTTTTCATCACTCTCACTTAGAGCTGCTCCGTGACCCGACTTTACCGTCCACCGCTTGAAGCTGTGGAAGCTGCCCTGCACCTTTGATTAAATATCTACGGAAGAGAGACAGAAGGAACAGGAAAGCTGCGGTAGGACCATTACTGTGAATACGGTGTATGGTGTGAGCATGTTTCAGCAGATGTGTGGTTCTAGAACTCGGGGGTAACAGAAGAGTTAAAAGTCCCTCTGGCGTCCTTGCAGGAGAGGAGTTGGAAAAATCAGTAATTATATAAAACACAGGGGAGTTATAGGAGCAAAGACAGAGCTGGGTCTAGTGAAGTGTACAGTTTTGGCGCAGGGAAGGAAACGGGCAGGCTAGATGGATCTGGTTTGTTATTAGCCATATTTATACGTAGCACATATGTAGCTACATGCAGGGGGCAATGAGGAACTTAGGCCATCACCAGGTCTACGATGGCCAAAGACGGGAAAACATCTCCTCTTACAGCTAAAAACACAGGAGGATATTCTCAACATTCGGCGAAAACTATCGCTAACCTCAGTTAGCGTGCGTTTTCTTATCGCCGTGTACCGCGTGAAATTATCGCCGTGTTAGCGGCGTATTCACAACACGCCGCTAACAGGCGATAGTTTCAGGGAACGGCGGTGAAAACTGCCGCTAACATCAGTGTGAAGGCGATAGGAAATCCGGCGTTAGCGGGCGAAAACTACCGATAGGCCCTTTAGCGGCAAAAAAACCTCACGTTAGCCAGCCCAACGTGAGTTTTCTTTGTCCCTAATGCAAAAAATAGCCTATCAGTCAACATCCAATAGAAAATAGGTATAAAAACCTAAAAAAAATGCAGAATGGAGCAGCCTGGGCCAAGTGCAGCACACATCAACAACCCCTGCAAGCCACCCAACATCCAGGATGACTAGGATGAGAGCCAGGATGCCTCGCTTGTCCTGCGTCTGGAGCCTGGATGCCTCGCTGGACCTGCGTCTGGAGCCTGGATGCCTCGCTGGACCTGCGTCTGGAGCCTGGATGCCTCGCTGGACCTGCGTCTGGAGCCTGGATGCCTCGCTGGACCTGCGTCTAGAGCCTGGATGCCCCTGGAGTGGGATGCGGAGGAGCTGTGGAGTCAATGAGCCGTGGCGGTAGACATTGAGGCGCGACGATCGCCCGTACCTGGTGGTGAAGTCTGGCAGGTCGCATGGAGACACGTTGCTGACCTGTGTGAGAAGACCGCCTTGTGCTCCTTGGAGCTGTCAATAGTAGAGGCGCTCCTGCGCCCCAACGTAGGGAGGTCTGCATCGCATACTACGATCCACCACTACACCGGGGTGCATGGAGGGGATTACCAACAGTGGGTGCCGCCTCTCTGGCCGGATGATGTTGGGCTGGCCGGACGCTGTGGAGGGTGAGGCCCCTGAGCTGCGCAGAACTTGTGTGGCGTAAGCACAGCAACTTCACGCCTAAGGGGGCCCTGCTGCATCAACTGCATCTGGAGGTCCACCAGCAGACTTGGCGGCGACTGCTGTACCCAGGCTTGTGAAATCCCTCCTGGCTGAGGCTCCTGCTGGCTGAGTCACAGATTTGGAGAGAGTACAGCGGATTGCGCCACGGTGTCAATGTCCAGGTAAGGAGAAGGTGAGACGCGTAGCGCAGGACGCATGGGGGTCAAGTCCCCCAGGCCTAGCACACGTAGATGACGCACCCCCAGTGTCGGCTCATCCGCTATGGCAGAAGAGCGTCGCCCCACTGCTTACAAGCAGTGCAGAGGAGGAACAATCATCACATGATGATAACTTACTGATGTAACCATGCTAAGTTTCCCCTGCGGGTGGGAGGGTGGGTAGGACTGCTCCAAGCACGGGGCAAGGCATGGGCGGATTGGCATGCCCACTCAGGAGCGCAATGACTGTTTGGTCGGCCCACTAAGGCCGCCCAAAGCAGTCATGCGCATTTCCCTGTTCGTAATGCAGGCTGCATTACAGCCTGCATGGAGAACATGCCCACTTCTCCAGCCCCTGCCTGCATGCCTTGTCCCGTTGTCAATTACCAATCCCACCGCCGCCTCGCAGCGTTGTGATTGGCTCAGGGGAGGGAACCTGGCTGCCTACTTCCTGTTCCTGGAAGCAGATGCAGGAGAGCAGGAGCGAAGAAGACACGGGACCCGGCTTCGAGGTAAGACTTCCCTTATCAAAATTTTTACAACACCCGCTCACACACACATCCCCGCGTCCACGCCCCATCCAGTGTTCTTTCCAGCGTTTACCACCTCACAGCTGTCCAGGCCCCCCCCCAGCACTTCTCAATGGTGGCCGCTGTGCGCCCATGCACAGCAGGCGTTCCACCCGTGTGCCAAAGGCACATACGTGGTTGCGACGCATGCCATAACATTGCATTCCATTCCCATGCATACTAATACTAGGCACATTGCAACAGTAGAGTAGGTGTTGCATAGCGGAGACATCAATATCACTATTCCCACATCAGTGAGTGCAACCCAAAACTTACCTTTGCACCTCAAACCCAACCGTGAACCCTGGAATTCCTTTTTGAGCCCCCATAACACACCCAAATATCAAATTTGACCCAAATGCACACCCCAAATTCCATATCTTACCCCAAAACACACCCCAAATTCCATATTTTACATCTGAAACCCATAGTCACCCGAAAAAAGTTAAATTACCTCATTACTGACCTCACAATGCGTTGGAATCAAATGCGATGTAAAGGCACCTGCGTTGTCAGAGTTGCATTGTTGACGATGTACTGCCTGCGTTGGAATGGTCGCCTCCCGTGCCAAAGGCAACCCATTGGCTACGCCGTTTGCATCCGTCTGCCCCTGGACCGCACTCTGCACCAAGGAGCCTTCCTCTTGGACACTCCACCGCTACGACGCCAGCAGCCTCCTCGCCATCAACCCTGGACGCCACATCGCCTGCCAGGACCAACCTCTGCTCCGGACCGGACATCGCCATCGCCATCACTGACGGCTGCAGTATCGTCCACAAGGAGCACCCCGACCATCAAGTAGGAGGTATTTCCATCACCTACAGAAGCACACTCCGACTGACCACGCACTCTAATGACCCAAGGGTGACCATGGACCACCTCAACTCCCAGATCTGGACCAACCCCAAAACCATCCTCTGCGGCACGCTCATCTGCAGGCCCCACGGGCCATGGACCCCCATTCTCCGATACCATTGTAGACCTCATTGCACACCAGGCTCTCCCATCCACCGACGACATCCTACTCGGCGGACTCAAGTTCCACCTGGACAACCCCAGTGACAAGAACAACACCCCCTAAGCTATGGAAAAAAGGCACCCCCTAGTTGCTTTCAGGTCCAAGAGGAGGGGGAAACAAAATAGCTAACAAAGAAAACCTCTAGTCTGACCTATATTTCTTTAAATGTGACCATAATAGGCTCAAAGTTGCCACAAACTCAACATCAATATTGAACAGAACAATCAATCACAAAATTAATTTTGTTGTTTATTTTATTAAACCTCTAAGATATTTTCTTTAGCAGAACAACACCCCTTCCTGGGGAAGCTCAACAACATCAGAGTCAAGCAGCTAGTCACCGCAGCAAGCAACATAGCAGGACATACGGTCGAGCACGTCTCCTCCGCCAGCTGGACCTTCAACTACAGCCACACCGCCGGACTCTCCTGGACCAACCATCATTGTATACATCACGTCTTCACCATGCCCACCATACACCACCGCCATCATCGCACACATCGCAGATGGATCAAGGCCACCGAAGTACGTCTCGTCAACTCCCTCAGCACCACCACTACGCCTACGCTTACAGACGATGACACCGCAGCGCCCAAACGCAAACGATGGATATCCAACTGCGCCGACACCTGGGCACCCCTCATGGACGGCAATGACTCAGTGCCACAGGGTTAGGCTGGCCCCATGCCATGGTTGTGACACGACTGCAGCAATGTGTGACTCTAGCGCAGACAGATACGTCAGGATTCCAGACGTATCTGTCATTACTTGCATCATGGAGCGCTGTCCAGTGAATACAGCGCATCTAGGTGTCGCAAGAAGGGGGTAGTAAAAAGTGTTGCAACGCTGTCTTGTTTCAGCGCTGCAACACTTTTCATGAGTGAGGCCCAGGAATGCGCACTATCTTATTGATGGTGCGCAGTCCTGCCCTGTAATTTTGTAGCAGAGCAGCGCAGCAACATTGCTTGCAGCACGGTCCAGCAACAAAACCTGCTGAAATGAGGCCCCAATTGTTATCTCCATTTTAAGACCAGATATTTTCTGGTCTTAAAAAATTGCCTCTAGTTGCAGTTAGAGCCATTTTTTGGGTCCTCTGGACTCTTAGGAATCCCCTTGTGAATATGGAGATGTAGCCTTAACGGCAGATTTTGCATGGGAACGCCTCCCTTGCATGTCATTAGCGATAATTATCACTAACTGAACTCGGGATCTTTTCAATGGATGTTTTCGCCAAAAAGCTGTCACTAACGGCTGTTTGCGACAGCTTGAGAATAGGGCGATAAAAATATCGCCGCTTTAGCGGCAGAAAAGTGCCGCTAACGCGGCGATATCGCCTTGATAATATGCCCCACAGGCCTTAATCCCAAATGGCCCGGTAATCACAAACCAGGCGCTAACAGGTTTTTACGCCTGAATTGGTATTTCACATTGTGTGGCATTACTGCATATCCAAGAATTATTCTGGGCAGATCTTGGCAGGAATAAAATGTCAGTAAAATGACAAAATGTGTATGGGGTAAACCTGGTTTGAAAGAGAGACAAACTATCAATTGTGTGCACAAACTTTGATACCACATGCAATCTTTGATTCCAAGCAGGAAAGCTATGAATAGTGGAGATAAAGTCGCACAAGGGTAATGCACATTGCGCAGTATCGGTGCATTGCCCCCTATGTGGTTTCACCACATCCAAATACCAGGCAGCTTAGATCGAGGGCCTTGGTGGATTAGAATAGTGTTTAAATACATCCGCAGATGGCATTTCTACGCATGCTAGTAGAGCACACCGATGTCCTTCGTCTTAAAAAAGTGTGTTGCTGTGCATACAACGGTATTATGCTGGGTAATTGTGACAGCATGCAGGATGTTTCCAATTATGTAATACAGACGGTCAGAGTTACCCAAAACTATTACCATTCGTGTTTAGGTCTCAGATGTTAGCTCCGTTCTAAACAAGAAATACATTATTTACTTTAAGACTGTAATTTAGACTGGTATACAAAATCGGGCACGAAAACTCCTCACCACAAATAACATTAGCAACAGGGGATAGAGCAGTATTTGCATCCAATTTACACGCCTATGCAAAACAAGTATTGGTAAAACCACAAGGTCTGGCATTGGCTGCCAGAATTTGGGTTTTAGCCGTGCTCTTTTTGTCATTTTTTTTGCAAAATGTTATTGTTTGGAAAACTGCTAGGCCCACATCAATCAAAAAATGGATAAAAGTAAAAAAAAAAAATTCTAAAAACACACATTTCTTTCGTAGTCCATGGCACTGTAAAGAACTACTTTGTGTGTTGATGTGGCCCTTTGGGAAAGGTAAAAAGGCAATCATTCTTAGTGAAGTTAGGCAATGGCTAAAGTGGGTTCAGCCATTGCCCCATGCTGTAGTGGGCAGAAGAAAAACGTGAATGACACTATAACAGACATATGGCTGAAGAGGGCTGGCTGTAAGGCTCTAGAAGTAAGTGTATTATACATACCATTTAAATAAAATCAAAAGGTCTTGGCTAACGTCAGACCCAAAACAAGGAAATAACGATGACCATGCCGGTTTCCTGGGTGCCATTTTCACTTTTGTACTAATTTGTACTCTCGTTTGCCACCAGCTAAAAGGTGTTGATAACTGAGGGTGCAAACTGCAATCAAGCACATTTGTGCTGAGTTCTATATATGCCACAGCTGAAAACTGACAATATTACCATCTGCACCTTTTAGGGCACCATCACTAGAGTTTAAATAATCCGATAAATCTACAGACAGGATTTCGCCAGAGCCAAGGGGGTTCCTAGTAGCACTACATTTACATCACATTTAGTATGCTTACTGTGAATGTACAAAAAATAAAAGAATACAGCAAATTAAGATTGCTCCGAAACCAAAAGGCACCCATAGCACTTTGCAAGACAACTACAAAAATAAAATAATAAAGGAAACATTGAAGAGAGTATTAAGCCTAAAGTCTAAAGTCTAAAGATTCAAAGTGTAAAGTATTTGTGCAACACACACACAGTAACACAATAAATACACAATAAAAATACTCCACACAAGTTTAGAAAAATAACATTATATTCTGAGCAAAACAAGACCAAAACGACAAACATTTGATATACGGTTCTCAAGTTATGAGCATTTTGCAAATACATGGACAATGGCCCACTATTGCAGGGTACTTGTCAGTTCTACGCCTCTCTGAACCCAGCTGGATCCCTCTGCAATGCTCTCAGGGACCACTAAGCTAACTGTTAGAAATGGGGGTCTCTAGTTGGAAGGTTGTCACCCTGTCCAAGTAGGGACCCTTCTTCCTAGTCAGGATAAGGGGGATACACTACTGAAATAAACCCTGCTCACCCCCTTGGTTGCTCGGCACGAGCAGTCAGGCTTATCTCAGCGGCAGGGTGTGAAGCATTTGCACATAACCAACAGTAATACAGTGAAAAAGGACATCACACCAGTTTTAGAAAAATAACCAATATTTATCTATGTAAAACAAGACCAAAACAATAAAAATCCAACATACAATAATCAAAATATGCACTTTGCAAAAATAACCTTAAAAAGACAGTTCCTTGAAGTTGGTATCTCCGTCCGGTGCTACCGCAGTGCTGAAGACAACCAAATCCAACAGTTTCATTCGACCGCGTTGGTGCGGACCGGCGTCGGTGTCAGAAGACTTGTGAACAGTACCTATTGTTCCGGCCGATCGTGGCGGTATGGGCCAGCGGTGGTGGTCGTCGAGGCTGTGGTGTGAAGCGGAGCGGTGCGGCATGAAGTGCCCTCAGGTCTTGATGCAGGCAGCAGCTCGGAGGCGGTCGTCCAGCGGCGTTGGTGAGGCCAGGGCTGCGGTGCTCTTCATGGTGCTAACAGTCATGGTACAAGCACCAGCGTCTGTCGAAGATCGTCGGTCGATGGGGCTAGCATCGGTGGGCCGCGACTGCGGTGTGGGACAGGGTGGTGCTTCGTGTAGCTTACGAGCAGTGCCCCCAGACCACGGTTCAGACAACGGCAGCGATATCAGCTGGCAACGGCGTCGTCGGTGAGACCAGGGCAGCGGAGTGAAGTGAGGCAGGGCTCAGTGCGGTGCCCACAGGTCGCGGTGCAAGCAGGGGCTCGGAGGCGGCGGCAGTCGTCGTCGTCGGTGAGACCAAGGTTGCAATGCGAAGTGCGGCAGTGCCTTCTGCGGTGCCTTCAGGTCACGGAACCACCGGCTGTCTTGGTGATGCGTTGGGTTGCGGTTCCCCTCTGTTGCAACTGAGACACGCGGTCCCAGAGGCGGTACCCAGAGGAAGGTGGAGTCTTTGCCATTCCTGAGACCTCTTGAACAGGGGCTAAGCTCTACCTCAAGCCCTTGGAGAAACTCAAACAAAGAAGTTGCAGAAAGTACCGTCCAGTCCTTTCTCTGCCCAAGACAGAAGCAGCCACTGCAGGCCAACACAGCAAAGCACACAGCAAAGTGGTAGTTCTTCCTCACAGCTTCTCCAGCTCTTCTTCTTGGCAGGTTTCTGAGTACAAAAGAGTTCTAAAATCCTGGGGTCTGGGCCCCAATATTTATACCACATTTCCCTTTGTTCTCTTGTGGTAGAGTTCTGTCCTCTCTGGCCCAGCTTCCTGGCAGGTGGTGGAGACAGCATTGTCCACGGCAGACCAGTCCTATTCAGGTGCAAGGAAATCTCTTCCCACTACTCTACATGCAGCCCAGGACTATTCAGCCCAGCCCTGACTCATCCAGGAGAGGCAGGACACACCTCAACCCCCCCAGTGGCTGACTGAAGAGAAAGCACATCCCCAGCCCCTGTCACTCCAAAGCCAGACAGTCAATCCATAAACCAGCAGAGGCACATAGGATGGCTAAGCAAAAAAATACACACTTTCTAAAAGTGGTATTAACACAACATAAAAATATCTTTACTAAAAGATGCATTTTTACATTCTGAGTTCAGGCATACTACACTCCATTTCTCTATCTTGTCCCAGTGGGAAGTTATACTTGTGAGATGTTACAAAGTATCTCCCATTCTATCCTATGGGACAAATAGCCTTTCAATAGTAAAAAACAAATTACACTGTATTTCACTATAAGGACATGTCATACACACCAGTACATGTCCTACCTTTCACATACACTGCAACCTGCCTATAGGGGTACCTTGGGCCTATCTTAGGGGTGACTTACATGTAATAAAGGGGAAGGTTAGGGCTTGGCAAGTGGGTGCACTTGCCAAGTCGACATGGCAGTAAAAACTGCACGCAGACCACTGCAGTGGCAGGTCTGAGATACCTTTACATGGCTACTTCTGTGGGTGACACAATCAGTGCCGCAGGCCCACTAGTAGCATTTGATTTACAGGCCCTGGCACTCTCTGTGCATTTTAATAGGGACTTACCAGTAAATCAAACATGCCAATCATGGAAACACCAATCCATAACATAATTTACAG
Source organism: Calotriton arnoldi (assembly GCA_963921515.1). Taxonomy (NCBI): domain Eukaryota; kingdom Metazoa; phylum Chordata; class Amphibia; order Caudata; family Salamandridae; genus Calotriton; species Calotriton arnoldi. The sequence continues at coordinate 792,532 of CAWUFW010004821.1, forward strand.
CAAAAACAGAGTCAAAATCAGGAGGTCAGAAAACAAAAAGACAGGGCAAACACGCCAAAAGAGGTCAGGTCTAACACTAACCCATCTGGAATCCATCTCCTCACCTGTGGACCTCATCTGTGCAGCACCTAACTTTAATATGCTCACAGATGCATCCCAATAGGCAGATAGTACCACCATGGCCAACAAAGTGGTGTGGCCCCTTCCTCCCGGGGGGGGGGGGGTCTGACTTCTGTCCACATCTCTGGGAGAATTCAGCAACCACCAGTGACCACTGAGCGCTGTCAGGGTTAACAGCCAGGCCACAGGCCTTTCAGGGCTCTCTGTCTTCTGTGGTTCCTCAGAGTGGGAGACAGTAGCCCCAGGTGCCTTTCATCCTTTCTCCACGCTCCTTCCCACCAGTTCAGGGGTGATAGTCTAAAACTAGTTTTTTGGCCCAAGATCTTTACCTTGAGGCTGAATAGGAGTCAGGGATGAGTCCTTCCTCCCCCTGGTCTTCCCTCTGGGGTTCCGTACCCCTCTTTAGGGAGTGGTACCCCCAGAAATCTGAACTGTAAGGGCAATTGTGGCAGCCGCCCTGCCCAATTCTCCCACCAGTTCAGGGGTGATATCCTGCAACTGGTCTTCCAGGCCAGGGCCGGTACCCTTAGGCTGGACAGGTGCCTGTTATGTTCTGTTATCTCATTTACAGAGCGCAATGGTTACTCCAAACGGAGGGTCCCTGCACTGAGATTCAACACTTCAACAGTGACCGACGCTGCGCTGCCGCATGGAAAGAAGGTATTAAGATTGTCTAGAAAACACGTTTTTAGTTTGTTATGGAAGAGTACTTCGGACCATTGCTGCCTCAGATCGACAAGGAGAGAGTTCCACAGTTATGCGGCTTGATAACTGAAGGAACGACCACCCATACATGCTCTAGTTATCCTGGGGACTACAGCCAATGCAGCACCAGAAGCCCTCAAATTAGGATGGTAAGGTTTGACCAGAGGTTATAGATAGCAAGGACCCCTCAAGATCATAATTCTGTAGCAAAAACATAGGGGCATATTAGCAATGGCTTTATCGCCGCTTTAGCAGCACTTTTTGCCGCAAAAGCGGCAATTTTTTTATCGCCCTATCAGCAAGCTGTCGCTGACAGGCGTTAGCGACAGCTTTCTGGCGAGAGCGACCCGTTTTCCCATTGCCTTGCATGCCAGCGATAATTATCGCTAATGACATGCAAGGTAGGCGTTCCCAACTAAAAGCGACCGAAAACAGTCGCTAACACAACTTCCCCTATTAGCAACGCAGGCGAAGCGATAAAAAAATTTGCGCTAAGCGCGAATATCGCTAGAATTTAACACCTGCTAAAAACATGACTTACCTGTTTGTTGTATGGGAGGTGGATTGTCAGGCTAAGTCCCCCATGGCGTTAATGCGTGAATATCGCTGGATTTCCAGCAATATTCACGCATTTCGCCGCTATCGCTGGATATTTTATCGCATTGGAGATAAACGTTGCTAATAGCATGTTATCTCCGCGATAAAATCCAGCGATACGTGGCGATAAAAAAAAACGCGCTAAGCACGGTTTGCGATAATTATCGCAAGTTGTTGCTAATATCCCCCATAATGCTTTAAAAGAGATTCTTTCCCTCATTGGGAGCCAGTGAAGATGTCTAAGGGCAGAACCCGCAGAGGAGAATCTATGGATGTTAAGCAGCGTTCTAGCCGCAGCATTCTGAACATGTTGAAGAGTTATCTTTCTACCTTGGGTAACCCCCAGGTAGAGCACATTGCAGTAGTCCAACCTGGACACCAGTAGAACTTAGACAACTGTCTTTTGGTCACGTCCAAGAGTGACCCCCGGGTCTTACAGAGCATCTTTAAGTTGCCAAAACAGTCCCCTGCAAGGTTGACAATCTCATGATCAAAAGCGAGAGTATTGTCAAACCATATTCCTAAGTTTTGATCTTAGATTTTGGAGTTTGAATAGGTCTCAGAACATCTGGCCACCTGGCTGTTTCCCCACAATCAGTACCTCTGTTTTTCCAACATTAAGTTTAAGGCAGCTGCGGTCCGTCCAGTCAGCTAAGCTTATCAAACAGTTCCTAAAATTGGCTGCAGATAGGCCTTCATCCTGAGATAGGGAGATGATTAACTGGGTGTCATCGGCCTGGCTAAGTCAGGGCTTCCAGGGGAGTACAATTTCCCCCCAAGGGAAATGCATTCTGCATGTGGCATGCAAGAGTCTGCCTGCTGCAGGTCTACCGACCCCTGTCCATGTGACAGAGAATGGAGCCCCTCTAGGCTAGACGGGGCCTCACCAGGGTCAGTCCTGGGGTGCTCTGATGTCAGAGCTGGCAACCCCTGACCCACTGGTCCTCACACTGGGGACTGTCTCTCCCTCTTAGCCTCCCCATCTGGACTTCAGCACCCTCCTCTGCCAAGTGGTACTGTCAGAAGCCAAAAGGAGCCACCCCTCAAGTTCTCCTAACACTGTGGGACACCCATCAGTGGATGGTCTCCAGGTACAGACCAGGTTCCCCTGCTGTGTCTGGGAATACTCCAAGCCCTGGGGTGGGTATATGCCACACTGGGCCTCTGCCTATCCCACTTCTCCCTCTATTCCGAGAAGGGACATGGGACCCGTTACCCCGCCCCTAGTATACTCAGACCTGTCTGGATTATTGCGAACCTCCCCACCCTTGGTTTGGGGAACCTTACCCAATCCCCTTAGGATCACTCCCAAATGCCTCTTCAGACACTCTGGTATTCACCCAGAGATCTGCCTACTTCACAAGTTCTCTGGGGTCAGAGAACTTTCAATCAACCAGGTGTTGGTGTAGCCCTGGAAAACAATAAATGAACATGTGCTCTCTGGCCATCAAATTGTACAGCCCTTCAAAAGAGTTCACCACGCTACCCTTCACCCAACAGTCCAGTGCTCTGCAAAAATTCCCCACAATTGAGAGACTAGGGGAATTTGAAACTCAGAAAGGTCTTTGTATAGAGTTGCAGTGAACAGTGAGTTACTATGGTATTGCACCAACACAAGTCTTATCCTCACTGCTGATCAACAGGGTTAGAAATGGGATTCCTGGTTGGCTGAGGTATGCACCCAGGAAGGGTTGCACTGGCTGAACCATCTATCGGGTGTTTCCCTGGTCAGTTGGAATGGTGAGGGCTGGTTTTGCAATGGTGGAGGCTGGTTTTGTTACTGGGGGCCGGTTTTGCAGCGGTGTTGCAATATTGGCCCCCAGTAAGGAAAGCAGCAAGCAAGTATTTCTAACCTCCTGGGGCCTGGCAGTGCTTCCCCGGGGGCTGGTCCAATTAAATTGCCAGAGCTGCTTTGGGTTCCCAGTCCAGCCCTGCACCCAGGCTGGGCAGGAACCACCACTCTATTCAGGGTAATCTAGATACACACTAAAAGATAACCTGTGCTCATCCTTTGGTAGCTTGGCACAGAGCAGCCAGACTTATCTAAAGAGGCAATGTGTAAAGTTTTTGTGCAACACACACACACAAAGTAACAGAATTAATACACCACAAAAAAACTCCACACAGGTTTCGAAAAATAACAGATTATATTCTGAACAAAACAAGACCAAAATGAAAAAATCCGTTACACAGTTCTCAAGTTATGAGTGTTTTTCAAATACAAGCAAAGATACATGCACCTCTACTAGGGGTGTTACGGTAATCTCCGTGCAACTATCATGATCCCAGTAAGGGATCAGCAAATGGGAAAACCTGGGTTCCAGCTGGGTTTTAAGGGTTGAAGCTCCAGTTACCACATAGGGGAGATCCGTACCCCACAGTCACAGACACATGAGTCCTCCACTGGAACATCAAGACCATGCACAGCGGCCAGTCCAACTGCCTGCAAGAGAGCGTAGTGCAGTTCCAGGGCCCAAGGGATCCGCTCAGTTGCAGTACCTTTGGGGTGTGAGACAGCAGGGCTGATATCAAGCTGTCATGGCGGCGAGCCGCACTGATCGGACTGAGAAAGGCTGGGGCGGCACTGACATCGTTGATGCTGTTGGCATGGCCTTGACAATGCGTCAGGTAGGGGGGTGTCAGCTCTCACACAGAATGAGAAGCGTTGGTTCTTCCTTGAACAGAGCACTTGTCTCCCGCACCACACACTGTTTTCAAGTAAATCAACAGTCCCCGATCTCTTAGGCAGAGGATGCGCTCATTCTTTCAATTTCAGTTGCCAGAGAGCTAGTTACCCGCTTCACACTGTTTTTGGAAAAATCAAAAACACCCAATCTTTTAGGGAGAGGAAGCACCGATTCTTGTCAATATCATCTGCCAAACTCAGAGTCCCAAGTCCTTGATGGCCCTGAGACTTCAGAAACAGGGGTGCAAGCCAACAAGCTCTTGGAGAACGCTTTAGGGAAGGCACAGTGCATCTCTGCTCCAGCAGAGTCAGGGAGCAGCAGGCAACAGAGCAACATGCAGAAAAAGCCGTTCTCCTTGGAAAAGCAGTCCAGTTGAGTCTTTTAGGCAGCACAGCAGTCCTTCTGACAGATATTTAGTTTAAGATCCGGAAGTGTGTGTTTTGGTAAGGCCAGAGCCCCAGTATTTATACTCAAAAGTGCCGTTGGTATAGAAGGTGACTTGAAAAGAACTCTCTTAAGTGCACAAGGCTCCCTTTCAACCGAGTCCCGTCTGCCAGGCTCACCCTGGGGGATAAATCAGTGCTTTGCGTGAGGACAGGACAGGACACAGCCTCTTCAGATGTAAGTGTGAACTCCCTCTCCCCCTTACTGCCCAGGAAGGCTAACAGAATGCGGATGAATGCTGATGAGTCCTCTGTCACACCCAGCCCCTCCTATGTTTGTGGCTGTCTAGAGGGTATGCACAATGTGTAGCTGTCCCCTAGCCCAGACGTGTATTGGAGACAGGCTGCAAAGCACACAGAGTTATAAACACTGAGAAATGTCCACTTTCTAAAAGTGGCTTTTCTAAAACAGTAATGTTAAATCCAACTTCACCAGTAAGGAGAATTTGTCATTACCATTTCAAACATATGAAACATGAAAAAGCTACTCTTCTCTGATCAGGAATTACAGCTTAAAAGTGTTTTATGGAATTCCCAAGGCTAGCCTTTGAGAGGAGTAGGGCTCACAGTAGTGAATAAAGAAATAGGCTGTTTGTCACTACCAGGTCATGCAAAACATAAAAGTACATGTCCTACCTTTTACTTACATAGCACCCTGCCCTTAGGGCTACCGAGGGCCTACCTTAGGGATGATCTATATGTAATAAAAGAGGAGTTTAAGGCTTGGCAAGTAGTTTTAAATGCCAAGCTGAAGTGGCAGTAAACTGAACCCACAGGCCCTGCAATGGCAGGCCTGAGACATGGTTAAGGGACTACTTAAGTAGGTGGCACAAGCAGTGCTGCAGTCCCACCAGTAGCACTTAATTTACAGGCCCATGGCACATGTAGTGCACTTTACCAAGGACTTATAGGTAAATAAAATATGTCAATTGGTTATGAGCCAATGTTACCATGTTTAGAGGAGAGGGCACATGCACTTTAGCACTGGTCAGCAGTAGGCGCCAGCGGAGTGTGTAGAGATTTCCCTATTCCGCGCTCCGCTGAGAACGTGGAGTAGGGAAAAAAACTCAGACTGTGCAGCGGAGCGGAGTTAGCCAGCCCCCCGCTAAATTGGCCCCTCGCCTCCACCCCCCCTAATAAAATAATAGTGACAACATAATTTAAAAGAAATAAAAAGTCACTTACCTGTATTGCGGCGTCCCCGGGCTGCCCTCCTCCTCCTCGCCGTACATCTTGCACGAACTGCGCATGTGCGCACGCATTTCTTTGTGAGAAATGCGCATGTGCGCATGCGAGCGCATGCGCAGTTAGTGCAAGATGTATGGCAAGGAGGAGGAGGGCAGCCCAGGGAAGCCGCAATACAGGTAACTAACTTTATTTCTTTTAAATGATGTTGTCACTATTATTTTATTAGCGGGGTGGAGGCGGGTGGTGGAGCGGAGTTCCACGGAGTTTTCCCCCAACTCCGTGGACCTCCACGTAGTTGCACTCCACCAGCTCCGCCCGGGGTTAGTCAGCAGTGGTAAAGTGCCCAGGGTCATAGTAGTAAGAAGGGGGCAACCGCTCCTGCTCGACCTTGGGGAACATCAGCAAAGACTGGTCCTGGCTCCCACGGGCCCTAAACCTTAGCCCCTAACACCAGGTCCCCCGCAAGCAAGGAGTCTGCGCTGTCAAAGGTTCGGCATCTCCTAAGAAACGGCTCTGTCCAGCATAGATGCCCTTCGGATAACATCCAAACATTAAATACCATGACTTGGAATGTCGCAGGGATCACCAAGGTTCTGCAAAGCCCACTGGCAACTACATTCCTCGAAGGGGCCGATCTAATTTGTACCCAAGAAACATGGGCAACTACACCTACACCAATAGGAGGCTATGCAGAATATTCCAAACCTGCCACCAAAGGTAACATATTCGGGAGACCCTCAGGGGGGATCTCTATATACATTAAGCATTCACTGAAAGTACACTTCACAGAGATAAAGAATTCCTCAGACATGTTTCTGGCTGGTACCCTGAAAGGCTTTAATACGGTTGACAGCCCACTATCAATACTTCTGATTAACGTCTACTACAATCCCCACGGGCCGGGCCCTAAGGACAAGCTTACTCGGTTGATAACTCAGATTGAAACTCTGCTTCTACAGTTTGCATCTATGGAACCCATCATTCTAGGGGACTTCAATACGCACAAAATAGGGGACATTGCATCTCAAAACCACCGCTTTGGGAGCACCGGGATTTTCAACGCCCTTATGCGGGCATACAATTTGGCAACAACGCACTCTCTATCTATAAAGTTTAAGCCTGGGACATTTTTTGCACCCACTTACAATAATCAGACCACAATAGACTATATCTTACTAAGTGAGAGCTTACAAAAACTTATGTCAAACTATACTGTGCACCCACGGAGAGAAAGTGACCATGCCGCCTTAATTGTTCAGTTAACCATCACAGCGGATATTCACCATTTTCTTCGCTGTATTGGGGCACCCAAAGGGGAAGAACAACATAAACTTCTCAGAAGAATTAAATGGGGGCCGATGTCAATCAATAAATTTGACTCTTGGAAACTAACGTGGCTGGCAAACCGGCCTAAATAATGGGGGTATCATAGATGAATGGGATAATCTCGCCTACGAACTAGCCTCATTGCTTCGGGGGAGCACCACATATAGAACTCCCATAAATTCATCACATACCCTAGGACACGTCCCAGCGATCAAGGAAAGCGCCAAACAAATAAATGCCAAACGCAGAGTCTATCAGAAATCCGGGTCAGAGTCCGCTAAAATGCAACTCAAATTAGCAGCAAAAAGCCATTCATAACAGGTTTGGAATGCAAAACGTGAACTCACGGAGGCAAAATGGCTGAAGATCTTTGAGCTGCTGGCACCGTGTAAGTCCCAAGAATTTTGGCAATACCTAAACAACCTAATCCACGGGGTGACTAACAGAGAGAATCAACTTGATGCGGGCACTTGGGTAGCCCATGTGAAAACCCTGTACTCGGACGACTCGAACACAACTCCTCCAAATAGTCCCACAACACTAGGGGAGGCAACTGGCAATACCATAGCTGAGCCCACCGTAACGTTGGATGATTCAACCCTCCCAGGTAAAGGAGTAGTTTGCACAACTATAAAAAAGATTCGACACAATGGGGCGCCTGGCCCCAATGGTCTGCCTGGCTCCCTCTTTAGGGAAGATATAGACTTTTGGATGGAAAATTTGGCTCGGTTATATGCCGAATGCAGGCTCTTGGGGGCTGTTCCAGATTCCTGGAGGGGATCATTGCTGCATCCAATATACAAAACAGGTCCTAACACTGACCCCAGGAACTACCGCATGATTGCCCTGTTGGACATTGAGGGCAAGGCTTATGCAAGTACTCTTTTAGCGGAACTAGTGGACTGGGTTGGCACTGAAGGTCTCTTGCCCTTCTTTCAGACCGGGTTTAGACCAGGGGGCTCCACTGTGGATAACATCATCGCCCTGTCATACTTAGCTCATCAAGCGGTGGCCCTCCAAACCCTGCCGCTTTTTGCCTGCTTTATTGATTACTCAGCCGCCTTTGACGGGGTAGATCGTAACATCCTCTGGCAGAAATTGGCACGCTGGAACATCAGTCCGTCTTTATTAAAAGCAATTAGATCGCTGTATTCACGAACATGGGTAAGGGTCAAACTCTCCAGCGAGTTTGCCACAGAGAAAATCACCACGGATCAGGGGCTAAAGCAGGGCTGCGTCCTGGCCCTGATGCTTTTCAACTTATATACAGCCGACATGGGCCAAGCTCTGCACGGAGCCACTTTAGCCACCCCCAGGATTGGGCATACAAAGATCCAATTGATGCAATACGCTGATGATCTGGTTCTTTTGGATCACACCAAAATCGGTTTACAAAAAGCACTCACAGCCCTCGCAGACTACAACGCTAAAAACAAGCTGGTTGCTAACCCAACCAAGTCCAAAATAGTGATTTTTGGCCACTACCTGAAAAAAAAAGTGTCTAAGTGGAGGCTGGGTCCGCTGACCTTGGACTGTGTACAACATTATAACTATCTGGGGGCTTGGCTTAGCGAAACGGGCCGTCCACGGGTCCACCTCCACAAAGTGCAGCAGAAAGGGAAAAAGGTCACCTACGCCCTCTGCAAATTACACGCTACCCTAGATAGCCCAACAACAACGGCCATTCAAAGAGTACTGAGGGCGAAACTACTACCATCCCTCAACTATGCGCAACAGGCATTTCCAGGGAAATTTGCGCATGACCTAGAAAAAATACACTGTACAGCCTACAAAAAGCTATTTCGTCTACCAGCCTGCACCAGGAACAACTTAATTCGTTTGGAATTCAATCTTAATCAACAAAAATTGGAAGAGATGGCGACCCTGACCAAATACTTTTATCAAACAACAGCAGCGCCGGAGAACTCTATGAAGGCTGTTATAAAATGTATCTTCCAACAACCTGGCAATCCTTGGTTCACTTGTCTCGCTTCTGCCAAAGACCTCCTGCAACTTGCAATAGAGAACTTGGTCCCCAACATAATCAAGTATGCCACTAATAAAACGACAATAAAAAAGCAAGTACGCCTACGTTCTCGCACTTTGGATACTGAATCCTTGGGAGCAAGAGGCTTCCACGAGACCCAAAGCCTCCACCACACACTGCCCAGCCTCAAACCTCATCTTACGCAGGCTGTGGGGAGACAAGCTCTACAGAGGATCCTAGCAGCCAGACTACATCCTCTCCCTCTTAAAGATCTATATCCAACTGGGAAAGTAAGGCCGGTCATCACGGAGTGTCACCTTTGCAATTACAAACGAGAGTCTTTGGCCCATATTTTACTCTGCTGCCCAGCGTTGCGCCTAGTTCGCAGAATCTACCTCAGGCCCATCCTCCTCCAACTGGGCACTCGCACAGCAAATGAGGCAGTCCATCGATTTTATACGTTGGACACAGTGAAGCATATGGCCAACTTTGGCAAATTTGTCCACTATACTTGTACAAAACTGATAGACACTTCCCCCTAGGCCGTCAGGCGGGTGCTGCTGGGGCTGTCGGCTGGCCACTTTTTTAACAACAGACTTATTCATTATAAAAGACTGACTATCACTTGCACTGCTTTTATCTAAGATAGCAAAGGAGAATTTTAACAATGTTGTGTACATATACTTGCTCTTTTAGATTTTTACTCTGTCATTTTTATAAGTTGTATTTTGTAATGGTTTTAAGTAACCACACAAATAAAGAATTCATTCATTCATTCATTCACTGAATAATATATGTTTAACCATAAGTAATATATACATTTATTAAGCATACTGAAAGCTGATAATTGAAGTATCTCCTGAAGCATTAGTTAAACTTAATGCAGTTGTTATCGTTTTTGTGTCAAGTGGTTATTGCTGCTATAGCTGTCATTCATTACTCATGGGAAGGAATTTCATACAGATAAATCTTTTATGGCATTACAGTTGGTTATCCTGCTTGATGGGTTGGGTGGACACAACTGAGTAACATAGAGTCCAATTAAAGTTCCATTTAAAATAATGGAAAAAACAGTGGCCCACCAACTACATCTAGAGGAACAAATGTGCCCTTTATTATTTCAAGGAGGATTTATACCAGTGCAAGGCACAGAGAGCACACCGATGTGCTTCTGTGACAAATGCCTTAAGATAGGCAGACAAAGGTATTCCCCTGGACCTGTTGGACCTGTTTGCAGCATTTAAATGTATTTAACATCAGCAGCTTACTATTGAAGATAAATGTAGTAGAACATGCCACATCTGCTGCCATGAGCTTGTTCAATTACTTTTTATAAAATCAAAGGACACAATGAATCTGCTTGGGTCCCTTTATGTGTGCCCTAGTCTCTCCAGCTGCCCATCCCTACACCAACCGTCACCATTGATAACTGTCTATTTGGACTAATTTGTTTCACCTACTTATTAGCTCTGTGATAAAAGTGCAAACATTTGTAGATAACAAATGGGTGTACATCAAGTTGTCTAACAATCGGGATTCAGTTTACACTCCACAGGAATGCCTGTCCAAAATCAAAATCTGGATGAATTTAAGCCTAGGAGTGGTACAGTACAAAGAGGATGAAGCACTGTGGAGTGTGTGCATGGTACATGCATATGCTGGATGTATGTGTGCCCATATGGTATACAGTAGATGAAGGATGCAGTGCTATGCAGTGCTTGCATGTTAAATGTGTGTGCTGGATGTATGTGCACCTATTACTGGTGTAGTACATGGAGGATATAGTGCTGTGCGCTGTGTGTAGGTTGCATACATGCACTGGATGTGTGTGTGTGCCCGTGGATGGTACAATACATGAAGGGCCCTGGGTTCCATTTTGGGAGACCTAGGCTTGCATGGTGAAACATGGAGAGGAGGTAGAGAACTCCCTCCCCAGACAGATTGTGTAGTGCTGCATTCTTGTGAGCTGGGTAGGACACACACTGGAGAGGGGAGAGCTAGGCTTTCCCCTGCACAATACAAAGGACGCTCTTTGATTCAGTGAGAAGTCACAAGGAAGGGGCCTGGGCACATCTCAGGAAGGAGATGGGGCTGATAAGAGAATCATAAAGATTAGGTCTGGGGGCCTGGACTAACCTTTCGATACACATCTTACTGTGGCTGACATCCAGATGTGTGCTCTAGTCACTCCCATAGCCGTGTTGTGTGGCCATCAGCTTTGGAGTCACTCCTGCTGTGACAGACTGCTTCCAAGAGGAAGAGGGTAGAGGAGTGAGCACTTCAAAAGATGCAGACTCCAAACATAGATTTCAAAGACTCAGACTCTAAATTACATTTGGTGTCTGAAAATGGAAAATAAGAAGGGGCATTTGAGGCCCTAAAAAATGTCATTTGACAAGCAGTCAGATGGACTCCTCAAGGAGGGGAAGCTCTGCTAGACTTCTGCCTGTGAAAAGGACTGGGGACCATGTGCATTGCTGTGCAGATCTGGCTGGAGTACTGCACAGTGGGAGTGCGGCAACCATGTGTGCCAGGAGGGGCCGCTGCCAAGGACTTCACTGTGCCAATCAGGCTGGAGTTTGTGTACTGTGAGAATACTGTGACTGTGTATGCCATAGGAAATCACCAGGACCAGCAAGTCATGACCTGGTTAGAGTCATTGCAAAGAGGAGAGAGGCCTCTGTGGGCCCAGCGCACCTGTGCAGGATGAAGGATTCGCACCATGATCTACGTATCACCAACCACCCCCCATCGTGGGAGAAACCAGAGACTTACCCGGTGAAGAAGAGCCATTGAGAACCTCTTTGAAAACCTCTGGTCGCTGACCGCGAGCGCAGCCCGCTTTGGGCTGCATGCTGTTAACTCAGCTGAATCGACTGCTGCCACACCAGTGCCTGTGGAAGGGGAATGCTCAGGAACTCCGGTTGCTCCAATAGTGTGAGGTGAGGGCAACACTGATTTCGGGCCTGTATGCCCCAGGTGAACTTGCTGCTAATTAGCCCTGCGGCACTGGAACATTATTGACTTTAAGAATGGAGTCATCGTGCACTCCTGAGACTCGGACCACTAGTGGGGCATACCCTGTATGTTGCCAACAGTGAATGGGGAATGACCACTATTGCTTACACAAGGAGGAAGTTGGACAGGGATTCTCCATGGGGACACTATAGACCTGACCTCAGGAAAATTGATTAGTTGTTTGTTAATGTTGTATTTTGTTTCCTTTGTGTTGGTAGTGGTAGAAATAAAATAATTCTCTTTTTTCATCAAAGTGACTATTTAACTGTACAATGATGTATCCCTCAGTTGCATCTATTTGAGTTATGGCCTGTGTTCACTCCCCTGTATCCATACCTCCCATCCCCTCCGAGGGAGCCTTGGAATGCTCAGAGCTGCGCTAACCCTGACAGTCAAGTACTGAAGAGGCATTTGGCCCAGTTTCTTAGAATACAAAGTAGGTTGGGCCCGAGGACATCAGGTGTAAAAGGCCTTAACTCCCACGGTTGGGCCCAGTAACCCCTGCTTGCCCCCATGGCACTCAGAAAGGGGCTTGGACATTAAATGTCCTTTAAATCTGTTTTTTAACACCAATATTTATTTTGTGGGGAAAAGTTCACTGGTGTATGATGGGAATTATTTTCTTTCAAATGACAAAAAAGATTTAAACAAAAAACGAACATGAGATAAGAGCACAGTGAGAATATACCTGTGTGTGTGGTCTGCTACATGTCAATATGCTTTGAAAACAGAGGTAAGGCAGAACATATAGAGTTACAGATGGGTGACAGTGAATTGCAGGGATGTTTCTCACCAAGGGGTTCTGAGTGACATTGATCCAGCGCAACTTCAATATTTATCAGGGATCAATACTCAATACATCATAATACAATGGCCCATACACATTCACCCAGAATCCCTGATGTGCTGGGGTCAATTTATATGTACGATCAATTCTTTTCCTTTCATAGGTTAAATGATGACATCACAACTAACTTTTATCATCAACTTTCCTTCTACTTGGTCGATGGACCAATTAGTTGAATAGTTGATGGCAATGATTAACTTCTAACTTAACAACCATTTAATAAATCTAAAATGATCACAGACTCTCGGTGAAGTTAATAATGAATTTCATCTCAAGAAATTAAAGATTATGCTCAACTGCATTTGGTTACACAATACAAACACTGAATCTCACGTGAGGAGAAATTTTACATATGCAGTACAAATGAAAATACAAACTCATCCAAACGTAGCAATGACTTTATGCAATGAAGGAGTGGATAGAGTAAGAGACAAAAGTTTCAGCAAAAATATATATGCGAAACGTCATATACCTAACGGAGAGGATAGATGAAGAGACAATAGTTTCATCTAATAATACATATCATTGACGGAGTGGATAGGTGGAGAGACAAAAGATTCAGGGACAAAAATACATCAATAAGATAAATTCTGAGAACAAGTTAGACTAAATACAAACCTATTGGTCTGTAGGAAAACCAACCCCTCGGCCTAGGGGATGATAGGGGTTCCCCGAAAAAGGATCAGGGAACAAAGGATAAGAAGAAACAGGATTGGGACAGGTCAGGAACAGCTGGGCCTCTCTGCAAACCGACGGACAGCGACTCATCTCCCCTCTTTCTCTCCTGCCAGCCTAAGCTTAAACCACACCCCTAAAGGCACCCCAATTATACCCTTAAACTACCATGTCCATCCCACATTTGTTGCAAATATTACTAAATCTCGCAAAGGGATTGGTGGGCTTCGGAGGTGGTGTTGTCACACCACTGTGACTTCACCTTTCTTTCAACTACTCCTTTGTTCCTATTCATTCCCAGGGTATGGTTCTCAGCTTGTTCTCACTTTATTACATGTGATACAAAATTTAACAATTTTCATTCATTCTTTAACATCATCCGCAGTCTGTCTCTCCGGTCCCACGCTTGGGCACTTGTTTTGGCAGTCGTTCAACACTCTGGCCTTCACCCTTCTCATGTCATCTGCGGTGCACTGCGCGTCTGTCTTGCTTCTGACAGAGCGAACTCACTCCTCGTTCCTTCCCCCTCCCACTTTAGCCAACTTTAGAAAGATGGCTGCTTCATCTAGCACACTAAAATAGACGAAAATGAACATTTATTAATTATATGATAATGAAACCTTCACTGTTTACCACCCACCTTGCATTATTCCCCATTAATGTTACCTAGCATAAGCTTTGTGCCAAATTAGTATTATTTTTTAGTTCAAAACAGAATGCAACATGCAAATTACTGAAACATATGCGGCCTATTTATACAACGCTTCTCGTTTTTCTCAAATCACAATGTTATTACAATATTAATTTGTTTACATGTTAGTTCAGACATGCACAAAGCAATTTCCCTTGTGTTCGTGTTGGGTGTACATTAGTTTTTCAACCACTACTTACTGTTAGTACCTATTATGGGGGTATCAATTCCGAGCAGGTTTCATTTTTGCGAAACCTTGCTCCATCAACATCAAATAGACGAGTGAGAAGCTCGAGTTGTCTATGATGTCGCTCAGAACCCCAATGTGAAAAACATCCCTGTAATTCACTTTTTACCCAGCTATAACTTTATGTTGTGTATGGCCCCCAATATCATCTGCCTCTGCTTTCAACTGCTATGCAGTGGCAGAGGAGTAATGGGGGAGGCATACATAACATGACCTCTGTTATGCATCCCTGTCCCAAAGGTTGGAAAAAAACTTACTTGCCATCATTGACCGACCCTCCCACCATCATTGCCTTCCTTCCTCCTTCTCCTGCAGTTGTGCTTTCTGCTTTCAGTCAAAGCAGACAAACAGAGCTGCACTGACAGGCTCTCAGAGAGACTTTCAGCCTGGCCTGGAAGGCCTTTATGACATCACAACAGTGGGTAACTGTTGAGAAGTAATGTACAATGACCACAGGACTCCCAATAGGATTGAAGTTAAGATTTACTGGAAAGCACAACCTGGGGTCAAACCACCTCGAGAAGCCAGCAGCACTGACTCGCATCGAGTGCCCTCAGCCTTACACTCTAAAACAGAATAGAAATGTAAGGTTCCATCATAACACATCCTCTCCCTTTGCAATAAAAAACAAAAAGAAATAAAAACTAAAAAGTTACACTGCCATAAACAAAACGCATGTAAAGCAACAAACAATTATCCGTAACGCACCCCAGATTGGAGACAATTCACATTCTCACATAATCTTGCTAATAAGAGGGTGGCCTGCGGATTCTAACACCCTTTACTGTGAACCCACCTTCATTCTCCGGAAACCCACCCTGTCTCTGAGACAGCATTGAGATTCCCAGAACCGAGATCGGAGGCACTCTCATTATCCGGCATTAACATGGCTCCAGAACATCCTTCACCGTCACTTCCATTCTTAGCACACTTTCCACCGCTCTGATACAAAGCCACCCTACGGAAATTCCACCTTTCACCACCTTCAATGACCACAAAATACTTTCCTGCCCTCTCTACACGAAAAGGTCCCTTAAATTTACTCAATCCACCTTTCACCCCGCCAGATCTCAATTTGACCCAATCACCAACCTTGAATTTGGTAGAGACATTCCCATGCACATACTCACCTCCACAAAGTATCCAATCTTTCAACCAAGCAGGGACCAATCTAGTACCTGGCAGACGTCCTCTCATGAGTTGAAAGGTACATTTGCGGGTGACACTATAAATAGTGGTGCGATATGCCCACAACAATTCCTCCACAAGTCGTTTGGGAGATTGCCCATTCAACACCTCAAGTTGAATTGTCCCTTTTACCAACCTGTTGGCCCTCTCGACCATTCCATTGCCCATGGGATTGTAAAGAGAGGTGCAAGAATGTTTGATCCCACACTTCTCGAGAAAACACCGCATTTCACAGGAAATCAACTGCGTCCCGTTATCAGTCAGCAAAGAGTGGGGCACACCCTCCTCATCAAATATTTTCTCCAAGACCTCAATGTAGAATTGGTCATAACATCTCTTATGAATTTAACTATCAACCATCTGAAATGAACGTCGACAATAACAGCAGCAAATCACATATCAGCTGACTTTCAGATAAAGGACCTATAAAATCTAAACAAATAGTGCTCCAAGCTTTCCCAGGATCAATGATCTGACGAATGGCACTCTGGCTGCCCACCCTCAAACTTTTCTCACTCTCCTTGCAAAGACTACAACCCTCCACCCACCTTTTGACCTGGTCATTAATCCCAGGCCACCAAAACTCTTCCTTAATTCTCCTGGTGGTCATTCCCTTCCCTAAATGACCTTCCTGAGCTCTTCCGAAAATGTGAAATCTCAAGCCAACAGGAGGCACAAACCGATCACCTCTCATAATCACATCTAAACCACTCACTGACAATTCATCCAACACCTTCCAATAAGGCCTAGCTGCTACAGACACCATATTTTCTCCAAGGGCTCCCTTCTTGATCATTGCAATTACTTCCTTCAAGATGGTGTCAGAACGCATTTCCTCCTCCCACTGCGACCTAGAAAACGCACCAAGATTACACTCCAACACATCACACACCAGTGCAACAGTTTCTTCTGACTCTAGCCTCTTCACAACATTCTTGTTCAAAGACATGCGTGACAGACAGTCCGCTTGTGGATTCTTTCACCCATGAATAAATTCCACGTCATACAGATATTCTTGTAGTCTGGCTGCGAATCTGGCCAAACGCGCAGACCCCTGCCAGCACCCCCCACAGATAAGATCTTGATCAACGGTTTATGATCCATCCTCAAAACAAATCTTGCGCCCCAAAAGTACACCCGTAAATACTCTGCACCACAGGCCGCAGCTAGAGCTTCCCGCTCAATCACGGAATAATTCCTCTCAGCTTGTGTGAGAGTCCACGAAGCAAAAGCTACAGTCCTCTCAGTTCCATTTTGATTTTGTGACAATGCCACTCCAATTCCCATGCCACTGGCATCAACAGTTAAAAATGACTTACATTTGGGATTGAAGGAAGCTAGGATACCTGCATTACATATTTCATCTTTGATATTTTCAAATGACTTTTGTTGTTCCTCTTCCTATGTATACTTATTGCCTTTACGTAACAGTTTCCTTAAACTTTCAGTCATATCCGCAAACCCCTTTACAAATTTAGAATAATATTCTACATATATATATATATATCGCCTCCAATAAGTTGCATTTTGGCGCTATCCCTCCACTTGAAATGGTATAGCCCAAATACTCCACATGTTCAGTTAAGAATTCACATTTGTCTTTGTTCACCGTCAAACCCACCTCTTCAAGCTTCCACAACACTTGTCTCAGAATAGCGTTATGCTGTTCCACTGTTTTCCCTGAGACCAATATGTCATCTTGAAAATAGACAACACTACTTACACCTTCAAAAATGCTTGCCATCATTCTTTGCAACACACTCGCCGCCGACGCTAAGCTGAACGGCATGCAAGTAAACTGGTACGTACCCTGGTGATGAAGGCGGTTAAAGGTTTGGAATCAGGGTGCAATTTGATCTGGTGATAAGCACTCCTCAGATCTATTTTAGAGAAGTACTTACCACCGTCCACTGATTGCAAAAGCTCATTGATGTTCAGCAGGGATAATGTGTCAGTCACTATTGTTGTAGGGATTCTGCACATACACAGAGCTATGCACAGGATAATAGGACCTCGGAGTATAGTGGTGAACCAACCATGCACCTTAGTACCCACAATCCCAATCCGACTAGCGTTAGCGTCTCATTAGCAGCGATGCTGCCAATGATTAGACAACCCAGAACACGGTCTCTCTCTCTCAGGACTCGCGGGAGCAAGAACACCCTTTCATAACTCACTCATACCTGTCCACAACGTGCGTAATAAGAGACACTGTATAGTTTAAAATGTTTATTTCAACTATCGTGCTCTAAGATACAGTACACGTGCCAGTACTATCAGCATAATGCATAAGGATAAAACAATAAACATAGTTACAATTCCATAGAATACAAACGGGGAAAGCATTTCATAAAGCAGTGGATATAGGGCTAAATGACCTTACCACCCTCCCCGTGATATTAACTAGTTTATTTATAAAAATAGAAGACCTCTGGGCATTGTCAGGCGGACCCTCATACCTCAATATCTAGATGCTAGGTTTACATCATCAGACAAGCACAGCTCTTCTCCCTGGAAAGGTTTTTCTCCAAGTGCCTCTAACAGCGGAATCACAATATTAAAAGCACACGAATTTCTCCAGTGCAGCTGCATTCAATGTTATGTCTAATTGCGAGGGGCTGACCAGATCAGCAAGAACAAGGGACGTTGTTTTTCGACCTTGTACATGTTGTGCAGACGAAACCCACAGGGAACAGGAGAAAAGGTGAAAGTCAGAAAGGCAGACAGTTCTAATATAGCCGGGCACAAGCAGAGGCTGGAAAAACAAAGTCACAAAATAACGTGCGCAAAAGGCATCATGGCAGCCAGGCCTAAGCCAACTTAGCAAGGCAGACCATGAGGCCACCAACCACATGACACCCTCCCCTGGTCAGTCCATTGGCGAAGACAGAGTTCAAATAGTTGTAGCAGAACGGAAACGTCTGTTTTGGAATAGTCCCAATGAAGGACAATGAATGGGAGAGAGAAGAAATTGCAGAATAAAAAAATTCCAGTGAGGCAGGACGCTGAAAGCGGAGGCCCCCTAATCCAATAGAGTGTAAGTGCAGAAAAACGCCACACCTTCCAAGAGGACATCGTTGGAATCGTCAGAAAAAAGAGACGCTATCCAGGTCAACAAATCAAAACTGCATTCATGTTCCTCGCAAGAGGGAGCAGTGATCAGCATTGCGGGACAACTTGCGTGATACTCAATATAACTTTGTCGTATGAGATTCTGAGCAGCCGCCCAGATATCCCATTGTGCCAAAATTCCAAGTGCAGCCGCACGCGCCATGTAGCCATCACCGGAACAGCCACGCTCATGGGCCTCTAAGGGACCCACTAACTGGACAAAATCCGGGTCAGACAGAGACGTATTGGAGAGGCAATAATCCAAGGACCATGAGAAAGGACATCGGATGCAAGACATCACAGGTTGCACGCAAGTGAAATACGCAAAGCGAAAAGAAAGTCTATAGGACACACTGAGTGTCGCCAATGGCAGGACGCCGAAGCCGGTGAGGATGCGGTCACGGAGCATCCAGAGACGACCTTGGTCGAGGAGGCCCCCAGGAAGTGCAGCCATGGCGTAGCAAACAGACCAAAAGTAATATACCAGCCGCTAAGGCGAGGATCAACGGAAAGCCGCCAAAGACGCTGGAAAAAATGGAATGAATAAAAGCCGGTATTACACCAAAGATAGTTTGAAAGGAGGTAACAAGGCCAGAGCCCACAACTTTAAAAAAGTGCACAAGACCTTCGGTGCGTGATGCATTGAAAACACGGTGAATGAGCTCACCGAAATGTTGTGGGAGGTTTGTGTTCAAAAGGGCCTGTATTTCACTGTGGGTACTAGCCACCTGGAGGATGAACGTCTCCCGTGCGGATGTAAGCATAACCTCCTGGTTCAATAATAGCGCCTTTATTCTGCTCAATTTATTGAAATCTGCCTTCAAAGTTGGAATGGAAGGCCAAATGGAACTATCTATGATGTCGTGCGGGGGAGGAAAAAGCAAATTTTTACAGCACACAACCCGGTGGGAAACAGTTACAATATAGGGGATGCCAGCCAGCATTCCACAGCAGTCCTGATTATTCAGAAGGAGATAGCTACCATTTGCAAGCACAGTGAAAGTAGGAGAAATAGCAGGAGCAGGAATGCCCTTTAAAACACAAGCAAGATTCGGAGCCGAAACATTACAAGCTCCGTGCAATTTTATGTTTTTGCAAATAAGGGAATGACCCACAGTAGAATCGCATGACTCCCCTGTGAGAAAAACTTCCTTTCCGTCCCGAAGGCATTTATACATGAAAGGCAGGGACCAAAGTTCATGCAGGAAGGCACTGCCCAAGGGCTGAAAACGGCCCACAGGATAATGTTTCATGCATGAACTGAATTCAAATAAAGAAAAAGGCAAGGCGATAACCCCGTGAACGAGCCACACGGCAGAATCCAATTCCGCCACAGAGAACGGTAAGGGCTCTATTTTTTCGATATGTAATAGAGTGTATGTTGCATCTTTCATGGACATGAATTGCTGTTTCTCAGTTAAATTAAAAGGCAAGAATAAGGCAGAGGTATTCTAAAAGTGCCAAGGAACTTTACCCATTTTAAGTGTTTGCAAAGTCCATGCAAACTGCATTACTGAACGCAGTTGATTTTGACCATGATATAACACAGAAACATCATCTTGTACAATATCAACAACAGAGGAAACAATATTCTCTAATGTGTAAATGCGGGAAGACAGGGTATTAATACTATTGTCAACAACAGCAAGCACCTTTTCTAAATTTGCTTGTACGATTTCCCGAAGACGGGAAGCAGCTTCAATTTGCGAAAGCTTCCAGAGTTCATTGTAAGTTTCATAAATGAATCTCTTAGTTCGAGGGCGACGAGGCCCCAGAACAAAATCGGACAGATCAATGTTGCCTGATAGGAGGGATAAATGCTGTTTAACAGAATCTAAGGAAGAGTGCTGCAACCACTGTTTACACAATTTACCAACAGAATATGTTGTAACAGTACGAGAGTCAGAAAACCTTGGATCTGGTCGATCCTGTTTGTAACCAGGAGCTGTGTCATGAAAACGCAGTTGGCAGGCATTACATGCTATGGGCCAAGCCAACCAGGGTGACTGAACAAACGTAGAGACATTGAACGAATTGTTTTGAAACAAAGCTTGCAAAGTGTCAAGGGAAATATTGAAATGCAAGCTCTCGCTGGGAGCGGAAGACAATACGGGAATGGATGGTGCATTTAACTGTTTGGAAGTAGCCAAACCCCAAAAGGTCGTTTGATAGATAGTATGATTTAAAAATAAAATTTGGGCCGGGATTAGGCAAGCACGGTGCAAGGCTTCCGTGCCTTGCACCTGCCATGATTTGGTGCCCCAAATAGATTTCAAGTCAATGGTGTCCTGCCAGTGCTCATAACCACCCACAGCTAAGGCGTTCAAAAAGGAACCCGAATATAGCAATTTGGTGTGGGTCAACATGATTTTCTGAGTGGACGAAGTGTTTAATTTAAAAAATAGGACCCAGGGTTCGATCTATCAAAGTCTGTAAAATAAGTAAACTTATTTCTAAGAGTTTGGGAGCTACCTGGCAAAGGGGTCGGACAATGTTCCCATTGGGTGTAATTAAAAGGACCCCGAAGGGTACTTGGTTTATGGAGAAAGTGGTTGCCCCAATGCTGGTAACAATATAAGTCAGCATAACTTGCAGAATTTAAATACAGATCTTCGGCATTAAAGGCAGCATAATATTTCAAATCAGTAAATAACGATTCAACTGCATGCACATCCCAATCGTCAGAATGAATATTACTTTTAACGACATCACCCATTGAAACACGGAGGACATTTGGTACATTAATAATTTCGGTCGGTCCATGAATTTGGAAATTTACCGCATCCCATACGATGCCATCAGCGACTGGGAAAGCTGAAATGTTCACAAATGTGTGGTCACGCTTCATGATGTGAGAATAAGAATGCGGTGCCAAAGTCCCAGCGACACAGTTCACTGTAGAGCGTTCTGGTAAATAGTGACCATTAATCAGTAGAAAAAAAACTGTGACAAAGCCAATGGACATGAACAGAAAAATCAGGAATAGTACCAACCAGATGTATGTCCAGGGTGGAATCAAAAAATTGTCTCTGAGCCAGGATACAAAAATACTGAATCTGGACGGGATAAGTGATGAGGTGGAATCCGAATCAAAGGAATAACTGGTGGGGCTCAGTGGCGTTGTTGGTAGGTGAGCCACCGACTCAGTGGCGGGGTATGTATACTCGGTCTCCTCGTTGCAGGGGGAATCCGGGTAGTCGAGGAGGCGATCAGGCAAATCTACCATCTCGATGGCAACATCAGTGACCGTGCGGGCTGGAGGGCCACAAACATTTGTCCTGGAAATGGCTGGACAAGAAACCGCTGGTGTTACACTATTTAGGATCGGCCAGATGTTGTAGCTTGACATTGTCCACTGAGATGTATCTGTTGTCCTTGCGACCAGGAAGCGGTGGTAAGATGACTGTACGAGTACCCTTCAAGCCAAGGACTGGAACCGGTGCACGATAAGAGGGGCCGAATTCTTTTTTGTTCTCCACCTTCTCTCGGACCAGGTCCCCAACTTTCGGAAGCCAGCCGGCGACCGGAATCTGCAACGCAGCGTCTGTGGCTGAAGGTAAATGTTTGTTTGCAAGTTTGTCACAGGCTTCTTGTAAGTCCTGCAACATAGTAGAATGGTTATCTACATCAAAGATTGCGGATTGCGCCACCATGTCTAGACCATCAAGGTCAGGCACAAACATTTGGATGCCAAAGAGCATTTCGTATGGGGTCCGCCCACCCAGAGGTCTTCTAGGGAGATTATTAAGTGCACGTTGTACGCTATACAAGTGGGCCAGCCAGTTCCTGCCAGTACCTAAGACTCTAGCTGTCAAGGATTGTTTTAAGTCACGGTTCATTCGTTCAACAATCGAATTGCCCTCAGGCCGATATGGAGACGAAAATTTCACCCGCACCCCCAGTGACCCCATTGCGTCCTTGTATGCCTTAGAGGCGAACGCCGGACCTTGATCAGAATGGAAGGTGCCACAGGCAAAAATTCCCACAAAGACACGCAAATCCCTTATGACATTTCGAGCATCAGCACTCCGTTGTGGCCAAACCCAGATGAAACGTGTGCACGAATCCACTGCAACTAAGATGTATTTATATGCAGTGTCAGAAGAAAATGGACCGCAGTGATCCAGGTAAACACACCCAAAAGGTCTGTTAGAAATACAGAGCGGGGTTTGTGGTGGTCGTGTAACCGTGGAAGGCTTAATCTGCTGACAAACGTCACAAGAAAGCCCATAAGTACGGGTCTGTTTATATAAACCACGCCACCAGTAACGCTGCTGCAAGATGGAAACCGTCGCAGACACGCCAGCATGGGCCAAAGCCAAGCCTTCGTGTGCGGCCGTTATCAAGGAAAGTCTGCGGTCCGCGTTGGGAATCAGCCGATCACCAACGTCTGGAATTTTTACGTAAGGAACCTGATCGGGACCTACTTGATAAGAGTATTTGGAAGGGAAACCCCATGGGTAATTAGCACCTTCCTTTGTTGCAGCAATAGCTGCCAAAATATCATTATCTATTTTAGTCATGGATCTTGTAACTGCGGCTACTGTGCACGTGGCAACTGCTGATTTGGCAGCTTCATCTGCCAAACCGTTAACGACAGCGTGTGTGCCCACACGCTGGTGGCCAAGAGTGTGAATCACCTGTGTGAGAGGCAGACATTGTTTCAGATCTGCCACTCGAACCCAAAGCATTTTATGCTTAATCGTGCTGCCTTTTGCATCTCTATAGTCGTTCTGCGACCAAAAGAATAGATTGTCATTGAAAGATTGGACACAGTAGTAAGAGTCGCATACAATAAGGGTCGTCACGTTTGGATTAGCGAACTCAAGTGCGAGCACCAAAGCGCACAGCTCGGCCAATTGTGCAGTACTGTCTCCTAGTGCCTGTGTGTGCACTACAGTCGATCTGAACTCACCGTTCACCATGGTACCTGCAACAATAGCACATGCTGCTGAATAAGCATGCTTGGAACCCGTGGCCGGTTGTGCCGAACCATCGGTATAGATAATACATTCGTACTCCTCAAGCGGTAGCAAAGACAGAGGAGGAGGATGAACAAATTCATTCTGTAAAAACTCCTGCGTCTGAAGTGAAGAATCAAAGATAAAAGTGACATCCGGAGATGTCAGAGATGTAGCCCATTGTATCCAACGGGGGTGCAAAGCCTTAGAGTTCGGGACACTTGCTTTCGTCACTGCCTCAAGGGCAGGATATGGTGTTACCACCAAAATGCGCTTTCCCTGTGCCAGTGCGCGTTCCTTTAGAATCGCCATTTGCACTGCAGTCAAAACTTTCTCCACAGACGAAAAGCGCATTTCTGCTGAAGTGTAAAGATGTGACTTGTATGCAATCGGTACTGTGTCACCTTCGTTAAAGGTTAAGTACGTGAAACTCACTGCCCCTGGAACGATTCTAATCACCAGGTTTGTGTGGTTATCACGAGTCAACAAGAATTTAGATTCAAGTAGATCTGACTGCAAAGACTGCAGTATAGAGGAATGCTCGGGAAGCCAGCATGACTTCGAAAAGTTAGGTTGTATCAAGGCATAAAGAGGCTTGATACGCTGGGCATATTCGGGAATGTAAGTACGCCCGAAGTTTAGAAAACCCAGTAAAGACTGAAGCTTCTTCAGAGTAGTTGGAGGGCACAAAAGTACGCATTTCTCCAAGAAATGGGGAGCTAAGCCCTTACCTTCATTGTTGAGCTCATAGCCCAAAAACAAAACGGTAAATTCAGCAATGTGAGA
Source organism: Calotriton arnoldi (assembly GCA_963921515.1). NCBI lineage: Eukaryota > Metazoa > Chordata > Amphibia > Caudata > Salamandridae > Calotriton > Calotriton arnoldi. The sequence goes on from CAWUFW010004821.1 coordinate 817,109, forward strand.
TTTGGCAAAATTAAATTTGTATCCTAAGACCGCAAATTCAAGAATAATGCGGTCCACTCGGGAAAGATGCGGCCATAATTCGTCGTCTGTCAGATAGATATCGTCGACGTACGAACACGCATCTGGGTCTATGCTGTCCAACAGAGAGACAACACGAGCGACGAAGACACCCGGGCTGTTTTTGTAGCCCATGGGTAAATGCCGGAATTTGAATTGTTTACCACCGGAAGTGAAAGCGCTCCATTGGCTGCACTCCGGGGACAAGTTGTGCGTGGAAAATCCATTGGATAGGTCAAGTGTCGTTTTATATTTTTTACGAACAAGACTGTCTACTAGCACAGAACTGTGTGTATTTTGCACCGCAAAGGTCCGACAATGAGAGTTCAAATGTCGGTAATCCAAAACTAGGCGGTACGATCCATCGGGTTTAGAAACCGCGAAAAGGGGATTATTCATTGGTGATACCCATGATTCAATTACTCCTTGATATTCTAACTGTGTCAGAATGTCGGAAACGGGACCTTTAGCTTCCCGCTTAATGGGATATTTGGGTTGTGGCTGTGGCAGCGACCGCAAAGGAATATCATGGGGGGGAGAGTCTTCATCCCAGCCCACGTGGTTGCGGTATAACGCCGGAGCCAGGGCCCCAGCCCACTCAGCTGCGAGAGCCTCCGCTTTGTCCTTGGGGACATGACGAGAAAAGCTCGGAAAGATTACCTCCTCCCCTCTACGTGCAGCAAGTACGAATGGGGGCGGCCAATCCGCCTCTGCCAACAAAATGTCGTAAGAAGAGGTCAGATTCTCCCAAAAAATCCCTTTAATAACACGCTGTATGTCACCTTCAATTTGAAGGACAATATTAAATAGTCTGTCAGGGGGTGCTACTCGGGTGTCAGCTGTCTCGACAGTAGTGAATGTCTCAGTTGCTGTCGCCTCCACATGAGGACGTAGCGCCTCCCGCACTATGGTAACTTCCGCGGCGCTGTCTAGGAGCGTCACTGCCCACGTCCAATTCAGGAGTCTCGTTCTCACCGTCTGTGGCATACCTCACTGTTACAGCTGCAACTTTCTTCTTCTGAAACTGTGGGCGAGGACGCTGAAATTCTTCTGGTTTCCCTCGGACTTGTTGTCGAGGTTGGTCTCATCCCTGTGGAGCCTCACGATCCCTGCCTCTATCCTGGCGCTCTCCTCCACCTGTCTGGGAGGTCGACGGTGCCTGTGAAGAACGAGGAGAACGCGTATCAGGGACTTGAAATCTCTCTGGAGATTTAATTCTCGCTCTGTCGCGCAAATCATAAGTGCGTTCAGAAGATACTGAAACCAGGGATGCGCCACGCGACCCTGGTTTTTTCTGTTGCTTACCCTGTTTCTTCAACCTCCAGTTCTTTTTAGCAAAGAACAGTCTCTCTTCTCTCTCAGACTGAGTTTTTTGTTGTGGCTGTGATTGAGTTTGCGTTTTAGCAAAAGGCTTAACTCCCAGACTATTGCGGCCAATGGTTTTATAAGCCTGTGCAATAATTTTTGGTAATTCGCGTGGCCTGTCCGGTTCTGGGACTAAAGCCAAAGCATTAGCTACTTGAAAGTTAACTGCATCGCCCTTGACGTTCGCAAGGATTAAATCAGCTACTACATCGAACACTCCCACCAGTCTCATCCCTAATTCCACAGCCGCCTCTGGGCCATGCTCATCCTGTACTCGTTTAATTACAGAGGGGAGAACTGTCATGGAAGGAGTGCCGAAACACTTCGCATACACTGCTGCGAATACCTTGCCCCAGTTGTTGCATTCTGTCAACTCGGGAATTAAGTCTTTCGGCAAACTAATCGTCAAAATCCTGTGTTTTTCCACAGGAGATGTACTTGGAAAAACTGCCTCCAGCTGGTCAAATTTTTCTGCAAGCCAATAAGGCAAATCGTCCTTATTTTGTGGGCGCTTGCCCATCACCGAATTAACCATGACGGGACTTATGGTTACACCGCCCGGTCCAGCTGGATGCACCGCAACTCCAGGAGGGGCTCCCTGGACGTTGCCTGTAACATACTGTACTAAAGCTCTGTGCACACGTATCAAAGACGTATGCAATTCACGCAGTTCAGCAACTGCAAGCGTCATATAACGCGGATGTGGGGTATACCCGGCCAAAACTGGCCAAGTGGCCCCGTCTATAGATAGGGGGCCTAAACGAACCAGGGTGACGGGATGTGGGAGGGCGCCATTAAACCAAATACGGTGTTGCCATGCCATAAGTGGTACTTCAAGAGCCTGATAAGGCCGATAAGCATTGGGTAGGGCGGTGAGAGTGTACTCATTGAACAAATCGTCCGCTCCATCCACCGCCGGAAAAGTGACCCAAGAGTAAAACACCTCAAAGTGGTGAGCCGGGTCAGCTTGCACCACAAAGATAAGTGAGACACCCGCGTCGGGCACTCCATAAGCCAGTAAATGAGCCCGGAGCGCAGCGCGGCTATGTGCTGGGATATTTATATCCGCCATTAAGACCAAAAATGATCGACAACAAAATATGGGGAAGCACAATATAGGGTTTACTTAAACACCTTTTAACAACTTCAAGCTTGAAAGAACCTATAAAAACGTCAATATAGGAGGTATCACCCTCACACACGCTTCCGGAAGCGTCTGCGAAGGGTGTTGTGGACAAGCACAAGTACTACTCAAGCGTCTCGCAGATAAGCAGCCCACTACGTTGGTGGCGCCATGTTGTAGGGATTCTGCACATACACAGAGCTATGCACAGGATAATAGGACCTTGGAGTATAGTGGTGAACTAACCATGCACCTTAGTACCCACAATCCCAATCCGACTAGCTTTAGCGTCTCATTAGCAGCGATGCTACCAATGATTAGACAACCCAGAACACGGTCTCTCTCTCTAGGACTCGCGGGAGCAAGAACACCCTTTCATAACTCACTCATACCTGTCCACAACGTGCGTAATAAGAGACACTGTATAGTTTAAAATGTTTATTTCAACTATCGTGCTCTAAGATACAGTACACGTGCCAGTACTATCAGCATAATGCATAAGGATAAAACAATAAGCATAGCTACAATTCCATAGAATACAAACGGGGAAAGCATTTCATAAAGCAGTGGATATAGGGCTAAATGACCTTACCACCCTCCCCGTGCTATTAACTAGTTTATTTATAAAAATAGAAGACCTCTGGGCATTGTCAGGCGGACCCTCATACCTCAATATCTAGATGCTAGGTTTACATCATCAGACAAGCACAGCTCTTCTCCCTGGAAAGGTTTTTCTCCAAGTGCCTCTAACAGCGGAATCACAATATTAAAAGCACACGAATTTCTCCAGTGGAGCTGCATTCAATGTTATGTCTAAGTGCGAGGGGCTGACCAGATCAGCAAGAACAAGGGACGTTGTTTTTCGACCTTGTACATGTTGTGCAGACGAAACCCACAGGGAACAGGAGAAAAGGTGAAAGTCAGAAAGGCAGACAGTTCTAATATAGCCGGGCACAAGCAGAGGCTGGAAAAACAAAGTCACAAAGTAACGTGCGCAAAAAGGCATCATGGCAGCCAGGCCTAAGCCAACTTAGCAAGGCAGACCATGAGGCCACCAACCACATGACACTATGTCTCGATTAAGTGATCTCAAGTCAATGCAAAATCTCAAGCGGCCATCAGGTTTTTGCTTTATGACCACCGGAGAAATCCAGGACGAGGCTTCTACTGGTTCTATAACTCCTCCCTTCAACAAGTCTTGCAACAAGTCTTTGAGACCATGTCTGACCGACAACGGCACTCTTCTTAGTTTATGTTGCACAGGGCAAGCCTCACGCTTAAGAACAATTTTGTGAGTGTATCCTTTCACACACCCCAGTCTGTCTTCGAACACTTTGTGTGCTTCCTGCAGTATGTCCTTCAGCTGGAAATCATCATCCACCACCATGACCTGACAAGGGGACCTCGGATTGATTACAATATGAAGATCATACTGGTGCATCCAACCAAGTATGGGTGGACCGTCCTTAGCAATATAGACCTTGCCCTCGGTGCTCCTTGTCCCAAAGCATATGGAACCAAACATATATCCCAAAATGTCAATGGACTGGCCTTGGTAACCAACAGGGTTGATATCTTTGTCAATTAATGAGACATCTACCCACAATGCTTTGAACAAAGCCTGAGGAATGATGGTGAACACGGACCCTGAATCGACCATGAGACCAACCTCTTGCCCACACAGGTTAAATACAGCTGTTGGCCTTGTTAATCTCCTTGTGTCTTCACGCACTTCTGAGATTATTCTGTTCATAGACTCATCCACTACTAACACCCTATCTTTGCACTTTTGTACATCAATACACTGTTGTACCACATTGACTTTAGGCTTATACTTTTCGGCAGAATCACTCTGCCTACACATGCGTGCATAAGGACCCTTACGGCCACACTTTCTACAAACTTGGTCTAAGGCAAAGCATTGTTTCGAGTTAGCAATATGATACTGACTCACACACCACATACATTCTCTACCTTTGCATTTTGGAATTGTGCCAAACACACCCACTCTCTTTGTGCTTTTCTTAGCGACTGCGTTGACTTCTACATCTTCTTCTTTGAAAGCACACTCCAAATTGGCAACTTCTACCGTGTTTGTGTACCTCCTCCCCAGCTCCTTGATACACTTCTGGGATTCCTCAATGACTTTAGCCATGTCTACAGCTTCCTTTAATGAGGGATCTTTGGCAACCCAAAGTCTCTCCTGAATTTTCCTTTCACGACATTGCACAATTAGTTGGTCCCGGATTAGTTCCTCAGTAATTACTCCGAAACGACACTTCACAGAAAGTTCGCAACCTGGCGACAAATTCATCTATTGATTCGTTATCCGCCTGAGGTTGTGTATAAAATTTGTATCTTGCCATTACTAGATTAACTTCCTTAGCGAACCTTGTTTCTAATTTTTTTTATAGCTTCCTTATAGACATAATCTATAGGCTGACCATTGGGACCCATAGCTACGGGTAAATATTTGAAAACACGTTGGCCTTCACTACCCAAAGCACTAAGCAATAATGCCTTCTTTCTTGCCGGTGAAAAGTTATGACCATCCAAAGCAGTGATATCATTTTCCAAAATCTCCACCCAATCCTCCAACACTATTGTCGGTGTGCCAGGATGAGCTAAAAACATAGGCAGCATAATGATATTGGACTTCATGACCATGATACCTCCAGTGAGTAACAGTACCTACTTCACCAGATAAATATCACAAACAATGAAATACGTAGTTGCTCAAAACCAGGCATTGCCTTAAGGTGTGCAGATCACCGTAAATATGTCTGCACCAAATGTGGCCAATAGAATGCACTCCAATAAGGTGTGCCGATCACTGAGTGAAGTGCCAGTTTACTGGAACCGGCAAGGGCGAATCTAAAATGCTGAAACGTCGATCCAATATGTGTAAATATGCGCAGGGCAGTTTTCACAGAAAAATAATGGAGGCATGTAGGCAGCGTCATGTAGGTGTCACGTAAGTGCAGCTACGAATGCAGGCTAGCAGCGTGCACTGAACGCTCCACTCTGCGTTTCAGTGACGTCGATGTAGAGCTACGTCAGTCAACGGCAGCCAGGAGATGAGTAGAATCATGCAGTCGTGAGCCACAGCGCGCAACTCCAACAGCGGCACTGGCAGAAACAAACTCCAAAAACAGTACCTTTTCACAGCGTAGAGAAGGAACACACCAGACGAGACAAAACACCACTTCAAGGAGCACTCGCCGAATGCTGTGTCTCTGACTTGAAGACCGAGGAAACACCAGGGACGTGCCAAAAACCACCAGGCTGTGCTTCCCAACGTCCGCTGGAAGAAGATCGTCACCCAAAATTTTAAGAAGTAACTTACAATGACCACAAGACTCCCAATAGGATTGAAGTTAAGATTTACTGGAAAGCACAACCTTGCGTCAGACCACCTCGAGAAGCCAGCAGCAACTGACTCGCATTGAGTTCCCTCAGCCTTACACTCTAAAACAGAACATAAAGGTAAGGTTCCATCATAACAGTAACCAGTTTTGTTATCAACTGTTGCTATGTCAAAGCAGTGGGTTATGAGATTCAAAAACTGAAATAAAAGATAGATTCTCTATGAGAGCCATACAAAACAGTACGTTTTATGTCCACTAAAAGCACTGTGCTACGGTATCAGCTTTTGAAGAGTGTATTGAGTGAACCCAGTTCATTGCTTGTGCATTATTAGAGAATTGGAATGTTGAGAGGTCCATGGAAGACAATGGAGCCGCTCCGAGCTTCTAATGGCTAGCATAAGCCTTCTGCTCCAACATTCCAATGTTTGTCTTTCTGTGTCTCCCGTTTCAATTTAGAACATTCTACCCTTAGTGGATGGAATGTTCTTATAGTCTTATTGCCCTTCTGCTGATGGCTATACCGTTTGATAAAGGCCCTCACTCTTGTTTTAACTCAGGTTCAGGACCGTTAACAACCGATATAACCCTCAGCAGCAGGCTATTAGACTATATTAGTACATTGGAATGTGGAAAGCGCCATTGAAAACTATGTAGATGCAGAGGGCCAATAATGGTTGCTACAGGCTTTCTGCTTTCACGTTCAAATGTTTGTCTTCCGATTATCCCCGTTTAATTTTGAATATTCTGCTCTCAGTGAGCGTAATTTCTGATAGCATTGTATGTAGGTGCATCATAGATCTTCTGCCCTTGGCTGTAACAGTTATTAAAAGCCCTCTCTCCTGTTATAGGCTATTGCCTGTGACTCAGGCCTTTAACGTGAGTTGAGGGTATATAACAACCACAAAAGCCAAATGTAGTGGTATATAACACTGTGATATAATTGTCCTTTCCAGTGTATGGCCCTTGTTTCACCTATTGCGTAAATCCTGATTTGCGTACAGAGGGCCTGATTCACAGAACTAACTTACGTCAAAAACGTAACATTAGTACTTTTTGGTATTCGCAGAATACACTTACTCATTTTGGTATTCACAGAATGAACTTACTCATTTCGGTTTTCACAGAAGTTAGTAGTCCTAACTTTAGGATTCCTAAATGCCTTCTGTGAATACCGAAAGTCTTAAAGTTAGGATTTTTCTCAGTTTAGGAGTAGTAAAGTTAGGACTCCTAACTTTAGGACTCCTAAATGCCTTCTGTGAATACCGAAAGTCTTAAAGTTAGGATTTTTCTCAGTTTAGGAGTAGTAAAGTTAGGACTCCTAACTTTAGGACTCCTAACTTTACTACTCCTAAACTGAGAAAAATCCTAACTTTAAGACTTTCGGTATCCACAGAAGGCATTTAGGAGTCCTAAAGTTAGGACTACTAACTTCTGTGAATACCGAAATGAGTAAATTCATTCTGTGAATACCAAAATGAGTAAGTGTATTCTGTGAATACCAAAAGTACTAACTTTACGTTTTTGACGTAAGTTAGTTCTGTGAATCAGGCCCAGAGAGGGTGACTGGCCAAACTTGGGCATTCTGAGATTGGTAGTGTTTACCACAGACATAGGTTTGTTACCGCACAATTATCACTAGGTAAAATCTAGTGGAATTTGAGCCAAATAATGCATATTCTGAATTTGTACAACATACAATGGTGGAAAACTCACAGAATAAGTGAAATATACTCCCTTCTGAGATGCGGAACTCAGACTGAAGTGGTAATCCCACACCCAATAATTAATTAGCACACACCAGGATATTGGCACTTACTAGATACACTATTATCATGTATTTTATTTCAATAGTTTTATATAGCACTTACATGTCACCTAATTGCCACTTCAGAGCCCTGTGGGAAGGATAAACAACAGAACAGGTTAAACCAGATCAGAAATTGGGAAATTATTGAGAGAAAAATTCTTCCTTAAGGTCAAGCAATGGAAGGGGCATTAGTCCTGGACTCTTTGATAGATATTCATTTAACAAATGAGGTGCCGTGCATTTATCTAGGTCCATTTGTGAAAATGTGGGTGCTTCAGGAAACAAGCACAGCCAATATGAAGAAAATTCTTTCAATCAAGGTTAGCTCTAGGGAGAACCCCCCCAGGATATTGCGATTTTTACAAAAGTGCGCGCAAAATATTGGCATTTACAAAAACACATCGAGGCTGATCCTCCTTTTGTTGACTCTGCGCTGGTGTGAGTCAATAAAAGGAGGGCGAAAGAAAGGATACCAGGTGGCAGAATTGTTAAATTCCTCTGTCACCTGCATGTTAACGTGTTAATTACTTGAAAATGCACAGGGCTCCTCTTGCCCCAGGATCTCTGCTAACATACCTGTTTCACTAGGCCCTCTTCTTCCCTCCCCACTGCCCTTTGTTTTGTGGCACCCTGCACCCACTGACTCTTTTTTTGTTTGCAATATATAGCGCAAATGCAACTAATAGTATTGGAGCACTTTACATGAGCCCCAGTTATATTCCACAAGGTCATGTTTTTTTTTTTTTCAGCATTTAAGTGATTTCCCCAGAATCACCGGATGTTGTGTGGACACCGGGACTCGAACTTGGGGGCATAGTTATCAAAGGCTTTGAGTTGCCCTTGCACCATGCAAGGAGAAGCAGGGCGATGCAAAACCTAGAAGGAGATGTACCAAGCCATGCAAAACCACCTTGCGTGGCCCTGCATAGCTTGGTTAATCTGGAGTAATGCAAGGCAGCGCAAGTCACTGCCTTGCGTTACTCTGCCCCAGGGAGGCGTTCCATGGCTGGACTGTGGGTGCTCCCATACAATCCTGCCTGCAACTTAGGCACCCTTGCCCCATGGTGCAATTGTGCCTGCGCAGGCGCTAGGCAGCACATAGTGCACCAGCACAAGAGAGGACAAGAATGCGCCATATAATGTTGCATAAGGCCCATTCCTGCCTTCTCCTTGTCATGCAACGTAGTGCAGAAAGGTGTCTTGCTGCACTGCGTTACTTGATATTTTGAGAAATCTTCCTCTTGGTTTCCAAGTTGGCAGCTTAGTGCCACATGCTCTCCTCTACACACTTATGCCCTCCCCTTCCCCTCCTCTCTCCCGTGACTGAAACACTCCTGCCCCAACAACTCCAGGACACTCACCCCCCCCTCTCTTCACTCCTATTGCTCCCCACTCCTGCGTCTCCTGCTGTGCACCTTTGGAACAGTGGTTATCAGATGACAGAGAGAGCAGGTATTTCAAATTTGGAAATGCACTCTCTGGCATCAGGTACCCAGCTGTTCCGATGCGCGGAACTGCTGCACACTCTGCCAGGACACAGACTGACTGACTTGTCAGAGTCTCCAGTAGTGACAGACCAATGACTTATTGTTATTTTTGTGATAGGCACATGTTCTCCCTGCATCAAAAATACCACATATTTTGGAGTTTGGAATCGCAAAATTAACTTTTTTTTCATCCCAGGCCAAAAAATCCTGGGGTCTAGACCAGGAGGGATTAAGTTGTGAAAGGAGGTAAACTCAAGCATGAGCTTCATGTGTTTGCAAAGTTTAATAGAGTGAAAAGCAGCTCATTGTAGGCTTTTGCAGGACACAAACTCTTAAAAAAAAATTCTTTTAGAAGGATACATTTCGTACCAAAGTGTTTCGTAGGAAATACTTTTCAACTGGAATACTTCACCTTCAGCAGAGCAAAGTGCACAAACTTTGCAACCGCATGAAGTAACGTTGCACACCTCAAATAATTTAGAACCCAAAGTAACATGGAACTTGAAAAACAAAGACCTTTTGGGACACAAATGCCATCTTGTGTTAGTAACTGGCATGCTTTGCTAATCCCTGCTTAGACTAACGTTTCTAAATGCTACTATGGCGTGGGAAAGATCTTCTTCGAAATGTACTTTGCAGACGGAGAAGTTTTATGTACCCAAACAAAAAGAACTTCTGCTTCTCTGGAGGATATTAGCAACGCTAAAACCTGACCTCGTCCCACCACTCTCATTTTACATTGCAAGCTGATTCTGTGTCAATCAAGTGAGGGAGGATTTGGCAGGATACAACGTTTTCGAAGTTCTTTCATGTTATTTGCTCAAACATATGCTCTTCTCTTCAGCATGTGGTGTCATCAGATGAAGATATCTCAGTCACTCTTCAGCATGTGGTGTCATCAGATGAAGATATCTCAGTCATTGCGTTATTGCGTTATATGTTTATATTTGTTTTGATATCTTTCAGCCTGGCCTCGTGTAAGAAAAAAATAAATAAATGCCAGATACAACATACAAAGATGGGTTTTATGCCAGCCCTCTTCATCCAGTGGTCTCTTCACCTGCCATTCCCATTTTGCTTCCACCCACCACATCATACAGCATAGGGCCATGGGTCTGCCCACTTCAGCGATTGGCCTTTTAGTGCTACTAGTAACTTCATTTTGCTTAATTAGATTGTGCACATCTACCTAAAAAGAAGTGATCTTCAGTGCCTTGACTGGTGGGCCAAACTTTAGTTTACCAATGTTTTTTTTTCTTTCTGTGTTCTGTCTTTTCTTATTGTTTGTCCTCCTTTTTGTTTAAACTGTGTCTTTAGCTTACAGTAATTGAAAGCCAATAGTACCTTTTATTTGCACCAATTAAAATCATATTTTCCTGTGATATGCGTTAAAACTAAAAAGTGTTTTATACCTGTTCTACGTACACCGGCCTATAAGAAGTCTCTTTATATTAAAATTATATGCAGTAGCACTTTTTAATTAAAATTTACATTGCAAGCATAAGACTACCACGTGTAGGCTCCTGCATTTTTCCTTAGTTTTTGTTTTTATGGCATATGCGTACAATATAAAAAGTAAAGGCCAGACCTATTTTATATATATGTACACACACATACATATTATCTACTGGCGGTCGCCAGTAGATAGTTATAGTTAGGACCTATTTTCCATAGGAAATCTGCGACATTCTATTTGAAATAACTCTTGCGTCGGTTGACGAATCTTCGCGAAATTTTCAAACTTTATGGCCCGCTCCGGTCCGCTCCTACCCTGAAAGTCTCAGGGTGATTCGTCAAGCAGGGGCCGAGAAAAAGGGGGGTCCCAAAACGTGTTTTCCCCATTCATTTTCCCATAGGAAACTTTAGACACGGCTACAGCCCGAACTGCTGAACGGAATTACACCAAATTTGGCAAAGAGGTAGTTCTTGGTTCAGAAAGAACCCTTTTGTTAAATGGTGTAAATCCGTTCAGTAGTTGCGGAGAAATTAAAAAATAAGAGTCAAAAAATCAATTTCCCATAGGAAACTTTATGCAAGGCTACAGCCCGAACTGCTGAACGGAATTACACCAAATTTGGCAAAGAGGTAGTTCTTGGTTCAAAAAGTACCCTTTTTGTTAAATGGTGTAAATCCGTTCAGTAGTTGCTGAGAAAATCAAAAGTAAAAACACATATATATCTGGGCGGAGCCTAACCACACATGTCATCGTGAGATCTGATTGGCTGTCAGCACTTCATCCTGGAATTGCTGGCAGCCATCTTGGGACCAATATAAATGATAGTACCACATTGAAATGCATTTTACTGAATCGAAGATTTTGAGGGTTACCAAAAGGAGAACTATAAAGGGTGATAACAGACTTTAGTTACATTAGAATTCATTTGTTGATGGTACCATACTAATTTCAGGAATTGTGGTGTGTTCTAAGGTGATTTTACCCTGTGGAAAACCTTCTGCTGGGATATCATGAATCATGTTTGAGAGAAAACTATTTTCACATGCTTGTCCCATACACTTTTGGAAGGTGCTCCAGAAGCTAAAATGAGAGCATATTTTCTGTAAATTCACATTATCTTTCTCAGTCATGTGAGAATGAAGTCTGACATTCTCAGTAAAACATGTACATCCAACAAGGGCAGAGACTGTCAGTTGATTCCTTTGTGTTCTACTGCAGCTTCCCAGAGTATTCTAAAGAACAACTAGAGTGCTAACAGCCTTACTTATGACAAAAGTATGGCACACCTGAAGCCATCTTGATTGGAATAAACTGGTAACACTTAAAACATTTAATTTAAAAAGGAACAAAATGATGGGGTTCATTTTGTCATAGAAATTATGGTTAGTGCTGTAGAAAGAAAAATTAGGACATGTTTCAAGTGTGATCTCAAATATCTTCCTGTTATATTTCAACAGGAGCAGCCTGTCAGTTGATGCCTTTGTGTTCTACTGCAGCTTCCCAGAGTGTTCTAAAGAACAACTAGAGCGCTAACAGTCTTACTTATGACAAAAGTATGGCACACCTGAAGCCATCTTGATTGGAATAAACTGGTAACACTTAAAACATTTAATTTAAAAAGGAACAAAATGAGGGGGTTAATTTTGCCACAGAAATTATGGTTAGTGCTGTAGAAAGAAAAATTAGGACATGTTTTAAGTGAGATCTCAAATATCTTCCTGTTATATTTCAACAGGAGCAGCCTGTCAGTTGATGCCTTTGTGTTCTACTGCAGCTTCCCAGAGTGTTCTAAAGAACAACTAGAGTGCTAACAGCCTTACTTATGACAAAAGTATGGCACACCTGAAGCCATCTTGATTGGAATAAACTGGTAACACTTAAAACATTTAATTTAAAAAGGAACAAAATGAGGGGGTTCATTTTGCCATAGAAATTATGGTTAGTGCTGCAAAAAGAAAATTTAGTGCATGTTTTAAGTGAGATCTCAAATCCTCTTCTATTTCATTAGAAAATTCTGACATGCAGACTGAAACAATCACTTTCAATACCAGCAGTAGACTTCCAGTTAACTCCTTGGTGAGCAGTAGCTTTACTACAGTGATCTAATGAACAACTAGAGTAATAACATTCTGAATTTATGGCAAATGTGTGACACATCTGAATGCCTTCTTGATGGAATCAAAGTAAAAACTGAAAGCATTTCCTACTGAGGAGACTGCAGTAAATGAGGAAATTAGGAAACTTCATAACAAAGAAGTCTTCCAAGATGGCCACCAGTGAAAAAAGAGCCCAAATGTAGCACAAATATTACCCAGATGTAGCCCACATATAGCCCAATGACAAAAGTGTGCAAAACACTTTTTATTTTTAGTTTTTTGCAGTTTTATGTAGTGCAGACTGGTCAGGTATTGGAGCATTGCATCTTAAAACATGACCCCCTACACTACAAAAACACCACTGCACTACCCTAAACCCTAAAACACTACCCCAGCACGGCCCCCTACACTACACAAGCACCACTGCACTATCCTAAACCCTAAAACACTACCCCCAGCATGACCCCCTACACTACACAAACACCACTGCACTACCCTAAACCCTAAAACACTACCCCAACACCACTGCACTAACCTAAATCCTAAAACACTACCCCCAGCACGACCCCCTACACTACCCAAACACCACTGCACTACCCTAAAACATGACCCCCTACACTACACAAACACCACTGCACTACCCTAAACCCTAAAACACTACCCCCAGCACGACCCCCTACACTACACAAACACCACTGCACTACCTTAAACCCTAAAACACTACCCCAGCATGACCCCCTACACTACCCAAATACCACTGCACTAACCTAAATCCTAAAACACTACCCCCAGCACGACCCCCTACACTACCCAAACACCACTGCACTACCCTAAAACATGACCCCTACACTACACAAACACCACTGCACTACCCTAAACCCTAAAACACTACCCCCAGCACGACCCCCTACACTACACAAGCACCACTGCACTACCCTAAACCCTAAAACACTACCCCCAGCACGACCCCCTACACTGCCCGAACACCACTGCACTGCCCTAAACCCTGAAACACATACCCTAGCACGACCCCCTACACTGCCCGAACACCACTGCACTGCCCTAAACCCTGAAACACCACCCCCTTCCCGACCCCCTACACTGCCCGAACACCACTGCACTGCCCTAAACCCTGAAACACCACCCCCAGCATGACCCCTACACTGCCCGAACACCACTGCACTGCCCTAAACCCTGAAACACTACCCCCAGCAAGACATCCTACACTGCCCGAACAGCACTGCACTGCCCTAAACCCTGAAACATCACCCCCACCAAGACCCCCTACACTGCCCGAACACCACTGCTCTAAACCCTGAAACACCACCCCCAGCACGACCCCCTACACTGCCCGAACACCACTGCACTGCCCTAAACCCTGAAACACCACCCCAGCACGACCCCCTACACTGCCCGAACACCACTGCACTGCCCTAAACCCTGAAACACCACCCCCTGCACGACCCCCTACACTGCCCGAACACTACTGCACTGCCCTAAACCCTGAAACACCATCCCCAGCACGACCCCCTACACTGCACGAACACCACTGCACTGCCCTAAACCCTGAAACACTACCCCCAGCAAGACCCCCTACACTGCCCGAACACCACTGCACTGCCCTAAACCCTGAAACATCACCCCCAGCAAGACCCCCTACACTGCCCGAACACCACTGCCCTAAACCCTGAAACACCACCCCCAGCAAGACCCCCTATACTGCCCGAACACCACTGCACTGCCCTAAACCCTGAAACACCAGCCCCAGCACGACCCCTACACTGCCCGAACACCACTGCACTGCCCTAAACCCTGAAACACCACCCCCTGCACGACCCCCTACACTGCCCGAACACCACTGCACTGCCCTAAACCCTGAAACACCACCCCCTGCACGATCCCCTACACTGCCCGAACACTACTGCACTGCCCTAAACCCTGAAACACCACCCCCAGCACGACCCCCTACACTGCACGAACACCACTGCACTGCCCTAAACCCCGAAACACTACCCCCAGCAAGACCCCCTACACTGCCCGAACACCACTGCCCTAAACCCTGAAACACCACCCCCAGCAAGACCCCCTACACTGCCCATACACCACTGCACTGCCCTAAACCCTGAAACACCACCCCCAGCATGACCCCCTACACTGCCCGAACACCACTGCACTGCCCTAAACCCTGAAACACCACCCCCAGCACGACCCCCTACACTGCCCGAACACCACTGCACTGCCCTAAACCATGAAACACCAGCCCCAGCACGACCCCCTACACTGCCCGAACACCACTGCACTGCCCTAAACCCTGAAACACCACCCCCAGCACGACCCCCTACACTGCCCGAACACCACTGCACTGCCCTAAACCCTGAAACACCAGCCCCAGCACAACCCCGTCCACTGCCCGAACACCACTGCACTGCCCTAAACCCTGAAACACCAGCCCCAGCACGACCGCCTACACTGCCCGAAAACCACTGCACTGCCCTAAACCCTGAAACACCAGCCCCAGCACGACCCCCTACACTGCCCGAACACCACTGCACTACCCTAAACCCTCAAACACCAGCCCCAGCATGACCCCCTACAATGCCCGAACACCACTGCACTGCCATAAACCCTGAATCACCAGCCCCAGCAAGACCCCCTACACTGCCCGAACACCACTGCACTGCCCTAAACCCTGAAACACCACCCCCAGCAAGACCCCCTACACTGCCCGAACACCACTGCACTAAAGCCTGAAACACCACCCCCAGCAAGACCACCTACACTGGCCGAACACCACTGCACTGCCCTAAACCCTGAAACACCACCCCCTGCACGACCCCCTACACTGCCCAAACACCACTGCACTGCCCTAAACCCTGAAACACCACCCCCTGCACGACCCCCTACACTGCCCGAACACCACTGCACTGCCCTAAACCCTGAAACACCACCCCTCAGCACGACACCCTACACTGCCCGAACACCACTGCACTGCCCTAAACCCTGAAACACTACCCCCAGCACGACCCCCTACACTGCCCGAACACCACTGCACTGCCCTAAACCCTGAAACACCACCCCCTGCACGACCTCCTACACTGCCGGAACACCACTGCACTGCCCTAAACCCTGAAACACCACCCCCAGCACGACCCCCTACACTGCCCGAACACCACTGCACTGCCCTAAACCCTGAAACATCAACCCCAGCAAGACCCCCTACACTGCCTGAACACCACTGCCCTAAACCCTGAAACACCACCCCCTACACTGCACGAACACCACTGCACTGCCCTAAACCCTGAAACACCACCTCCAGCAAAACCCCCTACACTTCCTGAACACCATTGCTCTGCCCTAAATCCTGAAACACTAGCCCCAGCACGACCCCCTACACTGCCCGAACACCACTGCACTGCCCTAAACCCTGAAACACCACCCCCAGCACGACCCCCTACACTGCCCGAACACCACTGCACTGCCCTAAACCCTGAAACACCAGCCCCAGCAAGACCCCCTACACTGCCCGAACACCACTGCACTGCCCTAGACTCTGAAACACCAGCCCCAGCAAGACCCCCTACACTGCCCGAACACCACTGCACTGCCCTAAACCCTGAAACACCAGCCCCAGCATGACCCCTACACTGCCCGAACACCACTGCACTGCCCTAAACCCTGAAACACCAGCCCCAGCACGACCACCTACACTGCCCGAACACCACTGCACTGCCCTAAACCCTGAAACACCAGCCCCAGCACGACCCCCTACACTGCCCGAACACCACTGCACTGCCCTAAACCCTGAAACACCAGCCCCAGCACGACCCCCTACACTGCCCGAACACCACTGCACTGCCCTAAACCCTGAAACACCAGCCCCAGCACGACCCCCTACACTGCCCGAACACCACTGCACTGCCCTAAACCCTGAAACACCACCCCCTGCATGACCCCTACACTGCCCGAACACCACTGCACTGCCCTAAACCCTGAAACACCACCCCCTGCAGCACCCCCTACACTGCCCGAACACCACTGCACTGCCCTAAACCCTGAAACACCACCCCCTGCACCGCCCCCTACACTGCCCGAACACCACTGCACTGCCCTAAACCCTGAAACACCACCCCCAGCACGACCCCCTTTACTGCTCGAACACCACTGCACTGCCCCAAACCCTGAAACACCACCCCCAGCACGACCCCCTACACTGCCCGAACACCACTGCCCTAAACCCTGAAACACCACCCCTGCACGACCCCCTACACTGCCCGAACACCACTGCACTGCCCTAAACCCTGAAACACCACCCCCTACACTGCCCGAACACCACTGCACTGCCCTAAACCCTGAAACACCACCCCCAGCACGACCCCCTACACTGCCCGAACACCACTGCACTGCCCTAAACCCTAAAACACCACCCCCAGCATTACCCCCTACACTGCCCAAACACCACTGCACTGCCCTAAACCCTAGAACACTACCCCAGCACGACCCCCTACACTACCCGAACACCACTGCACTACCCTAAACCCTAAAATACTACCCCCAGTACAACCCCCTACACTACCTGAACACGACTGCACTGCCCTAAACCCTCAAACACTCCCCCAGCACGACCCCTACACTACCCGAACACCACTGCACTGCCCTAAACCCTAAAACACTCCCCCAGCACGACCCCTACACTACCCGAACACCACTGCACTGCCCTAAACCCTAAAACACTCCCCCAGCACGACCCCCTACACTACCCAAACACCACTGCACTGCCCTAAACCCTAAAACACTACCCCCGCATGACCCCTACACTACCCAAACACCAATGCACTACCCTAATCCCTAAAACACTACCCCCGCATGACCCCTACACTACCCTAAACCCTAAAACACTACCCCGCACGACTCCCTACACTACCCAAAGACCACTGCACTACCCTAAACCCTAAAACACGACCTCCTACACTACACAAACACCACTGCACTACCCTAAACCCTAAAACACTACCCCCTACACTACACAAACACCACTGCACTACCCTAAACCCTAAAAACTACCCCAGCACGAACCACTACACTACCCAAACACCACTGCACTACCCTAAACCCTAAAAACTACCCCAGCAGTACCCCTACACTACCCAAACACCACTGCACTACCCTAAACCCTAAAACACTACCCCCAGCAGTACCCCTACACTACCCAAACACCACTGCACTACCCTAAATCACTACCCCCAGCACGACCCCCTACACTACCCAAACACCACTGCACTACCCTAAACCCTAAAACACTACCCCCAGCACGACCCCCTACACTACCCAAACACCACTGCACTACCCTAAACCCTAAAACACTCCCCCAGCACGACTCCCTACACTACCCAAACACCACTGCACTACCCTAAACCCTAAATCTACCCCCAGCATGACCCCCTACACTACACAAACACCACTGCACTACCCTAAACCCTAAAACACTACCCCAGCACGACCCTCTTCACTACCTAAACACAACTGCACAATTTGTTACAGGCGTTGCAACGCAGGCCTGTGGTGCTTACTGGAAGTACCTAGTGGGCTAGTTTGGCCCCAGGGACCCTCAGGATTCAAGGTGACCTAATCCCCCAACTTAAAACGCTCCACGGGGCGCGTTTGCACAGTGGTGAAGGGAGGGCGGGGCCTCAGGTGACATGTGCGCAAACACGCCCTGTGGTGCGTTTTAAGTTGGGGAATTAATTCCCTTTGAATCCTGAGGGACCCTGGGGGCCAACTAGCTCACCAGGTACCTTCAGTAAGCACAACAGAGTTCCGTTGCAGAGAGGTGAAAAAGGTGCGTGGCCTCGGAACGCCTCTCTGCAACTCAGCTCTGTGGTCCTAACTGTAGGTACCTGGGGGGCTAGTTGGGCCCCAGGGACCCTCAGAATTCAAGGGGACTTAATCCCGCAACTTAAAACGCGCCACGGGGTGCGTTTGCACACATGTCACCTCAGGCCCCCTCCCTTCACCACTGTGCAAACGCGCCCTGCTAGCGCGTTTTAAGAGGTAGTTTTAATCCCCCTGCCCTATTATGTACTAGGGACTTGCAGAGGAGGTCATGCTAATCACAGGGGTACCCCAACGCATAGTGTTCCCTAGTGTATGTAGGTGTTTTCACTGTATTCTAAGTGTCTTTTAGCATAGCACTGGCTCTGGTTAGTCAGAGTCAGTTACCACCAGTACCCGTCTGAAAAAGTTGTGGGCACAGGATGATTTTGCAACAAGGCCTCTTTCTGCTCCTCTGTTGGTTCTTTCTGCACATCTTTTGCTTCTTTCTGTGCGTTTTTTCTTCTTTCTTCACATGTCCTACCTCTGTAGGCATAGTTAGAAACTAGCATTTAAAAAAACCTTTGAAATTCACTTAAAAAATCATAGGTTTCAGGCACGTTATAGTTAGAAATTAGCATTTAAAAAACCTTTGAAATTTACTGAAAAAACCATAGGTTTCAGACACGTTATAGTTAGAAATTAGCATTTAAAAAACCTTTGAAATTCACTGAAAAAACCATAGGTTTTAGGGACAGTTATAGTTAGTTGGACATTTCACTCGTACAAAACCATAGAAATTCCCCCGTTATAGTTAGTTCAGCTAACTATAGCTCGCGCTCCGCAATGCACTGCTGATGACGTCACATATTACATCACTCATGACATGGTCAGTGACATCACTGATGACATCACTGATGACATCTCAAATGACATCACTGATGACATCATCCATGTGATAATTTCATGCATCTTCTCACACCCTAATATAACTTTTGATACACCCACTCTAAATTACAGACTGCCATTCTCAAAACCATAGACACTCCAACACCAAAAACTACATACCCACTCCACTGATTCTTAGGTCTACACACACATCCACTCACTCACCCGTACAGTCACTCATACTTAGTCACTCAGTACAGGACTATCATATGCACTCATACACCTATATAAACACTCACACACCGCCACTCATCCATAGAGGTACTCACACACCTAGTCAGTCATGCAAAAAGCTTAATCACACACCCATTTACTCACCTATACAGTTATACACACACCAGCTCACTTACTCATACAAATATTAGCACATTCTTACGCTCTTATACAATCACTGATACAAGTACACACTCATCCATACAGCCACTCTCACAATCACACACTCTCACTTATAGCCATTTATATACTCCAACACACATATATACTGCCTTTCACATATGTAGTTACTCACACATGTACCACTGAGATATACATTCAATCACTAACACACCCATACACACACTCACCCACCCATACAGTCCATCACAGATGCACTCTTGAAACCATGCACCCAGTGACTCACCAACTCACACATCTATGCACAGAGTCACACACACCCCACCCACACAAACACTCAGGCACCCATACAGATACTCAGACAATCAATCAATAACCCATGTAGACACTCATGTAGCTATTCAGAAAGCCATGCAGCCGCTTACAAACCAACAGACAGACGGATACAGACATTCACACAGTTTAGTCACTAACCCATGCATTCAGTAAGATACATTTAATCACTCACTTGCAGAGTCAGTCACTCACGTACTAAATCATCCATTCAGACACTTATACACCCACTCATTCTTCAATACGCCTTTCCCTATATATATTAAACATATTTAAACTTTACAGAAACACACAGTCACTGGATGATGTCATCACTGATGTCATCAGTGATGTCATTTGAGATGTCATCAGTGATGTCATCAGTGATGTCACTGACCATGTCATGAGTGATGTAATATGTGAAGTCATCAGCAGTGCATTGCGGGGGCGCGAGTTATAGTTAGCTGAACTAACTATAACGGGGGAATTTCTATGGTTTTGTACGAGTGAAATGTCCAACTAACTATAACTGTCCCTAAAACCTATGGTTTTTTCAGTGAATATTAGTTATAGTTAGGTCTGCTTTTCCATAGAAAGAACGTTTTATGGTTTGCTAACAAGTTTGGCCCTGTTTCACGATCTTCACAAAACTTTTCAAACAAAAAGTTCATCCCCCTCAACTCTTTCCTAAAACGTTTCAGGGTGATCCGTCACGCGGGGGCACAGAAAAAAGGGTGGTCCCAAAACGCAAAATCTCCATGCATTTTCCATAGACATCTTTAGACAAGACTACAGCAAAAACTGCAGAACAGAATTACATCAGATTTGGCAGGAAGCTAGATCTTGGTCTGCAGATTGTGCTTTTTGTGTGTGATTTGGTGTAAATCTGTTCAGTAGTTTCTGAGACATTTAGGGTAAAAAAAAAATGAAAATTTGGCAGGTGGGTTCCCGAGAGTCTAGAGAGACGCTCGCCGGAGTGCCAATTAAAAAATAGAGTGTTCTGATTGGCACAGGGAACTTTATTTCCCTTGGGCCATCTCGCTCTCGTGGGAGTCAGACTCCCGCAAGTGCTCTGATTGACTGCCAGCAACATGAGAAAATTGTTGCTGACAGCCATTACAGGACTCGGGGACTGAGTCCTCAGTCCTGAACTTAGAAAAAAAATTGCATAAGGGGGCAGGGTAGGGATACCCTGAGCCTCGAGGCCCCAAGGGGAGGACCCAGAGGGACCCCCGGTGCCAAAAATGAACAATAATCGGCAAAAAATGCTGCAATCCCACCAGACTCTTGAGGGATTGAAAAACAAAAATGACGGCCTAGCCGCAATCAATAACTATAAACTGCGGGGAGCCCACCCTCAGGTCTGTGTTCATGAAGGTGAGGAGGGCTGTGTGGCCCAATCCCCGATCCTCCAGAGGCCCTGGGAGCCCTCCCCCAGATCCTCCAGAGGCCCCGGGAGCCCACCTCCAGAGGCTAGAATTTGATTTAATGGGGAGGGGGATGCGCAGCTCCCCTCCCCGAGCCATTGAAGACCCTGGGGAGCCCATAGTATGTATGGGAAGGGGGGACATGTGGCCCCCATACCTGAGCCATTAGAGGCCCCAGGGAGCCCACCCCTGGGGCCGAACATATTAAGAATGGGTAGGAGGATGTGCACCCCCCTCCCAGAGCCATCAGAGGCCCCAAGGAGCTCACCCCTGGGGCCAAAGATACTTTGCATGGGGAGAAGGGCCACGTGGCTCAACCCAGAGCCTCAAAAGGCCCCAGGCAGCCCACCCCGGGGCTGAAATTTAAAATGAAAGGGTGCCCCCCTCCCCAAACCTCAAAGGCCCTGAGGAGCCCACTCCTGGGGACAATTAGTTCAAGGGAGGGGGCACCACAGCCACCCAACCTGAGCCATTAATGGCCCTGGGGCCCCCATTGACATGGTGTAAGAAAGTGCCCTCTTTTTGCATGGTTGCTCCCACTTTTTGCCAAACTGTTGATGTACTTTGACTGAGTGTGCCCTGGGTATCTGCCAACCAGGGCCCAGGCCCTATGTTCTTTCCCTAAAACTGCATTAAGACAAAACCCAATTGGCACTCTTTAGCCACATGTCAGTCCCTTGTAAATGGTACCATAGGTGCCAAGGGCACTGTGGCCAGGGAAGGTCTCTAAGGGCTGCAGCATTTATTGTGCCACCCTTAGAGGCCCTGTACCTTTACACACACACACTGCCATTGCAGGCTGTGTGTTTTGGTGCAGAACAAAGTGAAGAGTCAACATGGCACACATCCTGTGTGCCATGCCTACAGGCTCACTGCCCTGGCATAGGTAAGCCACCCCTCTGGCTGGGTGCACTATACCAGTGGTGAGGGTACAGGTGCATGAACCCTGTACCCCTACAGTGTCTAAGCCAATTCTTAGACATTGTAAGTGCATTAATGCCATTAAGAGTATATGGTGCTGGGAGTTTGTCATTACGAACTCCACAGCACCATAATGGCTTTACTGAAAACGGAGAAGTTTGGAATCAAACTTCTCAGCACATGAAACCCACACTGCACCAGTATGGGATTTAATTAAAAATGCACTCAGAGGGCATCTTAGAGGTGCCCCCTGAAAAATAACCTAACTCTTGTGTCCTGGCTGAGTGGCTGCTCACCAGCTGCCACCACCAGACATGATTCTGGACCCCTGGGTCGAGAGCCTGCTGCTCTCGGGGACCTGAAATAATGGGATGGGCAGGGTCCACGAAGGGGAAGCTTCAAAGGCTTGCCGCCTTTCAGAGCTACCCCAGGCCTTTGCTGCTTCCAGCAACTGGCCCCCACCAGTTCTGACCCCCACTCTGGGTGGGAGAATCGGCGGAAAAACCAAGTAAGGCAGGGAGGAGTGCCCACATTTGCCAACCCCACCCCTCAGGTGGGGGAGGCAAGGTGAAGCACAACTCTCAGTCCCCGCCATCTTGCAGATTGGTGACCCAGCCAACCAGAGAGAGGGATAAGGCCCCCTCCCACTGGAGGGTGGCATAATAGGGGGTGTGCACACCCCAAGGAAGGGACCCATTGTTCCCAACATTGACCTACCTGTAACGTCCCTAAATGTAGTATTTAGGGGCAACCCTGAACCTTGCCACCTCAGACAAGAACCGACCAGAAGAAGAAAAGAAGAAGGACTCAAGAAGCCGTGCTGAACTAAGAAGAGGAAGACGCCCACTGACTTGGCCCCATTCCTACCGACCTGTCCGCAAATCAAATCTGCTCCAGCGAAATCCCGGTGTGTCCTGCAGCCAGCAGTCCTCAAGAACCCGAAGGGCCTGCCCTGCCTTCCAAACCCAGGTCTTTGTCTCCCGTGAGCACCGGATTTGCTCACCCACAGACTCTGGCTCTGGCCAAATCTGCTAGTCTGCACCACTTTGCACCTGACGCCCATGGCCCGAGTTTGAGTGGTCCAACATCACAAGGAGGCCTCCCCGGAGATCCTGACCTGAGATCTGGGGATCTCTGATCTGCCTCAAATCTCCAAATGATGTCTGCAGTCTCTTTCTGGAGGATCCCCCTGACCGTGACCGGAGCAGGTAAGAAAACCTGACGCCTAAAGACACCCCTGCACCCGACGTCCCACGGCCTTGGGTGGCCCAACCGACGGTGTCCCAGCATCCCCAGGCATTCCAACTTACCTCTCCAACCAGTGGTCACCTCCAGAAGATCTTCGTCCCCAAGCCTGCAGTCTTTGTTGCAACCGGAGAATCCCTTTGAAAACAACAGGGAACCCGGCATCAAAACAGCACCCTGCACCCAGCCGCCCCTGCGCCGCTGCGGGTGTACTTTGGGTGCTAACTCAGATCCCCCTTCGCCCTCAGTCTAACACCAGGAGCTTTGCTCCCACAGCCTTGTGGCGTGCTCGTGAGCAGGAGTTTCGCTATGTGCAACGCTGAGTCCTGAGGATGGTCTTGCGGACCCATGTGGCCATAAAAGACCGAAACGTTGACAACACACCCTTATTGCCTTGTAATATCTTGATTTAAAATTTGTGTCAATATGTTTTGAATATTGAAAGTTGAAAAGTTATAGGCTGTTATTTGTACTGACCATATTACTTGATGGTAAAAGGGTGTCTACACTACCTCCAATCCCCTAACAAATTGGTGCATCGTATGGGATTGTTCTGGTAGTTACAGTGTTGCTGTTTGCTTTCTGTATATTGCATACAACGTGTATATATTTTTCATGAAATGTGGATGTGATGCTTAATAAATTACTTCAAGTAAAAAACTACATGGAAATTTGAATACATCCTCGAATACAATTGTTATTCTTTCATTGCCTGGATTGCATTTGTGACCAATACAATTGTGAAATCTTAGTGTGAATAATTACTCAAGGAATTCTTTGTATATGTACCTGCTCGTGAGCAGCCACCAACCGGAGGCCCCCTATCCCCCATTGGATAACATTGGGCCTCAGCACTCTGCCCCTGGCCACCCTAGTACCACTGAGGGTGTTTCAAGAGTGCATCCTTGACCCTGGGGGAAACCTGGATCTAACCCCAGAATATGAACTCCCACAAATAACTACTTACCTGTAAACGAATAACTATATTTCCTCCCATAGGATTGCATTGACTGTTTTTCTTGAAAATTATTTTAAGTGTGGAGTTGGTTTGTATGGAACACTGAAAAACTGCATATGTACTTAAAGTGAATTACTTATCTTTTGTCTAGGAGATGTCTCAGTGTGATATCTAGGCATATCACACTGATTAGCAAACGTAATCTGAAAAGTAATGTACATAGTAATCTGTGCAGTAACTAAAAAGTAATTCTGAACTGTTGACTTACCTGTAATTCAACCAACTGCATTTGAACCTGCATTCAACTGTAAAACACTGCATAAGATTTTGCAAAGCATTTATTTCACTTACCTGCAGCAGGCTTGGCTTGGTTCTAGAAATAAAATAACTAAATAATATTTTTGATACAAACAAATTGGTCTGAGTTCAGTCTTTGAGTGTGTGACATCATTTGCTGCCTGAGTGTGTACACCAAATGCTTAACACTACCCTCTGATAAAGCCTTACTGCTCGCCCACACTACCACAAATAGAGAGTGAGGTGCTATCTACTTTTACCTCTGCCTACCTTTGGGGTTTCACTGGATTCTGTGCACACTATACCTTATTTTGGTATAGTATATACAGATATGCAACTTTTGCATTTGTTTGACTGACTTGGTCAACACCTGATCACACAACAGAACTCCTAAATTGTCTTTAGAAATTATGAATTTTTGAATTGACAACATTTTTCCAAATTACTAAAAGTCTTGTTAGGGCCTTGGTTAAGTCCCTTTAGAATTTTAGAAAAATAAAAGCTCACTTCAGTTAGGGGTAAGAGGGGTTAGAATGTTTGTTAGAATGTCTCTTAACAAGAACCCAGCTGTTAGTGAAGATAACAACAATGACATAGAGAACCAGGTTGAGGAGCTCGACCTCACCCCTTTTCTCCACTTAGAATTTAGGGAGTTAAGGTCTCTATGTAAACTAAAACATATCAATATAGGGTCTCATCCCTCAAAACAAAAGCTCCAGGAGCTGTTGACATGGTATGCTAAGGACCATCCCTCTGAGAATGGTGAAGACCTCTCAGATGGGGAAGAAGCTGGAGGGGATGAGGATACCTTCCAACCCCCCCTACTTCATAGGGAGAGAAGGGCCCCAGTGCCCCTCAATCTAAGAATACAACTCACAGTACCCAGATCCCACACAGGTGGGTCAGGTACCTCTGAGGACATTGAGGACAGCCTCAATGAAGAGACCAACCTTTTAGTAAGGTTGACAAAAAGATTGGATCTGGAGACCATACTCCTGGCGCTAGAGAAAGAGAGAACAGAGATGGGCTTAGCGCCCATCAATGGTGGCAGCAACTTTAATAAGGATAAAGAGCAATCTTATAATCCTAAAATCCCCAAAGGGATTGTCCCTAAATTTGAGGAGGTTGATGATATCACAAAATGGTTCACAGCCTTTGAGAGGGCCTGTGAAATGAGAAAAGTGAGGAAGTCACACTGGGTGGCACTCCTTTAGGAACTGTTCACTGGTAACTGCAGGGACAGACTATTGACCCTTACAGGGGCAGATGCAGGGTCTTATGACCTCATGAAGAGTACTCTGATTGAGGGCTTTGGACTCACAACTGAGGAATATAGAATTAGATTCAGGGAGGCTCACAAAACCCAAAATCAGTCCTGGATTGACTTCGTTGACTACTCAGTTAAGACACTAGATGGATGGTTAACTGGCAATAATGCGCATGATTTCAATGGACTTTACAATTTGTTTATGAAGGGACATATTTTGAGTAATTGCACTAATGAGAAGTTACATCAGCATTTGGTAGACCTAGGTCTAATTTCTCCCCAAGAATTGGGAAAGAAGGCAGACCACTGGGTCAAGACTAGGGTAACAAAAACAGCCACTGGGGGTGACCAAAAGAAAGGGGTTACAAAACCTCCCCAGGGGAAAGGGGATGAGAATCCCAAAGATAAAAATCCTGAGGCTTCTAAAGTGCCCCAAAAACCTGCTCAGGGGGTGGGTCCAAGGACTCTTCCCAGTCCAGTAATAGATACAAAGGGAAGAACTTTGATCCCCTAAAGGCCTAGTGTTTCAATTGTAAGAAGTTGGGACACTTAACTGGAGATGCTACTTGTCCTAGCAAGAAGCCCTCTAGTCCTCCTACAGCTACTACTGGTGTAGTCAGTCTCCAGATGGGATCGACAGTGTGCCCAGAGCAAATCAGGGTTCACACTGAAGCAGTCCTAGTCACTGAGGGTGAAGTTGAGTTTGCCACTTTAGCTGTGTGGCCACCCAACTTTTTTTTTTTTTTTTGTGCATATTTATATAGCGCGAACTCGACCCGAAGGTATTGGAGCGCTTTACACGAGCACCGTATTTACATTACACATTCAGGCACGGGGAGATTAAGTGATTTGCCCAGAATCACAGGATGTGGACGCGACTCCGAGGCTCGAACCCCACCAAAGTCGGCAGTCTAGCCGACGGACCACATCCTCTCCCCTACTTAAAGTAAAGTAAACTTAAAGAAGTATTTGCAATACCCCTGGATCAATGGGACTAGAATAGAAGCCCTGAGAGATACATGTGCCAGTGTCACTATGGTGACAGATACACTGGTTTCCCAAGCGCAATACCTGATTGGAAAAACTTACCCAGTCACCAACGCTGACAGTGTTACCACTAACCATGCCATGGCTATGGTGACATTAGAGTGGGGGGGGGTGTTACTGGCCTGAAACAGGTAGTGGTCTCTTCAAAGCATCCGGCTGCATGACTGCTTGGAAATGACCTGGAGACCTCAGCATGGGCTGAGGTAGAGTTGAAAACCCATGCAGCAATGCTGGACATCCCTGACATTGAGTGTGTCAAGACTAGAGCACAGAGCTGAAAGCAGGGTGAAAAAGAAGTGTTGGAGCCTGAAAGAATGGCCCAACCTTCCAAGAGGAAAGATAGGAAGACTGGGAAACCAGCTTCTGAACAGCAAAAGAATGAGGAACCCTCTCCTCAGGGAGAGGACTTGGATGCCCCAGAGGGAACTGAGCCTATGGAATGTGACCCTTACCAGGTTGAGCATTTAGGCCCAGGGGGACCCACTAGGGAAGAGCTCTGCCTTGGACATCAGACCTGTCCAACTCTTAAGAGCCTGAGACAGCAAGCTGCTGCCAGGAAAAGGGAGATGTCAGTGGTACCCACAGAGTCTATTGGGAGGAGGGACTACTGTACACTGAGGCTAGAGACCCCAACCCTGTAGCCACTAGGAAAGTTATAGTGCCTCAGAAGTACAGGGAGTCCTTACTCACTTTGGCTCATGACATTCCCCTTGCTGGACATCTGGGCAAAACCAAAACTTGGGAGCCACTTTTACTGGCCCCAGATGTCTCAGAAGGTAAAGGAGTTTGTCAGCTCCTGTGTCACCTGTCAAGCCAGTGGCAAAATAGGTGGACACCCAAAGGCCCCCTTAATTCCACTACCAGTGGTTGGGGTCCCCTTTAAAAGGGTAGGTGTGGACATAGTAGGTCCACTTGAACCTCCCACAGCATCAGGAAACAAATTCATACTGGTGGCAGTGGATCATGCTACCAGGTATCCTGAGGCAATTCCCCTTAGGACTACTATAGCTCCTGCAGTAGCCAAGGCCCTCATTGGTGTCTTCACCAGGGTAGGGTTTCCTAAGGAGGTGGTTTCAGATAGAGAGCCAAACTTCATGTCTGCTTACCTAAAACATATGTGGAAAGAGTGTGGAGTGCAGTACAAGTTTACTATACCCTATCACCCACAAACCAATGGTCTTGTTGAGAGGTTTAACAAGACATTGAAAGGCATGTTTATGGGGCTCCCTGAAAAGCTCAAAAGGAGATGGGATGTCCTCTTACCATGCTTGCTTTTCACCTACAGAGAGGTGCCTCAGAAGGGAGTAGGGTTTTCCCCCTTTGAACTTCTGTTTGGCCATCCTGTTAGGGGACCACTCTGTCTTGTAAAAGAGGGTTGGGAGAAGCCTCTCCAAAAACCCAAACAAGACATTGTTGACTATGTACTAGGCCTAAGGTCCAGGATGGCAGAGTACATTGAAAAAGCTTCCAAGAATCTGGAGGCCAGCCAGGAGCTCCAGAAGCACTGGTATGACCAAAAAGCTGCACTGGTGGAGTTCCAACCAGGGCAAAAGGTGTGTGTTTTGCAGCCTGTGGCACCAAGGGCTCTCCAGGACAAATGGAGTGGCCCTTACCCTATCTTAGAAGAGAAAAGTGAGGTCACCTACTTGGTTGACCTGGGCACAAGCAGGACCCCCAAAAGGGTGATCCATGTGAACCGCCTTAAACTTTTCCATGACAGGGCTGACATCACCATGCTGATGGTTACTGATGAGGATCAGGAGACAGAGGGGGATATTCACAAGGACTTATCTCTGAGTTATCGCCACCTTAACGCAACAAAAGTGGAGATAGATTTAACGCCCCATTCACAAGCGGTTGCAAACTACAGACAACGCAAGTATTCCCGCGATAACTGCCTCAAAATTTACCTCCACGGGTGACACCACCAACTAACCCTAATGAGATGCAGAGTAGGCGTTCCCGTGCAAAAACACACGATAACACCACTACACCACTTTCACACCGAACTGCCAGATCTGTGATGTGAACCAAAAACACGCGATAAGCCGTGGTAGCAGCAGGGAATTAACACCTGCCTTTTGGTGGTGTAAAGCAGGACGACTACCCGCAGTATGAAAGGGAGCCCAGCCCAGAGCCACATCTGAAGACCCACAGATGCCATGGAGACAATGGTCATGCAGCTCCGAGGCCCATGAGTGCCACAACACCCACCCCCACCACACCACGGCCCCCCCCGGGACAAACACATACCTTGCACAAAAAGCGCATGATGTCGCACAATGACAACAAGAAACACGTGTGGGCAGAAGAACGAGAAACAGTCACTCATCATTGAAGTAACAACCAAAAACTTTATTGAATACAACACAAAACACCAATGCGGAAGACTCCTGTCGGGTCCGTCCGGGCCAATCCTGATATCACAGCCTGGAAAATAAAGCACAACATCAGAACGTGTGTCATGCGCACATCAAAGGAGCGAGACACAGAGAAACAGAGAAGGAAAGAAAGGCAGAGAGAGAAAGAGAGAGAAGGAAAGGAAAGGAAGGGAGAGGGAGAGGGAGAGAGAGAGAGAAGGAAAGGAAGGGAGAGGGAAAGGAAGGGAGAGAGAGAGAGGGAGAAGGAGGGACACTGCCGCCCGCGCACCCAAGCACCACTGCTCACCTGCTGCCACCGGTGTGTCTCCAACCACGTGCTGGTATACACTGCAAGCCACCAGGTCTGCAATCTGCAATCGAGGCCAGAGTCAATCATGGCAGAGTCCATCACACTGCACACGGCAACAACGCCTGCCGTCCTGCGCACACATGCAGCCGCACTCTACACCCTCCCGCTGGCCAGCGCTGGCTGCCCGCACTTGTGCACCCAGGCCCCACTGCTCACCTGCCGCCAACGGTGTGTCTACCAGTGGGCACACCACGTGCCCGTGCAAGCTCCAGGCCCAGGTCCCGCCACCTTGGCATGCTCCACATCATCCGGACCAGCACCGCGGCCCAGCAGGTCCCACACATGACGCTGAGTCCTGAGGCATCAATGGGAGAGACCACATCAGTGCACACGTCATCATCGCAGGCTGCACACCCGCTCAGCAATTTCGGTGCCACTAACCCTGTGCAACCCCATTCAGCGCCACGTGGTGGTAGGCCTGTGACGGCCGCAAGGCTTCGGGTGCCACTAACCCTGTGCAACCCCAGTCAGCGCCACGTGGTGGTAGGCCGTGACGGCCGCAAGGCTTCGGGTGCCACTAACCCTGTGCGCAACAAGTCATGGGCCCTTTATGATTGAGTATCGTGGAACGTCCGTCATCCAGTCACCACCGGCAGTGGGGAATGTGACGTTGTCGGCCCCTTATATTGGCGGGGTCACATGCCCTGTGATGCCTGTGCCGGATGGGTGTGGTGTGCGTGCAAACCTGCCCTCAGGGAGTGGCCGTGACATGCTGACAACTAGACCAGAGACCTGCAGACCACTAGCGTGTACGCCTGCGACATGTAGCTATGTGGGCCCCCCCTCGGAGCGTAAGCGGAGTGGTCTGGCCTGGCGTGCGCTGGACCAGCACAGGGCTTGCAACAATGACTCGGGGGCTCTGGGCGTGGTTCAGTCCATGTCTGGACAAGGAAGTGACTAATGCGTGTGTCCCTGTTGTGGTGTCTGCGGCACCAGGAACGCAATCGGCAATGTAGCACACTGTGACTGGATTCCCACTAGATGAGCATCATTGACGTTGGGGGGAATCACTGAGCCTACATTCATCCATACATTCATACATGAATGATGAAAGACATGACACAGCAGTGCGTTTCTGAATGTTTAATGCACATCCAGTGGAGTTTTGCAGCTGGAGCAGTACAGGGCCATGCCAACCCCACTTCACAATATGGGCCCGTGGGGGGCCAGCCAGAGTCCATCGGGGAATGACAAGTACAGCGGAAGAGAAAGGGTACAGTCCGCAGTCTGGTCGCCGTGTCATTGGTCACCAAACAGGATATGGCAGTCCATGTCGCGGTCCAAGGTAAGTGCAGCAGAGTGTATCGGGGGTCAGTGGAAGGTCATGGGGCGATGTGCGGCACCAAGCAGCAACAGGCCAGGTGGCGGACATGAATGCTAGTGCCTCCTTCTGAACTCAAGCCCATCCACGTCCTCGTCCTCTGATGTGTGCTCTGCCCCACCTGTGGGTGGTGCAGTTCCGGCTGCAGCACTGTGTGCCACTGACACATCAGGGGCCGGAGGTGGATTGTCGGCCGCACTGTGTGGCAGTGACACATCAGGTGCCGGAGTGGAAATGCCTGTCGCACTGTGAGGCGCTGACACACCAGGGGGCGGAGATGTGGATGGTGTAGGGGCAGCAGCATTCATCTGCGCCACGCCTTGTGGCAGCAATGCCATGATGAGGACATGCAGGGCATGGTAGATCCCAGCTACATTTCGCTGATGTGCAGCGGAGGCTGTCATCCTTTCCGCCTCCATCCGCACCATGTCCTCCATGAGCCTCCGCATGTGTGCCATCTCACGGCTGAGATCGCTGGAGCCATTCTGAGCGGACAGGTGTTCTTGTCTCTGAGTCATGACTCCAGCGATGTCAGCCAGGGCTCATTGGAGACCATGTAGCGGCGTGTGGGTGTCCGTTAGGGACTGGAGGTGGTCCCTGATGGGACTCAGACACCCATGGATGGCATCAAGTTTGGTAGCCATGAGGTAGAACCCCACCCGCACCTGCTCAGCCATCTCCCTCTGGACCTCCAACACACGGCGTTGGAAGGCCATGTGTTGTTCGGGGGGGTCTTGGGAGACAGCCGGGGTTGTGGGTGCCTCCTGCTGGGTCGTTTGTGGAGTGGGTGGGGTCTCCTCGATGCAGCTGGGCTGCCCTGGTCCTGGAGGTGATTGGCGGATGAGTTCAATGATGTCTTGGAGGGCTTGGGTGTCGATGCTGGTGGTGTCCTTCTCGTCATCAGTGAAGAGTGGCTGGGACTGCCTTGCAGGTGGCATTCATGGTGCCCCTGCAATGTGAAGGGGAGATGCTGTGTTACAATGTGTCCACATGTATGTAGATGCATGGTACATGTTCACATTCAGACAGCATGGCAATGTACATTGTGACAGGCTGTTGATCAGGGCCATGATCCAGAGTCATTGTGGGTGTGCACTGTGCTCTGCTTGATTGTGCATGTGTGCCATTGTGGCCATCTCCCCCCATCCCCCAGTACCTGGTGGTTACTCACCCTGTTGCCGTTGTGTTGTGTCATGTCGAGCTGTGTCCGGTGCCCCGACTCCTGCCACGGTCTCCACACTGATGACTGTCGACACCAGCTCCTCCATGTCATCCAGCTCCAGCTGTGGTGCTGGGCTCCCACCTCCAGTCTGCATTGCTGCCTTCTGGTTGCCTGCGAGTTTCTCCTTGGTCTTGCGCTTGATGTCAATCCATCGCCTCTTGACCTCGTCCATTGACCTCTTGTGCTCTCCGACGGTATTCACCTTGTCCACGATGGACCGCCATAATCCATTTTTGGTGCCCAATGACACATTGGGGGCGACGAACAGTTGTTGATGGTGTTCTGTCACCTCCGTGACCAGGATCCTATTCTCCTGCGGACTGAACTTCGTCTTCCTCTTCTTCTTGTCCTTGCCCTTCCCTGTCACCGAGGTCCCAGGCTGGTCGTCCGGGCTGCTCGTCCTCTGCGCCTGCTCCGGCTGCCTCCATGGTGCTTGGGTATTGGTCATTTTGTGTTTGTGTGTTTTTTCTACTTTTGTAGTGATTTTCCCGCCTGCCGTGTGTGTATGGCAGGCCTGGCGCTGCTTATCACTGATTTCCTCATCGCGAATGGGCTCATCGCACGTTTTTTGGTGTTGGGGTTTGTGTTTTTGACTCCGTCGCGGTGGTTGTATCGCGGACATTGGCCGCGTTTTCGGAGGGCTATCGCATGGTACCGCCGTGTTGTGAATTCCAGGTTAACTCAGGGTTATTTTCCCGCGATAGACTGCGATGTGTAAAGTTGCGTTAACATTTTCTGGAGATGTTTAGCGCACGTTCTTGTGAATATCCCCCAGAGAGTGAACCTCTCCCTGACCTCCTCTCTTACAGCCCCAAAGATGGGTCAGTGGATGGAGTTGTCTATTCAGACACCCTCTCTGCCCAACATCAGGCTGACTGCAAGCAGGTCGGGCAGCAGTATGCTAAACTCTTTTCCTTGACCCCCGGTCAGACAACCTGGTGTACCTGTGATGTTGACTCTGGGGACAGCGTACCTGTCATAAATAAGATCTATCAACAGTCTGATCAAGTTAAGAAAAGCATCAGAGCTGAAGTCAGCAAGATGCTAGAGTTAGGGGTTATTGAAACTCTCTGAGAGCCGCTGGGCCAGCCCAGTGGTTCTAGTCCCCAAACCTCATCCACAGGTTGGAAAGAGATAAATGAGGTTCTGTGTGGACTATAGAGGGCTCAACTCTGTCACCAAGACAGATGCTCACCCTATCCCAAGAGATGATGAGTTGATAGACAAAGTAGGTGCAACCAAATTTCTAAGTACCTTTGACTTAACTGCAGGGTACTGGCAGATTGACATGGCACCAGGAGCAAAAGAAAAGACAGCATTCTCCACACCTGAAAGGCATTATCAATTTACTCTTATGCCTTTTGGTTTAAAGAATGCCCCTGCCACCTACCAAAGGTTGGTGAATCAAGTCCTTTCTGGATTGGAGGCCTTTAGGGAAGCATGTCTAGATGATATTGCTGTCTTTAGCTCCACCTGGCAGGATCACCTGATCCACCTGGGGAAGGTTTTAAGGCCCTGCAAACTGCAGACCTAACTATCAAGGCATCCAAATGCCAGATAGGGCAGGGAACAGTGGTATACTTGGGCCACCTTGTTGGTGGAGGCTAAGTGAAACCCTTACAGCCCAAGATCCAGGCCATCCCGGACTGGGTAGCCCCAAAAACCCACACCCAAGTCAGGGCATTCCTTGGCTTGACTGGGTACTACAGGAGGTTTGTGAAGGGATATGGGTCCATTGTGACTCCCCTCACAGATGTCACCTCCAAGAAGATGCCCAAAAAGGTAAACTGGACAGTTAGCTGTCAAAAGGCTTTTGACACCCTGAAAGAGGCAATGTGCTCAGCACCAATTCTCAAGGCTCCAGACTATACCAAGCAGTTCATTGTGCAGACTGATGCCTCTGAGCTAGGGATAGGAGGGGTCCTATCCCAGACCAATGTTGAAGGCCAAGATCAACCTGTTACTTTTATAAGTAGGAGGTTACTCCCCAGGGAGCAGCGTTGGAGTGCCATTGAGAGGGAGGCCTTTGCTGTGGTGTGTTCGTTGAAGAAGCTGAGACCATACTTGTTTGGTACTCACTTCCTTGTTCAAACTGACCACAGACCTCTCATATGGCTAATGCAAATGAAAGGAGAAAATCCTAAACTTTTGAGGTGGTCCATCTCCGTACAGGGAATGGACTTTATAGTGGAACACAGACCTGGGACTGTCCATGCCAATGCAGATGGACTTTCCAGGTTCTTCCACTTAGACAATGAAGACTCTCTAGGGAAAGGTTAGTCTCACCCTCTTTCGTTTGGGGGGGTTGTGTAAGAAAGTGCCCTCTTTTTGCATGGTTGTCCCCACTTTTTGCCAAACTGTTAATGTACTTTGACTGAGTGTGCCCTGGGTTCCTGCCAACCAGGTACCCTGGGCCTATGTCCTTTCCCTAAAACTGCATTAAGACAAAGCCCAATTGGCACTCTTTGGCCACATGTCAGTCCCTTGTAAATGGTACCATAGGTACCAAGGGCACTGTGGCCACGGAAGGTCTGTAAAGACTGTAGCACTTATTGTGCCACCCTTAGAGGCTCTGTACCTTTACACACACACACACTGCCATTGCAGGCTGCTTCTTTGGGTGCAGAACAAAGTGAAGAGTCAACATGGCACACATCCTTTGTGCCATGCCTACAAACCACTGCCCTGGCATAGGTAAGCCACCCCTCTAGCTGGGTGCACTATACCAGTGGTGAGGGTACAGGTGCATGAGCCCTGTACCCCTACAGTGTCTAAGCCAATTCTTAGACATTGTAAGTGCAGTAATGCCATTAGGAGTATATGGTGCTGGGAGTTTGTCATTACGACATCCACAGCACCATAATGGCTTTACTGAAAACTGAAAAGTTTGGAATCAAACTTCTCAGCACACGAAACCCACACTGATGCCAGTGTGGGATTTAATGAAAAATGCACTCAGAGGGCATCTTAGAGATGCCCCCTGAAAAACGACCTAACTCTTGTGTCCTGGCTGAGTGGCTGCTCGCCAGCTGCCACCACCAGACATGTTTCTGGACCCCTAGGTCGAGAGCCTGCTGCTCTCTGGGGCCTGAAACAATGTACATCCTGGGACGAGGTGGCAAGCCTCCTCCCCAGGATGGGCAGGGTCCAGGAAGGGGAAGCTTCAAAGGCTTGCCGCCTTTATGAGCTACCCTAGGCCTTTGCTGCTTCCAGCAGCTGGCCCCCACTGGTTCTGACCCCCACTGTGGGCGGGAGAATCGGCGGGAAAACCAAGTGCGGAAGGGAGAAGTGCCCTCCTTTGCCAACCCCACCCCCCAGGTGGGGGAGGCAAGGAGAAGCACGACTCTCAGTCCCCACCATCTTGCAGATGATGGGACCCAGCCAACCAGAGAGAGGCACATGGCCCCCTCCCACTGGAGGGTGGCATAATAGGGGGAGTACCCACCCCAAGGAAGGGACCCATTTGTTCCAACCTTTACCTACCTGTAACGCCCCTAAATCTAGTATTTAGGGGCAACCCTGAACCTTGCCTACTCAGACAAGAACCAACCAGAAGAAGAGAAGAAGAAGGACCGAAGAAGCCGTGCTGAACTAAGAAGAGGAGGACGCCCACTGACTTGGCCCCATTCCTACCGGCCTGTCTGCACCTCAAACCTGCTCCAGCGAAATCCCAGTGTGTCCTGCAGGCAGCAGCCCTCAAGAACCCGAAGGACCTGCTCTGCCTTCCAAACCCAAGACTTTGTCTCCCGTGAGCATCGGATTTGCTCACCCACAGACTCTGGCTCCAGCCAAATCTGCTAGTCTGCACCACTTTGCACCCGACGCCCACGGGCCGAGTTCGAGTGGCCCAACACCACGAGGAGGTCTCCCCGGAGATCCTTCCCTAAGATCTGGTGATCTCTGACCTGCCTCGATTCTCCAAACGATGCCTGCAGTCTCTTTCTGGAGGATCCCCCTGACCGTGACCGGAGCTGGTAAGAAAACCTGACGCCTAAAGACACCCCTGCACCCGACGTCCCATGGCCTTGGGTGGCCCAACCGACGATGTCCCAGCATCCCCAGGCATCCCAACTTACCTCTCCAACCAGTGGTCACCTCCAGAAGATCTTCGTCCCGAGCCTACAGTCTTTGTTGCAACCGGAGAATCCCCATTGAAAACAACAGGGCACCCGACATCAAAACAGCACCCTGCACCCAGCTGCCCCTTTGCCGCTGCAGGTGTACTTTGGGTGCTAACTCAGATCCCCCTTCGCCCTGAGCCTAACACCAGGAGCTTTGCTCCCACAACCTTGTGGCCTGCTCGTGAGCAGCCACCAAGCGGAGGCCACCTATCCCCCATTGGATAACATTTGGCCTCAAGCACTCTGCACCCGGCCACCCTAGTGCCACTGAGGGTGTTTCAAGAGTGCATCCTTGACCCTGGGGGAACCCTGGTTCTAACCCCAGAATACTAACTCCCACAAATAACTACTTACCTGTAAACAGATAACTCTATTTCCTCCCATAGGATTGCATTGACTGCTTTTCTTGAAGTGTGGAGTTGGTTTGTATGGAATACTGAAAAACTGCATATGTACTAAAAGTGAATTACTTATCTTTTGTCTAGGAGATGTCTCAGTGTGATATCTAGGTATATCACACTGATTAGCAAAAGTAATCTGAAAAGTAACATACATAGTAATCTGTGCAGTGCTGCCATTAAGAGTATATGGTGCTGGGAGCTTGTCATTACGAACTCCACAGCACCATAATGGCTACACTGAAAACTGAGAAGTTTGGTATCAAACTTCTCAGCACATTAAACCCACACTGGTGCCAGTGTGGGATTTAATGAAAAATGCACACAGAGGGCATCTCAAAGATGCCCCCTGAAAACTAACCCACCACTAGTGACCTGACTGAGTGGCTGCTTAGGCTGCCACCAACAGACATGTTTCTGGACCCCTGGGTCGAGAGCCTGCTGCTCTCGGGGGCCTGAAACAATGCACATCCTGGGACGAGGTGCCAAGCCTCCTCCCCCAGGATGGGCAGGGTTCACGAAGGAGAAGCTTCAAGGCATCCCGCCTTTGTGAGCCTCTCCAGACCAATTGCTGCTTTCAGCAACTGGTCCCCACTGGTTCTACCCCCACTTTGGGCGGGAGAGCCAGCGGGAAAAACAAGTGAGGGAGAGAGGTGTGCCCACCTCTGCCAACTCCACCCCTCAGGTGGGGGAGGCGAGGTGAAGCACAACTCTGAGTCCCCGCCATCTTGAGGATGGGGGGACCTGGCCAACCAGGGACAGTCTCCTGCCCCCCTCCCACTGGAGGGTGGCACGATAGGGGGTGTCACCCACCCCAAGGAAGGGACCCATTGGTCCCTGCCCTTTACCTACCTGTAACACCCCTAAATCTAGTATTTAGGGGGCACCCTGAACCTTGCTTCCTTAGATCCAGCAACAACAAAAAAAAAAGAAAAAAAGAAGAAGGCCGAAGAGCCGTGCAGAGCTAACAAGAGGACGACGCCCTCTGACTTGGCCCCAGCCCTACAGGCCTGTCTTCCCTCAAACCTGCTCCTGCAAAATCCTGGTGTGTCCTGCAGCGAGCAACCTCAAAAACCCCAGAGGACCTGCCTGCCTTCACTTCCAAGCCTGCTTCTCCCGTGAACACCGGACTTGTTCAAACTGCAGCTTCTGGCTCCGGCCGGACACCGCGAATCCAGCCCACTCTGCACCCGCCGAACCCGGCCTGAGCTCGAGTGGGAAAACACCACGAGGAGGTCACCCCGGCGATCCTGACCCGAGATCCGGCAACTCCTGACCTGCCTCAAGCCTCCAATCAACGCCTGCAGCCTCAATCCAGAGGATCCCCTCTACCGCGACCAGAGCGGGTAAGACTTTCCGACGTCCGAAGGCACCCCTGCACCCGACGCCCCACGGCCTTGTGTGCCCAAACCAACGGTGCCTAACCAACCCAAGACATCCCAACTTACCCCTCGAAGTGGTGGTCGCACCCAGAAGATCCTCGTCCCCGAGCCTGCAGTGTTTCTTCTAACCGGAGGCGCTCCTTTGAAAACAACAGGGCACCCGACCTCAAAACAGCAACCTGCACCCGGCCGCCCTAGTGCCCCTGAGGGTGCACCTTTGGTGCTAATTTGGTTCCCTATTTGCCCTGACCTAAACCCTAGGAGCTTTGCTCCCACAACCCAGTGGCCTGCTTGCCAGCAGCCACCAACCGGAGACCCCCTATCCTCCATAGGATAACATTGGGCCTCAACACTCTGCACCCGGCCGCCCTAGTGCCGCTGAGGGTGAAGCAAAAGTGCATCACTGACCCTGGGGGACCCCTGAGTCTAACCCCAGAACCTTAACTCCCACAGTCGTTTACTTACCTGCAAACCGATAACCCGTTTTTCCTCCATAGGATAACATTGACAATTTTTCTTCCAAAAAACGACTGTGTGGAGTTTTGAAAACTAAAGATACTCTTTAAAAATCGTACAAATAACCAAAACGTGTTTTCTTACCTGTTTGCAGGAAATGTCCCAGTGCTGAATCTA
Organism: Calotriton arnoldi; assembly: GCA_963921515.1. Lineage (NCBI taxonomy): Eukaryota > Metazoa > Chordata > Amphibia > Caudata > Salamandridae > Calotriton > Calotriton arnoldi. Next base: position 856,238 of record CAWUFW010004821.1, read on the forward strand.
GTTATCCAGCACTGAGTTAGAAAAGTAACGTAAAAAGTAACATACCTGCAATTTACTGAAAAAGCCTATTTATTTCAATGTACTGCTCCAAAAAGTTTTTAAGTGTGGAGTTTTGAAATCTGAAAATATTCTTTAAAAATCGCACAAATAACCAAAACGTATTTACTTACCTGTTTGCAGGAAATGTCCCAGTGCTGAATCTAGGTATCCAGCACTGAGTTAGAAAAGTAACGTAAAAAGTAACTTACCTGCAATTTACTGAAAAAGCCTATTCATTCCAATGTACTGTATTTGCTAAGTGTTGCATACTACTGCTCCCCTGTGAATCAAACAAAGTACAGTTTCTACTACATTTTCAAACTGTTCGACATTCAGTAACTTATTACTGTAAAGTATTTTATGCTTACCTGTGCCAGACTTGCTTGGTTCTAAAATAAAACAACAATATATTTTTATACAAAAACAATTGGCATAGAGTTCAGTTCTTGAGTGTGTGAATTCATTTGCTGACTGAGTGTGTACATCAAATGCTTAACACCGTCCTCTGATACTGCCTTACTGCTCGACCAAGCTACCACAAGCAGAGAGTAAGGTTCTATCTAACTTTAACCTCTGCCTACCTTTGGAGTCACCTGGACCCTATACACACTATACCTCATTTTGGTGTAGTATATATAGAGCCAGCTTCTTAAAACAACAAGTAATAAATACAAAACAGTGCTTTACTGTTACTGAATGTCTGCTCCAAGCGCCTGTTCCAAAACAAATGCCCTACTACGGACAGCTTTTATCTTCATCAAACCACTGACAGTCACCGAATCGACATTGAGAAATGAAGTGATATGATTAGAGAAGTGGGTATTGTAAACAGTATTCACTTCATGGAGAGGGTTTACTCTGTACCACACTGTTTGCAGACTGTAAAACTCTCATGAGAAATTTACTACTGAGTATTAAAACGCATCTACTCACAACAATGTACACTCTATGCAACACTTGTCAATTCACTTACAATAAACAACGTCTGTAGGTACTAAATATTATACTACCTGCAGCCTTCATACTGTGGTAAAAGCTTTACAGATACACCATCTTCACAATGCAAACCAAGCACATGTACATAGCTTAATACCTGGTGAAAACAGTTTTCTATGTTATTTCATGCTGAGACGATTTTGTCTAATAACTCAAGGCTGCTTACAACACTTAGTATGTTGTATGTAGAATCTTTGTCCTGTTGCAAACTTTTTCTTCAGAGCCTAAAAACCTGTGTGAAACATACTGAACACAAGTTGTTAACTATCACCTGTAAACATGTATAATGTGTTCAATACCTGTACACATCTATGATGTATTAAGAGCACATGCGTTTTGTAAACCCTTACACCCATTATCTGGACACAGGTTGTACAAAATTAGGTAGAAAAGTACTATGATAGCTGCACGCCACTTTGTAAACTATAAATCAAACTAACACACTCATTGGATGATGTCATCAGGGATGTCATCAGTGATGTCATCAATTATGTCATTTTGAGATGTCATCAGGGATGTCATAAATTATGTCATAGAACATGTCATGAGTGATGTCATATATGAGGTCATAAGCAGTGCATGGCAGGGGCGCAAAGTTATAGTTAGCGCTGCAAACTATAACTGGTGAATTTCAGTTTTTGTTGTTGTTAAAAACGTTAATGACAAACTCGCCCAAACTATAACGTTACATTAATCTTTATTTTTTTCAGTGAATCTGTATATATGAATGTATGCGTGTGTGTGTGTGTGAGAGTGTGTATGTACAGCTATGTTACTTGAGTACGAAATACCTTAAAAGACAAGAGGCGTTTGGCAAAAGAGGAACAGTTTGTTTAATTAAACTTAGCGGCTGGGAGAACAGTTCCAGGCACAGGGTCTGAGGACTGTCTCAATCTACATTCAGTTGGCATCCTTCTTAAATATAGTTTTCATCAAGTTGTAAAAGTTCTCTCGCAAACCCTATATGTTGAGGAATGTTGGTTGCTGCCTTAGAGTCATTAAATGCTGGTCAAATGGTTACTAGAGGTGGGCCTCGACCTTGCGTGGGCACGGTGTGGCCAGAGGTGTAGGTGTCCAGATGTCTGGTGTGGGGAGTTCATGATCACAACATGTGCTAGGTCTTGATTGGCTATGTGTTCCTAACTCATGTGGCATCTGATTTAATGGTATTTTTCGAAGCGCGCGCACCCCCTTGGGAAATGTGTGCTTTACTGGGGGTTATCTCCCCTGACCATTGGGTTGTCGCTGCACCTATCTGTGGAATTGACCAAGAGTTTCCTATCCGTGTGCTTGTCTGCCAGCTATGCACCCTCGCACCTGTGAACTATCAATCAGTGACCCCGGGCCTGGGTCTCTAAAACATAGTTTAATGATAGTGCTGGGCCTTACATAGCAGACCTCCTGCCTTCTATTTACAACATCCTACTCACAAGCAGAGTGGAAGTTAGGGGAAGCAAAGTAGCCACCCTAAACCTCAATTCAATATATTATACATAAGTCCTATGGTCATCATTCACATCCCTCAACACTTGCTAATACAATCCATCACTAGTCCCTCTTCCTCCATTGTAGGCAGGTTAATTTGTAGATACTGATGTGATGTAGCGCTCTCTAAGCACCTCTAATTTGCCTTCATCTTGAGTGTCAAGAGCTTTTAGACAGGAGACCAATCTGACACCTGCAGTCAGGGAATCATTAAAGGACTCAGGAATCTGAACTTCCCACAAATGTCAGAGCAACCAAGCCATTCGTATAGCTGTACGCTTGATTTACACGTATTTATAATCCCTGATCGTTAGATGTTAGATTACCTTCACTTTTCGTGTCCCGCCCAGCATGCTGGCAAGTTTGACCCCAAGGCATGCCATCAAGCTCGTTTTTAACTGTCTTAACCAATGAGAAACTAGAAGTCATTAAATCAGCTGGGGCGTTGCCCCACTAATGCACATGGCCCCAAACTAGTGTCAAGTGTAATAAGCAAATAAGCAGCAGTATTCCACAGTATGACGCTGAATTCCGGGCCGGTCGGTGACGGTCACCGGGCCACGCCCGAGCAATCATCAGGACAAGGGGCCATTAGTGCGCATGTTCAGTTCTGGGCTGGTCATTTTTCTGACCAGCCCGAACATGCGAACTAGCCTGCACATTAGAAGAGCGGGGGTTGCTTCATGGCGCAGCCCCCCGGTCTCCTAATGGGCGGGGGTGTACCCCTACCCAAGCCAATCCTGGCGCTGCTGGAGCAGCGTCTGGATTGGCTCAGTCAGAGCGAGGCACGGGAAGCGTTCACTGTAGTGTAGATCATAGACTGCTGCGCCTCACACACGACGACGAAACGACGACACACCTCGTGTTCTGCGAGGCTGCTACTACTGCCCGTCGTGGGTGGCTCGAGTCGTGCGGTGCTCCGCCGGTAGAGAAGAGACTGGACGAGACTTCACGACGTAATTAGTAAGTAAGTAACTCAAGTTGAAAGTCAGTGATTATGCGCGGGTTTAAATTGAAATGAACTCCTGGACTTACACACTTTTTCTGGCAGCTTCTCTGTGAAAAAATAAACGCATGACCGCAGCCTTCTTGTCGTCATAAAATGTCTTCTTTAAGATTGCGCAAGGCGCGGTTTAAGTAAATGGACGCTTGAAGCTTCCCAGAGGTGATTTTAGCTTAGTGGAGTGCTCGGAGGATTCAGAGGCAGAGGGCATGCACTCTGCAGCAGCAGACTGGGCCTTGGAATGAACCGCTAATGTGTGGGCACTCAGACACAGCCGGCTCTGGGCTAGAATGCACAGTTCGTTCTGCAACAGACGAAACACACTCCAAGTCATTTTGATTGGTGTTCAAAAAGATGGGGTTTTCAAGGCGGCTTATTAGAAGAGTTCAAGGTTAGCTTCAAGAGAATGACACTCCACCCCACTACCTTTTTTCTTCTCCCTTGCTTGTAATTCAGCAAATGTCTCAGCAGGTACTACGCTTCAGCACAAGTCTGCAATTCTGTGTGCCTCTTTAGGGTTGTGGGACATAGCTAGACTTCCAGTGCCATTACTCACTTCACCCTTGCTAATGCCCAATTTATTAACTGTCTTCTCTGGCTCCTATAGGTCTAGGTAGTGGCCACCAGAGCCATGTTGGTGGTGTGCATGCAATCTGTCTGCCTGTCCATTCTGTCAATAATTCCATCACCATTCCACAAAAAGGGTGCAGCACTGGACCAGACCATGCCATATGAGAGAATGCTGCACATGTCACAGCGCATCTGGGGCATTTATCCTCTGCCAGTTTAAAGAATGATACCAGTCAGATTGCAATCTGATAGGTTTGGTTTAAAAAAATGAAATTGAAGGAATGTGAGTTGGATATTTCTGGAGACCTTTCGGATGTAACTAAGGGTGGCCACTTAGTCCCCTTCAGTGAGCTTGTTCTCTAAATTTTCCACCCACCTAACTTTAAGAAGCGAGAAATCTCATTTTAGCTTTGATCTGCTGGTTTGTATAAAAGTGACCTAATGCCGCCCCCCCAGCCACCGTTAAACTGATTTTTAATGGCAGATCTATCTCCAGTTTAGTGTAAACTTGTTCCCAGGTCCCGGTTACAGCCTTGCAAATGGCTGTGTATGAAAGGAACTGTGCCTTCAGCTCATAGTCTTCTCTCATTTGTGTGAATTTTCTCGGTAACCAGGAGCCAAATAAATACACCAGCTGTGTGACCCCAAACTGCTCCACTGTAAATGGCCTACCATGTCCTTCACCTTCCTAAACAAAGGAAAGGACCATAATGGGTGCATAAGCAGCCTTAAGCAAAAACAATGAACGCTGTGCGCAGTAAGCAAATTAATTAATAATTTTAATTAATTGGACACCATTAATAAATTAGTCTTTACAGAGTTTGCCAGTGAAGCTGTACTTTTTGTTGTCTTGTCTTTTTTTGAACAGCATTGTTTTCCTGGGTGGGGGGAGTGCAACAATCCTGGGGTACTGCAATGACTCATTGATGGGTGGATTGGTAACCATGTTCTTCCTGCTTATATTTCACATGCTTTATTTTGCTTTTTCCAGGATGTTGGTACTTTTTATTTAGGCAGCATATTGCTCTCCTTTTGTCTAGTGCGTAATTTGAATGGAGTTGCAAGTATATTATGGTTCTAAAAGCACTCACTACCACCTTCCTGGCCTCTAGCAATGCATTGTATCTCGAAGTCTGTTATGAAGCTCTGTGGTTATACTGAATAAGCACCTACCTATGTTATATGACTTCTCTTTATTAATATATTAACTGCACTTTCACAATTGCTTTATGAACCTTCCTGCTTTCTCAAATTTGCTTGAAAATGCACCATTTGTCCACTCTTTTTTCACAATTTTCTCGGGGGGAGAACCTCCCCGAACGCCCCTTTGGTTGTTCGGGATCGCTCGCTACGCTCGCACGCTACGGTGCTCTATGAAATTCATTTTTCGCCTCACCACTTTCAAATGTCACCAGCCGCCACTGTAAATCAGGAGTGCTTTCTGCAAGTGCTTCTAGCCTTTATTATCTCAGTTATCCTTTCCACCTGGAATAGAACGCCCGTGACCAGCTGCCCCCTTCAAGAATCATAACCTCGAAACGTAGCAGAAGAATTAAAACAATTGGTACAATGCCAATCTTTGTGCGCCAAAGTGTGCGATGAGGTACTTTAACGTTGCTGAGGCAAGGCTTAACTGCGGATGGTGTTAAAGGAACAACAGTGGTGTCAATGAGCTTATTTAACATTCTGTATTTGAGGGAAAAATCAGTCTGACCAAAATGTTCAAATTGTTACAAAAAAGTCATATGTATTTAATTACGGTGGAAGCGCATTTTAAGGAAGCGGTTCCCTAAAGGGAAGAGTGCCATGCAGTTCGTTATAAAACTGCAAACCGTAGTATGTAAAATATGGATTTATTATAATCTTTCTTAAGCTGTTTTTCATATCATCCACATTAGTGATGTCTTTGGCATAGTTCGCCGGCCTTGTGTGGTCATAAACAAAGAGGAGCAAATGTCACAATTAAATGAGTAATTCGTGAGATGAAACAAATGCCAGAAGATGAGAGATTTTTTCAGTGGGCCATGTGTGGTAAATTTCCAGCTGTGACAGTTTATATTTATCCGGGTAAAGGTGTAGTAAAGTGTGACATGCCATAGGATCCCAGGGAGCATAGGTGGACGCCATTATTAGTAACCATGACTTCTGGGAAACCTTCTTTGCAAAAAACATCAAAAAGTTAATTAATTAATTAGTGTTACAATGTTCCATACATTTTATCTCCAGCCATTTTGATTCAACTAGGACAAAAACGTATCTAAAAGTGTAGGACAATGACTCTGGGTCAAGAGCTATTTTCTGCCATGTTATAGTGGAGAAGTAACACTTCTGGTGCTCTTGTTAGATTTAGGGCAAAGATCACAGTCCCTCGCCCATTTGTCTGCTTCGATGTCACTACTTGGACACCAAAAATGGGTAAGTGGTAGATTCTTCAAAGTTGACATGCCCATTTGTCGTTGATGCCAATTGTCTAATAATTTCTGTCTGATGCCAGCTGGAGGCATACATTTTCCATTCCTCACCACTAACAGACCTTCCATGGATAACTCAGAGGATACATGGTTAAGAGACTTGAGAAATCTGTGCCAGGATCTGAAAGGTGGCCACAGCATCAGTGATACACTTTCTGATGAGACTGAGACTTTGTCAGTTCAATTCACTGTCTCCCATTTATTTTCGGAAATACCCCAGAACAATGGATTCATTCTTTCCAGTATAGGGGATATTATGTCCATGTCAAATTTATTGTTACTCCACACTATGCACTTGTAATGATTGTAATGATCTACTGCCCACACACAAGTAAGGAGTTCCTGTTCATTAATGGCATAGTTGTGTGTAGTGGTATGAAGATGTCTATACGCAAAGTGGCATTTCACCTAAGATGTCTGTGCATTTTGAGAGGTCAGCCCACAATCCGTATGTGCTGGCATCCACAGTAATGACACGTTATCCAACTGCAGAAAGGTCTGAGTGTGGGAGCTTGCGCAAAGCAGATTTTACTGATCACAAAACCTTGGTTTGTTGTCCTCCCACACAAATGATTGACCTTTAAGTGAAAGCTTTCTGATGGGTTCCATTGTTTCTATAACGTTTTCAATAAAACAGCTATGAATTTCACACAAAGCCGAAGACTAAAGCACCTTCTCTTCAGAATCAGGTTGGAAGCCAGTTTGATTTCACTGACCAAATCAATGCTGGGCATAATGCCTACTTTTGAGATGGAACAGCCTAAATAATTGCCATTGTCACAGAATAAGACACATTTCTCAAAACTCAAAAATAAACCTTTCTTTTGGGAGCCGGAAGACACCTCTTCTAGACTCTCAGAATGATCTTCTTTAGATTTTGAAAACATTAACATGTCATCCTGTAAAGGTTTGCAAAACACACAAGATGATGGACGGAATGCTGCACATTGGCAAACATTCACCCCCAGTCACAGATCTGGGTTAAATCCATCGTTATTTTGCTTCACCACGCCACCCCAGTTCAGACATAGCCATATGCAAATCAGTCTTGACCCTGTGCCTCATGGGAACAGTCCAGACCGAACTGCCAAGCCATGTCTTCCCTGGACCGGAATCAAGCATCCTAGGACCGGTTTCAGGCTATCAGCCTTCATCAGCCAGGATAGCTTGACTCCAGTGGCGTAGTGAGCACGGGACCCACGTCTGGGCATACCCTTCCCACATAAGGCGAAATGCAAAACACACAAGATGATGGACGGAATGCTGCACATTGGCAAACATTCACCCCCAGTCACAGATCTGGGTTAAATCCATCATTATTTTGCTTCACCACGCCACCCCAGTTCAGACATAGCCATATGCAAATCAGTCTTGACACTGTGCCTCATGGGAACCTGGACCGGAATCAAGCATCCTAGGACCGGTTTCAGGCTATCAGCCTTCATCAGCCAGGATAGCTTGACTCCAGTGGCGTAGTGAGCACGGGACCCACGTCTGGGCATACCCTTCCCACATAGGGCGAAATGCAAAACACACAAGATGATGGACGGAATGCTGCACATTGGCAAACATTCACCCCCAGTCACAGATCAGTGTTAAATCCATCGTTATTTTGCTTCACCACGCCACCCCAGTTCAGACATAGCCATATGCAAATCAGTCTTGACCCTGTGCCTCATGGGAACAGTCCAGACCGAACTGCCAAGCCATGTCTTCCCTGGACCGGAATCAAGCATCCTAGGACCAGTTTCAGGCTATCAGCCTTCATCAGCCAGGATAGCTTGACTCCAGTGGCGTAGTGAGCACAGGACCCACGTCTGGGCATACCCTTCCACATAGGGCGAAATGCAAAACACACAAGATGATGGACGGAATGCTGCACATTGGCAAACATTCACCCCCAGTCACAGATCTGGGTTAAATCCATCGTTATTTTGCTTCACCATGCCACCCCAGTTCAGACATAGCCATATGCAAATCAGTCTTGACCCTGTGCCTCATGGGAACAGTCCAGACCGAACTGCCAAGCCATGTCTTCCCTGGACCGGAATCAAGCATCCTAGGACCGGTTTCAGGCTATCAGCCTTCATCAGCCAGGATAGCTTGACTCCAGTGGCGTAGTGAGCACAGGACCCACGTCTGGGCATACCCTTCCCACATAGGGCGAAATGCAAAACACACAAGATGATGGACGGAATGCTGCACATTGGCAAACATTCACCCCCAGTCACAGATCTGGGTTAAATCCATCGTTATTTTGCTTCACCATGCCACCCCAGTTCAGACATAGCCATATGCAAATCAGTCTTGACCCTGTGCCTCATGGGAACAGTCCAGACCGAACTGCCAAGCCATGTCTTCCCTGGACCGGAATCAAGCATCCTAGGACCGGTTTCAGGCTATCAGCCTTCATCAGCCAGGATAGCTTGACTCCAGTGGCGTAGTGAGCACGGGACCCACGTCTGGGCATACCCTTCCCACATAGGGCGAAATGCAAAACACACAAGATGAAACCGGTCCTAGGATGCTTGATTCCGGTCCAGGGAAGACATGGCTTGCCAATGTGCAGCATTCCGTCCATCATCTTGTGTGTTTTGCATCCTGTAAAGGTTTAACAGATTAATTCAGATCCTGGAATATTCTGTACATGGCTCTTTGGAAGACAGAAGATGCGAATACCAATCGAAATTGCATTCTTTTAAAGCTGAACAGTCAAATGGTGTTATGAAAGTGGTAAGCAATCTGGATTCAGGGTCCAACTCCGCCTGATGATAAGCAGCCCTTTAAATCTAATCTGGAGAAAATCTCAACCCTGTCTGACATGGTCGACATTTCATTAATGTTAGGTAGGCGTTGTCAACAAATATGCAGTCATTCTAAGCATTCAAATAAATACATAAGCAATGTTTAACATCAGGTTTTTAAGTACAATGGGAGACATCAACTCAGCGGACTCAGCCACTTCAATGACCTCATTACTGACCATACCCTTAACCATTTCTTGTAGTGCTGTCCTCATACTGATCGGTACACTTGTCATTCTCAGCTTGACTTGAAAAATCTGTGTTGGCAGCTAGGGGTGGGCTCAACTGGTGTAATGTTCTCTAGAATAATTACAGCAGAATTGCTTGTAATTATGCGTAATTACTTGAAACACGTAGTACAGCATTTATCGCTATTTTCTTAGTGCAAAATGCACTCAGCACTCTTGCATCCAAATGGACCAGAGGATGCACTTTGCGCTAAGAAAATAGCACTACATGCTACAGTACATAAACAGTAACTAGCAGCTTCTCCCTCTCTTATTTCATTGTTCCTCTGCTCCTGTGGTAGGATTTTTGCCCCAAAGTATTCTTAATTACTCAAACTGGCATAATCGTGTAATTTCAGTAATTTTGCCTCAAAAGTGTAAAACGTCATTACTGAAATTACTCTGATTACTCTGGCATAAATAAAATTTAGCCCAGGCCTATCAGCAACCCTGCAATTTACCTAGTTTGCCTGAAAATACACCCCCAAACCTTTTCCTTAGTGTCATGACCATTTCATTACCAGAAGTCAGCTCAAGGGCTAAAACTTTCTCTGGAGAACACGGGCTAGGTAACATTCCCAATCTACATTGGCCACCTCATCCCCACACACAATCTCTTTTCAAAGCACCATATTTTATTCCAGGCAGATCTGTTTTTTAAATTGAACTACTTCAGCTAAATACCTTAAAGATTAAATTTCTTTACCATCTAACGTGACAGCCCCAACATGAGATATAAGGAATTCAGGAACAACATCAAACATCTTCCGTTCAAAACACTTTCATGATGATGGTAGAGGGGGAGCCTGAATCTACCATGACTTCTAAATCCTTTTCTCTTGTGGGTATGGCACACATAGGAGGTCTCAATTTATCCTCAACCTCAGTGATAGTAAGCACATTCCTCACAACAAGAACCATCTCTTTAAGTTTGCTGCAGTAATCTTCACTAACTTCCGCTAGATCCACTTGGGCTGCCTTTCGACTAGATCCTTTTTTCCTTACACACATTAAAAAAACCATTTCCCCTTTTCCCACATGAATTGCAAGACTTGTTAAATGGAGGACATCCCTTGAACGAAGCTAAATGCAACTTGCTACCTCATCTGGAACATGTAAAGCTAATTTCACCATTTTTGTCTTTTCTGTAGTTTTTGAATTATAATTCTCTACCATATAAACCTACAACTGGTTCTTATCCATTCTGTCTTCGTTATCCAATCTCATCCATGATACAGATTGTTCAATGGCCTTGGCCTCTTCTAGTTCGGGACCCAGTGAGTCAATAAAGTTCCATGAGATGGCCAATTATCTAAGAGCTGTAAGGAAATCATCAACAGGTTCATCAGGTCTTTGTGCTCTTGAATAAAAGTGATACTTTTTTAGAGCAATACTAATGGTGGGTTTAAATCTAAGTTCCTGCCTCTTCAGAGCCTCATTAAATGTATTTATGCCACCTTCTCTTTGAGCAGGTAGAATAGCTGGTAAAGACCTAAAACATTTTGGGCCACATGCATCAAGCATTTTACCGGTCGACAACGGGCCGATTCGCAGAATAGGCCCGTTTGCGACCGGTAAAATGCCTTTTCCGATGCATCAAAGACATTGCATTCGCAAAATAGGTAATCACAATTTATTACGATTACCTAAATTGCGAATGCATTTAGGGAATCGCAAATTGCGAATCTCTATTTGAGATGCATCAAGCCTTTCCTAAATGCGACTTTGCATTTAGGAAACGCTAATTACCATCAGCTTCAAGTTGATGATAATTTGCAAAATCTTTGAAAAATGCACAAAACTGCATTTTTCAAATGGGCATGTGTGTGCACCACATGTGCACACTTACCTTTTGGGCAGGTGCATCAGGGGGGCCTTAGGCCCCCTGGCACCCTTGCAATTGCATTCGCAATTTGCGATTACCAATTTGGTAAACGCAAATTGCGAATGCATTCCCATTCATTTCTTTGGGCCTATAGGCCCATAGAAATGAATGGAGTGACATAACCTAATAGCGATTCGCAATTTGCAAATCGCTATTAGGTAATGTGTAGGAATCGCAATTTATTTTGTGATTCCTACGTGCATAAGGAATTGCGATTCCTAAATAGCGATTCCTTAAAAATTGCTATTTAGGAATCGCAATTCTTTATGTTGATGCATGTGCCCCTTTGTCCTTCAGAACCAAGACAGTGTAACAAAATACATATTTCCTTTGTGCAGATATTGTGCCTGCTTCAATAACCACTAAATAAGTTGTGTATGTCTCCTTCCAATTTTTCCAAGGGATAGGTGGGTCTTCATTACACTGCAAAAGATTTTGTAGAGGCTCAATTTGCAATGTGGGGAGAGAGAGAACAGAGTTTACTAAGAAAGTTGAGTATGACAGAGGTTAAACAGAACAAATACTAGGCTCTGTGCAAGTCTGTAGCACAAAATGATCACAATGACAATATGATAGTGACCCTACTGCAGTTAGTTACACCAGATTCTATAATATGTATGACTAGTTAGGAAGGGTATGAAATCACCTAACAAACCCTTGTAGCATGTAAGTTACCGAGAGCTATATACAAAGTGATAGTATACAGAGTCAGAGTCAGAATTCGCTTTATTTGATTTAAAAAGTATTAAACCATAAAAGCACATAGCATTTAAAACAAAGATACATCAGAACAGTTAACATGATAAAATAGGACCACAAGCGATTTAAAACTGAGAGGGGCCATCCATTGTCTCCCTGTATCTGACCACCCCTTTCAGATATTTAGCTATATGATCGGTAAAAATTTCATTGTCTAAAAGTTGTAACATTGTAAAAGCGGGACGACATTGTCTCAGGCCATACACTTTTAAAATGGGTAAAATCCATGTTTTCCTAGCTAGACTATAAAACTTACAAAAAAACACAACATGAATTGTAGATTGTACAGAAACATTGTCGCAGGGGCATGGGCATAACGAACAAGACCAAACATTTATATTTGGAAAAGAGACCCTAATGTGAAAATTGCCCAGACGTAAACGGGTTAATAACAGTCTGTTGTAGGTTCCTAAAATATTTATCAGGTAGGGTTGCGTCCCTGGTTGAACCAGGAGCGATTGGTTTGCTCTTACAGATGGTTTCATAATGTTAATTGACAATCTAAGGGTCTCCAGATGTTCAGTACATAACAACTTTAAATCCTTCCTAGTGACATGATTCAGACTATCAGGAGTAGCAAAATATTCTGGATGTCCTAAGTCATTTGCACATTTTTAACATATGTTATCCAGGGAATGCGATCTACCCCGTGCAAAGTCAGACAGTCATTAATCACGTCCTGATTTAGACCCGATGTAATACCGGTCCACACCTTGTGCCAAAGCATAATCGGCTGCATTTTGATCAGGTCGGACAGATATAACAGGCCTAATTCAGCATGGATAATAAACGTGGCTGTACTCTTTGGTACAGCTAAAAGGTATCTTAAGAACCTGTTCTCTATTTGCTGTAATGGCTCAACATTGGCGTATCCCCAGATACCATCTCCATATATGGCAATAGGGATACATTTTGCTTTATAGATTGTCAATAAATCAGCTATTGGACACTTTCCTAACTTTCTGGTAAAATGTATCAATGCCCCTGTGGCTTTGCAGAATAATAATTTCCTTGAGTCGATTGCCTTGGCCCAAAGGCCCTTCTTTCAAATACAATGCCCAAATAGGAAAAGTGGTTAGTAAAGTCAAGTTGCCTATTGTTTATAAAAATATCTCGGCACTTAACGTTCGGCTTACTGCATTTCGTAGTAAAAGTTTTGTTAATATTTACATTGAGATCTAAATTAAGCATATAAGCAGCAAAGCTAGACACTGTTTTCTGTAAACCGAGGGGTGTACGGGCCATAAGAACGGCATCATCGGCATATAGCAATGCTCCAATTGCCCGTTTGCCAATACGTGGTAAGTCCTGGCATTCCCTTGACAATGTGGCTCCCAAACTGTTAATATACAGAGTAAACAGAAGGGGGGCTAACACGCACCCCTGCCGCACCCCCTTCTTAACAGGGAAGTTATGACTGAGTTCGCCACTTCTCCCGTAACGAATCCGAGCCCGGGCATCTACGTATGACTGTTTCAGAAAGTTTAAAAGTGGCGGGTCCACCCCCATAGTCTCTAAAATGTTCCATAGCTTCTGGTGGTTGACACAATCAAAAGCTGAGCTCAGATCAACAAAACACAAATATAGACTCCCCCTTTTGGCCTGTAGATATTTTCCCAGCAGGAGGCTTAAATTTAAGCTCTGTTCCACTGTACCCAAGCCTTGGCGGAAACCATACTGTATTTCTGAAATTATGCCCTTATCCTCAGTCCAGAGCTGTAGTCTATTTAAGACAACACACCCGGCCACTTTTACAAGGGAATCCAGGAGTGATATGGGTCTGTAACAGGCCGGGTCATTGCGATCACCTTTCTTAAATATGGGAACAAGTATAGACTCCGTCCAGGTCGCTTTAAATCCATGTATACAACAGGCCTTCAGAACCATAGTCAAGAGTGGGCCCCACAACACGGGGCACGATTTAAATAAGTCCACAGGTATGCTATCTGGGCCAGGGGCTTTGCCTCCCGTACTCGCGTTAATAGCTAAAATCACCTCATTAATATTAAAATCGATACCAATTGGAAGGTAGTTTGAGGAGTTGGTTCTCAGGGCCTCATCATTTTGGGAATCTGCCGAGTTACAGTATAGGCTGGAGAAGTGAGACACCCATTGGGCTTCCCCGATTGTTGTTTCAATACTGGGTAGTTTTCTGGTAGCCAGAAATGGTGCATTGACCGCCTTCCAAAAGCCTTTGCTGTCTTTCAAGTCTGAGGCTTGCTTAAGGTCTTGCCATAATTCAGTTCTAATAGCGGCTTTACGTTCCTTAAGGGATAATTTATACACTGCTCTTGCCCTTTTTATAGCTTCCCGATCTCTCGTGGGCTTATGTAAGGCGGTTATCAGGGCTGCATGTGCTTTAGAGCATTTTGAATCAAACCAGCCTTTCTTAGTATCAACCTGTTTTTTAATTTTTACTAATAAGTTATTTTGTATGGACTGAGATATATTTCTAAAAGAGCTGAGGACATCAGACTCACTGGCGGTCTCGTCGAGACCGACCAGGAAATCATCTTTACAGCTGCTTAAAAGTGACTTACATAGTTCTGACGAATCAACGCCCACCCACTTAACTGCATATCCATTTGTTCTGTTGATAACAATATCTGCAGTAGGTTGGGTAGCCATGCTTTTACTAGTTAGCACCTTCGCAGGGAGGTCTATAGAAACACTGATCGGAAAATGGTCGCTAAAAGCAACAGGATGTATATTAAAATGACGTATTCTATCAGAGTATCTGTTTGATAATAATATATGATCTATGACTGAGGACAAACCACGGCCGTTAAAGGTGCTGACGAACGGAATCGGTGGGGAACAGAGATCATTTGCAAAACCCAGATCCATAGGGCCTGATTCACAGAACTAACTTACGTCAAAATCCTAAACTTACAACAATTTTGGTATTCACAGAATGAACTTACACATTTGGGTATTCACAGAATGAACTTACACATTTGGGTATTCACAGAATGAACTTACAACAATTTTGGTATTCACAGAATGAACTTACACATTTGGGTATTCACAGAATGAACTTACAACAATTTTGGTATTCACAGAATGAACTTACACATTTGGGTATTCACAGAATGAACTTACAACAATTTTGGTATTCACAGAATGAACTTACACATTTGGGTATTCACAGAAGGCACTTACTCATCAATGAGTAAGTGCCTTCTGTGAATACCAAAATGTGTAAGTTACACAAAATGTGTAAGTTACACAATATGTGTAAGTTACACAAAATGAGTAAGTTACACAAAATGTGTAAGTTACACAAAATGTGTAAGTATCTTCTGTGAATACCAAAATGAGTAAGTTTATTCTGTGAATACCAAAATGAGTAAGTTCATTCTGTGAATACCAAAATGGTAGTAAGTTTAGGATTTTGTCGTAAGTTAGTTCTGTGAATCGGGCCCAACGTGTATTTGAGCAGATTTAGTTGATCTCCATAAGCGGAGTGCGAAAAATGGGAAAAGTCTTTATCATCTTTAGATGCTATACCGCAGATATCCCCCTCAGCGTGTAGGCATGGTCCCAAATTAAAGTCCCCTCCCCATATTATACAAAGATCTTTGTTGGAGTTCTTTAGATTTTGTCCAGATCTTTCTGTAGATGCTTTAAAATTTGTACAGTGTTCAAAACAGGTATATTATTATAAATGTTTAGTAATACAGTGCAATGGGTGTTATCAATGTGCATTTTTAATGCCTGGTAGTGAATTTTAGACTCCACCAGGGCTACCTTACATACATTCAACCTGTATGAGGTATAAATACACAGGCCACCCTTTTTCCTCCCATGACTGGAGGATACTGCCGGGGTGAAAAAGGTTTTGTACCCATTAATATGTTGTATGACATCTACCCACGTTTCTTGGATACATATAATATCAAAGTCATGGATGAATTCAAACCAGGCAGGGTTGGTCAATTTAGTATTAAGACCTGCCATGTTCCAAAAAAGAATTTCCACTTGATTGGTCCTAGGTGCACACTGATTTACACAACTATTTTGGGGGGTTCAACTGTAACAGTGTTAAGAGAATGGCCATAACTATTAGGTGAGTAAGCATAAGAATTGTTAGGGATTTGCTGGTGTTCTCCAATCTCGGAATTACATTGTACAATAATATCTCCGGCCACATCACCAACTTCCTGTAATTTGGACAGTGGCCCTGTTAGACCTGGTACCATTGGCGTGAGTCTCCCTCCCATTTTTTGCTGTTGTCTCCTCTGTTTTGATATGTTTTTGCTGGTTTTAGATGCTTTGGGCACTGTGCCACTGCTATCCAGTGCCACAGTGCAAGTGCTCCCTACTGTAAAGTATTGTAATGGATTAGTGACTCCCTGATTGGCTTGTTTGATTTACTTGTCAGACCCTAGTATAGTGCACCATGTGTGCCCAGGGCCTGTAAATCAAATGCTGCTGGTGGGCTTGCAGCACTGGTTGTGCCACCCACAGAAGCAGCTTGTAAAGTGTGTCTCAGGCCTGCCATTGCAGAGCCTGTGTGCAGTTTAGTACTGCCATGTTGACCTAGTAAGTGCACCCACTTACCAGTCCCTAAACCTTCCCTTTTCTACATGTTAGCCACCCCTAAGGTAGGCCCAAGGGCAGGGTACATTGTAAATAAGAGGTAGGACATGCCCTGATGTTTGTGGCATGTCCTGATAGTGAATTACAGCCAATTTCGTTTTTCACTATTGCAAGGCTACCTGTCCCCATTTGCCAGAATGGGCAGTTTGATTATAACATCTTATAATCCTAACTGACCGAGGGAACATGGTAGAAAAACGAATTTAGTATGCCTGAACTCAGAATGATAAAATACATCTTTTAGTGAAGTTGGTTTTAACATTCTGTGTTTGAAAATACCACTTTTAGAAAGTGGGTATTTTCTTGCCTAACCATCCAGCCTACCTCTGCTAGGTTGTGTATTGCATATCTGGTTTGTGAGTGGCAGGAGGGCTTGGGCTCCAGCAGTCTGATGAGTCAGGGCTGGGCTGAATAGAACCTTGGCTGAATAGAGAGTAGGGGGAGAAGATTTCCTTTCATCTACCTGGGCCAGGTCTGCTTTCAACAATGCTGTCTCCACCTCCTGCCAGGAAGCTGCACAGAACTGGTTTTGGCTAGGTACAGGCACCCTCTGCATTCAGAGGACAAAGGATTTACTAGTATAAATATTGGGGCCCAGACCCCAAGACTTTAGATGTCTTCTGAGAATCAATACGGACCTTTGCCAAGAAGAAACCAAGGAAGCTGAAGGATTTGACTGCCCCTGTGCCAGTGTGCTATTTTCTGGGGTTGGCCTGCAGTGGTTACTTTATTGCCAAGGAAAGGGGAAAGAACTTTTATTGAACTTTCATCATCTTGAAGAAGAATCTCCAAGGGCTTGAACTGTGCTTGCCTCCTGCTGAAGTCTCAGGGACACAAGACTTCACTACCAGCTCCCCCCTGAATTTCCTTGCTGGGAATTCTGTCTGCAGAAGCCTGCGTGTCGCTGGGAGCTGGAAGCGCGACTCAACGGCAGCTGTTGCTGTCGCATCATCGGAGAAGCGTGTCACCACCGCAAGGGTCGCCGTCGCATCACCGAAGAAGCGTGTCTCCGTCGCAGCTGTTTGTCGTCGCATCACCGGAGAAGCGTGTCGCCACCGCAAGGGTTGCCGTCGCATCACCGGAGAAGCGTGTCGCAGGGCCTGTCGCGGCTCAGAAGTTACAGAGTTCGCCGCACGGCCATCGGGCGTGCAAGCATCGCCTTCACGTCGTCGCATCGCAACAAGGGCGCCATCTTCTCGCATTGCACCGGACCGTTGCAACGCATCGAAGCGCCATCTTGTCGCATCGTAACCGGAATGCCGTAAGGGATCGACGCATCACCTCCTCTCCGGTAAGGAACAGACACATCGCCTACTTTGCGCAAGCACTGAGGAACAGAAGCATCGCCTCCCCCGAAGCAAGGAACCGACGCATCACCCTTCCTGCGACCCTTTTGTTTGTTTTGCGTTACGCATTTAAGGTACTTTGTGAGAAACGTGTCGCATTTACCATCAACTTTGAACTAAGCAATTTCTACCATTTTTAAGTCTATTTGTGATTACAGTATTGTGGATTTTTGTCGTTTGGGTCTTGTGTTAAGTCTATATAAAAAATACTTATTTTTATAAAACCTGTGTGGTGTCCATCTGTAGTGTTGTCACTGTATTACTGTATGTGTTCACAAATGCTTTACACACTGCCTCTGAGATAAGCTTGCCTGCTCGTGCCAAGCTACCACAGGGTTGAGCAGGGGTTATTTTAGGAGTGTAGCCCCCTTACCCTGACTAGAAGCAAGGGTCCCTATTTGGACAAAGGTGCAAACCATTGCCAACTAGAGACCCCAGTTCTAACATTGGTGGTCAGCGGTGAGGATTCTGGACTTGCATTTGTGACTCATATACAGTAATTGGTGTACACTACTAGTGAGTGCAGACCAAACGCAACCACATACATTTTGGTAGATTTTTTTCCTTGGAACTGTTATTTTTTGCTAAAGACTACCAATTCTTATTGCCATGAGCAAACCAGCATCCAACGCATCTATGGATCTAGATTTTGAGGAAGAGAGGGTGGATACCTACACTGTGAAACAGCTGAAACACTTCTGTAGAAGATTTAAAGTTGCTACTCAAGGCCTCACCAAGAAGAAGGAGTTCCAAAAGGCGCTGAGGGCCTGGTTGGAAGCTAGAAATGCCTCTGAGCATGTGGAAGAGCCTGTGGAGGAGGCTGAGGATACAGATGGGCAGCTAGATGGGCCATTGGGTACAGCCAGGGAGAGAGTACCTTCCCTGCCAGGCAGCAGTGTTTTTTCCAAAGGCCTGTCCCCAGGAGAGCTGGAGGACAGGGAGAGAAATAGAGTGCATAAAATGGAGCTGACCAAGCTCAAGATGGCGGGTCAAAAGGACCTAGAGAATAAGAAGCTGGAGTTTGAAAATAACAAGTTAGCATTGGAAAGAGAGGGAATGAAATTAGAGCATGAGAGATTTTTGAGGGAGTTGGAGATCAAAGCTAGAAG
The DNA here is from genome assembly GCA_963921515.1 of Calotriton arnoldi. Classification (NCBI taxonomy): domain Eukaryota; kingdom Metazoa; phylum Chordata; class Amphibia; order Caudata; family Salamandridae; genus Calotriton; species Calotriton arnoldi. Next base: position 875,534 of record CAWUFW010004821.1, read on the forward strand.
CTTAGAAATTAATCCCTCTGGTGGTAGCGCACCATCTGTGCCTGCAGAAGGAAGAGTATATTTCCCCAAGGATGTCATTAAGGATTTCCATAAGCACAAAGATATTGGGCAGTGGTTTGCAGCCTATGAGATGGCAGTGTTGGCCCACCGGGTCCCTGAGAAAGATTGGGGAGCTGGGTTGTGGGGCCGCTTTGTTAGTTATGTTATGTTATGTTAAAAGGTTTCTAAAGCGCTCGAATACCCATAGGTGTCTTGGCGCTATTTGAATGGCAGTAAAGTGATGGTAGTTAGGTGATGAGAAATGACTAAACACCTAACCATTAAAAAGCCAAGTTTTTATTAGCTTCCTGAAACCCAGCAATGTTGGTGCTGCCTTGATGTTTATAGGTAGACTGTTCCACAGGGCAGGGACTTCGTTGGTAAAACAACTGCCTCCCCATTTTAATCTCTTGAACCTGGGGCAGTGCACTGTCAAGGTATTTTTAGAATGAAGTTCTCTATTTGGGACATACCATGAAAGAGAATTTTTTAAATAACAAGGACCTACATCGTGCAGGGCTTTGAAAATAAGGCATAATGCCTTGAATTTAATTCGGTTAGATACCGTCAGCCAATGTAGTTCCTTGATAGCCGATGAAACTGGATGGAATTTGGGCAGGTTGAAAACCAGCCTGGCTGCCGCATTTTGCACACTCTGAAGTTTCTTTATATGTTGTTTTTGAAGCTTAGAAAAAGGCCATTACAGTAGTCCAATTTTGATAAAATTAATAAAGAGACAACTGTTTTTCTGGTGGTTAAAGGAATAAAAGAAAGAATCTTTCTGATAATCCTTAGGGTATTAAAACTGGCCGAGACAACCGAGCTGATATGTTTATTAAAACTTAATTGGTCGTCTATTATTACGCCCAGATTTCTAGCTTTTTGTACAGGAATTGGGAGAGTTCCCATCTCTGTTGACCAACAAGCCGGGTTCCAAAAGAGGGGTTATTGCCAAAGAGTATAACCTCGGTTTTCTCAGCATTTAGCTTAAGACAGTGCGTTTCCATCCAGCCACTGACTGCTCTCATACAGTTGTAGAACTGAGAGGTAGTTGTTTCTATGTTATTCGAGGCTGCCACCACAATTTGGGTGTCGTCTGCGTAAGACGTAGGGGAAAAACCGAAAGATCTAATCAGAGGGGCTAGTTCTGAAACATAAACATTAAAAAGCAGCGGACTCAATGAAGATCCCTGTGGGACACCACAAGGGAGTAGAAAGGAATCAGAGGAAAAATTCTCTAGCCTAACTGAAAGGTTTCTGTTAGTCAGAAATGATTGGAGTAAAGCCAAGCCTTTGTCGGCAATGCCCAGTTTACTGAGACGGTTGACAAGGGTGACATGGTCAACCGTATCAAAGGCCGCCGACAAATCCAGAAGAATGAGTGCTGCAGAGCCCCCCTTATCCAGGATGGTTCTTAACTCATCCGTTGTTTTTATTAGAGCCGTCTCAGTACTATATTCGGCCCTAAAGCCGAAACAGATGGTTATCCTGAATAAACTTTGATAGTTGAATGTTTAACAGTTTTTCCACCAGTTTGGCTGGAAAAGGAAGCCTGGAGATAGGACGGTAATTGGCTGGGTTGTCCGGGTCTAGGTTAGATTTCTTTAAAAGTGGTAGAATTGAAGCCATTTTCCAAAGGTCAGGAAAGATACCTGTGCTGAACATCCCATTAAAGATGTCTGCTAAAGGTGTTGCAATGGGAGCTGAAATTTGTTTTAATACAGAAGGAGGGCATGGGTCAAATGGTGATCCTGACTTAGTAGAATCGATTAACTTTAAAACTTCATCCGAAGTGGTAACTGTAAATTGTTTAAGGTTAGCAAAACAACTAGTATTATCTACATCCAGGGCATTTATGGAACCTTTGCTGGTTGGAAGGTCATTGACGGTGGAAAATTTATTATATATAAGTTCCACTTTGTGACGAAAATGTGAGGCAATTTCTTCACAAAAGGATTGACTGATGTTATTACTTTTCGTCTCAGGGAGTTTAGTCAGTTTGTTTATGACTAAAAAAGTTCCTTAGCCGAGTTTTTAGAAGCTTCTATTTGCTGAGTGAAAAAAGATGATTTATTTCGGATGATAGCTGCTTTATATTTAGCCAGGGCCATTTTATATGTTATTTTATCAGCGGGGCTGTATTTTAGTCTCCAGGTTCTTTCCAGTTTCCTGCAATTTTGTTTTTGGAGCCGGAGATCATCCGAGTACCAAGGTGCAGATTTTTTTTGTTTATTTTTATTGGTACCTTTTTTTGGAACCGCTTTTGAAATTGCCACTTTAAGCCAGTTGGTGTACGCCTCTGTGGCTTCATTTGGGTCAGGCCGCTGAGTAAACGTGGCTTGTCCAAGATGATGTTCTAGACAATCAAAATTGGTTTTAGACCACTGATAGGAAGGTAACTTACTGGTGTCATGGTCCCTGTTTTGAAAGGGAAGAGGGACTGCCAGTTGGAAAAGTACCACTTTATGGTCAGACCATGTGAGAGGAAGGATATCTTTAACTGAAATAGAATTATTGTTTGAAAAATCGCATCCAACGTGTGTCCTCTATTATGAGTGGGCTGATGAACAAGTTGAGGGAGATTAAAAGCATTCATAATCTCCAAAATAGCCTCTGTATCTTTATCCTCATTACAGTCTAAATGGAAATTAAAATCTCCAAGTACTGTATAGTCGTTCTTACATGCTCCACCCTCTACTAGTGAATAAACTGATTGGAGAAAATTATGTCTAGTACCTGGAGGACGGTAGATAAGCAGGCCGTTCAGGGAATAATTATTAGTTATATCGATCTTAAAGGATAATAGTTCACAATCTGCATTTGGTAAGAGATCAATTTTAATTTTGAACTCATTTCTATAGATTATCCCCAAACCGCCACCCCTATTCCCCTCTCTGTCTGCTCTCATTATTGAGTACCCTTGAGGAGTGGCTATCAATAAATCGGGACTAGAATGTTCGTTAGCCCAAGTTTCAGTGATAAAAAGAACATCAAGATGTTCATTCACAATAAGCTCTGCTACTTCAAAGGCATGCTTTACCAAAGACCGTGCGTTGACTAAAGCCAATTGATAATTACAGGTGAGAGGATGTTTAATATGTTTACTGTCAGCCATTTGACAAATGGAGGATGATTCAGGATTGGTAGTCTTGAAACCACACTTATGGCATAATAAACTGGGAGAATCCTGGGTCAAATCAATTAAAGGGCACCCTCCATTAGGTTTATTAAAGGACATAAGAGATTCACCTGACCACTTTATCCTCTTTACAATAGTCTGTGCAAAACAGACAGCATCTCCGGAGCACGGCGCGATCTCGGCGCGGACGGGCGCAGACGGGCTTGCCTTTGGCACGCCTTTGGCGCGCCGGCGGCGCGCCCGCTGCACGCGTCCGTTCCAGCTTTAGTTTTTATAGCTGGCCGACACGATGCAGGCTTCGATCCAAGCGTTTCCGCCGGAAGTCAGGCGGTCAGGCCGGGAAAGAAGGTGTGTTCGCTTCCCTCCGCACAATCGGCTCTGCCGTGGCGGACCGGGGAGGCGAAGACAAGAGCAGACAGCTATTGAGCACAAGCTCGGTAAGTGAAGCCTTCCCTAAAACAGCAGTACATACAAACAACTTTGCTTTTAAAAAGGATAAAACAGCAATATGCAATATGCCTGGGCAAATTTAAAACAGCTAAAAATACCCGCAGTTACACTAAGAGGAGCCACAGTGAGCCTCAATGCGCTCAACCGGCAGCAGGTCTAAAGGTTCCCCTCACTTTATGCCAGGCTGCGCGTCCGTTCCAGCTTTAGTTTTTATAGCTGGCCGACACGATGCAGGCTTCGATCCAAGCGTTTCCGCCGGAAGTCAGGCGGTCAGGCTGGGAAAGAAGGTGTGTTCGCTTCCCTCCGCACAATCGGCTCTGCCGTGGCGGACCGGGGTAGCGAAGACAAGAGCAGACAGCTATTGAGCACAAGCTCGGTAAGTGAAGCCTTCCCTAAAACAGCAGTACATACAAACAACTTTGCTTTTAAAAAGGATAAAACAGCAATATGCAATATGCCTGGGCAAATTTAAAACAGCTAAAAATACTCGCAGTTACACTAAGAGGAGCCACAGTGAGCCTCAATGCGCTCAACCGGCAGCAGGTCTAAAGGTTCCCCTCACTTTAGTGATGGGAGAGATACTTTGTTAGACCTGCCCAGTGAGAATAGGATGTCTTATGCCCACATGAAGGAAGCCCTGATGACCAGGTATGGGTTGACCCCAGAGCTCTATAGGCAGAGGTTCAGGAATTGTAAGAAGCTGGAGGCAACTACCTGGGTGGAGTATGTATCTTTCTGTTGCAGAGCAATGGATGGTTGGGTAAAGGGTAGCAAAGTGGATACTTTTGAAGCACTCTATGATTTGTTTGCATGGGAGCACTTGTCTGCTAATTGTTTTCCAGAGCTATGCCAGCACCTAATTGATAGCAAGCTAACTAACCCTAGGAAGCTTGCTGAGGAGGCGGACCGCTGGGTCAGTACCCGGGTCCACAAGGGTCATGTGGGAGACTTCGCCAAAGGTGGGCAGGGTCCCCAGCAGAAGAGTGGGGGGGACAAGGGTAAACAGAGGGAGGTCCAGAAAGGGCCCCAAAGTAATTCCCAGGGGAACCAAGGGAAGGGTTCCCAGCCTCCCCCTCAGAAGAAGCCAGAGGCCCCGACAGGTAAACCTGTTCACAGGGGCCCCCTAAATGTTTTGAGTGTGGTCAAGTGGACCACCGTTGGTAGCCGGGCAAGATGGCCGAGTGGACGTGAGACGTCTCGGCTCCCGGTCCGCGCCGAAATCCCGAGCGCTTAAGCGCCAATTATCGTCACCAAAAAACTGCTCCAGGGCGCCCAGACTGCTGCGGAACCCGTGGGGACTGCCTGGAGGCTCTGCGGTCCGAGACGAAGATCGGGAGAGCCTTGTCGGAGTCCGGGAGCGTGGCCGTGGAGCGGCACAAAATGGCGGCCGCCAGTTTCGGAGTGCTGAGAGCCCGCGATTGACGGGGCACCCTCCCGTTGTGGCCTGATGACTGTGGGGGAGCCCGCCCCCAGTTCTAGACCCCCGCGGGTGTGGTGAACGGGTCGCAGGTTCCCGCAGAAGAGAGCGCAGAGCCGGGAAACGCCGGGGAGAGCCCCCGCAACGCAGGAGGACATTGCCTGGTCAGCTGGTGATGCGGGATAACGTGCATGACGGCCAACAGTGCCAGGGAGCAGCGGGAGGCATCTGGCCCCGGGCTGCAAACAGGGATTGGCAGCGCTCTGGGGATTTGCCTGACGTGCCTGGCCCTGTCATGGCGGCCGGCACAGTGCCGATCCAGAGAGCTTACGGGGGGTCTTCGAAGCACTGCCCCCTGGCGGATCCATCTGCCTCGATGCAGCAGAGATGTGCCCAAGTGCCCCAGAAACCATCTGAAGAGGCACAGACTGTGGTGTGCGCCCTGGGTCTAGCCGTGGGGATCATTGGTGTAATCGTGGGCACCATCCTGATCATCAAGGGGATGAGGAATGGGGCTGGACCGAGAAGAGGAGGCTGCTGATGGCGTGAGTGCAGATAGCTGACACTAGAAAAAATAAAGAAAAAAAAACACCTGAGTGCCTTCTTGCAACTTCCTTCAGACCTTCAACCTGTTCCTCCTTACACGAATCAAACAAATGTAGCTCTTTGTAAATAAGGTGATTTGCTTCAGCTGGGTCTATATGTTATCAATAAAACACTCTGCTTGGGTAAAAGGTGAATGGTCTGCAAGGGCCAGGAGGACTGCAGAGGGTCTAGGGGTGAGGGAGTGAAGGAGACGAGTGACGTCTTGTGTGAAGTCCCTGTGCATGTCTAACCGAATATGGGGATCAGCTAAGTGCCCTTGGCGAACTTTAAATAATCAACTCACTACCCAATCACAGCAGCAGAGAATGCAAGAAAAGAGTGAGCCTGAGCCTCCCCCACGAACTAAATTTTACATGAACTCCTAAGCGCAAAGAGACCGATCAACATGGCGGATGTCCGGTGGAGCTGCCTAGACAGCTATAGAGGAGATCGACTCTGGGTCACCCCCTTGGCCGTTCACCTACCCAGCCGGACCTTGGACATAGTTCTCCTCGTCTCTACCCCTACGTCTGATCCCTTACCTCACCCCTCTTCCTCCCATGCCTCATTCGTCTTGTATCATGTACCAATGTAACATTGCTGTTTGTTTGTCTTTTTTGAGTATGTATTGCCATGCTCCAGTAACTGTTTGTAACCATGTAACCTCACAAATCCTTATGTAAAGCGATCTGCTATTCTTGTTTTTCCTGGCCGCGGAGTCCTGAGCAACGTGGCTGATGCCCGGTGAAGCTGCTAGACAGCTATAGAGGAGATCGGCCCTGGTTCATCCCCTCGGCTGTCACCTACCCAGCCGGACAGTGGGCACAGCTCTCCCTGTTCTCCCCGTCTTCCCGCTGTGTCTCCTTCCTCCCCCTCCCTCCGACAAAATACCGTAACATTGTTTTTCTTTTTCCTGTGTTTTACTATGCTCTTGTAACGGATGTAATGTGTAACGTGTAACTCTATGATCCTCATGTAAAGTGCTCTGATGCCTCCGGGTCTAGCCAGCACTATATAAAACTCTTCAAATAAATAAATAAATAAATAAATAAATGATCCCAAGTGTCCCAAGAAGGATCACAATGCACCACCTAGTGCACCACCCCGTCAGATGACAAGTGTAGCCCTGGGGGAGATGGGAGCCCAAGGTGGGTGGGGTCCCGCAGAAATGTCCCTTGTCTCTTTAGGAGATTGTGAGATGGTCCCTAGGACCCAGCTGCCTGATAACACTAAGAAATACAGGCAGTGGGTGACCATCAATGGCCAAAGGGTGGAGGCTCTGAGAGACACCGGGGCCAGTGTGACAGTTGTCAATTGTCGGCTGGTGTCTAAATAGCAGGTGGTCCCCCATGCATTTTTCCCTGTAGTTGCCGCGGACAACTCAGAGAGCCAGTGTGAGGTGGCTCAAGTTCCCTTTGAGTGGGGGGTCTCAGGTACCCTTCAAGTAGCTGTGAGGCCAGCCATGCCTGTTGACTGTCTGCTAGGCAATGATTTGGAGAGCTCCCTTGGGCTAAGGTGGAGAGAAGGTCTCATTTGGAGATGTTGGGTCTGCCTGAGTGGGAGTGTGTGACCACTCGGTCTATGGCAGCCAGTAAGGGTGTTCAAGAGGACCTGGAGCCTGAAAATATGGCCCAGGCACCTGCCTTAAAGAGAAGAGGTAGGGGGCGCGGGAAACCGGCCCCCATAGTTCCCACGTTCCAGGAGGAGGCAGACCTTGAGGGGGATGCCCTGGAACCTACAGGGGAGCAAGTGGCTGAACTGGGGGACCTGCCTGAGCTGACCCATTGGCAGCAAGAAGGAGGACCCTCCAGGGAGGAATTCTGTGAGGAGCAGAAGAAGTGCCCTTCTCTTGAGGGTTTGCGGCAACAGGCCACAAACCAGGCAGCAGGTGATCAGTCTGGATCACATTGGATCTACTGGGAGAATGGTCTCCTATATAGCGAGCCTAAGGTTGCCGAGCCTGGGTCAGCCCGTGTACTGGTGGTACCCCAGTGCTTCAGAGCCTTCCTACTGGGTTTGGCTCATGATGTGCCTTTGGCAGGGCATTTGGGGCAGAACAAGACCTTTGAAAGGCTTGTTACCCACTTTCATTGGCCTCAAATGCGCAAGAGTTCAGATACTCAATTCAGGACCTGTCAGACTTGCCAGGCAAGTGGTAAAAGTGGAAGGAAGCACAAAGCTCCTCTCCAGCCTTTCCCTGTGGTCAGCACCCCCTTTGAACGGGTGGGTATTGACATTGTGGGGCCTCTGGACCCCAAGACAGCCATGGGCAACAGGTTCATCCTGGTCTTGGTGGACCATGCTACCCGGTACCCAGAAGCCACCCCTCTCAGGACAGTGACGGCCCCCATGGTGAGACGTGCACTGATGGGGATTTTCTCCCGTGTGGGATTCCCCAGAGAGGTGGTGTCAGACCATGGTACTAACTTCATATCCAAGTATATGAAGTCCCTGTGGCAGGAGTGCGGTGTAACGTACAAGTTTACCGCTCCTTACCACCCCCAAGGTAATGGGCTGGCTGAGAGATTCAACCGGACCCTCAAAGGCATGATTATGGGTCTTGAGGAACCTATGAGGCGTAAGTGGGATGTCCTCTTGCCATGCCTTCTGTTTGCTTACCGTGATGTGCCACAGAAGTCCTTAGGATTCAGTCCCTTTGAACTGCTCGATGGTCACCCGGTAAGAGGACCTCTGAGTCTGGTGAAGGAAGGCTGGGAGAAAGCTCCCAGGAAACCTCCCCAGGATGTATATAGCTACATGCTGGCCTTCAGGAACCAGACTAGGCGATTCAGACAACTCGCTCAGATGAATCTGGAAGCCAGCCAGGAAGAGATGAAACGGTGGTATGATCAGAATGCCACTCTGATCGAGTTTCAGCCTGGACAGAAAGTCTGGGTCATGGCCCCAGTGGAGCCCTGTGCTCTCCAGGATAAGTGGACCGGACCATTTGAGGTGGTGGAACGCAAAAGTGATGTCACCTGCTTGGTGGACTTGCAGTCTCCCAGGAACCCTTTGCGGGTCCTGCATGTTAACCGCCTGAAGCCCCACTTAGAGAGGTCCGAAGTGGGCATGCTACTAGTGACAGATGCTGGAATGGAGGAGGAGACTGCGCCTCTTCCTGACCTCCTGTCTGCAACAGAGCAAGATGGGTCAGTGGATGGTGTGAACCTCTCTACCACCCTGACCCCTGAGCAGCAGAATGACTGTCGCCAACTGTTGGGACAATTCTCTGATCTATTCTCCCTGGTTCCTGGTGTCACTGAGTGGTGCGTCCATGATGTGGACACAGGGGACAGTCTCCCTGTTAAGCACAAAGCTTACAGAGTGTCTGACAGGGTCAGAGCTTACATCAAGGAGTTCTCCAAGATGTTTGCCTTAGGGGTGATTGAGTCCACTCACAGCCCTTGGGCCAGCCCATGGTCTTGGTCCCAAAGGCTGCAGCGCCTGGTGCCACACCCGAACTCCGGTTCTGTGTGGACTACCGAGGACTCAATTCAGTCACCAAGACTGACGCGCACCCCATCCCCAGAGCTGATGAGCTCATTGATCGGCTAGGGGCTGCACGGTACCTCAGTATGTTTGATCTGACGTCTGGGTACTAGCAGATCGCCTTAACTGATGGGGCCAAAGAGAGGTCAGCATTCTCCACACCAGATGGGCACTACCAATTCCGGGTTATGCCCTTTGGGATGAAGAATGCCCCTGCCACCTTTCAGAGGTTGGTCAACTAGGTGTTGGTTGGACTGGAGGATTTCAGTGCCGCCTACCTGGATGACATCGCAGTGTTTAGTTCCACCTGGGACGAACATCTGCGCCACCTCTGGTAAGTGTTGATGGTACTGCGGAAAGCAGGCCTCACGATCAAGGCGAGTAAGTGCCAGATCGGGCAGGGTTCCGTGGTGTACTTGGGGCACCAGGTAGGAAGCGGCCAGGTGACGCCCCTACAGCTCAAGATTGATACCATCTTGGCATGGGAACCCCCCAAAATCCAGACACAGGTGAGAGCCTTTTTAGGACTCACAGGGTACTACAGGAGGTTTGTCAAGGGGTATGGCAACATCGTTGCACCCTTGACTGAGCTGACTTCCAGGAAGCAGCCCAAGAAAGTGAACTGGACTGACACCTGTCAGAAAGCTTTTGATGCCCTAAAGACTGCCATGTGCACAGCACCCATGCTTCAGGCGCCCAACTTCTCAAAACCATTCATTGTTCAGACAGACGCTTCAGAGCATGGTGTGGGGGCTGTTCTTTCACAGATTAATGAGGAGGGCCTAGACCAACCTGTAGCCTTCATCAGTAGGAGGTTACTTCCACGGGAACAGAGGTGGAGTGCAATTGAGCGTGAGGCATTTGTTGTGGTCTGGGCACTGAAGAAGTTGAGACCATACTTGTTTGGGACTCACTTCCTGGTTCAGACCGACCACAGGCCCCTCAGATAGTTGATGCAGATGAGGGGTGAGAACCCAAAGTTGCTGAGGTGGTCCATTTCCCTACAGGGGATGGACTTCACGGTGGAATACCGCCCTGGTACAGAAGACGCCAATGCTGATGGTCTGTCCTGATTTTTACGCCTTAGTGAAGAGAACTCCCAGGAGGGTGGGTAGTTCTCCCCACATTTCAGCTGGAGGGGACACGTGTTAGTCTTGGTACCATTGGCATGAGTCTCCCTCCCATTTTTTGCTGTTGTCTCCTCTGTTTTTGATATGTTTTTGCTGGTTTTAGATGCTTTGGGCACTGTGCCACTGCTATCCAGTGCCACAGTGCGAGTGCTCCTATTGTAAAGTATTGTAATGGATTAGTGACTCCCTGATTGGCTTGTTTGATTTACTTGTCAGACCCTAGTATAGTGCACCATGTGTGCCCAGGGCCTGTAAATCAAATGCTGCTGGTGGGCTTGCAGCACTGGTTGTGCCACCCACAGAAGCAGCTTGTAAAGTGTGTCTCAGGCCTGCCATTGCAGAGCCTGTGTGCAGTCTAGTCCTGCCATGTTGACCTGGTAAGTGCACCCACTTACCAGTCCCTAAACCTTCCCTTTTCTACATGTTAGCCACCCCTAAGGTAGGCCCAAGGGCAGGGTGCATTGTAAGTAAGAGATAGGACATGCCCTGATGTGTGTGGCATGTCCTGATAGTGAATTACAGCCAATTTCGTTTTTCACTATTGCAAGGCTACCTGCCCCCATAGGCCAGAATGGGCAGTTTGATTATAACATCTTATAATCCTAACTGACCCAGGGAACATGGTAGAAAAACGAATTTAGTATGCCTGAACTCAGAATGATAAAATACATCTTTTAGTGAAGTTGGTTTTAACATTCTGTGTTTGAAAATTCCACTTTTAGAAAATAGGTATTTTCTTGCCTAACCATCCAGCCTGCCTCTGCTAGCTTGTGTATTGTATGTCTGGTTTTGTGAGTGACAGGGGCTGAGGGACTCTAGGAGACAGGGTGAGTCAGCACTAGGCTGAATAGACCTATCTGCATGAGGAGTGGTGGGAGGAGTAGCACCTGGGCCTGAATAGGGCTGTGCCTGCCTTCCACAATGCTGGCTCCACCTCCTGTGGTGTGTCTGATGACCCTGGCCCACACTGACAAAGGAAGAAGTTGTGCACTGGCAGGATGCACCCAGAACTGGTTTGGACTAGGTACAGGATTCTCTGACTTCAGGGACAAAGGATTTATGGGTATAAAAAGGGGGAACCAGACCCCAGAACTTTAGATCACTTCTGGAACAACAAGACAAACCTTTGCCAAGGAGAAGAACCAAGGAAGCTGCAGGAGTTTGGACTGCCCCTCTGCCAGTGTGCTGTTTGCTGGGTTGGCCTGCAGTGGTCTTCATTGCCAAGGAAAGGAGAAGAAACTTTGAAAGAACTTTCATCATCTTGCAGAATATTTCTCCAAGGGCTTGAACTAGAGCTTGCCTCCTGCTGAAGTCTCAGGGCTACAAGACTTCACCACCAGCTCCCTCCTGAATTCCCTTGCTGGGGATTCTGTCTGCAGAAGCCGGCGTGTTGCTGGGAGCTGGAAGCGCGACTCAACGAGAAGAAGCGTGTGGCTGTCGCAGCGGTTGCCGTCGAATGCCAGAGAAGCGTGTCGCCGGCGCAAAGGCCGCCGCCGCATCACCAGAGAAGCGTGTCTTCGTCGCAGCTGCCTGCCGTCGCATCACCGGAGAAGCATGTCTTCGTCACAACTGCCTGCCGTCGCATCACCGGGGAAGCGTGTCGCCACCGCAAGGGTTGCCGTCGCATCACCGGAGAAGCGTGTCGCCCTCGCAGCTGCCTGCCGTCGCATCACCGGAGAGGTGTGTCGCAGGGCCTGTCGCGGCTCCAAAGGTACAGAGTTCGCCGCACGGCCGTCGGGCGTGCACGCATCATCTTCACGTCGTCGCATCGCATCAAGGGCGCACTCTCATCGCATCGAACCGGATCGTCGCATCGTATCGAGGCGCCTGCTCGCCACATCGCCCTCCCTGCGGACCCTTTGTTTGTTTTGCGTTACGCATCCAAGGTACTTTTGTGAGAAACTTGTCACATTTATCATCATCTTGAACTAAGTTACTTCTACCATCTTTAAGTCTATTTTGAGTACAGTATTGTGGATTTTTGTCGTTTGTGGTCTTGTGTTAAGTCTATATAAAGAATACTTATTTTTATAAAACCTGTGTGGTGTCCATCTGTAGTGTTGTCACTGTATTACTGTATGTGTTCACACATGCTTAACACACTGCCTCTGAGATAAGCCTGTCTGCTTGTGCCAAGCTACCAAGGGGGTGAGCTGGGGCTATCCAGGAGTGTAATCCCCTTTCCCTGACTTAGAAGCAAGGATCCCTATTTGGACAAATGTGTATACCATTGCCAACTAGAGACCCCCAGTTCTAACAGGTACATTATAATGTGTTTCAGGAGAATGTGTCCTTAGTGTTGCAGGTGTTGCATGATGGCTTTAAAATAGTAGCATGGTCTAAAGACCAACTCATTACCACTTGTTAAAATCAATGGTCAAAGACTAACTATATGTAAAAGTGATATTTATTTCTCTACGTCATGTAACACCTCATGCAGCTAGCATCTTGGCAGGTCTGAATGGAAATATCCAACATTGTCAACAGTCTGAATAAGGATTACACCAGGAAAGGGGGAAGGGGGAGAGAGAAGCAATAACAACTGATATGGCACAACACTTGCCCACACATTCGGATGGCTAGTGCTTTGCCATTCCCATAGAAACTTCTTGTTCATTTGCTCTGACTATCATTGCCTAACCTCAGTCACAGCACATTCTCTTTGGAGACATACATGATGAAATTCTCATTCCACTAACAGACCTACCATCTTTTGTGACTCACTCACGTTTCAAGGGGGTAACCATCTCCCTCTTAGGAGGCAGAATGAGAAAGAGTAGTCAACGTGACCCCAGCTTAAACCATGCTCCACTGGCTTTAAGGGCCTTAAGACAGCTTACCTTTGAATACAAATGCTCTCACATATCTAATAGCATAAAAGATCGGAGTTATACTGCATTACAAAATACAAACATAAAAGGAAAAGGGTCCTGAGAGACTAAAATGTGAATACACATCCTCTGAGATTCTCCCTATCAAAACTCACAAGAGGCAACACAGGACATCCGCCCACCCCTCACTCACATACCATTCATCGGTAAGATCAATGCAAACGCAGTCTATGTTCATCTCAAGACAACATTAGTGCTAACTATCTCCTTCATAATTAGCAGTCTGGCTTCAGATCACAATGCAGTTCAGAAACCACTACCTTAAACATCATAGATGGTGCCCTCTTGACCACAGATAAAGATGAACCCTGATATTGCTGGCCCTTTCAACTGCCTTCAATACAGTTGACCATCCACCCTCATAAGCATTCAGGAGTCTCAAATGGGATTCACTGGCCATGTCCGTCACTGGTTCTTCTCATACCTTTCAAACCAACACCAGTTTGTTCACATGGGCACCTCCTGGTTACAAAAGATCCCTATCACCAGTGGAGTGCCCCAGGGCTCCATACTCTCTTCTGTCATCTTCAACCTATACATTCGCCAAAATGGTGATAATACACAAAGTCTCCCCTGGTTCAGACATCGAACACCTCAAACACTGCTTGCACATCATGCAGACCTGCATGTCCAGCTTCTACCTGATGCTCAATCCAGCCAAGACAGAATCCCTGTTATTTGCCAAGAACAATAAACAAAATACAGTAGAAATGTGACTCAGTGCCATGAAACTTGGCAGCTTCGAAACCCAACTTTCACCGAATGCCAAGATACTTGGATTCACCCTGGACACCAACTTCACCCTCAAGAAGCATATTGCCAAAAAACAAAGACTGTCTGGTACAAGCTCTCTCTTCTGAAGAAAGTCAAACACTTTGTTTTCCAGAAAGCGACTTCACAACTGCTGTTTAAGCCCTCGTACTCCTGCAACCAGGACCCCATCAAACTACAGACTAAGAAGTGTAAAAAAGGAAAAAAACAAGACAGAAGATCTTTTCCATCTGTGCACCCAGGATATGGAACAACATCACCATATCCATCAGGACTGTCTCAACACTGTTCCTATTTAGGAAAGAGATGAAGACTCACCTCTTTAAAGGAAACTATGTCACAATGTATTAACCCTCTACGACCCAGCTTCCTCTCCTCTTACCCATTGACTTTTTGCTTGTCTTTGACCATCTACAACTCTCCGCTGCTTTTTGACTATGTTTGAGCTATAGAAATACCATATACATACATACTTACATACATACATACATGTAAGCACAACAGAACAGGTGCCCAGAACATACTCAACACTAGCACTTGCACCTTTATCTCAGGTGCCACACTACTCTCACTTGGGTGGGCACGTGGAACCCTTGAAATTGAACCCCTCAAAATAATACCATAGCAATAGGCCCCCTGGGTGGATGAATTGGAGGTGGTTATTAATTTCATGAGGCAATGTGCCCCCAAGATAAGGCACCACACAGCATATAAAAAATTGCATCCAATTAAGTAAGGACAGACTCAATAATGGAGTTCTAGGGCACGAATCAAGATTTAAAAGATTTATTACAAAAATTCAAAAGGTGCGGTACATAAATTGTAAATGCAAATGCATGAAGTCTCTGCCATGAAGGCTCTCAGTAAATAGGTCAGTACAGGATACGGTGCAAAGTCAGAATTTTTTTAAATTCCCAAATAAGTAGGAAAATGAATAAGATAGCCTGTTCTTGAGAGTCTACACCTGCTGCCGCCCACTGTTGTCTCCTACTTGCTTGTTCCCTGCTGCATGGACGCCGAGTGCCGAGTGCCGCCATTGTGTTGCTGACGCTTGGGGGATCTGAGGACTACATTGCCCGTCATTCCTCGCGGCGCTGACGCCGCGCTTCGCGCCAGGAGGCGCATAAAACGGGGCTAGGGCTCCGGCAGTGCGGTAGCCTGTTCTTGAGAGTCTACACCTGCTGCCGCCCACTGTTGTCTCCTGCTTGCTTGTTCCCTGCTGCATGGACGCTGAGTGCCGAGTGCCGCCATTGTGTTGCTGACGCTTGGGGGATCTGAGGACTACATTGCCCGTCATTCCTCGCGGCGCTGACGCCGCGCTTCGCGCCAGGAGGCGCATAAAACGGGGCTAGGGCTCCCGTAGCGCGGGACGCGCGCGGGCGTGCCCGGGCCGTGTCCGGGCCGCGCCCGGGCCAAGGGCGGGCCCGTCTGCGCCCGTCCGCGACTGTTTGGGGCTGGACTGGACCACCCCCCCAAGAACTAATTATATATATGTTTCGGGGTAAGCATTTGTCTGGTAGAGTCTGAAGGGGGTTGAAGGCGCAAAAGTTAAGTTTGGTTTATTTTTTAGGGTTAGTGCATAAAATCAGTCACTGTTTTAGTTGCAATTACGTTTCTGCTGCTTGGGGTTACATATTGGCTCAGTAAGGAAATATATAATCATGAATAAGCGAAAGGGTGCTGCTGGCACCTTTGATGCCTTCATCACACGAGCTGAGTCTCTTTTAAGCCACGAAATTGAACTAGGAGAGAGAAGGTTGTCACTTGACCCAGCCAGGTTACCAACATATAGACAAGTTAGTTCACCAATACCAACTAACACGATACAACCAAATTTGAGTGGTCGAACACCAACTCCCCCTGTTGATCAAAACACTCATGTTGTAGTATCCGCACTAAGTATGCCGATGTCTCCCAACTCAGCTGAAACTAATAGGCCTGGAATATCGTCGAGACTACGAGTTTCAAAACAGGTGGGAGCCCTAAAAGGAAAAACTAAGCAGACACAGAGAGTAAAAAAAAACGGTTCTAAGAATGGTGTAACAAAACAGAAACAAGGGGAACAGTTAGCTCATCCAAGGAAATCATAGATGAGCATGAACAAGAGGTGTCCTTATGTAATACTGTTAGTACACAAACTGAGACTGACTGTACTTCTTGTTCTGCTTTATCTAGTGAGGGTGTAGGGACAGTAGAACAAACTGTCGAGGCCATTCTTAAAACCGCATTAGATCATATACAGACCAAGATTAATGAACCTATGGACATTAAATTTGGGGTTCTGGATGGAAAAATAGACCAGTTAAACTTGGCCGTAGACCAATTAGGTATTCTAATTGAGGATGGTAAAAGAACATTCGAGGAAGGGGCAAAATTAATAGCTGAAGCTAGAAATGTATCTATAAGTAGAAAGAATGATATATGTGGTGAACAAATTTCAGAGCAAGCTAGAACTGACACACTTAGTAGGGGTCGAATTGTGAGGGTTAGTTCAAAGCCAACAGAAATCGGGGAGGTAGGTCGAAATGTTGGTTCTCGAATTGAGGTGGTTGCTGATCATTCAAATACGGGTAATAGTGTAGGGACAGTACATAGCCCAAGAGGAACTGATTTAATTTCTAATACAGACATCCTAAGATTACCCCCAGCTGTGTGTCCATATGTTTTGATACTAGCTGGAGTCCCTACCCTGAAAAGAGAACAAAAAGAATCTTGGCACAATCTCAGAAATAAAACTGTTGATTGGTTATCCAAGTTTAAAAAATGTAATCCTCAAAAAATGAATGACATCTTAATGGTTCGCAGGGTCGGGTGGGTAGGTGATTCCACTAAGAACATACAAGGGGATTGTATTGTTATAAACTTCAGGCGTCCATATTTGGTCCGCAATCTGCTAAGAGCGCATGAGGAGACTATGGTGCAGAGTACTTGTATCCATGCCTTACCCCTGGGTTACTTTTACAGGCCAGCCAGTGGGAAGATTGAGTTTGAGTATGATAATATTCCCCCCCCATCTATTTTTAATAGATACCAGGAATTAACATCTTTGGAGGCTGTCGATTGACTACAAAACGCAGAATTCCCAAGGAAGTATTATCTGGAACGATGGAAGGCAAGGCATTAGGGAATCAAGACATTGCCTCAAATATAGAGGGGCCACTTATCTTAAAAAACTGGAATATACAGGAAGAGACCCAGGAAGATTTACAAGAGCGGAAAGAGTGGGATGGTGTTGGAATTGTACCTGTTATCCAACGTGTTGTATTAAAGCCGCCAGATGAGGTCACAATGACAAATGATATATATAATACAAGTTGTATTTTGACAGCTGAGCCCAAGATAGCTATTATAGCTAGTAACTTAGCAGGGCTTTGTTTCATTTCGTGGAATATAGCGGGACTCGGCAAGAACCTCAGGGATGCAGTTTGGAATGAATATATTGAACAGAGCGATATCTGTCTCTTACAGGAGACTTGGGACCTAGAAACCCCACACAGAGCAGGCTATAAGACATTTAATGTGGATGCAATTCCATCAGCAAGGGGGAGGCCTTCAGGGGGCCTTGTAATATGGATAAAAGTAACCCTCGATATCGAAATCACTCAACTGCGTATAAAATCACAAGATATAGTTGGTGTAAAAATTACAACTAAAGTTGGAAGGGTGCTGCACTTATTTAATGTCTATAATAGACCTAGTTTAGCCTCGAAAGAGTCATTGGTAATTGAACATATGGACTCTATTCTGAATTCATTAGATATAAAAACAGGCATAATAATAGGTGGGGATCTAAATTGTAATTTTGAACCAATTGTAGGGCTCTGTAATATTTTTGAAGATGAGGACATCGCTAATAACATTCCCGCGCTGGATAGCACTAACACAGTGCCGTGCACGGTGGCAGCGGTTCAAATTATGAGACTGGAGGCCGGGTATGGCTTGAGAGCATGCAATGGCCGCTTACCATCAGACACGCCAAAGGCCCATACATTCTGTAGGGGTAAATCCCGGAGTAAAATAGATTACATAATGGTATCATTTGATGTTTGGCCTTATGTAATCGATCTAAAAGTGGTCCCGAGAATAGAGAGTGACCATCGTCCCCTCCAATTGTCATTCTTTGATGAGTTTCTCCCTTCTGCCTCGCAGAATATTGAGAGTTTAGATGTGAGCCCTGACGATATTATAGTTAGTAATAATCGCCGTTCTCTAAAATGGGCACATATATTAGAGCACAGCGAGGCATTGGCAATAATGTATAATACATTTGCCGATATTTTTGGTCCCCATTCAAATCTACTACTATGGAAAGATTTATTCCTAGAGCTACATAAACATTTACTGACAGCATTGGTTCCGATAGTGACTAAAATGTCAAAAAGGAAGAATGGAGAAGTAAAAACTCTCAGTAGTGAAGCAAATCCCTGGTACGACAAGCGTTGTCGTAATGTTAAGACAGAATTAATATTGGCAATAAAAAATGTTAGTTTGTCTAACATAAAGGATATCAGGATCAAATATAGGAAAACTCTTGAGAAGGCCAAAAAACTTGGGATGATGAAAATTGGTCCGATCTCCTTACAGCAGCTAAAAATAAGGACCAATTGGGCTTTTGGAGGCTAGTGGCCAAAGGGAATAAAACAGGGAAGGAAGTAAAGGACGTTTATCTTGATGCAGCCACTTGGGTTGACCACTTCTCAAGGCTGTATGCAGCACCAGATAGTGACATGGTCTTACCTAATGCCGGGTTACCACCTAGTCCAATTGAAGACAAATTAGTTTTCGATCTAGAAGAAACAATATTGGCGATCAATGCAGTTAAATTAGGAAAGCGCCCGGACCTGATAAAATCCCGGGAGATTTATTCAAGCACGATATCAGTGTCTGGGGCCCCTACATCAACTATCTATGCAACGCCATAGTAGCGGGCGCAGAAATTCCAGAAACATGGAAAGGGGCGGAAATTTTTACAATTTTTAAAAAGGGTAATCGCTATGACCCAATAAATTATCGCCCTATCAGTTTAATTGATATTTTACAGAAAGTTTTTGCAAGGCATATTTTAAATCGTATAAATACATGGATTGAGGAGAACACTATACTTTCTAAATGTCAGGCAGGTTTTAGACTTAAAACCAGTACAATAGATCAGGTCTTTAGATTTTCTTGTTTATGTTGGAAATATGTGAACTTAAGAAAGGGTCATCTTTACGTTGCCTTTGTAGATTTAAAGGCTGCGTTTGATCTTATCCCACGGGCTTTGTTATGGGAGTCACTGAGATGTCAAGGGTTACCAGCTAACCTACTCGAACAGATTATGAGGCTACATGAAAATAATTACGCGAAGGTTAGATGGGGTCCAAGGGGCGAACTAACAGGACCAATCCCCATAAAACGGGCGTTCGCCAAGGATGCGTACTGGCACCCACATTATTCTCATTATACGTCAACGATATTCCGAAATTTCTGAATGGCTGTAAAAATGATGCACCAAAATTAAGGGTGAATTGGTGCCAGCACTTTTATTCGCTGACGATACGATATTAATATCGCAAACACCCAAGGGACTACAATGTTTAATAGATTCATTCCATACGTATTGTAACATCAAAGGCCTTGAAATTAACATTAGTAAGACTAAATACATGGCCATAAATCCTCACAAAACTTTTCGGGAAAACATAGTTTTGAATGGTCAAAAGTTGGAGTACGTACAGAGTATTAGCTATTTGGGTATTTCCTTGGATACTAAATTATCATGGAAGACCCAAATAGAAAAAAGTAAGATAACCTTGACACAAAATGCGTTGCCTATTAAGAAAAGGCATGGAAATAGTTTTACTAAGGCTGTTTCTCCAGCATTGGAGGCGTTCAAATACAAAGCCCAATCTGCAGCATTATATGGGGCTGAAATATGGGGACCCTTCTGCAAAAAGAATTTCGAGGTGGGAGAAAACAAACTCTATAGAGCACTTTTAAGTCTTCCAGTACGCACACCACTAATCCCAATTATTTTGGACCTGAATATAAAACGGACTGACCACTACGCAATTTTAAGACCTCTTACATTATGGGTAAGACTTTGGTCAACACCGGAGTTGCTAGATTATAAGGTCGGTTTAGAAGAAATTATAAAATTGGATCAGAATAAAAGTATCACATGGCTTAGACATGTTTGTTTATAGTTGAAAAAGATTGGCTTATCCCAGTTTTGGGATGACCCGTCTTCATTGACCCAAGCCTCTAAAAAGGTATTAAATTCTACTTTCTGGGCCTACATTCAAAGTAGCATGCTACATGATTCAGCAGGAGGGGCGTTAACAACAAGGTTCCTTTTGTTCAAAGATGTGGCATATTTTGAGCCTTTCTTGGACGAAGTACGCCCTCAACTTGCAAAAACATTATATATGAAATTTAGATATGGCATAATGAACATTAATACAGTTGTAGCAAGTTGGGCCAGTAAACACACTGAAAATATCGATGATTTGTGTACTTTATGTTCAGGTAAAGCCAAAGAAAATGAGTTGCATATTCTTTTCTTCTGTCCTGTATATGCTAAGGCTAGGAAAAAATGGATCAAACCGATTTGTTTAAACCTAGGAATGAGATCATGCAAAGAGGCGGAAAGAATTCTAAAGACTGAAACTGCACAGGTTATTGTCTTTGGCATTAGTAGATTTCTGCTAGCAGTTAGTTTTTTAAGAGCTAAAGCAGATCTTAAGCTGTAGTGTATTGTCCGTATTTTCTCGGAATCTTTGAAACAATATAGTTGAAATATGATGAAAAGACACAGGGAATTGTACTGTACTATGTATTAGCAGACACAAAGTTATTAATTGTCTTACATTCTAACAATACTGGAGTTTCTTAAAATGGACGTGGAATGCAAGCCTAATACCATGAGTTTTCCTCTTTTTAATCGTTGATGCCTTTTTAGCATATTTATATGAGTATTTATGTTTTTAACATAGTAGGGACATACAGACCCCTTTCCATTGTATCTCTTTGTATAAATTGCTCGCATAGGTTTTTATTTGGACTATTTGTAATTGTATTTAAAATTGTACGTATTTTTATGCATCTTTTATGGTTTAAAAGAACCGAAATAAAGATTTTGAACTGAACTGAACTGAATAAGATATCGGATAGTTTCCTAGTAGCATTTGAAAGTTGTCTGGTTCACCCCAGATTTGAGAGTGTATATACAGAGTTCTTGTATAGGAAAGCAATATTCCACTACTCTAATATTGATTGTTCCCTCTCTATGCTAGTGTAATTAAAAAATTGCAGGATAAACTAGTTACAAAAACAAAATATCGTGAATGAATGCAGTACATATAGTGAGCAAGCAGAAGGGCGTTTGGAAACTGAAACATTACTGAGTCTATGTTGGACATTTTTCTTCGAGAACAGCAAGGGCTTGATTCTACTTGACTGTGTTATGCAGAAATAATGAACAGTGAACATGCAGGAGGAGACATCCATTTTAAACAAGGTGAGGTCGAGGCCTAACTAAGGCCTAGTTAGATAAGCCAGAAAAAGGCCAGTGCCAGGGTTAAAGTGCATTTTCAACAAGTCACAGTGCAGTAGCACTATGTCAGTGTGCACATGCACATTTGAGACTGAATCCATGTCTTGCATGTTGTTAATAATGCACAAAAACTCTAACACATCAAATCACAAGATGTTGTCGTTTTCCTCTGCTGGAACCTTTTCCTTTCAAACATTTTACGCCCTTCTAAAACACTCGGGGGCTTATTTACAAGCCCCTTGCGCCACCCGTACGTCACTTTTCCCATGTTAAAAATGACGCAAAAGTGGCGCAAGAGGCTTGTAAATAAGCCCCTCGCTCCCTCTACAACATTGCAAATGGAGTCTGCTTTCCACGTTGCAGATACAACAGGTGGCCAAACAGACCCGCACACTAGCCCTCAACGGGCACATACAAGACACACACCTACAATTGGCAGCTGTACATCTGTTTATATTTCAAGCACAATTAAAGTTCTAGGTCATGCTTGACATCTTTATTAATTCTGAAACTTACCATGTCAGTATTCTACAGGCACGTTTTACATCGACTTGTCTCTATTGTCGTCGTTCTTCCCTTTGCATTCGGATTACTGCCAGCTTGACATCACCATGAGCAAACCATAATCGGACCATGCTTCAGAGTAGCAGACTGTAAGAAATGCTAAAGCAATAAAGTCACATTTATACAAGGGCTGACATTGTGCCTCTGCAAGAGAAGTATTTACGACATGAACTATTTTGGAGCAGCTACCGATTACCACCACTTCTCAGAAGACGCTGTGAACATTCAGTGCTAATAAAAACTTAATAGCAGCAAGTACTGAGCGCAGCTGCGTTGAAAAGTTTTCATTTTATATGCTACAAGTTGGTGTCAAATTAGTATTCATAAAAATTATATCCACATATAAAAACACCAAGTGGAAACTTGTATTCTTAATTTACTATCCAGTACACATCTGTGAAAATCTAGGGGCTAGGGATCTTATTCGCTAATCCAAAAAATCAGGGAATATGAAAGTGCAAGTAATGATTGTGCCTTGGAAGCAGGTGAACTTAGTAGTGTTTTCACTTGTAGGATTCCTTCTGTTGCAGAGGAATGAAGGGAGGGCAAGAATGCTGAGATGGTTTTCAATGTGCTAAGAAAAATAAAATGTTGCCTCCTGGAGACGATCACATAAACTGGGATAAAGTACTTTTTTCTGGTCTTCTCTTGTCATTTGGTGCCCTTAAACTGCGGTTTTACCTCACCTTATGTAAGCATCATTCCCAGTAGTGCAATCCTGTCTACATCCAAGTCTAAGTTTGCCCCGAAATGCCTCTTTTCAGCTTTCTTCACTGACCACTTCATAAAAGAATATCTACAAATCCAGAAAGGTTTTGTCTTTCCTTTAGCCCTGACATACATCCTACACCATTGAGAATAAATAAGGGGCATGGACAGTGAAATAAAATAAGCATTAGATCTACAAATACAGCACCCTATGTGGCCTAACTCATCTAGAAACTTCTTCTCCACTTCAGTCAGAAAACAGGTCAAATTGTATCTATGGGCATAGGCAGTATCAAGCTTTTTTACAGGCTGAAAGAAGCTCCAAACCGTGTCCATCTCTTTAGCAATGGAATGTGGATTTAAATGTTTGTAGGTAGGAACTTCTGAGAAAATCAAAATAATAATTTGAGAAATAATACTCACAATAGCCTTGTCTATACAAGAGTCTAAGCAATACACAATTGGAAATATCATAAGTGAGAGGAATATCATGGTAGGTAATACCCTCCGCTACTGAAGCTACTGAAGCTACTGAAGCAGGTACAGATGTAGCATTCTTTAGCATCTGTGGTATCAATATATTCATAAAGCAATCTAAAATGAGCATTGGAAGAAAGATCTCCCTTAGAAGCATCTGTGTGTAACAACTTAAAATTGAAAGTGCCAAATTCCCAACAGCAGTAGCAATGGTACTACGGATTGGTCTAGGTTTAAAGCTAATAGGATTTGAAGGGGTTGGTGGGTGTAATCCTACAAGCAAAATGACCAGCACTACTAATAGCATGGTTACACGGTATGTACATGGGTTGGTAGGGTAGTACCATGTTAGGGAAAAGAGGGAACAGTTGATTAGCAATGAGGATAACTAGGGTGTTAGCATCACAGTTTAGGCATGAGAGCAGGTGGGATGACTCATATTTGTTTGCGGATTTCTCAGGTTTCAGTAAAGCAAGTTAATATGGCCTCTCTCATCATTGGTGGGAGGATACATTTCATCTTGGATTCCTAAAATACAGCTAGTGGATTGGCGATGCGAATATCAGCAAACATTTTACAGAACCCTGCACGAAGTCTGTCACAGCCTGGGGCTTTTCTGGATCGAAGGTCACCAGTTGCTTCCTTTAGTGTAAACAGCTGATCAAGGAATTGTCAAAGTACATCACTCAGCCAGGCCACTGCAGTAATCCACCACCTGGGCAGATGCACGCTTCCCCACTGATCCAGCGCAATATTAGCCAACTTACTTCATACACCATATACTCACTTGGGCCCATACATTCACACTACACTAATACTTACGCTGGGTGTCAGATGTACTCTTTTATCAAAGTCCCTGCTACCAATTACCTTCTGATTGAAGAGTAATAACTTACCAATGGATCCTTTGCCAATTGGGAAATTTAAAATGAGTGACATTCAATATAGTTCATAATCCTAAAATAACCACTGAGTCAGGAAGTTTTAAAATGTTTATCTAAAGTTTTAGCAAAGAAAAATACAGAAAACACGGTACTTGATTGAAATACCCAAGAAAAAGCTTAGAAATGATTTTGCTAATCAATGACGGTGTTTAAGGAAGAGTAGAAGATAGAGACAGCAGCGCAACTAAAGGTTGCAGTATAGTTACCTAAATGTGAGAACCAAGCCCCTTGGCCAAGGAGTTTGGAAAAGATAGGACCCAGGAAGGATGAAGAGCAAAGACTTCTTCCAGGATCAGGACAGGACCGGTGACCTCTCTACAACGACGCCTGCACCGTTCCCCTCTCTGATACTCGACTTCTCTCGATTCTCCCGTTCTAATGGACTCCGCCGCCCCCTCCTCAGGACCTCTTCTGGACAGGGATTCAGTCAGCAACCGATCAGCATGGCAGTCTGGGGCTCTTCTGTGTGTTCTGAGAGTCAGCTCTAGCTAATTAGCTAATTCTATATCTGTTATACCCTTCTACGCCCATGTACCTCTCCTTAATGTTGCTAAAATATGGGACCACTACTTCTGATTGGACAGGGACAGGGGGTGGATTCTCGCACCATATCGATTTGGCCTAAATTGTAAAGCCTATTGTCTTTACGTTCCCGCCCTTCAAATGAATACATTTGCTTTATTTCCCACCCGCCTCACGACAAATGTTATACATTTTACAGGGGAAAAGTATCAATTTGTCCTCCGGAAACATAAAGTACAGCATCTTCGGCCAATGGGTCATGGCCTTGGAAGACGTCCAAGTTGACTTCACTTGGCAGGCACACAGGACACATGCGCAGAACCATCTGTCTCTCGAGTTTCAAGTCACCAACCCAGGCCCAAGTTTACGAATTACTAAAAGTGTAAGAAGAAAATATTAAAATCACAAATAAAAAGTTTCACTGTATACCCACTTTCCCTACTCTATTCCCAATTAATTATAATACTATCCTGCATTAGTAGCATTAAGAAAACGACAATTTAATAATGACATGAGAGCAAGCTGAAGCATGTGAAAACATTTAGCGGCCATTTTAGTGCACACTGCGCAGAAGCAGAAGTTTCCCACCAAGCAAAGAAAGACGTCACACCATGTGATCAGGTTGCGACATGCGCATTGAGGTTCCCACGCTTTAGCGGACATTTTGGATTACAGACAAGCGTTATTCATTAGTAAAACACATAAGCAAGCTTCTGTCCCTCTTGTGTTTGTGAATGCAAAGGTTAGTATTGACAATACAAGTTTAATAAATTAATACTATGAGGAGGGTTGCGTACAAGCAAGTTTCATTTTTGAAACCTTGCTCCATCAATCCCCTCTCTGATGGCGTTTCTGAGCCATCAAAAATATTACCCTCAATCAGATGCCAACTTCTAGCAATTCGTTTCATTCTCATTTTTACATTTTCTGTTTTTCACATCCCCTTTCAATTTTTTGTATAAATCACTTCTCCATTCTTCAAGTTCTATTTCATCTAGTTTTCTCTTCTTTCCTTTTCCTGTCACTTTATATGTTCCACTCTTTCTACAGCATTTGCACCATATTGTTATTGCCAATATTATTATTGCTATCCCTGCTAGGGGTACTAATATTTGACCTATAAGTCCTTTTCCTATATTAGCAAACCAGGTTCCAATTGACGAGATACTATTTGTCAATCTTTCCCATACACTATCAACTTCCAGTGGTTTAAGTTCTTTCTCAAGTTTAGTTATGTTCTGAATATACGTTCCAATTTCTGCACTCTTATCAGGAATATAAGTGCAACAATGTTTCGTCTTCAATAATTTACAGACTCCTCCCTCTTTTGCCAATAGAATGTCAAGAGCAAGTCGATTTTGCATTACCATAGATCTAATCGCAACCATCTCCGTATTAATCATTAGAAAACCTCCAGCAGTATCCGTTGATAAACGATCAACCACTGTAGACAATTTACATATTTTCCTTGAGTTCAGAATTATTCCCACTGAAGGTATCAATGCACCAAATATATCACCTACAATTTCTGAAAAACTAGCTCTTTTACTACGTATTAATTCATTATTGTTTTCATTGCTTCCAGTGTTTCTTTTTACGTGGTATATCTTTGGAAAAACTATTCCAAAATAACAACTTCCATACCACCGTGCAGGAAGCCTAAAATAAGCCTTATTCCCGCATACATAATAAATTCCAGGAAAAACTGAATCTGTTCCTCCTTTTAGTCCCCAACCTCCAAGAATTAAAAAATTGTGTTCACATTCACTGGTACCGATGAAAACATTGTTATAATCAGTCTTTAACCTATGAAGACAAATTTTCCCTGTCTTTACGAAATCCAGAGCCATTGCAGCTTGAGCTTTACCAGGTGTATAACTCCCTTCTTTCTCCGCCCAAGGTGGCAACTGAGCCTTATGCTCTGAAGCTTTCTTTTGAAAATCATGTCTTCTATCTTCTACTAAATTCAAAAATATCTTTTCTTCTTCTAGTAAAGAACATGTTAGATTGTGTCTATGTGCATGCGTTATGTCTATCGATTTCATTGTTAAGAAAAACTCTCCCATAAACTGTCCGTCTTGACTACTAAGCACTGGGTTCATACTCTTGCGAATCGGAACCTCAGAAAATATCACATCTAAGTTTGAATAATAATACTGTAGCCTACCTGTTCTATAAAATAAACCTGTTAATACACTACATGAGATGCCATATGTCAGAGGTAAGTGATGGTATGTTAATCCTTCGGCTACTGATTCAGGTAACTTCATACAGACATAACAATTACTAACTTCCATTGTGTCTACATATTGAAACAATAACTTTGTGAAAACATTTAAACTAGTATCGTTATCAGCTATTTCATGATGAATTTCTGCCTCATCTTCTGCCATTAATTCTACTCTATTGCCCTTCATGTTTGCTGTCCTCCCTTTAGTTTCATTATTAATCTTCTTATCTATTATCATAAGGTAAGGAACTGCTACAATCAGGACTAACCATACTATAAGCACCAATACTAAACTACATATGCAGATTGCACAGCATCTCCTACAACAATTTCGTTTTGGTCTCCCAGTAACTCTATCATCAGGCATTTTTCGACAAGGAAGATTGCTCTTCTTATCTCTTCTTCTTTTCTTTAGAGGATTCTTTTGTTTAGTCAGTGTGGTCTTGTTTCTTCCTCGTATGTTAGTTCTGCACTTGTTCCTTCGCCACCACTGTCACTTGACTCTGAGCTTTCAAAATCTTCAAGAATTATATAAGTCCAGTCAGGACGCTTGAATTTGTTATTCACAAGTCTCAGTCTTTTACTTTTTCTTTCTCCTGACTTTTTCTCTTGTTCAGTTTGACTTGTCACTTCAGGTACTTGTTCTGGATCTTCACTTCTGGTTGTTATGTGGTATTTTACTCTTTTAATGACACTTGGCCAATGATCTCCTTTTCTTGTTTTCTTGGTTGGCACTGTTTCTCTGTTTACGTCTTCAGAGATCTCGTTAATTTCACTTCTTAGCACTGTTTCATTTTCTTCAATTACTGTGTTTCTTGTTTGCTCCTTTTCAGGTCTAATTTGTTTTTCTTCAGTAGCTCCACAATGTCTTTCAAGATGTTGACCTTATTCTTTTTTATTTCTTTATGTTCATTTGTATCAACCCCTTTTTCTTTAGTGAATTCTTCTTGATCTAACTGCTTCTGATCAGGGCTTATTGCACTGTGAACTTCTGCAGCCTGACCGGATTCTTCTAAACCTGTCTGTTCCGGTGTAAAGTCTATTAGGTTTTCACTGTTTTGAGTCCAATTTTCTTTCCCTATCTGACCTTGCTCATGTTCTCTTATTGTCTTTTCTTCTGGTACCTGAGCTGCTTCTTCTTCACCTATCTGATCTTCTTCTATTTCTTCCAATTTCGCTTGACTTCTTGTTCTGTGGTATACTTCAGGAACTTCTACCACTGGTATCCAATCCTGACTTGTGCTCGGTTGTTCTCCGTCAGCTTCTCTCGAACCTCGATCCTGAGATTCCTCTGCTGGGCAACCTTCAGCTTCTTCAGTGATTGGTGTTGTCTGTGAATTCTCCTCTTCAGGGTCTGGTACTCTCTTTGTGTGGCTTACGTGAATCCAATTAGGAAATCTTGCACACTTCACTGCTGTATTGGTGGTCAATATAACTTGACAAGGTCTGCTCCACCTGGATGATAGACACGTTTCTCTGGTGTGATTCTTCACTACCACCCAATCACCAGGATTCAGATCATGTTCTAGTTCAGGCTGCCTGGAAACTGCGTCTTCTCCAACCTGATGAGAGACAGAACGCACTAGGTCAGCCAATCCTTTGCAATAATCCAGAACCATATCATCAGATATATTTACTAATTTGTTTGTGGGAACATGTGTTTGTCTCATTGCTCTTCCCATCATTATTTCATGGGGGCTCAATCCTGTCGTTCTGTCAGGTATGCTTCTTATTCCCATCAAGACAAGTGGCAATGCGTCTGGCCACTCTAATGATGTTGATGCACACATTTTTCCCAATCTTGACTTTATAGTGCCATTCAATTGTTCCACCACTCCAGAAGCCTCTGGGCGATATGCACAGTGCAATTTCTGTTTAATTTGAAATGCTTCACAAATTAGTTCGATTACTTCACTGTTAAAATGTTTTCCTCTATCTGATTCCAAAGATACTGGGAAACCAAATCTAGGTATGAGCTCACGTAACAACAGTTTTGCAACTGTAACACTGTCATTTCTCCTAGTAGGGTAAGCCTCCACCCACTTTGAAAACAGACACACTATGACTAGTACATATTTTAGTCCTCTGCATGGTGGTAACTGTATGAAGTCGAACTGGAGTCTTATAAATGGGCCCTCTGCCTTTCCAATCTTTCCAAACCCAATTATCGTTTTCCTGCCTGGATTATGCATTTGGCAAGTTAGACATCTCTGGCAAAGACTCTCTGCAACAGCCCTGAATTTGGGATTGTACCAATTTTGTCTGAACAGCCTAAACATTGCATCTCTCCCTATGTGTGAGTCTCCATGGTGCATTCTAGCCATTTGTGAGAGTAAACAGTCTGGCATGACTGGTCTGCCATCTGCACTGATCCACACTTCATCTTCTCCTCTTTGGGAGCAACCCACTTTAATCCACAAATTTTTCTCACTTTCATCAACCTCATCTTGCAATTTCTTCACCTCATTCCATGTTTCAGGTGGCATATACAGCATAAGTTGGCAGCTGATTCCCATTCTTTCCACCCTCTTATTGACTGACGTTCTGGTTTTGGCACAATGTTGAGCCACCAGGTCTGCATATCTGTTGCCGACTACCACCCAGTCATCTCCTGACTGGTGTGCGGCACATTTCACCACAGCCAATTCTTTTGGTGATTGTATTGCTTCTAGCAATTCCCTTACAAATTGTCCATTTTTAATGGGGGATCCTGAAGAAGTCATGAAATCCCTCTGCATCCACAGTTTGCCAAAATCATGCACAACCCCGTAACCATATTGACTATCTGTAAATATGGTCACTCTCTGATTCCTCCCAATTTTGCAAGCTTTTATCAAAGCAATCAATTCAGCTACTTGTGCAGATTTTACTCCTGGTAAATAGGATGCTTCGACTATTCCAGTTAATTCACATACCGCATAGGCAGCAGTTAGTTTACCATCTTCATGTCTTTGACATGAACCATCGACAAATAGCTCCCTGTCTGGCTTTTTAAGAGGCTGTTCCTCTATGTCTGGGCGTGGTTTTGTACATAATTCTGTAATTTGTACACAATCATGTTCATCTTCTTCGTCATCTTTATTTGTTTCATGATATGGGTCCGGCAATAAAGTTGCTGGATTTATTATTGTACACCTTACCATGGTCACATTTTCAGCACCCATTATTATCCTCTCATATTTAGTCAGCCGACTAGGAGTAAGATGCTGAGTTCGGGTTCTTGTCAATAGAATCACAACTGCATGTGGAACATACACTTTTACAGGATGTCCCATCACAATTGACTCGCTTTGTTCAATGCTCAAACAAGTTGCTGCCACTGCTTTTAAGCATCCTGGCAAAGCGGCTGCTACTGGGTCCAATGTAGCAGAAAAGTACGCTATAGGACGTCTGTCTAGTCCATGTCTCTGAGTTAGGACAGAAAGTGCACAATTTTCTCTCTCTTGACAGAATAATGCGAATTCTCTTTTATAATCAGGCATGCCTAAGGCAGGTGCTGAACAAAGTGCGTTTCTCAATTTTACAAAAGCTTCTACACTTTCATCCTCCCACTCAACAGGGTCCTTTGCTTTCTTTTTCGTCATGTTAATTAAGGGCTTAGCTAACCTGGAAAAATTTGGTATCCATTGTCGACAGTAGCCTACTATTCCTAGGAACATTCGCACTTGTCTTTGGGTTACAGGCATTTGCATTCTCTTTATTAATTCTACTCTTTCAGAGGTTATTCTTCTTTTTCCCCTCTCAATTTGATGTCCCAGATATTTAACAGCTGTCCTGCAAAACTGTAACTTTTCAGGTGAGACTTTATGCCCTTCCTCAGCCAAAAGATTTAATAATGCTATGGAGTCAACAACACAGTCTTCTCTGGTGGTCGACGCCACCAATAAGTCGTCTATATATTGGACTAAGACTGAGCTTCCTGGCATCACTAGTTTTTCCAGGCATTTTTTCAGTATCTGGTTGAAAATGGAAGGACTTTCTGTATACCCCTGAGGAACACGATTCCACACATAGACTTTGTTCTCAAATTTAAATGAGAAAAGATACTGGCTGTCTGGATGCAATGGTATTGAAAAGAATGCTTGACACAAATCAATTACTGTGAACCATCCTGCATTCCAAGGGATCTGGTATAGAATTACTGCAGGATTTGGTACTATGGGACAACATGGTTCCACAATCTTGTTTATTTTTCGCAGGTCCTGAACAATCCTATATTTTCCACTAGGTTTCTTTAGTCCCATGATTGGTGAATTACATGGGCTACTCATTACTTCTTTTAGGATGTTTTGTTCTACCATTCGTTTTATTTCTTCAATGACTCCTGCCTTTACTTCTGCACTCATTTTGTACTGTCTGGTATTTGGGAAAATTGCACCTTCTTTTACCGTAATTTGAACTGGATCTATTTTTGCCATAAGTCCTACTTCTTTTCCGGTGAAATCCCATACTATTGGGTTTACTGTACCTTTTAATTCTTCTGGTAACTCATCTCTTGTTATTAACGAAAACATTTCGTCTATTTCTGTACCTTGTTTTGCAACCATAATTTTATATACATGGTCCTCATCTGGTGTCTGAACTGCCACACCATCTGGCGTGCAGAAAATTGTACAGTTCATTTTGCACAATAAATCCCTACCTAATAAATTTACTGGGCTAGAGTCGCACACTACAAATTGGTGCATTTCTCTGAAGTTTCCTATTTTGACTTCCATTGGTTCTGTAAGAGGTGTTCTAATTCTTTGATTAGCTACCCCTACTACTTGGATATCTTCACCAGAGAGAGGAAGGTCTGGGATATCTGCTGATCTCACCGTAGACCTGGTAGCACCAGTGTCCAAAAGGAAAGTAATATCATTACCTTTCACATTTCCTTCAACATATGGACCAGACTGATCTACCTGTAAGGATGCGCCAAGTACGCACTCCTTCTTCCCCCTCCTAGGCACCGTCATGAGTTGAATTCACAGTAATTGTCCTGCAAAAGAAATTGTGATGTCATATAATCATTCTTACCACTCCCTCCTGGGTATCCAATGTCTGTACCATGCTTTGCTCTGCTTACATTACCCTGAACAGGTGGAGGTGGTAATTGACTCTGGGGATTTACACCCTGCTGTGAGTCATTCTGCGTCTGTGGATTTAAGTTTTGATTTGGGCCATTATTATTCCGAATCTTTTTACATTCGTCCTTCCAATGCCCCAATTTTCCGCATCCATGACAAGGAAATTTCTTTTAGCTTCTTCTCTACTCATTCGTCCTCTAAATTTTCCACCATTTCCCGTATCACCACTCGTTCCAGAATCTTTTCCTTGATTTTCACTCGGATTTTCCAAATTAATTCCCTGCTTCTCTGCCATTTTCACCTGTGCCCACATCACCTTTTCTTGTAATTTCTTGTGTCTATCCTCAATATCGTCTCCACAATATTTCGCATATTTCAGAATTTCATCTATGGGCTTTCCCTGCCAACACAGCATGTGTTGTTTAATCATCTGGCAAATCTCTGGCTTCAGACCATAAACAAACCGATACACAAACTGACTCATGTTTTTGTCTCCAATGTCCTCAAATCCACTATACTGTTTAAACACCTGCAATAGACGCTCATAATAGGAATGTACTGATTCACTGGCTTCTTGGGTGGTTCGATCTATTTTCACCCAATCTGTTTCTTTCGGGGGTATTTTCCCTTTCAGGTATGTTATCACCTGCTGATACTTTTTCATTACATCATTTGACGGGGCACCTGTCTTCGGATCTCTAGGATATTCATCACTAGGCCAATCGACTGTAATTTTACAATCTGTCCACAAATCGGCAGGTACCACTATGTCAAACAAACCATCTAAATCCTTCAACAATACCTTTGACACCTTCACAAATCTTTCAACCTGCTTGTACCTTTCAATTGGCTTTTCCTCAGCTTTGGAAAATCATTCGTAAATGATAAAATATACTGTCTGCTCCATGGGACATGTACATATCCTCCTCCCGCAACTTCTCGCATTGGATACATTTGATCTGCTTTTCCTGCTTTCTTCATCACATATTCTGATGCTGTTATACTAGTTCGTGCTTCTTCCTTTTTCTTGGCCCACCTAGTTTTCCATTTATCTAGGTCTCCCCATTTTTGCAAAACTAACATTAATTCTCTTATTTGTAATCTTCTTCCAGAGGCATTCATATTTTCTAAATCTTTGTCTGAAAATTCTGCTCTATAGGGTTTCTGTAGTACCTTTGATCTCCCTATTTCTATTCCCATCTGTAATGCTAAATTGGACAATTTTTCATGAAATAACCTTACATTTCTGGTGATACTCCTGCATAGGAACAATAATTCTTCTTCATCATAGGTATTTAAGCGTTCTAGTCCTACATTTCCTGCTATTATTTCTTCTAATTCGACTTTTAGTTTATGAATGTCCATTATTTTCGGAGGTGTGCACTGTTTAACTGACCCTTGCACCCATCTTTCTAGATCTTCAGGTGTTACTATGGTAGCACTTTTTACTCCCGATGAAGGTACTAAACTTACATCTTTTGAACCTCCAGGTACATCTTTTCTTGGAGTACTATTTATAGAACCTCGAATGGGCAAGTCCATAAGTGATATTGTGGATTCACAGTCACTAAATTGATCCTCAATTATAACTGGAGCTTCAGGTTTGGGATTACTCACAGGAGTAGGTGCAAGTATGGGTAGAGGACAATTTCCCTGAGTACCATATAATGGAACTACTGGACCAATTGTTACAGGTATGGTCAACGAATCAGGATGTACTTTTATCTGAGTTATTTTCTGTATTAATTCTGCTCTGGTTTTTTCTAGTGCTTCTTTTTCTTTGTCATGAAGTATTCTACTCGGGGTGAACTCATGCATTACCTGTGGCACTAATGGAGTTTTTGGTGGTGCACTTGGGGTACATCCACTTGTCCCTTCCTGATATGGTGGGGGATTTCTTAACATTTCCTCCATAAATTCGTCTTCAGACTCCTCATTTCTCATTAAATGTTTTGTCTTTTCTTTACATTTGCCTCCTGATTTCTCTCCTTCTGTGAATAATGGATACAGTCCCTCTGTAATCATTGCCCTTCTCCATTGTTTCATCTGACCCTCTCTAGACTCACGTAGATATCTGGGGAAAAATCCTGGGTAACTCCTATTACTTCTAGATCGGTCCCGCTCAAATGCCTCAGTTTCCCATTCCTCTAGTGCTTCGTACTGAGTTAATCTAGGTCTGGGTTCTAAGTCATTCATCCTCAATCTCAAGTTCTGAAGAATTCGCCCATTGAACGTGCCATTCTGGGGAAATGCTAATACTCCATCATTTTTGGTGTATTCTATCCAATTCTCCATCCATACACAAGTATGATAACCTCTCTCCATCATCATAAATGATGCTGGCGTTTTAGCTGGTGGAATAATAATTCCTTCTCTAGTTTTGATTGGTTTGTCCTTTTTAAAATAATTCTTAATCTTTTGCAAAAATGACATTTTTCTCCTTTCTCCGTACATTCTATCTAATCTTCTGTGTACAAAATTATATTCTGCAAAACCTAGGAATCTCCTATCCGGACGAGTTCCTATTAAAGTCAGATCACGTTTTAACATGCAATCCTTATCCACTAAGAATTTTTCTTCTATACTTTCGACCAATCAAATGTCTGCTATCTTTTATTTCCGAGCCAATCCTTGCGCGGCCTTTTGGTGACGTTTCTCTGTCAACCCCTCCTTTACAATCTGCTCTTTTCTGTCCTCGCTGGTTTAACCAATCCCAGCGCGGCACCTGTGACGTCAGTACTACTCCTGACTACTGACCCCTCCTTTACAAGGGTTTTTCCACACACGCTGTTTCAACCTACCACAGCGCGGCGTTTTGTGACGTCAGCTCCCTCTCCGGCAACTGACCCTCCCTTTACAAAAATTGACGCAAACTTATTTTCTCTATAAATCTTAATTAAATTTCAGTAACAACATAAAACATTCGCTATCGTGCCAGTTTCCACTAATTTTGAAAAGGTTAGTTTCTTCCACACTTTAGTAAAACCTTTCCGTTTACTAAAACATATACTACGAGTAAAACACTTCCGTCTACTCTTCACACAAGCTCCAGAAGTACCTGTTACTTCTCCAATGTTACCCTTACTAGGTGATATAACATCAAATTTTTATCAGCGTACCCTTTTGCTATTACTCACACGCATAGAGTCCCTAACGAGTACTGAAAGTCCTGCTTAACTTCTCAGTACTAATTCTGCCTGACAGATAACCTCACTGCAGTATGGCTTCCACTTGCCACCCACTATTCTTTTTACCCCCGGGTATTCTGGACAACATATAACAAAACTCAAAATTTAAGCGGATGTTAGTTCATAAAAATACAAATAAAAATTCTCATTACCCAATTAACAAAGAGTAACCATAACCGTCCTCTGCTTACCAGAAAACTGATCCAGCGCAATATTAGCCAACTTACTTCATACACCATATAATCACTTGGGCCCATACATTCACACTACACTAATACTTACGCTGGGTGTCAGATGTACTCTTTTATCAAAGTCCCTGCTACCAATTACCTTCTGATTGAAGAGTAATAACTTACCAATGGATCCTTTGCCAATTGGGAAATTTAAAATGAGTGACATTCAATATAGTTCATAATCCTAAAATAACCACTGAGTCAGGAAGTTTTAAAATGTTTATCTAAAGTTTTAGCAGAATAAAATACAGAAAACACGGTACTTGATTGAAATACCCAAGAAAAAGCATAGAAATGATTTTGCTAATCAATGACGGTGTTTAAGGACGAGGAGAAGATAGAGACAGCAGCGCAACTAAAGGTTGCAGTATAGTTACCTAAATGCGAGAACCAAGCCCCTTGGCCAAGGAGTTTGGAAAAGATAGGACCCAGGAAGGATGAAGAACAAAGACTTCTTCCAGGATCGGGACAGGACCGGTGACCTCTCTACAACGACACCTGCGCTGTTCCCCTCTCTAATACTCGACTTCTCTCGATTCTCCCGTTCTAATGGACTCCGCCGCCCCCTCCTCAGGACCTCTTCTGGACAGGCATTCAGTCAGCAACCGATCAGCATGGCAGTCTGGGGCTCTTCTGTGTGTTCTGAGAGTCAGCTCTAGCTAATTAGCTAATTCTATATCTGTTATACCCTTCTACGCCCATGTACCTCCCCTTAATGTTGCTAAAATATGGGACCACTACTTCTGATTGGACAAGGACAGGGGGTGGATTCTCGCACCATATCGATTTGGCCTAAATTGTAAAGCCTATTGTCTTTACGTTCCCGCCCCTTCAAATTAATACATTCGCTTTATTTCCCACCCGTCTCACGACAAATGTTATACATTTTACAGGGGAAAAGTATCAATTTGTCCTCCGGAAACATAAAGTACAGCATCTTCGGCTAATGGGTCATGGCCTTGGAAGACGTCCAAGTTGACTTCACTTGGCAGGCACACAGGACACATGCGCAGAACCAGCTGTCTCTCGAGTTTCAAGTCACCAACCCAGGCCCAAGTTTACGAATTACTAAAAGTGTAAGAAGAAAATATTAAAATCACAAATAAAAAGTTTCACTGTATACCCACTTTCCCTACTCTATTCCCAATTAATTATAATACTATCCTGCATTAGTAGCATTAAGAAAATGACAATTTAATAATGACATGAGAGCAAGCTGAAGCATGTGAAAACATTTAGCGGCCATTTTAGTGCACACTGCGCAGAAGCAGAAGTTTCCCACCAAGCAAAGAAAGATGTCACACCATGTGATCAGGTTGCGACATGCGCATTGAGGTTCCCGCGCTTTAGCAGACATTTTGGATTACAGACAAGCGTTATTCATTAGTAAAACACATAAGCAAGCTTCTGTCCCTCTTGTGTTTGTGAATGCAAAGGTTAGTATTGACAATACAAGTTTAATAAATTAATACTATGAGGAGGGTTGCGTACAAGCAAGTTTCATTTTTGAAACCTTGCTCCATCACCACCATAGAATATATGTTGGAAAAATACTCTGAAAAGGTGGCCAATATCTAAGTCGTCTCCTGTTCATGGATGTCCTGCAAGTCTCTAGTCTCAGTTATATGACTTGCAAACCAGGGCAATTTGCCAATGGAAGCGATTTACTTGGGCATTCTCCCTCATCATATGCACAGGCACACACTTATTTTCTGCGAGGCTTCCTCTCATTCTACAATTTCATAGTATTCAGATAACTATCCCTAAGTTTATCAAGCTAGAGGACGCAGAGCAATACTCTTCAACAGCCACAGGATGAGCGACAGCTGCCTCAAACTCAACTCGGACAAAACTAAAGTCCTCATCCTGGGACCCACCCCCTCAGCTAGGGATGACTCCTGGTGGCCTGCCGTGCCAGAAACACCCCCCACACCAATGGACCACACGCAAAACCTTGGCATCATGCTGGACTCTTCGCTCACAATGAACCGTTAGATCAACGCCGTCTCCTCATCATGCTTCCACACGCTTCGCCTGCTTCGAAAGGCCTTCAGATGGATTCCCACAGAATCCAGAAAGATGGTCACCCACGCACTCATCAGCAGACTCATCTACGGCAACGCACTCTACGCTGGCATCATCCAGAAACGCCTCAGGAAACTACAAAATATTCAAAACGCCGCAGCCAGACTGGTCCTTAACATCCCCTGCCTCAGCCACATCACTGAATACCTGCGAGAACTCCACTGGCTCCCAGTCAACAAAAGAGTCACTTTCATGCTCCTCACTCACTCCTACAAAGCCCTCCACGACACAGGGCCAGCATATCTGAACCACTGCCACTCATTCCACGCACCCACCAGACACCTCCGCTCCACCCAACTGGCCCTGGCCACCGTCCCACGGATCTGCAAGACCAGGACTGGAGGAAGATCCTTCTCCTACCTCGCCGCCAAGACCTGGAACACCCTGCCTCTCCACCTCAGGCAAGCTCCATCACTGACCTAATTCAGGAAGGATCTCAAGACCTGGCTCTTCGACTGAACCCCTGCACCCATACAGATCATCAGCCCCCATCAGCACCTTGAGACCCTCACAGGTGAGTAGTCACGCTATACAAACATTGATTGACTGATTGACAGCTCGAAGTTCTTAGTCGTAGGCTCACGCTAGGAGAAGGGTAACACAAGTAATCTCAGCACCCTATCTTGCTTAGCTGTACATCTGCCCCTGATGACCTCCTTAAATGTCTCCCAGGCCATTCCCACATTGTCCACAGACCCTAGACTGATCCAAAACTATTCTGTTATCTCAATTGTAGTTTATCACAAAATAGTCTGTCCCTCAGAGCCTACACCCACAAGCACTACTGCCCGACAGAAGGGGACATCCAGGGAATTTCTAACTTTAACCTCACCGGTGCGTGGTCAGAGACAGTCCTGGCTAGGTGTTTATCCTCACACACCCAGGGGCTGACATCCTGAGTATACGGCAAGTAGACCAGCCTAGACCACATGTTGTGTATAGCGTAAAATAAGGTGCCCTCCCTTACCAAGGGGTGTTTATGGCACCATGCGTCTGGCAGTTTCTGTTGTAGTAGAATAACCTTCAGGGAAGTAGCGGGATCCAAACTATGACTAGGCAAGCCAGCTGATCTGTCAATGTGTTTCTACAAGGTACAGTTAAGTTTCCCCCTCAGAACAAAGTTTGTGGCTTAGTGGCTACGATCTGATCATACAAGTTAATAAAGAAGCCATGGTCATCTATATTTTGTCCATAATTATTGACAATAGTTATGTAAGTGCCACTCAACACAAGCCATAGTATTGAGTGCCTGTCATGATCATATATTTTCGTGCCTATGAGGGTAAATTATACACCTTTTTTAATCAAGATTACCACCCCTTGAGCATAAGAGGAATATGAAGAATTATGCGGTGAGATGCAGTGAGATGCTCATCTCTCGTGAGGGCTGTCTCTGTTTATTTGGCAAGATGCCTCTCTTGTAGTAGTGCGATGCTAATGTTGTGCCTATCAAGGAAAGCCAGTACCTAGCACATTTGCATGAGTTATTAAGCACATTCCAAGTTGTAAGTGATAAAGACGTCTTCTCCATATGTAATCCATTAAAGAATAAGCTGAGCTAAATGGAAAATAAACACCAGCCAGGGTAGTCATAGCTATGTCAGCAAAAAAACTGCAGTCAATCAGCCATCCTGTTCCATTGGCCATACTACAAAAACTAAATGAACATAAGACATTTGATTCCTGACCTTCCCCTTCTCACTCTAATAGCCAATATCTACAAGGACATCTTCTCCTTGAACCCCAAGCCCATCCCATCTCCCACCTACCAAGCCAAACTGTTGCTTGAGTTAGAAGAAAATAAACTAAGAACGTGTGTGTAGGAAAGTAGGATCTGCTTCTTATGGTTACCCCCACTTTTTGCTTGATGCTACACTGTTTTGACTAGTCTGACTGGGATCCTGCTAATCAGGACCCCAGTCTATCTGCTTTCTCCTTAAAATGATATGCCATGTACTTTGGTACACTCCAGATTGGATACTGGGGTACCCTTATAAGTTCCTAGTATATGGTACACATGTACCCAGGGCATAGGTACCCCAGAGGCCTCCCCTGGGTTGAAGCATGTATTATGCTGCCCATGAGGGGCCATGCAAAATGGAACTACAGGTCTGCCATTGCAGCCTGTGTATGCTGGTGCTTGCACCACTTACTTTAGATATAGGTTCACTATATCTATAGGTCACTACACTTAAAACATATAAGTCACCCCTATAGCAGGCCTTAACAATCCTGAAGGCAGGGTGCTGGGTTTTACGTGAGAGAGTGCCCCTGCATGAGCAGAGCCCCTCTGCAGCCTTCGGAGACCATTCTCCCGGGTTGTCTGTGACATATAGGTAGAGGTGCATTATAACCTCGCGGTAAATGCTATCTCGAAAACGGCTGAAACAAAACATGTCGTGTTTGGTATCTAACACCTTGGTAACCGGTGTGGAGGTATGATTCCACCCTTCTGAAGCGAGATTTGTGGTGTCACTGGTATTTCCGGAGCCAGCCTTCTCGACCCGGACAGCACAAAATGGATGCTGCCGACCAGAGACACATTTCTGCCCTCCTGCTGCTGAGCCAAGCTCGAGCAGAGGAAGGCAGCACAATAGGCATCGTGTCACAGGGAGGTGTGACCACCTCCCAGACAGGATTTAGTGTATTGGGGCTGGGTGGGTAGACTTCCAAAGTGCATGAAAGTCTGCATCTGGGGCACATTTGGTGTCCCTGTGCATAGTCCAGCTCAAACCAGTTCTGTCCCCAAGGAGGGTCCCCTGAATCTGTCCAACCCTCTCCCGTGGGTACATAAGGGCTTACCTGGCTGTAGGACTTTAGATTTTACGTGGACAAGA
Source organism: Calotriton arnoldi (assembly GCA_963921515.1). Taxonomy (NCBI): domain Eukaryota; kingdom Metazoa; phylum Chordata; class Amphibia; order Caudata; family Salamandridae; genus Calotriton; species Calotriton arnoldi. Next base: position 915,836 of record CAWUFW010004821.1, read on the forward strand.
TTCTGAAACAAGAAACCACTGACCTTCGACCATCTGGACACTCTGGACTTCGCTGGAATTCGACTGGGTCCAACTTCGTCTCCCTCTCCGTCCAAAGCATCATCTGTGCCCTTGCACCATACAGACTCCATGCAAGACCTGTGGAGCACTAAGGACAACTGAAGACTCTCCCTTGGGGTGAAGGAGTCACTCCCCTGCATTCACAGGCACTGTAATGCAACTGACCAGTCTGCTGATCCTGAGCTCCTGTGGACTCCAAAGGCTCCAGCAACACAGGAGGTGGGTTCCGAAGTTCCTTGCTGTTGAGCTGCCCTCTCACCAAGTTTGAGACCAGTATCCCCTGTGGGGACCGCATAACCTGAACCCCTGTGAACTGCGTACTTTTGCAAGTGCATATGCTTGTTGGCAATTCCCGAGCTTGTGCATTAGACTCCGTATAGTCCTGACCCTGAGCAGTATTTCCACCAAGGAACTCCGGCATCCTCACACCGAGTGCTCCGTGGGCTGGTACTTTGTAATCTTGCTTGAGGTCCCCTTGCGACTCCTGGTCATTCGACCTGTGGGTCCTCTAGAGGGTCATCTTGAATTCTGTTGGGCTTCCCTGGTTGCTCTAGATGAGCCCTGACTCCCCATTGCTTGGTGAGTCCCCTGAACCTTGCTGGTCTACATCGTAACCTGCTTGACCTTCCTGCGTGGGTTGCTGTTGCCAAGGCTTGTTGGTGCTCCAGCCGGACACTGACCCCTCAGCACTCGACATCCTTTGTGGGACAGCTCGCATCTGGCTCCTGGTTGTCCTCGACATTTCCTGGACCTCGTGGCTGCAGAGTCAAGCATCCCTTCTTCGCACCTGAAGCACCCGACATTGGTGGGCATTCGTCTACCGAGCCCCTGGTCACCCTGAAGTGACCCATGACTCTGTCCCCTCTGTTTTCAGGTTCCTTCCATCATGTATCCACACTTGGATTCCTACGGACACTTTCTTCCTTCCCGGCAGCAGCTCTTCTTTGAAGCCCTCCATTGAGAACAACGGCGGTTTCCAACACCACTCCAGACCTATGCACCCGGCTCCTCTGGGATAGGTAACTCGGGTACTCCGGTATCCACGGGTGGGGTGGCTCTCCAACCTCCTAAGTTCCAAAGGGTTTCCTCGAAGTCCACCGAGAAGGGTCCTTAAACTTTAAAATTGTAACCGCGACTTCCCCATAGAATTGTACGGAGCCCGCGGTCGTGTTAGCACGCTGCACCCGACCTCCGTGGGGTCCCTTTCTACTCACCTTGGGTAGTTCCTTGGGGTCCCAGCGATTCTGCGTGTTCTAGACACTGTCTCGACTTCAGTCGTGGTTCTTATACCACTATTTTAGTATATGGTTTGGTCTCCCCCTGGAGCCCACTGTGTATTGTGCTACTTATAACTGTTTCTTTGCTAAAGTATTGGGTGCTTTGTGTTGTATCCTCGTGTAGAGGATACTAGAGAGTGTTATATAAATAAATACATATTTTTATAACTACTGTGTGGTTCTCCTTTCATTTGATTAATACTAAAGGTGATATTCTGGTAAAACAAGCTGCTTTACATTCCTTCAAGATCTCCACAGCTACCACTAGGATAGCTTTCTAAAGATTATCTTGGACCTCATACATCATACATCATAAGGGTCATTTGGACTGGTGCAAGGTGCCCACTTTAATTAGTGGACAGCATACACCAGGCCAATTTCTCACATTGGTGTGCAGCGGTTGGGATTCAAGCTTGCAATTGTTTTGCCAGATAAATCTTTGTATTGATTAACTGAAAACCACTAAAGTACTAGGGGGCCTGATTCACAGAACTAACTTACGTCAAAAACGTAAAGTTAGTACTTTTTGGTATTCACAGAATACACTTACTCATTTTGGTATTCACAGAATGAACTTACTCATTTCGGTATTCACAGAAGTTAGTAGTCCTAACTTTAGGACTCCTAAATGCCTTCTGTGAATACCGAAAGTCTTAAAGTTAGGATTTTTCTCAGTTTAGGATTTTTCTCAGTTTAGGAGTAGTACTCCTAAACTGAGAAAAATCCTAACTTTAAGACTTTCGGTATTCACAGAAGGCATTTAGGAGTCCTAAAGTTAGGAGTCCTAACTTTACTACTCCTAAACTGAGAAAAATCCTAACTTTAAGACTTTCGGTATTCACAGAAGGCATTTAGGAGTCCTAAAGTTAGGACTACTAACTTCTGTGAATACCGAAATGAGTAAGTTCATTCTGTGAATACCAAAATGAGTAAGTGTATTCTGTGAATACTAAAAGTACTAACTTTACGTTTTTGACGTAAGTTAGTTCTGTGAATCAGGCCCTAGGTACATATAATACCAGCTTAGAATAAGTAGGTTCTACTGAACTTGGGGTTGGGTAGTCAAGGGTCTAGCACACCCTTTCTCCAACCTAAGAGAGTTTAGTTTCCCACTAGGTCAGGTAAGTGCATACACCACACCACACTTAGTATGTCTTCTAAAGGAGAAGCCACCAGTGGCACTCTGCCTTCTAGATACAATGAGTTTACATTCCAGGAATTGAAAGCCATGTGTGTCTCTAGAAAGTTGAAGACAGGGAGAAATGCCAACACTCAACGCCTCATTGAGGTGTTACTGTTAGATGACCTTAGGAAGACCCCTGGGTCAGATGAACAGAAAAGAGTGGGTGGGGCAGGGAATGAAGACAGGTCAGGAGGTGACACCTTCTATGACCTAGATTCAAACCCTGGCCAGGAGGATCAAGATGATTCCCACCTGGACAACTTAGATCTTCAGGGAGATGGTGGAGAAGGCCAACATGGCCCTCTCTTTACTCTGCCTGGAAGAGTGCAGAGTTTACCAAGGAGATCCAGATCTCCCTCTGCAGAGTCACATCACTCAGGACAGTCTGTATGTAGCAAGAGGGACCATTCCTTAGACAGGGAGTATCAACTGCTTGAACTTGAGAAAGCTAGGTTTAGGCTCAGGCAAGAGCAGTTGACCCTAGACAAGGAATCCCTAGACGTCAAGAGAGCTAGAAAGAAATTGGGACTAGAGTCCCATGGTGGCAGCAGCAGTGTCCCTAGAGTTAAGGAACATTCTTTTGACAATAGGAACCTGAGCAAGATTGTCCCTCCCTACCATGTTGGGGATGACATCCATAAATGGATAACTGCTTTAGAGAGGGCCTGTAAAGTTCAGAGGGTCCCTCAATAGCAGTGGGCAGCAATCTTATGGCTCTCCTTTGCTGACAAAGGTAGAGATAAACTCCTCACTGTTAGAGAAGAGGATGCTGACAATTACTCAGTACTGAAGAGTGCTCTCATTGATGGGTTTGGCTTAACCACTGAACAGTATAGGATTAAGTTCAGAGACACCCAGAAGGCACAGAATCAGGACTGGGTAGACTTTGTGGATAGTGCTATTAAGGCTCTGGAAGGCTGGTTACTTGGCAGCAAAGTGAATGATTTCAAGGGATTGTACAATTTGATTATGAGTGAGCAGATCCTTAATAATTGCCAAAATCAGTTGTTGCATCAATACCTGGTTGACTCTGATCTGAATTCTCCCCAAGAATTGGGAAATAAGGCAGATAAGTGGGTCAGAACCAGGGTGAAGCAGAAAAACCAGAAATCTGGTGGTGACCAGAAGAAGCAAGATTCTAAAACTCCAGATAAGTGTGGGGACAAGGGTAAATATCAACGTCTTCATCAGGGCCTCAGAAACCTGCATCTGGGGGGGAGTCACAATGCAACAAAGGAAAAGGCAAGAGAAAACCTTGGTGTTACTTTTGTAAGGTAAAGACCCATTGGACAAAAGATGCTGATTGTCCAAAAGCCAAGGAAAACCCTCCTACCATCACTGCCCCTAAGGCAACTGCGCCCCCTAGCACAAGTACAGGTGGTGGTACAATGGATTAGTAGGGTTAACCTTGGGCTCTGAGATGGGCTCTGGCCTAGTCAGAACTCCAGCTCAGGCTGTACTATTCTGTGATGGTGGCATGGATATTGTCACCTTAATTGTCAGTCCCAGTAACCTGGGCAAATACAGACAACAGCCTTTGATTATTGGCAAGGAGGCCATGGCCTACAGGGACACAGGTGCAAGTGTCACTATGGTGACAAAAGATCTTGTGGACCCTGAACAGATCATACTTGGTGAGATGTACCAAGTGACCAATGCTAACAATGTCAGGACAAATCATTCCTTGTCAGTTGTTAATTTCAGCTGGGGAGGGGTAACTGGCCCAAAGAAGGTTGTGGTTAGCTCAGACCTCCCTGTGGAATGCTTGTTGGGCAATGATTTGGAGACTTCAGACTGGGCTGAAGTGGAACTCAGGACACATGCAGCAATGCTGGGCATCTCTGCAGAAGTGTTTGCTGTGACTAGGTCACAGGCCAAACAGATGTCTACTGAACAGGCCCTGGATTCTGAAATGATGGACCAGATGCCTTCCAAGAGAAAGAGCAGGAGGGGTAAGGCTGTGTCTTCCCCCCAGGCTCAGAAAGAAGATCAGTCTCTTGAGGGAGATGACCCCAATCCCTGTGAAGGAACTGTCCCAGATGAACTGGAACCTGGTCAGGTCGAGTTCTTGGGGACATGGGGCCCTTCCAGGGCAGATCTAAGTCAGGAGCAGCAAACCTGCCCCTCTCTTGAACCCCCTCAGACAGCAAGCTGCTGCTGAGGCTGCTGGGAGTATCAGTGGGTCCCACAGGATCTATTGGGATGAGGGACACCTTTACTCAGAGGGTAGAGACCCCAAGCCTGGTGCCACCAGGAGGTTGGTTATACCTCTGAGGTTTAGGGGCTTCCTACTCACCCTAGCACATGATATTCCCTTGGCAGGTCACCTAGGTCAAAGTAAGACTTGGGACAGGCTTTCCCTCACTTTCACTGGCCTCACATGTCAGAGGACACTAAGGAGTTTTGTCGCTCCTGTACCACCTGTCAAGCCAGTGGTAAGTCAGGTGGTACCACAAAGGCCCCCTAATACCACTACCTGTGGTGGGGGTTCCCTTGAGAGGGTTGGGATTGACATAATTGGTCCCATGAACCCTCCAACTACATCTGGGCACAGTTATATTCTAGTGGTGGTGGGCCATGCCACTAGGTATCCAGAGGCTATACCCCTTAGAACCACCACAGCTCCTGTGGTGGCCGGGCCCTCCTGGGAATTTTTTCCAGAGTGGGCTTCCCTAAGGAGGTCTTAACTGACAGAGGTGCAAACTTCATGTCTAGTTACATCACTGCAATGTGGAAGGAGTGTGGAGTGAATTACAAATTCACCACACCCTATCACCAACAATGCAATGGTTTGGTTGAAAGGTAGGCCTGGGCGGTGAACTTTGCTCCGTTTGCGGAGTTTTCTGCACTCTGCACTCCGCGGAGCTCGCGGAGTGCAGAAAACTCCGCTTCGCGATGTGCAGCAGAGTGTTTTACCCGCTCGCAACCGCGAACAGTAAGTTCGCGAGCGCGAGCTGCGGCTCGGGTAGAATTTCTACCCGAGCGGCAGGAATACCAGCACAAACTGCAGTTCGCAGTGCACTCCGCCACTCGCGGAACTTCGCGGAGGTTTTTTGTAACTTCGCGGAGTTCCGCGTAGCAAAACTCTGCGAACTACACCCAGGCCTATTGAAAAGTTCAACGAAACCCTCAAGGGCATGATCATGGGCCTCCCAGAAAAGCTTAGGCGAAAATGGGATGTCCTGTTGCCCTGCCTTCTCTTTGCCTACAGAGAGGTCCCACAAAAGGGGGTTGGCTACAGCCCTTTTGAACTTTTGTAACCTGGGCATCCAGTTAGGGGTCCCTTGTGTTTGGTGAAGGAGGGATGGGAGTTACCTCTCAAACCTCCCAAACAAGACATAGTGGACTATGTACTTGGTCTCCGCTCCAGGATGGCTGAGTGCATGAAGAAGGCCAGCAAAAACCTTGAGGCAAGTCCAGAATTGCAAAAAGCTTGGCATGACCAAAAGGCTGTACTGAATGTTTATCAGCCAAGGCAGAAAGTATGGGTGTTGGAGCCTGCGGCCCCAGCAGCTCTCCAGGACAAGTGGAGTGGACCCCATACTATTATTGAGCAAAAAGGAGAGGTCACCGACTTGGTGGACCTTGGAACTCCTAGGAGCCCCCACAGGGTGCTCCATGTAAACATGCTCAAACTCTATGTGGACAGGGCAGACATGGGCTTGCTCATGGCTACTGATGAGGGACAGGAGGAAGAGAGTGACCCACTCCTGACCTCCTCTCACAGAACCCTGATGATGGCTCAGTTGATGGTGTGGCCTTGGCAGGCAGCCTCACTGAGCAACAGCAGATTGATTGCAGGAAGGTCCTCAATCAATACAGGCATATGTTCTCTTTGACTCCTAGTCAGATCACCTGGTGTACCCATGAAGTGGACACAGGTGAGCGCTTACCTGTTACAAATAAGATTTACAGGCAGCCTGACCATGTCAGAGATTGCATAAGGACTGAGGTTCAAAAGATGCTGGAATTGGTAGTAATTGAACCCTCAGATAGCCCTTGGGCTAGTCCAGTGGTCCTGGTACCCAAACCTCATAACCAAGGTGGTTAGAGAGAAATGAGGTTTTGTGTGGACTACAGGGGGCCCAATGCAGTCACTAGGACTGATGCTCACCCTATTCCTAGGGCAGATGAACTCATAGACACTCTGGCCTCAGCCAAGTTCTTGAGCACATTTGACCTCACTGCTGGATATTGGCAAATCAGACTAGCAGAGAGTGCCAAACCAAAAAACAGCATTTTCAAGCCCTAGTGGTCATTATCAATTTATTGTTATGGCCTTTGGTCTGAAAAATGCACCTGCCACATTCCAAAGGTTGGTGAACAAAGTCCTTACAGGCCTGGAAGCCTATAGTGCAGCATATCTTGATGATATAGCTGTCTTTAGCTCCACCTGAGAGGATCACCTGGTCCACCTGAAGAATGTTTCAGAGGCTCTGCAGAAAGCAGGCCTCACTATCAAGGCCACCAAGTGCCAGATAGGGCAGAGTAAGGTTGTATACTTGGGCCACCTTGTGGGTGGAGGCCAGGTTCAACCCTTGCAGAGCAAAATCCAGACCATAATGGACTGGGTTGCTCCCACTACCCAGACTCAGGTCAGAGCTTTCTTGGACCTGACTGGGTATTACAGGAGATTTATTAAGGGTTATGGGTCCATAGTGACTCCCTTAAATGATCTCACATCAAAGAGAATGCCCAAGAAAGTTCAGTGGACAGTTAGCTGTCAAAAGGCATTTGATGATCTCAAGCAGGCCATGTGCACTGCTCCCATTCTGCAAAGTCCTGACTATTCCAAACAATTCTTTGTCCAAACAGATGCATCTGAGTTGGGGGTAGGGGCTGTGTTGTCACAACTTAATGCAGAGGGTCAGGATCAGCCAGTAGCTTTTATCAGCAGAAGGTTGACCCCCAGAGAGAAACATTGGTCAGCCATTGAGAGGGAAGCCTTTGCTGTTGTTTAGGCTCTGAAGAAGCTGAGGCCATACTTGTTTGGCCATCACTTCATTGTTCAGACAGACCATAAGCCCTTCTTATGGCTAAAACAGATGAAGGGTGAAAACCCCAAACTTTTGAGGTGGTCCATTTCCCTACAGGGGATGGACTATACAGTGGAACATAGACCTGGGAGTAACCATGCCAATGCAGATGGACTCTCCAGATATTTCCACTTAGAAAATGAAGACTCAACTGGGCAAGGTTAGTCTCATCTCCTTATGTTTGGGGGGGTTGTTTAGGAAAGTAGGATTTGCTTCTTATGGTTCCCCCACTTTTTGCTTGATGCTACACTGTTTTGACTAGTCTGACTGGGATCCTGCTAATCCGGACCCCAGTCTATCTGCTTTCTCCTTAAAATGATATGCCATGTACTTTGGTACTCTCCAGATTGGATACTGGGGTACCCTTATAAGTCCCTAGTATATGGTACACATGGACCCAGGGCATAGGTATCCCAGAGGCCTCCCCTGGGCTGAAGCATGTATTATGCCACCCATGAGGGGCCATGCAATATGGAACTACAGGTCTGCCATTGCAGCCTGTGTAAGCTGGTGCTTGCACCACTTACTTTAGATATAGGTTCACTATATCTATAGGTCACTACACTTAAAACATATAAGTCACCCCTATAGCAGGCCTTAACAATCCTGAAGGCAGGGTGCTGGGTTTTACGTGAGAGAGTGCCCCTTCATGAGCAGAGCCCCTTTACAGGCTACGGAAACCATTCTCCCTAGTTGTCTGTGACTCAGCCAGACATATAGGTAGAGTGCATTATAACCTTGCGGTAAATGCTATCTAGAAAACGGCTGAAACAAAACATGTCGTGTTTGGTATCAAACACCTTGGAATCATAACTCAACACCGGTAACCGGTGTGGGAGGTATGATTCCACCCTTCTGAAGCGAGCTTCGTGGGGGTCACTGGTCTTTCCGGTGCCAGCCTTCCCGACCCGGACAGCACAAAATGGATGCTGCCGACCAGAGACACATTTCTGCCCTGCTTCTGCTGTGCCAAGCTCGAGCAGAGGAAGGCAGCACAATAGGCATCCTTTCACAGGGAGGTGTGACCACCTCCCAGACAGGATTTAGTGTATTGGGGCTGGGTGGGTGCACTTCCAAAGTGCCTGAAAGTCTGCATCTGGGGCACAATTTGTGTCCCTGTGCATAGTCCAGCTCAAACGTGGCCTAATGGCTATGGCGGTCGACCTCGAATCTGGGGAGCTGGGTTCGAGTCTCGGCAATGACGCTGAACATCCTGTGATTCTGGGCAAATCACTTAATCTCCCCCTGCCTAACAAAAATGAATGTGTCCTCATGTAATGCAACTGGTGCTATGTAAAGTGCTCTGATACCCGATACCTTCGGGTCAAGTTCGCGCTATATAAAACTCCGTAAAAAAAACAAAAAAAACAGTTCTGGGAGCCGTTGGCTCCTGCGCGAAACTGGACAAAGGACATGGGAGTAACCTCCCCTCTGCCCTGGCCCTCCCCTAGGAGGTTCCCCTGAATCTGTCCAACCCTCTCCCATGGGTACATAAGGGCTTACCCGGCTGTAGGACTTTAGATTTTACGTGGACAAGATTCTGAAACAAGAAACCACTGACCTTTGACCGTCTGGACACTCTGGACTTCGCTGGACTTTGACTGGGCCCGACTTCATCTCCCTCTCCGTCCAAAGCATCGTCTGTGCCCTTGCACCATACAGGCTCCGTGCAGGACCTGTGGAGCACTAAGGACAACTGAAGAATCTCCCTTGGGGTGAAGGAGTCACTCCACTGCATTCACAGGCACTGTAATGCAACTGACCGGTCTGCTGATCCTGAGCTCCTGCGGAATCCAAAGGCTCCAGCAACACAGGAGGTGGGTTCCGAAGTTCCTTTCTATTGAGCTGCCCTCTCACCAAGTTTGAGGCCAGTATCCTTTGTGGGGACCGCATAACCTGAACCCCTGTGAACTGCATACTTTTGCAAGTGCATATGCTTGTTGGCAATTCCTGAGCTTGTGCATTAGACTCCGTATAGTCCTGACCCTGAGCAGTATTTCCACCAAAGAACTCTGGCCTCCTTGCACCGAGTGCTCCGTGGACTGGTACTTTGTAATCTTGCTCGAGGTCCCCTCGCGACTCCTGGTCATTCGACCTGTGGGTTCTCTTGAGGGTCATCTTGAATTCAGTTGGGCTTCCCTGTTTGCTCCAGATGTGCCCTGACTCCCCATTGCTTGGTGAGTCCCCTGGACCTGGCTGGTCTACACCGTAACCTGCTTGACCTTCCTGCGTGGGTTGCTGTTGCCAAGGCTTGTTGGTGCTCCAGCCGGACACTGACCCCTGAGCACTCGACATCCTTCGTGGGACAGCTCGCATCCAGCTCTTGGTCATCCTCAATGTTTCCTGGACATCGTGGCTGCAGAGTCAAGCATCCCTTCTTCGCACCTGAAGCAGCCGACATCGGTGGGCATTGGTCTACCGAGCCCCTGGTCACCCTGAAGTGACCCAGACTCTGTCCCCTCTGCTTTCAGGTTCCTTCCATCACAAATCCACCCTTGGATTCCTACGGACACTTTCTTCCTTCCCGGCAGCAGCTCTTTTTTGAAGCCCTCCATTGAGAACGACAGCGGTTTCCGACACTACTCCAGACCGATGCACCCGGCTCCTCTGGGATAGGTAACTCAGGTACTCTGGTATCCAGGGATGGGGTGGCTCTCCAACCTCCTAAGTTCCAAAGGGTTTCCTCGAAGTCCACCGAGAAGGGTCCTTAAACTTTAAAATTGTATCCGCGACTTCCCCATAGAATTGTACGGAGCCCGCGGTCGTGTTAGCACACTGCACCCGTCCTCCGTGGGGTCCCTTTCTACTCACCTTGGGTGGATCCTTGGGGTCCCAGCGATTCTACATGTTCTAAACACTGTCTCGACTCCAGTCGTGTTTCTTATACCACTATTTTAGTATATGGTTTGGTCTCCCCCTGGAGCCCACTGTGTATTGTGCTATTTATAACTGTTTCTTTGCTAAAGTATTGTGTGCTTCGTGTTGTATCCTCGTGTAGAGGATACTAGAGAGTGTTATATAAATAAATACATATTTTTATAACTACTGTGTGGTTCTCCTGTCATTTGATTAATACTAAAGGTGATATTCTGGTAAAACAAGCTGCTCTACATTCCTTCAAGATTAAGCCTGAAGGCTGCTCTCCACAGCTACCACTAGGATAGCTTTATAAAGGTTATTTTTGACCTCATACATCATAAGGGTCATTTGGACTGGTGCAAGGTGCCCACTTTAATTAGTGGACAGCATATACCAGGCCAACTTCTCACAGTGTGTATGGGTAATACCATGAGCATCGGATGCTTGCCATTTACATGGAACCGAAGGAGACCGGAGGGCAGTTGTGAAGGGGTTCACTGCATATGATGACAGATTGTGCCGGTATGAATAATGTAGATACTTATTGCCAGGCCTGAGAGTAGCCAGTGAGCCAATAGAATGCTAGTACAGACTAACCCTCCTAATACGCAGCATAATATCAATATATCCCATTCAGATTACAATACCACAAGTGCAGCATAGTGTCAATCCACCACATTCATTAGCAGCATGCTACTACATTGTACTATAGAGGGGACTATTAGTCTGAGTACTATGTCTTTAGGGCCATGTTTGAGGTTCATCCTGAGTGTAACACCGTAAGCCAGCCAGTAATAATTTCTTCAAGAAGTCAGTTTCCTACTGTAGGGTTTGAAAAACATGTTTTCTATGGTGAGTAATATTCAGGTGATCAGAATAGCGCATGGCATACTGGATTCCGCCTTTCTACAGCTGTTTCTTGATAGGCATAGATTTCCACCTTGCCTCCTGCACTGCCAGAGTAAAGTCCTGAAACATGGAAATTGTTTGGTCGTCAATTTTCAGGTCATACATCTCATGGGCCAGTCACAGGGTGGAATCTTAGTCTTGAAAATCAAGCAGATGAGCAATTATAGGGCAAGCAAGGGATATATAGCAGAAGACCGATGAGCCCATTCCACTACAAGAAGGCATAAGAAGTTCTCCTGTCCAAACATCAGCAGAATTCTTTCCACGTAGTCCTCCAAACTTCCAGTATTAGTAGGCTCAGGGATCGCCAGGATGCGAATGTTATTACGTCTGAATTGCTCCTACAGATCTTCATTTTTATCAACTATCGCACTCAGCAACTTTTCCACGTTCAACAGTTTTTCAGCTTTGGTGTTTAGATTGTCCTCAGCATCCAAAAGTATTTGATCCACTGTCATTAGTCTCTTATATTATTTTAAGTTTCCTGGTCTCCCTTCCTTCACTATTGGCACTGGGAAACTCTTTTTAAATAGCGATGCACCCTAGAAATGCTTTGATTTATTTATTTATTTATTGATTATGTTTCTTCAGCTTGCAAAGAAGGCAAGGCTCTCCAACATTACCTGAAGTACAAACATCATGCCAGCATCCTCTGTGGCAGTTGTTGTGCCAGTGTCAGATGAGTCACCAGCTCCAGTGCTGACACCCAGCTGGCGCAATCTCCGCCCGGCTCAAATTGCAGCTTGGGCTCTTTTGCATCTGCAGTGCCCATGTCAGAGTATGAATGTATATCACCAATATTTCAAAGGGTCTAATAATGGTATGGGGAGGTGATGTCACCGTAAGCTGAGATAATTGCATAAGCAGCAAGGGATCACTTCATTATGGCCACAGCACAAACTATTGCAAACTGTGCAGAAAGTTTGTGCAACAAATGAATCAGCAGGTGTTGTTGCCACAATGCTTTAAGCAGACTGTGACGTTCACACATGATAATTGGCAGTGTCAAAGTCCACTCACCTGAATGTCCAGGTCCAGCGGGAGTGAAGAAAGTCCACCCAATTGTCTGTAGGCTCACCCTCAGCACTCTAACCATTAGTGAACGAGTACTCGCAGCAAACCTCCGGGGGAAAGGGGGTTGGGGATGAGAGAGAAAAGAGAATGGACGATCTGGGCTTTTAGCTCAGGTGTGTGTTAAGCCACTTCTTAGGGTTCTACCAGCTTCTGGATTCTTAGACTTGGATCCTGCACTTAATTCTGGACTTCAGTACTTTCTGTGACCTTCAACTTCTATTCAGGATTCACACTACATGGCCAGCCAGCTTCTAAGATAAACAAGTCACAATTATTACACAGTTTGTTTTAACACATTGCAATTTTAACAATTTCCATAATTGCATTTCGTTCGTGTCTCTCAGTCACTCAGCCAACTTACTACTATGTGTTCCGAGGAGCTAGGGCTCGATTGCTTCATAGAGAATATGATTCTTTGAAGGTAAGTATCAGGCTGAAGTTCGAGAAAAAATTGTGTAAAGAAATGAAAGAGTACAGTGCTGTTACAGGTGTTGGATGAGGAGTGACTCTCTTCCCCCCACCTCTTTCACACATAGATAAGAAATAAGGATCCAGTTTGAATATGCTGATCCATGATATATGGTGTTCATACGTTGAAATTTATTAGACAGTGACTTTCGGGACTCTCATGATTGTTCCGCCAAGCCCCTGGCTCATTGGACGGATCTTGCTACGGATTAATATTATACCTTCACTCACTGCATAAGAAGGGCTATGCAATATCCTCTTGATTAAACAAGGATGGATATTTCTAAATTTTTGGTGCCCTGAAGAAGTCCACATGTATGTGGACGAAACGCTTTGGCTGACTTTTTTGATGTACAGTGACGATACAACAATAAAAAGAAGAAGTTCAACTACCTCCGGAACATTGTGGCTATATTTGAAACTATTGGGACTGTGGAAGTGGTGCACCGCTGTTTGCTTAGTTTATCTCTTTCTTGCATCAATCCTTTCAATCACTAAGAGATGAGTCTCTATTGAACTACTGAAGAGTCCTCTATACAAATAAACAATTTGAGTCTTTATAACCTATGTTGGGTTTAGTGAATTGACATTGTTGCATTGTTTGCTGTGGTTCATTTTGTCTCTTTCTTACTTTCTTTTGTTCCTCTTCGCAGGTGCCAGAAGCGGGAGTCGGCAAGAGAAGAGCTCACCAAGGAATAGGAACAGCTCGGTGTGAGGAGAAAGCAGGTGAGTTGGTGCGGTACCTCGGGATGGCGATCCTCTGTCCAGGGATATCGCTGCCAAGCGGAGGCTTGGTGAAATGGATGCAGTATTTATACACGGCGCCCATAAAAAGGCTGTCAAATCCTGCGAGACCTCGAGATCTCATGAGATCTCGAGGTTCACAGGAGATAAGGGACAGTTGGGGAATTGTGGACCAAAAGGAGGCCAGACCACAGGATAAAACGAGAGAGGATTGGGATTATGAGGATGCTTTTCCAAAAGCTCTGTTCATGCAAGGGACAGGAAGGTCAGGCCTAGGAAGGCATTCAATAGATGGCCATGAGGGCTAGACGGTCATTAGACAATATGGCGGGCAATCCTATCCCCTGAAGCTCTAAAGAGCGAGGGAGTCAGTGAGTCTTTTCTGCAAGTTGTGCATGAGGCCTGGATCTTGACAGGCAGTTGTTCAATCAGAGGCCACTCTTGACAAGCTTGGCTGTCTCTGTCATTATGAAGCACTATAGTACAGATCCTGCCTTTCCCCCTGGGATACCACAACCAGGAGGAGGCAAGAGCAGACCCACCACTTGAAGGGTGGGGCAGGTAATTATTACAGGGGTGCAAGGGGTCCAAGCAGAAGTAGTTCTGCAGCCCCTGCCCTCCACAGATGAGATTAGCAGGATGCATCCATCTTTAATCACTAGGGTGCTCACCCAAGCACAGACCGGTCTGTGCGCGAGCACAGGCCCAAGAGTTGATGTAGGTCCAGGGGGACAGCCGTGGGTAGAATATCTGCCCATGCACTGGACAAATCAAGGTCTCACAATTCCACCACAGTGCAGGCCCAAACAGCAATGCAGGCTTTTCTCATGCATCTGCAACCTACCTCCAATGCCTTTACGTCCTCCACCATGCCACGCCACAAGTAGGGGTCAAAGCTGACAGTCAAGCACCCGGCGGGGCTACGGCTGTTACTGTGGCCCCAGATCACTCTGCAGTAGTGATGGCAGTGCGACTCAGCTTGCGGCCGCTATGATGAATCTTGGGCAGCCACTTCAGTATAGAGTTAGTTGCAGTTCCCACAGCCTCTGTCACTCGCTAGCACAATTTGCAAAGGTTTCCAGGGTGCAACCTGAACAAAGCCAGTATCACACAGCAGCACTCAGATAGCGGTGTGGGGAGAATGCAGATTGGTTGGACTCTCCAGCAGCAAGAGCCTCACAACAGTGTGGCCATTTCCTGAACTTTCTTTATCGGGCAATGTGTCTTAAGAGCAGTATGAGTCTGCAAAACACAAGTGATGCACATAATGGTGAAGTTGCATGACAACATCGTTTCAAGGCCCAGAGTAGAGGTACCGCCACTATCTCAAGAATCTTTTTAAGGGGTATGTATGTGTGACACAGAATGAGGAAAATAGATAATGGGACAAAATAGTCACAAGACCATGTCATCTCATCAATACATAATAACCATCATATTAGTGACTGAAAATTAAGATAATGGCACTTATTATTTGACACCCATAAATAAAAGGTCATATTACAAGTGGAGATAAGTCACAACACAACCCCTAATTAGGGCAATTTTGTTATCTGTGAAACTCATTGCTGATAAATGGGTGAAGCTTTGTGTTGGCCAAAGCATGCAACAATGTAGCATTATGGAGTCAGTTGTAGGACCTTTCAAAAATTAGAGGTGAGGTAAGGAGCAAGGGTTTTCATTTGACTCAAATCAATGTCATCATTTAATCCTACCTGATGACTTTGAAGTCTAAACACCCATCTTTGGTCGTATCTGTTAAGTGTTTGTGTGTCATCTCTACGAACCTTTTCTATAACTGTGATATGATTTTGGTTGTCAATTTTCCCTTCATAATATTGCTATGATGTTCAATAATCGTAGACTAAAATCAAGTTGTTTTGTTACTTTGTGCTGCTGAGCCAGTGTCTTTGGAACCCATTCTAATGAAAATAAACCACAAAAGACAAGAACATACTGCACCCATTACCTACAATTGGTTAAATGTAATTACTACATAACGTTTGATTATTCTATCCATTTGTATTTATTTATTGGCATCATTTATCTTTCCACTTTGCTGGGTTTGGACATTTTTTTTTTAGTTCCATTGGATGGTAAATGGGAAAAAGAGTTAGGGATGCCCATTATTTGTTTATTTAGTTACAGGATTGGAAAAATGCGCACACTCCTTTGAGGCAATATCAAAGTGCTAAAGAAGTGTGGGAGAGGTAGGTAATAAAACCGAGTCTGCATCCGTTCCTAAGCAAAGTTGTAAGGTGGGCTTCCAAAACGTGTTTAATTTACTTTTTTTTCTTTTATTTATTTTATGGTGCACTTAAGCCAAAGTGTTGAAGGGCGGAACTAATTGAGGAACAAACATATGTCAAAAACACGTTATATGCAATATTGCAGCACTTGGTGAATAAGAAACATCTGAGAAAGGATGCTCTTTAATCAGGGATGAATGGTGAGTGGGGTCAGAAAGATGGAGAGAAGGTTTGAAGACTAATGAGCAATGGGACCGGACACAATGCTGGGCAAGGGGTATCTAGACCGAGATGAGAAGCAGAGTGTAGTTCAGGAGGAGTACAGACATACACAAGGGATATGGGTGTGGGGAGGTCAAAGGAAAATGATTTGAGATTTATTAGCCAGAATATGCACCTGACGAGAGATTGGAGGAAAACCTGGAAGGTCAAATACGTGGGGACCTTTCAAACTCACTCAACTGTAGTTACCTGTAGTTGTACCAAAGGTGTGCTTAACTACAGCTGTGGTCAAGCACTTTCCTGATATAGTGGTAGTTTCCAATGCCCAAGCAGACATGTTCTCATGAGACCAATTGCCTGTGCAACAACATCAGTGAAAAAAACGACAAAGACACAACTATGCACACAGACCTTGCAAGTTTCCCAGTTCCATGCATGCTTATCTCATCCAGGCCACGTTCTTCTTGGAAATCTGGGATTTTCGTGTTTTAAATCTATACTTACATGTATACTTACTTTCATGTGAATGCAGTAGTCAATATTTTGGAGTCAATATGGGGCATATTTACAAGGGCTTTATCTCCGCTTTTTTGGCTTAAAAAGCCAAAAAAGCGGAGATAAAACTATCGCCCTATTTACAAGAGGGTGCAAACATGCATAATCGCATGTTAGCACCCTTTTTCCTCAACGCCTCCCTTTGCATCTCTAATGAGATGCAAAGTGGGCGTCACTGGGCGTATCCTCGGATGGACTACCTTGCAAATATCGCTGATGTTCACATCGCGATATCTACAAGGCAGCCACAGGATTTTAGCATACGTTAGATTTTGGCAAAAACAGTCGTTTTCGCCAAAATCTAACATCTGCTAAAATCCTGACTTACCTATGTTTGACATAGGGGTGGATTATGCTGATACGACCACAGGGTCGTATCAGCATGGTTATCGCCGCTTTGCAGGGAACATTGCTCCAAAACCAGCGATGTTCCCTGCAAAACGGCGATAACCTCGCTATCTCTGGAATTTTTATCGCCCTGGAGAAACGCGTTGTTAATAACGCGCTACCAGGGCGATAAATTCCAGAGATAGCCTGCGATAGGAAATTTATCGCTAAGCACGGCCAGCGATAATTATCGCTGGCCGTTGATAATATGCCCCTTTATGTCATAGGATGATATTTTTGTGGTCGATATTCTGACATACAACCATAATCTGCAGCAGCACTATGCGGAAGAACCAGCTATTTGCAACCTCCCAAAAGCCCACTCCTTTCGAGCAGGTTTTTAATGCAAAGACAACTGTCTACATGATGAGATCCATCTAAGTTTGCTTCAGCAGAAGGGGGATTTCATGACGATGACAATGACAGATGCCTAAAGCCACAGAGATAATAGCTCGGAGGATTCAGTTTCCGAAATGTTTTCAAAACGTAAGCTGCTGTTCTGCTCATCATCAGCAGCCGGTGCAGAATCCCTGATGAAACAGAACACCCTCGTCGGTCGTTCTGCTCCTCTCACCGAGTGCTCATGCGCAGTCGCGGTCCGTGTAGGAGTGCGGCCGGGCAGGATGGGGCGGGGAGGCAGGGTGGGGGTAGCAAAGTATGGATTACGGACCTATACAGGTAAGTAAACATTTAAATCATGACACGAATTTGTTAGCGCGCACTGCATCGCATTTGGCTATGCAGTGCGCGCAACGAAATTCGTTTTATTGATTTAAATGTTTACTTACCTGTATAGGTCCGTAATCCATACTTTGCTACCCCCCACCCTGCCCCTCCCCCGCCCCACGTCACCGCCCGGCCGGCACTCCTACACGGACCGCGACTGCTCATGCGATGTAACAGAACAAGGAAGGATGCTGCATAGAGAAATTCTGCCACAGCTGATAGTGTCGAAAATCTAAGGTGAGGGATGGAAAGGAAGTCACCATGTTGCAGGATTTTCATCAGAAGCAGCTTTACTTGAAACTTTGAAACCCTAAGCTCCTTGGTGCGAGGGATAAAAAGTGACACGTGATTTTTGCACCCATTTATACATTGGCACCTATTGAGAGTTGAGCTCTAATCTTACTCACTCACTTGATATTTTCGTGGGATCTACCACCAGCTGGATAGCAGTGCAATGGAGCACAAAATGAGCTCTGTAACTAATTTATAAAATGTTTGTTATGGCCCATTAAAGATGGGAATAAGGTTCGAGTCTGGCGGGAGGCTCAAACCTCCTGTGATTCTGGGCAAATCACGTAATCTCCCCATGCCTAAAAATGAATGTGTCCGTCTGTAATACACCTGGTGCTCATGTAAAGCGCTCTGATACCTTCGGATCGAGTTAGCGCTGTATAAAACTGCAAAAAAAAAAAAACAAGTGTAGTAACCAGGGCAAACAATATTTGTTATGTGGCGTTTTAGTGTCCACTGCTAAATGAGGTCCCAAAATCTCACCTGAGAGCGCCTCTTTCACTATACATCGAATGCACTGAGATCATTGGTTCTCTCTGGAGTTCTCATCATTTTGTTCCAAAAACAAGGATCTAATAAGATTTTTGCAATGATATTTTTCATGAACTTCTGAAGATAGTTCAGTCTACATTCTTGTGATTTCATTGGAGCTTTACACTGCCGCTTGTAGAGGCATTCTACATTCACAAAGCTGGCAACCTAATGAACTGACGTTATCTCTGCTCATATATTGCATATGGTGACCACTAATGTAAACTTGTATGATGTGGTCACTGTTACAACATTAATGATATTAGTAGCTCAGGATGATTTTCATTGAACATTAGTAGACCTCATTACAGAAAGAGTCGAATACCCCTAATCTACAGTATTTTCTGGCAACCTGTGGTTCCACAATGTACTTATCCTCATGAACCTTTTGGAAGCCACTGTTATGCTATGTGACCTGGCATAGATTTGTGATCTGATGAAGGAGACTCTAAAGTCTATCTAAATCTTCTTCTTCTGTGCAGGCACACAAATTCATCACAAACGCAAAATGCATACACAACGTGCCACTGTAATATTGCACAATATCAAGCCCTTTTTATTTATTCTTTGTCCCAAGCTATTTCAATGCCTTTTTCAGTGAGAATAATACATCAGGCTGAGGCAGGAGTGCTGAGTTTCCCAAAATGGCATTTGTTTAATTTTTATCCACACAAAATGTAATCAAATAAATTATGTTGAGGATTACTAACAGAAAGATAAACTGGGAAATTTAAATCCTGAATGCATGAAATTCTCATTGCACATGTACCATGTGAAGTAAGCTGACCCGGTATTCGTAAAAAACAAATCCTTAATTTAAAGTGTTATTCTTTCCATGAAACTGGCACTAGAAAACATAATGCATCAAATCTGACCCCAACAGCTAAAAATTTCCGTAAAAAGTCCCAATTAAGCGGAAACATTAAACTGGTTGAAAAACTGATACCCAATGTTAGTCTTGGCTCCCCATTTAATAGGTCATGCCATTAGAATAAGGCTCTGGCAGTGACATTGACTCTGCCAGCCAAGTCTGCTACATGCAGCCCGGAATGATTGGCCCGATTCATGTTTTCTACTAGGGTGTCTGTCAACCACTGCAAAAAATATGGCGAAGGAGAGGGAAATAGAATTCCTCAAAAGTGAAAAGGCCTCACCATTAAGGCCTCGTACATTGGCAGGGCAAATGATATCACAGCAACAAAAAAGCGCAGTGGTCAAACTATCTGGGGGCTTATTTACATGAAACTGATGCATCTGCATAGATGCGACAGTTTCCCTGCGCTTGTGTGCGAAATCCTTGCGCTACCATGAATGCGCCATGTTTACAATATGGCGCACCATGGCGCAAGGATTGACAGATGCGTCAGAAATTCTGAGGCATCTGTCGGCGCAAAAGTCACGCATTGCTGGAGCCGTGTCGCAAGCACGACACAACTCCAGCAATGCATGGGGAGGTCTATTCATAATACACTACATCACAACTTATTCCTGCTCCAAGCAGGCGCAGGGTTTTGACGCAGTGGTGTCCTAGAAGTGGCGCAGTGAAATCTTGTAGATTTCACTGCATCACTTCTACGAGGCTTTCCTGTGTGGGAACGCCCTCCCTGCATACATTATACCTGACGCAGGTATAATGTGACGCAGGGCTTTACAAGGTGACGCACCTCCCTAGATGCATCATGTGTCACAAAAAAGTGACGCAACAGCTGTGCAAAAGTGTCGCCAGGGGCTTGTAAATCTGCCCCTTACCCTCTAATTTAGCATTAATAATTTTGATAGAGGCCAGTCATGATTGACTTATACTGTAAGATAGGACTACTTTGAAGACTCCTATTTAATGCACACAGTCACTAAAATATAGGCACAGAATTGGTAAAGAACCTGAACTCCCCGTACCTTGACCATACTGTTTTACTCTGACCTCTATGGAAAAATACAGCTCGCGTGTGTGAGCCAAGATTTCTTAGCCAAGTTCCGAAATACTTCCATTCATCTACCTTATTTTCACTTTTGCCATTATTCTGGGTCTTGCAAGGCTTTAGATACTTGGGCACAAAGTTAAGGAAATCCTGTGACGAAATATCTCTAACGAATTTACACAGCAACCTAACAAAGATTTATAGGGGCCACTCGGTGAATGATGTCACAAAACATTACAAAACCCAAGCAGATACCGTCAAACAAAGGAACTTTCATGAATGCCTATTGTCGGTGATTGCTCGCGAGCAGTGACCATCCAGTGAAGGATCTCAGGATAGATTTCAAAACCCAAGCAGACATAATCAAACATCCATGAATGCCTATTGGTGATTGTTCGCTATGAAGATCTGGGTAGACAACTGTTTTTTCACTACACCGGATGACCGGATACAAGTTTTGCGAGAAACGGCCAATAATGATCCTCAAGCTCCAAAATAGTCCATGCACAATAATGTTTTGTTTCTTACTGCTGAGTGATCAGCAAGCTTGAGTTCCTATGATACATTGAACTGAGGATGCATGTTAGAGCATATCACAATCTCAGTTAAAGAACATGGGTCACCGCACAATCAGTAGTTCCCAAAGAACAGGTACTCCACTCCAGGGCTAACTGTTCCAACAACACCCTAATTATTAAACAGTTCTGCAAAAAGGTATGGGAGAATCACTCTGTACTAATCAGTTCAAAGAAAAAAAATTCATAACCATAACGCAATAGTCCTGATTAATTAATACAATCTAGCTTGTGCAGATATCTAATTTGTTGGTCAAGATACCCCGGACAAGTACATGAGTATGTTTAAAAGCGTGTTCTTTATTTTCATCTTGTTAAACACAAATAGGACCTTTATAAGCCTGGTGGCCAGAATTGTGGCCAACACCTTCGTTTTGATGTTTAATAAAGAGATAGGGCGGTTGGAACCACAACTAGACTCTGGCTTGCCCTGATTAAGAATCATGGTAATGGCCACGTGCTGCAGATCAGCAGGTAGCTTGCCCTTATTCCGGGCCTCTCTAAAGAGGTCAAGCATATATGGACCTAACGGGTCCCGAGTAGCACTTAAAGAACTTTGCCGGAAGGCCATTTGGACCTGGCACCTTCCTCAGTTTTACACGCAATTGCCGCCTGAACGTCCTGGAGCGTAAGATTCTCCTTCAGCGCCAGCTGGTCATCAGCTAGAACCACTGGCATGTCAATCATAGCTAAATAATCTGCTATTAGCTGAGTGTCTGCCAGCGGTAAGACCCAGTAAAACGAGGCATAGAACTGTGCAAAGACCTCCTCAATTGCCATATCCGTTGAGTGGGAAGTCCCTGATTCATCAATAATACACCATGCCCAGCGTACCTCCACCTCCAGTCTGTTGAGTGAGGCAAACAACTTGCCCACCTTGTCTCCTGCATCATAAAGGTGATTTTGCGTGGCAAATTGCTGTGTCCTAACCCGCCCCCGTGCCTGGTCCGGATACTCCCTCCAGAACACCTTCGAAGCGGACGATCTGTATGGGCTCTGGGAGATGCCTCATGGTTTGTGAGCTGATGCTCAATCCCCTCTATCACCGCTGATGTTTTATGCTTCTTTCACGGCAAGATATTCTGCTCTTTATCTCTCATGACTGTCTTATAGGCCTCACAGAGCACTACTGCTGAGTCCACAGACCCATTGTTTCCCGCGAAATAAAGCTCTGAATCTATCTGCAGTTCCTGGGTGACCTCCACGACTCTGAGTTCCAACGCATCAATTTTTCAGCTCACACCCTAAGGGGGACACCTCCTACCCACCATAATCCCGAGAGGGGAATGATCTGACAGGCTCCGTGCAAGTTATTCAGCTCTGTCCACCCCGGTCACCTCATCAACAGGAGCAAAGACATAGTAAATTCGGGAAAAGACCCTATGCATCCCAGAGAAATAAAAATAATCCCTGGCTCTCGCATGTTGACTCTGCCACAGGTCGCACAGAAAGTCCACAAAGAGCGCCAGGGAGTGGTCCTCGCGTGCGTCAGCACCACTCCCAATCTGACTTTTGCTAGTGTTTTTGTTATTTATTTTTTAAATACTTTTTTTTCCCCCATAAATGTTTATATTATTTATTAACAAATTGTCATTTTTATTTGCATTTTATATTTTTTAATATTAATTTAAGTTTTTTAAATTAAGTGTGATGTATGTTTTGTTAATATATATTAATTAATTTTAATTTTTCAGTTATTGTTGATATTATTAATGTATTTTTTTGTTAAATTGTTTAAGATATTGTTTTTATATGTTTTAAGGTTGTATATATGTATTTATCAAATCAGGTTACATATATGTTTTGGTTATATATATGTTTGTTAATTTTTTCTCCATTGCCCCTTAGAACTTCCAACTCTGCCTTTTTTTCTGCTTTTTGTCCTCCTTCTTTCCTCTTTCTGACTGCCGCTTTTGCTGATTTTTCTCACCTTTTTGCCTCTTTTCTGCCTCCTGTTGCCCTTTGCTGTCTTTTCTGTCTTTTTGCCTACTTTTGCTGCCTTTTTACCCTAGTGGCAGGCACTCACCTGCTTCTTCCCACCTCCTGTGTTCTTTTCCCACCGCCTACTCCTATGACTCCTAGCCCCCCCACCACTCACAGGATCTCCTTCTCCTCCCAGACCTTCTTAACAGCGTCTGCAGTGCCGACACATAGCGAGTGTGCCACTGGCGTGCCAAATGCAAGCCTATCTGCACCCATCCGTACCATACCTGCACCCAGTGCCAGGACCCCTGGTAGTCCACCCACCCACCACCACCACAAACGCTAATAGCCCATTGACCCCAAAGCCATGAATGCCGGACGACCTTCCAGACGATGTACTAGAGGCTCCCAGACCTGCTCCCTCTTTGCCCCCTCCTCCTTACCCTGCACATGTGACCACCCCCCAAAGAACACCCACATCCACAACACAGACCAAACCCTGAGTTGCCTTTTCTTCAACACTCGCTCCCTTGTCAAACATGCCATTGACATCCAAGACTTCCTGAACAACCTCACCTCACTGAAACCTGTCTCATCCAGATTTTGACCCCAACATCGTAGTTGATATGCCCCAGCTTCAAGATCGCCAGACAAGACAGAAACCAGCAACCCAGAGGTGGACTAGCCTTTATTTATAAAGAAAGCATCCACTGCTCCATCACTGCCACCAACTCTAG
Source organism: Calotriton arnoldi (assembly GCA_963921515.1). Taxonomy (NCBI): domain Eukaryota; kingdom Metazoa; phylum Chordata; class Amphibia; order Caudata; family Salamandridae; genus Calotriton; species Calotriton arnoldi. Next base: position 939,561 of record CAWUFW010004821.1, read on the forward strand.
CGACATCCTAGACCACCTGGCCTTCAAACTCAACATCTCCTGCAACACCACCCTGGGAGGAGCCATACTCTACAGACCCCCCGGACTGAAATCAAACTTCGGAATGGACATTATGAACTTCATCGCTCCTCTGGTACTCGACTCCAGCTCCTTCATCCTCCTCTGTAACCTTAACTTTAACTTGGACAACCTCAATGACCCGAAAACACCAACAACCTCCAATGAGTAAAGGGCCCTACCCACACCACAGAACATTTCCTCAACCCAGTTTTCACCAACTTCTCTGACATCACATTGGACAAGCACCCTCCCCTCATATGTACTGACCACACCTTCGTCTACTTCGACCTGCACCTTCCCCACCAAGGTGGAACTGCACCCACCAAAGCCATCAAATGAAATTGGAACATGATCCCTGTGTAAACCTGGCCACAGAGCTCCAAGCCCACCAGACCAAGACAACCTCTCCAGATCCATCACTAAATTCAATACCTGGATCAACTTCTGCACAGACTCCCTGGCCATACTCAAAACTATCACAAAGCCGAGGACCAGACCTCAAGCCAGCTGGTACACAGAAGAGCTATGACTCTCCAAACACCACTACAAGCTACTAAAATGCTAGTAGGGATACACCCAAGATGACAACAATAGAAGTACCTACAGACCAGCCCTCCGTGTCACGATTCACTCCCTGTGCTCTCGTTCCCACCACCAGGGGGATGAATTGTGGGGCTTTCCAGTATTCTAATATGCTTCCAGACACTCCCCTCCATGCATATCTTGGCTTCCAGGCATTTGGACACTATTTAGGGTTTGACATCCATTCCCAATCCATGCCGGGTTTTGTGGAAGTCAGTCTGCTCATGCTGGAAACTCCATTACCTATAATCCCCTGCTCACTGCTTTGTCTCCACCCCTGCAGGCCAAGGATGGGTGGAGGAATTCAGCTCACCTGTGGCTGGCTGCTGCTAGCCTGCTCACACCTGATGCATGTGATTACTGTGAGCTCTTTTAAGCCCCAGCTCCCTTCAGTCCAGTGTTGGTCATTGTAGCTGTTTTCCAGTGAGACCGATCCTTGTTTCCTGAGCTTTTGATATTCCTTGATTCCTTAGCTATAGTTAATCCTTGTTCCTTGATTCCTGAGCTATAGCTATTCCTTGTGCCTGAATTAGCATTGCCTGCAGTGCTACCTTGTTTCCTGAGTTCCTGAGCTATAGCTATTCCTTGTGGCTGAATTAGCATTGCCTGCAGTGCTACCTTGTTTCCTGAGCTATAGCTATTCATTGTGCCTGAATTAGCACTGCCTGCAGTGCTACCTTGTTTCCTGAGTTCCTGAGCTATAGCTATTCCTTGTGCCTGAATTAGCACTGCCTGCAGTGCTACCTTGTTTCCTGAGTTCCTGAGCTGTAGTTATTCTTTGTTCCTGGGCTTCAGCTATTTCTTGTTCCTGATTTGTACTGCTTGCAGTGCTCTCTTGACTCCTTGTTTCCTGATCTGTAGCTATTTCCTGTTTCCTTGAACCAGTACTGCCTGCAGAGCTACCTTGACTCCTGTAACCTTAGTAATTCCCTGTTCCTGAACTAGCACTGCCTTCAGTGCTACCTTGACTCCTGAAGCTTTAGTAATTCCCTGTTCCTGAACCAGCACTGCCTGCAGTGCTACCTTGACTCCTGAGCCTTAGCTCAATTCTTGTTCTTGCCCCAGCACTGCCTTCTATGCTTTGTTTTCTTGATTCCTGAACCTGCACTATTCTAGTATACCCTTGTAGCCTCCCCTTCAGTATATCCTTTTCCAGTCCATGCCTTTCTTCCCATTTCCCTGGTTCCAGTTCCCAGTTTGCTGTCTTTCTATTCTGCTGTCTTGCTTCTGTTAACTTGTATGTTTGTTACCTGCTTTCTGCCAAGTGTGCCCTGTGATTTCCTTCCTTTCCTGTTAATCACACCTCCTTGCTAGCTCCTTGTCTATTGTGCTTGTGTTTAGTTCTACCCCTTTGCTGTTACTGCCTTGCGTGTTCCTGTTTGATCGCCAGGATCCGTGGGCACAGCTGACTACCTAGGTGGTGTTTCTTGTTCACTGTGAGTATTGTCTTTGAGTTACTATTATAACATCACCATAGGTATAAGCTCCACAGACCCTGCCTTTGCATACATATCCTATATGTGGGTATTTCCAGTCAGTATCTGTAACAGCAATTGTGGGTGAGGAACTTACTGAGCTTCAGTCTTACCGTGTGGAGCTCCCGAGTGCTTTACCCCACATCCCCTTTATTGTTAATGTTGTTTTATATATAAGTGTATTGCACATCCGTCCTGGGTGTAGTGATTCTGAATGCTGAGCCGCCTCATGAGTGCCTGTCCTTTCTGAGTCTCACCCATCTTGTTCACTTGTACAGGCTTCCACTTTGGTTCCCTTTTTCTCCTCTGACTTCCTGTGTGATCCTGGGCAGCGCTGTACTACTCTTTCTGTGTACGTTTTCTACCCAGTTCCCAGTCCTTGCCCAAGTCCCTGACTGTGTTCCCGACATAGTCCCGGACAGTCCCTGACAGAATGACCAACCCACATTTCCAGGGTCACTTGTGAGGTTTCTTTACATTCAGTTAGCTACCACTTTTTTTCTCAAAGCTCTCCCAGTCAGTTCTTGCCAAGATGTTTAGCAACAGATCCAGAAAGTCTGTGTATGTTGGCAGAAATCCATTGTCAAGGCAGCGCAGTTCTGTACACCCTATTAGAAAGTCCTTGGACTCTAGAGATCGATTCATGGAACAAAACAAACTCTTACGTGCTGAATATTATTCCCTGTGGTTGACTGATCCTTCTATGTTAGATTTTCATTCCACCTGTAACCCTGATCCTCACCTGATGTCAGCCTGTGACCTACAGGATGAAAACGAATTTCTGCAAACCTTGTTAGCAGCAGAAAGAGAAAATAGTAATTTAGAGAGTGGTACTATTAGGGGAAATTTTTCTGAAGTTTGTAACTCAGAGCCCCCCTGTCAAGACAATTTCCAGACACAGTATTTATCAGCATCTTACCAAACTGGTAGTTCAATGACCCCAGTTAAAGCATGTTTAACCACACAGCAGCCAAAGAAAGAGCAGATTCATTTCATAACCTCTGTTCTCCATTCAAATAATGTTACCCAGTCTTGTAGTCCAGTAAAGATCACAGTTCCGGATAATAAAGGGACCTTGTTAGATACCACATTCAAAGTAAACAATAATAAGTTTAACAAAAGAGAGAAAAGACCTACTAGAACACAGGTGGCTAATAGCCACTTTGAACAAAATCTAAGGTATAGCTCTGTTGCTTGTTGTGAAGTTGCCAAGTCTACCACTGTCCTTGTAGAGAAAGATCTGCAGTCTTCACAGGATATAATTACATCTAAGATTCTTGAATTACAATGAGAGAATAAAATGTTTCAGACTCTGTTAAAAAATTATAACCCAGAGTTCAAGTGGGAATCTAAAACCCCTATAGAAAACAACTTTTCCACCTCTATATTAGCCTCCTTAGAAATGGAGAATGAAGCCTTGCGCTCTCTTTTGCGTTCCCCTCAGAGGTGGTCCAGCGATTGAGTGAACAATACAGTGGCTGATCCCCCAGATTCCATTCAGAAAAACCATAGTACCTTGTCTCACAGTCCAGTTAATGAAAGTATTTGTTTGAATTCTGAAATTTCTACCTCCTCTGATGTGTTGTGTTCTAGTGCTAAACTGTGTATAGGCACTACATCTGAGATGTGTCCCTCCACTTCTAAGGAACCCCAGATGCCAGGAAAGAGACTAAATACTTGTTTGCTTTCTCTTCCTGGTAGTGAGGTCAGTTCCACCCGGGGGGTATCACATACACTGGCCATTGACATACAGACAAAACCTGAACCAGTGCCCAACATAATCCCTGATGTGACAACAGCCTCTGACTCAGTCTATGCTCTTGGTCTAACTTCTGCGACTGAAGCCAACCTCCTCACTGAGAAGGAACACAATCCTGACCCCTTGTTTGCTCTCTCGCCTTCAAGCACGCCACATATTGAAAAGTCAGGACATAATATTACTCTATGCTCTGATGCATCTGTACCACCTTGTAATGCAGAAGGAATTGAACAAATCTCCCATGACCAAGAAGTCTCAGACCTATTTCCTCTGACTAAGGCATGTGAACTGCCAAATGGTAAAGGGAGTCTGGTCATCAGAGACTCTAAGATAAGCAGTATTCTTAGCCATCCTGAAGAAAGCCCTTCAGTGTGTTTTAATGAGCCAAGGAACTGTGAAGATTTCAATATTGACAATAGGGAATCTACTGTTCACGGGCTATCGCCATTCCCAGAATTTAAAGTGCATCATCCTTGTGCCTCTCTGTCATCAGCTTGTCTTTTTGCAAAGTCTCCAGAATCCTCAGCCGGCATGCTGCTCTCAGAGTCTCCAGAGTCCTCAGCCGGCCTGCTGCCTTCTGAACTTCAATTTACAGCCTGCCTGCCATGTGAGCCCTAGCCTGCAGCCTGCCTGCCATCTGAGCCCGAGCCTGCAGCCTGCCTGCCATCTGAGCCCGAGCCTGCAGCCTGCCTGCCATTAGTACTGGAGCCTCCAGACTGCCTACATTCAGAGCACAAGCCCTCAGCTCACCTGCCTACTAAGTCAGAGTCTCCAGCCTGCCTGACTTCAGAGCCAGAACTTCCAGCCTGTCTGACTTCAGAGCCAGAACTTCCAGCCTGTCTGACTTCAGAGCCAGAACTTCCAGCCTGTCTGACTTCCGAGCCAGAACTTCCAGCCTGTCTGACTTCCGAGCCAGAGCTTCCAGCCGGTCTGACTTCCGAGCCAGAGCTTCCAGCCAGTCTGACTTCCGAGCCAGAGCTTCCAGCCGGTCTGACTTCCGAGCCAGAGCTTCCAGCCGGTCTGACTTCCGAGCCAGAGCTTCCAGCCGGTCTGACTTCCGAGCCAGAGCTTCCAGTCGGTCTGACTTCCGAGCCAGAGCTTCCAGGCTCCCTGCCTTCTGGCCTTGAGCCTCTATCTTGCCTACTTTTTGACCCTGTGCTTCCAGTTTGCCAGCCTTCAGAGGTCTCCGTACGTATACATTCAGAGAATGAGTCTCCAGCATCAGAGACAAAACTCTCAACATGTAAGCCTCAAGGGCCTGTGTCTCCTGCATACCTGTTTCTAGAGTCTCCTGCATGTGAGTCTTCTGTATGTTTTCATCCAGAGCCAGAGCCTCAGGTCTGCTTTTTGTTGTCTCCTTTGTCTTCAGCCAGTTTGCCGTTGACCTCTGTGCCTCCTGCCAATCCGTTATTTGCTTTTGACCCTACAGTAAATCTTCCTTTGTTTTCAGAGTGCTACTCTAGCCTGCCATCATCAAGACTTCAAACACCTTTAATTCAGGCTTTTAAGCCCCCGTTACTGGATTTGGACTCTTCAGGTTCTGCCTTCAATTCTGCTGTTAAATTACAGCCTAGTATCCTACCCTCCAGAACGAATGTATGATGTTACTACGCCATCCATTACCCCGCAGTAGGTTACAACACGGACGTTACATTGTCCGCGTTGTTACCACGCATGGCTTTACATCGCAAGTCGTTTCTACGACTTGCGCTAGATGGCGTAGCTGGATTTAGGAATAGTATAAATTACTATTCCTACTCCAGTTAGTAGCAGCAGGGAATGTGTTGGATTTAAAATCCAACACATTCCCTGGTGTTGCGCAACATCTAGCGCAAGTCGTAGAAACGACTTGCGATGTAATGCCATTCGTGGTAACAACGCGGACGATGTAACGTCCGCGTTGTAACCTACCCTTGTGGTATTATCAGCGTTGTAAACGCTGTTTCCCCTCAAGAACATCACATTTTTCCAGCAGTCCTCTGGAATCTTGCACTAAATCTCTGATGGAAATGGACTTATTTCATAGCAGCAAAGGCTTTAAATCGAGTCCCAGATTCCGGGAGCCGGTCGTTGGAGGGGGTGTACTGTCACGATTCACTCCCTGTGCTCTCGTTCCCACCACCAGGGGCCGAATTGTGGGGCTTTCCAGTATTCTAATATGCTTCCAGACACTCCCCTCCATGCATATCCTGACTTCCAGGCATTTGGACACTATTTAGGATTTGACATCCATTTCCAATCCATGCCGGGTTTTGTGGAAGCCAGTCTGCTCATGCTGGAAACTCCATTACCTATAATCCCCTGCTCACTGCTTTGTCTCCACCCCTGCAGGCCAAGGATGGGTGGAGGAATTCAGCTCACCTGTGGCTGGCTGCTGCTAGCCTGCTCACACCTGATGCATGTGATTACTGTGAGCTCTTTTAAGCCCCAGCTCCCTTCAGTCCAGTGTTGGTCATTGTAGCTGTTTTCCGGTGAGACCGATCCTTGTTTCCTGAGCTCTTGATATTCCTTGATTCCTTAGCTATAGTTAACCCTTGTTCCTTGATTCCTGAGCTATAGCTATTCCTTGTGCCTGAATTAGCACTGCCTGCAGTGCTACCTTGTCTCCTGAGTTCCTGAGCTATAGTTATTCCTTGTGCCTGAATTAGCATTGCCTGCAGTGCTACCTTGTTTCCTGAGCTATAGCTATTCCTTGTGCCTGAATTGTTTCCTGAGTTCCTGAGCTATAGCTATTCCTTGTGCCTGAATTAGCACTGCCTTCAGTGCTACCTTGTTTCCTGAGTTCCTGAGCTATAGCTATTCCTTGTGCCTAAATTAGCACTGCCTGCAGTGCTACGTTGTTTCCTGAGTTCCTGAGCTATAGTTATTCTTTGTTCCTGGGCTTCAGCTATTTCTTGTTCCTGATTTGTACTGCTTGCAGTGCTCTCTTGACTCCTTGTTTCCTGAGCTGTAGCTATTTCCTGTTTCCTTGAACCAGTACTGCCTGCAGTGCTACCTTGACTCCTGAGCCTTAGCTCAATTCTTGTTCCTGCCCCAGCACTGCCTTCTATGCTTTGTTTTCTTGATTCCTGAACCTGCACTATTCTAGTATACCCTTGTAGCCTCCCCTTCAGTATATCCTTTTCCAGTCCATGCCTTTCTTCCCATTTCCCTGGTTCCAGTTCCCAGTTTGCTGTCTTTCCATTCTGCTGTCTTGCTTCTGTTAACTTGTATGTTTGTTACCTGCTTTCTGCCAAGTGTGCCCTGTGTTTTCCTTCCTTTCCTGTTAAGCACTCCTCCTTGCTAGCTCCTTGTCTATTGTGCTTGTGTTTAGCTCTACCCCTTTGCTGTTACTGCCTTGCGTGTTCCTGTTTGATCGCCAGGATCCATGGGCACAGCTGACTACCTAGGTGGTGTTTCTTGTTCACTGTGAGTATTGTCTTTGAGTTACTGTTATAGCATCACCATAGGTATAAGCTCCACAGACCCTGCCTTTGCATACATATCCTATATGTGGGTATTTTCAGTCAGTATCTGTAACAGCAATTGTGGGTGAGGAACTTACTGAGCTTCAGTCTTACCGTGTGGAGCTCCCGAGTGCTTTACCCCACATCCCCTTTATTGTTAATGTTGTTTTATATATAAGTGTATTGCACATCCGTCCTGGGTGTAGTGATTCTGAATGCTGAGCCGCCTCATGAGTGCCTGTCCTTTCTGAGTCTCACCCATCTTGTTCACTTGTACAGGCTTCCCCTTTGGATCCCTTTTTCTCCTCTGACTTCCTGTGTGATCCTGGGCAGCGCTGTACTACTCTTTCTGTGTACGTTTTCTACCCAGTTCCCAGTCCTTGCCCAAGTCCCTGACTGTGTTCCCGACATAGTCCCGGACAGTCCCTGACACTCCGGTTCTACAGTCCGAAACTCAGATTCACCAAATGCTGAGCTCTAAACGAAGAAACCGAGAACAGCTTCAACAACACCAAAAACAATTATACCATGATAAAGGATTTCACCTACCCCGCCGCCAGCTCCACGACCATCACTCTATCACAGGATCTCTGCAACCAGTTTTCCTGATACTTCACTGACAAAATCAGTGCCATATACTACACCTTTGCTCCCCAACCAGACCTATACTTCCTTGTTGACCTATGAGACGAACACCGCGGAAACCACTATGACATGCTGGCCACCATCATCGCGACAGAAACCGCTGCCACCATGCACTCCAGAGCCCCATCGGACCTATGCCTACACTTCTTCTTCACCAAAGGACTCCACTCCATCTGCGCCGCTCTCACCCAGATACTCAATAACTCTCTCACCAGCACAACCTTCCCAAACACCTGTAAACATGCAACCATACTACCTCTTCTGAAGAAACCCTGAGTAGACCCAAAGATTTCTGCAAATTACAGACTGATCTCCCTCTTTCTCACCCACCTAAAGTCCCGGAAAAATCTGCCATCAAACGACTGGCTGACTACCTCAAAGACAACCACCTCCAGGACCCCTCTCAATCTGGATTCAGACTTAATCACAGCACCAAGACCGCCAACATTGCAGCCAAGGATGACATCTGTGTGATCATGGACCAAGGAGACACAGCTGCACTCATCCTGCGTGACCCCTCTGCCACGTTCAGTACCTGTCTCTCATCCCATCCTCATCCAATGCCTCCAGAAAACTGGCATATACAGACCAGCTCCTTTCTCACTGGGAGCACCCAATCAGTCACCCTGATGCCATACACCTTCGTTTCCACCAACATGATCTGAGGAGTCCCTTGAGGATCCTCACTCAGCACTACACTGTTCAATGTCTACATTGCACCACTCACCAACATCATCAGAACCCACCCAATCAGTATCATCTCATACACCAGTGACACCCTGCTCATCCTCTCCGATGACACACCCACACCTGGACAAAGTTTGCCAGCTGCATGTCTGAAGTCAGCAACTGGATGAAGACCAACTGTCTGATACTCAACTCTGACAAGACAGAAGTGGTACTCTTTGGAAATTACCCTTCACTATGGACTGCAGTCTGGTGGCCAGCTGAACTAGGACCGTCACCCAACCCGTCTAACCAACCTAGGAACCTAGGTATAGTGATGGACAATCAACTCTAGATGAACAGCCAGATCAACATGATCGCCATCTCCTGCTTGGCTCCCATTGAACAGCTGTAGAACCATCACACAGTCCATGTTCACCAGCAAGCTAGACGATGGGAATGCACTCTATGTCGGCATCACCAAACATCACTAAGAGACTCAAAGTCATTGATAACGCAGCAGCCAGGTTCACGCTTAAACTCTCACCCCGCACCCACATCCCAACACACCTCAAAGACTCCACTGGCTCCCAGTCCACAAATGTGCACTCTTCAAGCTCCTCACACATACATAACAAGCCCTGCAAATCAAGGCCCCGGATACTTGAACAGTTGCATTAGTTTCCACACCCCTACCAGCAACGTCTGCTCGGCCACCCTCCTGCTCGTCCACGTACCCTGCATTCAAAGATCCAGTGCCGGCAGGCACACATTCTAACACCTAGTCCCCAAAGACTAGAACAACCTCCCCCTGAACATAAAAGCCAGTTCAGTCTTTGAATTCTGCAAAAAACTGAAAACCTGGGTGCGTATGTACAAGCCTCTATCGCCACCACAACGTCACTTTTACCGACGTTGTGGTGGCGACAAGGACTTGCCTCATGTACAAGGCAGCGTTAAGCCACTTAACATGGCTTAACGTTGCTTTGTACATAAGGCCCTCTTTCACGCTATGGTTAGCGTGAAAGGGGTGGGCAGTGGGTGTTGCGGTGGGCGTTCCACCGCAACACTCCATTCATTTGACACTGCCCCCTATGTACAAGGGTGGTGTACATAGGAGGCAGCGCCAAAATTATGACCAGGTAAATCCTTGTCTTAAGTTGGGGAAACGAGGAGAAATACATTATTTCTCCTCGTTTTTGCTTTTTCCATGTGTGCTGCCTTGTGCCTTGGTGGAGCAGGCCGTGAAGTTCGATATAGTTGGACAATTGTTTGTTTACCACTTTTTCACATACTTTCGCCACACCAGGAAGGAGAGAAATAGGGTGATAGCTGGAAGGGATAGAGGGATTCAGAGTAGGTTTTTTCAATAGTGGCACGATTTTGGCCTGTTTCCAGGCTATAGGCACCGTGGCTTCCGAGAGGGACAGGCTGATTAGTCTATTTACCACGGTATTGACCATCTCTGCGACCGAGGACAACAATCTAACCGGACATGGCTCTGTCGGTGATCCCGATTTAAGAGACTTGAGGACCATCAATGAGTCTAACAGAGCAATAGGTGTACAAGCCACCAAAGTAGGTGACGGTGGCAAAGCTGGAGTCAGCCCGTTCAGGGGCGTGTTCCCTACAGAGAGGCTATCTCTGATGTTGAAATTAGCTTGGAGAGTTGGATCTTATCAATGAAGAAACTAGAGAGTTCTTCACAGCATGCAGACCAGGCAGGATGAGTAATAGCCTCTACTCTAGGAGATAGGAATCTTCGAACGATGTTAAAAATGTCCTTGGTATTGTTCCTGGAGAGAGCAATGTGTTCAGCATAGTAAAGGCTTTTTGCTTGTGTAATTGACGCATAATAGGCCTTTTGAGCCTTTCTGAGGGCCATCATAGCTATCGGGCAATATTCCCGTCTCCAACTGCGTTCCAATTTTTTGCACAGTTGCTTCTGGACTTTAAGCGCAGTTGAAAACCAAGGCTTAGATGGGAAATCCCTGGTGTGCCTATGATAAGTCGTCGGAGACAAATGCTCTACCACCTGAGAGATTCAGCTAGTGAACCTGTCAAGAGCTCCATTCAGGTCATTGAGGAGAGCTGGACGTGACTCAGCAAGAGCAAGACTTAAAGCAGAAGGATCTACTTTAAGGGAGGATTTGCCCGTAGGCCCTCAGCAGTGCGGACCCAATGAATGATTACTATAGATTTGCCAGGAGAATTAGATCACAAAATGATTGGACCAGGACACAGGGAAGTTAGAACAGATAGGATCCATTGTGGCACACCAACGCACTTCGAAGCAGTGTTTGTTGTGTTGTTAAAATCCCTTGGGTCCTCACCACCTTTCTTCCAGGCAGCTCTTCTTCACTTGTTTGAAGACTGTGATCCATTCCCCCAGGCTTCGATTTATGATAGACAATGGGGCCGATTCCGATCTCGGTCGGAGGCGCACCCAATACTATTCGGTCGGGAAAAAAGCCATGCGAAAGCCAGTTTCCCGACCGATCCGTACAGCACACCGAACGAGCAAGTACGATGCGCACAACAGCAAAAATTCCGGCCGAGCCGTACTCACCCAAACCAGGTCCTGTTCTCCGACCGAGGCGAATCCGGAAACGCCGAATCGAGTCGCACGGAAGGGAAAATGCAGCCCCGTCCGGCCGGACAGAGTACGATGCGCTTTCCGTACGCGCCCGAACCCGTCGCTACGCACGGCACGTCAAAGCATCCGGGAGAGGCGCACATAAGCTCCGAATCGCGCCACAACACGATCCACGGCTACGAGACGAACACAGCACAGACGAGGACGACGCGGCGAGCGACGAGGACGAAGCGAACCGACGAGGACGAAGCCAAGCGACGAGGACGACGCGAGGCAGCGAGAAGGACGAACGACACGAACCAACCATGAATCCCTTCGTCCCGATCATACCAATATTCTACATCTACTACCGGAACAGGCACGGACGCGTACGGCGCAGAAGGTAAGTCAGACACCAACCACAAAACACATACAACACGTACACGACACATCACACACATACACTGGGAATCTGAATATACTTACACCAGCAACAGCAGCACCATAGGGGCGGGATGCCCATCACCAATGCCACATATGCACACAGGGGCCTGAATGCGCGCCACCACCCCAACCCAGGGGGGCTGGATGCCTACCACTACTACCACCCTTAGCCAGGGGGCAGGATGCCTACCACTACTACCACCCTCACCCAGGGGGGCAGGATGCCTACCACTACTACCACCCTTAGCCAGGGGGGCAGGATGCCCACCACTACTACCACCCTCACCCAGGGGGGCAGGATGCCTACCACTACTACCACCCTTAGCCAGGGGGCAGGATGCCCACCACTACTACCACCCTCACCCAGGGGGGCAGGATGCCCACCACTACTACCACCCTCACCCACGGGGGGCAGGATGCCTACCACTACTACCACCCTTAGCCAGGGGGGCAGGATGCCCACCACTACTACCACCCTCACCAAGGGGGGCAGGATGCCCACCACTACTACCACCCTTAGCCAGGGGGCAGGATGCCTACCACTACTACCACCCTTAGCCAGGGGGCAGGATGCCTACCACTACTACCACCCTTAGCCAGGGGGCAGGATGCCTACCACTACTACCACCCTCACCCAGGGGGGCAGGATGCCTACCACTACTACCACCCTCACCCAGGGGGGCAGGATGCCCACCACTACTACCACCCTTAGCCAGGGGGCAGGATGCCTACCACTACTACCACCCTCACCCACGGGGGGCAGGATGCCTACCACTACTACCACCCTCACCCAGGGGGGCAGGATGCCCACCACTACTACCACCCTTAGCCAGGGGGCAGGATGCCTACCACTACTACCACCCTCACCCAGGGGGGCAGGATGCCCTACCACTACTACCACCCTCACCCAGGGGGGGCAGGATGCCCACCACTACTACCACCCTTAGCCAGGGGGCAGGATGCCCACCACTACTACCACCCTCACCCAGGGGGGCAGGATGCCCACCACTACTACCACCCTTAGCCAGGGGGCTGGATGCCTACCACTACTACCACCCTTAGCCAGGGGGGCAGGATGCCTACCACTACTACCACCCTCACCCAGGGGGGCAGGATGCCTACCACTACTACCACCCTTAGCCAGGGGGCAGGATGCCTACCACTACTACCACCCTCACCCAGGGGGCAGGATGCCTACCACTACTACCACCCTTAGCCAGGGTGGCAGGATGCCTACCACTACTACCACCCTTAGCCAGGGGGCAGGATGCCTACCACTACTACCACCCTTAGCCAGGGGGGCAGGATGCCCACCACTACTACCACCCTCACCCAGGGGGGGCAGGATGCCCACCACTACTACCACCCTTAGCCAGGGGGGCAGGATGCCTACCACTACTACCACCCTTAGCCAGGGGGGCAGGATGCCTACCACTACTACCACCCTCACCCAGGGGGGGGCAGGATGCCCACCACTACTACCACCCTTAGCCAGGGGGCAGGATGCCTACCACTACTACCACCCTTAGCCAGGGGGCAGGATGCCTACCACTACTACCACCCTCACCCAGGGGGGCAGGATGCCTACCACTACTACCACCCTTAGCCAGGGGGCAGGATGCCTACCACTACTACCACCCTCACCCACGGGGGGCAGGATGCCTACCACTACTACCACCCTTAGCCAGGGGGGCAGGATGCCTACCACTACTACCACCCTCAGCCAGGGGGGCAGGATGCCCACCACTACTACCACCCTTAGCCAGGGGGCAGGATGCCCACCACTACTACCACCCTCACCCAGGGGGGCAGGATGCCCACCACTACTACCACCCTTAGCCAGGGGGGCTGGATGCCTACCACTACTACCACCCTTAGCCAGGGGGCAGGATGCCTACCACTACTACCACCCTCACCCAGGGGGGCAGGATGCCCACCACTACTACCACCCTTAGCCAGGGGGCAGGAAGCCTACCACTACTACCACCCTTAGCCAGGGGGCTGGATGCCTACCACTACTACCACCCCCACTCATAGGATGGACAATGCATGACACAACAAGCACACCACAACCTAGGGAATGCAAGATTAAGACATCCCCCCACCACCATGACAAGCGTGTGAGCAGGCTGTGTCAAATGCCTACAACACCGAACATGACTTTGAACATACAATGTGACCCCCTAGCACATGTGCCACACATATATGTGTGTGGCACCCACAATGCAAGCAGCCCATGACCATTGTGGCAATGGGGCCTAAACCCCCATCATCACAGTGACCAAAAGGCAAGTGTGGGGTCCATAGCTGAAGCACATTTTGACCATTGTGGCAATGGGGTCTAAACCCCCATCATCACAGTGACCAAAAGGCAAGTGTGGGGTCCATAGCTGAAGCACATTTTGACCATTGTGGCAATGGGGTCTAAACCCCCATCATCACAGTGACCAAAAGGCAAGTGTGGGGTCCATAGCTGAAGCACATTTTGACCATTGTGGCAATGGGGTCTAAACCCCCATCATCACAGTGACCAAAAGGCAAGTGTGGGGTCCATAGCTGAAGCACATTTTGACCATTGTGGCAATGGGGTCTAAACCCCCATCATCACAGTGACCAAAGGTAAGTGTGGGGTCCATAGCTGAAGCACATTTTGACCATTGTGGCAATGGGGTCTACACCCTCATCATCACAGTGACCAAAAGGTAATTGTTGACAAAGAAAGAGCTGCAACTGCCAAACTGCATGGATCATTCCTGGTCACAGAACCAAAAACTCATCTGTGGCAAAGTAGTGTATGTGTCCCATTGCAACATAAATTGGGGGAGCCAAATACTGCAGTGCAAATGAAACATTCCTTTGGCCATGTGCAGACAAACAACACCCATGGGGGCTGAGACCGTCAACAGTCATCAATGACACAATGACAGAAGTGACCATCAGAATGCAGAACCACATATTTGCACCAATGGGCACACAAATGCAGATACCCTGTGGAGACAGCAGATGTGAGGTGAACAGATACCATACCATGGCAGCAATGGGACACACAAACCATGATCACTGTGCTGACCGATGACCTAGGAGTCCCAGGGACAGCAGGGGAAACACACCAAACAACATACAGCCAATGGCACACCCAAGATATGCCAATGCAGTGGTGCAGATGCACAAACACAAACAGGCAGACCAACACTGTCATCATACACAGCAGGTGAGGGGTGGGGGTGCCAGTGTCCCCAGGCAACAACACAACACATGAGGAGAGCTGAATACCAATCATACAGATGTGCATACACTGCCACACTAAGGTAACTCATGGATCCAAATCCCCTATGTGGGCAAGCAGGCATTGACAGGTGAGAGGGAGCACAAAACACACATGTCACACAGGCACGTAGGAACAACAACTGACACAGCAAGTCACAGACACACCACAGCACCACCCCCAGGGCCCCCACAATGTGGTGACCCTGGGCTGAATAAAAATACCACTGTGATGACAAAGCTAAATGTCGTTCACACTGTGAACCACAGTCAGGTGTCCTGAGCAACTAACTACCATCACACCTACACAAGCACAAATCAATCAGCATGGCCAGTAAGCCAAGGCCAACATGGAGGCAGGGGACTAGCCGGGCAACAACTCTCATCTGCACACACTCAAGACCACACCCCTCGACCTCCAACAATGTGCAGCAGTGAAGTACACATGCACTGGTGACATTGCACATGCACCCATGACTATTCCAGGGTGGTGGGTGGGAACCAAGGTGTAGAAACACATCACACATGGACACTCAACAAGACTCCTGAATGTCTGACACACTGCACACTACGCTGTACATGGACATGACGGCAATACCACACCGACCAATGGGATCCCAGCCACAGTCACACACCAATGAAGAAGCCAAGGTCACCCACAAAGAACACACATAGACAACAACCAACATTGCAGCCCGGACCCTAAGGAGTGCCAGCAGTCACACACACAACGTGTCACAATCACTGAAAGATAACACAAACTGGAAATCACATGACAGGGGCAAACAACAAGTGCCAAAGGGAAACCTGACTGTGACCCATCTGCGTCAGCACACAAACTCTGCCCTGACAGCAAACACACCTATGGGTGACACCCTGATGACCAGTAATGTGCCATGCACCCACATCACAGAGAACACAGGAGAAGACTTTGGGGGAACATAGCTCAAGTCAGCAAGCATCACAAACAGGTACAACACTAGGGATCACAGCATGCGCAGATGAATGAAAGTGAACACACAGACATGCACATACAACACACACCTTGGGCGCAGGCAATGTCACACGTGTACACACTGCCATGAGGGGACTCCACTCCTGTGTGAGGAAAGCTGTGCCATATGTTGCCTCAGTAGGGCCCCATCATGTCAGCTGAGCACTTGGTCACACAATCAACAATTAGCACCAAATGAGGGCTCCCATCACATCAGCCTGGTCATGGATGTGCCAACGGAATCATCAGCACAGATCCAACACACTTGTATAGCAATGTTGCACTGACTACACGGATGAGTCCCTCCCCATTGATGCCCAAACCTGCATGTCCACTGGAGATGGCAACACGGTCAGGGAAGTAGACAAATGCAACGATGGCAGGCACAACAGATGTGCAGGGGTGGAAGCCACAGATATGAAATTGCCAATGTAAGTAGGAAACCCATTGCCAAATACTGAACACATGACACCCTCAGATGCTGCTATTGATGACATGGATACACCACATGATAGGACACATTCCCCCTGGACCACATGGGTTCCTGCACAGTAACACTTCATAATCATGAGACCAGATATCACCATCACTGCAGCAAGGGCATGGTTAGCTGCACCAACAACATGTACATCTGAAGCATGAGCACTAGAGAAAAGAAAGTTGCTTTATTCAGCATATGTGTTGTTTGATAACGACGTCCAGAAGAAATTAGAGCAAAGGCCAATGGCCAGTCCATTGTCAAAGTTCAAACAGGGTGACACTGGCAGATGTCACCCTACGCATGCCTGCACAATACCAGGGACAATCCACTAGGAGGGGCAACCGGGGGGCAGGCCAGGCACCGCAGGGACAGGATCAGGGCTCACCAGGGGGAGTCAGGGAAGGGGTGGTGGGTGCTGGAGAGCCACTGACAACTGCAGTGGAGGTGTCTGACATGGTGTGTGCCGGCACAACTGGGGGGCATGACACAGATGTCGTGGGTGCCGGCACAACTGCAGTGGACCCTGCAGATGGGGTGGACAGGTCCGCCACTGCAGTGCCCAAGTCAGACAGGGCGGTAGTGGACTCCACTGCAGTGCCTACCTCCAGGGGAGGAGAATGGGGAACAGGCAAGGTGGGTTGGACAGAGGGGAGGACACCCTCACCACATCAGTGGCACAGACAAGCGCAGCGGGGGTGTGGTGCTGGGAGAGCAAGTGGCAGGGGGAGAAGGCCGGAGCATCTTGGGGATGGTATATCTGTGGGTGGGGGAACCTGGGGCAGGGTGTGGTGGGGGCACCTGTGCAGTGGGGGCCTGAGGGATGGAGGACGGAGACCTTGTGCCTGAGCTGCAGGGCGGTGGCGGGGTCTTGCTCTTAGCACTCCGGGGGGACTTGCGGGTGGGGGCCTCAGTCCGTCTGCGCCTGGGGGAGGGTGTCCGGGGGCGAGGGGCACTCTGCTCCGTGTGGGTGGGCTTCCTCTTCCCCCGGGATGCTGGAGCAGCTTCATCGGTGGGGAAGAGGCCGAGGTCACAGAGGAAGAGCTGCTGTGACTTTGGGGTTGCAGGTGAGGCAAGGGAGGGTGCTTTGGAGGGAGAGGGAACTGAGGACTGCGCAGTGCATGTGGATGCGTGTGTGTGTTCCAGGGCCCCATCCCCTGTGAGTCTGGCTTCAGTCCCCTGAATGTGCGTGCGTGTGCGTTTTGTCATTGGCGTGTGTGTCAGTGTGCTGGATGTGTGTGTGCTGGTGTGTGCCTGTGCCAGTGTGTGTGTGCCTGGGATGGGTAAGGTGCTGGGGAGTGTGGATGGAGCAGAGGCAGGAGGGGTGAGGGACCGTTTGAGGAGGGACACTGCTGCCGTCAGGGAGGAGTCCATGGACCTATTGCCCCTCTGTAGGTCAGACATGCCCGATGAGATGCCCTCCATGAACGACACCAGCTGAGTCAACAGCGCGGTGTGCGCATGGAGGACACTCAGCATGGCTGTCTGCCCTACATGGAGCTGGCGAAGGAGGTACACAGACTCCTCACTCAGGGCAGCAGGGGACACAGGGGCAGGGGGTGCGGTGCCTGGCCCAAAGGAGACACGCTCCCGGACATGGGAGCCTCCACGGACCTGGGGAATGGGAGCCGATGGGAGGGCGGTGGTGGTGCTGGTGGTGGCGGGGACAGCAACACTAGCTGGGGTGTGGTGGCTGCTGACACCCGCCTCCACAAGGGAGTCATCCTCCGAGTTGCTCTGGTCCTCAGCTGAGGTGGATGCTGCTGAGGACTCCTCGGTGTGGCTCCCCTCGCCCTCCGTGCCACTGGGTCCCTCCGACCACTCCTCGGCTGCTGACCCAGTCTGGCTCTCCGGCTCCTCCTGGTCCGTGGAGCTGTCCCCTTCCGTGGCCGTGGATGTATCTGCAAACAATGGGGAAACAGACAGACATCAGTCACCTGCACATAACGCACACACCACTGTGAGCACAGCACATCACAGAGCAAGCCCTGGCATCATTAGTTGTACATTGCTAAAAGTGCACTAATTGAACAGGAGAAGTCAATTGTCAGTCTGATGCCAAGCATGGCACTCACATCCCACATGGCCTTGCACCCATCTGTCTGGTGTCTGTTGGATTGCAACACCCCAGTGTTGACACATGCACCAAGTACACAGTAGTTGGACAGTGCAGAGGACACGGTGTGGACACATCACAGCTCTTGCCACTGAGTCAGTACAGGTTTACGGATGTAAGGGATGCCCAGAGTCAAATAGGAAATGCATGTGATGCATACCAGCGACAGACACCATGATGCACCCATGTCCTGATAGCCAG
This sequence comes from Calotriton arnoldi, assembly GCA_963921515.1. Classification (NCBI taxonomy): domain Eukaryota; kingdom Metazoa; phylum Chordata; class Amphibia; order Caudata; family Salamandridae; genus Calotriton; species Calotriton arnoldi. The sequence goes on from CAWUFW010004821.1 coordinate 958,266, forward strand.
CGCCACTATGGTGTGCATGTAGCACATGTCACTCCCCTGCAGGATCACCAATCAGTAGACACATGCCATGGCGGAGGCATGACTGCAAAGTCATACATCACTGTCTCAGTGATGTATGACTTTGCAGCCAGACAACAACACTCTGCACTGTGTCACAATAGTAGGTCATGGGGAATGCAAGTCCTGGAGCTGCACAAGTGCACATGTACATCCCCCACAACACATCCTCTTAACCCTCATCTGTCCAGGTCATACCTATTGGACATATGGGAGACCTGTGACACTACCCTCTGAACCTGAGCCCCTCACACTCTGCTGTGCATGGGGAACAGCTGCCTGAACTTCACATTTACATGCCCCAGTCTGCATGGGCAGCTGATCAGACACCTATGTGTCACACAAGTATCGTCTCCTATGGTCACATCTCCAGTGGCATGCTGAGCCCCTACCAAGAAACTCCACAGCAGTCCTGGCGACTAATCCACAGCACACTGACACAGAGGCAGACACCTGAGGGGTCAAATCACTGTGCACAATGTGTCCTCTGATACACGGGAGTGGGAGTACAGAGTGTATTGTATGGCCTGGAGTAGGCATGACTGTCCAGCCCCACATGAATGAGGGATGAGCCCTGGACTGTAGGCAGCTGGCTAAGTATGTGTGACACACGTCATATACATACTCCTGGGGCCCAAACATTGTTCCCACCCGCAGCATGGGTGTGTGCCAGGTACCCCAGCCACATGTGGTGGATCAGCTCAGCAATTGGACCACAGATCAAAGTAACACGCTGAATACATGTCAGAATACAGGCATTGTGTAAGCAATGGACCCACCCATGATGCCCACCACAGAGTCAGGGAAACAGATGCTGTCTCCCACCTTGAGTCAAGCAAACTGCAAGGACACAGTCCTAAGTGACAGAATTCCCTGCATGTAAGGGCCACACCTGGGTATCAGATGAGGAGTGGGCAGTGCACAATAGAGGGACATGGCTCCTGGACAACATGACTGCTGTACTGTGGCAGTTCAACCTGGCCCGAGGAGGGCACATAGCATGTTAGACAGAGTACACAGTGCAGTCTTTGACTCACCCCCTCCTTGCTGCTCTCTGGCCTTCAGCTGCCCATCCAGGTCTGGAAAGACCACCGCCAGGATCCTGAGCATGTGGGGGGTCAGGGTCCGTGTTCCGCCCCTCCTGCGAGGAGGCGACAGCTTCAGCTGGACCCGTGCAATCCTCCGGGTCCAGCCCCGAAGGTCCTGCCACCTCTTTTGGCAGTTGCGGATCCGGCGCTTGTAGACCCCCACGGACCGGACAGCCCGGACGATGTCCTTCCAGATCTCATGCTTCCGATGGGCAGAAGCCTGTCAGGATGACAAAGTGATAAGGCCATTACTACACATGCAACATATCCGTGCATGACACAGTTGCATATACATGTCGCAATCACAGGGGCACATGGTGTACCCAGGCAGTGCACGGCTGCCCATGGACAGTTTTCCAGAAGTCACTACATGGTATCATTGCATGGGGAGTAAAACCCTGTTCAGAAGCACTGTCACTGCACCATACCTGTCCAGTGCAAGTCACTACACACTATGGGGGGTGACAACTACTCAGTGAGCCTGCTAGCCAGTGGTGTGCTGACTCTCAGCCTTGCTAGTCAGACAAAATGCACATTCAGAAAGGCAGTGCACAGAACACTCACCTGCTCCCCTGGTGTCCCATACAGCTTGCTGTACTGTGGAAGTAGGCTGTCCAGCAGGGCCTGGTTCTCTTCAAGGCTGAAGGCTGGGGCTCTCTCCACAGTACGTGCCATTGCAGGGTCCAGAGGGGCAGAGACAGCAGCAGTGCAGTGGCAGATGTCGTCCTGGAGCATGTAGTGCAGGCAAGTGGGCTCTCAGGGGAACATGCAGCAATATATATGTGCTGGAGAGGCAGATACTGTCCCTTGTGTCCAAAGTGATAGGTCCAAGTCGTTTGCATCTTCTGAATCTGGCCAATCCATGGAATAGCAGCACCAAAACACGCCCACAGCATCCTTCAAAATTTCAACTTCATGACATACATGATTTTGCAACATTGTTGTGGGTGACCAACTGATTTTCCAGCAACCGACTCGTTCGAATATTCGAAAACGCGTCCGTTGCCAGGCAAGCCCATTGTCAATGGGTGCGCACCGATCGGTCCATTGAGGTACAACGCGCACAGGGGTACAACGCGTACCCGCACACATTGAAAGCAATGGGCCGGCCGGAGGCACCGATCGGTCCATTGCTGTTCAACGCGCACAGGGGTACAACGCGTACCCGCACACATTGAAAGCAATGGGCCGGCCGGAGGCACCGATCGGTCCATTGCTGTTCAACGCGCACAGGGGTACAACGCGTACCCGCACACATTGAATGCAATGGGCCGGCCGGAGGCACCGATCGGTCCATTGCTGTTCAACGCGCACAGGGGTACAACGCGTACCCGCACACATTGAATGCAATGGGCCGGCCGGAGGCACCGATCGGTCCATTGCAGTACAACGCGCACAGGGGTACAACGCGTACCCGCACACATTGAAAGCAATGGGCCGGCCGGAGGCACCGATCGGTCCATTGCTGTTCAACGCGCACAGGGGTACATCGCGTACCCGCACACATTGAATGCAATGGGCCGGCCGGAGGCACCGATCGGTCCATTGCAGTACACGCGCACAGGGGTACAACGCGTACCCGCACACATTGAATGCAATGGGCCGGCCGGAGGCACCGATCGGTCCATTGCAGTACAACGCGCACAGGGGTACAACGCGTACCCGCACACATTGAAAGCAATGGGCCGGCCGGAGGCACCGATCGGTCCATTGCTGTTCAACGCGCACAGGGGTACAACGCGTACCCGCACACATTGAATGCAATGGGCCGGCCGGAGGCACCGATCGGTCCATTGCTGTTCAACGCGCACAGGGGTACAACGCGTACCCGCACACATTGAAAGCAATGGGCCGGCCGGAGACACCGATCGGTCCATTGCTGTTCAACGCATCACTGTACATGTGACTGGCATATGTCAGCATGCCTGTCTCAGATGGACATATGCCAGCCACAGATAGCTCCCAGGGAGTGAGGGGCACACCTACATCACGACAGCCTGTCCAAACCTTATCATAAGGCATGTAAGGCTGCATTTCCTATTGTGTGTATGTTGGTGTACATGTTGTCCTGTGGGTGTCACCTGTGGGCAGCCACCCCCAGGCTGTGCACGTGTTAATGGGGACAGGATCCTGGGTGTTACGTGTACGTGACCACTGTGATGTGCAACTGTTCATATCTGTGCATGTGCCATGGTCACATTTCACAGTGGTGTTTGTGTATGTCATGTCACATACCCCGTGAGTCCCATGTGGGACGGTATGTTTGAGCCAGGGTGTCCCAGTGGCACAATAGTGATGGCCCTCCACAGTCTTTGTGCATGTAGTGTTTACAATGTCTCTGATTTCATGTGCACAATGGGAGACAGTCTCCACATCCACGTTGTGTGTGCATGGACTCTGATGTTGTGCGTGTGTGTCACAGACGTCCATGGCTCTCCTGCCATGGCAAGTGTGGCCACTACCTGTGGGGGTCATGTTTGTTTTGTTGTGGTGTACACATGATACTCCAGGTGATGCCAGTGTCCATGTGGCATTACAGGGTCCCTGGGAATGTGCCTGTCGTTGAGCTGTGGTGCCTGGGGCACATCTGTCCTCACATGTCACTGGGGGGTGACTGTGACACAGCATCATGATATCCAATGGGCCAACCTGGGACAAATTGATGCCACCTGTAGGACCGTGTTGACAGATGTTGGCCATGTATGTACCATACATGTCGTTCCGGTACTGCACACTTCATGTAGTTGTGCCTCATGATGATGTATGTTGGGATCTTGAGTGTGTTCAATGCCGCATATGTGGGGTGACTGACGATCTTGCTTACTTCTCCTCTGCACTGCAGGGCTCCTGCTGTCCATCGGCCATTCCCAGACCTGGCAACGATGGTGGAACGGGACAGCATCCGACGGTACCGCTTCACCAGGCAGCTGATTGAGGATTTGGCAGTGCAGTTGTCCCCACATTTGCAGCCTGGCCGGCCGTATCCTACAGCGCTGACCCCCAAGGTGAAGGTGATGGCAGCCCTACACTTCTTTGCCACCGGTACCTTCCAACATACTGTGGCGTCTGCTGGTGGGATGTCACAGACCATGTTCAGCCGTGTGCTCCGCGATTTCTTGGCGGCAATGTTGCTCTTCCTGAACCGGTACATATATTTCCCTAGACTGCGACGACTCACTGACGTGAAGAGTGACTTTTATGCCCTGGGGAGGATGCCGCATGTCATTGGCTCCATTGATGGGACACATGTGGCTTTGGTACCACCACAGGCCCAGGAGCAGGCCTACAGGAACCGCAAGCACTACCACTCGGTCAATGCACTGGTGGTGTGTCTTGCAGACATGACCATCACACACGTGTGTGCCCGTTTCCCTGGTTCAGCACACGATGCCTTTGTGATGAGGAGTAGTCGCATCCCCAGGTTGATGGCACAGATGCAGAACCAGCGTGCCTGGCTTGTCGGTGTGTACTGACTTTGTGCCATTGTGTGTGATCTGATCTGTAGTATTCCGCCCACTTTTCCAAGTCAGCTGATGTGCACTTGTCTGTCCGTAGGTGACTCGGGATACCCCAACATGCCGTGGTTGCTGACACCCCTCAGGAACCCTGTGACACCTGCCCAGATGCGCTACAATGAGGCACATGGTCGGACCAGGAGAGTGATTGAGCGGACCTTTGGTCTCCTGAAGAGCCGCTTCCGCTGCCTGGACAAGACCGGAGGGTCCCTCCCATATGCCCCTGCGAAAGTGTGCAAGATTATCATCGTCTGCTGCATGCTCCACAACCTGGCAGTGCGGAAGGAGTTGCCTCTCATCCAGGATGACGATGACCAACATCCGCCACCTGTGGAGGATCCTGGCCTGGACCACGATGCCAGTGACGATGATGATGATGATGGTGATGGTGATGTCCGCACACAGCTCATCACCAACTTCTTTAGCTGAATGTGAGTATCCTGAGGTGTCATGTGAATGATGTGAGTTGGCATGATGTGTGGGTGGTGCTCTGGTGCTGTTGGAGTGTGTCCATGGGCTACTTGACAGGATGTGTGTTGCGATGTGTGGTGACAGGTGGGCTGTACTCCCCAACAGTGTTGACATGCTAACTTGGTTCTGGGTGGGTATCTTGTAACATGTATTGTGCATGAGTTTTGCTGTTCTGTCCTGTACTGCATTGCTTTTGACTGTGTGTCATTTCTGTCCTTCACAGGGTACTTTCAGATTCGTTTGGTCAACTGTGTCCACCGACGACGTGATTGCACATCCAGGCTGGTAGCTGTTGTGTCCCTACAGGTGATGTGCGCCACACCCATGGACTTCCTTCTGTCTACAGTTGTTGACTGTGTGCCCGCTACCAGGTGGGGTTACCTTGCATCTGTAGTGGTTACGGCATGTTGCTACTGTGTAATAAACCTGTGCTTCACTTAGTGATGTGCGTTGTCTGTGGTCACACATTTGACTGCCATTTGCTTACTGCACCTGTGGGCTACTTGACTACAACTGGGAATGGGTGTGGTGTCTGTGCATTGCACCGTCTTCCCTGGCAACATCAGTGTAGGCAATGAGTCAGATGGCCTAGGTGTGTATGTGTTGTGTAGCCCTGGTGGTGTGTCTCCCTCATATGTGTCACGTTGCCTGTACTCACATGCCTGTGTTGTCCTTGCTGTTGCAGTTCGCATACACAGTGTAATTTTGCTGTTCATCATCCCCATAACAGCACCCACGTTGGAATCACGACAGAGGCAAGTATGGTGTATTATTGTGTTTATTGTGATACATCTGTGATAATAGTGCATAGGATGGATTGTGCTGTACATGAATCTTGCAATCCCAAGTTCCTAGATGAATAGAAAGTCCAGGTAGACAGGATCCCCAGTATCGGGGCCACAGTTGTCTGACACATTGTTCCAACTTGTACTCCCCATGCAATGTGTGGGAGTAGTGTTGCCATCAACAGGGTGAACAGTCTGTGCACAAAGGCGAAAATCCAGAACAGGTTCAGGCTTCCTGGGAGTTGCGCTTGGCCATCAGCCTCTCACTTTCCCCTCCTCGGACGACCCCTCTTCTTGGGGGGGGGCCCTCAAGTGCAGGCTGCTGCGGTGCAGGGGACTCTCCGCCAGAGTCCTCCTCCCTCCCTGTGGCAGTTGCAGTTTGTTCGGTACCAGATGTTGTTGGCACACAGGGAGGTGTGGACTGGTTGCTGTTCATCTGGCGGAGGCATTGTAAAATGTCCCTGTGCACCGCCGTCATCTCATGTAGTACATCCCACTTGGACTCCACGCGGGACATGTGGGAGTCCACACGTGACATGTGTGACTCCACGTGGGACATGTGGGAGTCCAAGCGGGCATGATGGGCAGCCTGCTGCTGTTTGATGTCTCTGAGGAGCCCCACTACCTGGCTGAGCTCTCCGGTGCTGGACTGGTACGCATCAGCTATGCGTACCAGTTGTGGGTCTTCATGCACACCAGCAACGTCTGCAAGCAGCGACCTCTGTCTCCCACCCCTCCCACCACCCCTGCTGACATGTGCAGTGTGTGCAGTTGCACGCACAGATAACCCTGGTCCACCTTGGGGGTTGGTGGTGGTGGTGGTGTCCATGGCCCCAGGTTGGTCCAGGGTCACTGCGCTGGTGTTGTTCCTTATTCTGTCCATGTCGGCAGGGATGGTATTCGTGGTGACAGTCGTTGGAGGGGTGGGTGCAGGGGGTGCAGCTGGTGGACCTGCTGGTGCTGCAGCTGGTGGTCCTGCTGGTGCAGCATGTTGACTTGCACCGGATGTGCCAGGTTGTTCTTCATCGTCCGAGGAGGACAGAGGCTGTACGACGCCAGTGAGCTCGGCATCCTCTTGAGCCTGGGACTGGGACTCCTCAGCGTCTGCTGCTGTGTCCCTATCATCACCTGTTTTTGGGAGACACAAACAATGTATGTCATGTTTCTGCAGGCATCAGTGGTTGACACACCTGACAGTTGTGACTGTGCCTCGGGGTGCGGGCCTGTACATTGTATTGTCCTAAGTCGTCACAGTCAGGGGTTGATATTGGTGTGGCACATTGTCCTGCATTATTTGGGCATTTCTATGTATTCTCTGGGGTGTGAACATGGTCTGCATTGATTGTGTTTGGTTGACAGCCAGACCTCCTTCCCACCCACCCACCCACCCAGTCAGTTATCCCACCATGGAACGTGCTTGCATTGCAGGGAGTGGAAGTTGTCTCTCAGGATGTCAGTCAGTGGTGTCCTGCTGTTTGTTGGTGCACAGTTGGCAGCAGGGCCTTGTGCTCCCCACAGCAGTAGCCAGTGTCAGCCATCTTGTGAGTCCTTCTCCACTCCCTGTGATGTGAGCATGGTTCAGGAGTGGTGTTGATGGGCCAGTTGTGAGGCTGAGCAATGTCTGTGACTACGACTCCCATCATGCTATTGCCTCCACCCCCTTCCCAGCATGCCCATGCTTCCTTCCTTTTGACTCTGCTTCCCTGTGGGGTGGGCTGGCTGTGCTGACAGGATGGCTGGGAGTGTTGTCCTGGCAGTTGTTTGGCTAAGAGTCCCAAGAGTGTCCCTGTGCTTCACACAACATAACCCAGGGTGGTGGTGCTTTGTGGGATCTTGTGTTAGGATGGAGGGCATTGCATTCTACCAGGTGGGTACTGTGGAGTTTGTGTGGGGGGGTGTGAGGGGAGGTGCTTGTGACTATGGTCAGTGCTGCAAGTCCCCCTTCCCACCCAGCTAGCCGGATATCCCACCATGGAACGTGCTTGCATTGCAGGGAGTGTAAGTTGTCTCTCAGGATGTCAGTCAGTGGTGTCCTGCTGTTTGTTGGTGCACAGTTGGCAGCAGGGCCTTGTGCTCCCCACAGCAGTAGCCAGTGTCAGCCATCTTGTGAGTCCTTCTCCACTCCCTGTGATGTGAGCATGGTTCAGGGTGGTGTTGATGGGCCAGTTGTGAGGCTGAGCAATGTCTGTGACTACGACTCCCATCATGCTATTGCCTCCACCCCCTTCCCAGCATGCCCATGCTTCCTTCCTTTTGACTCTGCTTCCCTGTGGGGTGGGCTGGCTGTGCTGACAGGATGGCTGGGAGTGTTGTCCTGGCAGTTGTTTGGCTAAGAGTCCCAAGAGTGTCCCTGTGCTTCACACAACATAACCCAGGGTGGTGGTGCTTTGTGGGATCTTGTGTTAGGATGGAGGGCATTGCATTCTACCAGGTGGGTACTGTGGAGTTTGTGTGGGGGGGGGTGGGAGGAGGTGCTTGTGACTATGGTCAGTGCTGCAAGTCCCCCTTCCCACCCAGCTAGCCGGATATCCCACCATGGAACGTGCTTGCATTGCAGGGAGTGTAAGTTGTCTCTCAGGATGTCAGTCAGTGGTGTCCTGCTGTTTGTTGGTGCACAGTTGGCAGCAGGGCCTTGTGCTCCCCACAGCAGTAGCCAGTGTCAGCCATCTTGTGAGTCCTTCTCCACTCCCTGTGATGTGAGCATGGTTCAGGGTGGTGTTGATGGGCCAGTTGTGAGGCTGAGCAATGTCTGTGACTACGACTCCCATCATGCTATTGCCTCCACCCCCTTCCCAGCATGCCCATGCTTCCTTCCTTTTGACTCTGCTTCCCTGTGGGGTGGGCTGGCTGTGCTGACAGGATGGCTGGGAGTGTTGTCCTGGCAGTTGTTTGGCTAAGAGTCCCAAGAGTGTCCCTGTGCTTCACACAACATAACCCAGGGTGGTGGTGCTTTGTGGGATCTTGTGTTAGGATGGAGGGCATTGCATTCTACCAGGTGGGTACTGTGGAGTTTGTGTTGGGGGGGTGTGAGGAGAGGTGCTGGTGACTATGGTCAGTGCTGCAAGTCCCCCTTCCCACCCAGCCAGCCGGATATCCCACCATGGAACGTGCTTGCATTGCAGGGAGTGTAAGTTGTCTCTCAGGATGTCAGTCAGTGGTGTCCTGCTGTTTGTTGGTGCACAGTTGCCAGCAGGGCCTTGTGCTCCTCACAGCAGTAGCCAGTGTCAGCCATCTTGTGAGTCCTTCTCCACTCCCTGTGATGTGCGCATGGTTCATGGTGGTGTTGATGGGACAGTTGTGGGGGGGCAATATGTGTGACTGCGACTCCCATGATGCTATTGGCTACACTGACTTGGCCAGCATACACAGAATTCCTTCCTTTGAGTGGTCTTCACTGTGTGTTGGTGTTGTTGTGGTGGCTACATGTGTGGATGTGTGTGTTAGTTCTATTTGTGCCACTGCCTAGCTGTAGTTGTGGTTGTGTTTGTACATGTGTTGGCACAGTTGGATGTGACTTTTTGATGGCATGTGTTGTGTTTATCTGACTGACATACACATTTTGGGATGATTCTGTTCTAGTTGCTGTGTAATTGCTATGAGTGCATGGTTTGACTCTCCCTTGACAGTGATGTGTGTGTTTTGTGGCAGTTTATTGTGTACATTTGTTGTGTACTCACCAGGCTCTGGGATGTTCTCTAGTCCATATACGCTCACTGGCGGAAGGATGGCCCGCACCTTCTCCTCCCAGGGCCTGAGGTATATTGGCTTGGCAGGAGGGCCACTGCCGGTGTGTTGGCTGTTGATGTAGTCTATCTTCAGCAGGTCCCGTACCCTCCTGCGCACGTCATACCACCTGTTCTGGATGTCCGTCTTTGTGCGCCGACATGGTGATTGGGCGTTCACCCTGTTGATGATCCTCTCCCACATCTTGGTTTTCTGCGACATGGGGGTCTGTTGGACCAGAGTGCCAAACAGCTGTGGCTCCACCCTGAGGATCTCGTCTACCATGACTTCCAATTCACTATCTAGGAACTTGGGATTCTTCTTGGGGGGCATGGTGATGGGTGGTGATGGTGGGTGATGTGTGTGTTGGTGTGCAGGTGAGGGTGTGTGGGTGTGTGTTGTGCTGGGTGTATGTGAGGTAGGTATTTGTTGGTGTGCTGCTGGTGTGTGGCTTGTGTGAGGGATGAGCTGTGGGTGTGTGGTTGCTTTCTCTTGGGTGCTGGCAGTGGAATGGCATTTGCAAAGGCTCATGGTAGTGATTTGTGTCCTTTATATAGGTGGAGTTGTGGGTGTGTCTTTGTTCTCTGTCCCCACCCCCAGTATTTATTGGCTTGGTAATTGCTTGTTTGGCCTTTTTTGGTTGATTTTTCCTTTGTGCTGTTTGTGTATGTTGGAAACGTTCTTGTGACCGAGTCGGACCCTGCATTGGTCTCATACGGTGTTTTCCGTTTCGTTCACGCTGTGTTTGTGCAGTTTTGTATGCTGCGTACGCGTCGGTCGCGGTGTATTGTGTTGCTTCGGCTCGGTTTTGTATGCGTGTCGGTCGTGCGGCTTGTCCTCCGTCCGACTCGGTCGTGATTTTCGCGCCTTGCATCGTACTTTGCGGGTTGGAGTTGGCGGGTACGATTCGGTCGGATTTGTTCCGGGTGCGTGTCGGTCGGTTGGATTCGCGTGTTTTTCCGGCCGGATTGCTATTTTCCGAGCGGCTCGGTCGGTCGGCTTGGTTTCCTGACGTGTCGGTCGGATTTATCGCGGCTTGCATCGTACTTGGCGTGTCGGGCGCCACTGGTACGTGTCGGTCGGTAATTTTTCCGGCTCCAAGTCGGTCGGTGCTTTTTCCGGCCCGAATCGGAATCGACCTCTCTGTCTCTTGTATCGTCTGTTGCCACATTCACCTAACGAGAGACAGATTTCACCATATCAGTCAGACCGTTGCAATAAACTAGCACAAAGTCATCAGTTATTGAAACTAGTGCAGCTGAAGGAACGATTCACTGACAGAATATCGACAACTAAAATATTTCCATACCACAATATCAAGCTATGAATATAGATGTCAAAAATATCAACATCCTATATTTATAATGGTAAGTACAAAAATATCGGAAAAATATATCAATGTCATATAGTTGTCCATTTTTTTAATTTAAAATAAATTAATAAATATAAAATATATTAAAGAAGAATTTTTTATTTTTAAATAAATTAGATTTAATATACATTTGAACAAATATAACAAATAAACTTAATTTAAAAAGTTCAACACACATATGTAATAATTTATACATAATATATATTTACTTTAAAGCAATTATTAAACTAATAATTTTAATGTATTTTCATCATTTAAAAATGAAATTAAATACAAATGTAACAAATAAATATATATACAGTGAGGAAAGTGTTGGATAGCGGAGGGGTAAAAATTACTATTCCCACTCCAATGAGTGCAAAAGTAGGGAAAGTGTTGGATAGCGGAGGGATAAAATTTACTATTCCCACTCCAGTCAGTGCAACAGTAGGGAAAGTGTTGGATAGCGGAGGGGTAAAAATTACTATTTCCACTCCAGTGAGTGCAACAGTAGGGAAAGTGTTGGATAGCGGAGGGATAGAAATTACTAATCCCACTCTAATGAGTGCAACAGTAGGGAAAGTGTTGCATAACGGAGGGATAAAATTTATTATTCCCACTCCAGTGAATGCAACAGTAGGGAAAGTGTTGGATAGCGAGGGGTAAAAATTACTATTCCCACTCCAGTGAGTGCAACAGTAGGGAAAGTGTTGGATAGCGGAGGGATAAAATTTACTATTTCCACTCCAGTCAGTTAAAAATTAAAAACAAACAAAATATCATCAACAAAATAAAAATATTTGAAAAACGAAGTAAATAAAAAAATATAAATATGTTAAAAATAAAAATATATTTAATATTTAAAAGAAAAAAGAAAAACATAATATGATGTTAAATACATATCGCAAATACCTAGAAATATTATATTAAATAAAAAATATATATTTTCAAACAAATAAATATTTTTATTTAGAAATTATTTATTAACACAAACAATAACTATTACATAAATTTAGTCTATTTACTTCCTATCCTATAACACCACACAACCCACATTGAAAAAAAATGTATTTGCATAATTAACTTAAATAATTTTCAATTGAACAAATATTATTAATTAAAAACAAATTAAAACACTTAAAATGTAATTAACTGCCCAGCCTTTACACATATAATCCCCCAAACCCACACCTAAAATTAAACTATAAAAAAATTAATTACACAATTAAAAAAACCTGCAACTAAAATTAATTACGCAAATTCCATATTTAATTGTTATTTAATTAATTACTATTAATTAACAACGAATTATTAATTAATTAAAAATAAATTACTTCCCACCCTTTACCCCTATAATCCCCACAACCCACACCTACAATTAATTACACAATTACCATAATCAATTGTCAATTAATTAATATGAATTAACAACTAATTATTATTTAATTAAAAATAAATTACTTCCCACCCTTTACCCAATGTACCCAAAAAATTAAAAACACTATTAACATAAAATCTCAATTAAATAAATATATATTCATGAATAAAAAATATTCATTAATTTATTATAATTAAATTACTTTCCACCCTACCCCCTATAAACCCACAACCCACTACAGAACTAAAAAACACAAAATTTAATTAAAATAAAATTAATAACTACTAAAAATGTAACACATATATTAAAATACATAAACAATACTTATACAAAAAAATATATCACATACATTCAAAATATATACTAAAATACATAACACTAATTAAAAAATCGATATTTTGAACAACTATATTTTTGCAAACAATATTAATGACTTCTATATTTTTAAAATCGATATTTCTTACCTTAAAGTCGATATTCATATTCTTCACCACGATATTTTTTCTTGTCGATATTTCTGTGTTACAATATTTAAAACTCGATTTTAGTGTAAGTTGACATTTCCAACTTGATATTTTGACTGAATACAGAAGGAACATATGTGTAGGAAGCTGGCTTTGTATATACTATACCAAAGTAAGGTATAGTGTGCACTGAGTCCAGTGGGTCCCCAGAGGTTTTACAGAGGCAGAGATAATACTAATGCTCTCTTTTGTGGTAGTGTGGGTGAGCAGTTAGGCTTATCAGAGGGTTATGTTAAGCATTTGTTGTACACACTCAGGCAAGAAATAATTACACACACTCAATGACTTAATCCGAGACCAATTGTCTGTGAAAATATTACTTTCTGTGTGTTTATTACATAGAACCAAAGATACTTGTTGCAGTAAAAGACGTTTTGTACTATCACAGTTTTTCAGTATAAAAAAGTGGACACAATGCATTTTTTAAACAGTTCAATGTTAACCTATGGAAGGAAAACAATCATGCAATTCCGCAGGTTAGTACAAGACTTACAATTCCAGTCTTTGGGTTTTAGAAACAACACTGGGCAAGGGACAGGTAAGTGTAGAGACTGGACCACCAGCGGCACTGGGGCGGCCGGTGCAGAGGTCAAACTCGGTCACTGGGGCTCAATATTAATCAATGGAGACTGGGGGCACTCAAAGAGGTGCATGTTGAAGGTAAGTAAAATCAGAGTTGGGGGCCAATCAAATAAATGGAGAATGAAGATTTTGAGCGAAGGCTACGGCTCGGAACAAGAAGCTGGATTAAAGGAACCGGTGGCTCTGGGGATAAGTTGGGATGCTGAAGAACTCAGGGACACCATTGCTGGAGCTCCCCAAGGCCGGGGGAGCTGCAGGTGCAGGGGTGTCTTTGGAGGTTTTCACTTTCCCTACTGTTGCACTCACTGGAGTGGGAATAGTCATTTTTACCCCTCCGCTATCCAACACTTTCCCTACTGTTGCACTGACTGGAGTCGGATTAATAAAGGTTATCCCTCCGCTATCCAGAGTCAGTCGCGGTTGAGAAACCGCAGGCATCTAGGTAGAGTCCAGGAGAGGTCACTCTGGAGTGGACTCGAGCTCAGGAGTGCTGGGTAACCTTCTTGGGACTGATGGGCCACTTTGACTCGGGCCAGAGGCGTCGGTGCAGAGGTAGGTCCGGAGGTCTTTTTGTGCGGTTCTGCAGGGCACTGGAGCTCTTGTTGTTGGTTTCTTTGTGGACAGGGCTGATGTGCTCGGGAGTTCTTGGTCTTTGGGTAAGGCAGGCAGTCCTCCCAGGGTTTTGGAGGTCACTGGGCCCTCAGGACGAGTCGCTTTTTGGGGTAGGTTTCTTCGAGGGCTGCAGACAGGCCAGTAGGGCTGTGGCCAATTCAGTTGTGATCCGGAGCCTTCACTGCTGGTATGGCTTTAGGTCACCAGGAATCTAAGGATCAAGGTTCGGGGGTGCCCCTAAATACTCAATTTAGGGGCGTTTGAGGTGCTGGCAGGTACTAGCCAATGGGCTACTTAATGTTAGGGTGACTACACCCGTTGTATGTCCACTCCCTTTGGGGAGGGGGCATACCCCTAATCCTATTGGCTGAAATCCTCACAACTAATATGGAGTATTTTCAAAGGAGGGGGTCACTTCATCTCAGGACACCTTAGGGGTGGTCCTGGCTGAGAGGGGACTCACCACTCCTGCTTACTAATTTTCCTGCCGACCTTGCCGCCAAATGTGGGGCTTGGTGAGGGGGACAGGCATCTCCACTGGCTGGAGAGGCCCCGGCTAGCATAACAAAGGGCAGGAATCCTTTGAGGCTCACCTTCCTTGAATGCTGTTGCTGCTTGGGGGTAGATGTGAAGTACCTCCACCCAGAGCATGCTTTGTTTCTGACCCATGAGAGCACCAGGCTCCCACCGCAGGGGGTCAGAAACATGTCTGGAAGTGGCAGCCTTGTGCAGACCACACACTAGCCACACAATAGAGGTTTGGTAGGTTTTCGGGGGGACCTCTGAGGTGCCCTCTGAGTGCATTTATTAATGAATCCAACACTTGCTCAGTGTGGGCTCATTAATCTGAGATGTTTTGTAACAAAACTCTTGGGATTCTGTGAAGCCATCATGGAGCTGTGGAACTCGTATTGACAAGCTCCCAGCCCATGTAGTCAATATGGCTTCACTATGCACTTATAATGTCTAAGACACTATAGACACTATAGAGGCATATCTGCTCATGCAGTTATGCCCTCACAAGAGTATAGTGTACCCTGCCTTAGGGCTGTAAGATCTGCTGTAGGGGTGACTTACTTATGCCTCTTGCAGTGCTATCAGGTCTGGCAAACAGGGATGTGTGTTAGGTCGACTCTTCACTTTTAGCTGCACCAAAACACGCAGGCTGCAGTGGTAGTGTGCATGTGTTTGGTGAGGAGTCTCGTAGGGTGGAATAATACATGCTGCAGCCCTTAGAGAACCTCTCTGGTCACAATGCCCTGGGTACCACTGGTACCTTTTACAAGGGACTTATATATGGACCAGAGGTGTGCCAATTGTGGAACCAACGGTGCAGTTTTTGGAAAGAACACCGGCACTGGGAGCCTTATTAGCAGGAAGCCAGTGTACATTCAGTCAAAGTCAGACTCATTGCTCTTCCCATGATAACCTAATGAGTGATAAACCATTCTTACTTTCAGGAGTACTTCTCATGCTCATCAAAACAAGCAAAACAAATAGAAGGGCATGGGGTCACTTTACACCAGTTGAAGCACAGACGTTTGCCAGTTTGTGTCAAGCACTAACCTGTTAAATCCTGCCGAGATGAGTTGGAAGTTCCAGATTGCAGATGCCAGCTCCTCCACCTCTGTACTGCAGCCCCTTTCATGACTTTTGCACGACCAGAACTAGGGCTCCAGAAGGAAAAGGGGAATAGAATGACAAAAGAGACAGTGTGGTAGATAGGCGGTCCGTCGTGTTACCGTAGTTCACTTTCAGTTACTCCCAACTCTTCTTTCAGTTTCTAGGGAAGTAGCCATCATTCTACCTGCAACATAGCAGAGGTAGTGCATTACATATTACTCTTAAACTTTGTTTTTTTCCCCCAACAGCCTTGTAATGTCTGATATGTACATCCAAGTTCTCTATTTTTTCTGCCTTTGGTGCTCTCTGTCTTGTTCTAAAGGTTTACAGCTGTCTTGGAAGCGCAAATGACAGATTAAGTTACCCTCAAAGTCCCACCACTTGTGCATATATTCAACCTCACTATTAATTGCTCATGTACATATCAGAGTTTTCCTGACTCCTTGTCAAATGAGGTATCTGAGTTTGGCAATATTTGTCTTGCAAATTTATCTCAGTTTCATAAGTGTTCAGTCAGTGGTTATTACCATTTAGGTTATATCTTACACACATATGATCCGGTTAAATGACATCGCATAACAATAACTATTTGCATGCAACATCTATTTGCACACACAATAGGCAATCAACAGTTTTGTATTAGTTCCACGTATTGTTATCATATATGAGAGACATAACACTGTTATCATACATAACGGCTTCGCTTAGCTCTGACTTATAATGTCTTTTTCTTTCCTCTTAGAGTCAAGAGTTTGCAGGCTGTGATCAAGGTATGAGGTAAGTCAACCTAAGTTAAGTGCTTTTAACGTGGGCATGTTACCGCCTTCCTTACATTTCAAGTGTGGGTCTGAAGCTTCTCTTTTGTTATTTTCTCTTTGCAGGTATCTGGAATGAAGTGGTGACTCAAAACGATCCTGGACGCAGGCACAAAGGCGACTGGAGCGTGGATTTCTCCTTGGTGAGTAACTGAACAGCAAGCAGGATCTGGAAGGTGAGTGCTGCTTTAAATAGCGGCTGCCCCCTACATGGCTGCCCACTCTTGCGAGATTTACGAGTATCGCAAAAGTTTCCCACGAGTTTGTTTCCTTTAATCTACCCAGCCTTGGGTCTATAGAGGATAAGTGTAGCCATCCATTCAAGGCTGTTTTCTTTGGAAAGTTATTTTGTGTTGAGTGCCTTCGGTGTTCCCTGCGCCTTGGGAGAGGGCAGAAGTGTGAGGTTTTTGGGCCATGCTTAGCAGATTGGCAAGCCCGACAGTTTGTTCTTGAGAGTGTCATTAGCTCGCTCCACAATTCCTGAAGATTGTGGTCGGTTACAGTTAAACTTTTGGTTGATTTTAAACACTGTGCAGATTACTTATAAATTTTCATTTTGAAAATGAGTTCCACTATCAGTCTCAATAAAAGTAGGAAGTCCAAATCTAGGCATTAGTTCCCTCAGCAACAATTTTGCAACTGTAAGTCTATCTGATCTCCTGGTGGGATATGCCTCCACTCATTTAGAAAACAAGCCCATGGACCTCTGGTCTCTGCGCCGCTCTCCCTGCCTCCCCCTGCCTGGCTCCTTGAGACTGGGACTCTGTGCCCAGTCCTTAAGCCCCAGATTCAATCCTACTATACTCCAGCTGCCCATTTATTTTAGTGGTGGCCTAGGGCCTCTCCTGCCCTGGTGACATTTGCTTTTGGCATTTTATTTAGCCATTTTAGTCATTTTGGCATTATATTTGTTTTGGCATCTCTTGGTTTGAATTGGGTCCCGTTTTGACTGCACCTGTGGTTGTGCTGGTTGGATCCGGTTCATCCAGACCAGTTGCACTGTTGTTTCTCCTGCTGTTACCCACTCTTCACAACATTTTCACCAACCCCCACCTCCCGCTCAGCCCCTCCAACCCCAAGACTACTTATGGAGGCCACTGTGCAGCCGCACCGCCGGCATGCCAAAGGAAATTCCGTCTGCACCTGTCCGTGCCTGCACCACAGCCAGTGCCAAGACTCCTGGCCCTCCCACAATCCACAGCTACACAGCCAAGGACCTCCTGCCCTAGATCCTGGGCGTTACAATTACAACTGCTTCACAGCCTACCCATGATCAAGCAAAGGACCCTTCCCCTGCTACCACTGCCGCTTCTCATGTCACACAAAACCACTGGCACGCCCTGAAGCCCACACCGGACCCCACACGCACAAGGCTATGCACAACCTGGCATGATAAGAGGCACCCTTGCAGACCACCGTGACCCTGACCAACTTTTTGCGATGCCATCTCCAGCCTCATCGCCCCACTGGCCATTGACTCCCACCACTATGTCCTGCTCAGCGATCTCAATCTCCATATTGACGACACCAACACTGCCTCCCTCCAGGAGAACCTCAACAACATCGGCCTCCCCCAACGAGTCTCTGAACCCATGCACAAAGCTGGACACACACTCAATGCCATTTTCACCTCCAGCAACAGACTCAAATACACCCACGTCACAGAGCTCACCTTGACCGACCATGCCATGGTCCACTTAACCATCTCCAAAAGAGCTCAACATAGAAGCACCACAGTGTCACCCATGGCAGTTGGGAAAAAGTTACCACGGCGCAATGGACCCAATCCCTCAGCACCACAACACCCAAAAACTCAGCAGATCTCAACCATGCCATCCAGAACTTCGCCACCTGAATCACCAAATGCGCTGAGAAAGTTACCCTGATGAAAGCAGTCAAAACCAACAAAGCCTCAAAAAAAGCCAGCTGATACACCCCAGAGCTGAGGACCACCAAGCGCAACGGCTACCAACTCGAGAAGCAATGGCAAGCTTCCAAGGACCCCTGCTTCCAAAGCAGCCCTCAGCGACTACCACTGGTGCATTAAGGAAGCCAACAGAGCAGCCATCACCAACCGCATCAACCCCGTGGCCAACCACACAAAGGAATTATTCAAGATTGTCAAGGAATTCGCCAAACCTCAAGGCACAGAGAACACCATCCAACCCTCCCAAGAGCTCTGCGAATCCCTCTCGGTCACTTTCACAGCAAGACGACCATGATCTACAACAAATTTGACTCCCAAACCACCACCTCCAGTCTCAATAGCCTCAAGCCACCAGCAATTACCAGCCGAACGCTAACCACCTGGTCGCCACTCACTGCGCAGACCACCTCTAACATCATGCCGTCCATCCACTCCAGGGCACCCACTGACCCCTGCCTCACCATCTATTCAACCTCAGAGCCAGCCCCATCAGCACAGAGCTCACCGGCATCCTCAATACCTCCATCTCCACAGCAACCTTTCCAGGTGGATGGAAACACACAGAGATCAGACCTCTCATGAAAAAGCCCTCGGCTGACCCCACTGACTTCAAAAACTACTGACCGATCTCCCTGCTCCTCTTCCCGGTCAAAGTACTCAAGAAAGCCATCAATTAACAGTTCATCGAATACCTGGAACTCAACCAACTACTTGACAATCTGGATTCTGGGCCAACCACAGCACTGAGGCCGCCCTGATCACTGCCACAGACGACATCAGATCTCGCCTCAACTGCGGAGAAACTGTGGTTGATTCTCCTCGACCTCTCTGCTGTGTTTGACACAATCTACCACCACACTCTCATTGACAGACTCCACACCACCGGCAAACAGCAAAATGCCATCAAATGAATCACTTCCTTCCTCTCAGGATGCACACAAAGCATCCAACTGCATCCACACTCTTCTGTGCTGAAGGACATCACCTGTGGCATACCCCAAGGATTATCCTCCAGCCCCACCCTTTTCAACATTTACAAGACCCCTCTCACAGGCGTCATCAGATCCCACGGCCTCAACATAATCTCCTATGTTGAAGACACTCTACTCAACCTCTCACTTACTGAGTACTCTACCAATGCCAAAACCAACTTCCGTAGCGCCATGGCAGACATAACCAAATGGATGAGAGACAGCTGCCTCAAGCTCAATTCCGACAAAACAGAAGTACTGATCTTCGGGAAGAACATCTCCGTATGAGACCACAGCTGGTGGCCAGCAGAACTTGGATCAACGCCCACACCGACAGACCACAAATGCAACCTCTGCACCATCCTCAACAGCCAACTGACAATGGAATGGCAAATCAACTCAGTTGCCTCCTCATGCTTCCATACCCCCCGCATGCTCCGCAGAATCTTCAGATGGATCCCTACCAACACCAGAAAGACCGTCATGTAGGCCCTCGTCACCAGGCGCCTAGACTACAGCAATGCTCTCTATGCCAGAATCTCCACCCAACTCCTCAAAAGATCCAGACCATACAGAACACCTCAGCCAGACTCATCCTTTCACCTCCCCAAACGGACCCACATCACTCCCCACCTCAGAGATCTCCACCGGCTCCCCATCCAGAAGAGAAGCCAGTTCAATATCCTCACGTACATCTAAAAAGTGCTACACAACCAAGGACTATACTACACCAACCACTGACTGAACTTCCACCTACCCGCAAGACACCTTCGCTCCGCCTCACCCTCGTGCACACCCCCTGCATCCATTGCAGCCGCAGCGGGGGCAGCTCCTTCTCCTACAACGCTAACAAGGCATCGAACACCCTACCCCTCCACCTCCAAAAAGCCCCCTCCCTGGTGGAGTTCAGGACGAAGCTCAAGAACTGGCTCTTGATGGAAATTCGGCACGTCAGCGCTAGATGCCTCTATGGGTGAGAGTGTGCACTCTACAAATACTCATTGATTGATTGATTCAAACACATACCTACTAAGATGTACTCCAAACCATTGCAATTTGACATCTCAGTAAAATCGCCCAGAGTCTTGTAAATGGGCCTTCTGATTTGCCAGTGTGATTTATAACAGTAACTGTTCTTTGATTTGATTTTTCAAGTGACATACCAAACATCAACCACAAACATCTTCAGCAGCATTTTGGAATCCTATATTTTCCCAGTACTTTTTCAGTATTCTAACCAGACTATCTCTACCTGCATGTGACCTGTTGTGCAAATATTTACACATGGAATACAACATTCCGTCAGGTAAGATATATTTCACATATAAATCCTGATATTTTTTCTTGTAGCCTAAACTCTCCTATTTTCTTTTCTCATTTTCTGGGGCATCCTCCTGTAAATCCCTCAATTCACTCAATGATGTCTGCATTGAATCCATAAAGAAACAATTCACATTTTCTGCATTTTGTATTGAATTAGTTATCTATTCTCCATTTTCACCCTCTTGTACAACTGTTTCATCTTGTAAAGCACAATATTTTGCTACTTGGTCCACATACTTATTTCCAAGCGTGTCCAAATCATTTCCAGCTGTATGGGCAACACATTTGACAACAACAATTTCCTTTGGCTTTTGTATGGCTTTTAACAAATCCAGTATATAGGCACATTTTTTATAGGGGCTCCTATGGATGTCATAACATCCCTTTGTGACCCTAGTCAACTCCAAAACCTTACTGGCTGGTTGTATAAATCATCACATCCAAATGCCCTGATAAACAGCAAGCTCTTGTCAATGTAACTCATTCTGCCACTTGTGCTGAAGTTACGTTTAGCAGAAACAATGCTTCTAAAGTCTCAGAAATGGAGCATACTGCATTGGTAGCTCTCAATGCTCCATGCTGGTCTCTCAAACAGGAACTATCAACTAACAATATCAGGTTAGCCATTTCCAAAGGTGTCCCTTTAATGTCTGGTCTTGGTTTTGTACGTAACTCAGTCACTTCTACACAATTATAATCTGGCTCATCATCAATCACACCATGTTCCGTCTTCACAATGTTTGCCTAAAATAGAAAGCAGTGTCACTGGGTTAAAACCATTGCATCTTCTAATAGAGATGTTCTCTGCAGCAAGTATGCTCTGCTCATAGCAAGTCAGGCTGCTGTTGGTTATATGTTGTGTTCTCGTTCTGGTAAAAAGGATTTCAACCAAATGTGGGACATATGCAATTAAAGTATGGCCCATAACAATTCCTTCACTATATTCAATGCCACAGCTGCAACTGATTTCAAGCAACCTGGAAGAATTACAGCTCCTGGATCCAACCCAGCAATAGAGCCACTGGGAACATTAACCTCCATGTTTCTGTGAAAGAATCAAAACTGCACATCCATTTCTCTTATGACAGAACAGAATAAACATTAAATTGTAATCAAGCATCTCAAGTGTGGGCACATGACACAAACTATTTTTCAATTTCTTAAATGCATCAGCACATTCATCATCAAATGGTATCAGATCTTGGACATCACTACATGCCAACCTTACTAAAAGTTTTGCAATCAAGGAAAAGTTTGGAATCCACTAGTGACAGTGCCCAAAATTTCAAGAATTGCAGAAATGCATTATTTGGAGACTCTCCTCACAACCTTTTCAACATGCTGCCCAAGATAGATGACTTCCTTTTACAATATTGCATTTTAGTTGGGGACAAGTTATATCCATTTTAGCTGTAATTCATAGTCCTTGTTTGTCTTAGATACAACCAGTAGGTCCTCAATATACTGCACTTGGACTAAATTACATGGCAACTTCAAACTCTCCAGATCTTTCTCCAACATTTGATGAAAAATCAAAGGATTTTCCATATATCCTCTTGGGATTCTGCAAATTCAAAAATTGAAATGCAAGGATGGAACTCTGTGCGTGGCCAAGCGGTCCGACATGGCGGACGTGCTGTAACTTCGCTCCCGTAACCCACTCGTAATCCTCCATTAATCCTGCCATCCTGCGGCTGTTATACCACGCCGAGCATCTGAGAGACACAGCGCAGCTAAGGGCCACCCGCAATACCAATATCAGGTACCGTTCCCGCCGTGGTGCGGCCGTATTTGCCTACGTGACCGTGAGCTGGCCTGGGCGCGCCTTACCTCCAGATGACGGGCCTGCTGCTGCGGGCTGTGGGCTGGCGCGGGCCTCGCTCGCCTATGGGACTTGCCCGGGTGTGGCCCTGGATGCGGAAGCGGCTGCCTGTCGCCCTGGGATCCTGCAGTGGCCCGTCTGCCAGGTGAGCGGACCACCGGTCACTGGAGACGGCTTACTCCGTGGCTGCGCAGGCCGCCGATCGCGCCTCTTGCGCTACCGCTGCCTAGTTGTTCCTGCGGCGTGCCTCCGCGACGTCGGCGGTCGGATCGGACCAAAATCCTGTTGCCTCCCTCCCCGCTTCGGGGTGCTGACTCCGGATCCTTGGATTTGGTCAGGGGGGCCGAGTTTATCGTGGTACGTGTCGCGGTGGGCCCAGGTGGGCGGCCCCCCCACTCCCTCTCCTCCTGCCTGCAGTGGGGTCCTGTGTGTACGACCTACCGCCTCCTGGCCCACCCACCTCGCGCTGACCATCTGCTGCCCTGTGTGCCCTGGCTGGGGCTGTGGACTTCCTGACAGTGGTGAGTGGCCTCTCCCAGTCCTTTGGGGCTGTCTCGACCGTGCCCCTGCGAGACATCATTTAGTGGTGACTCAGTGTGGAGCCTGTGCGCAGTCTGGGGCCTGCGTTTCCCTGGCAGGGTCCCGGTGAGTGCTCTGGGCCCCCGTGCACCTGATGCTGCTATCGCTTCCTGCAAGGGGACCAGGGTGCCTCCCGGATAAGTGCGCTGGCCTGGGGGGCTCCTACCCTACATACTGTGCGGCCTTCCCTGGGCTAGAGGACGCCACTGCCCTGCTCTTCGCGGTGCGTCTGACGGACTCCCTCACCTGCTCGGATGGTGGTGGCTCCGGCTTGGCGTCTGCTGCGCGGCGGGGGCTGGGGACACCCGCTAGGAGGGGTGGGGGGGTCACCACCTACGGAAGTGGCCGGGTTAGGTCCTGGTGCAGTTTGTGGGTGTCGGGCCCTCCCCTGATCACCGCTCCCAGCCGATCTGTGGTGTTCTCCTGTACTTCGGGTTGTGGTCTGGGGACCTACTGGTGCACCATCTATTCTGGATTTCATCTTAAATTATCTCCCCCCTGTTTGGTTCACGATGGCTAAGGACAAGCCTACTGGTGCCACGTCCAAACAGTCCACCATAGACAAATACACTGGGACTGCTGCCCAGCTGCCGGGCCCTGAGACAGCTGCGACGCCTATCCCCGACAATGCTGCACTCTTGGCTGCTATTACACAATCTAGGAATGTACTGGAAGCCAAGATTGGTGCTGTGGGATCCGATGTCATGCTCCTTCGCCAGGACCTCCGCAATGCAGTCCAACGAATTACCGAAACAGAAATGCGGATCTCCGCGACGGAAGACGCTGTGACCACCCTTCAAAAGAACGTATCTAACTTGGAGTTGTTGATGCGCGGCCTGGCGGCTAGAGTGGAAGGCGCGGAGGGCTGAGTTCGACGGAACAACCTCCGTTTCATAGGCTTTCTGGAGGGCTGTGAGACCAATGATGCCGCGGCCTCTTAACCAAATGGCTTATGGAGTGGCTCCTGGCTGACTCCCTCTCTTCTTGTTTCATCATCGAACGGGCGCATCGAGTTTTTCAGCAGAGGCCACCCCCGGGGGCACGTCCCCGTCCTCTGATCACCCGCTTCCTCAACTACAGAGACAGGGATATGATTATCCAACAGGCTCGGCTCAAGGGAGTCCTTACATATGCCTCTCAGCCCATCATGATCTTCCCTGATTACACTAAACTGGTTCAACAGCGGCGGCAGTCATTCACTGAGGCCAAGGCCCGTCTACGTGGACTAAAGATTCAATACTCCTTGCTATTCCCGGCCTGCCTACGTGTCTCATACAAATCACGGACCTACTTTTTCGATTCACCTGAAGAGGTCTTCAACTGGACAGACGAATCCATTCCATGCAAGGTCAACACCCCTCCTGGAGTAGACTCGGGCGCCTCATCAGAGGGTTCCGGCCGAGACCTGTCCAGACTCAACGGGAAGCAACAGCGCAGGTCACGCTCGAGACGGAGATCGCAGCCCCGCAATAGCTCTCGTAGACGCGCGACGGATGGTCGGCAATCCCAGTCACCGACATGAAAAGGAAATGTTTCCGGGCTATACTTATGACATATTTCCCTTGATGGCAACTCATATGTGGGCTACCTAGTTCCTGTACATGTGGGCGAGACTGTGGGCGCTCTAATGTACGTATCATGTTTTATTGGGATCCATTGGCTGGGAGCTGATCCTACCCCCTGTTGGGGGCGGGAAGCTCGCTATGCCGCGACAGATGCTTCATCGTTATTGAGGTATTGGGGAGGGGGTTAGGGGGGGTTGGGTTTTGGAGAAATGTATGTTGTTTGTTTGTGTCACATTGCTTTACATCTTTCTTTGGCTCCGCGCGCACCATAATACCCACCTGCTAGCCCATTTGCATGACATACACCCGACATGACGGACGCTCAGACTAGGCGATTGACCATTATTAGTTGGAATATTCGCGGCTTACTAGATAAGATCAAGAGAGGGGCGGTACTCCGCTAGGCTAGGCGACACGAGGCTGATATCCTGTTGCTGCAGGAGACACACCTACTGGGTAATAAGATGCCTTGCCTGGCACACTTTGGGTTCGTTCAGACCTACCACTCTGGATTCACTAGGGGCTCTCGGGGAGTGGCGATATTAATCCATCGCAGGCTGCCATTTGTCCATGACCGGTCCTGGTCCGATTCTCAGGGCAGGTACTTAGCGATGTCTGGCACGCTTTATGGTGAGGGTGTCACTCTGGTTTGTGTGTATGCCCCCCCTCCTCCATCGCCGTCCTTGGTGGAGCGGATTGCTTCCCTCTGGACTGAATTTCCGTAGGGTCTACTGTTGGCTGGGGGCGACTGGAACAATGTTATGTGCCCCTCCATGGACAGATGGCGCAGCACAGGGCAGCAGACTGACACGCGCGAGTGAAAACTCCATGCGCTGACTCAGGGATTGGGATGGGTAGATACCTGGTGAAAATTGCACCCTACTGAGAATGCATACACATATTTTTCAACCGCACACAATTTCTTTTCTCGCCTTGACTATATATTCATATCTACTCTTCACACCCATAAACTGCAGATGGCAGAGATCTTGCCCAGAGGCCTGTCTGATCATTCTCCGCTCGCACTGGTTGTGCGTCTCGACTCAGATCGCTCCCCGCCCCGCTGGCACCTCTCGACAGGGCTGTTACAAGATGATTCCTATCACCAACAGATGTCTGCAGCCCTCACTGATTACTTTACATACAATGTTGGTACGGTGGACTCCCCGGGAACCCTTTGGAAAGCCATGAAACCGACATTGCGGGGGTGGACATTGCTTTCTGTACCGCGCGGCATAGACAGCGGCGCAAGAGGTTAATCCGTACTGAGGCGCAAATTCTAGACTTATAACGCAGGAGCAGGGAAGCAGATGGCGCGGCGGCTCGCCGCCAGCTCCCCGTAGTCCAACGGCTCTACGCCAGTGACCTCCTAGACGAAGTCAAACTGTATTGGCTTGCCACGCGCAGCCACATCTATCAGTGGGGCGACAAATTTAGCACCCTTTTGCATCGTCTGTGTCAACAGACACTTCGACCGGTGACCCTTCCCCAATCCGAGGACCGACGGATGAGGTGCTCACAAACCCTGCCCACATCGCGACCAGCTTTGACGCGTATTACACCCACGGGAGACCCTCCCAGCGGCCACCATCGACCGCTTATTGGCTGATCTGCCCCCGCAGTCCCTGCCAGACTCAGTGCGCGATGACCTAGATGCCCCGATCACCGCAGAGGAGGTCCAAAGTGCCCTTGCAGATATGCGCTCGGGTAAAGCGCCGGGTCCCAACGGTTTTCCGTGTGAGTTTTACAAGAAATACTTATCCCAGCTCTCGGTGCACTATTTGGCGGCTCTACAAGCTGCTGTAGAGGACGGCTGCCTCCCAGTTGACTGGCGCCACGCCGAGATAGTGGTCTTCCCTAAGCCGGGCAGGCCCCCAGAGCTGCACGCGCCATATAGACCGGTTTCTCTACTCAATATCGAGGCCAAACTCCTGGCCAAAATCATTGCCACCCGTATTGTCCCTTATATCACTACATTGGTCCATCGTGATCAAGCAGGCTTTATGCCCGACCGTGCCACCCGACACAATATTCGTCGCGCACATAATGCGATTGCCTCTGTCGACCAGCTGCATGAGCCTGCTGCACTCCTTCTCGCCGATATGGATAAGGCTTTTGACTCCCTTAGTTGAACCTATCTGTTCGCACTCTTGGACTGCCTGAACATTGGCCCTAGACTCCTTAGATACATTCGCCTTCTGTACACCGACATTACAGCCTCGGTACGAATCGCCGACGCAATCTCACGGCCGTTCCGCAACGGAAGAGGCACTAGGCTGGGATGCCCTCTTTCTCCCTACCTGTTTGCACTCGCTATGGAACCACTCGAAGCATGGGTGCGAATCGATGCCCAGATATATGGTTTCGAGTGGTCACGTGAGGTATCTGATCGCATAGCGCTCTATGCCGATGACGTGTTGTTCTTTTTTACACACCCGAATAGATCTGGTCTGCGCCTGCTTCGAATAATGGAAATTTTTGGCCAAAAGCTCTGGTCTATATATGAAGGCTCGCAAGTCCTACTTGTGGCCTCTGTGTGGGAGTGATCAACTTGGAACTTGGGTACAACAGGTGATGGTGGTCCCAGATGGCTTTAAATACCTTGGGGTGTTCCTGTCCTCGTCTCAACCCGGCTCCTGGACTAAAAATCTGGCCCCACTGTTGCCTCGGATTAAACAACAGGTGAGCTCCTGGTCGCATTTGCCACTGACGCTACTTGGCAAGTCGGCCATCTTTAAAATGGTTTTGCTGCCCTATCTACTCTATCAACTCCAAAATCATCCTTACCCAATACCACATGCCTGGTTTCGGCAATTAAATTAGGTTCTCAGCCATTTTCTCTGGGGGGGGGGCTCTGTGCGGGTTGTCCTACGAACGTTCTTTCAGTCCACATACTGTGGGGGCCTCGTGACCCCAGATATTCAGTCGTTCGAGCATTGGCTTCTGCACATGATTCTGCACGCTAACACTACACTCAAGTCACTGCCACCTGCAACCCGGACCATCTTTGTAATCTGGAGACAGGCTTTGCGCAGGATCGGGTGGTGGGGCAGGCTTACTAAGGAGACTCCACTTTGGCGTAATGGCCTCCTACCGCAAGTACTTGAACTTTCCGGGTTTGCGGGCTGGGACGCTATTGGCATCTCAACGGTTGGAGATATTCTCCAAGGTCAGACCATCAAATCATTCCAACAACTACAATCCGAGTTCCAAATGCCCCGATCTCAATTTTACAAATATCTTCAATTTCGCCACACGCTATCTCCTTATCTTGAGCGACAAGACACCATCCCAGATTTCACCCCCATTGAAGCCAAAGTGTTTATGGGTGCGATGGGTACACACAAAATCACAGCGCTATACCGCACCCTGGTCATTAATAGCTACAATACACTACACAAGACCAGGGAGGCTTGGCAGGAAGACCTGGGTCCACTCGATGAGGATGACTGGGTGGACGCTCTTGAATCCCCGCAGGGTGCGGCCATCGCGGCGCGCCTACGCTTTATACAATTCAAATACCTCCACAGGGTTTACTTTACACGCTACAGGCTTTGGCGTGCTGGTATGATTGAATCTCCCCTGTGCCTGCGCTGTGGACTGGCGGAGGGTACCTTCCTCCACACAATATGGGACTGCACCACCCTATCGCAGTTTTGGCGTGGGGTACTGACCTGTCTCTCTGAGGTCTTGGGGTGGGATGTTTACGGTGTCCGCGCCTAACCATGCTCCATATTACCGATGGGATCGGAGGTAATAGGTACAAAAGGCACCTGCTGTTTCTGGGGCTTACCTTAGCTAAACACGATATTGCTATGGCTTGGAAAGCAACCCTCCCGCCCTCTGTTGGGGCATGGAAGAGAGGCCTTGATTTCTCCATGGGCCTGGAACTTCCGATTTTTAAAGCACGGGGATGCCCCCCAGAAACATCCCAAAATATGGAAGTGATGGGCCGATTATTGGGGTATATATCTTGAACCTCTCCCCCCAGCCTCCTGTGCCGATGATCTGCCTTGACAATCAGCAGATGGGTACGAACACCCTGATTCATTGCTCATATACTGATATGTTGCGATCGGAGTCATTACCACATATTACATGTATGTACGCTGTGACACTGTTGTTCTTGGTTTACGATGTTTCTTTTTGTTTGACTCAGTAATATGTATCTTTTATTCCTCACCGAACTC
This sequence comes from Calotriton arnoldi, assembly GCA_963921515.1. Classification (NCBI taxonomy): domain Eukaryota; kingdom Metazoa; phylum Chordata; class Amphibia; order Caudata; family Salamandridae; genus Calotriton; species Calotriton arnoldi. The sequence continues at coordinate 987,167 of CAWUFW010004821.1, forward strand.
ATTGTAAAATGTTGACATCTTTATCAATGCCATCCCATGTATATGATGTGTTGCCCATGCCTCTCCTGGGCTCATATTGCCTGTCAACAATAAAATTTGTTGTGAAAAAAATAAATTGAAATGCAAAAAGGAACTGTGAGTTCTCATGCAAAGGAATTGAGAAGAACTCTTCGTATAAGTCAATGACTGCCTACCATTATGATTCTGTTGGAGTCTGAAACAAAATCACTGCTGAATTTGGTACCACTGGACAACATGAAACAATCTTTTTAATCTTCGACAAATCCTGTAAAATGCACCATTTACCATTCTGCTTTTTAATTCCCATCCTGGGAGAGCTGCAAGGACTACTAAGTACCTCCTGGAGAATTACTTGCTCAATCATCTTTTCAATCAAAGCTTTCATTCCCTCCTCTGTCTCTTTTGCGGGTCTGTTTTGTCCAGTTCTTTGAAATATTACATCTGGTTTGACTTTTATTTTTACTGACTTTGCTCTTTTAATTAGCCCAATCTTTTTTCCAGTGAAATTCTAAACCTCATCTTTGACAGTATGTCTTAAATCCAGAGGCAGGTCTTCTTTGGTAAAAACTGGGAATAACTCAATTTTTGAATCGGGTAAATGTATTTTGAACATAGAATCCTCATCCTGTGTTTCAATAGCAACACCATCCGGTGTGCAGTGAATCACACAATTAATTTTACAGAGTAAGTCCCATCCCAGCAAGTTCACAGGACTTGAATCCAACAAAATAAAAAGGTGCTTATTCCCCATCTTGCCAATTTTGACTAGAACATCTGCTGTAACCTGATTAACAATTTGTTTATTACTGATTCGTACAGCTTGGGGTTCTCTTTCCGAGAGGGGTAGGTTTGGTACTTCCACAGAACGAACTGCAAAATGGGTGACCCCCTTATCGATCATAAATAAAATGGGATGCCCATTGACTTCTTCTTCAATGTATGGGCCACTTTGGTCTCCCTCTAGGACTGCTCCAAAGTAAGCTATCCTCCTCCCCCTCAGGCACCTTCATTGTGAATTGCTCCCTGCCAACTCATCATTCTGAACCAATAGATTCTGCTCGTACCCTGCACTACAGGGCATCTTGTTCCTCATGTTTTCTAAGTCAAAAGATATTCAATATGATTTCTGACTCTGCACACGTTGTTTAGAAATCTGCATATTCTGGACCATCACATTTTTTCTTTGCATCTGTGAAAGTTGTTCCATGTTACACTGAATCCTGTTATGATTCTCGCGACATTCTAAGCTTCCCACAGAAGTGACATGCTGTATTATTTTTCATCATATCAATATTCATATTCATACCATCACCTCTACCACCACTTTGCATCTGCATTTGATTCACTCCATTCATACCAGACTGAATAAAATTCATATATGGACCAATTTGATTTCAAGACCCTTTCCCAAATTGCTTTGTTTAGGCAATGATCAGCTTTTCTTTAAGCTCCTTCTGCTTTGTCTCAAAATAATCACTACTATTTTTCGTTAGCATCAGGATCTCATCTATGCTCTTTGTCTGCCAACACAATTCACTCTGTTGAATGTGATTACTAATCTCTGGTCTTAACCCAGACAAAAAAGCAGCTACGAATCCATTGACCCCTATCTTTCTCTGGATTTTCGCTAATGCATAAGCCCTTCATAAATGGAATGCACTGACTCCCTAGGCTCTTGTGAAGTTCTCTTTTGCCAATTGATATTCTTTACAGGAAATTGATTTTTAAAATACTCAATCACATCCTTATATATGACTGCTACCTCTGCAGCTGGTGCACTATTAGGGCCAATTTAAGCTGGTTCTTGTGTCAGCCATCCAACCACAAATCACCAGGAACTACAATCTCAAAAAATGAATTCCAATCCGCCCCCAAAACCAGTGGTATGTGTATCAATTTGTGTACTTCATTGTTAGAAATTGGGTCTCTAGTTGGCAGAGATATGCACCCTGTCCAAGTAGGGACCACAATCCTAGTCAGGGAAAGCTAGATAGATCACCCACACTTTCTGCCCAGGCTATAATTCCACAGGTGAAGAATTCTGGTCAAACCAGTCTTTCATCACAGCCTGACTTTCCTCCAAATTGTCAGAAGCTTGCTTCCACAACTTACCCATCTGGCTTCTGAAGGCCAGCATGTCGCTCACTATATCCTGGGGAGTCTTCTTGGGACCTTTCTCCCAACACTCCTTCACCAGACTTGAGCTTAGCACATTGGGCCATCAGTCACTTGATAAATGATTTGTAAAAAGTGAGGACTGGAAACATGCAGCCCTGCCCACATGCATCGGTTTGCCAACTCAACCATCAACGCTTCTCATAGCAGAGACGAAAAAGAGAATGTGCAGTGAAAATATATTTAAAATAAGTAATCCCATGGCATAACCTATGCTCACCCTCTGGTAGCTTGGCACAGAGCGGTCAGGCTTGTCTACTGAGGCAATGCGTAAAGTATTTGTGCAACACACATACAGTAACACAATAAAAACACCACAAAAAGACTCCACACAGGTTTAGGAAAATAGATGATATTTGTATGAGATAATCAAGACCAAAACAACAGAAATCCAATTAGTAGAACCGGAGTTATGAATTTTTAAAAAATAAACCAAAAATAGTGCTTAGAAGCCAATAGCGCTAAAAGGTTACTTGAGGTCATGCTAGACTGGGGTAAACCCAAAGTTCAGGCTGACAGCAATGGAGGGCAGGCTGGCTACAGGACTCATTACTAAACAAATGGAAACCACCCACAACAATTCGAAGTTGTAAAAGATGTATGGTCCTGCGGGCGATGTGTATCCTACAATGGTAGGAGGCACATTGTGTTCTTAAAATACCCCTCACACACCAAAAGGGCCCTTGGTGTCATGCCTTTTGGTGTGTGAGGGGTATTTTAAGAACACAATGTGCCTCCTACCATTGTAGGATACACATCGCCCGCAAGACCATACATCTTTTACAACTTCGAATTGTTGTGGGTGGATTCCATTTGTTTAGTAATTATAGCCAGGGGAGATTGAATCCACTCCCTGTGTCCCTTTGGACACTTCCTCTCTCCACTCCCTCCATTGATATTTACGTGGCTACAGGACTCAAACAGGTCACACTGACAAAGTACCGTGGATGGACCAAAGCGTTGTCGTTGAGGGTCTGATGCTTCAGTTCCGATTCAAGCAGTTTGGTCGATGCGTCGAAGTCGTGCGTCGCAGTCAGGACCTCGGATCTTTGCTGTATCATCGTCAAGCCACGCGCAGTGGTAACGATGCATCGGTTCTGAAGCAAAACAGCTGCAGACCTCACTTCTGAGGATAGGACTGGAGGGGGCATCTCGGGCAAGGATACTATTCATAGATGGCAGAGTCCAGCAGCACCATCAGGGTTGTACGAAGTCTTTTATGACCCTGAGACTTCAGAAAACAGTAGGCAAGCCAGCAAGCCCTTGGAGTCACTCTGGGTTCAAGTGAGATGGGTCCAGTCCTTGTCCTCAGCAAGGCAGTGAACAGCAGGATTAGGGGCAGATCAGCACAGCAGTGAACAGTTCCTTGGAACAGTCAGTCAAGCAGAGTGGCTATCCTTGTAGCACTGCAGTCCTTACTCCTTGGTAGAGTTCTTCACAGGTCCAGTACTGTACTGTCTTGGTAGGATCAGAGCCCATCACTTATACCCAAATGTGCCTTTGAAGTGGGGGTGACCTCAAAGCAGCTCCTTGAAGTGCACAGGTCCCCTTTCCACCCTGCCCTGTCTGCCAGGCTATCTGTGGGGGGCAATCAGCCCTTTGTGCGGGACATTACCTATTCAGATGTATGTGTCAGCTCCCACTCACCCTGCCTGGTCAGGAAAGCTATCAGAATGCTGATGAGTCCTCTGTCACACCCACCCATCCTGTGTTTGTGGCTATCTAGAGGGAATGCACAAACTGCAGCTGCCCCCCAGCCCAGACGTGTATTGGAAACAGGATGCAAGGCACACAAAGCGGTAAGAGCAGTGACTTGCCCAAGGGCGGGCCATTGTCATCTTGGAAGGAAGAAGCCATGTGTTGAATCCAATCTGGTATCGACGTATTCCTCACGACCCTTCAAAAAAAATTCAAAACGACATCTAGAAGGTTGTGGACGAGGGACTAGAAACTGGCATCCTAGGACCTAAAGAATTTGAATATCTCACAAAGAAACACCCGAGAATCCCTGTAATGTACTTTTTACCTAAAGTTCACAAGGATGCCAATCACCCCCCAGGACGACCCATTGTATCCGGTTGTGAATCAATTTTAGAGCCCCTCTCAAAATATGTGGACACTTTTTTTAAACCTTTTCTACATGAGGTCCTCTCATACTTACGTGATACAATGGATTTCATTAATAGAGTGGAGGGATATTATTTCGATCCCGCACAGGACAACTTAGTAATACTGGATGTAACCTCCCTGTATACACAAATTCCCCAGGATGAAGCTTTAGAGGCGATTGAGCTCTATCTAGAGAAAAGACCAAGACCACACCAAGTACCAACTCAGTTTATCTTGCGGCTGGCCACACTGTCCCTCAGAAGGAATTTCTTTAAATTCGAGGATGATTTCTTTCTACAAATCAAGGGGACAGCGATGGGTTGTCCCTTTGCTCCAGGAATGGCAGTATTGTACATGGCAAGATATGAAGACAAACAGGTCTATAACAACAATCCCTTCATTGGTCATATAGTACAATGGTATCGATACATCGATGACATTTGGTGTATTTGGAATGGGAACGAGGCAGCCCTCATAGAATTCCATGCTTGGATGAACAATAGGAGCTCCAATATCAAATTCAACTTGTCTCATAGTACAACAAGTCTTGCTTTCTTGGATGTTGGATGTAGGATGTTGAGATCAGACCCTCCCAGACTGGTTTAATTACTAGCTTGCATACGAAAACAACAGACAAAAATAATGCCCTGCACTACAGAAGCTATCATCCTAGGACCCTTAAAGACAATTTGTCGTTTGGCTAGTTTTTGGGAATCAGGCGCAATTGCACCCACAAGGAAGACTACGAGCTACACGCCCATACATTGATTAACAAACTAAAAGAAAGAGGTTATCCGCATAAACTGCTGAAACACTCCATGAAGAGGGCATGGTTTACACATAGAGAACATCTACTAACTAAAAAGTGCAAACAATCTACGGAACGTTTGGTGTGCGTATCAACGTATGGTCCCCACACCAATTCATTTAAGAAGATCATACGCAATAATTGGCACCTCATTGAAGGAACGGTTCAGGGAATTGGTTTACCTTTATTTGCTCTGAAAAAGAACACAAACATTGGACAACAAATAATTCAGTCTAGTGATGTCCAAACAAGAAGACCAGACAACCTGCGCTCTCTCATGAATTTGAAACCTATCCAGGGTCATCATAAATGTGGTAACTGCACGGTGTGCAATTCTACTATTGAGGGTTCTATTTTCACGGATGGTCAAATACAATAGAGGCACAATGAGTTCTCAAATTGCAAAACAGAAAATGTGGTGCATGCAATAATCTGCCCCTGTCAAAAAATGTATATATGCAAAACAAACCAGGAGGTTAAACAAAGGATGGTTCAACATCGCTCGAGGTTGAAGAATAAAATTTCTGCAGCGCCTATGGTCAACCATTTCATAGAGATGGGTCACACTGAAAGGGATTTCAAGTGGACTGTCCTTAGTGTCATCAAGCAGAGTCCAAGAGGCGGAGACCCAGAGACTTTGTTAATTAGAAAAGAAGCGTACCTGATCATGAAAGTTTAATACAGCAATGAGGGGTTTAAACGAAATGACTGAAACCAGCAGGTTATAACCTACTAAATCGTTTTTATTGGAGGTGCTGAACTTTTTACAAACAGGAAAGATCTGGACCACAATACCCAACATGCAACACACTGGATCAGGTAAAATACACACACTATCCAGACAAGTCAGCATCAGTAATTGATTCACGATCCCTTGTCAATTCAATTGCCAAAAAGCAGCTCACAACCGAGCAGCTCCGAGATCGAAGCCAGAACTTTGAACTACTGAATAATCAACATGGAATGCTGAAGGCAAGTGTTTCAATATAATTGCAGACTTTATACATTGTTTCTGGATAAAAAGCGCGCTTGTAGTGGCTTAATCCGGCACACAGTGTGAAAAAGCGAACAGCTTTTTGAAACAAGCACGTTAGGAATGGGAACCCAGCAACACGATTCTAATGAACGTGTGTTTTTTCGTATTATAGGCGTTGAGAAAATCATTGCTGGCTTAAAAGAGGATCAACAGCCAAATTTCAAGTCACAAGGGGAGTGAAATTATTGCAATACTGGATTATTGTTAAGATTTCCTGGGTCCAGGCATATTCAGATCATATATAAAAAAGTTTTGTAACACAGTCCTAGGTCCTGTTTTGCCTAATTAAACACGCTCACAGCCTTAAGCTGTTACCAGACTAATACTTTCCTATATTCCTTTCACAGGAATTCGTTTTTCTAAGTATCAACTCGGGATAGTCACATTGAACAGGCTTTACGACCCAGTACAAGAAAAATATAGGTACGCTGGGGCAATAGAAAGCATTGTGGAGTTAATTAAGAGGGTTAAGTTACAGTTGATAAATCTCTAATACACTACTTTACATTACCTTTCACAGAAATGACCAAGTCCTGGTCCTGATGAGAACCCCTAAACTTTAGAGGTTTGAAACGCGTTAGCCTATGCTTCTGGGGAAAGGACACTCGCAATCAAATAAAAAGTGTGTGAGAGAGATTTATAACACATCAACTCTCTCATTGATAACATTTAGAGCTACCGGCCCCAGGGCACATTACACTGGCAGGATATAGTATGCATAGCAACAAGAATGGAATACTCCACCAAGTGTTAACATGTTTTGAATGAAAGACTGGTCAAAGAAAGGTTATTCACATTGTGTTTTTTCACAGAGAAGAATATGTTGTTTTGTCATTGTATGATTTTTTGTGTTGTTGTAATATCAAATGTGTTTTGATGTGTACATTTGAATTTCTTGTTTTAAAACAGTGTTGCCCTTCGCAGAGACATGTAATAATGCAACAAAAAACTTTGAGAAGAACAAAAAAAGAAAAGTGAAATAAATCATAAGGGCTAATGAAATAAGAACGTTGGTCCCTTTGTTTAGAGTGGGTAAAAAAATTGTGGCAACTAGATATTTTGTCAGTTAAAAAAACACTTTCTAAAAGTGGCATTTCTCAAACAGTAATGTTAAATTCAACTTTACCATTAAAGAGGATTTATCATTACCATTCCAAAGATATGAAACATGATGCAGTTACTCCTTTCTAATCAGGAATTACAGTTTAAAATCATTTTAAGGAACTCGCAATGCTAGCCTTTGAGAGGAGTAGGCCTCACAGTAGTGAATTTTGTTTTAGCTGTTTGTCACTACCATGACATGTAAAACTTAAAGTACATGTGCTACCTTTAACTATACAGCACCCTGCCCTTAGGGCTTCATAGGTCTTACATTAGGGGGTGACTTGTGTGTAATAAAAGGGGAGTTTAAAGCTCGGCAAGGGGTTTTAAATGCCAAGTCGACGTGGCAGATAACTACACACACAGGCCCTGCAATGGCAGGTCTGAGACAGGTTTGAAAGGCATCTTGTGTTGCATAATCAGTGCTGCAGGCCCACTAGTAGCATTTAGATTACAGGCCCTGGGTATATGGTATGCCATTTGATAAGGGACCTACAGGTAACCTAAATATGCAAATCATATATACACCAATGTTACCATGTTTAGGGGAGAAGTGCATGCACTATAGCACTGGACAGCAGTGGTACAGTGCTTAGAGTCCTAAGGCTAACAAAAAGATACAGCAAAAAGTGGAGGTTAGCATGCAAAAAGTTGGGGGAAGACCACTCTAAGGATGACAAATCTAACACGTGTCTCCCCAGCTAAAAGTGGGGAGATCTACCCAACCTCTAGGAAGTTCTCATCACTAAGGCTGAAAAACCTGGATAGACCATCAGCACTGGCGTGGTCTACCCCTGGTCTGTGTTCCACCCTGAAGTCCATACCCTGTAGGGAAAAGGACCACCTCAACAATTCTGGACTCTCACCCCTCATTTGCATGAGCCACCTGAGGGGCATGTGGTCAGTCTGAATCAGGAAGTGAGCACCAAACAGGTATGGACTCAACTTCTTTAGTGCCCAGACCACAGCAAAAGCTTCTCTCTCTATAGCCCTCTGCCTCTGTTCCCTGGGGAGTAACCTCTTCGAGGTGTAGGCTATATCTTCATGTAGCGGTGATAACACTGTCTCTATGCCATATTCTGAGCCATCTATTTGAACGATAAACTCCTTGGAGCAGTCAGGGGCCCTATGTTATCCAGTTAGGCACCTGAGAAGGCCTCCATGCCAACAAGTACCTGATTCACCAACATCTAGAAGGTGACACAGGCATGTTTGAGTCCAAAGGGTATCATACGAAATTGGTAGTGGCCCTCTAGAGTGTAGAAGGCTGACATCTCCTTGGCACCTTCTCTTAGGGCGATCTGCCAGTGCACTGATGCAAAATCAAAGGTACTTAAGAACTGGGTAGCCCCTTACCTGTCAATAAGCCCCGGGGATGGGATGAGCATCAGTCTGTGTCATAGAATGTATCCCTCTGTAGTTCACACAGAATCACAGTCCAGGTGTGGTGTTCACTGGGGCAGCTTTTGGTATCAGATCAACAGGACTGGACCAGGGGCTACTGGAGGGTTCTATCACCCCCAATTCTAGCATCTTAGAGACTTCATTCTTAATGCTCGCCCTCACCTTATCCAACAACCTGTAAGACTTATGCTTGACAGGGAGGTTGTCCCCTTTGTCCACATCATGGGTACACAAGTGGGTAGTCCCAGGAATAAGGGAGAATAGAGAGGAGCACTGTTCCAGCACAGGGTGACAGTCCCTCTGCTGCTCAGGAGTTAGAGTGGTGGAAAGGATTACCCCCTTCACAGAACCATCCTTCTCCTTGGGGTCCAAGAGGTCAGGGAGAGGTTCACTCTCCTCTTCTCCATCTGTCACCAACAGCATGGGGATCTCAGATCTCTCAAAGTGAGGTTTAACGCGATTAAGGTGAAACACCTTGTGGGGTTGCCTGGAGGTCTTAAGGTCGACCAGTTAGATAGCTTTACCCTTCTTTACAATCACCTCGTCTGACACAGTCCAATGGTCCTGGAGGGTCCTAGGTTCCACAGGTTCCATCACCCACACTTTCTGCCCAGGCTATAATTCCACAGGTGAAGAATTCTGGTCAAACCAGTCTTTCATCACAGCCAGACTTTCCTCCAAATTGTCAGAAGCTTGCTTCCACAACTTACCCATCTGGCTTCTGAAGGCCAGCATGTACCTCACTACATCCTGGGGAGTCTTCTTGGGACCTTTCTCCCAAACCTCCTTCACCAGACTTGAGCTTAGTACATTGGGCCATCAATCACTTGATAAATGATTTGTAAAAAGCGAGGACTGGAAACATGCAGTCCTGCCCACATGCATCGGTTTGCCAACTCAACCATCAACGCTTCTCATAGCAGAGACGAAAAAGAGAATGTGAAGTGAAAATATATTTAAAATAAGTAATCCCATGGCAGAGGCTACAGGCCTTTGTGTTGTATGTGACTGTAGTGATGAGTTCCCAGGGAGAACTGCCAGGCCCAAGTGGGACGGGCAGGGGTGTTGCTTCAGGGGGGACGTTTGGGGTGTGACATCACCCAAATGCATTCTTGTGTCTGGTAGTCGTGTTTGCTATGTCTACACCGTTTTTTTTCACCATTTTCATTTTGCTAAGAACTTTTCACTTGTTCATGATTTTTAAAGCGAAAACTTAAATGTATATAGTGACTGTTTTACCCAAAAATGAGTAAATATATACCCACAGCAGTACCCCTTGAATGGTTGCAAATTTACTACTTTTTGGAATTCACAGGCATTGGCGATAGTAGGCTTGAAAAGCTGCACAGTCTCAGGTTTCCAGTCATACTACTCTCAATCAAACACCCACGAGGTGATGAGATAAATGTTTACAAATACTCTAACCAGTGGTAGTCGCTCTGGTAGCATTTCACCCCAACCATTTTCACCAACTGTGGCACTGTAGAAAGAGACCCACCTTATGCAGATCGGTACTGACCCTGTTTCTCATGGAAACAGCCCTTGCCAAAACTTGATCTCACCCCTCCACCCTCCACCCTGCAGCCTACTGCTTTTTTAGTTGCTAAATTTGAGATTCACACCCCCTGAACAGTGCTTAATTTGAGCTGGTGCTTTCCGGTACTCAGCACCGGCACTTAATTGGTTTCCAGTGTTCGGCACCGGCATCTAATTGTCAACACCATACTTAGAACAGTCTACCACATGGTGGCGCTGCTCATCTAATTTAGAGATGAGCAGAACAACGGTTGTTTAGGAATACAATATACATTAAAATTGCTAATACCTGCCTCTCCAGCCATTCCTTTAGCTTTCAGAACCTGGAATTTTCTGAACTGTCGCATTTACATGTGAGAGAGATGGTTAGTAGTTGTTTTGGCAGCGATGGCAAGGGCGATAGGTGGTGCAAGCTGCAGTGGCCTCCTGGTCAGAGCCCTGGCACTTACTTAATATTTTACAAATTAAGCACTGCTCCTGAATCTCACTGACTAAGCTACGCCCCTGCTAAAAAGATGTATGCTGATACAATTCGAAACCCAGATTTTAAAAAAACACCACACTGTTAAGAGTAAGTGCTTTCTCTATTTTTATGCTTACAGGGGGCCTTGAATATAGCCTACTATTTTTCCTGCATTAATGTTATTCTATTAAACCCGGTGAAAAATGCTGCCAGGGGAAAGCGGGGGTGCATAAACGCTGTACTCGATGGTCAAAAAAAGAAAAGAGCGAGGGGGAAACTGGGGGTTCTGCGTCTCAAAATATGAGCATCGTCGACGACCAGCGCATTTTGAGGATAAAATATTCGAGTCTTTGGGCCATATGCATGAACACATTTTCCCATAGACACAGAATGGGCAAAACCCTTTGATGCATCTGGCCCAGTTTATGAGCAAATCCATCCATCTTAAAGCGGGTGGCCGAGCAACTTTTTCTCTAGCGTCACGCGCATTTTATTTTTACAAATTGTCATGTATATTTTATGAGGGCGGTCGTGTCAGAATGAGGATTGACGCATATGATTTATGAAGAGTGGGAAAGGGAAAGGAAATGATAATTTTTCAAGAATGCCGTAGAACAAAGGCATTTGATATTTTTGTGAAATTCCAATGCGAAGCAATAAAATACTAAGGACGAAAATACAGATGTGTGAGAAAGTAATGATGCCAGCAGGCAGTGTGCAAACGTGTTCGTAACAATCCCCTGGGGTCTAAAGACTGTCTTTGAAGCAGCAGGCACTCAGAAGTTGCTGATTAATAGACAAATAGTGAAGCATTACGTGACCAAATGGCTTCTGCCGTTGTTCACTAACAAAGTTCTGAAACATCCTTGAACACCAGCAGTGAATGGCTTATTCCATTTTGTGAATCGAATGACACTATGTAGAAATTAAATTAAGAAATGCGGCACTGTCATTAACAAAGGAAATACCACGATGTCAACAAACGGAATGGTCGCATGTTGCTGGAAAGGAGGTTAGATGTTTCTTTGAAGGAATATACAAGTCCCAGTGGAGGAAAGCAAATATTTCCAATAATTACCATTTCCCCATAGAAAAGAAAGGTTGCAATCAGCCAATGAGCCATTGTAACAGGGCTGTCACAGTGAGACGTTGCTTGCTAGGTCTCCTTTACTACTAAGAGCCCTTACTGAGTTAAGCCCTTGCACCTCAAGTCTGTTTGTGTGATTGCAGGTGACAGGCTCCAATTCTGAATGGACTGTTTCAATCAATTCATTGCGATCCTTGTCCATCCATTGAATGGATGGATGGAGATTGGAGAAAGAGCTGCATGGTTCAATGAAGGAACAGAATGATGGTGAGGAGTAGATGAATGAATATGCTTCTAATGATTAGTTTTGTGCATGAAAGTATTGCTTCCAGCACAAAAACATTCCTGCCCATAATGCAGGAACTCTTGTGCCATGGCGCATGGGTGCCAGCATTGGCTCTAGGCTGCCTGAAGTGTGCCAGTGATTGAAGAGAGCAGACATGCACCATATCTTAGGAGATATGGTGCATTTCTGCACTCTCCCTTTCACATTTATTTTATGTGACATATCGGTGCTGTGTTGGGTGCATTTGTAAGTTCTGTCTAATGCAAATTGTTGAGATTATGTCTGTGTTGTGTGATTCAGAATGTGTACTGCTGTGGGCGCATTGATACCCAACCACATGGCACATCTAAGTTGTTTTGGAAGGATGTGCAGAATATTGCTTAATGTTTTGAAATGAAAATATGTGTATTGTTGCTACGAGGCTCTTCTGGTGTATCTCCATTGTGATGGCTGAGCCTTTCTAGGATTCAAACCAGTGTGCTGTAATAGGTTTGGACGGGGGCTCAGACAGAAAGTCTTCTTTATTTGGCAACGAGTATTACTTGACAAGGGGAGTGACTGGGGAATTAAGAGGTGCCTAGTGTAACAATAGGGAAACAGAGAAATGAAACACAAGTGATTAATAATTCTAAAGGATGTTTTTTGTACCAACCCAGTAATGCACAAATGCATCTGAGTGCGTAAATAAACGTGTTGGGATGCCTTTCACTCCAAGGGTACAATCCATGCAATTTTTGTGAGCTCAACTTTCTAATAAAATATCAGTTTTCTTTAGGCCTTGAAAAGAAGCTTACTTTTTATGATCAACCCAAACCCCACAAACTACCTCAATAAGGATATCACAAATTTCAACAACTGGATCAGGAACTGCGCAGACTCCGTTACACCCATCAAACTCAACAACCAAAGAAGATCCAACAAGGAAACCAGCTGGTATACAGAGGACCTCTGAGAATCAAAATGACACTGCAAACAGCTACAAAGCAAATGAAGAACCAGTCACCGAACCACCAGCCGATCCACTTACAAGGCTGCTCTCAGATGCTACCACCAGCAACTACGAGACACCAAGAAACGTGTACTAGTTGAATGCCTTGAAGAAAGCTCCAACAGCAGCTGGAAGATTGTATCAATCTTAGAGGACTTCACCACACCTTCCGCAACACCACACCTTCCGCAACAGTCAACATTATCTTCCCCACCCAAGAACTCTGCAATGACCTATCAAACTTCTTCCACAGCAAAATCACTAATATCTACAGCAACTTCCCACACCAACCGGACCCTGCTGACCTCATTGCCAAACTACCCACCACCAGACAAGACAACCACCTGACCGAATGGGCACCCCTCACCAGAAAGGGCACAGTGTCAATCATGCAGACCATCCAATCAGGGGCCACTACCACATCTATAACCTGGGAACATCCTCAATCAGCACCACCCTCTCGCACATCATCAACACCTTCATCGCGTCTGCCACATTCCCGGACAACTGGAAACATGCAGAAGTCAAAGCCCTCTTCAAAAAACCATTTAGCCGACCCAAACCAATTTCTGTCCAATATCCCTGCTTCCTACTTCTGCCCTATATCCCTGCTCTCGTACCTGCCAAAGTGATGGGGAAGGCCATCAACAAGCAACTCTCAACCCACCTCAAGCTTCACCACCTACTGGACAACACTCATCAGGTTTCAGAAAGAACCACAGCATCAAAACAGCACACATTGCAGCCACTGACAACATCAGGACCATCCGGGGCCAAGGAGAAACAGCAGCCCTCATTCTACTCGACCTATCCACAGTCTTCAACACCATCTCCCACTACACTCTGATCAGAAGACACCACAACATAAGCATCCAAGGGCCCGCACTCCACTGGATCTGCTCCTTCCTCACAGGAAGAACCCAAAGAGTCAGACTGCAACCATTCACATCAGAGACAAAGAAACTGATCAGTCAAATCCCCCAGAGATCTTCCCTCAGATTCACCCCATTCAATATCTACATGACCCTGCTAGGCAACATCATCCGATCCCAAGGCATCTCCATTATGTTATATGCCGATGACACCCAGCTCATCCTCTCCCTGACGGACAAACTATCACCTCCAGAACCAACACCACCAACTGAATGACCATGGTAGCATACAGGATGAGAACAAACTGCCTGAAGCTCAATTCCTACAAAACTGAAGTTCTGATGTTCAGGCACAAGACCGCCCCATGGGACTCCACCTGGTAGCCATGAGAGCTAGGATCAACACCCACTGACCAAGAAACCTGGAGATCATCCTAGACAACATAGTCTCCATGATGGCTCAAGCCAAAGCAGTGAGCACCTCCTGCTTCCACATCCTATGCATGCTACGTAAGATCTTCAGGTGGCTGCCACAGAACACCAGGCAGACCGTCATCTAAGTACTCATCACTTGCAAGCTTGACTACGGCAACGCACTCTATGCCTGAATCTCCAAGCAACTCCTACAAAGACTCTAGACTATCCAGAACGCAGCAGCAAAACTCATACTGGATCTCCCATGCCGCACCCATATCGCACCACACCTCAAGGAACTCCACTGGCTCGCCATGCGCAAACGCAGCCAATTCAAACTAGTCACTCACACATACAAAGCCCTAAACATCATTGGACTAACATACCTTAACATCCTCTTGCACTTTCATCAGCCGGCCAGAAATCTACATTCTAACTCACTCTCCCTCTAATACATTCCCTCATTAAAAAACAGGAGGTTTCCTCTGAGTTTGATTTTTGGATTGATGAGAAGGACATGTGAAATGAATCTTTCCTCTTTGTGACTACAGCTGTGTCTCACAGTATAGTTATGCCTCATTGAAAAGAGGACATGTATCCATTTTGTACTCGTGAATGGTGGTGTTTGAATCAATGGCACAAACTATAGGAATGACTATGATTGTTCATTGATATGAGATTAAACATGATTTGCAATAAGTACTGTGAGGATTTTAGGCTTTGTGTTTTTTTCTTGCATTTGTCTTGCTTTGTTTAACCTGTGATTGTTAAATATGCGTATAATTATGTTATTGACATGCATCTAACTTTTTGTTTGTTACCTGAAAAGCGTTGACTAAAATAAAAAAGACTTGTTTAAAAAAAAACGAAAAAAAAAAAAACAGGAGGTTGTTTGTTCTCCTACATCACACCCAAAACATGGAACAACCTCCCTCAGCACATCAGGGCCTCCTCATCCATTGTTGAGTTCCACAGGAAACTGAAGACCTGACTCTTCGAATAACTCCACAGGGATCATATGCCACTAACGGGTGATTAGTCCGCTCTATAAATCAACATAACATAACATAAATTAGCATAACAACATTACAAAAAACACAGTGAAGGTGCACCACCAGTAATTACGATGAGAACACATTTCCAAATACAGTTTCAAACTATATGAAATTCTTCTTTTTATTCTTTTTTTGTGCTTTTTTTGTGCTTGTAATCTTGTATAAAAATATATTTCGTCAATGTTTACAGTAGAAACAGCCACTGTGTTTCATCCATAGCAATGGACTTCTTAAGGGCAAAGATAAATTCAAAGCTTATCTCCTCCGGTGAATTTCATAAACACGACAGATAAGTCAATGTGGATCAAAGAATCGTCGACCCCCAATGAAAAGACATGACGGAGCAAGCGGAGACATCCTCAAGCATTAAAATAGAAAAATTCAGCAAAAGTAGGTTACAAGAAATCCAACTGCAAATATGTTGTTAGATCTCCAAATCAGGGGGTCCATCCACCCCACTGTGGCACCAGAATCAGTGATGTCGACCACAGAGGTGCATCAGTCCAGTCTCCATATAACAAATTCGAATTGTTATACGAAGACCGGATGGATGCACCCCTGCGGTCGACATGCTTTTGAGATCTAACAATGTTGTCATGTTTATGACAACTTGGAGATGTTAACTCGCTAAAACATTGCTGATGCTTCAGTGAACACTGAATTTCCAAGTATTGCAAGTGGAATGATTGTCAATGAGGAGGTGGTGCCTGCAAAGATATATTCAAAAGGTACGTGTCATATTGTTCAAGAACTTAACAGCAAATTGGAGGAAGTTGACCTTCATGTTGGGCCACATGTTGAGTGGGCTGTTCGAAATGGTTCCAATCGAATCATTGTACTGTCAAATGACACAGTTGTTATAATTGTGCTACTTAGATTTGTTGCAATGTTCATAAGTCAAGGATTGTCAGAGTTATGGATATGTTATGGAACAGGCGAGGAAAGACACTTTATCCCGCTTCATATTCTATACAAGGAACTTGGCCCAGAGATGCCCAGTGTTCTTATCAAGGCACATATTCTTATGGGTGATGACACTATGAGCAAAATTGGAACGCTTGGATCTTTAACTGCTGAACCTGTTAAGTTTCTAAAAGGATTTGCTGAGACAGAAGAAGAATGTGACTTTAAAGACGGCAAAAAATATCTTGTGCGTGTGTGGAAAACTAGTTCTGACTGTCACACATTTGACGATCTTCAGTAAAGTGAGTTCAAGCGATCAGTCCAGCTAAGTGACATTCCACCGACATCATATTCTGTGCATGGACACATTAAAAGAGCTTTCTACTTGATCAGAAGATGTGTAAATGTATTGGATCATGCATAAATAGAGAAAGATTTGTTTAAATTTGGTTGGGAAGTTGTTGATGCAGTGCCAAAACATATGAAATTTCAAAAGTCTCTACCCACAGAACTTACACGTACATGTACTTGCAAAATCTGTGTGGCAAAACAATCTCCCTGTCGATATCCTCTTCTCAAATATTCAACAGTCTGCAAATGTACCACGGGTGATAGCCTAAACAAATAAATAAAGTGAACTATGAAAATGTGTCTTAAACAGGAGTGATAAACATTATTTTTTTCATATTCATATCTTAAACATTCTTTAGTGTATACATAAAAAGATTAAAAACCATTATTATTTATTTAATTTCTATATATGTCTCTTGTTCCGCTATCATACCATTTTGAAAAATGGTTGAAGGGTCACTCTGAGGAATTATTTTCTGTCTCTATAAGACTATTTGACCCCCCAAACCTATTTTTTAAACCAAAATGAGGTACATAGGTCTCATAGTTCCTGAAGTATTATATCATCACTGTAACGCATCCGCCATTTTTAAAAATGTCGTCCAGAAAAATTTGGCCCGAATTAGCAATGTCTAACCAAGCTAAATTACTTCACTAATGATACAAAAACACAAATCAAAAATGAAAATCTCTGGACAACAATTTTTTACGGAGGTCTATGAAGGGGTCAGGACTATCTCCAATGAGTTAAAGTAGCTCGTCAGCATAGGCGTAAGGCAAACAGTACATTTTCCCCAACAACCAGGATCTATGAGAGATGACTCTGCTGTAATAAAAATATGTGCAGACCTAGTTTTGACATATTGCTATAAAAATATTTTGTAACCAGTTATTTTCTGTGCATTGGCTCATATAGCAACATGTTGCTTGTCTAATTGTGACGTTTAATAGCACCAAGGGGTATAGTTACAAGGGGATTGTGCCACAGAAATTTAGCTTTTTCTGATGTCCCGGTGGTACAGTGTCCTGCACCATATTTACAAAGTGGTGTTAAGCCACTTTGCGTGGCTTAACAACGCTTTGTAACTATGGTACCCTTTCACACAGTTTTCTGCATCAAAGGGGCGTGCAATGGGTGTTGCTGTGGGCATTCCACCGCAACAACCATTGCTCTTTTGACACTGCCCCAGATTTACAAGGATCTGTAAATCTGAGGCAGTGCCAAAACTAACGCCATGCGCAATGAGGAGAAATACTTTTATTTCTCCTCGTTTTCTGCATTTTCTCTGTGTGCTGCATTCTGCAGCACACATTGAAAGAGCAAACACCATTAGCGATTGTTTTTGTTATGGAAGGTATCCCTTCCTGCACAAAAATAATTATTAGATAATGGTGATTTGCTTCTTCTATGTATGCTGCAGAATGCAGTACACATAGAAGTAGCAAATCACCATTATTGATTGCTTATGTGCAGGAAGGGACACCTTCATGCACATATACAATTATCCCTGCAATGCAGACACCCTTGCATTATGATACAATTGTGTCTGTTGGCGCTAGGCAGCTATTTTTATCGCCAGCGCAAGGGAAACACGGGGGTGCACTGTATTCTTGTAAAAATGGTGCACCCTGCATTTTTAAAATGACGCATTGTGTCGCTGCAAAATTTGCCGCCACGCTGCACCATATCCTCATAAATATGTCCCCAAGTCATGAGCTGACAAGATTCCCTAAATCCTTGCTAACAAAGGGTTTACATGGATAGAAAGGACTTGCTCTGGGAGAAACAAAGACATTACATTGGCATGAAAGAAAGCCCCTTGGTGTGATTCCCAAGTGTCATTCTACAGTGTACTGAAGTCGGAGGTGATGTTGCTATGTAGCAAAGGAAGGTGGGCACAATCAATTACAGTGGTCACTTAAAGGTCTGTCAACTAATCAATAATCATATTTATATTGGGTATAAAAACTCTTTAAAATAATTTCACAAAGACATTAAACAAATAAAATTGTAAAAAGATTTTTATAAAAGAATTATAACAGTGCAAAGCCATCCACAACATAATTCATTAAGAAGTTTGACTGCCAATTAAAATTGCAAGATAAAACACCTGAGTCACCGAAGTAACTACTAACAAAACCTATGCAGTATAGGAGTACAAGTGAATAATTCAATTAGATATCATCAAATGGATCCTGTACACCATTGAAGCTGCCAAGCCATTGAAGCTGCTTCAAAGAAGTTAGCAAGAGCAAAAGTGATAGCAGGAATAGTAGTAGATATGCACAGCTGCAGTACCTCGCAGCAACTATGATTTTGATCATTCATCATTATTGGTCGTTAGCCACCTTCTTCTAATAGTGATATATAGAGGAATCTCCACCAGGAAGTGATCTATTAATTGAACTTTACAACTGAAATGCACACAACTCCTAGACAGTGGTCCTAGGTTTTAATATACTTGGCAAGTGGAGACTTTCAACTCAAAATTTCAGGTACAAACTTTTTGTGTACGACAGCTCATTCATACCATATGTGGCTTTCTGCTTGGTATATTCTTTTATGGCAAGCGGGCAGAGGTCAAACGGCTAACCACAATTCTCTCTGCCCACAACCATTTGGCTTTAGTAGAACAAGGGGAATTTCCTTCTTGTCTGTGCGTAATTCAGGCATGCATATTTTGGCAAGTACTGTGTGAAGCTTGGCCGCCAATATATTAAAGGGCCAGTTGAGGCCCCAGCACATCTCTAATGGAGTAACTAAAAGAGTCAAGTGAGATAAACACTACAAGTGGAGTCAATATGCAACCTGCCCCCACTCAGCATCAAATGTATTCTCTTTTAATCCCTGTTCTAACAGAAGAGAGAAAGTAGATGTCCCTTCATTTATAGGGAGCAAGCGCTCACAAACCAACCTTCTTTTCTCCCAAGCTCTGGTCGGTCATTAAACAACCACAGTGCTCAACACTGTACATACTGAAGCTATAGCTTGTGCCGTATAATAATCCAGCATTGGGTTCACTGCCTTCCTCCATAAGGGAGCATTGATCCTTAGAATCACCCTAGTTCCTTGTGCATAAACAAGTGCAGATTTCTGCTATTGGAACTTGAAATAGCTCTTTCCTAAAAGTCTATGCCAAGATAATTAAACACAGTAGCTCTGGCCTGTTAATCATAATGTATTGATTAAACCTAGTTGGAGTGCTAATAATCAAGAATGTAGTTTGTCATTTTTAGTAGTATACAATGTGAAGTGTCTTTTTCTATCACTCAGCTAGCAAGCCTTTTTTAGTATAGTTTAGTAACCTTTCAGGAATCTTTGCTAAAAGAGCTTGGTAGCTAATTGCCAGAAAAAGAAGACTTCAGAGGAAAGCCATTCAGAACAATTTCGGTAAATCTTAGAAAACCCATTTGTAGTATATGCAAGTAGTTATTTCTGCAGCAAATCAACTGTGTTGATGAGTCAATTTCTTGACCAGTTTTGAATCAATCTCAAGTACTGTATTTTTCAGGATTAAAGGTCTGCATAGCTTCGCTTACAGTAGAACAACTTGTTAAAAAAGACTATTGGCCTGATTACGAGTTTGGCTGTCTGACGCCCTACCGCCACGGTGGCGGTCTCCTGCCAACTGTATTTCTTGAGTATTTTTTGACTGCAGTGTACACATATGCATGACATGTCAAAATATGCCTACTACCAGTACATTCGCATTGCTGGAGACTGGACCATATGTGCCCAATCCAGTCAATGGGTAAATAGGACAAACAGACTATGGATTTCGGTGCAAACAGGGTCGTTTTTGTCGGGGTCAAGATGCTGCTGTGAAGGGGAGCCCTGAAAGAAGGTATCCATATCAGTGACTGGAGGGAAGAAACGGAAATGGGTGAGTTTGCACCTTAAATCCTTTGATTCCGCCGACTCGTAGCCCTATGGCAGCTGCTTTTCCCCGACAGCGAAAGGCTGGTGGTGTCAGTGGTGCTCCGGCGGTCTTTAGTTCAGCAAATCGCCAAACTCGTAATACGGCAGGCAGACCTCCTAGTCAGCGGCAGTGAATCCGATGTCACCATGACAGTGGTCCGGAAACTGCCAAACTCGTAATTAGGCCCTTTGTTATTTGAAATTGTAATTTGGTTAACTATATCCTTGGGGCCTGGAACAATTTGCATCATCAGTATTGGAAAAGGCTGACCTACTCATCTGTACTAACTGATTTCTCCCACTTGGACCATCTGTTGTTCCATAAATCACTCCACTTAATCGCTCCAAGCCACCTAGTCTGATTTGTTGAGCCCTGCATTGCTTTGCCAGTTAGAGGATTGTTGCTGACCTCCTCCAAATTCTGTCCTTGCAGAAAAATCAAAGAAAGAGCTGGGAAAGCCACCAAAGCTGATAAAGCACCATTCATCTATCATTGGTTGTTCTGAGCAATCTTTACCCACAAAGGATAGCTTTATAAAAACAAATTCTTGTTTCTTCCAATATGTAGTCCTAGCAGGACTGTCCAAGAATTTACTAGGCCAGCACCTCAAACCTGTTGTCACACGAGAGATTCCAGCTCCATATTAAGACAAAGACTGAATGTCAACCACACCAGTTAATTCAGATGGGCACCACCAGGTGCTAGAAGATGCTGATCACCTGAAGAGCTCCAGAGTGTACTATATCATCTCCAGTCATCTTTAACCTCTACATAGCGCCACTTGGAGCTCTACTTGCAGTTAAAAACATCAACATTCTCCAATACACTAACAAAATCCAGCTTAATTTGATAGACTCTTCTTCTGTAGAAATCCATCACCTCAAACACTGCCTGTACCTCATCCAAACCTGGATGTACGGCACCTACCTGAAGCTTAGCCTCACCAAAACATAATACGTGTTCTTTGCCAAGCACAACAAGCAAACCTAGTCCAAACCTGGCTCAATGACATGAACCTGTACAGATTCAAACTGCAAGTTTCACCCAAAGCCATGTTACTTAGCTTCACCCTGGACATCAGTCTCAACCTCTAAGAACATTATGGCCACAAAAACAAGACAGTATTGTAGCAGATCTCTCTAATTAAGAAAGTGAAAACATTCTTCCCAGAAAGTGATTCCAGGACTGCTGTCCAAGCCCTCATAGTCTTCTATCTGGATGGTGGCAATGCCCTCCTCAAATGCCTCCAATGCTCCACAATGAACACCCTAAAGAGCATCCTACGTGCAGCAGTACACCTCATTAAGGCCCTGGAGAAATATGACTACATTACCCCCACTTTCATGGAGGTCTCCTGGCTCCCCTTCTCGGCCCACACCATCTTCAAAACCAGCTGCATCATCTTCAAAGTCACCACGAATAGAACATTTGCTTCCCTGGGTGAAAAGCTCACCATCCCTGATGGCTTCAGGCAGACCCACAGCCAGGATATCATCAGACTGGAGATAAAGCATTGCAAAAAACAAAAAAGAAACAAGGCACCAACCCATCTCAATTTATGCCTCTAGGATCAGCAACAATATGCCCGTATTAATCAGTACTGCCCTAACCCTGCTCTACTTTAGGATTGAGCTGAAGATACTACTCTTTTCATTATGCAGTAACAGCACAAAAACCAGCTACTCCTCCCATCATACATTTTGTCTTTGCTTTGACCGCATACAGCACTCTGTTGCCTTTCAGATAGGTGTGTGCTATATAAATAAATACCAAATGCATACTAGCTGCACATGCATCCACCTGTGGATCATCCTTGTTGAGAATTGTTTACTATTTATTTTTATCTTTTCCATATACTTCAATGATCCTAATGTAAAATGGCTGAAGACGATTCATGAAGTTTTACTCCATTTTTTGTTTTACAACTTGTTAATGGTTTTTAGCTTGTACATATATGTTTTATAAATATTATCTTTCCCTTAAGGGCTCTTACTGAATTTCTATTGGACTTAATGATTTCTTCACTGATGCTAAATGTCCAGTGGAAATAAGCCTCCGGGCACAGCCTTTGCTATTGGTGAGCCAATGGATAATTCAAAGAAATTGTTTGTGGTCCTTTGGATTTGGGTATGTGTGGCAGCTAATCTAAAGCATGTTAAAGCTATCTCTCCTCCAGTTTGACAGCTGGCTGTTCTCACTTACTATTAGTTATTTATTGATCAGGATCACAATGCATTGAGAAGAGAAGAAAGAGCAAACTAGGCAGGACTTGGATAGACCAAATCCCTTACACCAGTGAAATCATATGGTTCACAATAGTAAAGATAACTATAATGCAAACATGGCACAGTACATCACCTTCATCACCTCCGGACTGGGAACCAAACCAACCCTGACAGAAGTGATCAGTCCAGCCACACTTTCTTCCTCTCTTCTGTTTCGCTCTCTTTTTATCCATCCATTCTCTGTCTCTCTCTTCTCCCTATCTTAACTCGTTTACCATCCTCTCTAACTCCCTCTCTTTTCTTTTATTCTCTCTCTCTCTTTTTCTCACTCCCTCTCCCTATGCTCCTGTTGTGCCTGCTTCAATAATACCCACGGGCTGAGGAAAGTTAAACAGCCAGCAAGGGACCTTCCGAAAATGGCCTGCATATGCTCCAGCCTATGAGGTACATGACCAGTCTGATCCTTCCCTTCATCGAACACAAAAGTTCCATTTCAAGTCAGTTCGATTCTAAAGCTCAATTTAGAATTTCGCAAACGGAGTAAAGGCAGTCAGGCTGGCGGATAACTTTACCTCTGTCACTCCACTTTAACCCCGCCTACCAAATTAAGGGTTCACCACTGACCCTGCAGTGAATTCTACGGTTTTGTATGAACCACGGTCATGGCGGATCATACAAAGCCAATGAAACATTTGGTGTGTTCCGTCATTATTGACGAGCGCTTACACCAAACGTTGCAAAGTTTTACATCTTTCAGAAACAAACTCTTAAGAAAATAAAACAATACATGTAAGATGTAAACCTAATGCCCCCACATCATAGGAGCTCTCTCTCATGGTGTGGGGATTTTTATTTTTTTATTTTTATTGCACGTGATGGACAACAACAACAAAAAACATCTTGACCACCTACTCTAAACTGGGTATACGTCAGATGGCTTACCTACAGCAGCCTGTACTCCATCAGGCTGTTGGGAGAGTACTTTGGCAATAGAACTGAACTAGGCTCTGCCGTCAATATACTGTTGGTCTGTCGAGCCCTAAATCTGGGGGATGGGCCGAGAGTCTGGCAGAAAGGGTACTCTGTCGGAGTTGTGGTGAGTACCCTCGGTGCCACACACTAAATCAGGCACGAAGTCTTCAAGCCTAAGCCTGCTGAGATAACTCAGAATTACCGATTTTAGAATACCCAGGAGCTTCTAACTGAATTTATTCCATGATATGGTATTAGCACATAGGCTATTACAACATCTGTATTTTCAGTGAGCACATTTTGACTGGTCGAATCTGGCAAAATAAATCTGCATGAATCTGTTTGGAATTAAGGATTATCTTGCACAAACTATTGCAGAAATTTCAGCTTTAATTCCCCATTCCATAAAGGCAAACTAGTAATGGTTTGGTAATGCAGCACATGGAAATTTACCGCACCCCTGGTTTTCAAGGTTCCCAGGTGCGGTATTGCCGCAAATGGATTCCTGCGACTTCTGCAACGGTGAATTTCAGAATAGTTTATGCATTCATACTAAAATTGACAGTACTCATTGCCTTTATCTGTTTATTAGTAATCCTTTATTCTAACAATTAGTATATTAGTGTATAAAGTAAAGGGTTTGTGTAATTTACCATAAGCACTCTACATTATTTGCTTGCCATTAAGGATGCTCTTGGTAGGATCAAAACGTTTGCATGTTTGCAGGCAGTATCAGCTGTATTGTTTCCAGAGTAACACATCAATCAACAGGCCCAGCCTGCAGGCTGTGCTTGTATCAAGGGGGAATTGTCTCCAGAGGGTAGAACAATTGAAGAAAGAAGGACCTGAAACACTACTAGGCCCTGTGGGGTTTAACAGTGGTCACTTGATTGAAGGTTGATTTGTGGCGTGCACCACTAGAGTACATTCATTATGGGGAATTCGACATTGAACATTTGCCAAGAAATCAGAATTTTGCTTTTGGCACATGTTATGTTTAAAATTCTTTCCTACCTTCCATCTGGACATAAAAAAATGAACCCTCTAATTAGAACAAGGTTTGAAGTAGGGAAAGTGTTTCTTGTTTATTTTAGGGCTCTGTGATTTCAAATGTGAGAAGTTTATGTGATAGATTTTTACTAGAATTGTCCATTATAATAAATGTGTGAAGTTAAATAAGTAAAGATCCTAATTAGTCCCACGGTTCAAACAAAAGCCAGATAAAGGTTTGCAGAGCTTGTCTGACTGCACATGCTTTCTTTCTGTGCACCAAGCTCCATCTTGTGTGCTGACAAGCAAACACACTTTTAAATGTGGCACGTCATGCATAGTTTTATGTACATATCTGCACACAGGGGTGACATTCTTTTAACTAAGGGTATAATAGGAGCCACTTATAAACTAAGCTTATTTAATGAGAGCTGTTGCTAATTATTTGTTTTCCCCTGCTTTCCAATGATAATCTTAACTCTGCTGTGTGGGTGTAGCCTTTTTGGTCCAAGGTTCTCAGTTTAAGCACCAATCTCATTTCAATAACATCAAATAGGCCGAAATTGAAACACACAGAATTGTTGCTACACATTACATCACAGGACCTTCAATCACACAGTCTCACAAAATCAAAGAAATTATTACGAAAAAATAAGACAAAGTGTTAAATTAATGAGAGAACTGAATAGTGCCAGAGGTCTCAGTTGAAACCTGGGATAATTCCTAATTCATGTGCCTGAGAAGTAAAGTGGCACCATCACTTTGGGAAATGGAATGAGACCAATTGAAAAACTCGCTGGCAATGACTTATGAACAGCGACGAGACTTGATGAGTTTGATGACTTCCATCCAGATTTCAGTGTGGCCTTGTGCTCTAGCAACTGCCTAAGGCTGTACCAAACCACTGAATTTCCAAGGTCTAAAGAGATGACAATATGCGCTTATCTCCTATTTTTATTTATGATAAGTGCATGAGTGCTAATTTAAGCAGGCCCCTTTAGGCTGGGAAGATAAAGGGAGTTATTTTAATATATCAAACAAAAGGTGATGGGAGTTATGGTTGTAAATAGTCTAGCCACTGTCAATCTATAGGGGTAGCATTGCAACCCAGGGGTTAGATATTTGCAAGCATTCTTCTCATCACCTTTTGCGGCATTGATGTAACGGGCTAAGTGGCCAGTGGTATGCCCAGACATGGGTCTCTTGCACACTGTGTCCTAGGATTCAAGCTGTACCTCACTGATGAGGCCTAACAAGACACAAGCCAGTCTGGGGTTGCTTGTGTTCCCTTCTGGAGGAGGCCTTGCCTGGCAGTTCAGGACAGACTGTTGCCGTGAAGAGCGGGGTCAGTTCTGAACTGCATATAGCTGGCCTTTTTGTAAAGTGGCACAGTGGGCAAAAATGATGGGTTGGAATTCTACCCTGAGCGATTCCCAGTGGCTAGACTATTTGCAAGCATTCCTCCATCACCTTTGGTGTGATTGATTATTTTAATATAGCCAGCATTACTTTAGTGATTTTTTCTTGTATACTGCATCTCAACCCAGCATAGGGTGCCACAGTGCTTCTCATTTTACAGTTGTTATGCATGGTACGTGAAGGCAGTGTAGAAAGTACATATGAAATACAGAGCATATAACAAGATATGTGAGATGTGGACATTAAACAGGACTGACAACATAAGGCAACATGGATAGGATATTTGTATATAAATCGCATAGCAGCATGGACATATGCAAGACCAAAGTGAAGGCAGATAGATGTCTAGAGAATAAAAAGCTGATTGCGTGTATGCTAAAGATATAGTTCAGGGTTCCCATTTATCACATAGAGTCTAATAATAATCTTTTATTATTATTATCTGTTCTTATTGAGCACAACGCCCCTGAGGAGTATCCCGGCGCTTATGCTGCAGTCTCAGAAAATGTCAAATGTAGGATCTTAAAATAACCAGTATTTCAGCATTTTCTTAAACATTCTAAAAGTCTAGCAAGAACAAATTCTGAAGTAACGGCCTGTCCAAATGATGAGGGGCTAGATATGAAAATGAATGGCCACCATTACGCTTGGTACGGATTTGCTGTGGGGTTAACAATGCCTTGTCAGAAGACCTCAGGCTTCTACTTGGGTAGTACTTTGAGAGTCTCATATGTAGGTAGGCAGGACCTTACCCATATAACGGTCTATGAGTGTGGGAAAGGAGTTTGACACAAACTGCGGTTTCTGATGGGTTACTAAGGCAAGGCTCTTCAAGTGGGTTCAGAAAGAAAGAAAGGGGAGATTACTAACTAAGTGGGATGCAGTGTTTTGTACTATCTGTAGTTTAGAAAGGGGGCTCTCATTAACCACTAACAGGAGTGTGTTTCTGTAGTCCAGGCAACTCGTTACCATTGTTTTCCTAGAAACCATAGGAACACGCTCCTGAGCAGTTGAAGGATACCAAAACAAGAACCACAGATGGAATGTATTTGCTTCCTCATAGAGAGCTTGTCATCCACCAAAATGCCCAGATTTCCTACCACTTTCTTGGGGCAAGGGCAGTGCCAAGCTCCTACTGCCACCAGTCCTCTGACCACAAATACTGTGCCTTACCAAACAAAAGAATTTCCATCTTCCCTCCATTTACATGTAAGCAGCTCTGTTTCATCCAGGAAGCCACTTTTCTCATGAAGTTTGTGAATCTGGCTTTGGTTGCTTCTGGGTCCTGCCCTATCTAAATCACCAGTTGAGTATCGTCTGCATAGGACAGGATTTTAAACCTGCAGGATTCCACAATCTTAGCTGGCGGGACCACATATATATTGAAGAGCGTGGGGTTCAGAGAAGACATTTGAGGGACCCCCAGTTATTAATACCCGTCCTGGATTTAAATGAATAGATAGAAACATGAGCTCTGTCTTCCAGGAAATCCCTGAACCAAGCTAATGCCTCCACATACACTCCGATATCATACAGTCTCTGAATGAGGACAGGGTGGGACACCGTGTCGAAGGCAGCTGACAGATCATTTAAAACCAGCATCGCTGATTTGCCTTCTTCCAACGTGATCCTAATAAAATTAGCTACCAGCATAAGAGCTGTCTCTGTACTGTGCACTGTTCTTAATCCTGCCTGTGAAGAATCCAATATGTGATTGTCCTCTAGGAACTGGGAAAGTTGTTTTATTCATAAGTTTTTCCAAAACCTTGACAAGAAAAGCAAGGCATGAAATAGGACAATAACTCATGAAATTAGTCAGGTCTACATTGTTTTTTTAAAATAGAGGAGACAAATGATGACTTCCAGGCCTTTGGGATCTTGGCCGAATCCAAAGAGAAGTTATACAATTCCATAATGTGCAAAATCAGTAAAGAGGACAAGATAAGTATGTGCACAGGGCAAGGATCCTCTGGAGACTCTGACTATACCTTCATTAGTATCCCTAGCACCTCTTCCTGGGTAATTGCGTCAAACCTTCCCAAACAGCCAGGGGCCTTTGGAGGCGGCAGATTATATAATTATTTAAAGTTTTTTTAAATCATTTAATTGGGCAAAGCATGGGGCTTTCTATAAACTAGTAGGGAGTGAGTTACAAATTTGGTGGGTATTTCTGCAAAAAGTTCTTCGTAGGGTAGTATATTTCTTGAACTTAGGTAGGTTAAGTCACAAGAAGACCTTGTCTTTTAAGTTTTTTTGTTCCTCCTGCAAAAGTAAGTTTAGAGGTGAGATATGATGGGGTGCTTAGGGGTGAGGTCTTCTATGTGATGTAAGCAGTCTTGTGGGTACTTCAAGCACCAAGAGGTAGCAAGTCCAAAGAGGATGGAATGAGCATGACATGGTCAAATTTTCTCTTACCAGCAATGAGTCGGGCAACAGAATGAAGCATGGATTTCAAAGGTGTAAGTTTCGGATTTGGGTAGGCTGGCAAGCAAATACTTGCTAAATTCATTTCTATATATGAACATGATTTGCAACTGATTTTTAAGGTCAGATCACGAGTGAAGTTGTCTGAAGTTTTTTAGAATTCTAAGATAGTGTTTTGTACCATAGACAGTTACCTTGATGTGGGAGTTCAGGTTGAATTGAGAGTGCAGTAAGATGCCCAAAGGTGTTGCTGTCATAATTGTTTTGGGATAAATGCTCTGTCATTGAAGGTTTTGATCCAGTCTCTTGGTGCTCTGATTTTGGGGAATTTGAAAATATTTTTTTCTGGGCATTCAGTTTAAGCTTTATGTAATTCATCCAGCTTTGAGTGTCAGAGAGGCAGCCTATTAGTCCTGGGTAGCTATCTGAGAAGTCAATTTGTCTATAAATCTTGTTTTTCTCAGCATTGCAAGAAAGAGACATCATGTTTTTGCCTGGGAACTCCAAGAAGCCTAAAACACATATTAAATAGAAAAGAGCTAAGACAGAGCCTTGCGGTACCCCAGACTGTGATTAGGTGAGTTTGGATGTAGAGTTGCTTAGCCATACTTTTCTGCAACTATTTTGAGACATAAGATTTGAACCAGCTTAGGATAGGTCCATCAATGCTCATACACTGTTAAAGGATGTCTAGAAGGATGTAGTGATGCAGAGGCGAGGACAAGTACTTTTTTGTTACTTTTTTGTAACTATTTTGAGACATAAGATTTGAACCAGCTTAGGATAGGTCCATCAATGCTCATACACTCTTAAAGGATGTCTAGAAGGATGTAGTGATGCAGAGGTGAGGACCAGTAAGATGAGGAGATAGATTTTTATTTTCTCAAAGATTTGGAGGGATTCATCTATTATCTTGCGTAGGCTGGTTTCAGTGCTCCAACTTGCTCAGACTGGCGGGCTCCTAAAAGTCGACTCTTGCTAATGTGTTCATTTAATTGTGAGGCTACACATTTTTCCAACAACATGGACATAAAGGGTAGTCCAGTTATTGGTCTAAAGTTTTTCTTTTCACAGAGTTGGTTCCTTACTTCTTCAAAAGAGGTCTTGTATGACCAATTTTAAGAGAATCTGATAGGGAACCTGTCTGGAACGAGGTGGTAAGGCAATTTTGCCATACTGCTGAGTTTAGCTCTCTCAGTTCATTGGTCTTTGGAGCAGGGATAAGGTAATCAGCATAGAGTGATGGCCTGGGAGTGTATTTTTTCAAGGTTATGAAATGTTCCAAGAAAACTGTAGTTAACCTGGGGTGAATTTTTGAATTACGTTGATGGCAGCGGTTTGTAATTTTGCCTAGAGTTAGTGATCGTAATTTAGGAAGAAGCTGGCAAACTCATATCTGAATTCATCTGGTTAGGTAGGGGTGGAGCACACTCCTCTGGAATGGTATCCGGCCTCCTGGAGTCCTCGTTGGATACAGCCTGCAGCTTCATCCCACTGCAGATCTTTGACTTCCAAAAAGGAGACTAAGTCCGAATGAAGAAATCTTCAACTGGACTTCGTCCAGTGGCTCCCCAATGACGCCTCATCCTCGAGCACCACCGCCTGCCTAGCCCCGCAGAACTTTACTTTCGCAGACATTTTTCTGTGAAATTTCTTATAAGTTTGATTATAAGCAGAGACCAAGCCCAATCCACCTCGTGTATCTAAACCGCCCTCCATCGTGGTCGGACATAACTTTTGACTATTGACCCGGTCTGTCGCAACTAGCTAGCCACAGTTGGTGCTTTGGTTTTTTAGGTGCTAGATTGCACTAAAAACTTCCAAAATTCATAACTAATAAGAAATAAGTCATTACCTTTTACTCTATTTTTCTAAATTAGTGTGGGATTTTTCTTGTGTTGTTTTTCACATTGTTACTGTTCAAATGCTGCACAAATACTTTAACCAACAAACCAATTTCTCACACCCTTGGACTTGCTTGATTTATTTAACACAGCTTTAAGGTGAAACAGGGGAGAGGCCACAGATGATGCCTTTTTGGAACAGCTTGGTGGTGTTTTTGAAAGCATTTCTGACTTCATTTCCTTACTTTCGCTGAACCTGGAATACATACAACAAAAGCACACAGTTTATAGTTATGTGCAAGAAGTGCACTCCTCGGAAGATGCAGTGTGATGTGATGCATCAGCTGGGTCCTGCCAAAGAGCCCTCTCCATCTCCATCGCAAAACATTTTGGTTACACCGCGCTTGAATGCTACTACGCTGCAACACAAAAATACAGCACTTACAACGCACTTGCTAACATTTTTCTTTTGTATTCTTAATGGGGAAAACATTTTGACTATGAAGAAATTCCTATCCCTTAACCCCAACAATTTTCAGACTTTCTGCTCCCCTTTGCTGTTTAAAAGGGAGTTACTCCTGCACTTTACCGGAGTAAATCTCTAATCATTTCAAGAGTGGAAAGGCATCAGAGATGTGTAAGTCTATGGGTATTCACAAACATTCAGGGTGTACTCATCCACCACCATTATTATTATTACTATTGTTAGGCAATTTATAAAGAGCAGCATTCACTCTTAGAGTTTCCTGGCACTGTTAAAGCATACCAGGTAAGTGATAACAACTGTTTTCTAAACTGAAGATGATTGAAAACTGTCAATTGCTGGGAAAGAAGAAGCTCAAAGTCTAGCAGAATTACCAGATTCTTCGCTACCAAAATGGCAGCCCTATCTTCATAACATAACCTGTGCCTAATGCATTTTGAATGTACTGAAAATATTGAAATTGTTTTTGGGAAGTACCAGAATATAGTGAATCTCCAAAACCAATGATTAACTGCACAAACGCATTAATTAAAATATACTGATGGAAAAAGAATGACTTTAAAACTGTCAATTGTTGGGAAAGATGAAGCTGAAAGGCTAGCAGGATTACCAGATTCTTCATTACCTCAGCGTGTTCCAAGGGCAGAACCCATAGACTTAGGCCTAAGTGTACAGTCCCTTTTTTTAATATAATTTTGGGTGAATAAAACCTTTGCTTTGGATGGGTTGAATTTGAAGTCGTTTTTTTCTGTCAGGGACTCTGGCAAGGACTGGTGGCAGGGAAGACAAAGTAGGCAGAATATTGGGTATAGAGCTGCCCAAGATCACACAGAGGGTCAGAGGAGAAAGAGGATCTAAAGGGGAAGCTCTGCACAAGGGAGCAAGAGAGTTAGGGCTCAGAATGGACAGGAGCTCAAGAGGCAATTTGGCATTCAGACTAACTAACACCCAGGGCGGACATGCAATACATATATGTATAACAACATTAACAATAAAGGGAATGTGGGGTAAATCACTCAAGAGCTCCACACTGTAAGACTGAAGCTCAGTAAGTTCCTCACCCACAATTGCTATTACAGCTACTGACTGCAAATACCCACGTGTTGGATATACATGCAAAGGCAGGGTCTGTGGAGATGTTACCTATGGTGATGTTATAAAAGTAGCTCAAATAGAATACTCACAGTGGACAAGAAACACCACATAGGTTGTCAGCTGTGTCCATGGATCCTGGTGATCAAACAGGAACACGCACGGTGGTAACAGCAAGGTGTAGAACTAATTACACAGCCACAATAGACAAGGAGCTAACAAGGAGGAGTGCTTAACATGAAGAAGGCAAAGCAAAGGGCACACTTGCCAGAAAGTAAGAAACAAAACACACTAGGACACTGGAATCTAAGACAGCAGGAACAGGAAGAGAGCAAACTAGAAACTGAAACAATGGTAAATGGGGAAAGGCAGGGACTGGGAAAAGGTAAATACAGAAAGAGAGAGACTTCAAGAGTGCACTAAATTAGTGCTGGCTCAGGAATCAATGAATCAAGGTAGCACTGCAGCCAGGACTTGTTCAAGGAACAAGGAATATCTACAGCTCAGTACTCAAGGTAGCACTGCAGGCAGTGCTAGTTCAGGAACAAAAGAATAAGCTGCAGCTCGGGAACAAGAAGCAAAGAATAACTATAGGTCAGGAGCTCTGGAAACAAGGAATTAGCTATGGCTCAGAAATCAGGAAAAAAGGAACAAGGATTTGCTACAGCTCAGGAATCAAGGTAGCACTGCAGGCAGTGCTAGTTCAGGCACAAAGGAATTAGCCACAGATCAAGAGGTCAGCCAAACAGGAACACTGCTACAATGGCTGACGCTGGACCGAAGGGAGCTGGGGCTTAAAAGAGCTCACAGTGATCACATGCATCAGGTGTGAGCAGGCAAGCAGCTGCCAGCCACAGGTGTGGTGAATTTCTCCACCCATCACCAGGGGTGGGGATGAAGCAGTGAACAGGGGATTATAGGTAATGAAATCTCAAGCAAGGGCCGACCGTCTTCTCCAAAACCCGACATGGTTTGGGAATGGATGGCAATTTCCAAATAGCTGGAAGTCAGTATATGCAATCAGGTGAAGGTCCAGAACCTTAGAACACTGGAATCTCCACAATTCGACCCCCTAGTGGTGGCCCGAGACAGCAGGGAGAAATTTATCACATTGTTCCATTCAAAGACAAATGTTTTTTCATGTCAGCAGGAGATCTGCAGATTAATCTTAAAAGCATTCCTTCATTTTGTATTTTCTGCTTACCTCTATGTGTAAATATTTTTGGCATGTTGCATGCTCCCCAATGATCATAAATGCAAGTTAAAAGGAAGTGGACAGATGAATTCCGTGGGTCTCTTTAACTTCTAGGTTTGAATTCTGAGATCAATGCACCTAACTGCACAGCTGGTGACCTGTTGCTTAGAACTGATTTTGGCCATTGTAGACCCCTGCTCCCGCTGCGTAGTTTTACGGTCAATGAAGGAGGGTTTGATGGTCGACAGTGCTGAGTGTACCAAGAAGGTCCAAGAGGACACTGGGGTGTAGTTATGTTCGTAGCATTCACAGTGATTTTGTGTTAGTTAAGCAGTTGAGTTTCAAAAAATCTGAACTTATCCTTAAGGAAATTAAGAGAAAGGAAAAGGGGCTCAGGAAATCCAATGTGCATATACTTGTAAACATAAGAGAAAATCTGCTGGAATCCAGTTTGTTCCGCTGTAGGAAGAACATTTAAAGTAAGTGGTAGAGATGGACATTATAGAAAAGCTCAAAACAATACCCATGAATATTAATTGGTTAAATTATCATGAAAGTAATGGAATACAGAATTACTTATGCTCTTCAGCCTCAGATTCTGCACTAATTCAGTAGTGATAGCTATTCCTTGAAGAGAATGGGATGTTTTAAAGAGAATTCCAGTGGCGGCTTCTCCGCAATGGTGGAGGAGCGTCACCCCAGTGCTTTTGAGCAGTGTAAAGGAAAGAAAATATAAAATGATAATAACTTTGAGTTTCCTTAGCGGGTGGCTGCTCTGCTTACGGAGCAGGGCAGGGGAGGAGTGGTCTGCCCACTCCTAAGTGAGCAATGACTGTTTGGTCGGCCCTCTTCGGCCGCCCAAACCAGTCATGCGCACTTTCCCCATTCTCCATGCAGGCTGCATTCCAGCCTGCGTGGAGAACAAGCCCAGGCACCCATTCCCGGGTTGAGAGTCGAACCAGGTCGGCCAAAACCAATCATAACGCTGCATTGCAGCATAGTGATTGGTTAGGGAAGCCTGGGTGCTTACCAATCACAACGTTGCATTGCAGCGTTGTGATTGGTCAGGGAAGTCTGGCTGTTCTTCCTGGCTTCCTGTCCCATGAGGAGAGCAGGAGCAAGGAGCAGAGATGCGGCAGCAAGACCCGGCGGCAAGGTAAGTGTGTAATTTTGTTTACATTTTTTTTGTTTTACATCGGGCTACCTCGCGCCCCCTGACCGCCTTCACCTCTCCTCCCCCGCACCCATTCCTGCCCCGCCACCTGTGAGTCATGCCTGCCACCACTGGGGAATCCCTGGATACGCAACACACAAAACTGAAAAACTGTGAGGTCTCACTAAAATTACATGTAAAAAAATAAGAAAACTCTTCAAAGTATGGCAAAATGGATAAGTCTGACTGATTTTGGCAGGAATGTATTTCCAAGCGAAGGTAGCGGTAGTGGATTCTTTTTTAGTTATGCATTTCCTTACCGGGATAAGCACTGTTTTATCTTGTTTCTAAAAAGAGTTCTGGTCGAGATAGGTAACACTAAATCGATCATTATAAGGGGCTAGAACATCATTCTAGATCCAGTCGGGACCAAAGGAGGACTCGGAGATCACGGAAGAGGTGTTTTCTGGTAAATTGATACAATCCTGGAGATTACTGCACAGAACCTAAATAAATATTTCTCTGCCATGTCATAGTCACTAGAAAAGATGTCCATGGAATTTTGACTAATATTCTGCAGTGGGTGAAAAAATATAAGATAGTAACATATTTTTTGTCTGTTTCTTTTGGAAGTTAGATTTTCCTAAAAGAGAAATCCACGTGCGTTTAAAATGGGGTCATAAATAACAGTATCGCCAAATGCCCGACTGAGTCACGTGGAGGTGCACTCTTCGACATGTAAGGCATATTTGATGAGAAAATCGGTAAGGAAACGGTCAACAGTAAAGGAATGGCTGAAGAAGTGAAATGTGGAGGAGGATTGAATATTAATATAGTTTTTAGTTGTGCAGATTTCTATTAAAACAAGAGCAGTGCTGCTTTTGGGATTAAAATATTGTTCACAATATAAAAAAGAAACATTAAATAGCACAGCAAATATCACTTGCACAGAAATTCAATTCAGCCTTTCTTGAATTGCACGCATACTATACTATAAGTGGGCCATTACATTGACAATCATTTGTTTTTATAGTGCAAGTTTGGATCTGTATTTCCAATTATCAACGAATCAGTACAAAAATGTTTACCTCGTATACGTCCATAATGTGTACAATTCCACATAATGTAGTTCTACGTTTCTGGGTCTTAGTTTGACATTTACATCTTAATGTTATAATTTTGAATCTCTATATGCCCGTAATCCAATTCAATTGTTTAAAGTAGCGTTGCGGAACCTTAATTTACTTGGTGCACGATGGCAAGCACATTTAAAGTACAAAACACATGCACCATCATACGTATTCTGGGCTTTAATTTTAGAGAGGAATACCCAGATAACATCACACATACCAATTCATAGATTAGCAATATATATTTCACAAACAACAGTAGTATCTATCACAAGGGCTTAGTCTTGACTTGTCCAGTGTGGCTTGTTCTTGCTTATGCGTCACTGAAGTTCATGAAGACTATTTCTAACCAGTGTTCGCCAAAATAACCAGAAGTGATTGGAACCACATGGTTCAATGATTGCAAACCCAGCTCTAGGTGAATTACAGGTAACAGCGGTGAGACGGTGGGGCCGGGTGGGGGGGACACCTCCGAACCCCACTGGACTGACCACCACTGCATCCACTTCACCTACAGGAAGCCCACCACGCACTACCGCACCGAACAAATGCCTCGCCGCTGCTGGAGCAGAGTCACGGAAGACCAGCTAACCACAACCCTCGCCCTGAGCCCACCCGCCAAACCCTCCGACCCCGACACCGCCGCCCGCAACCTCAGACAGTGGATCGACGACTGCGCCAACACCCTCGCCCCGCTCAAGAATCCGCCCAACAGCCACACCAGCAAGAAAGCCACCTGGTTCACCGAAGACCTCCAGGCCTCCAAACGAACATGCCGAAAACTGGAGAAGATCTGGCTCCACGAACGGACAGCAGACAGCTACGCCGCCCACAAGAGCGCCACCCGCAGTCACCATCACCTCATCAGATCCGCCAAAAGGGCCTCACTCAAAGACCGCCTAGACAACAACGCACACAACAGCAAAGAGCTCTTCAACATCGTGAAGGAACTCTCCAACCCCAGCTCCAACACCAACGACATCCAGCCGTCGCGAGACCTGTGCGACTCACTGGCCACCTTCTTCCACCGCAAAATCGCCGACATCCACGACAGCTTCAACACCACGACCGCCCCGGCAACCACCGAGACCACTGCCCCCACAACCACCAGCCGCCTGCTCTCCTGGACCAAAATCAACGACGAGGACACCAGCGAGATCATGAACACCATCCACTCCGGTTCACCGCTAGACCCGTGCCCTCACCACATCTTCAACAAAGCCAGTACAGCCATCGCGCCCCATCTCCGGAAAATAATCAACATCTCCTTCGAGACAGCAACCTTCCCGGAAAGCTGGAAGCACGCCGAGATCACCGCCTTACTCAAGAAACCCAAGGCAGACCCCAAGGACCTCAAGAACTTCCGACCCATCTCTCTGCTCCCGTTCCCCGCGAAGGTCACTGAGAAAATCGTCAACAAACAACTGACCCGCTACCTCGAGGAGAACAACATCCTGGACCCTTCCCAGTCCGGCTTCCGCAGCAACCACAGCACCAAAACCGCCCTCATCGCCGCCACCGATGACATCAGGACCCTGCTAGACAACGGAGAAACAGCAGCCCTCATCCTCCTGGACCTATCAGCCGCCTTCGACACGGTCTGCCACCACACACTACGAACACACCTTCATGACGCCGAGATCCAAGAGAAGGCCCTGGACTGGACCACATCCTTCCTTTCCGGCAGAACACAAAGGGTCCGCCTCGCCCCCTTCCGATCCAAGGCCACCAAGATCATCTGCGGCGTACCCCAAGGCTCCTCCCTCAGCCCAACGCTGTTCAACATCTACATGGTACCCCTCGCCCACGTCGCCCGACAGCACAACCTCAACATCATCTCCTACGCCGACGACACCCAGCTGATCCTCTCCCTCACCAAAGACCCTCACACCGCCAAAGCCCACCTCCACGAAGGAATGAAGGCCGTCGCCGAATGGATGAGGACCAGCCGCCTGAAGCTGAACTCGGACAAGACGGAGGTCCTCATCCTTGGTTCCAACCCTTCAGCCTGGGACGACTCCTGGTGGCCAACATCACTGGGAACAGCCCCGCCACCCACCGACCACGTACGCAACCTAGGGGTCATTCTCGACCCCACCCTCTCCATGACTAAGCAGGTCAACGCCGTTTCCTCATCCTGCTTCAACATCCTCCGAATGCTCCGCAGGATCTTCAAGTGGATCCCCACCGAAACAAGAAAAACAGTCACCCAGGCCCTCGTCACCAGCAGGCTGGACTACGGAAACGCCCTCTACGCAGGAACGACGGCTAAGCTCCTGAGACGGCTGCAACGCATCCAGAACGCCTCTGCACGTCTTATCCTCGACATCCCCCGACGCAGCCACATCACACCCCACCTGAGAGACCTGCACTGGCTCCCTGTCAACAAGAGGATAACCTTCAAGCTCCTCACCCACGCACACAAAGCACTCCACAACTCCGGACCAGCCTACCTCAACAGACGACTCAGCTTCTACACCCCCACCCGCCAGCTCCGCTCGACCAGCCTCGCCCTCACCACAGTCCCCCGCATCCGGAAAACGACCGCCGGCAGCAGATCCTTCTCCCACCTCGCCGCCAAGACCTGGAACACCCTCCCCACCAACCTCCGACAGACCCAAGACCTACTGGCCTTCAGAAGACTCCTCAAGACCTGGCTCTTCGATCAGTAGCAGCACCACCCCCCTCTTCCCCCAGCGCCTTGAGACCCTCGCGGGTATGTAGTGCGCTTTATAAGTGACATGATTGATTGATTGATTGACAATGCAGAGGGAAAATTAATTATTTATTTATTTAATTTTCCCTCGCGCTATTGTCCCTCGAAATCCCCCCCACCTGGCCCCACCACTGTTACCTGCAAGGACCGCAGCTGCCATGTGCACTGCGGGAGATTGAGTCCAAGATGCCAAGAGGCAAACCGGAGCTTCTGAACCCTTGGCTGGTGCTGCTGGACACTTTCTGACCCAAAGGAAGCTACTCAGAAGAAGTTCTTAAAGTTTGTCAAGTTTTTGCAAAAGTTTGGTAAAATGCTTGTCAGGGACTGTCCGGGACTATGTGGGGAACACAGTCAGGGACTTGGGCAAGGACTGGGAACTTGGTAGAAAACGTAGACATAAAGAGGAGTACAGCGCTGCCCAGGATCATACAGGGAGTCAGAGGAGAAAAAGGGATCCAAAGGGGAAGCCTGTAGAAGTGAACAAGATGGGTAAGACTCAGAAAGGAAGGGCACGTATGAGGCAATTTAGCTTTCAGAAAAACTACACCCAGGACGAATGTGCAAGACATATATATGAAACAACATTAACAATAAAGGGGAGTGTGGGGTAAAGCACTCAGGAGCTCCACACGGTAAGATTGAAGCTCAGTAAGTTTCTTACCCACAATTACTGTTACAGATACTGACTGCAAATACCCACATGTAGGATATGCATGCAAAGGCAGGGTCTGTGGAGCTTATACCTATGGTGATGTTATAAATGTAACTCAAAGACAATACTCACAGTGAACAAGAAACACCACCTAGGTAGTCAGCTGTGCCCACGGATCCTGGCGATCAAACAGGAACACACAAGGCAGTAACAGCAAGGGGGTAGAACTAAACACAAGCACAATAGACAAGGAGCTAGCAAGGAGGAGTGCTTAACAGGAAAGGAAGGAAATCACTGGGCACACTTGGCAGAAAGCAGGTAACAAACATACAAGGTAACAGAAGCAAGACAGCAGAAATAGAAAGACAGCAAACTAGGAACTGGAACCAATGAATTGGGAAGAAAGGCAGGGACTGGAAAGGGATATACAGAAGGGGAAGCTACAAGGGTATACTAGAATAGTGCAGGTTAAGAAATCAAGAAAACAAAGTAGCATAGAAGGCAGAGCTGGGGCAGGAACAAGAACTGAGCTAAAGCTCAGGAGTCTAAGTAGCCCTGCAGGCAGTGCTGGTTCAGGAGCAGGGAATTAGCTACAGCTCAGGAAACAAGGAGTCAAGAGAGCACTGCAAGCAATGCAAATCAGGAACAAGAAATAGCTAAAGCCCAGGACCAGGATCAAAGAATAACTAGCTCAGGAACTCAGGAAACAAGAGCACTGCAGGCAGTGCTAATTCAGGTACAAGGATTAGCTATAGCTCAGGAACTCAGGAAACAAGGTAGCACTGCAAGCAGTGCTAATTCAGGAGAAGGGAAACTGCTGCAGTTCAGGAACAAGGAATACTAAGGCTCAGGGGTCAGGGTAGCACTGCAGGCAGTGCTAATTCAGGAACAAGGAAAACAGCAGCAGGTCAGGAACAAGGCATAACTAAAGCTCAGGAAACACTGGAAACAATAGCAAAAGCTCAGGGAGTACTGGAAACAAGGATCGGTCTCACCGGTAAACAGCTACAATGACCAGCACTGGGCTGAAGGGAGCTGGGGCTTAAAAGAGCTCTCAGTAATCACATGCATCAGGTGTGAGCAGGCTAGCAGCAGCCAGCCACAGGTGAGCTGAATTCCTCCACCCATCCGTGGCCTGCAGGGGTGGAGACAAAGCAGTGAGCAGGGAATTCTGGGTAATGGAGTTTCAGGCATGAGTAGGCTGGCTTCAAATATAAGCAGGCTGGCTTTCACAAAACCCGGCATGGATTGGGAATGGATGTCAATTCCCAATAAGTGTCCAAATGGCTGGAAGTCAGGATATGCATGCAGGGGAGGGTCTGGAAGCTTATTAGAAGACTGGAAAGTCCCACTATGCGGCCCCCTGGTGGTGGGTACGAGAGCACAGGGAGCAAATCGTGACAATGCTCCAGGAGAAGACCGGCTCAACGCCAAAAGTCAAGCCGCCCTGCCGCCGCCGTCGACTCGAGAACTGGACTGGCCATGCATTTGTCCTGCTTTAAGCTCCAGAGCTCACCGTTGTCGATGTCAAGAACAAAGACCTCCAGAGACGTATTGAGGCATCGTGCTGAACAGGGCCGGACTTGGAACCAAAACCAGCCTTGGCAAAGAGCTGGGCCGGCCCCCCTGGGGGGGGTTGGGGGTGCGGCCCAGGTCTTTGCCATGGCCGGTTTCGGCCGATTTTGTTACAGGGGCCGATTTTGCAGCAAAAATGGCCCCTGTAACAAAAACGGCCCCCAGGGGCCCAAAATCGGCCCCCACCCTGGCAGCCCACCGGGGTAACGCCCGGTGCCCGCTACGGCCAGTCCGGCCCTGGTGCTGAAGCAGGCCACTGTCGTCGAATCGAGCATCGGATCCGAAAGACCCAAAGACCCGCCAAGGAGCCCGTCAAATAGAGAAAAGCTAAAAAAAAAAGTAACTAAGTGCGAAGGTAAAATCTTGACTGGGACCCAGCACTCATCATTTCCGACCTGCATTCCATTGCTGCCAGCTTGAAACTTTGACTTTGTACTGGTCCAGTGCCACCAGATAGTGTCGGTTTAAGCTATTTGTTGCTAGAAAACACATTTTTTAATTTAATCTTTAAAAATTCATATTTCCGGTTCCCTACATTGGATTTTTGTCATTTCGTTGTCATTCGAAAGATTAAAATATTCTCTATTTTCATAAATTGAAGCTGGATTTGTATTGTGTTGTGTCTTGTTCTTATTTACTCTTTTCATATTATTGATTGCCTTACTCAGCTGTCTTCTAAATTAAGCCTGACTGCTTGTCTGGCAAGCTACCAAGGGTTGAGCAAGTATTAAGTTATTGATACTTGACTGGACCCGATTAGTGATTGTGGTATTATTGCTACCTGAAGGTACCTTCACCTTCTATAACCCACCTTCCTACATGTGCGAACAAAGGTGCCTAATCATATAGCAAGACAAGTTTTACATAAAAGTACTGACAGAGATCATTTGACTATGCTGGACAAAATCAGGGTAGTAAGCGTTAAGCTCCCACGCACCCATCCTATATAAAATATACATAGATATAGCCTTCTTTTAACACGTTGTTTTTCCCGACTCTTTTGGCTCTCATTCTATCACCAGTGTTGTTAACACTTACATTTGAATAACAGTCTACTAGAATTATAATAAATAGCCACTTATTCAATGTATATTTCTCTATATGATGGGTCTAGTTGGATTCCCTATTATTATCTGCATCAATGCACCATTATTTTGAATTGTATATATAACTGTGATTGACTTCACACAGTTTAATTTTCTCACTGTGCTGCTTGTACTATTATGCATTTTTCCTGATATTAAAAAATTATATGCTATTTATTGCAGAATTTAAGAAATACATCGACAAAATAATATATAAGTACAACAGATGCCTCATGTTATTTACTTATCATTTAATGAAAATTTGATCCAATAAGATCTTGGACAGAAAATTAATTTGAAAATCTCCTAAAATCCTAATTTGTTTGTCTGGTGTAAATGTGTTTTCTGTTAAGTGCATGCTCACTTTCCCATGGTTTATTGAATCCCTTTTTCTGTGATGCAGGACCATATGATACATCAATGTGCCAAGACTAACAAAA
The DNA here is from genome assembly GCA_963921515.1 of Calotriton arnoldi. Classification (NCBI taxonomy): domain Eukaryota; kingdom Metazoa; phylum Chordata; class Amphibia; order Caudata; family Salamandridae; genus Calotriton; species Calotriton arnoldi. The sequence continues at coordinate 1,029,092 of CAWUFW010004821.1, forward strand.
AATGATGAAAACAAACATGTACTGAACAAATTAATTGCTGAATAAGCTCAGTACAACCCAGTTCAAGCTAATACAGGATAATATGAAAATGGGGAAAACGCAGGGAATTTGCAAAGATTGGTTAAGGAAGGGGTGCTAGCTTGTTTCCAGCTATGAAAACAATCAGGTGTACACCATCAAAAATAACCATATATTTATCAACATATTGAAAGATGGAAATTGTAGGAAGTTGGGTTATTGATTGAGGGGAATAAAACCCTACTCAATCAGATACCCCAATTTCTGTCAGGGTGAAGTCACAAACAAACCCTAAATTAACCTGTACTAAACCCTCTGGTAGCTTCGCACAAAGCAGTCAGGGGTAAAGCATTTATGCAGACCTTCAGACAATAATAAAGTGATAACACACCACAAGAAAAATCCCACACCAATTTCGAAACTAGAGTAAAATGTAATTAAAATTATTTGAGACCAAAAGGACAAAAATCCAATCAGTAGAACTGGAGATATGCAATTTTAAAGATTTCAGAAACAATAGGGCCTCAAAGCACAAAGTGCCAACTGTGGACATCTGGTCGCGCCAGACCGGGACAAAGCCACAAGTTCAGGCCGATAGCAATGGAGTGTAGGCTGGATACAGAGACCAAGTTAGGCCAGCTGAACAAAGTACTTTAAATCTGGGGGGCAGAGCGTTCCGAGTAGGGGTGGGCAGAACTCGCGGAGTTACATGAAAACTGTGCAAGATTCCATGGCGTTCTGTGAATGGGTGAAAATCTGCACGTCACCCTGCTCTCACTGATTTTTAGTGCCAGGAGCTCATTCCACTCAGAAGTGTGATCAGCATGAACAGCACTACGCAGCATGCCAGAGGGCGCCACTGCTTGAGTTGATTTTGCTGCTGTTTGAGTAGAAATTGTACTCGAGTGGCAGCTTTCTCACCGCGAGCGGTCACGACCGCCTGCGATCGCCTGCATTGGGAAAAACATGCAGCGTGGCCTCCTAGCTCCAGAAAATTGTCCCGAGGGTGCCATTTCTCGCTCGCGCTTTGGCGAGCTGCTCATGAGAAAAACTTCCACCATGTGGCGGTTGGTGGAGTTTGGCTAGAAATGCCGAGTGGCCAAAACTCTGCCAACTCCGCTGGCGGAGCAGAATTTATCACCCACCCCTAGTTGCGAGGTCTTGTGTCGAGGATGTGCTGCGTGGCGGTGGCTGCGAAATTCCGCATCGAGCATGCATCATGCAGCAGCAGTTCCGAGAGGCTGAGGGGCTGTGATGCAAAGTCCTGCATTGAGGATGGGTTGCGTAGCAGCGGTTACGAGGAGCTGCGTGGCTGCGATGTAAGGTCCTACATCGGGATGTATCTCGCTGTGAGGGTTCTGATGCGAGACTACGAGGAGATGCATCACACTGCATTGGTACTGCCTGAGAGACCACAGCTGGGCCCACTTCCAAAGGTCCAAGGTTGGGATGGCGTCATTTGGGGGGGCAATACTCACTGCAGGAAGACTCCAGGTGCTGGGTTCAAGGTGGTTGGAGCTTTTTCTGTTCTTGAGGCTCTGATCAGGAGGTCAGCCAACTAGCCCTTGGAGTCAATCTGGTGGCCCTCGGTTCAAGATGCAGGTCCAGTCCTTCTCACTCAGGCAGCAAGGCAGCAGGGCAGCAGGGCAGCAGAGTAGCACAGCAGTCCTTCTGAGTCTTCCAAACATCCAGTGGTGCACTAAAGAGTTGGGTCTGAGGGTCCATTATTTACACCTATATTTGAAGTAGGAGAAGTATCTGGAGCTTTTTCCTACCTCCCTGCTCTAGGCCCAGCTTGTCCAGTGACACAAATGACTAGTGTCAAATTGTTTGCGAGTGTGCCAAGTCAGAGGTTTGTGATGTGCAATTGTGGTAGGTCATAGCTCTGCCCCTTCATCAAGTCTGGCCCATCCTGCCAATACCTGCCCCCCCCCCCCCTTTGTCTCACTGTCTGGGATCAATACACAAAGATCAACTGCCAGCTATACCTAGTCATGTGACCCAGGATACAGGCTGCAGGCACCAAATTGTTGGAACAAGAAAATGCCAACTTTCTAAAAGGAACAAATGATTGACGGAATGCTGAACAATGCAAACATTCAACCCCAGTCACAAAGATCTGGGTTTAATCCATAATTTGTTTGCTCACCACGCCACCCCAGTTTGGAAACAGCCATATGCAAATCAGCCTTGATCCTGTTCCTCATGGGAACAGTCCCGCCTGAACTGCCAAGCCAGGTTTTCCCTGGACCGGAAACAAGCATCCTGGGACCGGTGCGCTCCATGCCACTGGAGTCAAAGGAGGACCTGGTCTGGCAGTTCGGGCTGGACTGTTCCCATGGGGAGCAAGGTCAAGACTGATTTGCATATGGCTGGGTTTAAACTGGAAGGGCACGGGGAGCAAAAAAACGATGGATTTAGGCCCAGATCTCTGTGCTAGGGTGAATGTTTGACATTGTGCAACATTCTGTCCATCAATCGTTTTTTTTGCATTTGTCATCCGAGTTGGACGGGTATGCCCAGACATGGGTCCCCTGCTCTCCATGCCACTGGAGTCAAGCTAGCCTGGCTGATGATGGGTAAAATCCCGAAACCGGTCCCAGGATGCTTGTTTCCGGTCCAGGGATGACCTGGCCTGACAGTTCAGGCTGGACTCTTCCCATGGGGAGCAGGGTCAAGACTGGTTTGCATTTGACTGGGTTTAAACTGGAAGAGCACAGGGAGCAAATAAACGATGGATTTAGGCCCAGATATCTGTACTGGGATGAATGTTTGACATTGTTCAACATTCTGTCCATCAATCGTTCTTTTTGCATTTGTTACCCCGAGTGGGACGGGTATGCCCAGACGTGGGTCCGTTGCTCTCCATGCGACTGGAGTCAAGCTAGCCTGGCTGATGAGGGGTGAAATCCTGAAACCGGTCCCAGGATGCTTGTTTCCGGTCCAGGGAGGACCTGGACTGGCAGTTCGAACTGGACTGTTCCCATGGGGAGCAGGGTGAAGACTGATTTGCATATGGCTGGGTTTAAACTGGAAGGGCACGGGGAGCAGAAAAACAATGGATTTAGGCCCAGATCTCTGTGGTGGTGTGAATGTTTGACATTGTTCAACATTCTGTCCATCAATCGTTCTTTTTGCATTTGTCACCCCGAGTAGGATGGCAATGCCCAGACGTGGGTCCCGGGCTTTCCATGCCACTGGAATCAAGATAGCCTGGCTGATGAGGGGTGAAACCCCGAAACCGGTCCCAGGATGCTTGTTTCCGGTCCAGGGATGACCTGGCTTGGCAGTTCAGGCTGGACTCTTCCCATAGGGAGCAGGGTCAAGGCTGGTTTGCATATGACAGGGTTTAAACTGGAAGGGCACGGGGAGCAAGTAAACAATGGATTTAGGCCCAGATCTCTGTACTGGGGTGAATGTTTGACATTGTTCAACATTCTATCCATCAATTGCTCTTTTTGCACTTTCTAAAAGTGCCATTTTCGCAATTGTGACTTAAAATCCAACTTTACTATTAAAGAGGGTTACATTATAATTCTTTAGACACCAAACTCAAAATTCCTACCTGTTTCCAATTGAAAGTTATCACTTATTAAATGTAACATGTTAACCAAATGTTCTCCTAAGGGAGAAGCAGGCTTTCCACTAGTGAAAAATGAATGTTGGTGTTTTTGACTTCCAGGACATGTAACACTTAAAAGTACAAGTCACAATTTTTTTTAAATGCACTGCATCCTCTCCTATGGGCTATGTAGGGCCTACCCTAGGGTGGCTTACAAGTATTAAAAAGGTAGATTTATTTTGCAAAGTCGAATTGACAGTTTAGAACAGCCCACACAGGCTGCAAAGGCAGGCCTGAGACAAGTTTACAAGGCTACATAAGTGCGCGGCACAATTAATGCTGCATGCTCACTAGTAGCATTTTATTTACAGGCCCTGGGTACGTGGAGTACCACCTTACTAGGGACTTACAAGTTAATTTAATGTGCCAATTGAGTGTAAGCCAAGGTTACCATGTTTAAAGGAGTAAGCACAATTACGTTATCACTGGTTAGCAGTAGTAAAGTGCACAGATTCCTAAGGCCAGCAAAAAGTGGGTTCAGAAAACAGGAGGTTTAAGGTAAAAGGTTTGGGGGTGACCCTGCAGAGAGGGCCATGCCCAATAGAAATGTTTGTGATAAATGATTTAAAACAAAAGAAAAAAATGCATGTGACTATGCTGAAGGAGGATGAAGAGAAAACAGCAAACCCAATAATGGAGGCAGTATATATATCAGCTGATGCCAGAATATTTCAGCAGCCTGTTTTCATGGATCATGATTCAGGGCCACACTAACCTTGTCAGCAAGCTTGAGAGGACAAAGGTAAGCAGTGTCAAATGGGGAGGGAAGAGAAATGTAGAGGGAACAAAAAGGCTGCTCTTTGTTATAAAGGAACTGAAATAATTGCCACAAAAACCAAATTAAATTACAAGTGTCATGGCACTTTTCTATGATGATTTTGTAATTTTGTGCATTGTAGTAGACACTTGGTTCCAATGTGAACAGCTCTAGAGGAACAAATGAGATTGTCAAGGATTGATGAACAGGTTTCATTCTCCAGGACAGGTAATTTTGTCCACAGGGCTCCCTTAAAAGGAGAAAGTGGAGGGTCTCTAATAATCTTTTGAGGCATTCTGCATGCGTTTGTGTGAGCCAGTTCTAAGTACAGGTTTCATGAAAAGTCTTGTATTCTCTAGCTCAGGGTGTTTGGAAGTCCACTCCAGGAAGGTGCCCACGTCGACCCATGGTCTCACTCCACTCAACGTATCACCAGTAACATAACATGTTATTAGAAACGCCATCCCGTAGCTTCGGGAGGCTCAGAGCACCGGGTCTGGCTACCTGTGCGACTGCGATGTCTTTAGGTAGGAGTTTTTTATGGACCACCTGTTGTGCTTGTTCTTTCAAGAAACCGGTGCCATAAACAGGTTTCAATTCTGCAGGGCTCAAACCATGGATTTGAGTTTCCGCCCCGGCAAGACATGATTCAACCCACCTTTCCACATCTAGGTTAAGACCCCGGCTTGGGGTCCACTTGTTTGGTTCTCTTTATAACGACGAGATTTTCACACCTTATTTATTTGTTTGTATATGTATTTTGGTTGACTTTCCTGACTTCGCAGCATGGAGCGGTCACATTTGACCCTTTTCACGGAGCTCTGTTATGTCTAGTTCAACTCTTCCGCAGTACAAGTGGTAAGAACAGCATATTGAGCACTTTTGGGCTTTCTTTTGAATAACTGTCAGGGAATAGTTCTGTCCTTCTACCCAAAGAGTTAGGTGAAGGCCACTTTCAGTGTTGAACTTGGGATCTGGATTGTTTATTGTTAGAGACCCAAACCCTGGGGTAGCACGTATAACCTGGTAGTACCTGGGCAGAATCACATAAAACTACAAAAGGGTTCCCTAGAGGAATAAATTCACCTATCCAATCACTCAGTCTACAGTTATATAATCAAGTATTATTGGATGGGCCAAAGGGGGCTCCCACATTCTCAGTGCACATCAAGGCTGCCCCTGAGGAACACCTGACCTGCAGTTAAAGGAAATCCTAGAAATAAGGGACGCAACAAACATAAACACTGCCAAATGAGAATAAAATCAAGGAGCAGAACCTACTTTAATCAAGTGAAAAATTAAACATGGCCAGCAACAAAGTACAGTTTTCAGCAGCACTAAGAATAGCCTATTTAGAGGAAAAGGTCAAAGGGTCTCCTTTCGATCCCAATGTTACAATGTTACAAAAGGTGTAATAGCTCCCTGGCCTGGCTTAAATTATATTAGTGCCGTGCAAGCGAAGTGTTTTTTACATCCAATTTTGACATTTTGGCACTAAATATGGAATAATACAGACAGATGGTATTTGCATCCATTGAGTGTGTGCCGTTAGCTCTTTCTTTTCCCTGTTCTGTGTATTCTTTTAAATCCTGCTGAAAGCTGGCTAATGGTCTGTGTTTCAATTCAAGCAAGCCCAATCTGTGCTCAGCTCTTGAAAGACACTAGTGCTTTGCTAAATCCTTCACGAATACCATTCTCAAAATACTGCATGTGTTTAAATGGCCTAGCAAGCGAAAAACATGAAATACAGCTTAATTACTAATATAAAGCAAACTTGCTCTGGAAAGTTAAAGATTGATATCCGTTATTAATGCGGGTTTTAAAATGTTAGGAATAAGTAACCCCATTCATCATAATTCTGAAATCATCAGTTATCCTTGGAATTCACAGACCCGCAACAGGAAATCTAAAAATATTTTATTATATTGTAGCAGGTTAGGAAGGACAATACTTCACATACCCCTCCATCACTTGACATGCAGCAGACATTTGAAAGTGTAATCTGGAGAGCCATATAAAGATGGGAGGAAATTTACATTTCCACTTAATACTACTTTCACACATTTTTTCAGTTCACCAACGTTCCCAGAAGTAGGCTCAAAAATCTGCCCCAGACACAGGTCTTCAGGTGCGCTACTGGGAATGTTCTGTGACCTATACAGCGGGCTCCTATAACAGCTTTGTGTCTATTTCAACGCAGGAGGAACGGCACCGGCTGTGCAAATCAACATTATTTCTCTGCGTGGAAAGCATTTTTCCGGGCAAAGTAAGCCCTTCCCCTATACCCCAGCCAATCAGGCGGTGATCCATTTCCTTTCCAACTAGTAAACCTAGGGGCAGATTTACAAGCCCCTTACGCCTCTTTTGCGCCGCCATTGCGTCACTTTTGTGACGCAGCGGCGGCGCAAATCATGCACCATGCTGCGGGGGATTTACAACGTGACGCATCTAGGGAGATGCATCACGTTGTAAAGCCCTGCGCCACATGAAACCTGCGTCAGGTTTCATGTGGGCGTGCCGGCGCAGGGAGGGGCGTTCCTGCGCAAGGAAGCCCCGTAAAAGTGACGCAGTGAAATCTACAAGATTTCACGGAGTCACTTTTACGTCCCTGCTGCGTCAAATCCTTACGCCTGCTTCAAGCAGGCGTAAGGAGTGACGCAGCATGTTAGGTATAGGGCACCCCTGAGCAGTACTGGAGTTACGTCGCACTTGCGACACAACTCCAGTACTGCGCCACCCTTCCGCCGACAGATGCGTCACGCATCTGTTTATCCTTGCGCCATGATGCGCTGCATTGTAAATGCGGCGCATCTGTGGTGGCGCAAGGGTAAACTTGCGTAACGCATCTTCCCTGGCGCATCCCTGCTGATTTGCAGGGATGCGCCAGGGAACGTAAATCTGCCCCCAAGTTACTCTAGTCCTTGCCATTGGCTGGAGAACCTTCTGACCATTTTCAGAGTGGGAAGGGTCCGATCAGTTTGTGAATGCTCACAAACATACATGTATGGCCGTTCAAAAACATACATGCAAACCAGGCCTTGTAACACTCACCTCCTAAGCCTTGCGTGACATTTACTACTGAAGATTTCTCTGGACGTATGGCACTTCTGTCAGGAATATTTGTTTGAATTCATGGAACACGTAAATGAGGAACCTTCTGCTGCAACTATACCTTTATGAATAGGGCCTTTGTATATATTAAGGATAATCAACAGCCAAAGAGCACTGCTCAGAGTAGGATTTTTAATCGGCAGTTTTTAGAGACGTAGACCCAAGTAGGTTGTAATACCACATTATTCACTGATAAGAATGAACACGTTCACATGCCCAGATAACAGCAAATGGAGGTCATGGCTAACCCACCGATGACACTGAACAACAGTGAAGAGTTTACTCAGTGGTGAAGCATGCCACCTAAAGTTCTATTAAGAAGAATTTGTCCACAGTTAGTTCATGTGTTGATCACAATGTAAAGACAGGATAATCAGATAATGAAATGTACTGTGCTACTCTCAGGACCATAATACTCTTTGGTAGTTGAATGTTGAGTAAGGGAGTTGTACTGTCTGGTCCTTTAGTCACCTCTTACCCTCTTTGAGTAGAAAACATTAAAGTACTTAAAGAACTCCCAAGTACAAGAAATGATCTGTGGAGAGAGCAAGTTGTCTCCAGCAAACTCAAGGAAGGGCGATGGAGAAGTAAGGGTTCTTCACTATTATGGCCTTGAAAAGTCAGTAGCTATTAACCATGACAGTGGCATTAAGGGAATACACACTTCACAAGGAGACATCAAGCATGTGCTCGAGGTGGGTAACAGAATGGTGTTGTAAACTCAGAGACCTCAGTAGTCAAGTTGATGAGGGTAATACAATTATCCTTAGTGTTCTCTGGTGAGAGATAAATTATATAAAGTTACATAAAGTTACTCTGATGAAAACACGTTTCGGTTTGTGTTTGAATGGCATCATTTTAGGTGACTCCAAAGCAACATGAAATGCATAGGGACAGAACTATGCACACAAAACAGACACTGGCAAAGAACATATGAAAATGAAGTTTTGTATGTGGGGTGAGAAGGGAATATCATTGTGGACAAGGTTCAACCTCTCAAAATGGTCATCCACCGAGCTTCAATGGCATATTTCAAACATTAGCAACACAAAAAGATGATGGACGGAATGCTGAACATTGTCAAACATTCACCCCCGTCGCAGATCTGGGATAAATCCATCATTTTTTTGCTCACCATGCCACCCCAGTTGCGACCCAACCATATGCAAGCCAGTCTTGACCCAACTGCCCATGGGAACAGTCCAGCCCGAACTGCAAGACCAGGTCCTCCCTGGACCAGAAAACAAGCATCCTGGGACCGGTTCAGGCCATCATCCCTCTTCAGCCAGGCTAGCTTGAATCCAGTGGTATGGACAGCACGGGACACATGTCTGGGCATACCCTTCCCACTTAGGGCGATTATAGCAACACAAAAAAATTGATGGATGGAATGCTGAACACTGTCAAACATTCACCCCCAGTCACAGATCTGGTTTAAATCCATCCTTCTTTTGCTCACCATGTCACCTTAGTTTTGACCCAGCCATATGCAAACCAGTCATGACCCTGCTCCCCATGGGAATAGTCCAGTCTGAACTGCAAGGCCAGGTCCTCCCTGGACCGGAAAATAATTATCCTCGGACTGGTAAAAGGGTATCACCCCTCATCAGCCAGGCTAACTTGAATCCAGTGGCATAGCGAGCATGGGACTCGCATCTGGGAATAGATACCCTTCCCACTGGAGATCCAATCAGTATAGAGAACTCTCAGGACTTTTGCAACAGAATGGCTAAATTTTTCTACTCTAAAATTGTGGATATATATAAAGACCATGACCACCACAACTCTAAGTCCTCTAATTCCTTTAATGTAGAGTCTCAGGCTGAATTTGGCATTCAAAAACGTCTGTCCACTAAAGACAGCCCCAATGCCTGTCTATCGTGTTTTACTCCGTTGACACAAGAACAGACAGAACATTACCTTCTCAGTGTCAAATTGGGCTCCCCACTTTAACCTTGTCTTCCTAATGTCTTGCCATTAGGAGCTAAGATTATAATTCCCTATCTTACTGAAACCCTGAATAAAGCCACTACATCTGGGTATTTTCCTTGATTTTGGAAAAGGGCGGTGGTTAAGCCTCTGCTTAAGAAAACTAATTTGGGCCCTGCAGAACTAAAAAACTATCAGCTCATTTCTTTGTTGCCTGTACCCACCAAAATCCTGGAGAAACATCTTAATGTCCAGGTTATAAACTATCTTGAACAATTTCAACTGCTAGATGTATCTCAGCCTGGATTCAGGAGCCATCATGGGACTGAGATGGCACTAGTATCTGTAGTCAATAACATCAGTTCCATGGTGGATGTTGGAGAGGCTGCAGCATTGGTCCTTCTGGACTTATCTTAGCCTTCAATACCATCTCTCTGATCCGGCTTGTTGAGCGGCTCCAGCAACTGGAGGTCACAGACTTGGCACTCAGACTTATGGCATAATTTCTAAGTGATAGGTCTCAGATCGTTATGGTGGATCAGTTTTGCTCAGAGGCCATAATGTTGCCATGTGGGTAGCCTCAGGGCTCTTCTTCTGGCATTGCAGGCCATGGCCACATGGATAGAGAAAAACTACTTATGACTCAATGGGGACAAGGCGCAGGTCTTGATCTTTGGTTGTCAACCGCCTGTGTGGTCCAATCTGTGGTGGCCAGATAGGCTGGGGGCCTTACCTACTCCAACAGACTCCGCTAAAAAGCTTGGAGAGTTGGTCAATTGAAATCTATCTTTCGACCTGCAGGTAAACAGGACAGTTCCTACCTGCTTTTGGATAATCAAATCCCTTAGGAAAGTGTTTCCTTTTATTCCACTTCTTGCACGAAAACAAGTGGCTTTGGCACTTAATATAACTAGTTTAGATAACTGCAATGCTATCTACTTGGATATTAAATTAGACTGTACTTGCTAAACTGCTGATGGTTCAGAACACTGCAGCCAGATTGTTTCTTGACATCCCCAAATTTCAATCAGTTTCTGAGGGGATTCGGAAACTGCACTGGCTACCCATGAACAAACAAATTACCGTTAAGTCTCTTTGTATGGTTCACAAAGTCCTGCACAACATTGGTCTGGGAGAACTCAGGAATTTATTTCAACATTACATTCCCTGTAGACCGCTGCGATCCTCGGGCAAAAATCTTATAATTGTTCTAAGCATAGAAAATGGAGATGGGGAGGTAGAGCCTTTTCAGTGGCCACATCCAAGCTGGGGAACTTGCTTCCTTATTCTGTCTCCAGTCTTTAATCTCACGCTTCATTTTGCAAGGCCTTGAAAACCTGGCTTTTTTTTCTTTAATAGATGGTCAGTGGGATCTTTCCTTGCTCTTCTTCCCTTTCTGAGACTAACTATGATTGTCGCCATTTGGCATTTGTTGTGCTCTACATTTCATTCATTCACTCATTCATTAGGGCGACTATAGAAACACAAAAAGATGATGGACGAAATGCTGAACATTGTCAAACATTCAGCCCCAGTCACAGATCTGGGTTAATTCCATCGTTCTTTTGATCACCATGCCACCCCAGTTTGGACCCAGCCATATGCAATCAGTATTGACCCTGCCCCCCATGGGAACAGTCCAGCCCGAACTGCAAGTGTCTAAGGGTATGTCCAGATGTGGGTGCCTTGCTCGCTGCTACACTGAATTCAAGCTAGCCTAGCTGATGAGATGTGATACCCTGAAACCAGGGAGAACCTGGCCTGGCAGTTCGGGCTGGACTGTTCCCATGGGGAGCTGGGTCAAGACTGATGTGCATATGTCACTGGGTCCAAACTGGGGTGACGTGGCAAGCAAAATAACGATGGATTAAACCCAGATCTGTGACTCGGGTGAGTGTTTGAAAAGTTTTGACACTCCGTCCATCATTTTAATTTGTAATGTTGATATTTCAAATGTTACCATTGGTACTGTCCAAATTCAGACTATACAAGAAAAGTAAAGGAATTAGAATGCATGTATTGGAAAGAGAATAGCAGAGTTTGAATATGGAAATCTATATTTTGTTCAAGGACTTTACTTCTGAGGACACTCAATAGGTAAATCTATGATATGGCCAATTGTAACACCTTGCACTTGTGTTCCTCAAAGTGAAGATGACCTTGAAGAGGGTCAAAATGGAAAAGGATAATGTAGAAATAAAAGAAGACTTATCATTATTATTCTTGAGATGTAGAAGGACTTTGAGGTGGTCAATGGAACAATAAAAACTGATCCAGGGCTTCTCATTACTCATATGTGGAAATAAAATGTCTTGGTTTTCAACTTGTTTTTTTAAATTTCTGTTTAACTCAGTACATAAGGAGTGAAAACGATTGAAAAATAATTAGCCACTTATATTCAAAGCTTGAACTTTAAAAATCTTTTTGCAACAAGCACTCTCATAAACACCTTTTTATTACCTATTCTTCATAAAATCTAACTGTGCATGATTGTTAGAAATGGGGGTCTCTGGTTGGCAGGTTTGTACCCTGTCCAAGTAGGAACCCTTCCTTCTAGTCAGGGTAAGGGGGATTACACTCCTAAAATAACCCCTGCTCACCTCCTTGGTAGCTTGGCACGTGCAGTCAGGCTTATCCTAGAGGCAATGTGTAAAGCATTTGCACATCACACACAGTAATACAGTGAAAACACTAGTAAGTAAGTCAGTAGAGTTTTATAAAGCGCGCGAATGCCGAGGCGCCTTGGCGCTGAGGGAGTGTGATGTGTGTTTGTTCAGTCAGGGCGCGACATTTATTTGGGGGGAAACAACCAGGTCTTAATCATTTTCCTGAACTGGAGCCTATTTGGTTGCAGCCTAATAGAGGTCGGCAGCTTGTTCCAGAGTTTGGCAGCAAGGTGGGATAGGCTCCTGCCGCCCCATCTTGCCCTGCGAATTTTTGGAATCTGAACTAGCCCAGTATTGGTTGATCTGAGATTCCGTGTAGGGGAGTACCATAACTGCATATCCAAGGCTCCCCCAACATACAGTGCCTTGTGTACTAGACAAAGTGCCTTAAATTCCACCTGTTGTTGTGTTGGAAGCCAGTGGAGTAGCCTGATGCTAGCGGAAATAGAATGGTTGTGGGAATGTTAAGTAATAGTCGCGCTTCAGCATTCTGTACTGACTGTAGTTTGGCCATCTGGGCCTTGTCAATGCCCAGGAGTAGTGCATTGCCGTAATCTATTTTTGAGAGTATCAGTGCACCTATTACCGTTTTCCTAAGATCCTGTGGGATAAAAGGCATGATCTTATGTAGAATCTTTAGTAAGAAGAAACAGGAGAACTTCAGACGATTAATCTGTCCTGCAAAGTTGAGTTGATTGTCAAAAATCGCTCCCAGGTTTCTCGCCTTGGTAGCCAGCGGAGGGCAGTTACCTGCCTCTCTTGGCCACCATGCTTGGTTCCATATGGGTGGACCCTTCCCAAACTCCATGACCTCAGTTTTATCCGTATTGAGCTTGAGGAAGTTTTGATTCATCCAGCTCATGATACCCTTCAAAAACAACAATTGATGGACAGAATGCAGAACAATGTCATACATTCACCCCAGTACAGAGATCTGGGCCTAAATCCATCGTGTTTTTGCTCACCATGCCATTCCAGTTTGGACCCAGCCATATGCAAATCAGTCTTGACCCTGCGCCCAATGGGAACAGTCCAGCCCGAACTGCCAGGCCAGGTCCTCCTTGGACTGGAAACAAGCATCCTAGGACCGGTTTCGGGCTTTCAGCCCTCATCAGCCAGGATAGCTTGACTCCAGTGGCATGGAGAGCACGGGACCCACGTCTGGGCATACCCGTCCCAGCATTCCGTCCATCAATTGTTTCTTTTGCATATGTCGCCCTAAGTGGGAAGGGTATGCCCAGACGTGGTTCCCGTGCTCACTACACCACTGGATTCAAGCTAGCCTGGCTGATGAAGGGTGATGCCCTGAAACCGGTCCCAGGTTGCTTGTTTCCGGTCCAGGGAGGACCTGGCTTGGCAGTTCGGGCTGGACTGTTCCCACAAGGAACTGGGTCAAGACTGATTTGCATATAGCTGGGTCCCAACTGGGATGGTGTGGTGAGCAACAGAATTATGGATTTAACCCAGATCCCTGTGACTGGGGGTGAATGTTTGCATTGCCCAGCATTCCGTCCATCAATTGTTTCTTTTGCATATGTCGCCCTAAGTGGGAAGGGTATGCCCAGACGTGGGTCCCGTGCTCACTACACCACTGGATTCAAGCTAGCCTGGCTGATGAAGGGTGATGCCCTGAAACCGGTCCCAGGTTGCTTGTTTCCGGTCCAGGGAGGACCTGGCTTGGCAGTTCGGGCTGGACTGTTCCCACAAGGAACAGGGTCAAAACTGATTTGCATATAGCTGGGTCCCAACTTGGGTGGTGTGGAGAGCAAAAGAATGATGGATTTAACCCAGATTCCTGTGACTGGGGTGAATGTTTGCATTGTCCACCATTCCGTCCATCAATTGTTTCTTTTGCATATGTCGCCCTAAGTGGGAAGGGTATGCCCAGACATGGGTCCCGTGCTCACTACACCACATAATCAAGGCAGACTCGGTGGAATGGCGTGGTCTAAAGCCATGATGGGTAGGATCTAAGAGATTGTTGGAGTCAAGATACTGGATTAACTCACTGTTTACCGATTTTTCTAGAATTTTGGCCGGTACTGGCAAGCATGATATTGGTCGGTAGTTCTTTACCTCAGTGGGGTCCAGAGCAGGCTTTTTCAGAATGGGCCTGATGCATGCCTTCTTCCAGGGCAATGTAAAGTTCCCTGAGTTGATTACCTTGTTTAGAAGTGCGGCTAGATGAGCACTGATCTTTCCAGAGACCAGATGTAGAGTGGCAGGGGGACACGAGATCCAGACTTGGTCAGAAGTAGCAGGTTATTCACTTCCTCAATGGTTAGAGTCGAGAAACTAGTCAGTTTATTATGGGTTAGATTATCGTTGATGGTTAGTTGTGTCAGGCGCTGTTTTGAGGAGATCCTCATATATTGGTTGCACTTTGGCTTGAAAGAAGTTAGCAATCTTATTACAGAGATTTTGATCAGGTGTAAACTGATTGACCTGCTACCGTTTAGATAGAGCCTGGAGTGTCTTAAAAAGCTCCTTAGAGGAGTTCTTAGCGGCACCTATTTTAGTTGTGAAATAGTCCATCTTAGCTTTTTTGATTGCCTCCTTATATTCCTCTAGGACTAGATTGTAGGCCGTTTTATATTCCCTGCTATAATCGACCCTCCATAATCGTTCAGCTCTTCTACATTTTGACTTAATGTTTTTAAGGTCTGGACTGTACCATGGGGCAGATGCTTGACTTCTTTTCATTTCCATGATTTTTTCCGGGGCCAAGTGATTTACTGCTGATCTAATCCATTCGTCAAATTTATAAGCTGACAGGTTGTTATCAAAAACCTGCGTAGGCAGGTGTCTGTACAGTGCCTCTTCTAACTCTTTCTTCTGTATTCTGTGCCAAGGGCGAGTTTTAACAAGAAGCGGTCTATTTGAGTGGGACCGGTTAGACTGCGTTATCAGTACTTTAAAATGTATGGCTTTGTGATCTGTCCAGGGTAGAGGAAGAGTTTTATCCAGGGTGATATCAGGATTGTTGGTAAAGATGCTGCTCAATGTATGGCCGGCCATGTGTGTAGCTTCAGAGATAATTTGGGTTATATCACATGCTGCCAGATTGTCTAGTAGCATCGCCGTATCTGCATTATTGTTAGATTCGAGATAGAAATTAAAATCGCCCAAGATTGTGAACAAGGGAGATCCTAAACAGGATTCTAGCAAAGTCTGGAGCGCTTGAGTGAAAGCAGATCTTGGCCCAGGTGGCCGATATAGGAGTAGGCCAGGAAAGGTGGAAGTGCTGTTTACTTTAATGTTAAAAAGCATAGCCTCTGCTGGAAGTTGTAAGGTAGGCTCTATTCGTACGTTGAAACAGGAGCAATATAGTATGGCAATACCCCCTCCTTCTTTCCCCATCCTGTCTAGGCAGGCTACTTGATAACCTGCAGGAAGAGCGATGTTCCAATCTGGCTCAGATGTCTCGTTAGCCCAGGTCTCAGTCAAGAAGTCCACGTCCGGGTTCGAAATCTGCATCATGCATTCGAACTCATATTTGTGCTTTATAAGTGACCTGGTATTTAGCAGGATACACTGTAGGAAGTCATCAGAGATAACCCGGGAGGAATTCCCTCCTTTAGGGGACTCTGCTGTTGTGGGCCCTGGGCGATTGGGAAGTGGCTGAGTGGCTTCAAAGCCTCCCTCCTGCATGCTGGGGAGCCGTTTAGTGGCAGCTGAGTAGTTGTTATATGGGTAAGTTCTTTGTGTGCTAGGTGAGTTATTAAAAGTGAAATCACAGGTATTACACTTATAAGCTTCTTTATCCCCCAACTGATGGCATACATCTGGGTTAGAGCACTCACCTGTCCTAAGCTCGAGCAACTGTTGTCTTGTGAAAGAACGTGGAGGAAATCGGGCAGTCCACTACAAAAGGACACCACACCAGTTTTAAAAAAAATAGCCAATATTTATCTGTGTTAAACAAGACCAAAACAATAAAAATACATACAGTAATAAGGATTTGAATATTGCAAAAATCAACTTAAAATACAGTTCCTTGAAGTCGATAGCCCCGTCTGGGGCTATCACGGCATCGTTAACAAACAAATCCAACAGTTCAGGCCGACCGTGAGGTCATGGGCCAGTTACGGTGTCGGGAAGACCCGCAAAGAGTACCTTAGAAGTGCAGGGTGTCGTGGACCCTGTGATGAGCTCCAAAGAGGTGACGTAGTCAGCAGGCGTCGGTTCGAGAGGTCGGTGCAGGAGTCGTTGGGCCCTTGAAGTCACACGTGCTGCAGATTGAACTCCGTGAGGTTGAAGTCAGGTGCACTGGCATCGGCAGGCATCGGGCGGCAGTGCAAAGTGGAGCGGTGCGGTGCCCTCAGGACACAGTGACGGCATCCAGTGGCGTTGGTGAGACCAGGGCTGAGGTGCAAAGCGTGGCAGTGCTCGTTGCGGTACTGACAGGCCACAGTGCAAGCAGCGTCATCTTCGTTGCTGAAGTGCTGTCGTCGGTAGACTATTTGGTTTCGATGGAGCTTGTGTCGGTGGACCAAGGCTGTGGTGTGTGTTGGGGCAGTGCCTAGTGTAACTTACGAGCAGTGCCCCCAAGCCACTGTGCAGGCAGCGGCGTCGAGGTCAGCTTGGAGTGTCATCGTCGTTGAGGCCAGAACAGCGATGTGAAGTGAGGCAGTGTGGCGTGCAGTGCCCACCAGCAACTGTGCAAGCAGCAGCTCGGTGACAGCGTCGGATGGTGTCAATGAGACCAGAGTTGGGGTGCGAAGAGCAGTGTTGCTCATTGCGGTGCCTTCAGGTCATGGAACCAGAAGCAGCGTCGTTGATGGCGTTGGGTTGCTTTTTCTTCTGTTGCAGCACAAAACACACAGTTCCCAGTGCTGTTGGCAGATGAAGATTAACTCTTTGATGTTACTGAGACATCCAACAGGAGGCAAGCTCTACTTCAAGCCCTTGGATAAATTCAGGAAATCAGTTGCAGAAAGTTCAGTTTGGTCATTTCTCTGCCCAGGACAGAAGCAGCAACTGCAGGCCAACCCAACAAAGCAACAGACAGCAAAGGGGCAGTACTCCTCCTGGCAGCTCTTCCAGCTCTTCTTCTTGGCATGGTCCTTAGTTCAAAAGAGTTCTAAAGTTCTGGGGTCAGGACCCCAATATTTATACTACTTTTCTATTTGAAGTCTTAGGCAGAAAGTCCCTCTTGCTCAGTAAAAAACAGTTCTGTCCTCCCTGGTTCAGCTTCACTATAGGAGGTGGAGACATCATTGTGTAGAGCAGCCACAGCCTATTCAGGTGTCAGTAACAACTCCTCCCACCACTCTATACCAGGATGGCCCATCAGCATATGCAGGGCACACTTCAGCTCCCTTTGTGTGAGTGTCTGGAGTGAATGCACAAACATCCTCTGTCAGTCTAAACCCAGACGGGGAATGCACAAGCAGGCAGAGGCACACAAGAGGGTTAAGCAAGAAAATGCTCACTTTCTAAAAGTGGCATTTTCAAACACACAATTTAAAAGCCACAGTTACTAAAAGATGTGTTATTAAATTCTGAGCTCAGGGAGCCTAAACTCCATTTCTCTTTCTTTTCCAAATTAGAAGTTACACTTGCAAAATTTTACAAGGCAGCTCCAATGATCACCTATGTGAAAGATAGCTTTTCAATAGTGAAAAACAAAATGCATAGTATTTCACTATCAGGGCATGTAATATACACCAGCACATGTCCTATGTTTCACATACACTGCACCATGGGGCTACCTTGTACTTACCTTAGCGGTGACTTACATGCAGGGCCGGACTGGGAACCAGCCCCGACCCTGGTAGCCCACTTGGGAAACGCCCGGTGCCCGCTACAGCCAGTCCGGCCCTGCTTACATGTCAGAAAAGTGAAGGTTAGGGCGGGTACACTTGCCAGGTCGACATAGAGGTTAAGACTGCATGCAGACACTGCAGTGGCAGGTCTGAGACACCTTTGAAAGGCTACTTATTTGGGTGGCACAACCAGTGCTGAAGGCCCACTGGTAGCATTTGATTTACAGGCCCTGGGCACACACAGTGCACTGTACTAGGGACTTACTAGTAAATCAAATTTCATTCATAGTAAACCAACACAGTTTACAGTAGGAGCACTTGCACTTTAGCACTGAATAGCAGTTTAAAAGTGCACAGAGACACTAAACAAGCAAAAACAAAGTCCAGCATACCATAAAAACAGGAGGTCAGAAAGCAAAAAGACTAGGAAACACGGCAGGTCTTACAATGATCAATCAGCATTAACCTTCTAATATAGGCAAATTATCCAGAAAAACCATAATATGGAGGCATGAGGTTTGCAGAGAACCGGAAAGCTCACCCAGTATTTAGTATCCATTCCCCATAAGTGAATATGCCTCACTTGCACTGACACATCATGGTGAACTGAAAGTATAATGATAAGGGAGAGAAATATTCTTTGAAAGGGTGGTATATAAAGAAGGTTATCATGGTCAGAGACCAAGTAGATGGAAATGCAATTAAACCATGAATCCAATTACACCTGGAGAAAATTACAAATTAATGAATTATGGATATGCACCCATATCAGTAAGCGCTTGGCAAGGATATTGGAAAAGATTCCGGGAGGTGTGCACCCTGATATTGAAACCTGAATATCAATGGCACAGAATATCGAGGACAAAATATAGAATTTAAAATGTTGACAAGTAAGTCTAGATTGTCTGTACCTACCTCCTCATATATGTATTTTGGAGACGGATATCTTTAAGATACATAGACGTGGTATTATGAATAGTAGATCTATACTTACCTATATGAACTTACCTTTTGATATTTTGTCCCTCGATATTCTGTCCACAAAATTCTTGTAAGTCGATATTCTGGGGGTCAATATTTAGTAGTTCAACCTTAAGGGACAAAATTCTGTGCTATCTATGGGATAAATTTCCCACACCCTATGTTATAAGGATACTGCAAATGATTGACAAGCTCCATAACCATATAAAGACACATAGCAGAAAGATAAACACTTTTTAAGGCCATGAAACTCCAACGTGACTTGTAATATCCCTTTTATGCACAGTTTAGGATATTTTATTCCTTATAATTTATGGCTGAGTTTACTCTTACTTCTTTTATATCTACCAAGCAGATTTCTAGCCAAGATAAGTTTGCATGCTAGGATTACTTAGTCCAATATTTTTGTATTAGAGTTATAAACTACAACCTCAGAATGAAACAGGTGGTGTGATAAAAAAAACCATACATTTACAATAATGTTGTCCTACAATGTGGCCTCTTGACATTAGAACATAAGCAAGCTGACTCGTCTGAAAAAGAATCAATAGAAAAATTCTATAGCAAGCACCTTTTAACGACTTATTCTATAAACCTTGCTCCTTAAACAACCTGAACATACTTTTTTAACAAGGATTGTACCTAGTACCAAATATAAGAACACTAATCTTTTTTGAAACATTTTGCCTCTTCTAGCTGTAGATTATCTCGCTGTACTTCTGCTTCACTTTGTTCCTCCTGCTTTATGTGAACTTACCAGGCAGTGAGACTGCTCTGCTTCACATATAGAAACAGGAGTCATAGCTTCCTTCGATTTTATGAGAGCGTCAAGGCAGGCACCCAAAGTCAGTTTTTTGTGAGGGAAGAGGTAAGAGTTTGCCTTTTTTTCTTTTTGACTTCAACACACAGAAAGTGTTTCAGAGGCCCTGTGTCATCTTCACAATTTGAGGGGAGATGGCATCTTGCTCTCTAAAGCTTAGAGGATGGGGGCACTGTAAAGTCACCACTTGCTTCTAAAAACCATTACAAGTGAATAGTGACAAAATGTTCTCATTACAGATGCAATCTGATGTCAGAAAGCGATTCTGATAAAGAAAACATATCACAGGACGTTTATAAGGTACTCCCATATAATACATGGTGATAAAGAAGTGGGGGTAGTACAAGTCCTAATCTTTTTCATCTACATCACATGGAAGTAAGAAATTGATGGATTGGTGACTAGGATTTAAATTGATAAATAAATAATCATAGAACACAATTCATATCAAATCAAAGAACTCCCAAAGATGTCTATTTTCAAACCTATACAGTTGACCCTGTGCTTAAGGGACGATGTTAAGTGTAGGTACTTTCAGATAAGACAAGAAGCTGGAAATGCGAAGCATGTTGAACATCATATATTCTGTGGGACTGTTTGAAGCTGTACTACCAATGGAAAATGATATGAGAAATCATTGAAAAGGCATATATTAAATATATTTCAAGAGAAGCCAGAATACAGTTGTTGCACAGTTCACCAAACTTCATATTTTGCACCAAAAATATAGAGCTTATTGCCATTGCACTAATACCCAGAAAAACATTACACAAATAAGGGGCATATTATCAAGAACGGCGTTAAAATTATCGCCGCTTTAGCGCCAGAAAACTGCCGCTAAAGCGGCGATAATGGGCTTGATAATATGCCCTTGAGAATTCCAATAGAAGCCCATGTTGACACCAGAACATGGGCTTCTATTGGAATTCTCAAGGGCATATTATCAAGCCCATTATCGCCGCATTAGTGGCAGTTTTCTGCCGCTAAAGCGGCGATAATTTTAACGCCGTTTCTTGATAATATGCCCCAAAGTTGCTTGCAAGACCACAACTCAATACTTGAATGGGTAACATATGAACAATTGCATCCTCTGAACCCACATGGCCATATTTACAAAGAATCTGTAAATCTCTGGATTTTAGGCATATGGTTAAGGATTATGGAGGTCTACCATTCTGAAAAATTCTTTCTAGATAGACAATGAGAGAGAGACAGACAGACAGAAAACGAGTGTGTGTGTGTGTGTGTGTGTGCGTGTGCGTGGGTGTGTGTGTGTGTGTTAGAGAGAGAGTGTGTGTGTGTATGTGTGTATGTGTAAGTTCCAATTGAGTTTCTAAACTTGATAACCATAATGACAGTGCTATTTTTAAGAAATGTAGGGGCCTGTGCAAAACATATTTTGGGGCCCTTTGTTTAGGACAACCTGTATGTTTTCG
The DNA here is from genome assembly GCA_963921515.1 of Calotriton arnoldi. Classification (NCBI taxonomy): domain Eukaryota; kingdom Metazoa; phylum Chordata; class Amphibia; order Caudata; family Salamandridae; genus Calotriton; species Calotriton arnoldi. The sequence continues at coordinate 1,050,200 of CAWUFW010004821.1, forward strand.
CCATTTTTATCAATTTTCAGCTCATTCAAGCCTTCTTGTCACCAACAATATTGAATTATAGTTAAACTTCCAGAAACTGAGATACCAAAAAAGAGCCGAATGTGCCAGTTGGCTGACATCCACCAGTGAAAAATTCCTCAAAGAAACTTGAATAAGCATTGATAAAGGTTTTTTAACAATAGTATTTTTCTAACCAGCCAGTTTCTCGCATTTCAGGAGAGGCACATTTAGACAGACATGGTGGATATTAATATAAGACAAATACAGATAGTGCTTAAAATTGGGGCTTTGACTGCTAAAAAATCATAATCACGTCAATCCCCCTTTACAACTGGCATTCTTGCTGCAGCTGTTAAAATCAAAGCGATATTTTGTGAATTTTACTATTCCATCATTTGCAATCTATTTTCTCCTTACTCCTCTTATTCTGCCTGGTCCTTCTACTTCTCTTAATTTTCCAAGTAGGACCAAAGTGAAGGCCCTGGCAATTCCCCATTTGTTCATTCCTTAAAACATCTCTGCTTAACGATGCAGTCTCCACACTGTGGACAATAAACATGCATATGTTTAGGAAAATCAAGACGTTTTAAATAAATCTATATATTTCTTTTCATGGAAAGTGATTTTTTATGTAAAGAATTTCCTTTACAGGTGTTACTTTTGACAATGCTCAATGTCGGTGACTAATCCTACAAATACAATATCACCTGCTCATGGATCAAAGTTAAGCATCTTGGTTAGAGTGAAGAATGTTACTGTGCTTAAGATAATTGAGGTACTAGTGACAATATTTAAATATAGCTAATAAAGGCTTTAGTCAAATGTGAAACGGATCCCTTTGACATGGGGTTGCTAGAGGATTTGTTATAAAATAAAAACAATAGAAATTAATATAAAAAGCTTATGATGCACTTTACCAACAGTTCATGTAAAAATGTGGCTTACAATAGAAAATAATATTAAAAGGCATCTGATAAACCTTACTGACAGTATATGTGAAATATCAGACTTACAACTTGGGTGGATATTCTCAAGAACGTGTGATAATCATCGCCAAAATAGGTTAACGCTATTTCTCATATCGCCGTCCATCGCGGGAAAATAACTCTGTGTTAACGTCTCATTCTCAACACGGCGGTAACATGCGATAGTGTCCCGATTTCGTGTCAAATGTCCACGATAAAATCACCGGGACGGCGATAAAAATCTAAAGTCTAACGTGAAAAAAGTTGCGATGGGCCCAACTGCGATAAAAAATACAGCGATAAGCAACGCCAGGCCTGCAAGTCCCACAAGTCAGGCGGGAAAAACCACTATAAAAGCGCCAACAAAAAACACAAACAACTGCGAAGCACCATGGAGGTAGCCGGAGCGAGTACAGAGGACAACCAGAACCCCACAAGCCCCACGGAGGACCAGCCTGGGACCTCGGGATCAGGGAAGGGCAAGGAGAAGAAGAAGAGGAACCCGCTTTTCAGTACGCAGGAGAACCAGATCCTCATTACGGAGGTGATAGAACACCACCACCAACTGTTCATCACCTCCACTGTGTCATTGGCAAATAAAAATACAATATGGCAGTCCATCTTGGCCAAGGTGAATGCAGTCGGAGTGAAGAGAAGGGAAGTGGACGACTGCAAGAAGCGCTGGACTGATGTGAAGCGCAAAACCAAGCTGAAACTCGCAGCCAACCTGAAAGCAGCAATGCAGACTGGAGGTGGGAGTCCAGCGACACACCAGGAGCTGGATGAGATGGAGGAAATGGTGACCCGAGTTATCATTGGGGAGACGGTGGCAGGAGTTGGGGGACGGACACTGCACAACATGACCTGACCCAACAGCAACAGGGTGAGTAACGACCAGGGGCTGGGGGGACGGGGGGAGAAGGGCACAATGGCACACATGCACAATTAAGTATAGCACATCTGCGGACAAAACATGCCCAAGAGTCACAACTCCGACCAAGAGCCCAAGTTATCCAAGTCTGCAACATCTCAGCACTGTATAAGCACAGAAGTGAAAGGCACACCGCCTGAAAGGGATAAGGGCCAGCCAAATCAGAGCTGAAGGGGCAACACACCCACAATGCAGCACACACACATAAGAATCAGAGCACCTCAACATTGACAACAATGTGGTACAAACTGCAGCACTTTCACAACAGAACAGAGGACACAACTGCTGCCGCTTGTGTGTAGAAAATGGCCATTCGCATTTGGCATAGCAGGAAACTGTGAGATGACAATGTACAAGTACAACCTCACATCCCTGATGGTGTAGAAATGTCAACTGTCCCGCATCACATAGGCATCTCCTCACAAACAGTCACAATGTACATTGTCATGCAGTCTGTAAGTAAACTTGTCCAATGCGTCAACATACATGTGAACACAATGTCAATCTGCATCTCCCCTTCACATTGCAGAGGGAGAATCAACACCTCCTGCAGAGCAGACTCAACAACTCAGCAGTGATGATGAAGAGGACCTCCCCAACATCGACACCGATGCCCTCCAACAGCCCATGGACAGCTTCGGCACCCTACCTCCAGGAGCAGTGCAGCCCAGCTGCATCAAGGAGACCCCACCCCCTGCACAGACCACACAGCAGGAAGCACCCACCACCACGGCTGTCTCCCAGGACCCCACGACCAACACATGGCATTCCAACGTCGTGTGTTAGGGTGCCAGGAGAAGATGGCTGATCAGCTGCGGGTGGGGTTCGACCTCATGGCAGCCAAACTAGATGCCATACGTGGGTGTCTACGTCCCATCAGGGACCACTTACAGTCCCTAAAGGACACCCACTGTCCGCTCCATGCTCTCCAACAATCCATAGCTGACATCGCTGGAGTCATGACTCTTAGCCAAGAACAACTGTCTAGTCAGAGTGGCTCCAGCGATGACAGTCGGGAGTTGGGACACATGCGGAGGATCATGGAGATTATGGAGCGGATGCAGGCGGAAAGAATGTTTGCCACGGCTGCACATCAGCGAGATGTAGCTGTGATCTTCCATGCCCTGCAGATCCTCGTCATGGCATTGCCGCCACAAGGCCTGGCGCGGATTAATGCTGCTGCTACTACTCCATCCACATCTCCACCCCCTGAAGTGTCAGTGCCACACAGTGCGGCAGACATTCCACCTCCGGCCCCTGATGTGTCAGTGCCACACAGTGATGCAGACTAAACACCACCACCCACATGTGAGGCACCTGACAACATCAGAGGACGAAGATAATGATGAATCTGGCTTTGTGGTAAGAATGAAGTGGTAGCATTCATCTCCGCCATATGGCCTGTTTCAGCTTGGTTCTGCCCTCTGCATCATGCCCTGGAATAACACCGTCCACTGTCCCCCGATACACTCAGCGACAGTCACCTTGGACCTCGACATGGACTGCCATATTTTGATTGGTTACCAATGACACAGCAATCACACTGCGGACTGAAGTCTCCCTCTTCCCATGAACTTGTCAATCCCTAAAGGACTCTGGCTGGCCCTCCATGGGGCAACAATGTAAAGTGGGGTTCACATGGCCCTGTACTGCTCCAGCTTCAACACTCCACTGAATGCGAATAAAACATTCTAATTCACACAGATGGGTCGTGGCTATGAGCAATCAAGTATGAAAGTATGTAGGTACAGTGATTCCACAAAAAGGTACTCCCTGGGTAATGCTATCAATGCGCATGTATGGCTGTGACCCAAATAGGCAGTGAGACACACATTGTCATTCAGATCAACACTCATCACAGTTGAATACAAGTGAAGGTGCGTAGACTTTATTAGCATATGCGTGTCAGTACGGGCAAGATAAGTGCCACAACATGCAGACCAATGCAGCAGTATGTCAGGATGAGGAACGTTGCCAAGCGCCGCTGTCCACTCCGGGGGAGTGCCTCACCTTTCACAGGTGTGTGTTAACCCGCGTTGTTGTCCGCTCATGTATTCGGAGTCCAGGCGAATGCAGCCATGTCCACTGTTGTCGTGGGACATGTGACCAGATCTCCAAGATGCAACAAGGTGTTGGGACATGTGCAATGGGTTCCAATCTGTTGTGGCTGCAGGTACGTAGTTACTCGTCCATAAAAGCGATTGCAGCTTCGTAGGCTATCATTTCCAACATGAGCTCGTTGTCGACTTCATCAAACAGGACGGCAAGGCAATCCATTAGCAGGTCCGGACAGATGTGCTGCGTCCACCCCCTTTCACCAATTAGCACTACAGCCCAATAGGGGAGCGGTTCAATGTGGTCACTGCACACGAGGAGTTGTGTAATCTCCCAGGTCCAGCTGCCAGCATGTATGCCAAGTATCAAGGCATCCCATAAACGGGTATCCCAGTGATGCTCCTGGTCGTGGGCCACCATGGGGCGCACACACATGTCAAAATCCAGTTCAGCCACCGTCCTGTTGGATAGGCAGACATCCATGGACCACTCGAATATGCACGATCGACAATGCAACACAGGCTGAATGCAGGTGACGTTGGCAAGGCGGACGCTTAGCCGGTAACTGATCCGCAGCACTGCCAGTGGCAGTGCCCCCAGTAAACGCAGCATACTTGCACGGTACAGTTCCACCTGACAGGGGTTGTGCATGTGTCCGGGATGTTCTGCCATTGCTTTAGTGGCTCTGGTTGAAGCGGCACTGTTCTGACCTGCACCAGTTCTGTGGATGAAATGCAACAACTCGGATCAATGAGTTGTTTTAGTGTGCAACGGTTGTACGCCTGGGATGGTGTGGGAGTAAGTGTGAAGGCCATTCCATGCAAGATAACTTCGAGCAAGGACTTCTGTGTGTGGGGTGTGTATACGTTGGTCTTTCGTCGGGCTGTGCGTAGTGTGGGAGTCGTCATCAGCTGCTATAGTATCTGTCAGGGGATGCCGGGCACGTGCAATTCCGAGGTCGGAGGTGCAGATGTGCTTCCGCCTGATAGTTCAGATAAAGGAGCTTTCATCCCTAATGCTAGTTTCTCATCTGCTTGCATTCAGGAAATGTGAAGTGGCTTGTTGGGGGTGGGGTGGGATGTGTGCAACTTTGGGATTCATGTTTGACATGTCTTGCATGTGGCAAATGAGCGGCATCACTGTGTGTTACGTTGCCTCACAGCTGCTCCTCCCTCCCCCTCGAGCCGATTTACTTGTGTGCGCTGCGCTGTTGCATCACTTGCACTCCTACGGCACACCATTGTCATGCCTGGCTGCGCATGTCCACAAGCCTGACAAAGACACTGTGATGTTGGCCGTTGAAGGTGGGCGGCCACATGAGTGCAGGCCTGTGGGAAGGATAGGGCGGACACAGATGTAGAGTTCATGCCTGGCTGAACTCGCGCTGCGATTAAGGCTAGGCATTTGGCTCATGCTGCCGCAGTACAGATACACACAATACTTGGCATGTATGAGCCAAGACCCCCAGCGGTCTTGCGCTCCTTCATTTCTCTGTTCGTGCGAGCCCACCCTCCGGGTGCATGCTACATTGCAACATTGTCGATTGCGGGCTGGGTGGTGCCGACACTACAACAGTGACACACTCATCAGTTACTTCCTTGTCCAGGCCAGAACTGAACCATGCCCAGAGCCCCGGGCAAATCCTTCACACCCCTACGCTGGCCTGGCGTACACCGGCCCAGCCCACTCCGCTTACGCTTACAGGGGGGGACGACAGAGCTACGTATCCAAGGTCTTAGACACTTCCTGAGGTGACATGGTTGCGTGCGCAGTCCACAGCACAAGGTAAGGTGGTAGGGCCCTGGCCCATCATGCATACATAATGACCACAAGGACACACTTAGATAGATAGTGGAACTGGCTACGGGCACGTGCGCCTGGCCACTTTTTATTGCCAGGGTCACATGTCCAGTGACGCCTGTGCTGGATGGGTGTGGGGTGAGTGTAAGCCAGCACTCAGGGAGTGGTTGGTGCTGGCAACAACTAGAACAGTGATCTTCATATTACACACACAGATTCAATCATAAAGGGTCCATGACTTGTGGTGCACTGAGGTAGGGGCACCAGAGATGAGCGTGCTAATGTGAAGTGATTGTTAATCATTGTGTCCCTTCGGGATATTCCCGCTGCAGCTGCAGTGGGGTGTGGTACACCTGCCTCATCTTCATCATCATCGTCCCAGGTCTTCCCCACTGCCTGAGGCGACGTTGTCGCGTCAGCTCTCCACAGCACAAAACTCAATCATAAAGGGTACATGTGTTGTGGTGCACTGAGTTGGTGGCACCTAAAGCGCTCAGCAGGTGCGCAGCCTGCGATGATGCATCGTCCGGGCGGGCCGCACTGATAGCAATGTCTGTTGCCTACTGGACTGCGCCATTAATAAATCAAGTCTCAATTTGAATTGCGAGCCCTGCTGACTGCAGTGTAGGCCGGAGGCAGCGGTCAGAAAGGGCCCACAGCCACGTGACGATGACTTGTGTTGCACTGAGTTGGTGGCACCTGAAGCGCTCAGCGGGTGTGCAGCCAGAGATGATGGCTTGTCCTCGCAGGTCAGGATTGGATTTGATTTGTGAGCCCTGCTGACCGCAGTGTAGGCCGGAGGCAGCGGTCAGAAAGGGCCCACAGCCACGTGACGATGACTTGTGGTGCACTGATTTGGTGGCACCTGAAGCGCTCAGTGGGTGTGCAGCCAGAGATGATGGCGTGTTCTCGCAGGTCAGGATTGGATTTGATTTGAGTGCCCTGCTGACCGCAGTGTAGGCCACAGACAGTAGTCAGCACAAACATTACTCCGCGGTGCTGTGCCGCTGGGTGCACTGGGGGCCTGTGTTGCGGACGCCAGCGATCGGCTGAGGAGGCTGGCGGTAATGGCCGCGGACTCGTGGCAGGGTGAGGGGCGCCTCCCTGGCAGACGCGTTGGCCATCCGGGAAGTGAGCCACGCCCAGAGCCCCGGCCTATTTATTCGCACTCCTACGCTGGCCTGGCGTACGCCGGCCCAGCCCACTCCGCTTACGCTTACAGGGGGGACGACACGGATACGTGACCGGGGTCTTCCCCACTGCCTGAGGTAACATGGTTGCGTCCACTGTCCACAACACTACAAACACCAGCAGTATATGTCCACATGGACATGTCTGTGCTCTGCATACTGCAGTCTGTCCAGCACATCACCGCCACACTTGGCATTGTGTACATTCTTATTCATGGGTGACTTGCCTCCTTCACACATACTTGGTTCCCACCTCTCCCCACATTCAGCAATTGTGTGGCTGTGGGGCCATGCGGTTTTGGGAAGGTCAGCTGTCTTGTTCTGCGCTGCCTCGGTGGTAGTCCTGGGGGGGGAGGTCCTGGGGGTGGTGGCGGTGGCTGTTGTGGCCCTCTTGGGTCTCCAAGCTGCATGGTCAGTAGCTCCATGACATGTGTTGGTCTTCAGATGTGGCTCTGGGCTGGGCTCCCTTTCATGCTGCAGGTTGTCGTCCTGCTTTACACCAGTAACAGGCAGGTGTTAAATCCCTGCTGCTAACGCGCCTTATCGCCTGTTTTTGGGTCGCATCGCGGATCTGGCTGGTCGTTGAGAATATCGCGAAGTGGTGTTTTCGTGTGTTTTTGCACGGGAACGCCTACTCTGCATATCATTAGTGTTAGTTGTCGCTCTCATCCGTGGCGATGTTTTTTGCGGAGGATATCGCTGGGAAACTGGCGATATCGGCAGTTTGCACCAGCTTGAGAATAGGGCGATAAGTCTATCACCACTTTTGCGGCACTAAAGTGCCGGTAAGTCGGCAATAAGTTCTTGAGAATATGCCCCTTGATGTATTTGGTGAGATGTAATCACAATACCTAGTCACCACAGCTATGCGCACGATTCATTAGAGAGCTTTAAAATATATTTGTGTGGTAGTTAGATGACATCACTTGAAAAAATACCTTGTTCATTTTAGAAAAGAGACAAAAGCCCCTGCCACTACCCCGTACCTCCTCCCCACTGGAAAAACAATTCGGTGTCCAATTCTTGTAAGGGTTATGCAGACTCATAGAGTGTTGACTTGTTCAGAAATACATGGAAAATGTAAGTTGACATTTAGAAGCCAAGCTTGGACAATGCCTTCTTTGTTATTAGCAACTTTGCATTCTTGTGTTTTTTAAACAGATCATTCAGGTTAACACCACATCACATTTCATTTACTTTCCCTGTTTAATATCATTCGCGAGCCCAGCTCCAAAGTCCTAGCCACGAGAAACTAGGGAAAGGCGTCCACGGATGCCGTAGCATTGTGGATTTCCAGCCACCACAGAAATATTGATAGTTTAATAGCTTTGGGCGAATGTTGGCTAAAACCATCTTAATGTCTGCTTTCCTATTCATCATTTATCATCATTACCAGTGTCTGTCAAAGACAAACTGTTTCCTGGCACTCCTGGAGAGGCTGGTCCAAGTTTAGGCTCTGTGGGTTGAAACCAGACTGGAGAAGAAAGGGAGAGGGAGAAAAAAAATCGGAGACATTTGAGGCGCGTGCCTGGCTGTCAGCGTCTTCCTTAACACGGCGTCAACTTGGCGTTCCTATTCAGGGAGTGTGAGCGCCATTATTTGACACAGTGATCGTTAATCTGCATGTTTTCAAGTTATCTTCGAGAAATTCATCCAGTACATGAAGAGAGACATGGGAATATTGAGGGTCCATTACTGTGGGGCTGATTGGCCATGTTTATTGGAATGGCAAAATGGACTCAAACTTCACAGCTCGCGGCTGGGTCAAATGCGCGACGGCCCATTTACTTTTTTCCCTTATTTTCTTAATATGGAGACATTTTTGTTCTTGTTGAGAATCACTTCTGATACACCCTGAAAGATGGTGGCGTTTGGGATACTTTGTATACCTAATGTGCCACCTTTATGAATTTGAGGTAAATGTGAGTTCAGAAGTGCACTCTGTGCGAGCAAAAGCAATAGAAATGGTTGTACTACTTACAAAGTTATGGCTCCGTTGATGTACAACACTCATGATTAAATCCATAACACTCAGGTGCAGCCGGCACAGGTAAGAGCGGTGAGGCGGGGCGGGGTAGGTGGAAGTCGACAGACGACGGGATAGGTAAAATTAAATTTAAAAAAAAAACACTTACCTTGTGCTCGTCGCACAATTGATGGTCTGTTGTTTTGATTTATGCTAATCTTTTCAGTTTCATTACAGACAACTTCAGCTTCAGTCGCAAAAAGCATTGTAACCATTACTTTGACATATACTTAGAATTGGTGCTGGATCACACTTACCTTTTATTTCGGTTTTATCTTCCTGCACATGATTTGGTGGCTTTCCTTTCCAGTAGCGGCTGCTACCGACCAGGAGTGGTGAGGCGGGGGGGACAATATTAAAAAGCCCTTAGCTCTTTACCGCTGGCCACCGCCTCTTCTTTCTCGGGCCTCTTGTCAAGAAGCACACAGTCTCCCAGAATCCCCTGACCAATCACAATGCTGCCTTAGCAGCGTTGTATTTGGTCTGAGCGCTCAGACAGGGGCTGGCAGGCTGTGCATGGTCTCCACCCAGGCTGTAATACAGCCTCCGTGGAGAACATGCAGAATGCGCATAACGCTTTGGCCGGCCCGAGACGGCCAGTCAATCCGTCATGCGCACTTTAGGTGCTGCCACCTCTCCTCCCCCTGTGGCATGGGGAGCCCAGCCCCGCCCGCCTGGCTTTAGTTGCAAGCTGAATACAAAAAACATAATGATAATAACGAACGTTATTATCATTTTATTTTTTGTGTTCAGCTTGCAGCTGAAGCAGTGGGGCGACGTTCCTCTGCCTTAGCGGAGGAGCCAACACTGTTCCTTTCTCCTGTGTTTGTTCCGCCTAATGGAGTATTTTTTTACCATGGGTTCATTGGCGAGTTGTGTCCATCCACTGGTGGCGTTATGGACTATTTTTTCCTATAGCTGTACCTTGAGCTATTTGCTTATTACCGCTGATGGAAGGAGAGGTCCCTTTAACAGCTTTGATTAAATAATGTGATGCAAAGCATGCCTTGTTGCTTGGGCATTAGTAATGCTGCAAACTTTAGCTAAGTAAAGTACCGAACACTGGGGCATATTACTAAGGTCCGACGATAATTATCGCTCAGCGCGATTAGCGCGAGGATAATTATCGCCTGACTAACGCTGAATTTTATCACTGAGATAGCGTGCTATCAGCAACGCTCATCTCAACAGTGATAAAATTGCAAGCGCTAACTGCCAAATGTGCGATTATCGCTGGAAATCCAGCGATAATCACACAACTTTTGGCGATAGCTTGCTGATAGGGCAGGACATCAGCCATGATATCCACCTTCCATTGGATATCATGGCTAAGTCATACTGAGAGCAGGCGTTAGAAAAGTAGCGCTAACCGCGGTTAGCGCTACTTTTCTAATCGCTCTGCATGTTCGCCTGCAGCTTGATAATAGGAGAAATGTCGGTTAGCGACATTTCTCCTGTTATCCTGGGAAGGAACGCCCACTTTGCATCTCATTAGAGATGCAGAGCGAGGCGTGGGGAAAACGGGTGCTAACATGCGTTAATGCATGTTAGCACCAGCCTTGGTAATAGGGCGGTAATATTATCTCCGCTTTTTTGGCTCTTAAAGCCAAAAAAGCGGAGATAATGGCCCTTGCTAATATGCCCCACTGTCTGGGTTTATGAAATGGAGGTTAACGTTCACGAGTGTATATATTTTCATGAAGTATTGTGTTTTTCTTTTGTTCCAATTTACATTTTATACTGTAAGCGTGGGTGCCAGTAATTGGATATCTTGTGGATGCCACAAAATTAGCTGGGGTTGGTCCCCTATTCTGATGAAAGCATTGTCTGCATAGCAGCACCCTTTGACGAGGCACTGGGCAGTTGCTGTGTGTGCATGGGCGAGAACCTACGGGATGCCATGTTCCTCTTCCTTGGGCATCCTGCCACAGCTACGGTGTTGTGCTGGACCGCTTCTATTTGGGAGATTGAAGGACATATCACTTGGGCCTCCTTGGGCTCCAAGGCAGCGTCCTGAAGCAAGACAGGCAACCCGGCTGCAGGCTCCTGACATCCAATATAGGAGCGAGACACTCCTTACGCTCATTGATGGGTCGAAGAAGAATGAACCCAATCCCTTGTGCTCCTGTTCTGTCTGGGTATCTTTGTGCGGGTGCAGAGGAATCCCAGTGATTTCAAAACTGTGCGATATTGTCATGATATTCATTGGAGGTAGTTTTCTACAAAGGACATAGGAGGAGGGACCTCTGGGAACTGCCCTCATTGTGGGGACAATATTGAAGGCGCTTTGTTGCCTTTTATGTTTTTAAATAGCATTTTGCACCATTCCTACCTCCCTGCCACCGCCTCGGCTCCCCCAAGCAGCTACTGCCTCCAACTGGACTCTCTGGGTTCACCTCAGCAACACGAGAGGCTGTGGATTTGCTCCACTGGGTCTTCCTCTTTCTGAAAGCGCCAAGAATGATTTCTAATGAAACAGCGCATCCATTCCAATTTCCGGGGACTAAAAATGCAATGCCCACAGTGATCAAAATAAGGTACATTATGAGAGCCCTTTCTTCCATAATGCCGATTTAGACATAATTATCCAAACCACAGAGATTTGCGGGCCCCAAATGAGCACTTCCATACAGCACTTCCAACAAAAGTTGATGCATGGGATGATTAGCCACATGTGATTACACCTGTCTGGATTCCAGTCTGTTGGGGTTTCCTCTCACATCTGAACAGGGAGCAAGCATATGCAAATCAGTCTTAGCCTCACCTCAAGGGGAATAGACCCGGTAGAGGTGCTCGGATCTGACCCCTCTAAATGAAAATATAAGATAGACATATTTTTGCTCTGGATGGCCATATAATTTAGACACTGCTTGAGTTCTATCGCACTGTGAACTGTGGGACCAATGTCTGGAAATACCCACCTCACTCAGGGTTACTCACTGAGAAGGAAAAAAATGATGAATGGAATGTTTGATACAATGTGAGCCACTGGTAATCAATATAGGTCAGATTCCGGTTCATCGACTTTTTTTTTTTGCTCAAGTGGCAGAAGAAGTTGATGGCGAGATCTGAAATCGGAGGATGAAGAGATGCAGTAGAAACAATAAATGGTCTGGTATCTGCGATATCTCTCTAGCTATCGCTATCTCTCTCACTCACTCTCTCTATATTTTTATATATCTATATTCATATATATGAATATATGTGTGTGTGTATACATATATTCATACATACGTACATCTTGTTTACATATATATGTAAACTTGATGTATGTATGTATATATATTTATATATATATGCAGCTTGCTTCGTCAGGTAGAGTTCTCTGCCAAAAACAGACGAATGCAGACCCGTTTCTGGTGCAAGTATTTTATTTCATTTTGTAGACACCCTGCACCACCGCCATGACGCGTTTCGGGCAACACAGTGCCCTTGATCGCACATATATATATATATGTATATATATATATATATATATATATATATATATATATACACACAAATATATATATTTTATATATATAAAATGTCCCATGTGTGTTGCTGTTCGTTTGACGTAGTTGTCAACTGACATCTATTTACTTTCAGTCTGCTCAGAATCATTGAGCGCTAGTGTTAGCCTGTTCGCTGCACGTCTTACATAAATATTTTGAGTAATGTATCCAATACTGTTGCCAGCATTATGTAAGAATTGGTAACTCAACTTTAATATGTCATAACATGTGTTTCATATAAAATTACAGAACTGCACTATATCAGCTTTAGGTGAAAAGCTGCAAATCATGCTGCTGTATTTAGTTTTATGCAAGTCCATCCATCGCGCTTTTTCTCGAACATCTAGATATTGTTTTGCTGGCATATATATTATTGTTGTTCTATACAATACCGATGTGGCATGTGGACATGTTCGGCCATATAGTTTCAGTCGTCATAAAACCGGTTCAATGTCCAGTGACACTCTCAGAATAAGCGCTGTAACAAACAATCAAACCTAAAACCCTGGGGGATATGTACTAGGAAGTGGCGGAGCATGTTGTTAGCCTCCGTGGCTTAACGACATGCTCCGCCACTTCTGAAACGCAAGGCTGCACCATATTTACAAGAATATGGTGCAGCCTTGTGTTTCCCCCTGCGATGGCGCTAAGTTTAACAACTTAGCGCCAACGCATGCACCCTTGCACCAGAGTGCAAGGGTGTCTGTGTGCAGGGGAGGATTGGTTATGTGTACGACGGTGTCCCTTCCTGCAAATAAACAATCCTAAAATGCCATTTTGTAACTTTCATGTGTGCTGCTTCATACAGCACACATGAAATTTACAAAATGGCATTTTTTTAAAAGGTTTGTTTATGTACAGGAAGGTGTCCCTTCCTGTACGTAACATGTAATTTCCTGTACATAAACAAACCATGGCATTTTGCTTTTTCCATGTGTGCTGCACAAGGCAGCACACATGGAAAAAGCAAAAACGAGGAGAAATAATGCATTTCTCCTCGTTTCGCCAACTTAAGACCAGGATTTTCCTGGTCTTAATTTTGGCGCTGCCTCCTATGTATGCCACCCTTGTACATAGGGGGCAGCGTCAAATACAATGGGTGTTGTGGTGGAACGCCCACCAGAACACCCACTGGACGCCCCTTTCACACTAACTATAGCATGAAAGGGTGCCTTTTGTACAAGGCAGCGTTAAGCCAAGTTAAGTGGCTTAACTCTGCCTTGTACATAAGGTGCAGCCCCCATCGCCACCACAACGTCTGTAAAAGTGACATGGTGGTGGCGATAGGAGGCTTGTACATATGCCGCCCTGTGTCCTATTAATAAATACTTGTAAAGTCTACTTCCCACTACACCCCTGCCAGGATCTTGCAACCCACCAATCGTTCACCATTCCATCTTCTAGGTTTTTTTGGACTTGGCAGTTGATTTTCAATGATGGCCCTAAACATTCAGAACCAGCGCCCACTTTCTAGAAAGACTCTTTTGTCGCCCTCAGACAGGACATAACATCCATCTCCTCAGTGTGAGGAGGCCGTGAGGCCAGCACTGATTAATGCTTCCCTGCAGACAGGACTTTTATTGCAACCCTCTTCAACCATTTTACTGATCGCTTGTGTTTTACGTATCTGTTTCTCCTTTGATCAGTGTCCTAGAAGAATATGAGGTTAAGCATTGACAGTGCACACTGGATATATACATACCTAGTTATCATAATTGAAGCATCTTGACACATGGCTTCCAATCAGAAGGTTTGGAAGGAAAGCGAACACAGTGAAGAATGTTCTGGAGAACTAACAACCGAAACATATTGGGCTGCTGCTGGAAGACACTTTTCACTCGTGCTGTTTCTTTTCATTGGCAATTGCATTGTCGAATTCTACTCACGTTTCCACAGGAACGCCATGCAAATGATGAAAAGGTCCCCCAACCTCTACTGGTCACCTATTGTACGCAACTGAGTCAAAGTACCAACAGTAACCCGGGAAAGAAGGGAAAAAACAAGGAAGGAAAATAAAAGATCCCACGTCACACCCCGCTCTGGGACAGGACCAGTCAGCCAAGATAAATCTCTGTCAACAAAAGGACAGCCAAAGGTAAGTACACAGGTGAACGCTAGTCCTAAAGTCTTAACATTTATATGCATGATTCTAAACTACCTGAATAATTCCCTTCTTCCATGAACTCTGGTAACTGGTGTGAGTGAAGGGGTTTATAAGTCTAAAAAGGGTAAAAGGAAGAGAATGAAATACAGAGTTCGGAGTTATAGACATTGAGCAGAAAACATGTAAGGCAGAACACACTGAAACCCACCTATGAATATACGATGACTGGGAATAAATGTAACTCCAAAACTGAAAACTAATATAAGGCATACTCTATAGTACACTGTATGAAATCCACCTTGACTTCAGGCAGACCTAATTGGAATTCCTTTAATTTCAGGAATACTCTTGCATTAAACCGTAGCTCGAAAAAACCAGATCTCCAAAGACACAGTCTGATCAGATAGATATTGTAGAGGATTAAAAGGTTAATATTAATTCAGCGCTAAAAGCGCTGTTACCGTAGGAACATAATGCAGCTTTTCCTTGTTTCTTATTCTCTTTTTACAGAAAATAGAAAAGTCTTCATCGGGAGTTGAGGATTACCGCCGACGTCTTAACAAATGTAGGAGGACTGCCAGGAGCGTCGGGAAGGGGAACTGAAGGCCCGGGAACGATGACTCATCTCAGAAGGAAGCCGGACGCAGGACGACTGATGCAGGAGCGAAGGGACGACAGCCTGGAAGTGAAGGTACGGGACCCGGAAGAGGACTCTCTAACCCGTAGCTGGAACGAGAAGCGTCTCCGCTCGGGACTAGAGAGATTTTAAATTCTATGTCAGGACCGGAGGCTCCGATTATGCTTCTCATTGCCTTGCTTTTTATTACAGCAGCCAATCAAAACTCTTTATTCAAAAAACTACAAATCCCTTGAACACTCAGTGTCCCACAACAACCATAGAGTGTACCATATAAGAGGCACAACTTAGGTAACCATTTCCTCTTTCTTAGCTGCTCCGCAGCCAGTTAAGTGCCCTTTACCTTACTACTAAACAAACTTGTAGTGGTGTATGGTTTCAGATCTGTTTTACTTAGCGCGATTGGTAGCGCGTTTGTTGGCATTGTTGTTATTCTTTTAAATGTTTATGGCGTAAACGTTTGGCATCGCTGTCTTCCAACCTGCTCTAACGCTTACTTGCGTGCAGCATTGTGGTGCTCGTGATATCGGCAGCGCGTCTCTAGGCATTCCGTGTCTTTCACTCTTCAAGTTAGCCCGTCTGGGAGCGCTTCGGCCTCCCCTGCCGGGCGCACCGCGCCTGAAGCAGTTCACCGGTGGAGTGGGAGTGAGGGGCGAGGACATGCGTCGCGCGATCGCGCAGTCCTCTTTACATCTCTACGGCCGGCCGTATCCGCGCATGCGCGGTGGCCATTTTGAGGAGCATTTTCAGCGCATTAACGATCGGAGACTGAAAAGCAGGAAAAGCTCAGTTTTTTAAAATAAAAAGTGCCTGTTTTCAGCCCTTTTCTACGCCCAATGCTGGTCGAGTGCAGAGGGCCGAACAATTGTGCATAGGCTTTGCCTAGAGAGGCTGGCAAGCCCTCCCTCCACCATTTATTAAGGTTTATTGTATTTTGTGTTGGCATGCCTGGGTTTACCTCTCCCCCGTGATTGTCCAGACTCTGGACCTTGATTTTGTGGGTTATTCCCCTCCTACGTGGCTTAGCGTTACTAGCCTATACCTATTCCCCTGTGTAATATGGCGGAATACTGTTATGAAGAGGAGTATTATGAGGCTGAACCAGCAGGTTCTTTAGAACAGGACCTAGTAGAGGCCTTGGACGCTGGGGTCCAGAAGTCAGTAAACACTGCCTTGATCAAAGCAATTGCTCCCTTAAAACGCCATCTTAATAAATATGCGCTGCAACAGGGATGGATTCCCGCCGCAGATACTCCTCCTAAACCTAGCGCTACTCAAGCCAACCCCCATAAGGACGATTTCGCGCGGCTCACCAACTCCTTAGCAAAGGATCAAGCTTCTTCCCCGCAGGCTGATACTTCCGACTCTCTCTACAGAGAGACTGGCGACATGTCCTCTGACCATGAGTCCGACAAGGAAGTGGCTGCTAGGCCGGCCAAGAAAAAGAGAAAGGAGCATCACGTGGACACCCCGCCTCAGCCTAAGCTCCTTACCTTTGAGCCAGCAGACATTATTCACCCTAATTCAACGGCGTGGCTCCCATCACAGGAGGTAGCAAACTATGTGCAGTCGCACCTTCGTCGGCCCTACGATAAAGACGTCAGGGCTCGACTACGGTCGTAATGTCCAAGACCGGATCTAGTGGCGAAGGTGGCAGACACCCCTGAAGTGGATCCCACTATGTTGACGTACCTGCGCAAATATTCAAAGGATCCGAAAAAAGGCATTGACTGAGCTTGGCAGTCATGTCAAGACAAGCTACTTGACTTGTCGGGCCCCTCACCAAGATTTTAGAAATCGGATTTAGAGCTAAAGACACAGGGGCATCCATCAATCCAGATGAAATCATAGGATGGGTGCAAAGAGCGGTATGCCAGCTGGGCAACGCTAATTGCGCCATGTCCAGCGAGAGATGGCGTTCCATCCTCCTCAAGCTGGATCCCAAGTTGGCGGAACTTTCTACCTCAGAAGCAGGACCCATTGCTCAGGGCCTCCTCTTCGGCCAACCGTTCCTGAAGAAACTTACTAAATTTGTGGCCACCTTCAGTGGCCTGGATAAAGCGCAGGAGTCCCTAAAACGCGCCTTTCGTCCGGTTTTCACCAGGGCCGGACGATATAGAGGGCGGTCTTTCGGCCGAGGTAATCAAGGCCAGTTTCAACAACAGCGCGGAGGATACCAAGATTCCAATTCCTCCTTCTACCCCACCCGGAGAGCACGGAACAGGTTCCGCAGGGGCAGATTTAAAGGCAACCAGAATAACCAGCCCGACACCGGGAATACAGGTGAGACTGGTTTCGGCTTCCGAAGTGACATTGGGGGGACGCATTCAATCTTTCCTACAGGTTTGGCAGACGATCTTGCAAGATGCTTGGATCTTGGAGACAGTACAAGGGTACACACTAGAGATGTACGACACCCCCATCCAGGGTCCTTTACCCCCTCCAATATATTTTTCCCAACAAGATCAGAATTTTATCACAGAGGAGATAAATTCTCTACTAAGGAAAGGAGCCATCGTCGCCACACAGCTCCACCCTCGGGGTTTTATCAGCAATGTGTTCCTAGTCCAGAAAAAAGGGGGTGGGTCCAGGCTAGTCCTCAACTTGAAGGACTTCAACAGCTGGATAATTTATCGTCACTTCAAGATGGAGGGCATCCATCTTTTACGCGACCTCTTACAGGAAGGAGATTGGATGGTGCGTCTAGATCTAAAAGACGCGTACCTATCCGTACCTATCTACGCCCCACATCGTCGATTCCTCCAATTCGTCTGGAAAGATGTGTGTTACGAATACAAGGTCCTTCCCTTCGGGCTATCGTCAGCACCATGGTGCTTCACGAAGCTCCTACGCCCGGTTGTAGAATCCTTGAGAGCGCGCGGGGTTCGGTTGATCGTCTACTTAGACGATATCATTATCATGGCGCGCTGTCCTCGATTGGTAGTCACGCATCTAGAATGGTCCGTCACTCTCCTTCAGAGCCTTGGTTTTGTGGTAAACCCTCAAAATTCCATTATGTCTCCCACGCAGTCGATCGAATTTCTAGGTTTTCAGATCAATTCGCAGAGCTGCCAGCTTCTCCTTCCTCCCCAAAAGATCAGAACCATCAAGAAAGAGTTGTGGGTGATATTGAGCAAACGGGTTGTGTCATTGAGGTCAGTGGCGCGGATAGTGGGGCTACTAGCCTCCTCGATACAAGCTATTTTCCCAGGTCCTTTTCATTATCGTGCACTCCAACGATTTAAAATTCAGCACCTCCACAAAGGCCTCGGCTACTCAGAAAAGATTCCTCTTTCAGAGGAAGCGAGGTGGGAAATGCTGTGGTGGCTCGAACACATGGAGTCGTGGAACGGCAGAGCCATATTCGGGTCCTGTCCCGAGATAGTGATAGAATCGGACGCCAGCCAATGGGGTTGGGGAGCTCGTTGCGGCTCGATATCCACGGGGGGTCGATGGTCCCAAGAGGAGCTCTCTTTGCACATCAATTGCTTGGAGCTGCTGGCAGGCTCATTTGCGATCCGCAGTCTCTCTCCCCAGAGGACAGATTGTTGCATTCTCTTATGAATGGACAACTTATCGATGGTTCGCTATGTCAACAAGCTGGGAGGGACGAGGTCCAGAATTCTGGCGCAAATAGCCAAGGATTTTTGGCATTATTGCCTACTCCACAGAATCTCAGTAGTGGCAGAATATCTCCTGGGACGCAACAACGAGGTGGCCGATTGGCACTCACGTTATCTTCTGGACTTCAGCGATTGGAGGCTCCATCCTCGAGTGTTTCGGGCCCAGAACCTGCTATGGGGCCCGTGTCAGCTAGACCTGTTTGCCTCGCACCTCAACCGGCAGCTACCAGGTTTTTACAGTTGGCGTCCGGACCCAGAGGCGATAGCCTCGGACGTTTTTCTTCAGATTTGGCCCCAGACTCTGAACTATGCATTCCCACCATTCTTGATGATACCCAGAGTTCTGGTGCAGACCAGACGGCACCAAGCGGAGCTGATTCTTATCACCCCGTTGTGGAGAGTTCAAGCCTGGTTCCCGACAGTCCTGGAAATGTCCTGTGCTGCGCCTCTTCTTCTTCCACAGAGATGGAATCTGTTGTTAGATGCTCAGAAGGCTCCTCATCCGTTGATACAGTCAGGGCAACTCCCTCTGGTGGCTTGGCGAGTTTCAGGGATAGATGGGAGATCCCAGGTCTTTCGAGAGATGCTCACCAGTTCATTAACGAGGCATGGTCTGCCAAGACACATAAGCGATATTCATCAGCATGGAACAGATGGTGTAGCTGGTGTTCTCAACGGAACGCTGATCCCACTACAGCGAATGTCTCCATGGTAGTGAATTTCCTAGCCTCTCTGGCGTCATCTGGTTTAGCATACAGAACTGTGAATAATTTTCGATCCGCCATCTCGGCAGGACATATTCAAATAGACGGCAAATCAGTTGGGGAACACCCTTTAGTGTGCAAGCTGCTTAGGGGTATTCGGATGGTGAAACCTCCGTGTCCTAAATACTCAGTCCTTTGGGACGTTTCGGTTGTTCTCCGGTTTTTGGAAGCCTGGCCTGTTAACAAACACCTGTCACGGAAACAGCTCTCAGCAAAGTTAGCCATGCTGTTGTGTCTAGTTTCTTGTAAGAGGGTTTCAGACATCCGCGCCCTAGATCTGGCGGGACGTCGATTCTCCCCTGAAGGAGTAACGTTTACTATATCCAGACGTACCAAAGTTAATTCTACTTCAGTGTCTTATCCGGCCTTCCCGGATAATCCAAGGCTGTGTGTAGTTCAATGTCTCAAAGCGTACGAGGTAAGTACAGCTGAATTCAGATCTGATATGAATGGTCAATTGTTAATTGCATTACAAAAGCCTTTTCGACCGGTGACCCCAGCCACCTTATCTAGATGGGTGCGTTGGCTCATGGGTGAAGCAGGCATTGATGTCTCAAAATTTGGCGCCCATTCTGTCCGAGGGGCAATGGCATCCAAATCCTTTTCCATGGGAGTAAGTCTCTCTGACATAATGAATGCAGCTGATTGGTCAGCTGAGACTACATTTAAGACATTTTATTATAAACCTATCGTGGATGTAGCGTCAATAGTGGTGGCTAAGCTTTGAACAAGCATAATCGGAGCCTCCGGTCCTGACATAGAATAAAAAATTTGCGAACATACGTGACAAGAATTTTCAATTCTATTAAGGACACAGAGGCGAGGATTATCCCACCCAGAGTTATTGTACTATTATCATGCATTGTTGTTGATGATGTTTTACATGTTTGAGTTACTACACTGTATAAGATTTTTTCCCCCCATTGTGTCTAGATGGCATGATTAGGATATCTATGGGATTACCGGTACTACGGATTTCTATTTCTGTTTCAGGTGCAGATGGCAAATGAAATTTACAACGCATTTACATTGGGCAAAATGGGGTACTGTTCTCTCTGGAGCTATGTTGCGGTTTCACGCCGGTTATTCAAGGTTCAAGGAATCGTCTTCACTTTCTGACGTTTCAAGGTTCTTTTCCAAATATCTGGTTCGTCGTGAAAGACTCTCCCATCAGGGACAAAGTTTCAGGATGAAGTTCGGACTAAGTTGGTTTTAACTGTGCCGAGATCAGGCAAAGAAAGAGGAAATGGTTACCTCAGTTGTGCCTCTTAAATGGTACACTCTATGGTTGTTGTGGGACACTGAGTGTTCATGGGATTTGTAGTTTTTTGAATAAAGAGTTTTGATTGGCTGCTGTAATAAAAAGCAAGGAAATGAGAAGCATAATCCTCGCCTCCGTGTCCTTAATAGAATTGAAAATTCTTGTCTTGTATGTTCGCAAATTTTTAATTCACCTGCAGGTACCCGCGCATGCGTGTAAGTGGGGACCGGCCATTTTAATAGTTCTCCCGGTGTGCGTGTGCCCGGCAAACTGACACGCATCACTGATTGCAGAACACATGTTGGGATTATTGCATCTCTTTGTTTTCGGATTCCAGATTCAGCAAGGATTGGTTTCATGGGTTAAATCTAAGAAGATTCAGATATAAACTGGAAGTGGTACTTCAAGCATCCCCAACATGACTGCTCCTTTTTATTGAAGATGGCAGCAATCCAGAAACATGTGTGCAGGAAGGCAACCAACACAGGCTCTGACAACATTGATGGCAAATACACTTACTTGTGAGCAATTGAAATATGAACTGCATCTACCTAATGCCTTAGGAGAATGTGTGCTGATCAGCTGCCAACATGACCCCACTTGAAAATGTATATATAATGGGTTCACCAAAGGAAGTTCCCCATTTAGTCAAACTGATGCCTTAGTATTGGCAAGTGAAATTATATTTAGAAACTGGAAATGTCATGGAGGAGAAAATAAAAAATGAGAATGGAAAACAATAAGGAAAACACTTTGCAAACCTCATCAAATATGTTATGCTGATAACACTTTAATTACATGAGCACTAATATCCAGCAATTAGCCCCAGAGCTATAATAATTTTGTTCTGTTTTGGTATGGCTAATTCCGGATATAAAAGTGATTTCCCAGAAATGGAACTGTTTAGAAAAAAAATCAAGTAACACACTGTAAGAATAAACCACTTTTCTCCACTTAAAATAAAATTAGAAAGTGGTAAAATAAACCAGCATTGGGTGGGCAACGAAAATGTGGTGTACTATTAGAGAAGAAAGGCAATGCAGGAGATTGTACAGTCAAGTACCGATAATTACCATAAAAGCTTAAGCAAAGAAGATGCAACAGTATATGCATGCCTAGTCTGTAATTGTACTAATATTGTGCTGTAAATGTACTATCCTGCTCAATAGGCAGTATCAGGGTGCTGACGAATTTTGAATCAGCTATTGAAACAACCAATTTTTGAGTTGTTTTCAGCAGAGAATCAGCTTGCCACAGCTGCAATGGAACAGTTGTGCCTTGATGTGACAATAATTATTTCTAAGTGAGGTACATAAGCTAGTGTTAAGAATAAAACGCTTCAGGAAGACCAAAGACCAACTAGCGTTTAATGCAAAAAAAAACAAAAAACAGGCAGCATAGCAAAAGAATCAAAGACAATTGTCATTTTAACTGACCAGGGTTGTCACTAGAAAAGGTCAGGTGAAGGATAAACATCGAATTTCGACCAGTATATATGCACTTTTCCCCAATATATGTGTAAATGGAGGTTAACCTTATGTCAGCAAATTTATCTAATGAGTGGGTGGCAGGATATTTTCCCAGAGGAAGTGCAGAAGGTCCTTGAGGAGAAGCTATCATTTATACATAGAACACTAGATTTGCTATTTCCCCAAATCCTGCTTCCACTTGCAAGGTTCAAAAGCTTGGTTGTGCTTCTTGGGAATGTGCAAATGTACAATCTTGTGTTACATGGAAGCCGGAATAGCTTGGCCTATGGAAATTAGCAAGCATATTCAACGCTACTCGAAGCTCCAAAGCACCGTAAAATAATATCCTTATTTGAACGTACAAGATTGGTAGATTCTTGATTGTAGGAAATTGGGTTTTTGATTGAGGGGATTAAAACCCTTCTCAAGCAACAACCGCAATCCTTGTCAGGGTGACAAAAGTCACTAAAGTAACCAGTGCCTAACTCTCTGGTAGCTTGCCTCAAAAGCAATCAGGATTAATTTAGAGGCACTATGTTGAGTATTTATGCTATACAGAAAGAGCAATGAAGTGAAAATATAACACCAGAAAAATCCCACACCAATTTAAAAAAATTGAGAACATTTTTATAAACTATTCAACACCAAAACCCAAAAACTCCAGTCAGTAGAATCAAAGAAAAATAGAGAACGTTTTTATAAATTATTCAACACCAAAGCCACAAAAATCCAATCAGTAGAATCAGAGTTATGAATTTTTAAAGTTTTTAGTAAACACTAGTGCCCAAAACTGCCAATCTCGGCCATCTAGTCGCGTGAGACCGGTGCAAAGTCGAAAGTTATGGCCGAGCGCGATAGAGCGTGCTTCAGATACATGAGTGAGGTGGATTGAGCTTGGTCTTGACTTACCTTTGGACTTAGAGGATTTCTATGTTCGGACTTTGCCACTTTTTGAAGGCCGAACATGTCCAGGGGGTACGAAGCTGCAGACTGTAGCTGATGATGGTTCCACGGAGCTGGATACCCCTTCCGCGAGGAGTCGCTGAACGGGATTTGCTGCTGTGAAGAAGAATGTAACAGTAGTTACTGCAAAGTCAGGCCGACCTGCGATGCACCCTGGGTGGATCGGCAAGAAGGTAGGCCCTGGTCTCCTGTAACATCTCAGAGCACTTTTTGGGTGAAAATGTTCTAAGTTCCAAATTTTGGGCTCTGGCTGTTTTGGCATCTTTAGCACCACTCCCAAGGGTCCAGGATTGGGTGGGTACCACTTAAAGGGTATAACTCACTTCAGGCAGGACATAGGTGCAGGGTTCAAGTTGCTGGAGCTTTTTGTGTCCCTGTAGCTCAGAATAGGAGGCCAGCCAACTAGCCCTTGGTGTCACTCTGGTAGTCCTAGGTTCAATCAGCAAGACAGTCCTCGTAAGGAGGGTAGTCCTCACTCTGCAGGTTCAAGGCAGGCTTCAAGCAGCAGGCAGTCCTCTGAAGCAGCAGGGCAGTCCTCTAAAGTGCAAATCAGAACTCAAGCAGCAGGGCAGTCCTCTGAAGTGCAAGGCAGACTTTCTGAGTGTCCTCCGCAGGTCCAGAGTGAAATGAAGAGTGGGTCCTATTTTTATACATGGTGCCAGAAACTTATAGAGTTTTCCTGCCACAGTTGGTTCCGGAATTTCCTTCCTCTCTGCCCCGGTTCCAAGCCATCTAAGGTGACAAAAGACTGATGTGAAGTTCTTTATGAGTATGTTGAGGCAGCTCCTTTAAAATATAAATTGGACAGGGAACAGCTTTGACGCTCCCATCCTGAAGGATGGCCCATCCTGTCAAATATCTAGTACCCCTTTGATTCGCTGTCTGGGAGGAATACACAAAGGCCAACTGTCATGCTAGTCACAATCATGTAACCCAGGGCACATTTTGCCAAGTAGGATAGGTAATTTAAAACTGCACAAAGGCTGCAATGGCAGGCCTTAGACACGTTTTAAAGTGCTTCTTAAGTGTGTGGCGCAGTAAGCGCTGCAGGCCCACTAGTAGCATGTAATTTACAGACCCTGGGTACATGGAGTACACTCTACTAGGGACTTATAAGTAGATTAAATGAACCAATTGGGGGAAGCCAATTTGACCATGCTAAGGAGAGAAAGTACACACACTTTAGCACTGGTTAGCAGTGGTAAAGTGCACAGAGTCTTGAGGCCAACAAAAACTAATTTCAACATACTGGAGCTTTAGTAGGCAGGAAGGTATGGGGGAAGACTACCCTGAGGCTGATGGGTATAACATTGATCAAATATGTAAACATGAATATTTTAATGCATGGGAGTATGTGTGTATGATACACACAGGATTTAGGTTTTCACAGAAGGCATAACAACATTAATTGCAGATGCTGGACCATAGTCAAATAATGTACCTTAACCATCAAATATGGTTGGAGCACTATATGAAGGCACCTAGAAACTAGACATGATCTTTCAATAGGGGTCCCCGAATTCCAATAATGATTCAGTGGGGGTCCCTGGACTCCAGTAATGATTCAGTGGGGGGCCCACAGAAGTCAAAAGGTTAAGAACCACTACTCTAAGTGATCTTTGATTCTGTGGATTATTTGCTCTTATTGTGCAATATGTTCAAGGTTAATCATCCTTTCATCAATCGTGGATTCTGTGTGGCTGACTGGTGGGCACATAATATACAGTTCTTGGCCACAGCTGACAAATTTGCTAACCTACTGTGGCTTTGAGTGGCCAGTCCAAGAGGTGCCCAGAAGAGCAACATCACCTATGTCTGATAAGCTAATCCACACTGCTGAACTGCAGGATTGCAGCACAGAACACCCCACAATAAATGCAATAGGCTGAGGACCCAGCAGCTGGCAAAGAGGCCAGGTCACATTTGATTTACTGGCAGAATGGTCCCATTTATAGAAAGCCTAAGGTTGCTGAGCCTGGGGCAGCCCGTGTGCTGGTTGTACCTCTGCGCTTCAAAACCTTCCTACTGGAGTTGGCTCATAATGTACCTTTGGCAGGACATTTAGGGCAGGGCAAGACCTTTGACAGGCTTGTCACCCACTTTTACCGACCCCAAATGCGAAGGCAGTCAGATGCATTTTGTAGGTCTTGTAAGACTTGCCAGGCAAGTGGCAAGAGTGGGGGGAAGTGTAAGGCTCCCCTCCAACCATTCCCTGTCGTAAGCACCCCTTTCGGGCGGGCATCAACATTGTGGGGCCTCTGGACCCCAAGACAGCCATGGGCAACAGGCTCATCTTGATCTTTGTGGACCATGCCACCTGGAAGCTATCCCACTCAGGATAGTGACGGTGCCCGTCGTGGCCTGGGCGCTGATAGGGATCTTCACCCATGTGGGTTTCCCCAAAGAGGTAGTATCTGACTGAGGTACCAACTTCATGTCGCTGTACATGAAGGCCATGTGGAAGGAGTGTGGGGTGAACTACAAATTCACCACTCCCTACCACCTACAAAGTAATGGGTTGGTTGAGAGATTCAACCGTACCCTGAAAGGCAAGATTGGGGGTCTGCCAGAACCCATGAGGTGTAAGTGGGACGTCCTCTTTCCATGCCTTCTCTTTTCCTACAGGGAGGTACCTCAGAAAGGGTTTGCATTTACCCCCTTTGAGCTGTTGCACAGTCACCCTGTGAGAGGACCTCTCAATTTGGTCAAGGATTGGTGGGAAGAAGCGCCCAGAAAGCCCCCACAGGATGTATTTAGGTACATTAGGTTAAAACTGGAAGGGGTTATTAATTCTCACAGGTAGAAAGGATGGCGCTAAACCTAATAACGTGATAAGTTCAAACCAAATTAACAATTCTAACGGTGCTATAGGTGGGGAATAATCCCATAAACCCCAAACCAGGACAAGGGTCCAAAGCACAATATGATACCAGTCCTATGCACACGAAAAATAATATACAGGGTAATGATAAAACACTGTCCCAAAGGTACAAAAACCATGAATTCTTCAGCCGTTATAATTCATTTTAATGTTCAGAGTATTTTTCAAGCCAGCCAACACGTGTTTCGTCAGTGGGTAATAACCCTTGACTTTTTCAGGGCTGGAGAACAACAAAAAGTAGTGATGTCACATTCTATATACACCAACATACATTATATAGTGTTAACACATTCCAAACAGAATTACACCTCAAATTGTAACACTTATCTAATACCAGATATATTTAAAAAATGGAAAAAATCCATAGCAGCAATTGTTAAGAAAAAGATCGTCACATAAGTCTCTGTGTTAAAAGGACTTCAGTACAAGAAGAGAGAGAGGAAGAAAGAAAGAGCATAGGAGTGCTTAGTCCATAGTCACACCATGTGAATTAAAAAAAAGGAAATATTTTTATCATTAAAACAAGGGAACAGCTGGACATAGGATCCGTGTGCCCTAATCCAAACACTATACCACAAGCCATCTGAAACACTATGTTACAATGAATCCATAAATAACACCCTGTGCCCATTACCACCTGTGCAAGAGTGAAAGAATCGCCACCTGATGTAAGTGAAGCCACATACCTCAATTATGATCTGACCAACCAATCAGACCTGTAAACCCATTCCAAAAAATTAGAATCCCAGCAAGAACTAATAAGAACGGTTCTTATCGCATCAAAATCAAAAATTAGAACAGAGCCCATAAATACTACACGGCTCACCTCTTAGCCGGTGATAGTTCCAACCCGGCGGTGGCGTCTTAAAGTTGTTTCCTTATAACAACAAATCGTTCAAGTCCTGTGGTTTCCAAACGAAGGGGAACAACAAAACAGTGTGCCATATCAGTAGTCTGTCCCTGTCAAAGGAGACATTGAAACACAGACTCCGCAATCCCACATAAGAGATTGCTACTAGATAGCCTCCCATTTAAATCCAGTATCACCTAATACCTCGGATCCTGTGTGTCGCATATTGTCCGAACATCCCATTCACAGCCCGTATATCCCTCAATTACGGCGCTCCTCGTCCGAGTGCCTTAAAACCATCAATAGACGGAAAATAAGCCGTCTATACCAACTCAATACCGAGCTCTAAAAAAGTATAAAGTAAACAACAATGACCTCAATTGCAACCCAAATGGTGAACAAAGTTCCACCTAAAACGCATTAAATGTATACACAAGATCGCAAAGGAAGAGAAACTCACAAATGGCGAGTACACCAACGCGTCCCGATAGTTCCCGGGATTTCAATCAACCGGAAGCGGTTGTCTGTTACAACCCGGAAGTCTCTTTATCTGGAGTTCCAAAGAAACAACTAGACTGTATGCCTTCACTAAAAATCACCTTCCATAGCTGAATAGGTGCCAAGTGCCGAGTAACGTGAACGTGAGCAGTGATGAGAAGAGTAATCAGAAAGGAGAAAACATTTAAAAAAAGAGAACCACAGAAAGTGCTACCTACTTATAGAGCACATTTACGCTAAAATAATACACAATAAAATTTAACGAGTTATAATCATCGCGTTATCTTAATACAAAGATAACCAAACTGACATGGTTAATTGTATTCAGTTACAAAGAGATCCGACTGAGAACATAATGTCGACTAGTAACCACCCTCTTCAAAAGGTGTTACCATAATGAGTCGCATAACAGGCACATCTTGCAATACTATCACTTTGAGTGTTATAACAAAAGTGGGCAGTACCATCAGACCCCTCAGAGATAGAATCATGGAACACACACGGGCTGTTAAACACCGGGATTCCAGGTATCCACTGGCGCTACATGTTTGGGAATGCCCCTCACAGGGCCCACATAAGCAATTCATGTTTTATGGTATAGATATGACGAGTTTGAGTCCCAGGGGAGGGAACCGGGAACTCAGACTCAGACGCTCTGAGGCACTTTGGATTATGCGTCTCAAAACCTATGAATGTGGTTTTAACAGTGACCGAGAGATGCATTACTTTCTAGGGGACTAAATGGGGAAAGGGTTCTCTGTGCCAATTTTTGTATATATCTGTGGCGTACTTGTCATAATTCTAGCCGTAATGCGCCTTTGCAGTGTCAACGTAATCTGCTGACCATATATGTGTTACTTCATTGTTTCTAAGGATGGAACCGGGTTATATGTGTATATCTGGAGTGCATAGCTTACTGTTGATTTGTCATTGGATACTTTGCCTTTCTGCCCTTGTGTTGTTATACTTAATGATAGTACTGTTTAAGTGCTCACTATGTTTATTAATGTGAGCTGTGCATGTCATGTGGTTCTTCAAGTTTTACATCCATTGCAGATGGAGGACACAACTTTGTATTATGTGCTTAGTGGGATCTTTTTGTTATAACACTCAAAGCGATAGTATTGCAAGATGTGCCTGTTATGCGACTCATTATGGTAACACCTTTTGAAGAGGGTGGTTACTAGTCGACATTATGTTCTCAGTCGGATCTCTTTGTAACTGAATACAATTAACCATGTCAGTTTGGTTATCTTTGTATTAAGATAACGCGATGATTATAACTCGTTAAATTTTATTGTGTATTATTTTAGCGTAAATGTGCTCTATAAGTAGGTAGCACTTTCTGTGGTTCTCTTTTTTAAAATGTTTTCTCCTTTCTGATTACTCTTCTCATCACTGCTCACGTTCACGTTACTCGGCACTTGGCACCTATTCAGCTATGGAAGGTGATTTTTAGTGAAGGCATACGGTCTAGTTGTTTCTTTGGAACTCCAGATAAAGAGACTTCCGGGTTGTAACAGACAACCGCTTCCGGTTGATTGAAATCCCGGGAACTATCGGGACGCGTTGGTGAACTCGCCAATTGTGAGTTTCTCTTCCTTTGCGATCTTGTGTATACATTTAATGCGTTTTAGGTGGAACTTTGTTCACCATTTGGGTTGCAATTGAGGTCATTGTTGTTTACTTTATACTTTTTTAGAGCTCGGTATTGAGTTGGTATAGACGGCTTATTTTCCGTCTATTGATGGTTTTAAGGCACTCGGACGAGGAGCGCCGTAATTGAGGGATATACGGGCTGTGAATGGGATGTTCGGACAATATGCGACACACAGGATCCGAGGTAAGAGGTGATACTGGATTTAAATGGGAGGCTATCTAGTAGCAATCTCTTATGTGGGATTGCGGAGTCTGTGTTTCAATGTCTCGTTTGATAGGGACAGACTACTGATATGGCACACTGTTTTGTTGTTCCCCTTCGTTTGGAAACCACAGGACTTGAACGATTTGTTGTTATAAGGAAACAACTTTAAGACGCCACCGCCGTGTTGGAACTATCACCGGCTAAGAGGTGAGCCGTGTAGTATTTATGGGCTCTGTTCTAATTTTTGATTTTGATGCGATAAGAACCGTTCTTATTAGTTCTTGTTGGGATTCTAATTTTTTTGAATGGGTTTACAGGTCTGATTGGTTGGTCAGATCATAATTGAGGTATGTGGCTTCACTTACATCAGGTGGCGATTCTTTCACTCTTGCACAGGTGGTAATGGGCACAGGGTGTTATTTATGGATTCATTGTAACATAGTGTTTCAGATGGCTTGTGGTATAGTGTTTGGATTAGGGCACACGGATCCTATGTCCAGCTGTTCCCTTGTTTTAATGATAAAAATATTTCCTTTTTTTTAATTCACATGTTGTGACTATGGACTAAGCACTCCTATGCTCTTTCTTTCTTCCTCTCTCTCTTCTTGTACTGAAGTCCTTTTAACACAGAGACTTATGTGACGATCTTTTTCTTAACAATTGCTGCTATGGATTTTTCCTATTTTTTTAATACATCTGGTATTAGATAAGTGTTACAATTTGAGGTGTAATTCTGTTTGAAATGTGTTAACACTATATAATGTATGTTGGTGTATATAGAATGTGACATCACTACTTTTGTTGTTCTCCAGCCCTGAAGAAGTCAAGGGTTATTACCCACTGACGAAACACGTGTTGGCTGGCTTGAAAAATACTCTGAACATTAAAATGAATTATAATGGCTGAAGAATTCATGGTTTTTGTACCTTTGGGACAGTGTATTTAGGTACATGCTGGCCTTTCGAAACCAGACAGCCTGCGTCAGGAAAGTCACTCAGGCGAACCTAGAAGTAAGCCAGGAGAATATGGAACGTTGGTATGACCAGAATACCACTCTGTTTGAGTTTCATCCTGGTCACGAAATGTGGGTGATGGAGCCAGTAGAGCCCTGTGCTCTACAAGACAAGTGGTCTGGCCCCTATGAGGGGAAGGAGCGCAAGAGTGATATCACCTACCTGGTGGACTTGCGGACTCCTAGGAACCCCTTGAGGGTCCTGCACATGAACCACCTCAAACCCCATTTTGAGAGGTCTGAGTTAACCATGCTCCTGGCTACTGATGAGGTGGAAGAGGAGAGTGAACCTCTCCCCATCATTCTGTCTTCCAAGGAGCAGGATGGGTCAGTGGAAGACGTGGTCCTCTCCCCTGCACTGACCCTGGAGCAGCAGACTGAATGTCGCCAGTTGCTGGGTAGTTTGCCACCCTGTTATCACTCACCCCAGGTGCCCAGGTGTCACCCATTGGTGCACTCACGATATTGACACTGGGGACAGTCAGTCCACCTGTGAAGAACAAGATTTACATATTGATGGACAGAGTAAAGGATAGCATCAAGGAAGAGGTGCCCAAGATATTAGCTCTAAGGGTGATTGAGCCCTTCAGCAGTTCTTGGTCCAGCCTAGGGGTCTTGGTTCCCAAAGCTGCTGCGCCCGGTGCCACTCCAGAACTGTGGTTTGTGTGGACTACCGTGGGCTCAATGCCATCACTAAGACTGACGTACACCCATCCCCCGAGCTGATGAGCTCATTGATTGGCTGAGAGCTGCCAAAGTCCTCACTAAGTTTGATCCAACATCTGGGTACTGGCAGATTGTCTTGACTGAGGGGGCACAGAAGAGGTCAGCGTTCTCAACATCAGAGGTGCTATCAGTTCCGAGTTATGCCCTTCGGGTGAAGAACGCACCTGCCACCTTTCAGAGGTTGGCCAAACAGGTCCTGGAGGGGCTGGAGGATTTTAGTGCCGCTTACCTAGATGATATTGTACTGTTCAGTTCCAGTTGGGAAGATCACTTGCAACACCTCTGGGAAGTGTTGAAGGCCCTGTATAACGCAGGCCTCAGTATGAAGGCCAGTAAGTGCCAGATAGGGCAGGGGTCTGTGGTGTACTTGGGGAACCATGTAGGAAGCGGCTAGGTGGTGTCCCTACAACCCAAGATTGACACCATTCGGGCTTCCCTCCCCCCCCTAGACCCAGAAAGAGGTGAGAGCCTTTTTAGGTCTCACCGGGTACTACCGCGGGTTTGTTCATGGATATGGCACCATTGTTGCCCCCTTGACTGAACTGACTTCGAGGAAGCAGCCCTGACAAAGTGATCTGGACTGAAGCATGACAGACCACTTTTGATGCCCTGAAGGAGGCCATGTGCACGGCGTCTGTGCTCATGGCTCCTGATTTCTCCAAGGAGTTTGTGGTGCAGACTGATGGCTCAGAGCATGGTGTGGGAGCTGTGCTTTCACAGCTAAATGAAGAGGGCATAGATCAACCCGCAGCTGTCATTAGTACAAAGCTACCTCCCCTTTAGGTAAAGTGCAATTGAAAGGCAAGCCCCTCAGTTGGTTAATGCAGATGAGGAGTGAGAACCCAAAACTGTTGAGGTGGCCCATATCCCTACAGGGAATGGACTTAACGGTGGAACACCGCCCTGGCATAGAACTCACCAATACTGATGGTCTGTCCAGGTTCTTCTGCCTTACTGATGAGAACTCCTGTGAGGTGGGTAGTTCTCCCCACTTTTAGCTGGGGGGAACACGTGTTAAACCTGGTATCATTAGCATGTTTTTATCCTGTCTCTTTTGCTTCACACCTCCTGTTTTTGACTGTGCGCTGCATTTCATTTTTTCTGGTTTTGCAACTCTGGGCACCTTACCTCTTCTGATCAGTGCTAAAGTGCAAGTGCTCCTTGTGTAAATTGTGATTATGATGTTTAGTTATCCATGATTGGTGTATTTGATTTACTGGTAAGTCCCTAGTAACGTGCACAACGTGTGCTCAGAGCCTGTAAATCAAATGCTACTAATGGGCTTGCAGCACTGATTGCGCCACCCACATGAGTAGCCCTGCAAACATGTCTCATGCCTGCCACTACAGTGTCTGTGGGTGCAGTTTTAAACTACCATGTCGACTTGACAAGTTCACCCACTTGCCAGGTCCAAACCGTCCCTTTTTCTACATGTAAGGCACCCCTAATGTAGGCCCAAGGTAGCCCAATCGGCAGGGTGCAGTGTATGTGAAAAGTAGGACATATGCTGGTGAGTTTTACATGTCCTGCTAGTGAAATTCCACCAATTTTGTTTTTCAGGAAGAGCTGGAGAAGCTGTAGGGGGGGAACTGCCATGCTGCTTGTTGCAGTGTGGGGCTCGCCTGCTGCTTGCTACTTCTGTCTTGGAGAGTGAAAGGAATGGACTTTGTTTTCATCATCCTGCTTGCCAAGTTTCTTCAAGGGCTTGTGTCTGGTTGCCTCCTGTTAAGAAGTCTCGGAGCCATCAAAGACTTCCCCTGCAGGCCCTGAACTCCTCTTCTGGGAGTTCTGACCTGCCAAGTGGTGCCAATTCCAGTTCTGGACCCTTGGTGGTGGCTTCTGCTGCAAGAAGAGAAGACAATCCATGCACTGACCTTCAGCGCTTGTTTTTCCCGCCGCAGTCTTGCTATACAGTTGAAAAACCAATGCATTGCTGTGGTGCGGCCGATGAATTAACGCAGTGCCTGTCATGCGGCCCCAAGATCACTGCAGCCCGAGTCCAAAGCACCGTGTCTCTGATGTTCGAGACACCTGCTCCGACTCTGACGCAGGCCCTGCTGTGTGGCCGAAGTTTTGATGCATCACCTGCATCGTGGCTGGGAAATCGTCGCAGCACCTGCTTTGCCACTGCCTCATCGACCCAGTGCAACCAGATTTTCCACGCATCGCATCTGTCTTCATCGACGTTGCCCAGCAGTAAGGAACTGAAGCAGTGTGTTTGAAACTCGACGCATCACCTCACCTCACAGAAGGGAATCAATGCATCACCTCCCCTGACAGCAAGAAGTCGACGCATCACCTCCTCTGCACCGCAACAAGGAATCGACACATCACCTTCTCCAGCAGTAAGGAATCGATGCATCACCTCTCCTGAGAGTAAGGAATCGACTCATAGCTTTGTTTTCGGCGTCTCATCTCCCCAGCGCTTGTTATCATCTTTGATTTTGACGCATCAAAAGCACTTTGTGACAAAAGTGATACATCTTTAGGTTCCTATGGACTGAACTATTTTGAACCTTCTAAAAGTGGTATCTTTGCTTGTTGGATGTTTGTCGTTTTGGTCTTGTTTTGCTCAGATAAAGACGGGTTATTTTTCTAAACTGGTGTGGTGTCCATTTTTAGCGTTTTCACTGTGTTACTGTATTTTGTGCAAATGCTTTACACATTGCCTCTGAGATAAACCTGACTGCTAGTGCCAAGCTACCAAGGGGATAAGCAGAGGTTATCTTAGCTGTGTAATCCACTTACCCTGTCTAGAATAAGGGTCCTTACTTGCACAGGGTGCAAGCCACTGCCAACTAGAGACCCCCATTTCTAACAGGGGGTTGCTGACATGCTAACTTATTCTAAAATTACAATTTTCCACTCAGATGGTAAGCTTCTTCTCTTCCCTGAAGCGCTACGACCAGTGCTTAATTTGTGCTGGTGCTTTCCGGTGCTTAGCACCAGCACTTATTTCTCAGGGCCGGGTCTAAACTCTAATCAAGTCCACATGCAGTATAAGTAATAATTGGATGCACATTCTGAGAGTAGGTGCCACCGTTCCAGTCTCTTCCCATTCCTGTGAAGAGCTGATATCGCACATGAATGCATGCATGCGTAAAATATTTCAAATTGAATGCAGTGCCTCTGCCGCCCGCCTAAATGTGAGCCACACACATCAAATTACCGTCGGAAATGGGGTGTGTGACGGTGTTGGTGATCTACGCTGAGGCAGGGACCCAGCCCAGGCAGTTTCAGTTTCTATTTTGCAGTCATTCATTGATAGCGCGCTTGCGTAATGCACTACCAATAAACAATTGCAAAATATATTATTATCCTGGCCTGTCCCTCCTTGGCGAATCATGAAGTTTGTGCCCCGAATCGGACCAATGAGTAGTGTTTTCACCCGCGGCCCGCCCAGCATACTGCGCAGCTGCGGAGTTAATCATTATCCGACGACACAAGCAATCAACGTGTGGTGTAGCAGGCCTCCTCCCTCGCAGATTAATTAAAACTAAAAAGGCTGACCCGCAGTGCCAGTGAGTAATGCCTTTCACCAGCGTTATATTTGTCTACAATTTTAACATAGAAATGTATGATTATGCTAAATAACCTTTTATAGTGTGGGGGCTGTGGCTGCAGCTCTTCCTCCACTGCTGCTGGCTTTAAACTTTTGGAGCGAAATCTTTTTTCTAAAGTTAAAAGTTAGCAGCAGTGGCGGAAGAACTGCAGCCATGGGCCCCACACGATAAAATGTTATTTAGCATAATAATCAGTAGCGGTGGGTGGTAGGAGTGCCGGCCGGGCGGTGACGTGGGGCGGGGGAGGGGCAGGGTGGGGGTAGTAAACCACGGATTACGGCCCAATACAGGTAAGTAAACATTTAAATAAATAAAACGAATTTCGTTGTGAGCGCTGCATCGCCAAATGCGATGCAGCGCGCGCAACGAAATTCGTTTTATTTATTTAAATGTTTACTTACCTGTATTGGGCCTTAATCTGTAGTTTACTACCCCCCACCCTGCCCCTCCCCCGCCCCACGTCACCGCCCGGCCGGCACTCCTACCACCGACCGCTACTGATAATAATCAATATGAATTGTAGACAAATTTAACACTGAACACTAGTACACAGCTGATGGCAGAAAAACACGACTATTTGACCATTGCCACTCGTCGAAAAATTGCCTCGAGTGGCACGTTCAGGTAGTCTTGTTTTTCTGTAATCAGCTGTGTGCCAGTGTTCAGTGTTAAATTTGTCTATAAAGTATTCAAATTGCTGATTATGCTAAATAACATTTTATAGTGTGTGGGGGTCACGGCTGCATCTCTTCCTCCACTGCTGCTGACTTAACTTTTGCGGCGAAATAAGACGGGGTGTACCACTCTGTTCTGGGGGTGAATGAGTGCTGGTGGAGTGCATCATTTATTCCCTCCACATCTCAAGCATTGGTCTTTTCCTGTCCTTCCATCTTACCATCCTTGATGTGATTATCTTTTATCAGACATGTATAGAGCAGCCTTTCGGTGCTTGATGGTAGGTGGACTATTGATTGATTTATTTGCAGTTTTATATAGAGTGTACCAGACACAGGGGGTTGGGGTACTTCACAGGAGGAAACAAGGGGAAAGTTGTATTTCAACAGATGCTAAACCTGGAAGTATTAAACCTATACAGACAAAGTTCAATAGGAATTATCATCATCAAGACATTATTTTCAGATTTTGGAGATAATATTTGATTAGTAGGCAGTGGTGAAAATGGAATAAAATGTACTCCGTGATCACATAAATTGAGGGTAAAGGCTTACTTAAATGGTCATAGACAGGTTGCCTTTTAAAACGTGGGGTTAAGGCACCAGCTGTGGAGCTCTTTGTGAACCCATCTTCCATACTGCTTGTATAATAGAAGTAAGATATCTCTGGCGGTTAAAGTGCTTACTGGAGAGATTGTTTGCAGACTAGGCAGGTTGGCTCATAATAAAATACCATAGAAGATTCATCTGTCGTTGCAAAGCACAACCTCTACATGAAACACAAACCTGTGACCTGCATGTTAGACAGTTCAGGGGGTTACTGCTATTCAGTGCTTAATTTGTAAAATATGAAGTCCAGGTGCTCAAATTTTTGTTGGAGCCACGCCCACTTTGCCCTGGCTCCACCCACTTCCTCCACTGGCTGCACCCAATTACTCTATTGGCTCCGCCCACATCCTCACTGGCACTGCTGAAAGACAGATGTAATACCCAATCTGAATTGCAGCAGGGGAGCCTTCCTCCAAGTAAGGTTTTGATAGGAGGTTCCCCCTGCCCTGTGAAAATTTTGAAAAAGATAAAATCAAAAGTGCACAATTTTGGAATAAATTAGCTAAAACGACTAATGCATTGAAAAGGGATATGTGGGCTGCAAAGGCGGTCATCTCTTAAGTAAATCTTTGGGCCTTTGCACTTTTTTTTATGCAAATGTCGATGGGACATAAAAATAAAAAAGTAAACACTTCATAAAGTGTAAGCTGAAACAAGGCTTGGCTACTAATGATAACTCTTTATTTTATTCCCGTACTCATATTAAAGATCTCAAAACACAAAAGGCACATTGTGATAAGATGAGCTTACAAGACCGGCTGCTCGTATTAAAACAGTAAAAGCAAATCTCAAATACTAAACGTTAACTGGATGCAAGGGTGCAGTCTGCAGATGAGGCTCCAATATACAGTAAGAAAACAGAAGTTCTGCTGCACATTCTTATTAATTCCCAAATTGGGTTGGTTACCCTGAAGAAGAAATCCTCGCCATTGTTTTTTTCTGTTAAACATTTTTAAAATATCAACAGTATTTCAATATCATTTCCAGCCTAGTGAGGCGGCCACCAAACACAAATGCACAGTTACAGAACTGAAATCTGATTTAAAAGAAGGGGCAGGCGTGTTTCCATTCATGTCCCTCTCAGAAAACACTCCTGCAAATGCCAAGGAACTCCGCTATTAAAATGGCACAGCACAGCACGTTTCCTAATAATACTTCATCGTTAGACAAGACCGTAAACAAAAACGTTTATGATGAGAAATCTGGCACTTCAAATCACTGCCTAGCCAATTCCCAGGGCGCTTGAAAAGTGTTTGTGACAGCGCACAAAAGGTCACGTTCATTATCTACCTGGAAGTTACCCCTGTGCATATTAACATTACTGGAAGGGAAATGTAAAATCATAACACGGCAGACTGTAAAGAGATGCGCGCCAAACAAAATGTTCACTGGTTTACATGAGTATCGTTAAACCAGCATTTGATTTCAGCAGAAATAATTCCGAAGAGAGACACTGTGGGAATATCTATACACTACAGAATATATCAAGACATGTTCCCATTTTTGTCTAAAAACCTCGGGGCATATTAACAAGGCGGCGTTAATGAATTATGGCCGCTTTAGCGTCCGTTTTCGGACGAAAAGCGGCGATAATTTTATCGCCGAATTAACAAGGACACGCTAGCGCGTGATTCCTGACTTAGCGTCCGTTTTCTGCACGCCTCCCATCGCATCGCTAATGAGATGCAAAGGGGGCGTGCCTGTGAAAACAACAGGGGGAAATATCGCTAACCCAGGTATCGCCATATTAGCAACGTGGGTTAGCGATATTTTAAATTGCGTTAAGTATGCCTTAACGCAGGAATTTAACGTCTGCTAAATTCCTGACTAAGGCATACCTAACATGGGGGTGGATTGTGTGGCTAAGACCACAGGCCCTATCACCAAGTATATCGCCGTTTTCCATGGGACATCGCTGGAAAACCAGCGATGTTCCATGTAAAACATCGCTATCACTGGAAAATTATCGCCTTTGCGCTAAGCGTTGTTAATACAGCGCTAGCATGGCGATAATTTCCAGCGATAGCCGGCGATAGGATTCCTCACGCTAACAGCGGCCAGCGATAATTATCGCTGCCGCTTGATAATATGCCCCTTCTGCTCTTGCTCTTCTGTACTAGTATACAAGCCCGTGGATTGATGAGAAAAAGTGAATGCAAAGGGCAAGGCCCTGCCCTTCCGGCCGCCTCCTGGCCCGGGACCGGAGCATTGCACACGGTGCCCCGCCCGGCGCCAGTGGCATAATTGCTTGGGCCTCAGTCTCTGACTCGGTTCAGATGACCGTCACCAGTCACCACGTGCAAGAAAAAGGAGCGTTGGTTTTTAATACTTACTGCAGTTTCTAGCTGGTGGCACTGCCTTATTAAGAGGCCTGCTGCGCTGCTGTTTCAAAGTGCCCGCCTCGATGTGACGTCCGTGGACTGAAAAAGGTTACGCACGGCACGCTGGCGTAGTCCACTACCCCCATAGAACCAAATGGAGCCTTATCAGTGGCCCGCCCACCGGCAAAGCAAATTGATCGGGCTCGCTGCGCTCTCTCAGCATCACTGCACAGCAACACTCTTCTTCACGGACGGAAGGACTCTGTAAACTCGAGACTGTCTGTAACAAAACTACAGTAAGGCAAATATATTTAATTTACTTTGACGCATAACGTGCAGACTGCAGTGCAGGCACAAATTAAGCACTGCTGCTATTGCTGCAGAGTTCCTTCTGTTGCCTGCTTGTCACTAGTTACAAAACTTCTAATGTAGCTCAGCGAGTTATGAACCAACATCAAGGAGCTGCATGCTAACGGCACGGCATTAAGAGTTGAACCTTGCTCTTTTTCCCCAGTCTTTCGTAATTGCTTATAGAATACAAAGCCAGACTAAACTATATGCCCAGTGCTTAATTTGAGCCGGTGGTTTCCAGTGCTCAGCACCGGCACTTAATTGTCAACACCGGTACTTATGACAGTCTGCACCATGGTGGCACTGACTTTCTAATTCAGAGATGAGCACAACAACAGATGTTTATTAATTCAAGATATATTAAAAATGACTTTTACCAGGGCTCAAGCTATACTTATAGCGCTGAGGGCCTGGAATAGTCTGAATAGTCAAACTTTTAGGAGTGTGATGGTTAATAGTTGTTTTGGTACTGTCAGGGGCAGCGCTGGCTGGAGCAATGTGTGGTGCAAGCTGCAATGGCCTTTTGAGGAGAGCCCCGGCACTTATTTTTTACAAATTAAGCACTGGCTACGACTGCCAGTACGATTCAGAATAGAGGATATGATCCTCACACTATGAATGGCAGGTTACAGTGTGAGCGCTTTGGTGAAGAAAAGTTTGTTTGAAGTGCTTTAAAAACTCAGTGGGTCTCAAGAGTTTCTGCAATTCTGGTGAGGCCGTGTGACAAGAATTACAGGCTGACGGGATTTACAAGATCTGCCAGAACACTTCAGAACCAGTGCATTTCACTTAGGCATTTCAGCCGCTGAAAACAGAGTAATTTACAAGAGAAATTCCCCTTCCAGCCTTAAAAGAAATAACAATGTTCATATGTTACGTTCAACGTGTATTCTCACGTATTTTGGGTTTTTTATCCATATTGCGGATTCTTCTACTAACTTATATAATGATCCCTGTACAATAGGCACAATCTGCTTGTAAGCTGACGTTTGCCATTGCTGCAGCAAATTGTATCTGCTAATGAAAATACTGATATTAATAATGTGCACAAGATTACTTTAAAATAATACATGCTAAAATGAAAACTTTGCAGTAGGTAACCGTACTTAAGAATTATAGGCCTGCACGTAAACAAATAGTGCAGAACTAAGTTAGCCTAACTGCTGTTGCCATGGTAAATGAAAAATACTGCATTAACACAGAAAGGCTTGTTTTTCACATTGAATAGTTGTTTGTGCAAGGTGTTTTTCTTCTGTTTGCAGCAGAGGTTGCAACTTCAGATGCCGACTCTTAGCTAGTGAATAGACATTTGTTTTGTAATAGACAACTGATTGTGAGATTCTCATCAGGAGGAGACGATAACAACAGGAAGAATGATTAATGGAAAGAAGTTTTGGACTACAAGAAAACAACTTTGTAACCTTCCTAGGAATAATGTCTGAAAGTCTATTATGCTCTGGTGAGAGCATGGGGAGTGAACCTGTTCCCAGGAGTCTGCTGATATTCTATTGGTGGATGAAGAAGATGGAAAAAAATTAGGTTGCAACATAGAATTTGTGCTGTTATAATAGTGCTGGTTCCTAGAGTAGGCAAGGCAGATCTTGCGGATTCCTTCCCAACTTTCTGACAGGAGACTTAACTTTTGAGTTTCTGATGCCTCTCTTCATTGGAGGATGGTTTCGTGAATTGTCTGCTGTTATTTTGATATGAGAATACATTCCAGCTAAAATGCACAGGCTTTATGCTTGTGCATTGATCTTTCTCTCATCAGAAAACTTTATGGGTTTCTGAACTGACACCTATCCTCTCTTAATCCAAATTCTATTTAGTATAGTGATTGTTTTTCCGTATGGAACACACTTGTTATATTATTATTATTTTGATTGTGATCTTGAAGAGCATTCTGTTTTATAATCAAATATCGATTGATGGATTATATTGACTTTTCATACTGAAATCTAAAGATTAACGTCTAATAAATAAATAGATAAAAATGTATAAGATTTCAAAATACAACCCTTTAACTCACACTAACTCTCTTTATTGACTCAATATACATTTTTAACAATCTTTTTTTTATGCAGATGATTGCGCTTCATTTCTCTTCGCCGACCATCAAAGGTCCATACGACGAGGGGCAGAGATTATTTAATGATAACACCCAAAGTTTGAGATACAGGAAACCTTGCTCCATCAAGTGGTAGCGAGAGGATGGTTAGTGTCACAGACGAGAGGAGCTGAAATATGTTGCCCCAACTTAGAATTGCCCAAGTCCTTTAAGTTCAAAGCCCGAACTTGTAGACTGAAGGAGTTGCAGTTTCGAAGATAGTTGCAGTGGTGGAGGTGTGAGTATCAATAGGGTTGTGCGTCGCCATTGTCTTTTAGTCATTACGTTCTTATGTTGAGACTATGAGGCATATTTATGAGCCCTTTGTGATTCTGGAGGATCACTTTTTGTGAATCTCCAGCAGCGTAAATCACAAAATCATATCAATGAGGCCACGCAAAGACACTACATGTGGCGTGAATGGCCTCATAGATATGGAGTAAGGCAAGGCAGTGCATTGTCTTACTCTGAGGTCAGAAGGCATTCCATGGGCATTGCGGTGGGTTTTTCCATGCAACACCCATGGATTTTGACACTTCCTCAGATTTACGATAGCATGTAAACCTGGGGAAGCGCCAAAACCTTACACATCCTGAGGTGAGCCATAACAAGGAGAAATAACTTTATTTCCCCTTGTTTTTTCCTCTGTCTTGTGGGCTGCATTCCAAAACGGCACCAGCGCAGGTGGAAAGGACAGGAATGCACTGTATTGCATAAATACAGTGCATTCCTGCCCTACGCCAAATCCCGTTTAACGAGGGCCCCAGTGTGCAAAGGGGAACTACGTCAGTCAGGATGATTTCCCGCTGGTTGAGATTTCATTCAGCGCAGCACTCTTCAACAACTGACCTATCCCACCGCAGCACTTTATGACTTATCTCTTCACTCCTTGCAGCACTTTACCCTCCTTTACAATTTTCCAGTACACAAAATTGTAATGGAGGGTGAACCGCTGCGAGGAGTGAAGAGCTACATCTTAAAGTGCTGTGCTAGGTCAGTTGTTATGGAGTGCTGTGCTTGGATTGGTTGACGAGGCCTCGAGTATTAAACTGTAATAGCATTGTGAAAGAAAGGTTTTAACTAAGGGGACTGACGTATACAGAATTAAAAACAGAACCAAAACTTTGAAATTCTGAATTTCATCAGTGTTCATTATTGTTGAATTATTGCAAAGATGAAATGTTTTAAAGCTCTTAGGGCCAGATGTAAAACCCTAACAATTTGCGACTCTCAAATTGCGTCGCGACTCGCAATTTGCGACTCGCAAAATGCAATGTACAACAGTGTCACAGACACTGTTAGCGATTCCTAATGGGGTCACAAATTGCATGACTCATTAATATTCATGAGGGAGGTGCTATTTGCGACCCCATTAGGAATGGCTAGCACTCCCAGAGATGGTGGCCTGCTGGGGTTAGCAGACCACCATGTCTGTGACTGCTTTTTAAATAAAGCAGTTTTTTTTCAAAATGTAGTCCGTTTTCGGGGTTCATTTAAAAAAGAAAAATGAAATGTTTCTGTTTAATTTTTTAAGAGTAGGCAGTG
The DNA here is from genome assembly GCA_963921515.1 of Calotriton arnoldi. Classification (NCBI taxonomy): domain Eukaryota; kingdom Metazoa; phylum Chordata; class Amphibia; order Caudata; family Salamandridae; genus Calotriton; species Calotriton arnoldi. The sequence continues at coordinate 1,092,483 of CAWUFW010004821.1, forward strand.
GTCCCTGGGACTACTGCCTGCTCCTAATAAATATTTTCGCACACACTCACAAAGGGGAAGTAGGTGGTAAACTGCAAGTGTTTTGTGACCGCAAATGCGGTTGCAAAACAATCATACATTGCATTTAGACTCGCTATTAGGAAGAGACACCCTTGGCATGCCCCTTCCTAATAGCGAGTCGCAAACCATATTTTGCGAGTCGGAAATAGGTTGCCGACTCGCAAAATAGGGTTTGTACATGGGGCAGACCAATTTTGCGGTCACAAACGGGCCGAATTCCCATTTGCGACCACAAAAAACTGCCCCCTAGAGAATTGATAATGGGAGATGTGAGAGTCCCTGTAAGGGAGGGTGAGGAGGCACCACCTTAAGGTATGCAAGTTCATTATAAGGCAACACATGTAGGGTTCCATACATGGTTGTGGCTGCGCCATGGGTGCAAGATAACCAAAAATGAAGGACCGTTTAAATTTCCACAATATGGTACTTTGGATTTAAAATATATTGAAAATGTACTAGAAAAGTTATATGAAATGAAGCCACCTCCAAGACCTACACATTTTAAAGTGTTAAATGTTTGGGAGATAGCAGTTCATGCTAAAGAGAAAGAAAGGCATCAGAATAGAGCAGAAATTATGCAGATGCTCAATGGGATAAAGGGCAAATGTAGAGGAAGTGTGCAGTCTGGGGAACTAGAATGTATCCAGCTATAACTGCAGAAAAGGCTAAAATGAATCAGAAACAGGGAAAAGAGGATGAGGAAGCTGCAGAGAAAACAGATAATGTTAGTGATTCAGGGGACGACATTCTAGATGCTTTGCTCTCACGTCCACCTCCATATGTGGCTCCTCCAACGAACTGAGATGCTGTTATAACCACTAGTGCTACGGCGGCTGCAGTCCCTGTTGATCCAAGCATGATTCAGATTGAGAGATCACTTCCCGCACTTCAAATTGTTCCTACCCTACTGTAATTGTTCCAGGGGTTACTGCTTCAATTGTGACTGTTCCTGCCCCAGTATCACAAATTGTGACAGCACCGACATTGACAGGGCCGATTGCTACTACATCATTAAATATGGTTCCAAACACAGTTGTTCAAGAGGCTGTAGGAGTAGTTGCAACACAGTTTATCCCTACATCCCAGAATTCAGAGATTGTTGCCTGGACACCACCACAGAATGTTCAATCATTAAGAGAAGGGAGGAGAATTGTCTTTACAACACCAATTCTGTAGGGAGAAATAGGATCATTTGATGATGGTATTTTCCCCCCATGATTTGAAGAAACTTCAGAGAATAAGAGAGTGGGAGAATCAGAGAGACTACCTACCAGTCGGGAAAAAGCAAGACCCTTAGGTGTGCCGAAATTTAAGGTTGAATTAGAGGAAATTATCAGAGGAGGCTTAGACATTTCACACCTTAATATCAGGAGAATTAACTAATTTATTTAAGTAAAGAAATTATGAGATGTGTGGCTGCCACACATGATAAATTAATGGAATTCATGAGAAAATTTGAGGTGGATCATCTTTCTGTCCTGTTAGACATCGGGTCTCTAGTTGGCAGAGGTTTGCATCCTGTCCACGTAGGGACCACAATCCTAGTCAGTGTAACCTAGATACACAGTTTAAATTAACCTGTGCTCACCCTCTGGTAGCTTGGCACAGAGCAGGCAGACTTAACTTAAGAGGCAGTGTATATTGTATTTGAGCAACACACACCCATATTAACACAATGAAAACACCACAAAAAGACTCCACACAGGTTTAGAAAAATAGAGAATATTTATCTGAGTGAAACAAGACCAAAACGACAAAACTCCAATCATTAGAAGTCAAGATGTGTATTTTTAAAGAATAAATGAAATAACAGTGCTTAGAAGTCAATTGCGCTAAAAGGTTACTTGAGGTCATGAGGGATCGGGGTAAATCCAAGATTCAAGCGATTGAGGACAGCCTGACTACATCACTCACTCAAACCTGCTGAAAAAGTACCTCGAATGGAGCAAAGCTGAGGGCACAATGCATTGATCTTTTTCATGCAGTCGGGTCACTGCGTCGTCGTCGAGCTCCGTTGAACTTCAGACAATGCATCATCGTTAAGCCGCACAGAGTCTCGTCGTTGAACCGCACAGGCTGTAGAACCACTGTCGTCGAACGGCCTCTGCATCAGCGTCGAAGGGCAATGCGTCGGTTTCGATTGGCACAGTGGTGAAGATATGTCGGTTTTGTAGCAAACCAGCTGCAGAACCCACTTCTGAGGCCTTGGATTGGAGGGCAGCATCAGCAGAACTGCAGAAAGTGCATGAGGCAAGCCAGCAAGCCCTTGGAGCCTTTCTGGGTTCAAGAGAGACGGGTACAGTACTTGTCCTCAGCAGGACAGAGATCAGCAGGCAGAAGGGAAGCTCAGCAAAGCAGAGAAGCAGTTCCTCAGAACAATCAGTCAAGGAAAATTGGCAATCCTTACAGCACAGCAGTATTTATTTCAGCAGGATTATTCCCAGGTCCAGTGTACTGATGTGTTAGGGTCAGAACTGCAGTACTTATACCCAAATGCGCTTTTGAAGTGAGAGGTCTCTTCAAAGCAGTTCCTTGAAGTGCACATGTCTCCTTTCATCCCAGCCCTACCTGCCCTGTTATTTGTGGGGGATAGTCAGTACTTTGTGTGCAGGCAGGTCACAGCCTATTCAGATGTAAGTGTGAGCTCCCTCTCCCACTTCCTGCCCAGGATGGCTAACAGAATGCAGATGAATGCAGATGAGTACTCTGTCACACCCACCCTTCCTTTGTTTGTAGCTGTCTAGAGGGAATGCACAAAGTGTAGCTGTCACCCAGCCCAGATGTGTATTTGGGACAGGCTGCAGGCACACAGAGAAAAGTTAAGAGCAGAGAAATATTCACTTTCTAAAAGTGGCATTTCTTAAATAGTAATGTCAAATCCAACGTTACCACTAAAGAGGATTTATCATTACCATTCCAAAGATATGAAACATGATTTAGCTACTCCTTTCTAATCAGGAATTACAGCTTAGAAGTGTTTTAAAGAATTCCCAATGCTAGTCTATGAGAGGCGTAGGCCTCACAGTAGTGAAAAATGAATTTATCTGTTTGTCACTACCATGATATGTAAAACTTTACCTTTTACATACATGGCACCCTGTGGTTATGGCTACCTATGGCGTACCTTAGCGGTGACCTATGTGTAATAAAAGGGGAGTTTAAGGCTTGGCAAGTGGTTTTAAATACCAAGTGGAAGTGGCAGTAAACTGCACTCACAGGCCTTGCAATGGCAGAGACAAGTTTGAAAGGCTACTTGTGTGAGTGGAACAATCAGTACTGCAGGCCCACAAGTAGCATTTAGATTACAGGCCTTAGGTATATGGTATACCACTTTCAAAGGGCCTTACAGGTAACCTCAATTCAATTCAATATGTTTATTAAGAATTTGGATCTCTAATGAGGCCCACTTAAGGCATACATGAATAAACATGCTAAAAATACCAACAATAATTGTAATAAAATTGCTTCATTAAAAGCCATTGTATCTGCGTCACTACAACAGTTTTGTACAGATTAGTTCATCTTAAAGATATCAAAATTCTTCAAAGTCAGGACTGGAGGCTCCTTTAGACAGCAACTGGAGACCCACAATAAGGAAATACCAATAGTGGCACGGAAGGAGCAGAATACAAAATAGAATAATATAATTATTGTGCAAAACCAAAGGGGATGATGGACGGAGTGTTGAACATTGCAAGCACTCACCCCCAGTCAACTGATCTAGGTTTAATTCATCATCATTCTTTAGCTCACTCCGCCACCCCAGTTCAGACATGGCCATATGCAAATCAGTCTGACCCTGTGCCTCATGGGAACAGTCCAGCCCGAACTGCCAAGCCATGTCTTCCCTGGACCGGAAACAAGCATCCTGGGACCGGTTTCAGGTTCACAACCCTCATCAGCCAGGCTATCTTGAATCCAGTGGCAAAGTGAGCAAGGGACCCACGTCTGGGCATACCCTGCCAACTTAGGGCGAACTTAGCAAAACCAAAGGGGATGATGGACGGAGTGTTGAACATTTCAAGCACTCACCCCCAGTCAACTGATCTGGGTTTAATCCATCATCATTCTTTAGCTCACTCCGCCACCCCAGTTCAGACATGGCCATATGCAAATCAGTCTGACCCTGTGCCTCATGGGAACAGTCCAGCCCGAATTATTGTAACAGAGAGCAAAGTTGCAATAATTTGATTAATATTTTTACCCCAGCAGATGACGCAAATCAGGGCTTATAAAATCTAATAGGTATCCTACTATAGCAGCCTCACATTAAGTCCTAAAATGAATAAGATCAGTCAAGTGGCAGCAGTGAGGTTATGAGCCAGGTAAAAATTCTAAGAAACTAATCACCTACTGAACCGACTGCACATTTTCCCTGATGACAAAGATTTAAAACAAATTTTACAAGGGCAATTAAGTAACAGTCAACGAGTAAATAAGACCGTTACCATGACAAATCAATCAAAGTAAAAATATGTGCAATTTGAGAGAATAACAAAAAATAGCAGCTTCATATAGAAACATTCTTTAAATAAAGTGCATCATGTAGCAGAAACAAAATAGCAGCAATCGTACAGTTAGAACCTATACTACGGCAAAAAAAAAGATCATGTTAAATACAAGTACAATTCAGAAAAGTCACATACCATAGTAGCATCATATTGAAAAATGTTTTATATAAAGTGCATCATAAAGCAGCAAAGTCTTTTCCTTAACAACGTATATAAAAACAGGTAAAAACCCTATTATGTGCAAACAGCAATGAGATGGCAGCAGTCACAAATGCAAACTTTCCGCAGGTGAGAAATAAACTCAAATAACCAAGGAGAGCATGGAAACTCAGGACTTTAGGGGCTATATCATAAAAAAGCTAAATAAATGCAGAGCCAACCATACTCTAGGAGGAATTATGAGAATTTTAAATATGTTCATAAACTCCCTAAAAAAGATAAAAAGTGTTGTACACACAATTTCATTTTTTGGAAAAAGCAAAACATCTCAAGCAGATGATACGATTTTTAATGCCATTCTGTAAAAACATTGGACGAAGCCACCGGAATTTAAATGAAGACAGAGCTGGGCATACAAACAAGATATGATTAAGATTCTGGGTGCCCTGATTACAGAAGTTACAGTTTTTTCCAACTTTCATGTTAAGTGGCCAATTTGCCGTTAAGTCACTTAATGGTAAAAGATTCATACGACAAAGAATAAGCCAACGGTGAATACCGTGGTTTAGATTCCAGGAAAGGTACTTCTGAGGAACTGAGGTAACCTAAATATGCCAATCAGATTTTCATCAATGTCACCATGTTTTGGGAGAACCATATACACTTTAGCACTGGTTAGCAGTGGTAAAGTGCTCAGAGTCATAGTGTCAACAAAAAGATACAGCACAAAGTGGAGGTAAGCAGGCAAAAGGTTGGAGTAGACCGCCCTAAGGATGGAGGGTCTAACAGTTCCCTTACATAAATGAATTAGGGCACAACTAGATGATGAAGCTATTGTGACAATAAGGTAATCAGGAATGAGATTACACTCTGCAGAATTAATAAAATGCATCTGCAAATGGAGTGATTTTGACAGATTAGATAGTAAGTGGGTGAAGAAACAGTGAAAGAAAAAGAAACAACCAGATACCTCTGAAACGAATGGTAAGCCACCATCAGCACCCCCAGATGAATATGATGTTACAGCTTTCCCTGTGAGGGAAATACCCGTTGGGGGTAGTTCATGTACCATGGAGTAGAGTTGATCTTGCAACATTTACAAACACTTTTCAAAAATTGAGAGAGATTCCTGCACAGTGATATATACAAGTTGAAAGATTTGTGAACATTTCATTTTTTTTTATTGAGATACCAAGCCTTGCAACAACATGCATATTTTTATCATTTTTTTATTGAGCAGCCAAATCAACAAAGGATACAGCACTGCATTAAGATCAGAACAAGCAAGATGTTATACATTAACTTGGAGACTAGCAGATAATCTAACATAGCGGAGAGGAAACACGCAAGGGAGGGCAGAAAATCCAATTTATGCATTTTTCTAAGACTTCACATTTAACAATACACTGTGAATTTAATTTTACAATATAAGATAGATTCTATGTTATAAAGTGCAGGTGTGCTGAAGTGCTATTGAAAGAAGAAGATAAAATAAATAGATAAATAAGTCAATACATTCTTTTCCCTTGTTAAATTGAATTTAAAGGATTGACTGAGCTATCTTACATTTCCCTTAAATTACCAATCTTAAAAATAATAAAATTGCTCTTAATCAATATTGAGTGAAGCGATGCTAAAGTGCTATAGATTTATGCTAGCCTGAAAGAGAAAAAAAAACTCCAATTCTTTTTTTTTTCTTTTTTTTTAAAATATCTTTATTATTCAGTTTTTTAAACCACAAATTTTACCCTCCCCCACCCACCAGGTCAGACAAGCATACATACAATATAAAATTAATTACATTTATCAAAAGACAAAATTAATACATACATTGGTGCGCCCAAATCCACTTGCAGCTTAAGCCTAAGAAAACCAATTCACTCTGTACAATCTTGCGATTGACACCATTCTTTTACAGGAGTCCAGATTTTTAAACCTCTTTTCCGTCGCCTCTTGCCCTTACGTTTATAGATAGCAATTTCGATATTTGAAATGGCGAGAAATCTAGCTAACCATTGTTGAAATGTCGGGGCGTTAGCATCCAACCATGCTGAGGCTATACACAGTCTAAAAACGGCCATTGCGATAAAAACAAGTTCATGCCCATTTCGGGCATTTCCGGGATCTGTTGCCCCTAATAAAATAACACCGCTAGATAACTCTATCGTGCAATTCATCACTGTGGATAGAAATTTCCCTATCTCTTGTTTAACAGATGTTAACTCTTCACAGGTAGAAAAGATGTGTACACAATCAGCCTTAACAAGCATACATCTAGGACAACATGTGCTCTTACCGGTTCCCCACTTAGCTATTTTGTCCGGTGTATAATATAAAAAGAAACAGGTTTTAAAAAATTGGGCTTGGAGTTTAGTTGACATTAAAATTGTTTGTGACATTTCATAAGCATAATTAAACTCCACATTTGTTATTGCTGCTTTCTCTAACCATTTTTGCGCAATTTTCTCCATATCATCTGGGAACATAGCATTGATGCGTGAATACATACCCCCAATCGTATTTTTGGTGCCGGATAGAAGTATTTCTACTAGATCAATTTTTTCCATCCCCCTTCCCCCTACCTTCCGTGATAAAAAATCTCTAACTTGTAAGTACTTAAAAAAGTCTCGCCAGTCTAGTCCGAAGTTGGTTTTTAATTCTTCGAAAGACCGAATCCCAATAGCGGAAAAGAGGCAACCTATCTGTACAATGCCTACATCGTACCACTTGTGTATAGAGCTATCATTAAAAATTTCGGGTAATTCTGGGTTATTTTTTAAGGGCGTATAGAAAGTCAATCTCCCTATACCAAGCATTTTCCTAATAGTCTTCCATACCTTAAATCCACTAAATAATGTTTTAAATTTAACCTTTTTATGGTAACTATCGTGTAAATGTCTCCACCAATATCCTCTGCTCTCCCGGCCGAGTAGTAATTGGAAAATAGATGGTGCATAAACTACTCCCTCCATACCTGCCTGATTATTCTGAAGTAACTCCTCGCTATACAATAATACAGTAGCCCAATAATATGCCTTCAAGTTTGGGAGAGCTAGTCCACCTCGCTCCTTTTGGAGAGTGAGGAACTTGTAAGCCCGCCGGGGTTGTGAATATGCCCAGATAAAGCTAGAGAACATCCGTTCTATTGATTTAAACCAGGATGAAGAGAATTCTAAACAAATTGCCCTAAACATATACAAAATTTTAGGAAAGAATACCATTTTAATTGCGTTCACTCTTCCAATAATAGAGAGATGTAAATTATCCAGACGTTGAAGATCTTTCCGCATTACCTCCGTTATTGGCTTCAGATTTATCTCAACCAGATTTTCTAAATCAGCTGTGATGCGGACTCCTACGTACATCGCCTGTTCCACAACTCGAGGATCCCTCCAATCACTTTTCCTATTTAAAACAATCTGAGTTTTACCCTGATTAATTGCATAGCCGGACACATTACCAAACTGTTTAGCCTCCCTTTCGATAGCTGTCATAGCCGTATTTGGGTCGGATGTCACGATAGCGATATCATCCGCATAGGCTAGTGATTTGCTGACAAACCCCTGTGATATTATAGGTTTAATTTCTTCCTCCTTTTCCAATCGCCGGATAAATGGGTCTATATAGATTGCAAAAAGTAATGGCGAGCAAGGACAGCCCTGCCGTGTTCCACGTGATATAATCAGCTCTTCAGTTAATATATTATTTACCAATACTACGGCCCTTGGATTCTCGTATAATTTTTGAACTGCCTGTATATAGCCTCCCTTGATACCCATTCTGGACATTACAGTCCAGAGGAAGTGCCAGGAGACCCTATCGAAAGCTTTCACCGCATCAAGCAGAATCAGCGCCATAGGGTCTCCTGTAACATCCATACCATCAAACAAAGTAATTACTCGCTGAATGTGGTTGGTAGTGGACCTGCCTGGAACGAAGCCATGTTGGCTCTGAGCAATCACTTTGTGGATAATGGGAGCGATTCTATTAGCCAAAACTTTTGAATAAATTTTGGAGTCTGAGTTAATAAGGGTAATGGGACGATATGAGCCCATCAGTTCCGGCGATTTGTTCTTTTTAGGGAAGATAACTATTTTTGCCCGAGACCAAGATTTTGGGGGTTGACCTCCTTTAAAGATATGTATAACAAGCTTTATAAAAATATTTTCAATTTGATCTAGGAAAGAGGCATAGAATTCTGACGGGATACAATCTAACCCTGCAGCTTTCCCTTTTGGCAAAGCTTTAATTACACCAATGATTTCTCCCTCTGTGGGTATCTCCTCTAAGAGATTTGCATCCTCTTCTTTAAATTTCTCCTTACTAACCTGATCTAGATAGTCCTCAATACTTGTCTGATCCCCACCCCCTAGCTCAGTATATAAATCTTGATAAAACCGCCAAAAAGCTTCTCTTATGAGTTTGGGGTCTACTACTCGAACGCCCAGAGGATCCTGGATTTCGCGGATCAGATTTGATGAAGCCTGTTGTCTCATACGAACAGCTAATTGGTGTCCGATTTGCTCGTTCATTTCATATATCGTTTCCTTCTGTGAGAATGCTTTTTTAATTACTTTTTCCATAAAAATATTCATAGTTAAAGCTTTAGCGATTGCCACCTGGTTCTGGACTTTCTCTACATCTTCCTGCCCTGCTGGGCATTTCCCATTGTAATATTTATTAGATCTTCCTCTGCTTTTTTCAAATTATCTTGTAGCCCCTGCATAGTTTCCCTAGCTGCTTTATTAGCTTTTAAAGAATATTGCAGGGTCTCCCCTCAAATCCCTGCTTTTAGGGTATCCCAGACAATTTCGATTGAAGAACTCGCTTCATTATCGGATAAAAATTTAGGAATCCATTCTCGAATGTGGCTACAATAGTTCTCATCTAAGAGCAGGGCTTTCTCGAACGTCCATGAGCTAGGAGTGTCACTTCTATTATCTATTCCATAGAACAAATAAGAGGATTATGATCGGAGAGGATCCGGGAAGTTTCATAATTTGGCACTTAGTTTTAATAGCATTAGACATTAGAATATAATCCAATCTTGCATGGGTGAAATGTGGGTTGGAAAAATATGTAAACCCAGGATCATCAGATTTTAGAGTCTGCCAGCCATCTACTAGCCCATGTATGCAACACATTTGTCTTAGTGCTTTAAAAACTTTGGGTTTACGGCCGGTATAGTGCCACCCCTCCTTTAAAGACCAGTTACTTGGAAGATAAATGTTGAAATCCCTGCATATCATTAAGGGTAATGGCCAGTGCATTAATTCATTTGAGATCTCATCAAAAACAGATGCTTCGTCGGTGTTGCTGCCATAGATGGCGCATAAAGTCATCTTTTGCTCACTCCCGAATTGACACTCTGTGATTGCCCAGCGTCCACATTTATCTGTTTTGGAGCGACTAAAGACAAGCTTGCTCCCCCTAGCTAAAATAGCAACCCCTCTTACCCTAGCCCCTTGTGACGTGGCACAAATCAACCTATATCCTAATGATTTTAGAATATGTGCTTGTGACCCCTCAATATGCGTTTCTTGCAAACAAACAATATTTGTGCCCCATGTTTGAAGTCCTACTGCCACCGCCTGTCTTTTCCTAAGATCGTTTAGGCCACAGATATTCACTGATAATACTCTTAGCAGTCCCATCTTTTTCCGCTACAGAATCCGTATGTATCACCACCTTCATTTACTTTTTTCCCCTTTTTGCCAGAGATCAAACTCGGGTAGCAAACTAGATTGGTTTGACTCATTTTTATAGTTTTCTTTTTACAATTGCCTTTTGATGCGACCTGTCTGACCTCCCCCCAGCCCCCCCTCTCCCACCCGGCCCCCCACCCTCATCTCTGGAGGTTACCTGGCCGAGCCAGGGATTTGACATCCGACGTATAGAGCCCCGTGATCCCGCCAAGCCTCCCTATCGAGCATAACCAACAAAACTGGAAAAGAAAGCTCCAGTAGCAGTTACCCCCAAAGCAAAAAAAATAAACCCCCCCTCAACCGCAGGATTAATACCATGCTTAATATAAAGTGTGAAAAAAAAAATACCTAAACTATGTCATGATCAGCAACCAGGCAGGTTCGGCAATTGAAAGGGCTGCTAAGTCTTATAACCTGCCTCCCCCTTGCCTTCCTTTTCACCATACTGCACAAACCTTATTGAACCTTATTGGACATTGTCTAGCCATACTTAGCGCCTTGTCCCAAATGTGCTTAAGATGATTAACCACATTTTTTGTGCCCCGAGAGTTCCTCTAGGTATTTTTGCGCCTGTATTTCCGAAACAAAACTGCGAGTAGTCCCTTTGTAAATTATTTTCAGCCGGGCCGGGTTCTGTAGGTATACCTCGGCCCCCAACAATTTGTGAACATTTCAAAGGATTTTTGGACAGACTTGAATACTTTCTTTGATATTGTGGTGCAGTGTGATCTGTGGACTGGATGCAAGATAGCTGTGCAATGGCCATTCTCTTAACCTCCAAGGGAGGTGCATACTCGTGCACCTTCACCTGTGGTAATGACTAAATATGAGGTTATTACCTTTTTGAAAGGAAAAGTTTCAGCAAAAGACACTGATTGGCTAAAGATTAAGAGTACCACAAAAGAAGCTAAAGAATCAGCGCATGATTATTATGAGCAATTGTTGCAGTTGTTTAAACAACACAGTGGACAAGAAAATCCTGAAAAGGGAGATGTGGTGAGTTTTGTGTCACAGTTCGTTTTTGGGTTGCGACCAGAGATCAGTATGCACATACAACAGAATGAGACTTGTTGGCAAAAAAAACCTGTATATGAGATCGTGCGGTATGCAAAATACTGTAGTGATGAGCAGGAAATGAAGCAGAAGAGAACTAAGGAAAAGTTTATGCTTGCACAGACAAAGATATCTAAAAAGGTTTTCAGAACTAATCACATTGCAGAAATGTTGGTAGAATACAAGGTGTTGGTTTTCAAGCTGGAGGCCAAATGGCGCAAGGTGGAGTTGGTGTTTCACGGGGTAGAGTTCACAGTGTTTCGGTTGATATAAAAATGGGAATACACATTACAACGTTGAAGAAAACAACTCCTTGTCATTATTGTAACGGGCTCGGGTATTGGAAGAGAGAGTTTAGGCAGAATCCAAATGAGTGAGTGGTGAGGGTCAAATACAAGGGGTAAATCAAGTGCAGTTGCAAAAAGTTCAAGTTTAAGTACCTGCCCAAAGAATGCAGATGCCAGTGTAGTCACAAAGTTTCATGATGTAAAACCCACAATCTCCGAAAGCCCTACAGAATATGGGAAATATTAGATTCAATATGAATCAGGTACCAAGAGCAAATTCAAATCCATTCCAAAATCAGATCCCATTTCAACAATTTCCCATGTTGGAAAATAAGAGTTTGGATTCTGTCAATGCCTAATAACGGTTCCTGAGGGGTTAGGAAGATTGTGTACTTGGTGCAGTCTTAGAGGTAGACTGAAGTGGACCATTTATAGAAGGAGAGGTTAATGGCCACCAAGTGTCCTTCCTTCTTGAACACAGGAGCTACTCGTTCTACTGTTAGAACGGTGGAAGTCCCAGACCTACCCCTCCGGGGAAAGACGATGCAAGTTGTAGGTGTCACAAATAGCAAATTACAAATCCTGTTTCAATGAAAGTGCTTGTAAAAATATGTTCATTTGAGGAAGACCATCAGTTTGTGATATGTGATTCAAGTCTTGTAGATCTGTTCGGAAGGCATCTATTGTGCAAGTTAGATTGCACCATTTATTGCACAACAGTTGGCGTTGAATTTCAAACACATGATAATTTTGTTGAATTTAAAATGGGCAGACAAGAAACAGGTGTGGGGTTATATCCTGTGAGAACGGTGGAGGATTTACTTCCATATTTGAGAGAGACAGTGAAAACATTTTTCAGGGAAAAACATCGTACTAATCAAAGGTGTAAAACCAGTCTGAATCACAATAAAACCAAAATCAGCATTCCCAAGAACACATCAATTTAATCTATGCCAGAGACAGTGGCTGGAATAATGCCATTGATTGGAAGGATATTAAAGCAAGGGATTTTGAATGAAATTGTCGAAAGACCTTGCAATTCGCCCATAAGTGGTTTACAAGAACTCAGTAGAGAATATCGGATTCTACAGGACTTTCAAAAGATTAACAGCATAGTTGTTCCGTGTTGTCCCGTGGTACTGAATCCAGCAACAATATTATTTTAAATCCCTTGCACTGCAGAGTGGGTTAACGTTGTGGATCTTCGTCAGGCCTTCTTTGCTATTCCATTGCATGAGGATAGCCAATTTCTGTTCTCATTTGTGTTTAGAGACAGAGGGCCTCATTTAGTTGTTGGTGGATGGATTACTCCATCACAGTGGTAATGGATATCCCATCTGCCGAAATATAAATCCCATTATATGCTATGGCATTTATATTTCAGTGGACGGGATATGCGCCACAGTTGTGAGAAGTAACCTGTCTGCCAAGATCTAAATCAGGCCCGAGCTTATGCATGATGCTGAGGTCCACAAGGGTATGCAGAAAGTCCATCGATCTTTAATCAGACCTTGAAAAAGAATCTTGAAACTCTGCAGATGCATTATAATTCAGTTCTTGTCCAATATATTGATGACCTACTTGTGGCATCAAGTACTCAAGAAGCTTGTAAACAGGACACAATTGCTCTTTTAAACCATTTAGCTGAGAATGGGCACAAGGTGTCCCCAAGCAAAGAAGTCCTTTATTTGGGACATATAATTGAGAAAGGAATGAGAAAGGGGTCACAGGAAAGAAATAGAGACGATTCTAAAAATGAATCCACCCAGAATCCAGACAGAGATCTGAATGTTCCTGAGGATGGTTAGCTACTGTAAACAGTGGCTACCCAACCTTTCCATAGTGACAAAGCGTTTACTGAGGCTGATGCACAAAAAGTGCCTGATCCCCTTCCATGGGACAATAATTGCTTGAAAGCTTTCATAATGCTGAGAGAAAGTCTCTGCCTTGCCCCGGGACTAGGAATGTCTGATTACAGTAAGATGTTTATATTGTTTTGCAGTGAGAGAGACGGCTGCGCTCTCTAAGTGCTTATTCACCTGCATGGAGAATCTCGAAGATCTATGACATGTATTTCAGCAACACTTGACCCTGTTGCTGCATGACTGCCTGAGTGTCTTAAAGTGGTGGTGGCAGTTGGTGGCAGTATTGAGGGATGTGAGAGCATAGTGATGGGACATCCTCTTACAGTGATGGCTCCTTACTCGGTTGAGATTTTGCTCACCCGTACAAAAACACAGTATTTGACAAACAAGAGACTTACAAAGTGTGAACAACAAATACTTGCCGTAGAGAAGGTTGTATTAAAATGTTGGCCGGCATTAAATCCAGCTACATTATTACCTCTGCCTGAGAATTATATTGATGGGGATGAAATTGAAAATAACTGTAGATGTTACGGATCTATGAACCAAGCCAAGGCCAGACATTAAAGGTGAACCTCTTGATGACCCCACTATGTAATGCTTGTGGACAGCTCATGTTTAAGAGACAATGAAGGAACTTTGAGAGCAGCTTATGCAGTTTGCACAATCCAAGAAGTGATAGAAGCCTACTGGCATTGAGAAGTTACTTCTGCACAGGTGCCGAAATTGATTGCCCTTGCGAGAGCTTGTTGTGTTTCAGCTCAATTCAAAATGACTATATTTACAGATAGGCAATATGTCTTTGGTGTGCTCCATGACTATGGACAGTAATGGTTACAAAGGGAATTTATGACATCATCAGTTCCCGAGAAGAAACGGAAAGTATGTAATGAGACTACTAGTAGCTCTGTACTTACCCCAAGAAATTGCAATAGCTAAATGTGCAGCTCACAAGAGTGTCAATGATTATGTCACTGTTGGAAATCGCTATGCTGAAGAAGTTGCACAATTTTGTACACTTGTGGCATGCACATTTATTGAATAACATGCAAATGAATCTGAAGAAGACACTACCTTTTTGATGTTGATGTCAGTAGCTAATACTTGGGAAGAAATCAAAAGATTACAGACCAGAAAGGATGGATCAGAGCAGTATGTGTTTAAAATGCAAATGACATTTAGGTTTCAGAAGATGGAAGACCAGTGTTGCCAGATACTTTGTTGTTTCCCATGACACAACATTTCCATGGTCCTGCACAGATTGGAGGAATGCAATGGTTAGGCTGTTTAGGCAAAATTTATTTAATCCCCGATTCAGACTTCTAGCAAAAGAATTATGTCATAGATGTGTAACATGTCAGCAGATGAATGTAGGAAGGAGAATACCTGTAACCATGAGTCACGTAGGAAGATAAGGAAGACCCTTTTACAGGACACAGTTGGACTTTATTGAGATGCCTATTTGTAACGGGCTGAGGTATGCCCTGGTTATAGTGTGCATTTTCTCTTGATGGGTAGAAGCCTACCCAAAGCAGAGAAATGACAGTTTCACTGTAGCTAAGCTTCTATTATGTGAACTCATACCGAGGTTTGCATTCCTGGTTTCTCTGAAGTCAGACCGAGTGTTGGAACTGGCACTTTCTGGTTGGCTGAGGTGATGCTCGAGCCTGGCAGAACCTACCACTCCCGTCAGGGGCGGGTGATTACACACACTGTATAACCTGCGCTCAGGGTGAGCGCAGGTTATACAGTGTGTGTAATCACCCGCTTGGCACTGAGCAGTCAGGCTTATCACAGAGACAATGTGTAAAGCATTGGCACAGCACTCACTCACAATAAATAAACTGAGCATCACAAAAGAGACTTCACATGGGATGTATGTAAATAACGCTTGTATTCAACACACACAATAATCAACACAACATGAACAACATCTATTTCTGGGCATAAACCACAGTTGGAATTATTACTAGCAGTACTAGGCCCAACCGTGTTAAGATTACATCAGTAATCTACATCCCCCCCAGCACCCTTATGCAGTGCAATACGATGCCCACCCTCGGGTCACGCTATCAATTCTTATAATTCAATACCACACAGTTTAAGGTGCACCCCAGGTCACTACGATGTCAGAAATTTGTACATACAGCAATTATAACATTTAATAGCAGCACCACGGGCTGAGGCCACGCAGGTAAAACCAATGTCAAACGCAATGCTATTCTGGCAAGAAATCAACGTGTAAGGCAACACCGCCGGCCAGTGTCGTGAATCACAGGCAGTCCGCAGACTGTCACTCCCACACACACACACTCACTCCGCACTGATACATGGTGCAACGGGTAACAGACAGTTCCATACAGAATGCGCTTGAACACATATGCACTCAGCACCCTAATGTGGTGCACTGATACCCAGCAGGTTAACTAATAACACACTTCAAATCCCGTGGCCCTAAGCCTTCCTCCACCCTCCAACTCACCCCGACTATCCTACACCCACAGACTGGTGAACACCCATCCTCCCCCTGGACACTAGGCTGGACGCAGCCGAAGTCACACTTAGTCAGTGTCTCAGGGAAGCAGGTGGGAGTAAATAGTTGAACTAATTAGGAGGCAGCCGTCAAATGGGGATTGGCCACCACTCAGGAAGTTCACCCAAAGGATGCGGAGCAGACCCAGGCTGAGAGCAATAGTCTGTCACCCCAAAGGGATCCACAAGGGCCTTCCGACACCAGCCCAATTCTGCGAAGCACAGGGGATTCATGCAGTCCCTTGACCCACTTCAGATTGTTCTCTAAAGCACTCCCCCTACCCAGTCAGTCACTCTCACCACCAGGGCCTCAGCTGGGCACTACTAACTGGCAAAACAAGGTTGTCAGGGGAGCCGGGTTAGGAGAGGGCAGTTGGTCCACTACGCTGAGGGCCAAAAAGGGAACAATCAAAGAACGGAGAAAGAAGCAGGGGGCCTCTCAGCAGAAGGAGGCACCCCATCAGTTACTCATTGATCAGAGTTGCACCCAGGAAATCCGGGCACAACGTCTGGTGCGCGTTGAAATGGGTTGCACCAGACCGTTCGGGTCACAAAAAATGAAGAGTTTCAAATTCCGTACCTCCCTGGAAAGGAGGCACAATGTCCGGTGCCTGTTGATATCGGTTGCACCAGACAATTCCAGTCACACACAATAAAGAGTTGCAAAGTCTATGCCTCCCTTGAAATGAGGCACATCGCCTGGTGCACTTTGATGCTGGTCACACCAGGCAAATCCAGTCACACACAGAGCGCAAGTTCAGCAATGCTTCATGACGTAGAATGAGGCACAACTGCGGTTACGCCCCCATATCCGAGGGCCACAACCTGTGAATCAGACAACACAGGCAAAGAGCATGCAGTCGGCGTGTCGGACAAGAGAGTTGTGGCACGATTAACGAAGTAGGCCACGCTGGATCCCGCAACCGGTGAATCCATTCACCACCAACAGGACGCTTATATGTGCCGATGTCCCCATGATGCAGGGGCCACACACCTTAAATGCGGGCATGATTTCTGAGGCTCTGCACCTGGCAATCTGGTTTCCAGGCACAATTCTTAGTTCCACACTCACACCGCCCTACCGGTTGGGATCCACCAGACAATGTGGGCACTTAAGAGGGCACAGCTCTCCAGGTGTCACAAGTAGACGGCATAGGTCCCTCGTAGGAGATCTTTGATGTCCTTGAGACATCAGAAAGAACAGCGGTCAAGCCAACAAGCCTTGGAGAGAACACTTCAGGGTGCCACACAGCAGCAGGTAATCAGCCCAGGTCAGCCACTATTCAGGAAGGGAACGAGGTCCCTTTCAATGGCAGTAATCCTCCTTATGCACAACAGATTCCTCTGGCAGTGTACACCACGCGGTTCCAGGTTCTCTGGTTCCATGTCCTCACAAGTGTATTTCTGCCTTACTGAAGTATGGCACCAGTAGTTATACTGTAGTGTGCCTTTTGAAGTTGGGGGTGGTTCAAAGTGTCTTCCTTTGAACCACAGATGTCTCCCCTAAATTTCAGTCCTGTCTGCCATGAGGCCGTGGAATGCACATCTTAATCTTTAGCAGGGCAATGATCTGGCTGCAGAGGCCAAGTGTCAAAACCTCTTCCTCCAATCTATCCAGCCGGGACCAAAAATGGAAGAGGTCTGTCATTCCGGTTCCATGACCAATGTTTTACAGCTGTCACTGGGGAATGTATGCTCCACCGGCCTCCAGTGTGGACTGGAGCCAAGCACAAAGGCACACAAAGAGTTTTAGAGCAGAGAAATGCCCACTGTCTAGTAGTGCATTTTCACGCTAATCATGACAAAACCACCTTTACCACTGGAAATGAAATGATAGGAAACATTATGAGGCAGCTCCAATGCAATCCACTATTGCAGCCTGAAGATATGTCAGCCATTCCCCCATGTTAGCCTATGGGAAGAGCAAACCTCAGAGGTAGTGTAGATGCACCTTGGTATTCCTCACTACCTGGGCATGGAACACATGTGTGTACCTGCCCTGCCTTTCAGCTACCACTCGCTCACCTCTTAAGATGCACCCTTGGGGCGCTCCAGTGGTAGTGAAAGGCCCTCTCAAGATGACTAGTTATTTCAAAAGGCCAGCCTGAGCTGAAGCGCAATTGTGCACACACAGACCTGCAATGGCAGGCTGGACACATGTTTAGAAGCACAATCGGTGCAAGTGCGCACACTGCCCTGAAATGGCAGGCAGGGCACATGTTTAAAACATCGCAGGTGCAAGTGCACACTCTGCTTTGCAATGGCAGTCTGGACACCAGTTTACAACCACCATAAGTACGAGTGCAATGGCAGACCTGACCTATGTTTAGAATCGGCAGGTAAGCATCACTTCCTAACTTGTGTAGGAAGGGCGCACATACTTTCACACTGCATTTACAGTGGGAAAATTGCCCCAGGATCTAAGGCCACAATAAGAGAATCAGCCACACCCGGAAGGTGTCCCATGGGGGAAGCCAACCCCTTAGGTAGGGAAAACCCACATGGGGGTTCATCCCTACCCGGGCAGTGAACATGCTTGTGTAACTACCTGGCCACTCACCTATTCCGAGTTCTACCTCTCAGGATTTACCCTAGGGCCGCTCTGAAGGTACTGAAAGCCTCTCTCAATGTTGGCTACTGAGTGAGAAAGGCCAACCTGAGCATGAGACATGTTTGACAGGCTATTCCGGTGGGTGGTACAATCAGTGCTGCATCCCACTACTAGCCTGTGTGGTACCTGTCCTGGGTATGTGGTATACCCTTTTACAGGGCACTCGCAGGTACGACAACACCTAAGCCTTTCAAGTACGCACCCTTTCCTAGCATGTGTAGGAAGGACATGCACACTTTCCCGCTGCCGTACAGTGGTAACGTGCCTAGAGTCCTAAGGTCATGAAAAGAGAGTTGGAAAAAACCAGGATGACAAAAAGCAAAACCTTTCAGGGAAATCCCCCTAAGATGGGCCATATCCAACACTGAGGGACCCATTTCAATAATGAGGTCCTTGGAATGCTGTGTGTGGCTTTTCAGGTGGAACAGAGATTGCACTGTAGCTATCGTCCTGATGCTTCATGGATTTTGGAGCAAGTAAAAAGAACCCTTAAGTCACTATTGGTCAAAGTTTGTGCATCCACTTCATTGAAATCGCCAGATGCTTAACCCTTGGTTTTGATGAGCCTTCGAAGCACCCCTGACAGGAGAACAGGATTTCTGCCTCATGAAATCCTCATGGGTCGAGCTATGAGCCCACCTGCTGTACCTGCAAATGCGCTTGTAAACATCACCGATGATATGATACCCGATTATTGCAAGGGATTAGCTGATGTGGTGCATTCTGTTTCTCACCAGGTTGGAGCTGCAACTGCCACTCCACATCAGTAGCAGTGCCACTACATTAATCCAGGTGGCTAGGTTTTGGTGAAGAAACATGTGCGAAAATCCTGCTTGGAGCCATGGTGGAAAGGCCCCTACCAGATCATCCTGATTACAAACACTGCTGTCAAAAGTGATGGGATACTGTTAGAAGGTGGTTCTGACACTATGGGCCGCCCAGATTTTTCGCTTTTTGAGCACCTATGTGTTGAGTTGTTACAGTGGGAAAGCCTCATAAATTGGGACTCATCCACAGTGAACTCATGATGAAAGAGACTGCATGTGGATTTTACTGGTGTCCCCCTAGCTTGACTAGGCCGCTGCGCAGCAGCTGGAGTAAGGGGCACCGGACTGGTTACATGCAGACACCTGTGTACATGCGTGTGCACACGTGTAGGGGCTGCGCAGGGGAGATTCTTGGCGTGCGCAGTCCAGGAGCAGCTACAAAGTGAATGGTGTGGCAGGACTTATGCAGAATTGGGTGGTGACACGGAATAGGCCTTATACAGGGAAAGTCAGTGTGCTTTACTGTGTTTTTCACTTCATTATTCCCCTATGGGGATGTGGAGCCCATGTGCTAGATTAACTTCCATAAGGCCTACAGATTCCAGACACGCACTAAAGTCCACTGTACCGGATGTGAAAAGGAGTATTCTGCAGAGTCCCAAGTCATATTTGTACTGCTTTTGGGTCGTCCAGAAATGTCACATTTCTCTGAGTCAGTCATAACCATGGCCAGGCTGAGGGCTGACCTCAGCTGGATGGATTGATAACCTTTCTTCCACAAGCTAAGGCCTCCTCTCCACGAAGAGAAGATGGGTGGGGCTACAGGCTCATCCATCAGCAGCTATCACTGGGTGCCAGGCACCAGGCTGCACCAAGGGGGGAAGGCAGCCAGAAAGGAAGGGCTCGTGTTTCAGAGACCATGTGGCCAGAGACCCTGGACGACGTCATTTTGAACAAACCCAGAGGCTGGACAAGGAGGAGGGAGCAGGGGCAGGGAAGTGATGTGTCGCTGTTTGATAGGACAAACAGAGACTTCCTGCCAGCCCCCTAGTCAACTTTTAAAAAGTACTGGAAGAGGAAGAGAGCTCTCTCTGGGGTGTGGTCGGCTGAGGCGGAAAGTACTGGAGCCTGGCAATGGGCAGTTGGAAGGAGGTACCCCCTGACTGCCCCCCAGGCCCATAACAGCACCAGAAGAAGAGCCCAGGACCGGTGCGCAGAAGCAGGGGCCTCTGCGCAGGGAGAAGAGAGGCCCAGGAGGAGAGCCAGGCGAAAGTCTGGCGCAGGGAGCCAGTGAAGACGGCTCCCTGCAGAATGCCCCCTCTTGGAGACCCGGAGGGTGAAGGAGAGTGCTCCCCTTGGCTGGGGGCCGCCGCCAGGAGCAAGAGGACGCAAAAATGGGGCAGATCGGACCCCCAGGGGCTGAGATATGGCCCCCGGAAGGTGAGCGACCTTTGACCCCTGGGGAGGAAGGGAAGCCGGGGAGCGCCGTCACGCTCCCCGTGAAGGTGACCCAAGAGGGGCCCGGGACCCCATCCCCGGGCCCCGAAGCAAAGCCAGGGAGCGCCGTCGCGCTCCCCGTGAAGATGTCCCCCTACACGGGGTGCCCGGAGCCCACCCTGGCCCCCGCCGGGCAAGTGGAGACGGGGGCGGGGGAGCGCCGTCATGCCCCCACACGAAGACAGGAGGCGGGGGAGTGCCGTCACGCCCCCCGTGAAGAGTGGCCAAAGGGGGCCTGGGACCCCATCCCCGGACCCCGAAGAGGTAGAAGGCAAGTCGGCGAGCGCCGTCGCGCTCCCCGTGAAGATGGATCGGGCCCGGGACCCCATCCCCAGGCCCCGATGGAGACGAGGAGACCGGGGGAGTGCCGCCGCCCTCCCCCGTGGTCCGGACGGACCGCCGGAGACCTCGTGTCTGCCCGCTGGAGCGGGCAGACAAGAAGACAGGGCCGGCTCCCGCGGCCACACGCGAGTGTGCGGGCCGGGCGGGGAGCCGGCGGGGGCAGCCAGGGCTTGGCTACCTGGGCTGCCCTCCAACAAAGGGCCATGCAGGGGTCCCGGGTGGGACCGGCCCCCCCGATGAGGACCACCAGCGGTGCGAGGGGTCTCGGGTGGGACCGGGACCCCGGAACAAGGAGGAGGGGCCTGGGTGGGACCAGGCCCCCGAAAATCGGCAACGCGGCCGGAGGTGGGCTCCCCGCGCTGCAAGACTCACCTGGGGGTCCGGGTGGGACCGGGCCCCCTACCGAGGGCCAGGAACGCGGCGAAGGCACCAACACCACTAGCGTGGCTCTCCCCGGCACAGCGGGAGAGCCGCTCATCTAATATGCGGGAGCGCCCATAATGCCTTGCAGGCCTAAACCGGCCTGCAAGAGAAAAATTGCGGTTTCTCTGCTTGTGGTGGCCCCAGGAGAACGGGGTCGCCACCACACGTGTGCCGGAGTGCAGGGGGAGCTGCAGGAGCAACGCAGTCTCCCCCAGCACGAAGAGAAAAGTCCCACCCTAAGTGTCTTGGGGACGTAAAAAGGATAACCCCTCAAGGGCTCAACCTGCGTTTAACACCTTCTGGGCTGGAACTTTTGTTCTGCAGCTGAGGGTGTATGGCGAAGTGCTTCACGGAGTGAAGGGCTGAGTTGGGGATGTCTGGAGAAGGGCATCCCCTGGAGAAGAAGAGGTGTAATTGCACCAGAACTGCATTTACTCACGGTTATTCCTTTTTAGAGGGACTGAAGGTCACATATGTAATGTGAAGGTACCTGTGTAAGGTGATGTCATAAGCAAAGTGGGTTATGTTGCCAGATACTCCTGCTAGGGTGTCTGGCTGTATATGCGTAATCCTGTGATTTAATCTGTGATGCCTTTAGGGGATGTAATTGCAATGCATTCTAATGATCCACAAACGTGCTGAGTGCTGTTGTTCTAAAGTGTGCATAAACATGTATTCTTGCTGCTGCGCTTAAGTGAGGAACAACCCAGACTGTTAGCCCTGAATATGTAGGGGTGCATACTGTATGGTCAATATAAGATGCTCAGTCAGGATTATGTGTCACTAGGGCAGGTGAACCTATTTTTAATGCGTGTGGAGATAATGGGGTGGGTCGCCCCTGGGATGGTGCCAATGCGCAGGGCCCTCGCTCCAGGTTATGTGCAACACACTGCATTAGGGGGCAAGATGATGTGCATACATAGGAGTGGTGGTACTAGACCCCACCCCCCTTTTTGGGAGGGGTGGAGATGTTACGCAATGTCACAAAGTAATTCCAACAGCTTACGTATATTTGTAAATTGGTGCATAGTATTGAGTAGTGTGTGTGTTTAATAAATGTACTCTTACTTTTATAAAGCAAAGTACAGACTGGACAATCAATTATTGAGTGTTATTTCTGCGCACCTGCAAATGGCGATTACTAGCCCACACCACCTCCCTTGAGTAAAGCCTCAGACTGCTCTGCAACGCTACCCTCTGAGAGTCAGGCGCTACAATTGGGTGTTTGGTTCCCAGTGAAGGACAAATGTAGTCATGTTATTTGTGCAGGCCTCACAGATACTGCCTCGTTTTCCAACATTGGTGTCTAGCGGCGGGAAACATAGTATCCCATTCTGGTGCGCATTTATAGCATTTGATAAGTCCGGTTTTGCCACACATTACCTATGCAGCAATGAGCAAATGGAAGAGCGCAAGGCTCTGAGAAGGGTTCAAAGTTTTGGTTATGTGAACTAAAGGTATGGGGAAGGAAAGCCCCGCGCACATATGTGTCATGTGAAGCTATTATGGTTTAAATGTAAACTGTATTGATATGACCGCGCTATGTTGATTATCATGTGCTAGCGGGATGGTGCTTTCCAGGAAATGGTTGCATACAAATGTTCTAAGCCATATTGTACAACTTTGAACCCTAAGACTACACGCACTACACCTGCATGAGGAGGGTGTCTCCTCAAGAGATAGGGACAGCAACTGATACTGACATCACAGGTGGGGGTGTAGGGGTGGATTGACCTTTGTGGGGGACAGGAGAGAGAGGGGGTCCTGGGAAATTCCAGCGCTTTTTAAGGGCAGGGAGGGTTTCCACAGAAGGGGCCCCAGGTGTCCTTCCCCCGCTGAAAGTTTACTTGCCATTGGCGCAGGCCAAAACCACTGGAAGGATGGGGAAGGAGGTTTCTTTACCCCAGGTAGTAACGCCCCAGGGGTTCCCATGGTGGGGGACCCCAAGAAACGTTTCCCACGGTGGGAGGAGGGTGTGGTAGAGTTGGGTGTCCGGCAGGCCCCCCAGGTTAACTGGTGGGGAGGTGAGCGACCCAGGGGTGGCCCCTGGTAGTGGGTGGCCCCAAAGGAGGGTAGTTCTTGAGTGATGGTGTGCAGTGGTAGCCCCTAGGTACCCGAGGTGGGCTAAGTAACTGATCCATTGGAGATCTGACTGGGGGTAATGTACTCCCTGGTTTCCAGGTGAAGGGTTAGTGGTGGACCCTGAGGTGTCAGGGTCCGGTGAGTGGTTACCCCGGGGTGGCCCATGGTGATGGGTGGCCCCAAAGGTGGGGTAGTGCTCGAGCTAGGATGTCACCCTGTAGCTTGTGTGGTGAGCCTGAGGTGGTGGCTGGGGCGATGCCTGGCCCGGTGACCAGTCAGGTAGGTCCTAGGGGACTTGTATCCCAGGACCGGAAGCATGAGGGTGTTCCCCAGCTCGATGCAGGAGGTGGACTTCTGCAAGGTAGTACCACCCTGAACACAGGTGGGGCCTATCTTAAGTGACGGGACCCTGTGTTTCGCAAAGGGGTGGTGCAGGCCTAGCCGGGATCTTTAGGTTCCCTGGCTTGGTGTGGTCGTACTACCCTGAAGGCAGGTGGGGCCTATCTTAGGGAGGGGACCCTGCTCTTCATAAGGGGTGGTGCAGGCCATCCAGGGACCATGTAGGTCCCTGGGCGGTCTCCCAAGGCGCTGCTGGGAGACCGGGGAGGGCCATGAGAGGTGGGCCTGGGTCTAGCTAACTCGGGGCCCACAGGCTCTCTAAGGGTACTCTGAGAGGAGAGCGCACCTCTCGGAGGGAAGGGTGCATAGGCCCTGTTCTCGCAGCGGAGAACAAGGAAGGGGTCTAGGTTCCCGGGGTAGTTTCCGTGTGGAGCTACTGACGGGGGGAATGAGCTGTAGGATGTCTGACGAGACACCCTCAGTGTTCCTCCCTGGCACTGCCAGTGTGGTAGTGAGGCCGGTCTGAGGTCCTATCAGGGAGCCAGGCCAGTGGCCAGAGGGTGCTTTTCTGTGTGGGGAAAGCACAAGTGGCTGTGCTTTCTTTAGGGAAGCCAGTCATCCCGAAAGGGTGGTGGCAGCAGAATGACCTCAGTGGCAGGCTGAGGGGGAGGGTCCAGAGAGGTTACATCTTTGGGGTGCACGGACCTAATGGAGAGAGGGTACTGGTTGGAACAAACTCCGGAAGGGAGACCAGCTAGTGACCCCGGGGATGGGATGTAGACCTGTCCCAGAAGACCGCAACGGTGCTGAGGCACTGGACCCTTGTCCAGAGAAGGGGTAGGCATAGTGTTGCATGCCCAAGGGCAAAGGTCGGCCTAGTGAGGCTAAGTCCATGTAGACCATGAGTGACCTAGAGGTATCTAACCTAGAGCCCGGAGGGTTCTTAGGGTAGTATGGGATCCCTGTCATGGGTGGAGATTTCATGGATGGGAGGAGTAGGTGGTCTGAGCGGATAACTGGTGAGTAAGGGGGGTCTGGTCAGAACCCCTTATAACTAGTTATCGTTGACTACGGGAAGAATACCCATGTAGAGTGGCTACTTCTTCCCTGTAGGAATCAGCTGGGCGCGGCGTGTGTTAGAAGGTGGTTCTGACACTATGGGCCACCCGGATTTTTCGCTTTTTGAGCACCTATGTGTTGAGTTGTTACTGTGGGAAAGCCTCATAAATTGGGACTCATCCACAGTGAACTCATGATGAAAGAGACTGCATGTGGATTTTACTGGTGTCCCCCTAGCTTGACTAGGCTGCTGCGCAGCAGCTGGAGTAAGGGGCACCGGACTGGTTACATGCAGACACCTGTGTACATGCGTGTGCACACGTGTAGGGGCTGCGCAGGGGAGATTCTTGGCGTGCGCAGTCCAGGAGCAGCTACAAAGTGAATGGTGTGGCAGGACTTATGCAGAATTGGGTGGTGACATGGAATAGGCCTTATACACTAGGAAGGAACATGCCAGGGAAAGTCAGTGTGCTTTACTGTGTTTTTCACTTCATTATTCCCCTATGGGGATGTGGAGCCCATGTGCTAGATTAACTTCCATAAGGCCTACAGATTCCAGACACGCACTAAAGTCCACTGTAGCGGATGTGAAAAGGAGTATTCTGCAGAGTCCCAAGTCATATTTGTACTGCTTTTGGGTCGTCCAGAAATGTCACATTTCTCTGAGTCAGTCATAACCAGGGCCAGGCTGAGGGCTGACCTCAGCTGGATGGATTGATAACCTTTCTTCCACAAGCTAAGGCCTCCTCTCCACGAAGAGAAGATGGGTGGGGCTACAGGCTCATCCATCAGCAGCTATCACTGGGTGCCAGGCACCAGGCTGCACCAAGGGGGGAAGGCAGCCAGAAAGGAAGGGCTCGTGTTTCAGAGACCATGTGGCCAGAGACCCTGGACGACGCCATTTTGAACAAACCCAGAGGCTGGACAAGGAGGAGGGAGCAGGGGCAGGGAAGTGATGTGTCGCTGTTTGATAGGACAAACAGAGACTTCCTGCCAGCCCCCTAGTCAACTTTTAAAAAGTACTGGAAGAGGAAGAGAGCTCTCTTTGGGGTGTGGTCGGCTGAGGCAGAAGGTGCTGGAGCCTGGCAATGGGCAGTTGGAAGGAGGTACCCCCTGACTGCCCCCCAGGCCCCTAACAGCACCAGAAGAAGAGCCCAGGATCGGTGCGCAGAAGCAGGGGCCTCTGCGCAGGGAGAAGAGAGGCCCAGGAGGAGAGCCAGGTGAAAGTCTGGTGCAGGGAGCCAGTGAAGACCGCTCCCTGCAGAATGCCCCCTCTTGGAGACCCGGAGGGCGAAGGAGAGTGCTCCCCGTGGCTGGGGGCTGCCGCCAGGAGCAAGAGGACACGAAAATGGGGCAGATCGGACCCCCAGGGGCTGAGATATGGCCCCCGGAAGGTGAGCGACCTTTGACCCCTGGGGAGGAAGGGAAGCCGGGGAGCGCCGTCGTGCTCCCCGTGAAGGTGACCCAAGAGGGGCCCCGAAGCAAAGCCGGGGAGCGCCGTTGCGCTCCCCGTGAAGATGTCCCCCTACACGGGGTGCCAGGAGCCCACCCTGGCCCCCGCCGAGCAAGTGAAGACGGGGGCGGGGGAGCGCCGTCGCGCCCCCCCCACGAAGACAGGAGGCGGGGGAGCACCGTCGCGCCCCCCACGAAGAGTGGCCAAAGGGGGCCCGGGACCTAATCCCCGGACCCCGAAGAGGGAGAAGGCAAGTCGGGGAGCACTATCGCGCTCTCCGTGAAGATGGACCGGGGGCCCGGGACCCCATCCCCGGGCCCCCAAGAGGAGAAGTCAGGGAGCGCCGTCGCGCTCCCCGTGAACTGAGGCCCAGGGACCCGGGACCCCGTCCCCGGGCCCCGATGGAGACGAGGAGACCGGGGGAGTGCCGCCGCCCTCCCCGTGGTCCGGACGGACCGCCGGAGACCTCGTGTCTGCCCGCAAGAGCGGGCAGACGAGAAGACAGGGCCAGCTCCCGCGGCCACACGCGAGTGTGCGGGCCGGGCGGGGAGCCAGTGGGGGCAGCCGGGGGTGGGCTCCCCAGGCTGCCCTCCAACAAAGGGCCATGCGGGGGTCCCGAGTGGGACCGGCCCCCCCGATGAGGACCACCAGCGCTGCGAGGGGTCCCAGGTGGGACCGGGACCCCGGAACAAGGAGGAGGGGCCTGCGTGGGACCAGGCCCCCGAAAATCGGCAACGCGGCCGGGGGTGGGCTCCCCGCGCTGCAAGACTCACCTGGGGGTCTGGGTGGGACCGGGCCCCCCACCGAGGGCCAGGAACGCGGCAAGGCCGCCAGCACCACTAGCGCGGCTCTCCCCGGCGCAGTGGGAGAGCCGCTCATCTAATATGCGGGAGCACCCATAATGCCTTGCAGGCCTAAACCGGCCTGCAAGAGAAAAATTGCGGTTTCTCTGCTTGTGGTGGCCCCAGGAGAACGGGGTCGCCACCACACGTGTGCCGGAGTGCAGGGGGAGCTGCAGGAGCAACACAGTCTCCCCCAGCACGAAGAGAAAAGTCCCACCCTAAGTGTCTTGGGGAAGTAAAAAGGATAACCCCTCAAGGGCTCAACCTGCATTTAACACCTTCTGGGCTGGAACTTTTGTTCTACAGCTTAGGGTGTATGGAGAAGTGCTTCACGGAGTGAAGGGCTGAGTTGGGGATGTCTGGAGAAGGGCATCCCCTGGAGGTGAAGAGATGTAATTGCACCAGAACTGCATTTACTCACGGTTATTCCTTTTTAGAGGGACTGAAGGTCACATATGTAATGTGAAGGTACCTGTGTAAGGTGATGTCATAAGCAAAGTGGGTTATGTTGCCAGACACTCCTGCTAGAGTGTCTGGCTGTATATGCGTAATTCTGTGATTTCATCTGTGATGCCTTTAGGGGCTGTAATTGCAATGCATTCTAATGATCCACAAACGTGCTGAGTGCTGTCATTCTACAGTGTGCGTAAACATGTATTCTTGCTGCTGCGCTTAAGTGAGGAACAACCCAGACTGTTAGCCCTGAATATGTAGGGGTGCATACTGTATGGTCAATATAAGATGCTCAGTCAGGATTATGTGTCACTAGGGCAGGTGAACCTATTTTTAATGCGTGTGGAGATAATGGAGTGGGTCGCCCCTGGGATGGTGCCAGTGCGCAGGGCCCTCGCTCCAGGTTATGCGCAACACACTGCATTAGGGGGCAAGATGATGTGCATACATAGGAGTGGTGGTACTAGACCCCACCCCCCTTTTTGGGAGGGGTGGAGATGTTACGCAATGTCACAAAGTAATTCCAACAGCTTACGTATATTTGTAAATTGGTGCATAGTATTGAGTAGTGTGTGTGTTTAATAAATGTACTCTTACTTTTATAAAGCAAAGTACAGACTGGACAATCAATTATTGAGTGTTATTTCTGCGCACCTGCAAATGGCGATTACTAGCCCACACCACCTCCCTTGAGTAAAGCCTCAGACTGCTCTGCAACGCTACCCTCTGAGAGTCAGGCGCTACAATTGGGTGTTTGGTTCCCAGTGAAGGACAAATGTAGTCATGTTATTTGTGCAGGCCTCACAGATACTGCCTCGTTTTCCAACAGATACCTAATTGGATGCATGCATCACACACTCAAAGAGTAAGGGGCCCATATGAAGAAGTCATGTTCTTTGAGCCAAATCTGAGATCTCCAGGACCTGCCCCTTCAGAAGGACCAGAGGGGGCACCCCTGCACCGGTGCAAGTTCCTCAAATCTCACAAAGTGGTGTGGAACTACACAGTGAAAAGGAAAAATCGAGAACTGAAGATAAAGATTCTACTAAAACACCACAAGAGCAATTAAATGATCCAGATGAAGGAACGAGTGTGAGAAGAGAAAGACCACTGAAGAGGTGTTTTTAGCAAAAGACAAAATAATATAGCTTAAATATATGTATAATATTAACGTACTGACTTAAATGAACAAAATGCGTGTAAAAATGTGCACAATTGTAGTAGGTAGCTTTACTTACACGTACTAGGCCTTAAAATGTTTAAATCAGCATTGCTTAACAAGTAGTTCAACTAAAATGTGTTGAAGCGCGCATAAAATGTTTAATTCCTTGACCTTTCAATGATCATGGTTTTATTAAATAAATGTTTCATGGATCTCTGCAAAATGTTTCTATTTATACAAAAAAGGGTTGAAATACTTGTTTAGAATGTATCATTTAGTAGAATTATGAAGAATAACCACACATAAAATACATAACATAAACTGAACTTGACCTCTTTTAACATACTTGTTTTAATTCCAGATGTTGTGCAAATAGTTTTCTGCCGTTTCTGCAGATGTTTCAATTTCTACATAGCCCTTTGTTAGCTAACATATAATTTGTTTTATTAGAAGCTTAGAGATGTATTCTCATTCGTAGGAAAAGGCCTCATGTGTAGTTTAGACTAATACAACAAAGTTGCATAGTTGGAGATTACCGACTGTGAACCATTGTATTCGTGTGAAAAGAAGAGGAGTGATCCTGTTCCCAGGAAGAGCCCTGAAAGATAATTGGACGAGAGGAGGAGAAGATGCAACATGATCTGCAACATAATTTTTGACTGCCCTAACTTAGAGATGTCAGCATACAAGTCGGTAAACCTCAATGCAAGACATAAGAATAATAGCACCCTTAAAAGAGAGAATGGTCAGATATACTCTCTAAAAAATCTTTTTGAACCTCCCCCTTTGAATACCTTTTATCTGACTATACCAGGGGTGGCCACCTGTTTGAAAAATTATGTATTCCCTATCTTTAAGGGTAAAGAGACTTCCTCAGGGTGTATATCTAGATATTCCACTGGTCTGCAGAATAAAGGAGGAAAAAGCACAGAAAAATCGTAATCAGCAGAAAAAGAAAAAACAGCTGAGAATTTCCAAAAAAACGCCCAAAAAGATTTGCTTTCAGGATATAGAGGAGTCAGTCTCAGCAACTAGCAAAGAGGACAACATCGACTAGAAGGCTCATGATGGATCACTGAATATTTCAGAGGCCTGAGTGTATTCTTCCCCAGTGACAATGCCTCATGAGTATATCCCCACAATGGTTACCACTACCCTTAATGTGCCCTTGAGTGGCCTCAATCCTTCCGCTAAAACGTTCTCCTATCATGTTGAAGTGAATGCCTCTAATGGAAAGCTGCTAGTGGGAAAGGTTACACCATTGTTTGTGCCAAAAGCAAGAACCACGCTTGACTTTGTTGCCATGTTTGATCATAATATAATTCTGAACGGGTCTTTTTTATCTTGTTTTGCTGAAGAAGAAGAATTGAAGATGGTGCTAAGCAGTGACAGTTCTCTAGTGAATATTATGTATTCTCTTTGGTTAATAAATCAAGAGTGTCCTTCCTGTCTAGGGTGGTGTCAAATTTGATTCTGCAAAATAGTGATTATTTTCATTGTAGAGGGATTGATTTAATTCCAGTATTCATGGAGAGTGGTAGGAGTAGGTTTTCCTGTGAGGTTGGGAACTTTTCCTTAGAAGGAGGCTCCACTTTGGTGGGAATCGAGTTGTATGGGGAAAACTTTGAACATCTATTAATATCCCTGGGGGAAGGTGGAGACAGGTCTCCCAGCTAGAGACAGATGAGGAAGGGTTCCATCCCATATTAGAGGATGAATTGAGAAAATAGAGTTGGCTTCCACGCACTCTCAATAGTAATAGTGCGATGGGACCCATTATTAATAAGCATAGTTAATAATAGCTTAAAAGTGCTTTCATGGAATGCTGTTGGTCTGTTGAACTACCCTGATAAAATCAATTTTCTAAATAGTTTCAGAGCTTATGTGATTTGCATCTAGGAAACCTGGTGTTTGAAAGCTTTTGAGCTGGATGGGTATTTTGTGCTCAGTTCCAAGGCTACCCCCTCTAGGAGGGGTCATGCCAGGGATGGTGTAGCTGGAACTATAGTAGTTTCTCAGAGTAGAAGTAAAACTCACTCCGTTGCAGGGTAAGATCTTAGGAGAGTTAGTTTTATTGGTAAATGTATATATTCCAACTGACCTCTTGTAAAATGCTCTTCTTCCTGCTCTGTTCTCAACCATAAATGATGTGGTGCACCAGATGAATGATAGACAGGTTATATTAGTTGGGGATTTGAACTGTAAAGTATCTAACCATACAATTAGTCTATACACTGCTTTAGAGAAGGAAGATGCTTTTAAAATAAAAGAGGACTTTTATTCATGGACTTACTTAGGAAAAATGAGTGCAAGATAGTAAATGGCAGACCTGACTTTGACTCTCTGGCTCACTTTATTCATAAGATGACTACTGGGCGCTTTATAATTGACTTATCTTATAGCTTCTTATTCATTTTTTAATACTGTCTCATTAATAACTCCTCAGTGATCATGAAGCTATATCTTTTTGATAGAGTTCTGCTCCCTGATGGTGCATCCATGGAAGCTTAAAGGGACCACAACAAGCTTGAGGAAGTCATCTAGTAAAACCCACTGGAGGCCAGTTTTTATGAAAAAATTTAAAAGGGCTGTTGGAAAAGATTATTATTAGTAGGGAATTCTGGAAATCGGATGTACTTCAGTACTCTCAGTCCATGAAACAGTTTGTAAGTTGGGATGATCAAAGAGAGAAATTCACCCCTTGCAAATTCACAAAACAACCACTCTCAGTCCTGAATAAAGAAATAAATAGGTTAGTTAGAACCCAATGTATCTCTTTCTTGGCGGAAAAAGGTAAACTAATAACTCTCCTAAAGAGGAGAAGAAGACGATTAAAGGTGGTCTGAAAAAAGATGAGTGTGATTGCAAATGAATTGAACTCAAACTCAGAGAGGCAGCCATCCATAAGAACATGAGAAAATATTGGGAGATCATCTCAAAAGGATGTGGGATGAGAGCGGGGTCACTCCCATCCCTATTAAGGAAGAGCATTGAGCAGTTATATTTCCAAGTTATACCCGACTAATGAGGAGATGGCTCCGCATATAGAATATTTTTTACCAGTTTGAACCTGGAGCTAGCAACTTATAGCCCCCTCCCCTCGGTGGAGTAGATCGAGAAACTCATGAGCGATGGATCCGGATGAAGTCCCGATCTCTGTTATATAAAGAGAAACCAAGCTTTGGGTGACATTTTTGGTTCCTATTTTTGAACACTGTTGCTCTCTCGCTATAGTCCCTCCATCCTGGTTAGCGAGTGTTATCCTATTACATAAAAAGGTATCCCATAATTTGCCAAACAAATATAGGCAAATAGATATAATAAATGCATTCGATCAAAGTTTTACTTACACTGCTGAGTGGAGGCGGGAATGATTATTCCATTAGAGCAATCAGGTTTTAGGTAAAATCATTCCACAATAGATAATATATCTGCCCTTCAACTTTTAACAGATAAATATGTGAAAACTAGAGGTGCCCTGATATATGCAGCTTTTATTGATTCCTCCACATTTTCTAGGAAGCTTTGTGTTTTTAACACACATGTGGCTACCCCGGCAATTAGATTAGATTAGAGCAGGTCTAGTCCTCCAGTGCTCTTCTCAGGTTGTAGACAGCAAGTTCAGTCCTCATCTCATTTTCCTCAGGTCCAGGAGTGTTGTGAAGTGGGTGCCTGGAGATGCCACATTTATGCATGGCACAAACTATTGGGTGGTAATGATGCCTGAGGAGGCCTGAAACCTATAGATGAATGTTCCTGGGGCTAGCCCTCCTCACTTTGGGCATTTTCAAGATGGCCGAAGTCTTTGACTATATTCTGGGCTGAACTGGAGGAAGAAAAACAGCTGAGGCAATAAATGATCAAACCCGCCCCTCTCTCCTCCTATCCTCGCTCTATCTCTCCTCCATCCATTCATTTTCTCTCTCCCCTTTTCTCCTCTCCCTCTTCTCAATCTCAGACTCCCTCCCTCCCATAGTTGGGTCATGGTAGACCATCCTGTCCTGAAAGAAACCCACCCCTAAGCCTGCAGCCTACCAGTAGTGTGACAGCATGGACAACCCACCCCTGCATGCAAGAGGAGCACAGTACTTGATAAGGACTGGTAATGCTGGTGGTCACTTTATGGGATAATCTCGATCGGGTTTCACTTTCAATTGTACACATGCTCCCATGTGCTTTTGAAAAGCACTCTTAAAGCTTGAAGCCAAAGCAGCTGGACCATGGGGTCCCAGGGCACCTCTTATGGCTGCGCTTTGTGGTGCTTACACCACCTGCTACATCTTCAAGGAGTCCTTAACCTTTCAAGATGTAGCAAATTTTATAAGCACTGCTAAGCACAAACCTGCTGTGAGAAGCCCTGGGGCATGAACGCCATTTAAGGGTCCATGTGTAGAAACTGCTGTTCCTGATTTGCCCCTTGCCATATCTGGCACTGCCCACAAGCCCTGGCACCAGGAACAGTAGTAAAACAGGGGCTCTGATGAGCCCTGTTTTCTTTATCTTGCTCAAAATAACATGCAAATTGTAATTAATTTGTGTACTGATTGCACTTCAGAATTGTCAGAACCCATTTCAGAGGGCCACGGGGCACGCATGAGTCACTCGGCCAGACCGTGGTGGTTGAGGCCTTTTACTCCTGATGTCCCCAGGCCCAAAATACTATGAGCTCTGAGCAACTGGGCCAAGTACCCCTCTGCACTTGACTCTCAGTGGTTATGAAAGTCGAGCAGTCCAAGGCTTCTCGTGGAGGAAGTAGGTGTAGGGCAAACACTGGCTCACAACACAATGTTAGTTCAACAAGTACAATAGTTGAATGTCCTGCTAAATACTTGGGGGCATATTAGCAAGACCCACGTTAAAATTATCGCCGTTTTAGCGGCAGGAAACTGCCGCTAAAACAACGATAATGGGCTTGCTAATATGCGTTATAGAATTCCAATAGAAGCCCAGGTTAGATGTCCTGCACATCTAACCTGGGCTTCTATTGGAATTCTATAACGCATATTAGCAAGCCCATTAATGCCGTTTTAGCGGCAGTTTCCTGCCGCTAAAACGGCGATAATTTTAACGTGGGTCTTGCTAATATGCCCCTTGATTTTATTAAAGGTAATATTTACACATATCTGTAAGAAATTGGGTTGTTGGTTGACTGGGGTGTAAGCCCTGTTCAAGCAGCAACCACAACCCTTGTCAGAGTAAGGCACACTCAAACCCCATACTAACCTGTGCTCACCCCCTTGGTAGCTTTGCACAGAGCAATCAGACTTTATTTAGAGGCAATATGTAAAGTGTTTGTGCAACACTTCAAATAGTAAAAGACTGAAAAGACTCCACAAAAGGAGACCACAAAACAGTTAGAAAAATTGAGGAGTTTTTAATAAATAAAACAAGACCAACATGACAAACAATGAGTAGAACTGAAGATATTGAATTTTAAAGTCTATGATGAAATTGAAGACAAAAAGCACAAAGTGCTATTGGAGATATCTGGTTGCGCCGGACCGGGACAAAGTGACAAGTTCGGGCTGACTGGAATGGAGCATGAGCCGGCTACAGGGACCCAGTTAGGCCTGCTTAACAGAGCACCTTAACTCCTGGTTGCGGAGCATTGCGTGGATCCTAGTCGAAGAAGCGCCACGCAGTCGAAGCGAAGAGCTGGTCCCAGGACGTGGCAAGGATGCAGTTAGAGGTCTTGTTGTGTTGTCATCAAGGATCCTGCCGACGAACTTGCGATGCGAAGTCTGGTGTTGGGGATGCAGCGTGCAGCTGGGGATGCGTTGGTTCCAAATAGCTGCAAGACTGCAATACGGAGTCGGAGTCGCTGCTGAGGTTGCCGTTGATGAGAGATGCAAGAGCCTGGGCTGTAGATGCGTTGCACCACCAGGGAAGTGCATCGGTTCCAAGAACTTTGGTTGGCGATGTTGGTCTTTGCGACGGATCCAAGCAATGCAGCAGCGGCAATGCATCGGGTCTGCTGGGGAAGCAGCGCTTAGCCGAAGAGATTCATCTGTTCTGCTCTGGGATGTGCCACTCAGCAGAGAAGACGTGTCGATTCTGCTGGCAAGCACCATAGGCCCACTTCCAAGGGTCCAGGACTAGGGAGGCACCACTTGGCAGGGCAGACGCACAGATGGCAGAGTCCAGGTGCAGGTGCAAGAAGGTTGGAAACCTGTTATGACCCTGAGGCTTCAGATCAGAAAGCCAGCCAACTAGCCCTTTGAGTCACCCTGGGTTCTGGGCTCAAACGATGCAGGTCCAGTCCTTCTCACCGAGGCAAGAGAGCAGCAGGTCAGCACAACACAACAGGACTCCAGCAGAGTGCAGTCAAGCAGAGTGGCAGTCCTTCAGCAGCACAGCAGTCCTTCTTCATGGAAGGGTATCCACAGGTCCAGAAGTGTACTAATGTGGTAGTGTCTGAGGTCCTTCTTTTATAAACAGGTGTGCTTTTGAAGTGGGTTGAAGCTTCCAGAGGCATGCCTTTGAAGTGCACAGATATCCTGCCATTCCTACCCTGGCCCCAGAGGGTATGCAGCCCTTTGTGTAGGGACAGGACACAGTCTATCTAGTCGTAAGTGAGGCTAGGTTTTACACCTTCCTCCCTTCCTATCAGTGATGGCCCATTCAGTCACATCTAAGCTTCCGTTGTGTGTGGCTGTCTAGGAGGAATACACAACGCCCAGCTGCCAACTACACCCAGTCATATGATCAGAGAAAGGCTGCAGGCACCAAACGGCGAAGGCAAGAAAATGCCAACTTTCTAAAAGTGGCATTTTCAGAATTATAATTTAAAAATCAACTTCACCATAAGTTAGGTTTTTAAATTAGGATTCCAGAGACACCAAACTTGAAACAGTCATACGTACCCATTTGGAAATGACACTTATAAAATGTAATATCAATGTTACCCTATGGGAGATGTAGGCCTTGCAGTAGTAGTAAGAGGTTTTCACTACCAGGACATGTAAAACTTAAAAGTACATGTCCTGCTTTTTAAATACATTGCCCCCTGCCTCCAGGGCTTTCCAGGGCCTACCCTAGGGGTGACATATATGTATTAAAAAGGAAGGCTTGGACCTAGCAAAAGGTTTAATTTTCTCAGTCAAAATGGCAGTTTAAACTGCACACACAGGCTCTGCAATGGCAGTCCTGAGACATGTTTGAAGTGCTTCTTAAGTTGGTTGCACAATCAGTGCTGCAGGCTCGCTAGTCTATAATTTTGAGAAAAGGGGTTTGGCCAGAAGGTGGCTAGGTAGGGCTTATATAGCTTTTTAAACAACAAAGCACCTAGCCGTCACTTTAGAGTGCTGCTTTTACTTGAACAGACTCAGATCATTCTATGATTCAAATGGTCTGAAGTATTTATTAACTTCTCTTTAAATCTTTTGAATGTTCATATCTTTTGTTAAACATGTCGATCTGAAAGACAGACCTCCTAGTGCAATTCAAAAACATATTTAAACACAACGGTGAACATGAAACTCAAATACAATATATATACAATGTGCAATGTGAACAGAGTTACAATAAAACTAGATCCAGTCAATACTCTAAACAACAGCCGTTATAATGGTTATTTTTTCAGTTATTCATTTTTTCTGAGAGGCTGTTGCCTACTGGGTACACCTTTAAAGCCTGCCAGGGCAGAATTTACCATCAAACTGCTCCCTACAGGGAAGTAATGTTCAGTATCTATGTTTTCCCAGTAGAAGGTAATGCCTACGCGTTTCGAGCCCCATATCAGTTTTCGGGGTTCTCTTCAGGGCTTAGACTGGATAGAATCTGGAATAAAAGGTCCAGAAATATTTAATTGTAACTTTCATCCCTCTCCTAGTCTGTTTACACAAATACTACAATTTCTTAATCAAAGCGTGAATTTGGGTACCTGTTATGGTTCATTATGTGAACAAACATCCTTTGTTTTGCTTCGGAATTAAAGAACATTCCTTTTAGGTTGCAAGTATTAGTCTACATGTAAGGAGAAAACGGGCTTTAGTGTAAGGCTAATTGCGAGTTGTTCGTTGTGAGAAACGTGCCGGCGCGTGACTTACTTTCAAAGTCTTTGTGGTTCTTGTTGACTTAGTAGCTAATCAATATTATCTTCAGTTGCATAGATTTTCTGCTGGCTCTTTCAAGGCCGAGGGACATAAAGCCGAACCGAATTTGTTAACTGACACGTGTTGCTAAAGTACCACAGCCAAACAACAAAATGAATCCGGCAAATTAATACGCTTACAGAAAAAAAATATACGGACGGAACGACATGGTCATTTGTTATTAGAACATCTTAAGGCAGGGACCATCCCGTGGGGCCTACAGGTGAAAAACATCCCAGTCATCTTTACGGACGATCCAGAATATAAAAAAGGCTTTAGTGGAATAAGCACGAAATGTAGCCGTGGCTTGATGGTCCATACAATTGAAACAGCGCAACGCATTTGTAAAAAGCAAGCGGCTGAGCTCGAAGAACAAATACAGGCCATTAAAGATAATCATACAGTAGCTGAATCAAAAACTCTACTGGAAAAAATTGAGAAGGAATTAGTCACTTTCAAGGACAATACTGATGGAGTAGGGTTTTCACGAAATAAAACCTGCTCGAATTGAACCCTCAGTAACATTTACTAACCGTGTGCAGTAGAAAAACTAATGTGGAAAAGAGCCTAACATGAGGGAAAATGCTACAGCGCAAGCGCGTACTAAAAAACACTGGAGTAGGCCGCAAATGCTTCTTGACAAACGAAAAATAAAAAGGACTAATGCTGCTTTTGAGCACATTATTATCGTTTGCTAGAAAAATAATATTAACACGGGTTGCGCATGGATAGATGCAGCATTGGGTGGATGCGTAAATAAAAAGCATTATAAGTGATTAATAATGCCTGTGTTTGTTTTTCATAGAAGCATGGTTTTCTGATGTGCAGGAAAACACGAGGTTAATGAAATAAAATTCTGAAAAATAGAGTTGAACAAGATGGTGAAAGTAGAAGACAAGTGTCCTTCACAGATCCTGTGTGCCTGCCAAGAGACAGCTGAAAGAAACATTTTCTTCCTCGATTTGAAAGAACATTTCCTCTTTATGCGGCACGAGCGGATAAATGTGACACAGAATTTGCTACATGACTGGGATGGAGGAAACGAATGCTATGACAGTGGCTCAAATTTGTATTTCCTGGAGTGGAAGTAGATATCCAGAATAAATAAACAATAAGACATTGAGTGAGATGGACATGACGAGAGTGGTGTGACAGTACACCCCCTTACTTAACCAATCATGTGTAGAGAAATCCTCTGTTCTGACACAAATGTGGGTTGGACAATTGGGTTTTAGGGTATAATTGAGGTTCCTGGTGGGAGGGGTTAGGTTAGTAGGTGGCTTGCTTTCCTACCTGCATGAGGAAAGGCCTTCTTTGCTGTCTCCTATTCTTGAGCTGGCTGTTCCTGTCTGCTGATTCCTGACTTAATCTTTGACTCTTCAACTCTTCTTGAGGGGCCTTACTGCTCTCATGGCCAGGGAGTAGATTTCCTATTCAATTGGGTTAGTATAGACAGAAAACTGAATTTGCATAATCATTTGCAAATGTATTACGTCTCTGAACCTTTTGTCTCTTCACCCTTCCACTGCTTTACGCGCTGTTGAATTGATATGTAATTTTTATTTCTCTGATATTGTTGCTCTGTGATGATCTATGATTTATATTGTATTTTGGTACTGATGAGCATTTATTTCACATTATTAAATAAACATTATAAATATACAAATGTGTCTGTCTTTATTAGAGGTGTTTTTCTAGTTTATGAGTATTCTAGAAAGAAGTATTAGTTTGCCAAACCCTGTCAACTATATAAAGATCGCATTGCCATAATTGGTATAATAGAAATTAAGATACAAATGGGATTTTGGTAATTTTGGTAAATTGTTTAGTAATTTACTAACCCAGCGTGAAGGGACTTGTTGGGTAATGAAATTGGGCCCAGTCTGTGGAAAATTATTAGTCCTGGATCGCTGGATTAGTTTTGGTAGCAGCCTGATGGTTTATATTGATTATTTGGCAAATTAATGGTTGAATTATTGATTTTGGTAATTAATATGAAAAGTTAGCATCTTTGTTTTATGTAGTCTGGAAGTACGGGTACGGAGTTGCCTAAGATCCCGGGATGTTGATTTAGCCTCAGGGGCAGAGGAAGAGTGTGGAAAAGTATCACACTGCAGAAGTACTTTGTCTGTTGTTGTAATATCGAACAGTGAAAGGCTGTTGATATTATTCTAAGGGACCTACTCTAAAGTATGTAAGTAAGCTGGATGTTATAGTTAAGTCCTCTTCCGAAACTTTAGAAAGTACACCTAAAGGAGTACCAAGACCTAACTTCACGTGATTGTAATTGTGAAAGTCCTCTTCCGAAACTTTAGGAAACCCACCTAAAGGAGTACCAAGACCTCCTTTCACTTGATTGGGAGTAGAGTGACGTTCGTCGTTATTCTGCTGGTTTTTCTCTTGAATGACTGAACTATCTTTCATTTAGAGGAGCAGAAAAAGTAGCTGCGTTTTGTGTTGTTTCTAATAAGAATTTATTTAGAAAGACTTTGTAGTACATTGCCGTATTATTTTGTAAAGGGATGGTCAGTCGCAGGAGTTATACTGACGTCACAAAAAGCCGCGCTGGCATTGGTCAGATAGACGGCGTGTATTGTGCTGTAATTGTTTGGATGGTGTGAGTCGCGCTGGTATTGGACGAGTGCGAGCGAATAGAGTGAGCGGAATTACGGAAGGATTTCCTTGATTTCTAAAATATTTAGCGAAAAAGAGAGAGTTGAAAATGAAGTTGATAAAGATGATACAAGATTTGTTTCAAAAAGACAAGCCAATAGTTACTAGAGAGGGAATTCCTGTACCTCCTCCAAGATCGCCTGCTTCTTTTATGATGTTAGAGCGTGGATATCATACGTGTACATGGTTAGAGAATTAGGTGAGTTATACGGAGGATGATGGAGTTTTAGCTTTCCCAGAGCATGGTACTTTCAATGTAAAGGTTTTAGAAAATTTGAGAAGACAAATGAACTCGTTAAAACCAAATCCTAGACCTATGCAGTTTGAGGTGCTTGAGGAATGGGAACATGAGGAGGACAGAAGGGAGAGAGATAGGAATGGGATGAAATATAGGAATACAATGAGATGGTATTCAGAAGCTAAATGGGAGGCACATATGAAAAGGTGGAGGAGAGATGTAATCATAGATGGATTATATCCAGTAATGGTTGTTGAGGGACAAGCTGGTGGAAAGTACAAGGAGAAAAAGAATAATGTAGAGACTTCAGAACCAGATACAGATCCGAATGGAATTGATGATGAGTTATTAGATGAGATGCTATTAAAGAGACCTCCACCATATCAGGAGAGTCCGGATGGGATTACTCCAAGTGCACCATTAATTGAAATAGAAGCTCCACAAGATCTACAGGTACCAAAAGCTTCACAATAACCCTGGGCGGTAAACTCCGCTCGCGGAGTTTGCGGAGTTTCCTGCACTCCGCGTTACGCAGAGATCGCGAAGTTCCAAAAAACTCCGCTTCGCGTTGCGTAGCGGAGTTTTTTTCCTTGCTCGCGTTCGTCAACGTCAAGTTGGCGACCACGAGCGAGGAAAATCAATCTCCCGGCGAGATTTTTCCTTGTTCGCGATTGTCAACATCAAGTTGGCGAGCGCGAGCGTGGAAAATCAACATCCCGGCGAGATTTCTCAACGAGGAGGGGTCAGATTTCTCATTGAGAGTGGTCGCGTATGCTCGCGACAGCTCGCATTGAGAAACTGCCCGTTCGCGTTGAGAAAGCTGCTGCTCGAGTAAAAATCTACTCGAGTGGCAGAACAGGAAAGCAGGGACCGCTTGCACTGCGCATGGAGCCGATCGCAATGATTGCACAGTGCGGACAAGCATCCGGCACTGTGTACTCACCGCGAACGGCATTTTTCTATTGTACTCCGCCGCTCGCATAGTGCGGCAACGTTTTTTTTGCACTTCGCGTAGTGCAGCGTAGTGCAACTCCGCGAACTCCGCCCAGGGTAACTTCACAAGTTCCATTAGTTTTACAGTCTTCATCAGCTACTCGAGTCTCACAGGAGAGAGATATCGAAATGCTCAATAGAGCAAAGGAAGAATTGACTCAGAAAATTAATCCGATGAGTTTAAATGCAGAAGTGTTATCAGTTCCGGTAACAATTGGTCCTATAGTTCCATTGTATAGTGAGGGTCAAAACATTTCGAGAGTGCATGCATTGACAGTTCCAGTGAATAGTGCTAGGGATGTTAGTGGACCAGAATCAAATGAGATGAGTATGTCACTGATTGATATTCCAGTAAATGGAAATGTGGCTGAAACACCAAAAAGGAGTGTACAGATTGATCCTAGAAAATTAATGCCAAATGTAAGAGAAACGACTTCAGTATCAGGGAGTTCAGTGGGACCTTCGCTGGAAGAGTTGGATGATTGGATTAGGGGAATGGCACCTAGTAAGTCCAAACAGAGTATAGATATAAGTAAGTTAAGAGTAGATCTGATAGAAATGATTATTGGTACAATAAGTCCGGAGAGATTGAGTAAATATCAGGATGATGAGTTGTTATTCTTGTGTAAGAATATTACATTGAAAGCAAGAAATTTGCATGAGAAGTTGGCAGAAGCAGCACAGGAATATGGAGTGGATATTAAGAAATTGAAAGCTTTACAAAAGACATATAGGTTGGATTTTAGCGATAAGGATCTAGAGAGTTTGAATGCATCTGGTAAACAATTGCAAATAAAGGAGTTGATTAATACTCTGAAAAAATGGGGTGAATTGGAACTAGGGAAAGGTAGATGGGCGAGAAAGAAAGAAGAAACACTTGCAAGTAAAGGTGTGACTGCATCTTATTTGCTTCCGTTAAGAGAGACAGAACCTGCTGAAATGATATATCCAATGAGAGAAGTTCCGGGTGGTGGATATGTTCATATTCCTTGGTCAAGACAGGACATATTGTCTTTTACGAATGACTTCCCCAAGTTGAGAGAAAAGCCTGTTGAGTGGTATAAACAGGTAGAGAGATTTGTAAAGGTCTCAAAGGTCTTGTTGAAAGATTTGGATGGTTTGTTTGATATTGTCGTTCCAGCTGATTTATGGACTGAGTGTAAGATTGCAGTAGATTGGCCGAAAGAGGAATATCCTTGAGATGTTAAAACTGGAGCGCCTTCAGAAGAGGTAATGAAGAAATATAATCAAGTGATTACTTATTTGAAGAGTAAGATTTCCCCAAAGGAAACAGATTGGGTTAAGATTGACAGGACGACACAGGAGTCAAAAGGAACAGTACATGCCTACTACGAGAGACTTTTACAAGTGTTCAAACAGTATAGTGGTTTTGAAAGCATAACTGACAAAGACATGGGACATTTTGTGTATATGTTTGTGTTTGGATTGAAACCTGAAATTAGTAATATGATTCAGCAGCATTTGATTTGTTGGGAGAACAAAACAGTGGATGAAATACTGAGGTTTGCAAAGTATTGTAGTGATGATATTGAATCAAGGCATAAGAAATTGAAAGAGAAAATGATGTGGGCGCAAGTGAAAGCGGCACAGCAGAAAAATGGGAATTTTGTTGATTTGTCCCAAACATGTTTTCAAATGAAAGGGCAGAATCAGAATTTTCAAAATGGTCAGGTACCTGGTATGAATCTTGTACCGAATGGTGGTGTTCAAGTGCAATTACCGGGAAAGGGTAGAGGTAGAAATAACAAGGAAGAGATGAAGAGGAAAATTCCTTGTCATGCGTGCGGAAGGTTAGGACATTGGAAGAACGAGTGTAAGTTCTTGTTAGAAAATAATGGAATGGTTCAAACTTTTAATCCACAGATGCAAAATGAGGTGGCTGTGAATCAACAACAGCTGCAACAGCAACAGGTAGTTATACCACAGGTACAACAGGTACAAGTGCCTCAAGCTCCTATGCCAAATAATATGAATGCTCAGGTACAGAGATACAGTGCAAATGCTGGATTTCACGCGAGTGAACAAATTAGTAAGAAACATAATGTACAAATGGTTTTGCAATATTGGTTGAAATGTCCTGAGAGTGATTCAGATTCATCTCAATGACGGTGCCTGAGTGGGGAGGAAGATTGCGTGCTTGGCACAT
The DNA here is from genome assembly GCA_963921515.1 of Calotriton arnoldi. Taxonomy (NCBI): domain Eukaryota; kingdom Metazoa; phylum Chordata; class Amphibia; order Caudata; family Salamandridae; genus Calotriton; species Calotriton arnoldi. The sequence continues at coordinate 1,135,849 of CAWUFW010004821.1, forward strand.
CTCTAGAGGTAGATCAATCAGGTCCTTTTGTGGATGGGAAAGTGGAAGGTAATGATATTACATTCCTTGTGGACACTGGTGCTACCCGTTCTACTGTGAGAGCAGCAGAAATTCCAAACCTACCCCTCTCGGGAGAAACAATCCAAGTTGTAGGAGTTTCAAATAAGCATATTAGAACTCCAGTGACCAAACCAATGGAGGTTCATATTGGAGAATTTAGAGATTTCCATAAGTTTGTGGTGTGCGATACGAGTCTGGTGAACCTTTTGGGTAGGGACTTGTTATGTAAGATGAATTGCACCATCTATTGTACACCAGATGGTATTGCTTTTCAAACACCAGATGAGGATGTTGCTTTCAAAGTGATGTTAGCAAGGCAAGGGACAGAAGTGGATGATTTGTATCCTTTATTTACAGCGAAGGATTTGCCTGTTCAATTGAGAGATACTGTGACGACTGATGTGTGGGATTTTACAGGGAAAGACATCGGATTGATGAAGGGTGTTGATCCAATTCAAATTTTGGTCAAACAAGGTGCAGAATTTCCAAAAACACCACAGTATAAATTGAGTCCTGAGACCATTGCAGGAGTTACTCCTGTAATTGAACAAATGATTCAACAAGGTATTCTGAGAGAGATACTAGGGAGTCCTTGTAATTCACCTATTATGGAAATTAAAAAACCGAGTGGCAAGTATAGAATTGTGCAAGATTTGAGGAAAATTAATAAGATTGTAGTACCTTGTTGTCCGAAAGTGCCAAACCCAGCAGTAATTCTTTACCAAATTCCCTGTGACGCAGAATGGTTCACAGTGATTGATTTGTGCCAAGCATTTTTCTCGATACCCTTGCATCAGGATAGCCAATATCTTTTTGCTTTCCGGTTAGGAGACTGTGTCTTGGCATGGTGCCGAGTTCCTCAAGGGTATACAGAGAGTCCTTAAATTTTCAATCAGATTCTGAAAAAGTGTCTGGAGTCATTGGTTATGCCAGAAGACTCAGTATTGGTGCAATACATCGATTATCTGTTGGTGGCATCAAAGACACGAGAAGCATGTGTGCAGATACAATTGCTCTACTGAATCATTTGGCAGTAGGTGGGCATAAAGTGTCACCAGCAAAATTGCAGTTTTGTCAAAAAGAGGTTCAATATTTGGGAACAAAATTGAGAAAGGAGTCAGGAAAGTATCACAAAATCGAATTGCTGTGATTTTGCAAATGGGCCCTCCCAGAACACAGAAAGAAGTTCGAATGTTTCTGGGCATGGTTGGATACTGCAGACAGTGAATCAGTGGTTTTTCACTGATAGCCAAGCCATTACAGAGATTGACTCACAAAGATGTAGTTGATCCGATCGAACTGGATGAAGAAAGCATGAAGGCTTTTTGAGTTGCGAGATAGTCTTTGTCGAGCACCTGCATTGGGAATGCCAGGTTATTCTAAAGATTTTGCATTGTTCTGTTGTGAGAAGGATGGATGTGCACTTTCAGTTTTGATGTAGACACATGGAATGGCGCGTCGTCCAGTGGCATATTTTTCTGCTATTTTGGACTCAGTGGCTGCAGCGTTGCCAGGTTGTCTGAAAGCAGTGGCTGCTACATGTGTGAGTCTGGAGCAGAGTGAATATATTTTGATGGGACATCTGTTGAGAATGTATGTGCCACATTCTGTTGAGATTTTGCTCACAAGGACGAGAACACAACATATGACGAGTAGTCGTTTGACTAGATATGAGAGAGTGATCTTGGGTGCTGAGAATGTGACAGCAACAAGATGCACGACACTGAACCCAGCGACTTTGTTGCCGAGTTCAAGTTGTGAAGAAGTAAAAGATGAAGCAGATCATGATTGTTTGGATGTGACAGAGTTGTGTACGAAACCAAGGCCTGACATAAGAGACACACCATTGCCAGAATCAGATTGTGTGATGTTTGTAGATGGTTCATGTCTGAGAGATGAAAAGGGAGCATTGCGTGCTTCATAAGCATCTTGTCTAAGAGGGATAAATTCAGCTCAAATTTCTGAATTGGTCGCTTTGACCAGGGCTTGTATAATTGGCAAAAATCTGAGGATAACCATATTTACGGATAGTCAATATGGTTTCGGGGTGGTGCATGATTTTGGTCAATTGTGGATACAACGTGGATTTCTGACATCTTTAGGATCCCCAATCAGAAATCAGAAATAGCAATGATGTAAAAGATTTGCTGAATGCATTACAATTGCCTAAAGAGATTGCAGTGGTCAAATGCCAAGCACATAAATCAGGAAATGATTATGTGACTAGTGGCAACAGATACGCAGACCAAGTGGCTCGTTTCTGTGCACAGAATTCGGTTTCGATTAATAAAGGAGCAGAAAAAAAGAATAAAAATTGTCACTTGATTATCTCTTCTGTGGAAACATGGGATGAAGTTAGACAATTGCAAGAAGAAGCTAGTGAGGAAGAGAAAGAAATCTGGATTAAAACAGGTTGTACAAGGAGACCTGAAGATGAAATATGGGTGTATGTGGACGATAGACCAGTAATGCCAGGCTGTTTACTTTCTCAATTTGCAAGGATGTACCATGGAGTAACACATGTGGGAAGAGATGCTATGATTAGACTCTTTAAACAGTCATGGTACAATCCTAAGTTCAGGGTTATTGCAGAGAGTCTTTGCCAGAGATGTGTAGTGTGCCAGCAGCAAAATCCAGGTAGAAAGACTGTTGTCAGTTGGGGGCGGATTGGTAAAGCAGCAGGACCTTTTACTAGATTACAGGCTGATTTTATTGAGCTGCCTCCTTGTAATGGACTGAAATATGTCTTGGTTGTTGTTTGTCTGTTTTCTCGTTGGGTAGAAGCATATCCAACAAGAAGAAATGATAGTTTAACAGTTGCTAAATTGCTTTTGAGAGAGATCATTCCTAGATTTGGATTTCCAGTCTCTTTAGAAACGGATAGCGCTACACATTTTAATAATGAAATAATTTGGATGATTTGTGCAGCATTACAAATTGAGCAAAAGCTGCATTGTGCCTATCAACCAGAAGCCTCAGGTGTGGTCGAGCAAATGAATGGCACTATTAAATCAAGACTGTCAAAAGTGTGTGCATCCACAGCACTAAAACCGCCAGATGCTTTACCCTTGGTATTAATGAGTCTGAGAAGCATTCCTGATAAAAAGACTGGATTATCCCCTCATGAAGTTATAATGGGGAGAGCAATGAGACAGCGGATTGTACCAGCAAATCAACTGATGAATATAAATGATGATTTGGTGCTTGATTATTGCAAAGTATTGGCTGATGTGGTGCATTCTGTGTTTCATCAGGTTGGAGAAAGTACAACCACAACACAGCAAGAGCAAGCACATGATTTAAGTCCAGGAGAGTGGATCCTGGTGAAGACGCATGTGAGAAAGTCATGTCTGGAACCTAGATGGCATGGTCCATACCAGGTAATACTGGTGACAACGACAGCAGTGAAGTGTGGAGGCTTGCCAAATTGGATACACGCAAGTCATACCAGGATAGTCCCAAGTCCACTTGAAAGACAAGAAGAAGAAGAGAAGAGACTGGCAGAGAGTCGAGAAGAGCCAGAAGCTTAATACTAATGAAAGAGGCAGCTGGGTTTTCAAGAGGATTGCACTGCCCAGACTAGTCACTACCCTTCTGGAATATTGCCCACCTCAAATGGCCAGCTGCCACATGACCAAAAAGTTAAACGTTCATGCAAGGGGTATGAGAGGCAACATGTAAATACAATCAATTACAGAGTCTGGGTTTCGAAAAAATAAATCCACGTGTTGTTTGCAGCCTTGATGTGTCTTTATTAAGCAAGTACTGGATTTTCATAAGTGTACAGCCAATGCTTGGGCTTCTTCAGGGCGATTGATGGGTGCTGTACTCTCGCCAAGGTCATAAAACGATAGTAACGATAAGTCCGCGATCCGTATTCGATGGCATCGGTATCCAGCCCGGCGAGGTGAAGTTACTAACAATTACCCCTTGCCTCTGACAAGGACTAATCACGGCAGAGACAGAGCACCTTGGTTGTTGACTCTCTTCGGACCATTGGTTACCCTTAACTCAAGGGAATGTCTTCTTTTAACCTTTATGTCCTGACACGGACCTGAAAGATTTGCGGATCTCATTTTATGACCTTGGCGAGAGTACAGCACCCATCAATCGCCCTGAAGAAGCCCATGTTTGGGAGAAACGCGTTGGCTGAGCACTTATGAAAATCCAGTACTTGCTTAATAAAGACACATCAAGGCTGCAAACAACAACGTGGATTTATTTTTTCGAAACCCAGACTCTGTAATTGATTGTATTTACATGTTGCCTCTCATACCCCTTGCATGAAGAGCCAGAAGCTGTTGAATGTGAAACCATAGAGTCTGAAGCTACAGATTCTGAAGGTATTGAACACGTGATTGATCGGGAACAAAGTCGAATAAAGTGGGCACCAGCTACTGGGTCTCGTAAGACTGCTGTTGAAAATGATGATGGAGAAGTGTTAAATGAGAATCAAGAGCAAGTGCAACAGAGAAAAGAACTGAATAAAAGAACTTGCGAACTTGACACTGAAGCAGAAGGAACTGTGCAAGTTGAGAAAGCAAGAAAAGGTGATGTGTGGCCAAAAGGAGTGAAAAGACTGAAATACACTCTGAAAAAGAAAACCCCAGACACGATAGTTGAAGTACCAAACAAAACAGAGCAAAGTGAGTCAGAAGAAGAATTAGTTTGGAAAACAAAGAGAGTAAGAGTTCCGAATAAGAAATACACAGCTCCAGAATGGACAGATGTGGTATTGGAAGAAATTGAGCATACAGATCAGAGCAAGGAAGAAACTGGTACAAAGCAGAGTGAAGCAAATGGTTTTGAACCACCCTAAAAGAACTGTGTAAACTAAAGGGTGCAGAAAATTAAAGAATTCATTCAGAGAAGAGAACTAAAGAAGAAATTAAATCAAAGGCTGTGAAGAAATAAAAAAAGAAAAAAGAAAAAGAGGGGGTAAAGGAAGAAGAAGAAGGCTTGAAGTGTTTGGATACACTACTTAGATAGTTTTCTAGTTTTATATTTTTTCTAGTTTTTTTCTTTTTGAATTGATACAAATTTTTCCTTAAAATGGCAAAAATAGCAGAGACTGGATACAAAATCATAGGTTTAAACGTAGATGTATTAATGCTTGCTTATTTAGTATTTTATTACTAATGTTGGTGTGGCTAACACTAATTGTTATTGTGCCTGTCTTAATGGTAACTAACCATAAAAATAATATAAATGGTGTGATGAATGAGAAAATAAATTTTAAAAGTCTTAAAGAAACCTCACATACTAATATAGAAAAGATGAAAGGTGATAGCATTTACCATCAAGATAAATCAATTAATTACTTTTCGTTAAATGTTTTTACTAAGTTGTTGTATGAGTATGTTGATACGATGGATGCAAGAGATTGTTAAGTGTGCATGCAGTTACCATCGTCTGTCTCAGAGGGGGTGACTTACCATCACCTACCTTTAACATATGGAGTGTCTTGTAGTGTTCTAACGAGTCTCTTTTACGAGAAAGGTAGCTTACAATATTATTATTCTAACATGGATTTAGTGTTTTAGGAAATTCCTATTAGAAAGAACATGAATAGAGTAAGTAGAGCTGAAAATGCAGAATATATGGGGGAATTTTTTCATCCAACAAAAACAATAGATATAGTTTATGCACATAGACATAACTTAACATGTAGACTGCGGTTTGAGGAAATAGAGTTCATTAACATGGTAGAGGATAGAAGGCAGGATTTCAAGAGAAAGGCTGCTGAGCAAAAGTCTCATGTACCTCCATGGGCTTTCAGAGAAGGAGATTATAAAAAGGGTGAGACATACGCTGCCACGACCCTGGACTGGCATCATAGAGGGAAGCTTTGCTTGCTTAAATTAAAAACTGATTATAACAATTATTTCATTGGTTCTAGTGAGTGTGATCATACTTTCCTAATTACGGGAGGATGGGGAATAAAAGGAGGAACTGATCCTGTCTTTCCGGGAATCTATTATGTGTGTGGTAAGAATGCCTACTATAGGTTGCCTGCACATTGGTATGGATGTTGTTATATTGGGATAGTATTTCCTAAGGTGTATCACTTGGATAAAAATGATAGAATCAATGAAATAAAAAATGGATTAATACGTAATAGGAGAGGAGCGAGTTTTTCAGAACTAGTGGGAGATATTTTTGGAGCATTGATACCTTCGGTTGGAGTCATATTAAAATCACATAAAATTAGAAAATTGTCCACAGTGGTTGATCGTTTATCAATAGATACTGCTGGTGATTTCTTGATGATTGATACTGAGATGGTTGCAATTAGGTCTAAGGTTTTACAAAATTGACTTGCCCTTGATGTATTATTGGCCAAGGAGGGTGGAGTCTGTAATATGTTGAAAATTCAACAATGTTGTACTTATATCCCTGATAAGAGTAAGAGCCTGGAGGGGTATATTAAGAACATTACAAATCTTTGAGAAGATTTGGCTGAACTAAAGGTTGACGGTGCTTGGGAGAAACTTAGTAAGAGTTTTTCCTCCATGGGTAATTGGTTTGCTACTGTTTGGAATAGTGTATTAGGAAGAATACTAACGCCTATCATTCCAGTAGCTACAGCAGTACTAATGATTTTTCTGATTTATAAATGCTGTAAATGCAAAAAGGAGACATCTGATGTGAAACGAAGAGCAAGAAAGAGAAAGAGAGAAGAGATAGAATTAGAGGACATGAAAGGAAATTATTATAAAATAATGAAGGATTTAGATGGAATAATGGTAAAGCGAGAGAGAACAACTGCTTTCTAAAAGTGATCATTTGTATTGGTGGGTATTTTGGTGATGGCTCAAAATGCCATCAAAGGGGGGATTGATGGAGCAGGATTTTCGCGAAATAAAACCTGCTCGAATTGAACCCTCAGTAACATTTACTAACGGTGTGCGGTAGAAAAACTAATGTGGAAAAGAGCCTAACATGAGGGAAAATGCTACTGGGCAAGCGCGCACTAAAACACTGGAGTAGGCCGCAAATGCTTCTTGACAAACGAAAAATAAAAAGGACTAATGCTGCTTTTGTGCACATTATTAACGTTTGCTAGAAAAATAATATTAAAACGGTTTGCGCATGGATAGATGCAGCATTGGTTGGGTGCGTAATGAAAAGCATTATGTGATTAATAATGCCTGTGTTTGTTTTTCATAGAAGCATGGTTTTCTGTTCTGCGGGAAAACACGGGGTTAATGAAATAAAATTCTGAAAAATAGAGTTGAACAAAATGGTGAAAGTAGAAGACAAGTGTCCTTCACAGATCCTGTGTGCCTGCCAAGAGACAGCTGAAAGAAACATTTTCTTCCTCGAGTGAAAGAACATTTCCTCTTTATGCGGCACGAGCGGATAAATGTGACACAGAATTTGCTATATGACTGGGATGGAGGAAACGAATGCTATGACAGTGGCTCGAATTTGTATTTCCTGGGGTGGAAGTAGATATCCAGAATAAATAAACAATAAGACATTGAGTGAGATGGACATGACAAATCATGTGTAGAGAAATCCTCTTTTCTGACACAAATGTGGGTTGGACAATTGGGTTTTAGGGTGTAATTGAGGTTCCTGGTGGGAAGGGTTAGGTTAGTTGGTGGCTTGCTTTCCTACCTGTGTGAGGAGAGGCCTTCTTTGCTGTCTCCTATTCTTGAGCTGGCTGTTCCTGTCTGCTGATTCCTGACTTAATCTTTGCCTCTTCAACTCTTCTTGAGGGGCCTTACTGCTCTCATGGCCAGGGAGTAGATTTCCTATTTAATTGGGTTAGTATAGACAGAAAACTGAATTTGCATAATCATTTGCAAATGTAATTTGTCTCTGAACCTTTTGTCTCTTCGCCTTTCCACTCCTTTATGCGCTGTTGAATTGAGATGTAATTTTTATTTCTCTGATATTGTTGCTCTGTGATGATCTATGATTTGTACTGTATTTTGGTATTGATGAGCATTTATTTCACATTATTTAGATAAACATTATATACAAATGTGTCTGTCTTTATTAGAGGTATTTTTCTAGTTTATGAGTATTCTAGAAACAAGTATTAGTTTGCAAACCCTGTCAACTATATAAAGATCGCATCGCCATAATTGGTGTAATAGAAATGAAGATACAAATTGGATTTTGGTAACTTTGCTAAATTGTTTAGTAATCTACTAACCCAGCGTGAAGGGACTTGGTGGGTAATGAAATTGGGCCTAATCTGTGGAAAATTATTAGTCCTGGATCGCTGGATCAATACCATCAATTTCAAATCATCAAAGTTGGAAAAAGACATCAAAACTTTTAGCCTGGAGATGGTATATCCATACCTTAAAGACGACTTCTATAATAAAATTGATTCCCGTAGGGTCTTGTCTGAATATCCAGGAAGGTCCAGAAACAGATTTCTCACATTCTCTGAGACATCATCAGACTCCACAGGAGACTCAGAATCAGGGGAAGGGCCCTCGAACAGGAACCAACAAAGATCAAATTATTTTTTAGAGAAAGGCCAGCAGAAAAACAAAGTATGTTTCAAGCCACAACCATGGGAAATGCGCACGAGACGCCAATTTTACAAAACTTAACCTCGTCATCCATTGTCAATCTGTCTAATAAAATTTTAACCTATGATGAGATATCAGTGCTTGGGTTGGGCTTGAAATTCGTCCCCAACAAACGGGCAGATTTCGCAAAATTGAAGATAGAAGCAATTGAATTCTTTAGAAAAATCAGGTTGAGAGCTTTCTTCTCCACAATAGAGATTAGAATGCCCAAAGAACCTTCAGGGTTGTGCAATAAATCACAATTCATTCCTTCAACGCACTTGGTTCCAAAAGAAATACTTGCATTTGAGCAAGTGGTCTTATCATCTATTCAGCAACTGGAGAAGCAAAAGCCCTACATGAAGAACAACCTCACATGGGGACAACATAAGGCCATTCAAGAACTCAAAAAAGATGATTCTATAGTCATCAAGGCGACCGATAAAGGCGGAGCAGTCGTAATTTGACCCAAAGAAATGTACTTGAAAGAAGGTCGCAAGCAGGTTCTCAACCCCATTTGGTATAGACAATCGTCATCCACAATCCCATCGACGGGGTTTGCGATGCGGAGTCCTGTGTCGGGTATGTTGTGCGTAGCTGGTGATGCGTTGGTTCCAAGAAGTTGCGATGTGGAGTGAGGAGTCGTCGTCAAGGCTGCCATCGACAAGAAATGCAAGAAGCTGGGCTGGGGATGCACCACGCCATCAGGGCAATGTGTTGCTTCCGAGAACTGCGGTGGGTGATGTGGGTCTTTGCGACTGGCCCAATCGGTTCTGCTTGGGGATGCACCACTTAGCCGAGGAGATGCGTCGGCTCTGCTCGGGGATGTGCTGCTCAGCAGAGAAGATGCTTCAGTTTTGGGGGTGGCACCATTTGGCAGGGCAGACTCACAGAAGGCAGAGTCCAGGTGCAAGATGGCTGGAAGTCTGTTATGCCCCTGAGGCTTCAGATCAGAAGGCCAGCTAACTAGCCCTGGGTTCTGGGTTCAAGTGATGCAGGTCCAGTCCTTGTCACCCAGGCAAGAGGGCAGCAGGCAGCAGGTCAGCACAGCAAATCAAGAGTCCAGCAGGGTGGCAGTCCTTCAGCAGTACAGCAGTCCTTCCTCCTGGCAAAGTATCCAAAGGTCCAGAAGTGACTAAAGTGGTGGTGTCTGAGGTCCGTCTTATATATAAAGTTGTGCATTTGAAGTGGGGAGAAGCTTCTAGAGGCATGCCTTTGAAGTGCACAGATGGGCTGCCATCCCTACACTGGCTCCAGACTAACTACAGAGAGTATGCAGCCTTTTGTCATTGGACAGGACACAGTCTATTCAGTTGTAAATGAGACTGAGTCCAGCTCCTCCCTCCCATCCTGCCAGTGATGGCCTAATCAGTCACACCTAAGCTCCCATTGTGTGTGACTGTGTAGGCAGAATACACCAAGACCAGCTGCCCACTACACCCTGTCATGTGATCAGAGACAGGCTGCAGGCACCAAATGGCTGAGGCAAGAAAATACCAACTTTCTAAAAGTGGCATTTTCAGAACTGTGATTTAAAATCCAAATTCACGATAAATTAGGATTTTAAATTAGGATTCCAGAGACACCAAACTTGGACCAGTTATATCTTCCCATTTGGAAATTACACATATCTTAACAAATGTAATTAGGCAATCTCAATGTTTTCCTATGGGAGATATAGGTCTTGCAGTAGTGAAAGATAAATGTAAGAGTAAATTTACTACCAGGTCATGTAAACCTTAGACATGTAAACCTTACAAGTACATGTCCTGCTTTTAAAATGCAATGCACCCTGCCCTCTGGGCTGTCCAGGGCCTACCCTTGACATAACTTATATGTATGAAAAAGGAAGGTTTGGGCCTGGCAAAAGGTTTATTTTTTCAGGTCAAAAGGCAGTTTATACTGCACACACAGGCTCTGCTGTGGCTGGCCTGGGACATGTTTGAAGGGGCTCTTACATGAGTGGCACAGTCAGTGCTGCAGGTTCACTAGTAATTTTTAATTTGCAGGCCCTGGGCTAGGTAGTTCACTTTAAAGGAACTTATAAGTAAATTAAATATGCCAATTGGTGATATGCCAATTTTATCATGTTTAGAAGAGAGAGCACTTTAGCACTTGTTAGCAGTGGTAAAGTCCTCAGAGTCCTAATACCAGCAGAAACGGGGTCAGAAAAAGTGGAAGGCAAATATCCGGGGGGAGCCCACCCCCAAGGCTGACGGATCTAACAATATGCAAAGCAAAATATGGTACACACTAAATAATATCAATCAAATAGGGGACCGGGAGCGATCACGGTCCAGCATATGTGCCTCCCAGCATAGATCAAGGAAAAAGAGGTATGCAGTTCCTAGATTTCTTTGAAGGGCAGCACCTTGAAAAGAAATCTAGGAACTGCATATCTCTTTTTCCTTGACACATTAAATATTAACACACTCTTTGTAAGGTCTTTATTCTAGCACAGTCCCTGCGGCACCAGCATCCCGTGCTTCTAAATACGGACCAAATTATTCCCCACTCACTTGAGGCAACATCCAGGGTAGGCCCCCTAGAGAATATGAGCCTTAGAAATCTCACAAAGGATAGTTAAAGTCAAAGTGTCCCAGCACTGTCTGCACTACATTCAGAGCAGTTGCCCCCACCCATGGGCTCTGTGACTCAAGGTTCAGTCTAACCCACTTCTGCTGGAGACTAGGCAGAGAACCTGGGAGCGTTCAGCGATCCAGGATGGAGGTCGAAAGTAGCAGGTGCTTGCGAGAAGCAGCAGTCCTTTCGCAGTCGTCACGGGGTCTGGACCTCTGCGACGCTCCTTCATTGTTGCGATAATTACTCTTGGGTCCTGATGACAGACTCGAGGTGCTTCTCAGGTTCCTATAAAATGTAGGACCTCTGAGTTCACAGCTTTCTCTTGGTTCATGGGCGACGGTCCACACCTCTTTCTGAGGCCCCCTCCTGGCATACAGCGATCGCTTCCCGAGCTCTTGTGGTGATGTCCCTCTGTGGGTTGCAACACTGTCCAGGGTGACGGCCCACTGATTACTGTAGTGTTGCACCAACACAGTGGCCCTCGAAATTCACTGTGGCCTCCACCTGGTTCACAGCTAAGGTAGCATCCCTCTTTTGGTCACAGGGGGATGGCCATCTCCACCACAATGCTGCACTAGAGCAATTGCCCTTAAACTTCACCACAGCCCCCACCTGGCATATGGAGGACGTGAACAATGCACACAGGATTAAGGCCTGATCGGTGTGGTAGCCTCAGCATGGACCCGAATCTCACACTCCCCCACAGTCTTCACTGGACTTTGCTCCCTCCCTGAAATCTCCCCCTCTTGACATGGTCCTTTGGTCTTGAGTCAGACAGGAGCTTGTGCTCCAGGCTCCAGTGCAAGAGGTCTTGATTCTCCTGGGTGATGTCACCTCACTCAGCAGGGAGAATGGCAAAACCTTAGTCCACAGTCTTGGTCCATACAGGCTGAGCTGCTCATCTCTGTTTATAACTTTAGTTTGACCATATGTAAGTCTCAAGCTCTCCTTTTTATAATCCATTTCCAGACACAAATGTGATTTAGTGTATATGTCTTTGAAGTTTGTGCTCTTGGAGTTGCCCACATTGAAGTTTCCTTGCCTCTGTTGTACTCTTGCTCCAGAGTGCAGTCTGTCACAGTAGGTGTGTCTCCAAACACAGGCCATGGGAGTGACTCAAGGTTCACACCTGGATGTCAGCCTCAGTGATATGTGAATTAAAAGCTTACCAAAAGCTCCCAATCCAACTTTTTTAATATCTTTATCAGCCCATCGCCTTCTAGAGATGTGGTCTGGCCCCTTTTACCAGAGACCTCTCTTAGAATTAAAGAGCCCTTTTGAAGTGTACGAAGAGCCTGTCTCTTCCTTGCTCCAGTGTTTTTCCCACCCAGCTCTCAGGAATGCAGCAATCCACAAATCTGTCTGGTGGAATCCTCTACCTCCAAATGTTCCTCCAGGAAGCCCCGGGCCTCCCAAAATGGAAGCAGGAGAATGCCATGTATTGTGCCCTTCACAAGCACACATTCATCCTTGTGTGCATGAGCAAATACATGCATGCTACCTTGTACTGTTCCCTTCACAGACACACATGCATCCCAGCGGGCATACACACACCTGCACATGCTAACTACCATGTATTGTACCACTTAACAGGCACACATATATGCACCCACACACACTGTCTGGCACTGCATACAACCCAAGGGTGAATTAAGCACACACAATATAACTTTACTAGAGTGGGTCAGGATGCACCACTCCCGTGATGCAGGTCAAAAGGCATGTTCACTCTAATGATCACTAAAACTTATAACATGGTATGCTACCACCACTGCTCGTGCTACTTAACTCCAACGAAGGTAGTAGCCTTCTACCAGTCGTAGGTAGCACTTTGGGTGCCCCTCCCAGTCCTAGCAATACCGCAATCTATGAGACAGAGCTAGATCATGGAGAACACACATGATCCGTATTCGCCCACGACAAACAATTGTTACCAATGATTCAGATATCTCCGCAGCTGGGGCACTCAGGGCAGGGGTACACGTGCATTTCCATGCGAGGGATGTTTCCGTCCCAACAAGAATGTTTTTATTTAGCAAAATAAATACTTTCTCAAGTGTATACGAGGCAAGCTCTAATGACTTAAAATGTTTTTAAACTAGAGAGCATAATGAACACTTCAGTTCATTTCACGGTCCCATCCAGCAGCAAAGTTTGTGTTTTGCTCTCAAATACCTTTTTTGGGGGGAGAAAAGTACATCCAGCCAGACAGCAAGTCTCCCAATGTGTGGCTTGCCTGGGACGCGGAGTATGGCTGGCATAGAGAGATAGGTAAACCCAGGTCCTGCTGCGGTGTCTGAGGTCCTCTGTTGCAGTAAGACTACCTGGCTGATCTCTGCTAACTGTAAGGTTTTCATTTCCCTGTTAACGTTGGCCCGGCTGGGCAGCATTCCTTGCTAGTAGACTTGTGGGTCTGGCTACCATTCATGCCAGCCCATTGCAAAAATCAACAACATGCGAATAAAAGATCTGTGAAAGCACTGGCCAGCTATGTAGATGGCAGAGATGTTTGTGCGATGAAGCTCTCAGAGCTCCCCTGCTAAGCTCTAAACATGTGTATTTACGATGGTGTCTGAACTGCATTTGATGTCACTTTCAGTGCATCAGCAAGGAGTTCTTGTTTAGTTATCTCATGTAAAGATGGATGCCTGGAAGAGTTCACAGAGTTGTATGCACATAGGTGGCTGACTAGTGGCCACATGCTATATGTGACAGCTTCAAGTAGTGGTCGCTTTTTAGCTAACATCAATTTGACTAATTCTGGGATTGATAGCTTATTTGTTAGCATTTCAAGCATACACCTATAAATCAAAGCCATGAAAGCTATGCTAAATAAGAATTCAAGGCATCACGCCTGACATGTCTACCTCTTGCCAACTGTGTACACCTAGCTCTATAATGTTGCCCAAAGTGTTTCTACTTTTTGAGGGAGGCTTACACTGTGCTTGCTTTCTACGCTATCCTTTTTTTGAGAGGTAGGCTTGCTCTGCTGCTGTCCTTAACTTAAGTGCCTGATTCTAACAGGTCTGCAATCCAGGTTACTAACTGCACACTCTCTAAATACTGGTGCGACAGGGCTCTATATTTACTTGGTGCACTATTACCTCCCCATTCCAGTTTCAGTCAGTGGGAAGTGGGATAATGTACATCTGGGGCCAGATGTACGACCATTCTATTTTGCAAAGTACAAATTGGATGTTTTGTGACTCGCAAAATGGAATGAACAACAGTGGCTGAGACACTGTATGCGATTCCCAATGGGGTCGCAAATGACCTGCCTCATCAATATTCATGAGGCAGGTCGCAATTTGCGACCCATTGGGAATGGCCAGCATTCACAGGGATGGTGGCCTGCTGGGTTCAGCAGACCACCATGTCTGTGACTGCTTTCTAAATAAAGCAGTTTTTTAAAATCCAGCCCGTTTTCCTTAAATGAAAACGGGATGCATTTAAAAAAGAAAAATGAAACATTTCTGTTCCATTTTTTAAGAGCAGGCAGTGGTCCATGGGACCACTGCCTGCTCTTAAAAAATATTTTCGCTGCCCAACACAAAGGGGAAGAGGTCCCCTGGGGACTTCTTCCCGTTTGTGACAGCCGTACCACCTACTTGAAGTTGGTGGTAACTGCAATTCTTTTACGACAGCAAAACAATCGTACATACCAGTGCGACTCGCTATTAGGAAGAGACGCCCTTGGCACACCCCTTTCTAATAGCGACTCACAAACCCTATTTTGCAGGTGGGTAATAGGTTACCGACTCGCAAAGTAGGGTTTGTACATGCTACAACGTTTTTAAGCAGTCACAAACGGGCCAAATTCCCATTTGCGAACGCTAAAAAGGTTCGTACATCTGGCCCATAGTTCCTTCCCCACTTCCAATGTACGCAAATCCATAACATAAGCTATTTGCCTGCATGATGAGCAGCAGAGTTAATTTGCACAAACCGTGTGGGCGAAGACCAGCGGGTTGTGCAGTTTGCACAACAGCTATAATCGCAATTAAGGAGCGAATAGGAGTTTGCAAGTGAATCAGGATTTGCAGACCTGGTAGGATGTGGCCCCGACGGTTTGTATGATTGAGGCTTGCATAGCTGGTCTCAATGATGTGCCTGTTTTGTGATGGAAGTTAGCATTGATGCTTGCTTTATGTGCGACCCCACTCAGCCGTTTATCCTTCCAAATATGTTGTTGAGTTCGCCAACAGTAAATGACTGTTATCTGCCCAAAGACTTTTTATGACAAGTCAGAATACTAATGACAGTAGATAGATGAGAGTCGATGCCACGTCCCAGTTTGACAAAGTGAAACATCTGTTCAATTCAATTAGAACATCAGACTGCATGACATAGACTTGGGAATAGGCATTGAAGGCAATGGAAGCTGGGGCTCTGCCTGGGGAGGTTCTGCTAGCCAGAGGAAGCTGTTGTTGAGCACTGGAGGTTGCACTGGGAATTAGAGGCTGGGAGGGTGCCTGTGGGCTTTACGCTGCTCATTGGAAGCAGGTGTGTGCAGTAAAAGGTTGTGCTCTAAATATCATTTGCTTCCATCAATCAATCAAAATAGCTTTATTCGACAAATGTGTCATCAAAGCATACTTACAAACATGATATATAAAAGGTTAAAAAAATTATCATAAATACTATAAAACTGTGCGTATTTACAGAGTGGTCACAAATATTGGAGCATCAAAACCTTGTTATCTTTGTTCATTTCATCATTGTTTATATCACCAGCCACCTTTTATGTATTCAAAACTACAGTTCATAGAATAAAAAGTAAAAACACAATAAAAACAGCCCTTAGTCAGAAGAGAGGGCACGTGATCTGATTGCCCAGACCCAACTTAGATACTTTGCCATGGTTACGGCAATAGTGCTAGTTGTGTCAGTGCGTAGTAGTCTTAGAGCAACTTCTGACCTTCTTGTGCCTAGAGATCTGCAAATGGGCTTCAGCCATACTCGTCGGGGGGGTAGCATATACTGGACAAGCAAATAATACATGGGCTATAGACTCCGGGTGGGTAGAGCAAGTGGGGCAGGTATTAGTTTCAGTATTTCCCCATCTTGCTGTAAAGGATCTTACCGGCAAAGTACCCACCCTGAATTGAAAGTAAAGCTTCCTTGCGTGTGTCTTGGTGATGATATCCCAATACTGTTCGAGGGTCGATGCTGGTTTGGCAACAAGGAAAGTCCCTGTAAGTGAGGAGGAATCACTAATCCTGTAGGCACCTTGGGCCACCCATTCCCAATATTTTGCTTTTAATACTGCTTTCGGGGGGAATTGCGTGCCTGCCGGGTTTTCCCATAAGTGAGCCATCCCAAGGTTGATCAAGGAAACTCTAATCCCCCGCAGCCATTTAATCTTATGAAAACAGTCAGCATTAATTACGTCCAAAAGGCCTGCAGCATAGTTAGTCAGCTCAGGGGTACACCAGATTCTCCGCCAGTAGAGCAAGGGACGCAATCTTGCTCTATCTACCATTGCCTTCTTGCCTAGATCATATAGCAGTGGGCGTACCGGAGTACTTTGGGGTAGACCAGTGATCTTGCGGAGAAACCTGTTTTCTTCTGTTGTTAATTGTGAAAGGTTCTCAAAACCCCAGAGCTCGGCCCCGTATAAAACAGAACTGACCACCTTCAAATAATATATATTTGCAGTACTGGGCTTATTGGTTTTGTAAAGGAGGAGCTAAACTCAGATTGTAAAACACCGGCCTGCTGCCGGTGTTTTAGTGAGGCCAGGTTGAGTTTTCGCTTCCAGCTAAGGTCTCTCTGCAGGGTAACCCCCAAATAAACAAAGTCCGTGACTTGTTCCAAGGGCCCATTATTCAGCACAATGCCACCCTTGAATGCTTTATGTGGATTAAAAGACATAAATTTTGTTTTTGACACGTTGATTTCCAAGCCCCTTAATTGACAAAATTCTTCAAATCGATTAAGGGCTCGCTGCAGACCGCTTGGCGTTTTTGATATAATCAACGTGTCGTCTGCAAACATTAAAATTGGGATTTTAACGCCAGCCAGTACAGGGGCATCAGACGGGATGGTGGCTAAAAAATCTGCAATCCCATTTATAAATAGGGATAATAATGTGGGAGCCATTACACACCCTTGTCGCACACCTCTCTCTATGGGAAATGGAGTGGTAACTTCGCCCTGAACTCCCCAGCGAATCTGGGCGAAGTTGTCCTCGTGAAGTCTTATTATAAGGGTTAATAGCTCCGGAGACATTCCCATTTCTTGTAAAACAGACCAGAGTTTACTACGGGAGACGAGGTCAAAAGCCGATTTAAGGTCCACAAAGGCAGCATAAAGGCTACCCTTGTTCAGGACCACCATCTTCCAGTAGAGCATAATAAAGCGAAATACCTGATCAATGGTACTGGTACATGCCCTAAAGCCTGCCTGTAAAGGGTACAAACTTTCTGTCTCTTCCACCCAGTCCTGTACTTTATTCAAAACTAGACGCCCAATTATCTTTTGGAGTGAGTCTATCAGACTAATAGGTCTGTAGTTGCCTGGCTGGGATTTGTCCCCCTTTTTAAACACGGGGATAATCTCCGCCCCTTTCCACGAAACAGGGACTGGGGCACCCTGAGCAATTGCGTTCGCCACTATCGCAATATAATGGCACCATTTAACTTTTTCATGCAGATATATATCCGGCGGGATGCCGTCTGGGCCCGGTGCTTTTCCTCCCGTGACTGTCCCCAGAGCCAAGCTAACATCAGCATCTTCAAAAACTATGCCTGTATAGTACCGGGCCGGGGGCTTCTCTTCCATTCCCTCCCCTGGACTGCGTGCATATTGGGGCTTGAAGTGAGTAACCCATTGCTCCTGTGAGACGTGGTTTTGCGGCTGGGTTGGCAAACCACCCCTATCCCACTTAGCTATATTCCAAAACTGTTTGGGATTTTTATTTGCATATGCTAGTTTAAGTTCCTGCCATCTAGCCTCATCCCAGGATTTTTTTGCCTTCACTTGTACTCTTCGGTAACTATACCGTAGTTGCCGTACTGCACAAGGATTTCCCTCCTTGATCGCAACTCCTAGTTTTCTACGCACCTCTTTACATTCAATGTTAAACCACTGTGGGCCTTTCCTGGGATATACTCTCTTGGTCTTATGGCGTCTAATGAAATAAGAGCGTAGTTTGGCGAAAAACCTGACGTGAGTGCCAATCACCGGGTCAAGAACAGATGAATTTGCCATGCATAGTTCCAGCTCTGAGATCGCCCCTTCAACGTCTATGGATATAGAGGCTAAAGCTTCAGGGTGCTCAAGTATATTGGCCCATTTTAGGCGCCTCATATCGTTTGATGGAACCACATCCCTCGTGAGCAAATTATTCTCTGATCGCGTGTTTTCCTGTTGTGGTAAGAGGTCAAGGGTTGCACACAGGGGGTTGGGGTCACTCTCCGGCCGGTCTCTTACAGCCATATCCCTTACGGCATGCCACAGTCGCAGGTTGATTAACAAATAATCTATGCGACTAGCACAACGACCATTGCTAAAAGTATTTGCTCCATGCCTATCGGATATGGATCTGCCATTCGCCACCCATAGCCCCTTCTCTAGGCAAGTGGCATTAATTTGAATTGCCACATCAGACCATTTCTTTACCGATGGCAGTTCTAACTTTGGAATCCCCCATTGCTCATCAACGTCTGCAATAAAATCACAGTATTCAAGGGTGAGGGGCTCAAAAGTCACATTAAAGTCCCCCGCAATCAGAATGTTTGAGTCAAGGGAGTGTAGGTCTATTAGGTCGTCTAAAGCCGCTATAACTTCAGACTTTTTCCCCTTTGAGCTCCTAGCGTAAATATTATAAACATCCACGACCCCTGATTGACCCCACTTCAACCTGATCGCAATGATGTCATTACTTTGTGTTTCAAGAATCTCGATCTTAAAGCCGGCAGCTTGGCGGACCCAGATTACCAATCCCCCTGAGGGTCGGCCCTTACCCCCACATATTGCAGGTATATAGTAATTTAGATAGCCTAAACAGTATAGAGGGTCTGTTGACCAAGTTTCTTGAAAACAGCAGACGTCAAACTGGTCAATAAAAACGAACCAGTCAGGAGAGACAGTCTTTGTCTTCAATCCTGCTACATTCCAGGATAGCATGGATGTCCCATGGGAAATGGATGAACTTAGCCTATGTCCATTTATAACATCAGTCGATGCATCATTTGGCCCCGATGCTCCTGCAGATGGAGAAGACATAATCCAAGGGGTGGTAACCTCCCGCCCTGAATGGAGGCCGGGGGGTTGTGTGTCCACTAAGGGTGAAAAAGGGGTTTCCTTAATCATTTGCGGAGCAAAAGCACCATCTGGTTTGTTTTGGGAGTTACAAAACAGTCAATCATTGGCCTCCAGGTTGGAACAACCTCTTAACCTAGGCAGTATATTTACTAATGTTTTGTGGCACATGCTGCTAGGTAAGAATCGTCTAAATTGGATCGAGGAACCTTCCGGAGGGCACGTACGATATTCCAGGGAGAGAAGGTTTTCCGCAACATCACTCTCATTCAATGTAAGCTCAATACAATCTAATGCTTGGGTTCGGGAGGTCAACCTAGAAACCCTTGAGATGTCTTCGCGAATTACAGAGCGACAGCCTCTAACATGGCGTATCCAATGTATGACCTTATTAGTCAGGGAGTCGTTATTTTCATAGCCCTTGCTTGGGTCAACCTTGGGTACGTTAACCATGTAAATTTTAGGAGAGATGGTGTTGGGCTGCGCAGGCAGCTGAGCGATATAATTTTGCATAGGGTGCTGTAATGGGGGTGATTCGGTAGATCTATTGGCCGATGGTTGTATCAGCTTTAGGGATGCACTGCTACTGTGTGCTCTATATTGGGCATGGCCAGGGACTATTGAACGCTCAGTCCTGGAGGACGCTGGAACCGCTATTCACGGCATAGCTACGGGGGATGATTTGCTAGAGGGTGCCTTCTTGGGAGCCTTGTCTACAGTAGATATTTCACGGACGGGATAAGCCACCTGTCAGGCTGTAAGGTCAGTGGGCACAGATCAAGAGGGACAGGAAAGATCCTTAATCAGTAGCTGATTTACCAGGGAAGTAAGGCCCTCAATCATGGTTCTCACTTCCTTAACCTCTAGTCTAAGAGTGTTAATGAGGCTACGTGTTATTTGGGGAACCTTGTTGGGACTACTGTCTGACTCTAGGATGCGTGTCTCAACGTAATGTTTGTACATGGGAGGGTGGTGGGTGCAGCCGTGGCCAGGGCTGGACTGGCCATTGCGGGCACCGGGCGTTTCCCTGGTAGGCCGCTAGGGTGGGGGCTGGTTTTGGGTCCCTGGCGGGGCCGTTTTTGTTACCGGGGGTCGGCAATATCGCCCCCATGTAACAAAATCGGCCGAAACCGGCCCTCGCAAACTGCTTGGCTGCACTCCCCCTCACCCCAGGGGGGGGACGGCTGAGCAGTTTGCCAGGGCCGGGTTCTGTTCCCAGTCCGGCCCTGGCCGTGGCCCGTGCAGGTAACAGCGGTGGGGCCGGGTTGGTGGGGATTACGACGGACTGTAACGAGGGAAAAATAATTATTTATTTAATTTTCCCTCTGGATCGTCCCTCGAAATGCCCCCCCACCCGGCCCCACCGCTGTTATCTGCACGGACCGCGACTGGGTTGGTGCATCCCTGGCATCGCGGCTTGCCAGAACCCTGGTTAAAGCTTTCTTGGTAACTAAGATAGACATGTATCCGTTCAGTAACCCTTGTGATATGCTATAGCTCTTACACTTATTGTAGCGTTCTTGACTTTAGTGGTGCTCTTGTGATGTGATCAGGGTCACAGGTATGTAACATCACATCCTGTGATGTCACCTCCTGTGATGTCATTATAGTCAAAGGTTGTGATAGATCACTTCTGCTACCCCTGTTATTTTATTGATTCAATGTCAGTGCTTTCGAGCTGGAGAGAGTGATGGCAACTGACGTTTACCTTCAAAACAGGTCTCGATGGGTCCACAAAAACAGCCTCCATGTGTCCAGGCCCTCGGCAAAATGCTTGGTGCCAAGAAAGGCCTTTCTAGCCATGTAGTTAAGGTTAAAATATATCTGCAGCACAAATTGGGAATTTCCCTCTGCAGCTCATGTCTAGGAAGTGAAAAATAATGTACTGGATGCATGCGGGAGGCGCTGGAGGGTTTCATTGAATGATCATCAGTGGTCTAAAGTCCATATGAGATGTCATCAATTTATCCATTATTCATCCTTTGATCAATATACGTACTTTATTTGGCAGCAAATGGACACTATCTCACTTACGGAGATGGCCAAACTAGCTTTAGGTAGGTCTCAGATAAGGAATTGAGATCACCAGCCAGATGTTTTTCTCTGATGTATTCAATATCATTTGAAAGAGGATTTGGGAGACAGTTTGCATAATGTTTGAACATTCCATACTCTTGCTGTTTCATTGTTTCTAAACATATTTTTTGTTTTTATGTTTATAACAAAAAACAGAGAGTAATAGAGCAAAGGCTCCTATGCTTTTCCAAGGGCTCATTCCTCCTTCCTAAAGTATACAGAATGTTTGTCATAGTGCTGTTTTGTGGACCCTATTTTTCCTGAGCATTGCCGAACCATTGCACTTACAGATGGTATTGGGTCTTTCCCTCTCCCCTGCTTAGGGAAGCCAACCAAGGTGTCTAGCCAAGCCGCCCCAGCACATGACAAAAACAGCTATGGGTGACCACTGCAGCTCCATTTGGGCCAGTTGGAGACAGGAAGTATGCAGAATACAGAACCAACCCCTACACAACAACACCCGGGTAGCTATTGTCCTGTTTCTGAGGGCCACGGAATCCTAGATTTGGCCAGAAACAGCCTTTCTAACAGAATCTAGAATTACAAATGATCCAGTAATACCTCATTCCCAATATTCTTGATCCCTTGACATTTCATCAGCTAAAATCTGGTGAAATTCCAGGGTGGGAAAGGGATGAAAATGTAAAAAATTACAGTGAGATTCGGGTAGAGTAGCTCTTATTCTTATAGCAATTTCCCAGTTTTTCGGGGTTTGTCAGGAAACATTGGAATACCACAGTATTTGAGAATTGTGAAATTACTGATACTCTGTACAGAAATACTGTGTTCGTGTTCCCACCCACCTTGGAATGCGGGCTCAAGAGTTCTGACCTTCCATAGCCCTGCTCCTCTCCGTCCTCCACCACTCTTATAAACAAACACAAACATAACATCACACAAAAGATATCTCTGCATGCAACCCATTACGCCCACAACACCTATCAAATTAACACTCATAAACAGCCACTCCGCACAGTGACATGCAGCAGACTTAGCAGATACAGAAATTATACATTCTGGTCCAGATTTACTACACTTTTGTGCTGGCAATTTGCGATGCATGGCAGCCATACACAGAACAAATATGCCTATGGGGGTGCTGATTAACTTTCATGAAAAGAGATTTTTCCAGTGAAAAGTTGACATGTCTACTCCTGTTAAAGTATGTTTGTGCACAACCGCGACCGACTGTCCTCACCGTACCTGTATGTGAACGCCACAGGTGACGAACCAATTCTGCGTCCCAAGACCTCTGGCACCTCCGATTCAGGTAGCCTAGAACTGCCTGTTATGTGCGAGCCCTTGGACTTCCCAAAACTCTGACTCCTCTGGAGTAGAACTTCCCCTGAACTCTGGGCGAACGTTGTCCCCCAAAACTCTGTGCGGAGTGTTGCTTCCATTGACTGCGATGGTAAATGTGCTGGCGGTACTCTGCAAGCTAACTCTATGCTTTTCTTTCCCTTGACCCCAATGGTCTCTGCCTGTTGCTTAAAAACCTGTAATCATTTGTGACTTGAACTGCATTTGATTAAAAATCGACATACGAAGCAGTTATTCACTGTTGATCAAAGTTCTTGGTTTCTAAAAATATATATAAAAATGCAATTTTATGTGTCCCAATTGGTCTTTGTTAGACCTGGCATCATTGGTGTGGGTTTCCCCTGCAATTTTTGCCTTTGCCTCCTGTTATTTTGCTGTGTGTTGGACTTCGTTTTGCTGGTCTAGATGCTTTGGGCACTTTGCCACTGCTGTCCAGTGCCAAAGTGCAAGTGCTCCCTGTAAATTGATGTTATGGATTGGTGATTCCAAGATTGGCATATTTGATTTACTAGTCAGTGCCTAGTACAGTGCACTGTGTGTGCCCAGGGCCTGTAAATAAAATGCTGCTAGTGGGCCTGCAGCACTGATTGTGCCACCCACATAAGCAGCCTGTAAATGTAACTCAGACCTGCCACTGCAGTGTCTGTGCGCAGTTTGGTACTGCCATGTCGACCTGGCAAGTGCACCCACTTGCCAGGCCCTAACCTTCCCTTTCCTTACATGTGAGTCACCCCTAAGGTAGGCCCAAGGTACTCCTGTAGGCAGGGTGCAGTGTATGTGAAAGGTTGGACATACCCTGATGTGTGTGGCATGTCCTGATAGTGAAATACTGCCAGTTTCGGTTTTCACTATTGAAAGGCTATCTGTCCCATAGGATAGAATGGGAGTTCATTTATAACATCTTATAAAAATAACTTCCTAATGGGACAAGATGGGAAGATAAAGTTTAGTATGCCTGAACTCAGAATATAAAGATTCGTCTTTTAGTGAAGATGATTTTTACATTCTGTGTTTGAAAATACCACTTTTAGGAAGTAGGTATTTTCTTGCTTACCCATCCTGTGTGCCTCTGCTGGGTTTGTGTATTGACTGTCTGGCTTTGGAGTGAGGGGCTGGGAATGTGCATTCTGTTCAGACAGCCACTTGGGGGGTTGAGGTGTGTCCTGCCTTTTCAGGGTGAGTCAGGGCTGGGCTGAATAGACCTGGGCTGCATTCAGAGTAGGGGGAGGAGATTTCTTTCACACCTGAATGGGCCTGGTCTGACTTTAACAATGCTGTCTTCACCTCCTGCCAGGAAGCTGCACCAGAGAGGACAGAACTGGTTTTGACTGAGCACAGGGCTTCTCTGCCACCAGAGAACAAAGAGAATTGCTGTATAAATATTGGGGCCCAGACCCCAGAACTTTAGATCATTTCTGGAATTCAAGAGGAACCTTTGCCAAGGAGAAGAGCTGGAGAAACTGAAGGAGAGGTACTGCCCCTTTGCTGTGTGCTGTCTGGGGTTGGCCTGCAGTGGCTGTTTCTGCCAAGGAAAGGACAAGGATTTTGCTGTGTTCTGTGTCCCCTGCATAAGGAAGATCTCCAAGGGCTTGAAGTAGAGCTTGCCTCCTGTCAGGGACACAAATACTTCACCCCCAGCCTCCCCTGAACTCCCTTGCTGAGAGTTCTGACCTGCCAAGAGGTACCTGCTGCTGTTCTGGGCCTCTGGAGGTTGTTCCTGCTATTGGGAGCTGGAAAAGTAAGGCAACAAGGAGAAGCGCGACACATCCGCATTTGTTTCACCCACAGCTCCGAAGAACCCGATACAGCGCCTGCCTCGGCTCGAGAAATCATCGCACACCGCATCGAGTGCACCGATCCCTGAAGTCTGAGATCACCATAGCGATTCCGACGCAGGCCCTACTGTGCAGCTGCAAGAACCAACTCATCGTCCCGGATCATCACGCATCGCATCGAGGTGCCAGGTCTGCCGCATTGTTGGGGGACGCAGTAAGAAACTGACGCATCACCTCCCCTGCGCAGTAGTAAGGAACCAACGCATCACCTCCCCCGGAGCAATGAACCAACGCATTACCTTCCCTGCGTGTAAGGAACCAATGCATCACCTTTCCTGCGACCCTTTTTGCTTGTGTTTTTGACGCATCCAAGATACTTTATGTGAAAAGGTTCGCATCTGCAATTTGCTTTGAACTGAACTGTTTCTACCTTTCGAAAGTCATATTTTTATTACTGTATTATGAATTTTTGTCGTTTTGGTTTTGTTTGGTTTAGATAAAGATTACTTATTTTTCTAAACTGGTGTGGTGTCCATTTATAGTGTTTTCACTGTATTACTGTATGTGTGCACAAATGCTTTACACACTGCCTCTGAGATAAGCCTGTCTGCTCATGCCAAGCTACAAAGGGGGTGAGAAGGGATTATTTTAGAAGGGTATTCCCCTTACCCTGACTAGGAAGAAGGGTCCCTACTTGGACAACGGTACAAGCCATTGCCAACTAGAGACCCCCATTTCTAACAGTTTCGGATTTATTCTCGAGTGTGTGTCTCATTTATTGCCTCTGTGTGTGACAACAAATGCTTAGCACTACCCTCTGATAAGCCTAAGGAAAATCTCATGATTTTTGTACATGTACATCGTGTAATCGATGCAAATTGACGCACGTACGGGTTACACATGGCAGTTGTCTGCACTTAAAAATTTGTTATAGAGGATGCCCCCTTGGTACAAATATCAAGAAAGACACCACTCACTCAACTTTACTCAGTGGTACAACACTTAGCATTGCACAATCATAGCTTATCATGCACAAACATCACAAACACAATTATGGCCATGTGACTCTTTATAAATATGGTGCTTTACAATTTTTCCCTTTGCACAATT
Source organism: Calotriton arnoldi (assembly GCA_963921515.1). Lineage (NCBI taxonomy): Eukaryota > Metazoa > Chordata > Amphibia > Caudata > Salamandridae > Calotriton > Calotriton arnoldi. Next base: position 1,161,572 of record CAWUFW010004821.1, read on the forward strand.
CAGCACTGTAGGTTTCTACACAGTTCTGTGCTGCATGACTTTTAGGAAATCTGGGCCCTCATTTCTAGCAAAGTCAGGGCTCATCTCCGCATTTACCTCTCGACAAGGGGCCAAGGTGCAAGATCGCAGGCACCGGAGAGAGGTGCTGGCCGAATCAGGCCTGTCAAGGGCAGTGGACAACAGTGGCCACGTTTTGAATTTCGCTGTCCCACACAGTGACCAACTATTGGTTGCCACATGATCTGCAGGGTCGCCTGGGTGATCGTCAGGGGTGGCAGGACTGCATAAATAATGGCAAGGTTTCCTGATAGCACATCACTGCCTGATTGCCCCTGACGACTGCCGACGCGGCCGTTCGCACTTTAAGCACCTGAGCTCTTTTCCCCATGCTCCGGTCTCTGCATTAATTCCACTCAATGGGGTGCCTTTGATCATCATTGGTGGTGGGTAGAGGCAGGGGAGGGGTCATGTTTGGCCACAAAACAGGTAGACAACCTTAGCATGAAGAATATAAATGCAAGTAAATTCATGATGGAATTAGATTTTAAGCTTTTAGCTCAAACCGAGGAAGGGGTACTATGGTCTCTACTGGAAGGCTGAGGACACTTGCTACGGCGATCGTCCATACCCAGCCAGGGCACTCCATTGCACGACCCTGAGGATACTGGGGTATGGTGACCAAGGTATGGCACAGTTGCCAAGGCCCATCTCCCAATGGGTGCCAGGGTGGATCCTTGTATTGGGTTGGCTCTGGCACGGTTGTTTGGGGGACCAGCTGTTATGCTGGCCCAAGCACCTTCTGTCTTGAGGGGACAGGTGAGTTCACCTTGTAAAGGACAACTTATGGAGGGATCAGTGGGGTTATTGTCCTAGGATTGTCCAAGTCAATTGAATCAGTCCTCCCCCACGTCGTTGTCATGCTGAGCTCATGCCGCCACACCACCCCAAGAGAGGGAGGAGCAGGCAAGGAGACACCAGCAAAGGATCGTAGATGATTCTCTCCGGCTACTGGTTTTTCCGACACAGCCCCGTTGTAGCCCCATTGCAGCTGCCTCCTTTATTGGCTGCTCTCCACTTGGGGGGGGGCCGTGCAGATTCTTCAGCCCGAGTGACCGCCGGCTACACAGTCGACAGTCAACATAGCACTCCTGTACTTTTGCCTGTGCTTTTGCTCCCACCGCCGTCACTGCGCTCTGTCGACCCACGCAGGTGGATAAATACAGGTGTGTGGCAGGATGGGTTTTAGTGGCGAGCGGTGGCGCACCAGTTTGTGCTTGTATGTGCTTGTGGTTGCTGTGGCTGTGCGGTTTATATCAGTTGCAGGACCGCAGGGGCAGGCAGACAGACGGGCACTTATGTCTGCAGTGTGTTTCCCTGGCCAGGCCACAAACTACAGTTGGCCCGGGTTTGGCCCTGATTGGCCTGACTGATTTAATCTGATCCTCAGCCTCAACCATATCTCTTAAAACTCTAAAAAATTCCAAGTGAGGTCTCAGCAGTTACCACCAATACTACTGGACAGCATTGGACATTGCCTTGGCAGCCTTGGTAACCTGTGTTCTGTATGTGTGGTGGAGGCAGCGACCTGGGAGCCAGGGCGGGGGAGGTAAGTGGATTCTTTGTGACTTGATACCACTGCTACCACTGCTTAACATTTTCCTTGCCATCTCTCCTATTGTGGCTTTTACTGTGACTGTGGATCCTACTGTGACAGTTACTGCTGTTGCTACCGGCTTCTGGTTTCTACGGTTACTGCTACTGCAACTGCTATTGCTACTGGTCATTGGTACTGGTACCGGTACTAGTGTTATTACTGGTATTGCAATCAATATTGCTATTGTTGCTGCATCACACATGCTAGGGTGTGACACCAGTTATTTTTCACCTACCCTATAACTACTGGTATACTTGTTTACTGATTCACTGACTATGATCACTATCATCACGGTGTGGGACCCATTGATTTTGGTAACGCCAGTTCACCAAGGCTTCATGCGCACCAGAAAAAGGCGGGGTGTCAAATTTTTGGGTGAGAATGGAGAAATGTAAAATACAGACACACGCCCGCACAACCACAACTGCCTCCACAACTACAACCATGGACACGTTTTTTGACCAGTGGGTGTTCATTAGCAAAGAAATTGTGTCGGCAGATTGGCGCCTCTCCCTTTCTTCCCAAACCTCTTCCCAAGGGCACTTGCTTAGCCCCTCAAACACAGATATAAGACAGGGGGCCTCAATTGAATCGATGGAAGGGGGGGAATTGCGAACCGAGGCAGCCCATCTTAGGGATCCTTGATACCCCCGGATGCCACCCGCAGATGACCCTCCCTGGAGCCTGAAATTACAATAGTCACTCCTATCACCCAAGGTGCATTGGAAAAAAGAAAGAGACAGGAAGCTGCATACAAATCTGAGTGCCCCAGGGTCACAATTAGTCAGTCTCCCAAAAAGAAGGACTCCCTGGGGAGGGGAAAGGAAAAGTCAGGCCCCACACCGGACTGTCTTCATGAAACAGTCACCGCTGCCTTGGACATTAAGCTGAAACCCATCTTGGACAGTCTCACTGGCATAGAGCTGATGCTCAGGAAGCTAGCTCAAGAGGGGTTAATTAAGAATAACAGCACTGTCCCCCAGCTACTGTTGGTTCCCTCCCCCACGGCGAGGTCTACCCTAGGAGCAACATCAAGGGAGATGTCAGGAGGTATGTTGTGCCCCCAAGTAAGGCCTTCTCCCATTTTTGCCAACACCACCACGAGAAACCACGCAAGGCCACACCAAACAGTGGGACTTCCTGATACTAATGCTGTGAGTATGAATCCTGGTAGCAATAACAGCTCTAATTCCCTGATGCCCAGCCCACCAAAGCCAAGAGGGCCTCCTGCTTCTCTACGAAGTACACACGGCAGGGAGGTAAGGCCTTTGACTGAGGAACGCAGAAGTGAATCAAACAATATCCGCCCTCACATCCCACCAGAGTGCACTCCTTAAAATTATTGTGCTCGAAAACGTTCCCAAAATTGAGCACTCACAGCCCGAATTCCATGTCTCCTTAACTAATAAAGTGGCATACTGGATGCGGAAATACTCCAGATGGTCCTGTGAGCTTTCAAACGATATTATCACAACAAGAATGGTCTCTTGGGTTGGTCTATTACCCAAATCCTCGCAAGGTGACTGTGTGAGAGTCAATTTTAGAAGACCAAGAGTAGTCTGGGCTTTACTACATTCTCTCAGTCACACTACCTCCTCCTCGGAGGGCATCAGAGCCTGGTCAACGCCTATAGCAATCCCGAACCAAATATTTCAAGGATCAAATTGGCATCCCACCACTCTCACTTTAAACCCTCCCTTTAGCTTTATTTAATAGGTTTGCTGTTTTGTCCCCCCTAGAGCAATTGGACTGACTACCTCGAACCACGACTACACCTAACTGCCTAAGAACAGCAATATCTTACCAATGGGGCATTAATAACTTTCCTATGGGAGCTGAGTCTCTGAGTTTATTCTCGTAGAACGTGGCTGGCCTGCACACCAAACAGGAGGCCCAAAACAGGCTTAATGCATTTGACCATCACCAAATAATTTGTTGTCAAGAGACATGGTTATTGGACCCGCAGCATATAAATGCGTTTGCCACCTACCACGTCGCAGTCACCCCCTTGCAATCAGATCGAGCAAAAAGGGGCCTAGGTACTTTCATATCTGTTTCTATGATTGATTGCACAGTATACGAGAAGGCTATCACACCTTTCAACCATATCTTCTGATTACCTTGCAGAAGCCATTTGATTTGGTACTTGTAAATGTTTATTATAATATATTCGATCATGCAGAAACTAAAGTTGTGGATAGTATAGAGGATGGCCTACATAAGATCTTAAGTGATCACATAAAGGAGGTATCAGTTATTTGGTTAGTTGATTTTAACATTGAAATGTGTACCTTTGGAGTATCTCCAATATGCGGAGTCAGTGATGAATTTAATCAGCCCCTCACACATGTTAAACACAATCCCTATGGTGACTCACTAAACAGAGTGATCCTTGCAAACAACTTAAATTTTGCATCAGAATACTGCACGCAGAGTGCGCCAAAGCTCCCCACATATATGGGTCCTAGTTCAAGCTCCACAATAGATCATGTTTTAATTTCCAAGGAGCTGTCATCAGTGCTTATGACATGTAAAGTAGTGGCCTCGTGTATAAGTGACCAGAACCCGCTCATATTGGAGCTTAAGAAACCCCTAGATAAGGTTACGCTGAAAATCCCTCAACCCCAGATAGAGTATAGCAGGAATAAAGGTATATCCATTAAATGGGAGAAAATTGATAAGGAAGCATTCCATGGAGATCTTCTTATGGACCATCAAGCAGAAATAGATAGGTCCTCCAATCAAACCTGACAGAAGTAATAACTGCATACACCAGGCAGAATAAGTATATGGCAGACAGATTAACCAAGGGTGTGGCAAAATCCAGTCACAATCCAAGATGGTTTGATGGAACCTGTTCTAAAGCCCATAGACTCTTAAAGCTTGCCCTGAGTAAACGTCCAGAAGACCAGCCAGGAGTAACCCAGGCTAGGAAACGTTACAAAGAAGCAACTCAAAAAAGAAAGAAAGAGATAAAGGAAAAGGCTTGGGAGGATTTTAGGATGGCAAGTGAGATGACAGAGTCCCAAGCTTATCGGCAGACAGTAAACTCCCTGAACCCTCTGGGCGAGACCCTCAAACCAATGGATTGTGTTATCCGAAGCAAAGACTGGGTGGCCCATTTCTCTAAAGTCTTTTGCCCGAAAGAGCAGACTCTGAATGCAGGCCCAAACATGATAGTTAACTGTGATCTAACTCCCACCCTGGAATTAAGCAACTCCATAAAAGTGCCAGATGTAATCTTAGATATTGAGAGCAGTCCCTCTGGGAAAGCCCCGGGCCCAACAGAATCCCCTCAGACCTCTTTAAATCTCTCCCTCAGTTTAGGGCACTCTAAATTACAAGGGTTATAAAAAGTGCAATTACAGGCCCCCTGGTTAAGACCTGGCAGATGGCTATCATCGTCCCTATTTTCAAACAAGCATTTGCAATGCAATAGGTCTCGCATTAATGAAAGTTTGAACTATTGCCTTTGCATTATTTGCAATCGCAATAGCTCAAAAATTCAATAATGCGTAACCTATTGCATTGCAAATGCTTGTTACTTTCATCACAAATATATTAGTTTGTTACTTTAAATGGCTATGAAACAATTCTATATTCCGAACATACTATACAAACTATTTTAGTTCTGTGTCTAAAGACAGAGCCAGGAACTACGCAGCTGCACCAAACAACGAGTGGCAGATTTACTAGACTCACTGGAATTACGATAAAAATCAATGGAAATGGCATGTTGGGGTACAATATATACCATATGCCCTTCCTTTCGCTACAAAACACACACTGCTAAAGACGTGTTTGGCTGCAGATCCGTTATAGATGCATTGAACAGCTGTAAACACGAGGCACGCAAAAACAGGGATAGCATGATGGGTTGGGGTGGGGGAAGTCATAAAAACGGGATTAAAAAGCCTAGGTTCTGGAAATAACACGCTTGTTTTCCATCAAAAATGCACACACACCTGAATCATGCAAAATGTAGTTTTTTCTGCATCGTAATCTCAGATTTTTTTTCAGAGCACCTGACCTAATGTTTCAAATGGTGTTTTCACAGGCAGGTTACAAGCATATATGGTTATTTTTCAAATTTTTAACGCAGACCGGAGAACAACCCATATTTTTTGCTATGTTGGCAGCTTCCTGATACATAAACGGACGGACCACCACTGGTTGTTTATTGTAATAAAAGCACCTCACACCTTATGTATTTAACTATAACACTTTTACTCTGCAGTTCACCCCTTAGCGAGCAGTGAAAATAAATGCAATACTCCACGGGTTGCTTACGCACGTTTTGTGTGCATATTTTGCACGTTGGAAATTTTTATAGAATGAAAAATCACTGCACACCGTATATATTTCACTGTAACACTTTATCTGCAGTCCAAAGCACCCCCCCGCCCCCTTATCGAGCAGTGAAAATAAATGTAATACTATACCGGTTTCTACACATGTTTTGTGTGCATATTTTGTATGCTGGACATTTTGATAGAATGTGTATTTAAAACCTCTCCAGCAGGCGAATGAAATAGAGGAGAGCGGAAACCCTGCAAACATGCATTTAACCAGGGCACAAGTCCTAAAAAAGAAGTGGGGGGACGCTGACGTCACAACAGGAAGTGACGTCACGAAAGGTGGCTTGCACCATCAGACTCATTGCCTCCCTCGCTCACCCCTTAGATGCGATTGCATCAGAGAAGCCAGCGCGTGAGCAGCAGCTCCGATCTCGCCCCAGAGAGGCCAAAGAGTGAATGTGTGGCTCTATTTGCTCCAGTTATCGAGCTCCCGGTAAAATAAGTGGGGGGACGCCGTTCACCCGCGTGGTACCCCGACTCGAGCCCTGCATTTAACCCTAGCTACAATAAGCATGCTGTGTTCCTAAGCGATAGCGGTGAGAACCGCCCAGGATCAGTCGGAGGCACACTGAGGTGTAATAGCTGGCAAGCACTTCCCGATGAAGCATGTCAGGCTCAAGGAGGCCAGAGAATAGACCGACCCAGCGCAAATCATGTAGCTGAGAACAGCTCAGGAGAGCCTATGAGGGGAGGTTTTCGGAAAGGGTGGAGACTTGCAAGGACGGGTGGTGGAGTTCTGTGCTCGGTGGAAAGTGGGGCCTTAGAGCACTGTTATCACACGCTGACCATTGGAGGATGTAATCACATTCCATCCTCGTTGCCGAATTTCGCTGTGCAAAAGCACAATAGAATTAGGTAAAATCACAACTTTAATCGGCATGTATCCTCTGCGTCATATATCGAATGCCCGTCCCTTAGCCCAGTGCGGTGACCCATGAAGTGGGCACCATGATGGTAAATTAAAAGTTATAGTGCGGTGGCCTGTTTAGCATGCGCTGTGATGATGTAATAAACGTTGCAGTGCAAGCAACGTTTAAAAAAAAAAGTTCGCTAAAGAACAGATCAAGAAAGTACACGTAAGGAGATTGTGCTTGGCCGGTGCTCCTTAGCTTTGACCGGAAGTGAGGTATAAGCTTTGTGACCCACTTACGAGGCAGAAAAGAAGAGCGACGTAGGAGTGATCCAATGGTAGGTAGCAGGTGAGATTTCACTCTGTGTAGTGCTCACAGCAGGTCTTGCAGCAGCGCATGCGCTGGTTATGCTCGACCTAAAAAGGAGATAAGAGTCAGCCTCACTGCTATAACCCGATATCCCTCCTAGATAGCACAGTTAAGATCCTAGGAAGGGTACTACTGGCCAAATTGGAAAGCTGGGCTACAGAGTCACGTGGGCTCTCAGACCTACAGTTTGGTTTTCGTCCAGGCCTGGGCACCGCTGAACAATCTTTAACTCTTTCCCTTATCATCCAAAAAAGGCCAAAAAAGGATGTGTCCAATTTGCATTTATAGACCTAACACGTGCCTTTGATATGGAAGACTGCCCAAAGTTGTGATCCATAATGCTCCAATTAAGCATTGTCAGTGCAATAATCTCCCTACTCAGTAGGCTACATGAACGTACTACAGCCAGTGTAGGGTATAGTAGGAACGGAGATTTATCTGAGGACTTTCCATCAATCACCGGGGTTAGACATGGCTGTGTCTTAGCACCTTTTCTCTTTCTAATTTATAATAACTCTCTGGGTGAGCACCTGATAACGGCTAGGAAGGACCTGCCAAAGAGCAACGAGAGAGAAATTCCTGTGCTGCTTTATGCAGACGACAACGCTCTTATTGCACAAACTGCGAATGGTTTCCAGATTTTACTAGATGCTTTTAATAGTTTTATGAGTAGTTTAGGACTAAAAAGAAATTTAACCAAGTCCTTTGTAATGAAATACGGTCCCAAACTAGCCAAGACTAAAATGTTTTTACTTGGTGGGGAAGAAATTATAAAAACTCCACATTTTACGTATCTGGGATATCCGATCGATGTAGATTTTAACTGGAACTTCCACTTGGACGTAAGAGCCATTCAATTCCAAAGAGCAGTAGATGCAGGTTTTGCATTCTCCAAAAGATTGGGGCACAAACCACCTAGAGAGACCTGCACTGGCTCCCTGTCAACAAGAGGATAACCTTCAAGCTCCTCACCCACGCACACAAAGCACTCCACAACTCCGGACCAGCCTACCTCAACAGACGACTCAGCTTCTACACCCCCACCCGCCAGCTCCGCTCGACCAGCCTCGCCCTCGCCACAGTCCCCCGCATCCGGAAAACGACCGCCGGCGGCAGATCCTTCTCCCACCTCGCCGCCAAGACCTGGAACACCCTCCCCACCAACCTCCGACAGACCCAAGACCTACTGGCCTTCAGAAGACTCCTCAAGACCTGGCTCTTCGATCAGTAGCAGCACCACCCCCTCTTCCCCCAGCGCCTTGAGACCCTCGCGGGTATGTAGTGCGCTTTATAAGTGACATGATTGATTGATTGATTGATTGATAGAGAAATGCTTTCTATTTTTATAGGTAAATGCATGTCTGTTGCCACATTTGGTGCGGGATTATGGGTGTATATCAATGGCAAATCTCTAAAATTGTAGAGAATACGTTTATAAGAAGACTCCTGACAGTTCTGCATTCTCCCCGAGGGCCTTTTGCCATGAAGAGGTTGGGCTTGATTATATAGAAGATCATATCAAGCTACAAACACTTTTGTTATGGCACAGAATCTGGCAAAACGAGAAGCCCATCAATGCAGAACAATCTTACAGGATTGTCTGAAGCTGGACAACTGTTTGGATATTCCATGGCTTAAGTACATTAAAACGAGTTTCGAAAGACTATTCCCCTAACTCAAACTAAAGCACTCATTAACCAAAAAGTACAAAGGTCTTGGGCAGAGACTAGAGTGGGAGGGTTAGAAAACACCCTTAGGGTTTTTCCTGCATGCTCCGCACTTTACCTACAGGTCAGTGTAAATGAGATGCACAAGTTCCTTCTGACACGGTTTCGTCTCCAAACTATACACTTTCTGCTAGCTTTCCCAGTAAAAGGAACGTGGTTTTCCTTGACTGGTAGGTCGCTCCCCACCACACAGCTCCGTCTGTGTGCCCTGCTGCTGCCCCTGATTGTGCTCGTTTTTCCTTTCTGTGCCCCCTTGCTGCCCCTGATTGTGCTCGTTTTTCCTTTCTGTGCCCCCTTGCTGCCCCTGATTGTGCTCGTTTTTCCTTTCTGTGCCCCCCTTGCTGCCCCTGATTGTGCTCGTTTTTCCTTTCTGTGCCCCCTTGCTGCCCCTCATTGTGCTAGTTTTTTCCTTTCTGTGCCCCCTTGCTGCCCCTGATTGTGCTCGTTTTTTTCCTTTCTGTGCCCCCTTGCTGCCCCTGATTGTGCTCGTTTTTTCCTTTCTGTGCCCCCTTGCTGCCCCTCATTGTGCTCGTTTTTCCTTTCTGTGCCCCCTTGCTGCCCCTCATTGTGCTAGTTTTTTCCTTTCTGTGCCCCCTTGCTGCCCCTCATTGTGCTAGTTTTTTCCTTTCTGTGCCCCCTTGCTGCCCCTGATTGTGCTCGTTTTTTTTTTCCTTTCTGTGCCCCCTTGATGCCCTGATTGTGCTCGTTTTCCCTTCTGTGCCTGTTTCCTGCCGCTGCGCCCCTGCGGCCCCGCCCCCTCACTGCCCATTCGCTGCCCCATTCCCTGCTCCTCCCTCCCACCTCCCCATTTATGGCGGCCGCTGTGCGGTCCGCGCAGCGGACGTGCGCAGCGGGCGCGCCGCTGGCGCGCCGAAGGCGCGCCTAAGGCAAGCCCGTCTGCGCCCGTCCGCACCGCGCCCAGCGCCAGACCCCTGGTCCGGGCATCCCCGCGCCCGCCACATCAACAGTCGCCGATACGACGCCAGCACCCTCCACGCACTCAACCCCGGAAAAGATCACGCCTGCTACCAGGCCACCCCGAAGCGCACCCAAGGGCCCTTCACCTGCCGGAACTGCAGCTTCGCCAGCACCCGCCCCGCCAAACCACCGCCCAGGAAAGAACCCAACTACCTCAGATGCATCCTCCTCAACACCCGCTCCGCCCGCAAACACGCCATCGAACTCTGGGACCTTCTCGACTCAACCTCCCCAGACGTCGCATTCCTGACGGAGACCTGGCTGAATCCCGCTTCAGCCCCCGACATCGCCATTGCCATCCCGGACGGATACAAGATCACCCGCAGGGACCGCACCAACGGAGTCGGAGGAGGCATCGCCATCGTCCACAGGAACACCCTCAGAGTCTCAACCAACACCGACGACACCCTCAGCACCGCCGAACACATGCACTTCCAGATCCACACCGATCCCAACACCACCCTCAGAGGAACCCTCATCTACAGACCCCCGGACCCCGACCACAGTTCAGCGATTCCATCGCTGACTTCGTCAGCACACACGCCATCGCCTCCACGGACTACATCCTCCTCGGGGACCTGAACTTCCACCTCGAGAACAACAAGGACACCAACTCCACCACCCTGATCGACAACCTCGCCACCCTCGGACTCAGACAGCTCGTGACTACACCCACCCACGCCGCCGGCCACACGCTCGACTCCATCTTTTCCGCAAGCCCACACGTCTCCTTCAACCACACCTCCGAACCCCACTGGACTGACCACCACTGCATCCACTTCACCTACAGGAAGCCCACCACGCACCACCGCACCGAACAAATGCCTCGCCGCTGCTGGAGCAGAGTCACGGAAGACCAGCTAACCACAACCCTCGCCCTGAGCCCACCCGCCGAACCCTCCGACCCCGACACCGCCGCCCGCAACCTCAGACAGTGGATCGACGACTGCGCCAACACCCTCGCCCCGCTCAAGAATACGCCCAACAGCCACACCAGCAAGAAAGCCACCTGGTTCACCGAAGACCTCCAGGCCTCCAAACGAACATGCCGAAAACTGGAGAAGATCTGGCTCCACGAACGGACAGCGGACAGCTACGCCGCCCACAAGAGCGCCACCCGCAGTCACCATCACCTCATCAGATCCGCCAAAAGGGCCTCACTCAAAGACCGCCTAGACAACAACGCACACAACAGCAAAGAGCTCTTCAACATCGTGAAGGAACTCTCCAACCCCAGCTCCAACACCAACGACATCCAGCCGTCGCGAGACCTATGCGACTCACTGGCCACCTTCTTCCACCTCAAAATCGCCGACATCCACGACAGCTTCAACACCACGACCGCCCCGGCAACCACCGAGACCACTGCCCCCACAACCACCAACCGCCTGCTCTCCTGGACCAACATCAACGACGAGGACACCAGCGAGATCATGAACACCATCCACTCCGGTTCACCGCTAGACCCGTGCCCTCACCACATCTTCAACAAAGCCAGTACAGCCATCGCGCCCCATCTCCGGAAAATAATCAACATCTCCTTCGAGACAGCAACCTTCCCGGAAAGCTGGAAGCACGCCGAGATCACCGCCTTACTCAAGAAACCCAAGGCAGACCCCAAGGACCTCAAGAACTTCCGACCCATCTCTCTGCTCCCGTTCCCCACGAAGGTCACCGAGAAAATCGTCAACAAACAACTGACCCGCTACCTCGAGGAGAACAACATCCTGGACCCTTCCCAGTCCGACTTCCGCAGCAACCACAGCACCGAAACCGCCCTCATCGCCGCCACCGATGACATCAGGACCCTGCTAGACAACGGAGAAACAGCAGCCCTCATCCTCCTGGACCTATCAGCCGCCTTCGACACGGTCTGCCACCACACACTACGAACACGCCTTCACGACGCCGGGATCCAAGAGAAGGCCCTGGACTGGACCACATCCTTCCTTTCCGGCCAGAACACAAAGCGTCCGCCTCGCCCCCTTCCGATCCAAGGCCACCAAGATCATCTGCGGCGTACCCCAAGGCTCCTCCCTCAGCCCAACGCTGTTCAACATCTACATGGCACCCCTCGCCCACGTCGCCCGACAGCACAACCTCAACATCATCTCCTACGCCGACGACACCCAGCTGATCCTCTCCCTCACCAAAGACCCTCACACCGCCAAAGCCCACCTCCACGAAGGAATGAAGGCCGTCACCGAATGGATGAGGACCAGCCTCCTGAAGCTGAACTCGGACAAGACGGAGGTCCTCATCCTTGGTTCCAACCCTTCAGCCTGGGACGACTCCTGGTGGCCAACATCACTGGGAACAGCCCCACCACCCACCGACCACGTACGCAACCTAGGGGTCATCCTCGACCCCACCCTCTCCATGACTAAGCAGGTCAACGCCGTTTCCTCATCCTGCTTCAACATCCTCTGAATGCTCCGCAGGATCTTCAAGTAAATCCCCACCGAAACAAGAAAAACAGTCACCCAGGCCCTCGTCACCAGCAGGCTGGACTACGGAAACGCCCTCTACGCAGGAACGACGGCTAAGCTCCTGAGACGGCTGCAACGCATCCAGAACGCCTCTGCACATCTTATCCTCGACATCCCCCGATGCAGCCACATCACACCCCACCTGAGAGACCTGCACTGGCTCCCTGTCAACAAGAGGATAACCTTCAAGCTCCTCACCCGCGCACACAAAGCACTCCACAACTCCGGACCAGCCTACCTCAACAGACGACTCAGCTTCTACACCCCCACCCGCTCGACCAGCCTCGCCCTCGCCACAGTCCCCCGCATCCGGAAAAACGACCGCCGGCGGCAGATCCTTCTCCCACCTCGCCGCCAAGACCTGGAAAACCCTCCCCACCAACCTCCGACAGACCCAAGACCTACTGGCCTTCAGAAGACTCCTCAAGACCTGGCTCTTCGATCAGTAGCAGCACCACCCCCCTCTTCCCCCAGCGCCTTGAGACCCTCGCGGGTATGTAGTGCGCTTTATAAGTGACATGATTGATTGATTGATTGATCTCTCCCTTGGTGTCGTGAATTTTCAGCAGAACAAAGCACTTTGCACTTTTTGCTTTTTTCCACATTTTCCACTGCACAAAGAGTGCGGTTTCTTTGGCCTTTACTATGAGCATTAAAAATCAGATCTCATGCCGCGGCCTTTGCTTATTTGCACTGCTTGGGAAATGAAACCTTTATACATGCTGCTTTAAATTACATACTAAGTGCCATAAAGGTACGATCTTATTATTGAATGATTCTCTTATCGCACAGATGTCTCTTAATAGCTGTTTTTAGTGCTTTTAACAAATGCCTCTCTCAATCTTATGAAGTTTAATACTGTATGTGGTTTTCTTTTATTTGATCTGACTTTTATGGCTCAGTTGAGCCGAGTAAAGTATTTGATGATGATGATGATGAATCAGTCAATATTATTATTATTTACTATTGAGACGCGTACGCGCCGTAATGAAGTAACACATTTAATAGTTACTTTTGGTCATGTCCAACTGATAAACCAAGTGAGGAAAAGTTACACACTGGTGAGGAGCGGCAGTCTGGTCCAGGAGAACCAAGTTCCCTGCAACTATTTTTTAAGAGGACATATGTAAAGAAAATAAGTTCCGATCAACTATTTTAACAGATTGATATTGGGAGATCAACACCAAATTCGTGATTTTAATTGAAGAGATTAAAGAGGGTGATATACAACGTTGGGTTATTGAAAAATCCCAGTACACCATACCAATAAGGATTTAATATTGATAGTGATTTGCTGGAGCAACAGGTTCCCAAATAAATGCTTGTCCTGAAGAAGGTGGCTTTTAATTAAATGTCGTTCCACCGAAACGCGTCGACGCCAACTTGAGGTCAAATCCAACTACAAGATTCTTTGGGAAAGAATTAATTTGAACAAGTATCAGCCTATGAATTTTATGTGTAAAGTTGGATTGACAAATACAACAGCTAGTCTTTGTACTGTGTAATTAGGGTTTCCTGTTTTTAATTGTCTTTAACTTTGGATGTTAAGCTGTTCTTTTATTAAGTGCGCCGGTTTTTAAATATTAATGTCCAATATACTCTGCACTGTGACTGTATATTGTGTTTTTATATTTGTGATTATTAAGATTTGTACGTTTTGATATTAAGTTCGAACTGTTAATTTTTAAACTACTTGATGCGCTAAACAAAATTATAATAAATAAACATTTGAGCGCCATTTTTCTAGCCAGGTGGTTTTTCAACTTGAGGGGGGAGTCCTTTGTGCCTGAAGTATCGTGGATGATTGGTAGTGAATGAAATTATTATTTTATATAAGTGTGTTACCAAAGGGAATTTCCTTCTCTATACATGATGAATCAGTCAATGCCATAAGGGCCTGACGGGTGGTCAACCATGAGTCCTTTGGAGTATTTGCTAGGACATTTCATTTATTAGTTATGGAGTACTGACTAGGGAATGTAATCTATTAGTTATGTCCATGTGATAATCACAATGCTGTTCTGTACATATTGTAACTTTATATGGAAACTGAACATTTGTCATGTTTATGAGGTGTAATAATTACAGCCAGAGGAAGGTGAATTCTCAAACGCAAGAATGGTGAAGTGTATTGGGTCCTTTTCTCAGAATTAGCTATGTTAATTGGTGTGTAATGTCTGTCTGGTTTGATATATGACCGTTCTCGCTGCAGTCCCTAACCTGTGTCTTTATTGAACACAATAGCAATGACTACGTTATCATACGGATACAAAAGACAGGTGATGGCTTTACAGTCACTCATCCATACATCCCTTCCGGCAGTACCACAACCGCCTCCCATATTATTTCGACGCAGAAGAAATTTCAGTTTCTGATCGACTATGTACTACTATACAGCAAAAAGAAAGAGTAAAACAATAATGCTTCATCTAAGCATCCAGGGCTAAAACCAAAGCTCTTTAGTTCCTGCCAAAGTCCTGTCCTGCTTGTCCCGTCTTTTCTGACCCCCCAAAAATGTATTCATACACTAGATATACTTGCCCTGAGCTATGTATTCATCCTTGCTCGCTATTTGTGACTGCACCACCTGGTACACATACACTTTGCTATGGAAAACGCTGTATCTGTATTGCCTCAGGATCCAGTCAGGCCTTTCTAAAAGCTACCCCAACAATCACAAAATAAATACATGGATAGGGCTGAAATTGTATTCAGTTCAAACCTCAGAAATGGGATAAGTGTTGTTTTTGAATGCCGTTGTAGAACATGTTGCTTGTTAATACAGTTGTTTCAGATTTTTAAAAAAAACATGTGGCCTCTGCTTCTATTTGTTATTACACTCATAAAACTACTCCAGGAACTGTATTTCATACTGTGCCCCAGGGCCACAATGGGCTTGTGCGCCCGTTTTCTGCACCCCCTGAGGCACTGTAGTATTACAGATTGGGTTGCAGATGCTTGCATAGTCTCTTCTGTAAGACAGAGAGCACCTGTGTACATACAGCACCGGTACTACCTTAAGGGGGCATTTCCACTTTTGCATAGGGCATGGCTGCATGCAAATGAAGGCAACAATTTGCCTCTGCAGCTGTGCGATTGAGGTTGGTGCAAAGACAGAGGCTGTCAGGAGGCGCACTGACTGCACTTCACTAAGAGGTGGTACACAATCAGTTCCCCATTTGTGAATGACAATATCGAGGTGGGAAAGAGGTTTAATGGATCCCCCAGATATTCCTCAGTAGGAGAACGCAGTCACTGACTCTACTTGCCTGCAAGAGAATCTCTGCTCTCTTTGAAGACGGACCAGCTGCTTCAAGAATCTGGTCAGTCTTTATCTAATGCACTGTCCTCATGGCACCATGAGTTCGCTGCCCACCTGGGGGTGGGGCATTGATTTTAATAGGTTGTACTGTCCCTGTCTGCGCATGGTAAACCTGTTTAAAGGTGCACCTCTGCGCAACAGGGGCAGTGCACCCATTATATTGCACAGGCCCAGATGTGCACATTAGTAAATAAAGATACATTTGGGATGGATACAGTAATGAAAACTCATAAATATAACAAAAAAATCCAAGGATAGCATGAGGGAGAAGATGTCCTATTAGAAATGTTTCGTTCCTCGATGAGGACCACTAGTAGAATTGTAAGAAATGGGGGCCTCTAGTTGGCAGTGGTATGCACCCTGTCCAAGTAGGGACCCTTTCTTCTAGTCTGGATAAGGGAGTTGCACACCCAAGATAACCCCTTCTCACCCTCTTGGTAGCTGGGTACGAGCAGTCAGGCCTACGTCAGAGGCAATGTGTAAAGCATTTGTACAAAACACATACAGTAATACAGTGAAAATACTACAAATGGACACCACACCAGTTTAGAAAAATAAACACTCTTTATCTAAACCAAACGAGACCAAAACTACAAAAATCCAGCATACATAATTCAAAATATCACTTTTAAAAGGTTTAAACAATTCTGTCCATAGATGTGGTGATCTTAGCACAAAGTGCCTTTGATGCATCATAATCAACAAGGAAAAACAGCTGCAAAGGAGGGAAGCATCAGAAAAAACATTGATGCGTCGGTTCTTGAGCCCCTGGGGAAGAGATGGTCAGTTCTGCTGCACGCAAGATAAGTGCTGCATTGGTTACGGACTGTAAGGAGAAGCGATGTGTCAAAATAGGAAGACGGTTCTGGTCTGCAGGTGGTGCGTGGAAAACCTGGCGCATAGGTGCAATATGTGGAAATCCGGATGCGCTGGAGGTTGATGCGGCAGCAAACAGGCGCTGCGTTGATTCCTTCAGGCGCTGACAGGTGATGCGTCGATTCATTCAGCCGCACAGCAGGTCCTGCGTCAGAGTTAGTGCAGTGGTCTCCAACATCGGAGGCACAGTGCACTGGACTCGGGCTGCAACAGTTCTTCGAGCCACAAAGAGTTGCTGAGCCATTTTTTTGGGGCCGCACGGAGGCGGTGCATGGAAACTTCTCCTGTGCTGCGGCGCTTCTTCAGAAAAACAGCCGCTGGCAGGGTGATGCATCGATTTTGCAGTCTTTTGCAGCAGGAACAACATCCAAGGGCCCAGAACTGGAATTGGCATCACTTGGCAGGTCAGAGCGCCCAGCAGTGGAGTTCAGGGATGCTGCGGTGAAGTTTTTGATGGCCTTGAGACTTCCAACAGGAGGCAACCACACACAAGCCCTTGTAGAACCTTGAAAAAGTAGGATTGAAAACCAAAGTCCAGTTCTGTCACTGCCCACAGACAGAAGCAGCAACTGTTGGCCAACCCAGCAAAGCAACACACAGCCAAGGGGCAGTACCCCTCCTGACAGCTTTACAGCTCTTCTTCTTGGCAAAGTCCTCAGTCCAGAAGTGTCCTAAAGATGTGGGGTTATAGGTCCAATACTTATACTCCCTTTGGCCTTTGAAGTAGGCATACTTCAAAGGAAAGTCTCTGTTGTCCAAAAGGTCCTGCCTTGCTGTGCCTTGGCCATTAGAGACACTAGAGGGGGTTGGAGACAGCATCGTGAGAGGCCAGGCACAGACCTATTCAGGTGCCAGTGACAACTCCTCCCACCACTCTACCGCAGGAAGGTCCATCAGTCTGGTGATGGACCATCAGGATTTGCAGGGCACACCTCAGCTCCCTTTGTGTGACTGTCTAGAAAGAATGTACAAACAACCCAGTGTCAAGACCACTTACTAGTGCCAGTACTTCCACAGGAGCAGATTCTTAATTTCCCAAATCTCCCTCGCGACTACAAGCACAGGCTTAGTTTTAAAACCTGTTTCCTGCAACCACCAGGGGGAAAGGGGAATGGGACAAGAAAGAGAGACTGCCTCCAGGTCCAGTAATTCTGTCAGAATCTTCCCTCAACAATTGGAATGGTCTTTTACTCTGCGCTATGACAACCACTCGCATCCAGGGAAAATACTGTGACGGAACCTGTAGTTTGGGAGACAAGATTTTTAAGGTTAGAACATCCTGCCTAACTTCCTCATCTCTCGCTCATGTTCTTTCACATCATACTCTTCTATACCTGAACACTGGACAGGCTTGCCCCTCTCTGTAGTAATAACAATACCAAGTAGATAGACTTTGAAAATTCCCTCTATGCTGCCTTAGAACTTGGGAGAAGAAGTAGGGAATATTCGCTAGAATACATTTTTAACCAAGAGAAAGAATTCCGTTAGTTGATCAGAAATTTAAAAATGAAATCTGTAATCAATGTCTTTAAATCTCAAAGTCTTACTGTCCTTTTTCAAGCGATGTCGAGTCGTTTTCTGCTATCTAGCGTTACCAATAATTCATCTTCTTTCTCCAGAAGATAACCAGAGACACTAATCTCCAGCAACAGAAAATTATTGGTGTGCACACCACTCCTCACTGGGGGGAGCCCAAAATAGTTCTTCAAATTCTGAGCAAGCGCAAAGGAACACCAGAAATTCTCCTCAGAGCAGGAGTGAATCGGAAACGCTGTTCTCCTCACAGAAGTTCAGTTAATGTGCGAAGCTTCTGTAGCTCGCGCTCTTCAAAAGCGATGTCAGGCTGGAAGGATCAAAACAACTAGAATGCTATAGAGACCAGACAGCGCCTCCGGCCGCCAAGCCTTCTCCCCAGGCCGACCTCACGCTCCCCGACATCATGGAGGCCATCTTAGGGGTGCGTACCTCCCTAGAAGCCCGCATCGACTCTGTAAATGTGGAGGTATCCTTACTCCGGGCCGATTTCCGAAAAATGGACGATAAGGTCAATTCCCTAGGGGAAACGACGGCCACACTGCAGGCGGACACATCCCAGCTCCAGCAACAAGTCAGTGAACTGCAACAACAGCACACCAAGATGGCCAAACAGCTGGATGATTATGAAGGGCGGGCACGGAGAAATAACATCCGCATTCTGGGGGTGCCGGAGAGAGCAGAGGGGCCTGCAGCGGACCAATATGTTGAGGACCTAATCACAAAACATTTGCAGCCCCAAAGACTCTCCAACTACTTTTCCATTGAAAGAGCCCACCGGGTCCCTGGGGGTCGCCCTAAGCCGGGGGCCCCCCAGCACCCCTTTATTGCTCGGGTCTTCAATTTCAGAGACCGTGACGTCATCCTGCAGACGGCCAGAGTCAATCCTCCACTTAAAATCAACAACAGCGTAGTTACCTTCTTCCCTGACTACACAGCGAAAGTCCAGGCCCAATGGCGCAGTTTCATGGCCGTCAAGAAAGAACTTAGGCAGCGCGAAGTCAAGTACGCAATGCTATTCCCGGCACAATTACGCGTGGAATCGGAAGGGAAGACGTGGTTCTTCTCCACACCTGAAGAGGCCTGGGATTGGATGGAAGGATGGCGCAGAGTTGGGGGGCCACGCAGGGGTCGAAACAGGGGGCCCCACTCGCCCATCTCGGCTAGTGAGAAGGACCAGGTCGACGGCCAATCCCGGGCCGAAATGGGAGAACCGTCGCGCAGTGGCACAGGCTGAGTCCCGGAGTGAGTTGGACCTGAATCGTTGTCAAATTGGGGATACGGGTGGGCAGTGAAACCGGGCGGCATATCTGCTGGGACGGAGGCATGGAAATCATGCCGGCTCTGGACATTCCACCTATTAACACGGTTGAGATGACTTGGCGAGGGTGCGAGAGCAGCCAGCCAGCACCCATGAGTCTTTTTGGGAGGGAACGAGGCACTCTGCCTAGTTTGGGAGTGGGTAGTTCTAAATCCACGGGCAGGGGGCAGGGAGGGGAGGGTGGGTGGTCTAGGGGAAGGGGAGGGGAGAGTTGGGATGTTTGGGTTCATGAGTCACAGGTTGAATAGGAGCGTATTTCATGTTTCATCTAGAAAGCCACATCACAATGAAGATTGCAGTAGCATGGGTAGTGTCTTATGTGTGGATCAGAGTGGGCAAAGACAAGTGGGGAGTGAGCAGTCAGTGGGCAGCGCACGTCCTGAGTTTAGCAATCGGGGTCAACTCAACTATGGCAAGGGTTAACTCGGTTACGTCCCTTTCAGTTATGATGTGGAATGTTCATGGGATGGGGGATAAAATCAAGAGAGGGATAGTGCAACAATACCTAAAAAGACAGGCCCCCGACTTGGTGCTCATACAGGAGACACATCTGGTGGGCAACAAATGCAAGGCCCTCACGCGATGGGGATACAAATCACTAGTGCATTCCGGATTCACCTCGGGTTCCCGGGGCACGGGAATCCTGGCCAGGAAAAATGTAGCACTCATACCGCGGCGCACGTGGGCAGATCCACAAGGCAGATTTGCTGTGGTAGAGGCGCAGTGGGAGGGCAAGATAGTGAACGTGGTTTCGGTGTACCTTCCCCTGGCAATGGGTAAAGAAGCGCTAGTGGACCTGGGGAGACTACTGGCGGATCTTCCAACGGGCATGTTAATAATGTGGGGTGACTTCAACATGACTATGGACGATAGCAGAGATAGACTTCCACCCCGACAGATGACTCGGCCCCACACACCTATGGAGGAGTTTGCCAGGGCCATGGGTCTGGTCGACATATGGCGTGTGTTACAACCGGACGGGGTACAGTTTACCTATTACTCTTAACGCTCACAAAAGCTCATCCCGTATTGATTACTTTTTAACACACTCTGGTTCCCTCGGCCACTTCCGTGGCCCACGGGCACTTCCACGGGGCATCTCGGATCATTCCCCAGTGACAGTGGAACTCACACTATTTGAGCCCCAACCGCGAACCACGCTGACACTCAGTCCCTGGCTGCTGACTGTTCCCGATATCAGAGAGGAGCTGCTGGACCACACCACCAATTACTTCAAAGACAATGTAGGCTCTGTGGACTCCGCGCAAACGGTATGGGAGGCCTTTAAAGCGGTGGTGAAGGGTCAAGCCTTGGCTCTTAGGGTCGGGTACACCAGAAAGAGGCAACAATACATGGTCCAGGTGGAGGGCGACCTTCAAAGCTTAGAGGACAACTACAACCATACCCCCTCAGATGACAATAGGCATCGTTTGGTGCTCAAACAGGAGGAGTATAAGATCCTTGTCAGGGAAAAGATACAGGCCAAACTCCTTCACACGACACATAGATTATACAAGCTGGGAGACAGGGTGGGGAAATTACTAGCGTGGCTGGAACGAAGGGAACAAGGGGACAGGTGGGTGCCTCAGTTGACTCTTAGGGACGGTTCACACATTACTCACCCGAGGGACATAGCCAATGCATTTGCTGATCACCTAGAGCGGGTTTACACCTCTTCTACCTCTTACACACCGGAGGACTCCCGCAGCCTCCTTGAGGACAGCAACATCCCGACACTGTCAGATAGTGACAGGGAAGCATTGGACGAAGACCTGACGGATCTAGAAATCCAACAGGCAATGAATAAGATGCAATCGGGTAAAGCGATGGGACCCAATGGGATCCCCATAGAATTCCTAAAGGCAGTGGCCACCCAGGCAACGCCCCATTTGCGGGCCATGTTTGAAGAAAGCTATGAGAAGGGTCTCCTCCCGGAAGACCAGCAACTGGCCTCAATCGTGGTGATCAAGAAGCCGAACAAACCCGTTGATGCCTGTGGTTCCTACCGTCCAATTTCCCTTATCAATACAGAAACAAAGATCTTAGCCAAAGTCCTTGCCCTGCGCCTGATAAGGGTAATCCCCTTGTTGGTCCACCCGGACCAATCAGGCTTTATGCCTGGGAGGAACACGGCACTGAACATCAGACGCCTCCATAATGTACTAGCGCGCCGGGAGTTCATCGAGGAGGACGCTGTTGTCCTCTCACTGGACGCCTCGATGGCGTTTGACTCTATTGAATGGCCGTACTTATTTGAAGTCTTGAGGCGTATGAGCCTCAGTCCCAAATTTATGGGCTGGGTGAGACTACTGTATACAGATATTCGGGGGCAGGTCCGGGTAAATAACTACACATCTAGATCCTTTCCGCTGCAAAGGGGCACCAGGCAGGGCTGCCCCCTCTCCCCCCTGCTCTTTTCGCTGGTGTGGGAACCACTGGCTGCGTGGGTTAGGCGTGATGTAGTGATGAGGGGCTTGAAAAGGGCAGAGGGCCATGATGATAGAATATCGTTATACGCGGACGATATTTTGCTATATCTTGCTTCTCCTCTATCTTTACGAACTTTGGGAAATACTCGGGCTACGCCATAAACTGGAGTAAATCAACGTTGTTTGTCCTGAAAGGTCAAGCTCCCCGATTGCCCGAGGGCTGCGCAGTGGAAGTTACCATGGAGGGTTTCCGTTATCTGGGGATCTTTGTGACTCCGGACCCCCAAGGTTTTTATGACCGCAATCTCGCGGTCCCGCTGGCTCGCCTACGGGCAGATGTCAAGCACTGGCGCACCCTGCCCCTGTCCCTGGTGGGGCGAGCAGTCCTCTTTAAGATGCTTGCCCTTCCCCGATTCCTATATATTATTCAGAATTGCCCGCATAAAGTTCCAGACGCGTACTTCTCCGGGGTGGAGAGCGAACTCAGAACACTACTCTGGGATGGTGGATCCCCCCGCATAGCCTTGAACAAACTGACCAAAGGATGGTATGATGGGGGCATTGCTCTCACCGATCTCCGTCTTTATTATTGGGCCTCCCAGCTCGTGGTGGTCAATCACTGGATTAACTGACCCCCAGGAGACCCGGCTTACATGCTTGACAGATATCAGATGGGGAAGGGGGGATACTTGGAGGCATTGTACTCTAAGGCCCGGAAGGGTCGCTATGTCGGCCCCACTGCTCACACAGTGACGATATGGCACCAGGTGAACTCCCGCTTCGGATGGGCGGGGACCCTCACCAGGGCTACGCCTCTGTGGTGCACTCAGAGATTGGGTCTTCTGGGCCACCAACCCGGGTTTGATATGTGGGACCTAATAGGAATCTCTACAATAGGAGACTTGGTGAAGAAAGGCGCACTTCTCAAATTTACAGACCTGCAGATGACGTACAACCTAGCCCGGGGGGAGGTGTTCCGGTACCTACAAATTCGACATGCTCTTACCACGGCGCTCCCAGACATGACAGATATCCCGGAATCCTCCCCTCTGGAGGATCGGCTCCTAGACGGCCCACTGCTCACCAAAGCCATATCACTCACCTACAAGAAACTATGCAACAATTTGCCAGACAACTTTCACAAACTTAGGGAGAGATGGCAACTAGACTTATGTTATGTTATGTTATAGTGAACTTATAAAGCGCTCAGCTACTCAAAAGAGTGTCCCGGCGCTGGACGGAGCCCTACAATACCCTGCTAACACCAGGCTAACGTTTCTACTGAAATAACCAGGTTTTAAGTTGTTTACGGAAAGTCAACAGATCGGGAACTTGTCTGAGATGCTGAGGCAGACTGTTCCAGCTACGAGCAACCTGAACTTGAAAAGAGCGGCCCCCTCTGCACACACGGGAGAATCTAGGGACCGCTAGGAGATACTGATGAGAAGATCTTAAAGATCTCCCTGGTGCATAACGAAGTACTCTCTTCCTGATATAATGGGCCCCCAAACCATGAAGGGCCTTAAAAGCCAGAACTAATGCCTTGAAAAGGATTCTGTTTCGAATAGGGAGCCAATGCAAAGCAATCAGGTGGGGGGAAATCCGGGTTCTGGGGCCAATCCTGAGAACTGCCCTGGCTGCCGCATTTTGGACAACCTGAAGCTTGTTTATCAGAAACTCCGGAAGGCCTAAGTATAGAACATTTACGTAGTCCAGCCTGGAGGTAATGAGGGCCTGAACCACGATCTTTCGATGAGAGAAAGATAACATGGGCAGAAATTTTCTAAGCATTTTAAGAAGACCGAAGCAAGAACCTGCGACAGACTGGATCTGGGATTTCATGGACAAGGAATCATCCAATTTCACCCCCAAATTCTTGACTGTCCTGACCGAAGACTGAGGGGTGCCATATCAGCTGGCCACCATTGTTTCCATACATCCTGGGGTGGTGATCCGAAAAAATAATTTCGGATTTCTCAGGATTACATTTAAGTTCATTCAGTCTGAGCCAGGTAAAAACTTTTTCCAAGCAATTTTTAATCAGCTCTCCGTCAAAATCTTCTCCCTTCTCGCATGTGAACAACAGCTGCGTATCATCAGCATAAGAAATGATAGTTGCCTCACAAGCTTCAACCAAAGGGGCGAGAGGGGCCATACACAGATTGAACAGAGTTGGGCTCAAAATAGAGCCCTGTGGAACACCCACCTTCAGAGGTGGGATAGTGGCAGAAAAGGGGGGGGACCAGACCTCCTGGTTTCTGTCCTCTAAAAATGAAGAGAACCATTTCAGCACTGTGTCCCCAAGGCCGCACTCCCGCAGTCTCTGCAGGAGGCGGACATGGGGCACAGTGTCAAACGCTGCAGATAAATCCAAAAGGATCAGCACTGCTTTACCTCCATTATCAAGTTTTCCTTTTATAGCCTCAGAGATTTCAAGTAAGGCAGTTTCTGTACTGAAGTTGGAGCGGAACCCGGACTGGCTCGGGTGAAAAAGATTATTAGATTCCGCGTACTCGGTAATCACTGAGTTTACATATTTCTCTAAGCTCTTTGCGAAAAACGGAAGGAGAGTAATTGGTCTGTAGTTGGTAAGAATTAGAGGATCAGCGGAGGGCTTTTTCAGCAGTGGGAGTATTTTGGCGCATTTCCATATCCGAGGAACCTGCCCATTACTCAATGATGAGTTAAGTACTGTGTTAGCCTTCGTATTAATAATCTCAGCCACGGAAGCCAATATTTTCGCGGGGCATGAATCAACAGGAGACCCGGACTTAAGGCCCTTCATAATCTCCAGAGATGTCTCTGGAAGAAGGGGGGGAAACTGTGTAAGGGAAGAACCATTTCCTAAACTATTGGGAGATGGCAGTATCATATTTTTATCTTCCTCTGAAAGAGATACAGCAAAGGAAGTTTGAATATTAATAATCTTCTCATGGAAAAAGGATGCTAGCTGGTTAGTCCATTCTAATGTGGGGGTAAAAAGTCTAGACACTGCATTTGGAGCAGAGAAATCTTTAACAATTTTGAAGATTTCTTTACATTTATTGCCGGAGGACTCAATTTTAGAGGCGAAGAAAATCTTCTTTTCCTCACGGATTTTGGTGTGATATGCATTTAAGGCAGTTTTATAAATTTCTTTATTTTCCGGGCTAAAATCCTTCCTCCATGCTCTTTCCAAGCGTTTGCAAGCACTTTTGCACTGCCTCAGAGCTTGATTAAACCAAGGAGAGGAATGTCTTGTAACCTTGCAAGACCGCAATGTTTGGGGGGCAAGTGCCCAGGTACTTTGCTTCAGCCAATTCTTAAGCTTATTGGCATCACTCTCGGTGTTGCCACTGAGTGAGATGGCATGTGAAGCTAGCTCCTCACTCAATGCTTCCGGAGTGACTCTATGAAAAGGTCTGGAAGTAAAAAACAGTTTCTTTGCCGGGACATGGGGTTCTCTTATAAGTTTACCTATCCTAAAGCTGATCAAATGGTGGTCTGTCCATATCAAAGGGACAGGGGCAACCGTTTCAATATTGACACTTGAGAAAATTTGATCCAGAGTATGGCCCTTACTGTGAGTAGGGTGGGACACATAGGGGAAAAGATGCATACATTCAAGTGATTCAAATAGTGCAGTGGTATCCAGCATTTCCAAGTTGTCCATATGAATATTAAAATCCCCTAATACAAAAAAGTGGTTATACCTGGGGGCTAGTGGAGCTATAGCGTCACTCAGAGACTTAAGGAACTTCCCTGCAGGCCCCGGGGGACGGTAGATAAGAACTCAAGTCAGTGATTGATGGGGAGAAAGTATGCACTGAAAACCGAGACATTCAGCCCCCTCTACTTCTTCCATGGGGAGAGATAAACAAGGATATTCTTTTTTAGTAATAATGGCAATGCCACCCCCCTTGCCACCAACACGGTCCCTCCTGAGAATCTGGTATCCAGGGGGAATAGCTATAGCAATAGAAGGGTTGGCAAATTCTGTAAGCCAGGTTTCCGTCAAAAACAGGATATCGAGCTTGGAATCTTGTAACAAGTCAAAGATGTCAAGGGCATGTTTACTTAGGACCTATCGAGGACGAGGACTGGCAGGCAGCACTGATGTCCCCCCGGGAGGCAGCCATATCACTCCGCTACCGACTCATTCAACTCAAAATCTTACACAGATCCTACATGACAGGAGTTACACTGGCGCAAATAGGCTCGAGGGCGAATGCACTCTGCCTCAGAGGTTGTAAACAAGACGCAACTTTCTACCATACGCTCTGGGAGTGCCCGGGGGTGCGACCACTGTGGGAGGGGGCCACGGAACAAATGCAAGAGGCCCTGGGGAAGGAGCACACCCTCCCGCCTCAATTGGGTCTTTTGAATATATGGGAGCAGACAGATCTCGGAATAGAACAACAATTCGCAACATTAGGTTACACCCTGGTGAAGAGGGAGATTGCTAGGAAATGGGGGTGGCGGATAGGCCCTCACTCCGGACCTGGGCTAGAGAATGTGACAGATGCATGGTCGCAGAAAAAGAGGTGTATAAAGTAAGAGGGTGCCCTAAGAAATGGGACAAAAAGTGGGGCCAGTGGAATACCCATCGAGGGGATGTCTGTGTATCCCCAACAACAGAACTTGAACTGCTACGCAGAGACAATCAACGTCTTAATGCCCTCTGATTGTAATGACTGTACTACCCAGAGGATTGTAATGTAGGATGAAATATGCCAGATATCCCTTGATTCTTACTGTGACTTGTTGATGTTAAATGCAATAAAAACACTTTATAAAAAATAAAAAAACTAGAATGCTGACCTCAGACTGAATGGCGGCCGCCATGTTGGGTGAGTGTTGGTTTTTCTGATACCATATAGTGCATGAGTCTTTGCAACAGAAGCCAAGCATGTGGACGGCGCTTTAGCCAACGAGGATACAGGGCTACATTGCGTCTTTTCAGACCAAGTGGTTTTACCCACGTGCAAGCGATTGATTTTCTGACAGTACCCCCCTCCAAAGAACTCCCTCCCACAGAAGACTTGTTTGGAAAGGTGCTATGGAATTGTCTGATGAGTCTTGGAGCATGGACATTTTCAGAGGGCTCCCAGGATCTTTCTTCTGGACCGAAACCCTTCCAGTCCACAAGATAAAATAGTCTCCCTCTCTTTAGTTTTGAATCTAGGATTCTACTTATTTCATATTCTAAATGTGAGTCAATTTCAACTGGACCTGGAGGGGTCTTAATCCTGACATTTGAGAGGCTCTTTTTAAGTAAGGATACATGGAAAACTGGATGAACTTTCACCTGGGAAGGCAAAGCAAGTTTGACTGTCACTGGGTTCACACTCTTGCTAACCTTAAAGGGTCCTAAATATCTGGGTTGAAATTTCTTGTTCCCCTTAAGGTGTACATTTTATTTATTATTTATTTATTTATTAAATTTGTAAGGCGCAACAGCTACCCAAAAAGGGTTTCCTGGCGCCGAGCAAGGAACAGACCAGATGTTGAGACTTAGTAGCAAACTCATTTGTTAAAGAGCCAGGTCTTTAATGCCTTGCGAAATTGAACATAAACTGTTTCGTTCCGAATAGCAATGGGAAGGGTGTTCCAGAGTAAAGGACCAAGGTAGGAAAAAGAGCGCCCTCCCATTCGAGAAAGCCTGAATCTGGGAACAGAGAATCTTCCCTGAGAGGATGAACGCAGGCAGCGGGAAGGAGCATACGGTTTGGTCAGAGAACACAGGTAGAGTGGTGCAGTTCCAGTTTTAATCTTGAACATGTATGTCAGAGCTTTGAATTGAATTCGGTTTTCCACCCTAAGCCAGTGCAAGTCTTGCAAATGGTTGGAAACAGAGGCAGTCCTAGGCAAGTGGAGGAGAAGTCGGGCTGCGGCATTTTGGACCATCTGCAGCTTGCGAGTTACATCTTTGTTAGCGCCAAGATAAAGAACGTTACCATAGTCCAGTCAAGATGTAATTAGAGCTTGGACTACCGATCTTTTGGTGGACTCTGGTAGCATCCAAATGATCTTCCTAAGCCACTTGAGGATGGAGAAACAAGTGGCCGCTACCTTTACCACCTGGGCACGCATTGATAGCGAATCATCGATGGTGAAGCCCAGGTTACGGACTTGGCAAGCTGGCTGAGGCAAGACACCCATCTCACATGGCCAATGTTGTGGGCTCCAGAGATCCCTATCTTTGCCGAGGATGAGCACCTCCGTTTTCCCCCCATTTAATTTGAGACAATTCGACTGCATCCATGATGCAATTTTACTCAGGCCAGATTGAAGAAGAGACTGCCCATTTGTCCTCACTGCGGAGAGGGAAAAGATGATTTGAGAATCATCTGCATAAGATAGCAAAGTCAGACCTGCCTCTTCAGCTACTGCGGCTAGAGGACTCATATACAGATTGAAGATGTCGAGTAGACAACCAAACTTTGGGGCTTATTACGTTGCGGGCCCCCTGGGGGGGGGGGTCAGCTGTGCACTGGGGGGTACCCATGGTACCCCCCTCCATTTCCATGCACAAGGTGGCAGGCACCACGCAGTGCCTGCCACATTGTGCAGGGAAATGCACAACATGGCCATTTCACATTGTGGCAGGTGCTGCAGCTAGCAGCACCCGCCCCAATGTTAAATCGCCAGATGTGACAGCCACGGTGGCGGTCGCATCATAATCAGGGTGGCGGGACCGCCGCATGGCAGGCGGGTGGTCCTGTTACCGCTAGGATGGCGGGCGGACTAAAGTTCGCCTGCCATCCTAATCTGCCCCTTTGTCTCCTTTTGAATATTCGGAATTTCTTCTCCTCTTTTTGTCTGCATATTTCTTGTAAGAAACCTTAGCTTTAGTCAAGTGTTCCCTAGCTGAATGGTAAGCCTCTTGAATTCATTTACCTAAACCTACCACTGCTGGGACTGAGCCATAAGATTTTCCTAAGACGACATTTGGGTGTCTACCAGAGTTCAGATAGAATGGAGAGAAAACAGTGGAAGCATAAACCGCATTATTATACGCAAATTCTGCTGTCCAGAAGATGTCTGGCCATTCACCTTCCTGATCTAAGAGGTACAATCGTAAGTTTTGTTCTGTTTCCTGATTAACTCTCTCTGTCTGGCCATCTGTTTCTGGATGATAGCTGGTGGAGTATCGAGAATCAACCCCTAACTGATGCATGAAAGCCCTCTAGAATTGAGAGACAAATTGGGACCCACAATCTGAAATCACAACTACTGGAATACCATGTGCTCTGACTATATGCTGTGAAAACAATTGAGCCAATTGGGAAGCTCTAGGAACCCATTTTAAAGGAATGAAGTAACTCATCTTGGAGAAGGTATCAAAAAATGCCAAAATTGTGTCGAACCCCTAAATTAAAGGCAAATCTACAATTAGATCCATGGTTATGGTGTGCCAAGGATAAGGAGCAGTGGGAAGGGGTTGGAGTTCTCCTTCAGGGGTTTGTCGATTTGTCTTTCCTTGAATGCATTTTTCACAAGTCTGAACGTATTGTCTTATTTGGGAGGCCATAGCCGGCCACCAAAAATGTCTTTTTACTAATTCTGTGGTCTTAGAAATCCCTTTGTGTCCTGCCAACAGGTCATCATGACAGGCCTTCAAGGCTGCTTTTTGCAATTCCTGAGTCGGCAGATACAAGGCCTTTTGGACAAAGAGCAGATCCTCTATGATTCTTGTGTTCTCATCTTCTTTTGCCCAATCCAAGATTTCTTGGTCCGACATCTTCTCTCGGATTTTCTTTCTGATTTCAGAAAACTGTAGGATGCAGGCAAACTTCTCCATAGGAATTATTGGAAATGTATTCGTATCTCCTGACTCAGATCCAGTATCCATTCTCGATCAGGCATCCGCCTTGCCATTAGTAGAGCCTGGTCGGTAAGTGATGGTAAAATTATAGTCGGCAAAGGACAATGACCATCTTAGTTGTCTTGGAGTTAGGGTCTTGGCAGATTTCAAGAATTGAAAATGTTTGTGGTCAGTGAACTCGGTAACAACGTGACGTGCTCCAAGCAAATAATGCCTCCATTCTTGAAAGGTGTCCTTCACAGCCAACAACTCCTTGTAAGCGATGGTGTAATTGATTTCGGGTGGAGTAAATTTTCTTGATCTGAAAGCGACTGAATGCAACTGATCAGTCTCCTTGTGTTGTTGAGACAGAATTCCTCCAATGGCAAGATCTGAAGCGTCAGCTTCCACATAAAATGGTTCAGTAGGATCTGGATGAAGAAGAATCGGTGCTGAAGTAAACGACTTCTTCAGGAAGGTAAATGCCTCCTCAGCATCACTGGACTAGTGAAACGGTATTCCTTTCTTCAAAAGTCGGGCAATAGGAACAACCTTCTTAGAAAATTCCTTGATAAAACGACAATAGAAATTGGCAAATCCAATGAAACTTTGCACATCCTTAACACTTTTGGGTGACGGCCATTCCAGGATGGCTTGGATCTTGGCTGGGTCAATGGAAATTCAACTCTCTGACAGGATGAATCCCAAAAACTCCACTTCTTTAACATGAAATGCGCATTTCTCCAACTTTACGCACAAGTTGTTCTCTAAGAGCTTCTTCAGGACCGCTCTTACATGATCCACGTGGTATTGTAAGTTTTTGGGAAAGATTAAAATATCGTCGATGTATACCACAGCAAATCGATCCAGGAATTCTCTCAAAACATCATTCACAAAATGCTGGAAGGCTTCTGGGGCATTACATAGCCCATATGGCATGACTTGATACTCATACAATCCAAATCTGGTACGAAATGCCGTTTTCCACTCGTCTCCTTTTGCCACATGGATCAAATGGTAGGCACCACGAAGATCTACTTTAGTGTAAACCTTTGCTTCCTTTACCTGATCCAATAAGACTGAAATCAGGGGCAAAGGATATTGATTTCTTTTATTGTTACCTGATTCAAGGCTCGATAATTGATGCAGGTTCTTAACTCTTGGTTCTTTTCAGAGACAAAGAAAAGGGGAGAGGAGACTGGAGATTGAGAGGGACAGATGAAGCCATTTGCCAAGTAGGTCTCTAAATATTCCTTGAGATATTCATTTTCTTTCTCTGTTAGGGCCTAGATCCTACTACAAGGCAAATTCGCTCCTGGTTCCAACTCAATCTTGCAGTCATAGTGTCTGTGAGGAGGTAACTTTTCCGCTTCTGTCTTATCAAAGACTGCTGCTAAGTCTTCATACTCCACAGGAATGACTTCTTTATCTAAGGCACAGACCATTTTAGAGCTGGTTGCCAATACCTTAGCTGTGGAAAAATTGGAATCTCCTTCTGCAGGACTATAACAATGTTTTTGGCAATAACTTGAATTTAGTCAGACTGTTCTTCTTTCCCAATTTACTTCTGGGTTGTGCTCTGTTAACCATGGCAATCCTAGAATTAACTGGAATTGGGGGCGTCTATGAGATTGAATGAAATTTTCACTCGATGTCCACTAGGATCTTCGAGCACAATGGGTTCCGTTTAATCTGTGATTGGACCTGAAGACAAATTGGTACCATCTACAGCTCTCACAGACTCTGCGATTTCTTTCTTTACAAAGTTTATACCAGACCTCTTGGCGTATTGGATGTCACAGAAATTTCCAGTGGCACCAGAATCAATCATGACTAAAACTTCTTTTAGAGTTTTTCCTCAAAAGTTGAGATTGAAAGATTTGGTTAGATGGGAGGAAGCCGATTGCAATGTATTTGCCACTTGTTGGTGATTCGGGGTTGACTTTTGACAAGCATCCATCAGGGCAACACTCTTCACTGATGGGGTGTCTCTTTTCCCGAACTATAATTCTTAGGTTTCTTAGGAGATTTCCTTACCTGACTTTCCACAATACAAACAAAGGTTTCCAGCTCTTCTCTTTTCTTTTTCTTCCTTAGTTAAAGGACCTCTAATGCTGCCTATCTGCATAGGTTCACCGTGGGGTGCCCTTCAAATGCTTGGAGCCTTCAGACGTACTCCTATCAAATCGCGGTGGCATAGGGCGAAAATTTCATTTACGTTCTGCTCTTCTCTCAAATAAGCGCTTATCAATCTGTAGAACGAGATCTATTAATTTTGACACCTCTGTGTGTCGATCTGGAATTTGAGCCAGAGCGTCTTTTAGTTCGTCACACAGCCCTCTATAAAAAATCACTGCTCTTTTACCTTCGGGCCACTCTGTTTCCACAATTAACTTGTTAAACTGGTCCAGGTACGAAATCAAATCTCTGCTGCCTTGCTTGAGGTCAAGAAGCTCATTATTGGTAGCTTGGGAGACAGTTCTGCGATCAAAAATTCGAAGAAATTAGGTCTTAAATCTTTCGAAATCATATAACATCGGGTCGTTTTGTGAGACCAATGGCATGGACCAGGATGCCGCATCACCACTTAAATAAGACAATACAAAGGCAGACTTAGCCTGGTCATCTGCAAAAACAACTGGTCTGCAAAGAAAGTGGAGTGAACACTGTGTGAGGAAAATTTGGGCCTTGTGAGGATCGCCATTAAAGCGCTCTGGAGGGGCTAATGGAATGACTGGGGAAAATGAATGAACTACTTGGGTGGTGACCTCTGAGAATGAATTAGGGAAAGTTTTGCTTGCAGTTCCCCTAGGGCTGGAAGGGGTTCCTAAGGTTTATTTATTTGAGTTTTATATAGCGCTGGCTAGACCCGGAGGTATCAGAGCGCTTTACATAAGGAACAGCGAGTTGCTAGTTACAAAAATTACACAGTGATTACATAATAACAACAAGAATTACTAGCGAATAGCACATAAGGACACATGATGAAGCCACAGTAACACAGTAGTATGCATTACTAGTGCATGGTGTAACAGAGAGAGGGAAAGGAAAACAGGGGAGGGGAATGCCAATAGAGTCAAGGCAGGCAGGAGGGGGAAAGTCCATCAGGGGGTACCAAGCAGTCAGTGTGAAAGACAGATAAACCAAGAAGAACCGTGAAAAACAATGTCCGATGTCCGGCTGGGTAGGCGACGGCCGAGGGGTGAACCAGAACCAGACTCCTCTATAGCTGCATAGGACAGCTCCACCGGGCAACGGCCAAGGGTACTCAGTCTCCGAGGTAAGTATAAACAGTTTCGGTTTCCGCCCATGGGGCATCGTCAGAGTTCCATCGACGGTAGCAGTCCCAGTGTTACTAGGAAGCACCGTCAGCCTCATCCTCCAGCTTGCCCCATGAGAGGAGAGGTGGAAGGGACAGCTCCGAAGGTAAGCAGATAGACCCCAATTCCCAGAAGCAGAATTGAGAGTAAGGCAATTGAAAGAAAGGCAATTGAGAGTAAGGCATTGTGGTAACGCTCCATGTGTCTGCGTTGTGAAGGAATTCGGTCCCAGTCCCAGAATAGGTCCCCCCAGTATCTCAAAACTCTGAGTGCTCCGCCCTTCTCATGTGTGCTCTCTTTCCTGAGGGGATGGAGTGATGGAGTCCTGTTGGTACCGTTAATTCAGGCCCGCCAGATAGGAGATGCCTCTGCCCACCCGTTAGCTTCTCAGTCTCCGAGCTGCCCTCCGGCTCCCCAGCCGACGCCATCTTGGGGTCAGGCACCTACCGGGGAAGGAAAGGCACTCCGGAGCATGCAGTTCTCGCACCCACCTTCAACAAGCGGCCGCCATCTATGTAGGGGATCCTGCCGTTTCTTCTCCGGACTCTGCCCACTGCCGGTGAGTCCTCCAGGCCATCAGTTCCCTTACTGTAATGGCCCAATCAGGGAGCCCCGCATTGCTCGCGGCTCGCTCCCGCTCGCCCCAGATGCCACCAACCTCAAGGCCAGCGTTGCCTTCCGCCTCACGGGGCCCCGCCACAAGCCGCTACCTCCAAATTCAGGCAGCGGGTCGCAGTTTGGGTGACCGAGATCACTCGTCATCGCTGTCTGCCATTTTAGTGGTCTTCACGCTGCACGGGTCTCTCAGCGACCCTCTCCCATCGGCAGCTATTCGGGACCTCTCGGGGGCTCCAAACCCCCTCCGGTGTTCCCGCTACTTTCAGGGGTGATCTCCGCTCGGTTTAAAGCGCCGCTTTCACTGCTTCTACGGGGCTCGGGACGGAGCCGGTCAGAATCAAGTCTGAACGGCCATGATGGTAACGCCCCCTCCATGAGGGTGAATCCAAGGTGAATTCGTTTAATCTTTGCATTAACTGTTGAGATTCTACTTTGGACCTTTTTATCTCTTCCCTTAAGTTTTTATTCCCCTCGATAGTAAAGGTTAGCTGTTGCTGCATATTATCTATAAGCATGGCCAGAACATTTACATCTAGACCCTCTGCCATTCTGCTCAGATGGAATTTTTTAAAGGCACTTCAATCTTTCAAGACCACTTACTAGTGCCAGTACTTCCACAGGAGCAGATGCTTAATTTCCCAAATATCCCTTGTGACTACAAGCACAGGCTTAGTTTTAAAACCTGTTTCCTGCAACCACCAGGGGGAAAGGGGAATGTGACAAGAAAGAGAGACTGCCTCCAGGTCCAGTAATTCTGTCAGAATCTTCCCTCAACAATTGGAATGCACTTTTATTCTGTGCTATGACAAGCACTCGCATCCAGGGAAAATACTGTGACGGAACCTGTAGTTTGAGAGACAAGATTTTTAAGGTTAGAACATCCTGCCTAACTTCCTCATCTCTCGCTCATGTTCTTTCACATCATACTCTTCTCTACCTGAACACTGGACAGGCTTGCCCCTCTCTGTAGTAATAACAATACCAAGTAGATAGACTTTGAAAATTCCCTCTATGCTGCCTTAGAACTTGGGAGTAGACATAGGGAATCTTCTCTAGTATAAAGTTTTAACCAAGAGAAAGAATTCCATTAGTCGATCAGAAATTTCAAATGAAGTCTGTAATCAATATCTTTAAATCTCAAAGTCTTACTGTCCTTTTTCAGGTGATGTCGAGTTGTTTTCTGCTATCTAGAGTTACCAATAATTCATCTTCTTTCTCCAGAAGATAACCGGAGACACTAATCTCCAGCAACAGAAAATTCTTGGTGTGCACACCGCTCCTCACTAGGGGGAGCCCAAAATAGTTCTTCAAATTCTGAGCAAGCGCAAAGGAACACAAGAAATTCTCGTCAGAGCAGGCGTGAATCGGAAACGCTGTTCTCCTCACAGAAGTTCAGTTGAAGTGCGAAGCTTCTGTAGCTTGCGCTCTTCAAAAGTGCTGTCAGGCTGGAAGGATCAAAACAACAAGAATGCTGACCTCAGACTGCATGGCGGCCGCCATGTTGGGTGAGTGTTGGTTTCTCTGATACCATATAGTGCATGAGTCTTTGCAACAGAAGCCAAGCATGTGGACGGCGCTTTTGCCAACGAGGATTCAGTGCTATGCTGCGTCTTTTCAGACCAAGTGGTTTTACCCACGTGCAGGTGATTGATTTTCTGACACCCAGCTGTCAGTCTAAACCAGACGTTGATTCCACAGGCAGTCAGAGACACAGAATGGTAAAGCAAGACATGCCCACTTTCTAAAAGTGGCATTATCAAACACACACTTTGAAAAACCAACTTCACTAAAAGATGTATTTTTAAATCCTGAGTTCAAGGAACTCAAACTCCAAATCTCTATCTTTTCCCAATTGAAAGTTACACTTGTAATATGTTACAAGGCAGCTCCAATGACAACCTATGGGAGAGATAGCCCTTGCCAAATGTGAAAAACGAAATTGGCAGTATTTCACTATCAGACCATGTAAAACACACCAGCACATGTCCTACCTTTCACATACAATGCACCTTGCCAATGGGGCTACCTATGGCCTACCTTAGGAGTGCCCTATACGTAGTAAAAGGGAAGGTTTGGGCCTGGGAAGTGGGTGCACTTGTCAGATTGACATGACTGTTTAAAACTGCACTCACAGACACTGCAGTGGCAGGTCTGAAACATGTTTACAGGGCTACCCATGTGGGTGGCACAATCAGTGCTGCAGGCCGACTAGTAGCATTTAGTTTACAGGCCCAGGCACCCACAGTGCACCTTACTAGGGACTTACCAGTAAATCAAATATGCCAATCATGGACAACCAATTATAATCACAATTTACACCTGTAGCACTTGCACTTTAGCACTGATCAGCAATGATAAGTGCCCAGGGTACACAAAACAGCATACAGTCAACAAAACAGGAGGTAGAGGCGAAAAGGACAGGGAAACCATGCCAAGGATGCCAGGTATAACAAGTACAAATCCCAAGGTCATGGCTGAAGCTTGCAGATTTTTAATGCCAGCAGAAATTGTCTGGAAGGAGGTTTATTTGCAGGAGTAAAGGCCGCCACCAATTTTTAGACACAGTTCTCAGTTCCACACTTGTGACTGGGGAAATTGCACAGTAATAAGCATTTTTGCCCCTTTCTCAGTAACAATACTCGGAGTGATCAGTATTTCCACCGCTCACCGCACAAAATCTTTCAAGTTTTACTTGCTGATTACTGGCAATGGCCCTTTCTGCAGGGTCACCCTCAAACTTTTTGCCTTTAGACCTCTTGTTTTTGCTGACTTCATTTTTCTGACTTTAGGACTCTGGGCACTTTACCACTGCTAACCAGTGCTAAAGTGCATGTGCTCTCTATTTAAAACATGTTAACATTGGCTTATTCACAATTGACATATTTAATTTACTTATAAGTCCCTAGTAATGTGCACTACCTGTGCACAGGGCCTGTAAATTAAATGCTACTAGTGGGCCTGTATCAATAATTCTGCCACCCACGTAAGTTGCAGTTTAAGCATGTCTCAGGCCTGCCATTTCAGAGCCTGTGTGTGCTGTTTTAAACTGCCATGGTGACCTGGCAATTTAACCCTCTTGCCAGGCCCAAACATTCCTTTTTAATACATATGTCACCCCTAAGGTAGACCCTGGACATCCCATGGGCAGGATGCAGCGTATGTAAAAAGTAGGATATTCACTTTTAAGTTTTACATGTCTTGGTAGTGAAAAACTCTTACATTTGTTTTTCACGACCATAAGGCCTATCTCTCCTATAGGATGTGTAGTAACCACGCTCACAGTGGTATGTAAGTATAAGCGTATTTATTCACAAGTACATCTATACAGCTTCATAGTAACCTCCAGCTTCTAAAAACTGACTACAACTCATAGAACTCTCTACGATG
This sequence comes from Calotriton arnoldi, assembly GCA_963921515.1. NCBI lineage: Eukaryota > Metazoa > Chordata > Amphibia > Caudata > Salamandridae > Calotriton > Calotriton arnoldi. The sequence goes on from CAWUFW010004821.1 coordinate 1,198,590, forward strand.
TCACCCTATTACATCATTGGATTCCATAATAGAAGAAAGACATTTCTACACATCTTCCCCCTTACAAACGATTCATTACAATTGATAAAGAAAACATAAATGAATATTGCAAATATGCATACAATTAAACCATTACAATATTCATTACAATTGATAAAGAAAGCATAAACAAATATAGCAAACATAAATACAATAAAACCACTATTCCATAGGATATGGAATATAAACCTTACACAAATTACCCATACTCCACTCTCTTCCGTCATCCAATTTCACTACAGATCCCATCACTTTAACCACTCTCTGCGGCTGAGAATACTTGCTCTCTCCTTTTCTGACAAAACCCATCCTCTTCGCAACAGCCCAATCACCACAGCTCATCTCAACGTCTTTCACGCTCTTCCTCTTATCGTAGCTTGCTTTGTTGCGCTCATGAGACTCCTTAACTCTTTCAGCAATACACTCACGATCCATCCAAACTTGATCTTTCTTCTGCAACCACACAGGAGACTCCTTGGTCGCAGGTTCTCTGCCTTTGAGAGCAATGAAAGGAGAAACTCTAGTGACGGAATGAGGAGTTACCCTATGGGCCCACATCATCTTGTCCAATTCATCTCTCCACATTAATCCATTAGCCAGGGATAACTGAATGTTGTCTACAATTATTCTATTAACTCTTTCAACTAATCCATTGGCCTGTGTCCTAAACAATGCTACTCTATCATGTTTGATCCCCAACTCAGCAAGAAATTTAGACATCACACTGGACACCAATTGTACTCCATTATCAGTGACTAATGTTCTAGGAATACCTTCTTCCTAGAACACTTCCTTAAGAAATTCGATCACTTTCATGGATGTAATATTCTCAACAGGTTTGACAGTAAACCATTTACTATGGTAGTCTACCAGAACAACTAAAAATCTGTTCCTAATACCCAGCCTTTCAATTGGACCCAAAAAATCCAAAGCTAATTTCTCCCATGGTAGATCAGGGACCTTTACACACCCCAACGGTGGTTCACGAAGAACTCTACACTTATCACTGTTGCTACATGCACAGCAATCTTTAACAACCTCCTCCACTTCCCTATCCATTTCAGGCCACCAGAAACACTGCCTTAATCTCCTTTTGCTCATGCTCCTCCCTAAATGTCCTTCATGTACAAGCCTAATCAGTCTTGCTCTCAACACCTTAGGCGGAACAATCCGATTGCATCTTAAGACTTTGTCAGCTTGAATACTTAACTGATCTTTCACCTTGACATACTGCTTCAATTCTTCACTCAAGGCCGAAACATCTTGCCAACCACCACTTATCGCACATTTTAACTCTTTGTACACTTCATCAGCACTCGACGCCTCAGCCCATTCTTCATGTCTCAATGCTAATACTCCCTCAACTGGTGTAGACAAAGAGTCCACTTTAACCATAAAGGAAATCCTTTCCTCATCATTAATAGGCATGCGTGACAAGCAGTCAGCTACCACATTTTTTTTCCTCTGACAAAATCAATCGTAAAATTCATACCCATCACTGATAACAACCATCTAGAGATTCGTGGAGTCACACTCCCTTCAAGACCCTTACCTCCTTTAAAAATGTGTAATAGAGGCTTGTGATCTGTCCTAAGCATGAAAGGTAGTCCCCAAAGGTAAAACCTAAAATGATTCATGGCCCAACAGCAGGCCAAGGCTTCTTTTTCAATAGCAGAATAAGATCTTTCAGCACCTTGTTGACGACGCGATGCATACCCAATCACTCTCTCCTCATTATCAACTTTCTGGGTTAGCACAGCCCCCAAGCCCACATTGCTTGCATCAGTTGTTAACATGGTCTTCATCCTAACATCAAAGTGACCTAAAGTAGGTGCACGAATCAATGATTCCTTAACATTAATGAAAGCCGATTCACACGCCTCACTCCACTCAAACTCCGCTCCTTTCTTTAATAATGCTCTCATTGGTTCGACAATATCAGAGAAATTTGATACAAACTTAGAACAGTATTCGGCAAGACCAAGAAATGATCTCAACAACTCTTTATCAATAGGCCGTGGAGCATCAACAATTGCCTTTACAATACTTTTTTTTGGTTTGATCCCACTGGCAGAAATCTCATGCCCCAAATAATTTACTTGATCTTTCCTTAGTTTACATTTTTCCTTTTTGATGGTTAGCCCATGTTCAGCAATCCTCCTCAACACCTCAAACAACAATTCATCATGGTTTTCAAACGATTTTCCCACCACCAAAATATCGTCTTGAAAACACAAGACCCTTTCCATTCCTTGAAAAATATTGTGCATTATCCTTTGGAACACCGCTGAGGCTGATGCCAGTCCGAATGGCATTCGACAATAGCGAAATGCACCCAGCGGTGTAACAAAGGAAGTTAAGGCTCGTGAATCCGGATGTAAGTTCACTTGGTGATAAGCTGCAAACAAATCTAAAACATTGAAAACTTTCCCACCTCCCATCACACTTAACATCTCTGCAATACTGGGAAGTGGTTGACGATCCACCCATATGTTCTTATTTAGGTCCCGTAAATCAATACAGAGACTAATTTTGTTTTCTTCCTTGGGAGCGACTACAATTGGGGTGAGCCATTCAGAGGCCTCAATGGGTTCAATGATCTTATTCTCTAACAATTTATTAAGTTCTTGTTGAAGTGGCTCCCTCATTAGCAATGGAATGGACCTCACCTTATGTACCACCAGAACAGCATTTGTTTTCAAAATTATACGATGTGTGAAACCTTTCAACATTCCTAACTTATCAGTAAATACATGAGGAAACGATAACATTAATTTCTTTCCCCACTCCAAATCAACATCATGCATTGCCTCCACTACCATTACAGCCTCCTTACTATTGGGATCAAGGATAATATTTAAGTCCTTTTGATGGCGCCACCCCAACAGGTTGGAACCATCTTCCGTCACATACACTCTACCATGTACACCATTGTTCTTAAAAAATATGTCTCTCCATTCCATCCCTACAATGTTAATTCTCTTTCCACCATAACCTACCGCTCTTATATCAGGTTGTTGCAATGTACTCATGTTTCCATTCAAATCTTTTTCAAAAACATCTTTAGATATAATGGTAAATAAACTACTCGAATCTACTAACATCTTGACTTGAGTATTCCCCAAAGTGATATTGCAATGAGGCTTTTCAAGTTTGCCGGTGCTTTCCTTTTGTACTATCAAGTTTCTATTGTTTTGTACAGTATCATTTTGGTTAGAAGTTTCATTAAAAATCTCACTTCCATCAACAGATAACATAATATCTTCTTGAACCTCCCCAAGATTCTCAATTATTTTCACACTAGAATGTTGTGGAGAGCGTATTTTGTTCTGCACATCTTGGCTAAATGACCCTTCTTTCCACATGACCTACATGTCATGTTTCTTGCCCCACATGCAAAACTTGAAGCAATATGCCCAGGACCACCACATCTATAACACGTAATTTTCCTTTTCTCAATTTGTCCGTCTACATTAGGTTCTACAATTTTAACTGGTTTCTTCAATTTTACTTCTTGTACATCAAGTGCAACAACCTCTTTATCTGGAGATTTCACATTCAATTTTCCTACATCAATTTCTTTCATCCAGACAGCAGTATTCTCCATACTCTTGGCTATCTGTATTGCTTCATCCAACGTCGGGGTCTAAGGATAAGAGACTCTCTTTAACTTTTTTATCTTTTGTGCATCTCACAATTTGATTGCGAATTAGAGATTCCATCAAACCTCGAAATTCACACATCACAGCCAAACCACGTAGTGTAGCTACATAACTCATAATGTCTTCATCTTGAGCTTGCGAACGACAAAAGAATTTATGTCTTTCAAAAACTACACTCAATTTAGGCGTAAAATGTTTTTCGAACATTTGTAAAGACATATCATATACATTTACCGGTTGACAATCACCAATTCCTAAAGACACTTCAGGAAGATCATCATAAATTCTCCTCCCTTCTGTTCCTAAATGATGCAATAGTATTGCTTGTCTCCTCAAAGGACCATATTTATCTCCGCCAATTGTCAACATGTAAGTAAAGAATATATTTTTCCATCTTTTTCCAAGGTATGCTTGGTTCCCCTGGAACAGGTAAAAAACTAGGCGGAGCTGCCATTCCGTGTTCTCCCATTCGTGCAACAAATTTAAATTAATAAACTACCACAAATAACTAAAGAAATAAATTACCGCAATAAATCAAAACAAAAAATCAAAATAATAATTTAAAATAAATATCTAAAATAATAAATGTGAAGGTGGTGTCTTCACTAGTTGTAACTCTTCAGTGCTTTTATTTTCAATGCTTTATAGTCTTGTTTCTGACTTTCCAGCAGTGTACTCTTGAAGTCTTCTCTCTGTTTTCACTTTCCTCTTTAATAAGTCCTCTTTCTATACATATTGCTTTAATAGAACAAGTCACATGTTCCAGTGACGTTTATTCAATTGTGTGGAGGAGGCGGGTGAGTATCTGATATGTTTCTCCCACTGTAATCAGCTTTTTCCACAGCAATTCAGTGCCAATCATGCAGCGCGACAAAGCAGCTTGTGTGCGTATCTCAAAATTCAAACGCGTTCGCTCAAAGCACTATTTGAGCTTGAGCGTGTAGCTCGAGCGTGTAGCGTGTTCACTTGAAATGGAGCTTGTATGCGCGTGAGCATCTGTCTCGGGCACACACACATCGGCTATGCGAAATGTCTCGCGCTTGCGGCTCGAGATAACTAACGGCCGTACGCTTTCTTTTGAAGAAATATAGTGGCAAAATAATCAAAAATGTCCAATGTTGAATTTCAGAAGCTTAAAACACGCTTCGCTTAAAACACACTTCAAATAACATCCGCTTGCCCAACGATAGCACTCGCCACAATAAAAAGCTCAATAGCAGCTTAAGGCAGGTGATCCAAAAAGGAAAGTACATCCATTTAAATTCACGATACTTAAAAACAAAACGGTATTCAGCAGTAAGGCTGTCGTTGAGTTCTTAATTAAGCAAAAGAATATCGAAATACATGTAACTCACAGTTTTCAAATTCCGAATTCCCCCAGGAGAATCCTTCAGTTTACTGCTTTTCCAGGGGTGGAGGTTACTCTGCACTCTGCCCCCTGCACAGACCGCTCGTCGCCAAAAATGTGTAGTAACCACGCTCACAGTGGTATGTAAGTAGAAGCGTATTTATTCACAAGTACATCTATACAGCTTCATAGTAACCTCCAGCTTCTAAAAACTGACTACAACTCATAGAACTCTCTACGATGTCACCCTATTACATCATTGGATTCCATAATAGAAGAAAGACATTTCCACAGGATAACATTGAGATTACCTTATTACATTGGACACCCACGTTTGGTGTCTCTGGAATCACAATTTAAAACCACAATTTATACTGAAGTCAGATTTTAAATTGTAATTTTGGAAATGCCCCTTTTAGAAAGTTGGCATTTTCTTACTTTAGCCATTTGGTGCCTCCTGCCTGTCTCTGAATACACATATGGGGTGGGTGTCAGCTGAGCTTTGTGCATTCCCTCTAGACAGCCACACACAAAGGGAGCTTAGGCAGGATGGAAGGGAGAAGCTGACACCTACACCTGAATAGGCTGTGTCCTGTCCCCACACAAAGGGCTGCATACCCCCATGAAGTGAGTATGCAGCAGGGCAGGAAGGTGAGGGACTCTGTGCACTTCAAAGACATCTCTATGAAGCCTCCCCCACTTCAAAGCCATAACTGGGTATACGTACTGGACCTCTGAGATCACCACGTCCGTATACTTCTGGACCTGTGGATACTCTGCCAGGAAGAAGGACTTTGTAACAACGAGGTCTACGCAGGAAGGTTGTAAATTACATTACATTAACAAATGTAGGATACTACAGACTTCTATGGTGCAACAGTGATTGCCACTCTGCTGGACTGCTACTCTGCTGGACTCCTGCTTTGCTATGCTGACCTGCTACTTGCTGCCCTCTTGCCTGGGAGTGAGAAGGACTGGACCTGCATCTCTCCAACCCAGCACCAAAGGGACTCCAAGGGCTTGGTGGCTTGCCTCCTGTTTGAAGCCTCTGGGACTTCAACTCACCCTACTACAACACCTGGACTCTGCCATCTGTGAGTCTTGCCCTGAAAAGTGGTGCCTATCCAGTCCTGAGCGCTTGGAAGTGGGTATAAAGTGCTGCTCGAGCAAAAATCCATGCATCAACGCCGTTGCACAGCTTGGAACCTGCCCATCTCCATTGACGCCTACGCATCGCCACTGCCGCAAGGATCAAGCCCATCGCATCACTGACTGCATGGCACATCACCTCCATTCCCAACACATCTTTGACTTTGCAAAGCCCAGAGCCGACACATCGCCTTCATCCTGCGGCTCGACGATGATGCATTGCCTCTTTGCTTCTCGCATCTTGGCTCCGTCGACGACACAACTAAGATACTTTGCAGCGGGCCAAGGCTGGTCCCTGTATCTGACCCATGTTCCATCGCAGTTGACCTGCACATTTGGATTTGACAGGGTCTAGTGCGATCATGTATCCCTGGCTGACGCTTTATGATTTTAAGCATTATACATTTCAGTTTATTCTTTAGAAATTCATAACTCAGGTTATACTTATTGGATCTTTGTCATTTTGGTCTTGTTTTATTCAATAAATTAAGCTCTATCTTTTTAACCAGGTGTGATATCTTTTTGTGTGGTGTTTTCACTGTTTTACTGTTTGAAGTATTACATAAATACTTTACATGTTGCCTCTTAACTTAAGCCTGACTGCTCTGTGCCACACTACCAGGGGGTGAGCACAGGTTAATTAAGGGTGTGTTTCTGACTTATATTGACTAGGATTTGGGTTCCTGCTTGGACAGGGTGCATACCACTGCCAACCAGAAACCCAATTTCTACCACTGATGTTCCTGTTAGGAAAACCCAGAGGGGGCCGTAGAGACAACACAAGTTGAAATCTCAGTTTGAGCATCAAATAATTTTTGCACATGAATCAGTATTCCAGTGGCCCTTAGCTAGGTAAGGAACCAATCCCAGTAATGGGAGTGTGCCAGTGTATCCAGTAGGGCAGTAAAGGAGTAAACAGAGGCAAAACATATCGATATTAGATTCAAGTACCAGCACATTTCACTTACAACATGGGAAAAATCCTTTGATGCATCTGACCCCAAGCGTTAATTCCTAGGACTGTGCATCCAGTTACATGAAGCACCATCAATAAAGAGAAAGGACACCGATAGGAACGATATTTTTTATTTAAAAAATATATTTGTGTATGGATTACCGTTTACCCCCTAAATCCAACTGAAATTAAATCCAGATTAGGCCGAACATGATTTGGAATGAGTTATTTAGAACGCCTGTCGAAGAGGGAAATTCTTCTAAGCACTTCATTTATCCAAGTCAGCACTGACCTTATAGGGAGATTTAAATAAGGTTACAGGAACGCTGTTGATTATTGTGATTTAGTAGAGAAAATGAAACACACTCAGCAGTAAAATGCCAGAGAGCTCGCAGGCCTAGTTACTGGCACTGGAGGGATATTAGCCAAGCAATAATGAATTGTCAAAGTAGGTTTTTATTAGTTCAGACTCCCGAGTTTCTCGAAGTGAGTCAGCATCTTGCCATCTGGAGTGAAATATTTAATTTTGCTCGAAGAAGCAAGCAATGAGTATATACATTTGAATTTCCATGATCCGTCCAATGAAAACATGTTTAAAGGAACATCCCTCTTGAGGAATTGAATGATTCGCTTTTATTCTTGAAATATATGGTAGGTTTATGTTTGTTAGATGACCTTCGATCACCAATCACCAATCCCTAGACATATCACAAGCTTTCCACTAAATTTAAACATGTCAGAGAAGGAGGAATTTTACCAAGGCTTGTATAGGCGGTGCATTTAGCTACATCTTTTGTTCTGACCCAGCTATGAATACTTCGGAGATCAAATTGTTATGCTCTAGAAATTCTTTACCATTTTACAATATAAATTGGAAAAATATGAGGGACTTGGCACAGACCTTGTTTGTGTCAACGCACGCAATTCAACTAATATTTGTCGGGAAGAATTTAGCACAATTTTTGAAATACTGAGACCTACACAAAGAGTTTGCATCATACACGTGTATACCTGCAACAGACTTCTGGAGCTGCCATTCAATGTCCTAATTTCTGCTTAATTGCAGTGATTCGCTTCCACTCTGCAGCTTTAGGTGTTCGGTGGAATCCTTACATGTGAACAACAAGCAAGAAGGACTTATAAATTCAAAAGATTAGAACTTCCTCAACCTTCAGTGCCATCTTAAAGATGGTTGGTTGGAACAACTTTGAATTGTATTACCTATTTTCTGCTAATGAAAGCCTTCATGCATGATATCAAATTAAAATGTAAACTTTTGCACAAAAACGACTGAAAAATGTCTTGCTCATGAGGTTGAGGCAGGACGAGAGAGGAGAGATGTTCTGATATAGAAATCAATACAAATGTGACTGGGTGAGAGAATCAGACAATGAGCACTACACTCACTCCAAAACCCAGCCATCTGCAAAGACTTGTCCATCGTGGGTTCCCTAGAGTGCGATGACTTCGCATGTTCAGTAATTTACACATATTAGCTATGTTAATGCCCACAGGCCATTCTATTCTTTGAATCCGTGGGGCTTCCTCTAAGGGAGAGGTAAGTGAATGCGCACAAGTTAACACCCCGACCAAACATTAATGAGTATCAATTGTTCCACACAAAAATGTGTCAGTCCAATATGCATCAATAACTCAGGCATAAATATGTATCTGTGATTCCAGACAGAGGCAGTATATGGTCCTAGGAAGCGTATGCATAATTTGCTTCAGATATTATGTCTCTTGTGGTATCAGGTATGCATTTATTATCCCATCCAGTAAATGGACATCAAAAGCCCCACTCAATAATAAACAATAATGGCCCCACATTTAATGAGCATTAACAGGCCTATTCTGTAATGATCAGTAGGGGGCAGCACAGTTAAAGGCCCCACAAAGTGATGAGCAGGAATAGCTCCAGACAGAATAAAGCATTAACAGCCATACTCGGTGTCCTGTTCTGGATTGGTTTCTCTTCACAGCACTGGCAAGCATAACACTCTGCATAAAAGACAGCACCTGGCATAAGGCTATTAACTCACCTTTATTAATTTCTCAGCTTTTATACATGGCCTACTGATGTGGAGCTATTCTCCACACGTCCTCTTCTCTCTGCTTCCCTCAATGTAGTGAGAGGGAAAACTAGTACTTCCTGTCTCCACCCAGGAAGCTCCTGGCATCTCACTTCTGTCTGGACCAGCTAGACCGCTGACCTACTTATATAACAATGTCCTTTCCTGGAGGACATGACACTCGGTAACGAGCATTAATGGCCCCGACATTAATGGCCCCACACAAAACCAGCTCAGGGTGTCAGAGATTGGTCCTCCGTTTCATCTCCCCCCTTCCACATGATGGCAGTTGTAGTGGGTCCCTGGACAACAGCTGACGTCCTCCCCTGCTGGCTAGGGGTCTGCTGCATTTCGCCTGCATTCCTGTTGCCAACTGTATGGAAAGAGTGAGAAGGGTCCATCTGTCGACATGTTATGGGCTAATATGTGAAGCAGCAACAATACTCTACATGAGGACACACATATTGTTAAACATGAGACTTGAGCACCTGCATTAAAGACACAATCACAATGATGGCACACATGTTTTCACATGAGCATAGAGTACCATTCCCTCAAAAGTATTATATCTTCAAAATTGGCATCTGCGAACAATGAGAATGTAAGTATACAATGACTTCACTTAACTGACACGTGTGGCAACCATATTGAGGTATTTGCCTATATAAGTGGTAGTGAGCTTGTCATATTAACACAGAAACGCACCAGATCATTTCCCCTCATACCATGAGGCATGGATGACTATTAGCAGCGACATATTTTAGTCGATTTGACATGATTATATGATATAGGAACATTTTATTAGGTATTGCATGACCCTTGGATAAATGGACCCAGACAGCAAGAAATAACTCACATATGTTGTTGCATAGCATATAGCCGAACATCCCATGTGAGCAAATGCATGAGTTAGGTTGTCTGTGACTATTCTATGCAAACAGAACATGATCAGTAAAGAACTATAATACTACCCCTTGTCATACATTACATAGCAGCAACATAGTGAGCAACTTTGGCTAATACAAATTAGGCAGATTAATATGTATAAGATGTACTACCTATAGTAGTTGACTGGGAGAACTGTTCAAAATGAATGTGGGGTTAAAGGTATGTACTCAGCCTATGCTTCTGTTCATGCTCCTACAGCTGAGCAAGTCGTCCCGAGCAGGTCACAGCCAGGACCTTCCTCTACTGTGGGGTAAGTGCAATATCAATTCCTCCATGAGGAAGTTGAGGTCCCACTCAATCCTTTGCTCAGGCATTTGAGAACCAAAAGAGGACTTTGACGGGAGGTCGGATGTGGATGTTGTCCTCATTCTTCTGTATAGTTCAGGATTTTGGACTTTTGAGTTATTGACTTAAGTGTGTGGTTTTGATGTAATATCATGTTTCCTTACTTTGTTAAAATATTGCAGCGTAACATCTAGAAAAGCACAAAATGTGTGAGCGAAGGGAGAGGAAGATACATTGCACTAAATCAGACATCAATTGGTCAGTTTTGGATACGTTTGTACACAGGCTTTGAAATATGTGAATACAATATAACTCCATGTAAATGAAGACATCTGTACAGTAGGCGGAAAGTTATGATTTGGCTAGATGGTGATCATGCACAAATTAATTAAGGTACAATATTGTACTGACAACTGTGGACATATCAATGACAGTCGCGGCTCCTGGAGGGAGTGCTGCGGGGTGGTGGGGTGGGGCGGGGGAGGGGCAGGGTAGGGGGGGGTAAACTCCGGCATATGACCGAACGGAGGTAAGTACATAAATAAATAAATAAAACAAATTACATTGCGCGCGCTGCAACGCCAAATGGCGATGCGGCGCGCGCAATGTAATTCGTTTTATTTATTTATGTACTTAACTCCGTTCGGCCGTATGCCGGAGTTTACTACCCCCAACCCTGCCCCTCCCCTGCCCCACCGCCCCGCAGCACTCCCTTCAGGAGCCGCGACTGATCAATGAATGTATTGTAGGAGCATGTAGGGACATTACAGTGGCATGCCACTGCAATTTGTAGGGTTTTTGTGCATTAAATTATTTGTGCATTATTAACAGCGTGTCTAAAATGAATCTACACTCAAATTTATAAGTGTACCCTTATCTGATGCTATTACTTTTGAAACAATTTTGATATGACCTGTTAAAGTGCCTTTTCTTGGCCTACGCTAACTAGGTCTCAGCTCAGCCTCGATGAAATCTTGCTCAAAATACACATTCACTCTTTATTATTTCTGCTGCATGCATCCATGCACGTCATGTTTGTTAATTTTCAAATGACGATGTTGTAAAGAAGTCTCTTTAACATGGGCTCGATAATGTTTCAACCTTCAAGGTTTCTTCTGCCTGCTCAGTGTATTACCTTAATTCACAGTAGTTCACTCATTTGTAACTAGTTTGTTCTGGCATCTCCATATGAGATTAGCATAAAGGGGGCAGAATCAATTTTCGTATAGTGGGATAGTGTTTAGGTGGCAAAGCAATATGATGTTTATTACTTCTGTGATTCGATTTGCCGAAATTATAGTTATTTTGTTCACACCATAATAAATCTGCAGTTTTCATTTTATTCTATCAGAGGATTTCCTATATAAACCCTCATGTTTGGAGGTGAGCCAGAGACATTTTCAGTACTACTAGGGATGCTGTCTAATTGCTTACTAATTTTGCTGCTCAATTGGGACTTAGAATTTATGATTTTGCCTGCTACTCTGTATTGCCCTATTGCTGAGAACCTTAATGGCAGTAACTGTATGCATCTGCATTTGCAATTTCTGTATTGTACCATTTTGAATGATTTAATACATCTTTTTAAATTTTATAACTCCGTCCTAGAACTCACTTCTTGAGTCTGTCCTTTCTTATTTGGCTGTAGTTTTGTTATTCTATTTTGTACCTTATCTTGGGACACATTGCCTTCTGAAATTGAGGTTTAATGTCGTCCCCGATCCACCCACCTTTGGGTGAGCTATTGAGGTTTCTTTTGGAGTGTACCATTTTAGGCGTTCCCGATGCACACAACATTTTGGAATCAAAGGATGGATTGAAGCTAAGGGATGGTTAAGAAAAGAACCTCTTTTCTGCTGTTAGTAATTCCTTTTGCCCTTGTCTGGTTTTCTGTCTCCATTTCTGAGTGCACTGTGCACTGAATGTTCTTGTGGAGTGTTTGCTGAGTAACTGATACTTCAGTGCTGTTCTTGAGAAAAAAGGATTCTAAATATTAATACGGTGGAATGATTCTAGAGGTGGAGAGTGTTCAGTGTGCGAGTGATGCTGGGAGTTGTAGTTGAGTTTGGTGTGTGTTCAGTGATCGATTGTTATGCTGCATGTGAGGTTTTAATTACGCAAAGCTGATTCTTAGTTCATTTTGGTGGTTTGATTCCTGTGATTCGCATGTACCTTTCATATTTGTGATTTTGCATCTAAGAAGATTTTTTGTTTATTATTGATTGATTGGGTAATCAGATTCGCCGTAATCCAAGATCTCAAAATATTATTGAAGTTATTGAACTTGTCTGGAGGATAGTGAGATTTGCAAGGAGCTGCATTCACACAGATATGGATTCTTTCTAATAACCAGTTTTCTTTACAGGGTTTTATGTGCCTGATTTAGGTTGGTGCTATTTTGTTCCTTGGTGTACGGGTGTGAATACACTAATCTGAGATGATTGCCACTGGACGGAGACTATTTTAGTGTGAATTGTGTTTGACAAGTGCCACAGAGCTACTAGTCTTTTTTCTATTGTTTATGAGATTCTTTTCATCTAACCTGTTGATGTTCTCCTATCTAGGTTGAGCAGATAAGATTCATTTTGTTTTTGTGTGAGTTCAGTGACAGAAAGGCTGTATATTGTTTTTGCCTTCATGGCAAAAGTTGCATTGCAAATGACTGACTGACACAAGAAGTCACACTGGGATTGGTGAGATGTCACCACAGAGTTGCACTGTCATTGGCAGGTTGCTGTCAAAGTTGCTCTGTGATTGATTGATCTTGTGCATAGCTGCGCTGGGATTGGTTGTTGTTCGCTTGCTTGTTTTCTGTATTTTTTGGATTATTTTAAGTGAGAATAATGGGAGATGCGTTGAAAGAGCAGATAGCTCCTAGCATACCTAGTATGGAGAGACAAAAGATTCCACCAGAGTGCTCGCTTCTATATGAAAGTTGACTAAGATTTTACTTTATACATGTACCTGGATTTGACAATGGCATGAGTATACCTCTGGTGACAGGTACTTGCAGTTTCCTTTAAAGGGCACCTTTAACATTAGAAAGTTAGATTTACTGAGACAGACAATGAATGATAAGATGGCATTACCTAGGCCTGCACAATTTAACACATTGAATACATGGGATGAAATGTCCTCAGAGAAAGAAAATGAAGAAGCAGTATAAGTGTTCACTGAAACGGAGGCTAGAAAAAAATGTGGGATGATCAAGAGAGATTTTGGAGACATGAGGTGGTGGAAGTAGTGAGAGTTTTATCTGAAATAGTAAATGAGACAACTTCCAAAAGAAAGCTGATGAGGGTGACAGAGAGAAACAAAGCAAATAACAGGATTCAGATGAGGAGGATCACTTTTAAAATAATATTTTGAATTCTAGATCTCCTCTGTACACACAGGCACAAGTGGCTTTACCCTGGTACCTGATATGGGTGTATCGAGTGAACCGAGTATGAGTGCACAGGGACTGACAGCTTTTGCAGTGACAAGTGCAGGCACAGCAGTGGGTGCAAGTGCTCTGCCTGAGAATACCTTGACAATTAAGCAGAGCTATCCTACTACTGCTAATAGCAGGGTTTCTTCTATTCCTGCTACAATGCCTACTGTTGCTCCTACCTTTCCTGTTTCTATTGTGCTTCCTAAAGAGAAGGAGATTGATATTGGACTCTTAAAGATTGAATTTAGTGAAATTTTACAGGGAACAATTGACTTACGTAGAATAATGTCATTTAACTTGGATTGAAAAGAGATACCTGATTGCAGAAGCTGCAAAGTGTGCAAATGAAGCACATAATAAATAAGAAGAATTTGCGGATAAATATGAGGTCCATATAAGCAGAAAGAGGAATTTACAGAGAAGGTATAAAATGGATTTCAGCGGAGCGGAGATGAAAGAAATAGCCTTGGCGACTTTGCAAGCCCACATTAAAGATTTAGGGCCTGATTTAGATTTTGGCAGACTGGTTACTCTGTCACAACGGTGACGGATATCCCGCCTGTCGAAATAAAAATCCCGTAGGATACAATGGAATTTATATTTCGGCTGACTCGATATCCATCACCTTTGTGATGGAGTAACCAGTCCACCAAAATCTTAATCAGGCCCTTAGTTGAGAAAGCTAACGACAGGAGAACTTTAAAGAAATACAAAGAAACATGGAAAAATAAATTTACCACTAAAAGAAGAATACAGAGACAGGGAAGAAGCCAAATATGGTAATTAGTGACTTTGAACCAGAAACAGTGTCAGAATGTCCTTTAAGAGAAGTGCATGGAGGGAATTATGTGCATGTGCCTTGGAATACGGATCATTTGTATGCCTTTATGACAAATATTCGAAAATTGAGAGAGGAATCTGACTAGTAGTAAAAAGAGGTCCATAGATTGCCACCCGCAATCACCATCACCTCATCAGATCCGCCAAAAGGGCCTCACTCAAAGACCGCCTAGACAACAACGCACACAACAGCAAAGAGCTCTTCAACATCGTGAAGGAACTCTCCAACCCCAGCTCCAACACCAACGACATCCAGCCGTCGCAAGACCTGTGCGACTCACTGGCCACCTCCTTCCACCACAAAATCGCCGACATCCACGACAGCTTCAACACCACGACCGCCCCGGCAACCACCGAGACCACTGCCCCCACAACCACCAACCGCCTGCTCTCCTGGACCAACATCAACGACGAGGACACCAGCGAGATCATGAACACCATCCACTCCGGTTCACCGCTAGACCCGTGCCCTCACCACATCTTCAACAAAGCCAGTACAGCTATCGCGCCCCATCTCCGGAAAATAATCAACATCTCCTTCGAGACAGCAACCTTCCCGGAAAGCTGGAAGCACGCCGATATCACCGCCTTACTCAAGAAACCCAAGGCAGACCCCAAGGACCTCAAGAACTTCCGACCCATCTCTCTGCTCCCGTTCCCCGCGAAGGTCACCGAGAAAATCGTCAACAAACAACTGACCCGCTACCTCGAGGAGAACAACATCCTGGACCCTTCCCAGTCCGGCTTCCGCAGCAACCACAGCACCGAAACCACCCTCATCGCCGCCACCGATGACATCAGGACCCTGCTAGACAACGGAGAAACAGCAGCCCTCATCCTCCTGGACCTATCAGCCACCTTCGACACGGTCTGCCACCACACACTACGAACACGCCTTCACGACGCCGGGATCCAAGAGAAGGCCCTGGACTGGACCACATCCTTCCTTTCCGGCAGAACACAAAGTGTCCGCCTCGCCCCCTTCCGATCCAAGGCGACCAAGATCATCTGCGGCGTACCCCAAGGCTCCTCCCTCAGCCCAACGCTGTTCAACATCTACATGGCACCCCTCGCCCACGCCGCCCGACAGCACAACCTCAACATCATCTCCTACACCGACGACACCCAGCTGATCCTCTCCCTCACCAAAGACCCTCAAACCGCCAAAGCCCACCTCCACGAAGGAATGAAGGCCGTCGCCGAATGGATGAGGACCAGCCGCCTGAAGCTGAACTCGGACAAGACGGAGGTCCTCATCCTTGGTTCCAACCCTTCAGCCTGGGACGACTCCTGGTGGCCAACATCACTGGGAACAGCCCCGCCACCCACCGACCACGTACGCAACCTAGGGGTCATCCTCGACCCCACCCTCTCCATGACTAAGCAGGTCAACGCCGTTTCCTCATCCTGCTTCAACATCCTCCGAATGCTCCGCTGGACTACGGAAACGCCCTCTACGCAGGAACGACGGCTAAGCTCCTGAGACGGCTGCAACGCATCCAGAACGCCTCTGCACGTCTTATCCTCGACATCCCCCGACGCAGCCACATCACACCCCACCTGAGAGACCTGCACTGGCTCCCTGTCAACAAGAGGATAACCTTCAAGCTCCTCACCCACGCACACAAAGCACTCCACAACTCCGGACCAGCCTACCTCAACAGACGACTCAGCTTCTACACCCCCACCCGCCAGCTCCGCTCGACCAGCCTCGCCCTCGCCACAGTCCCCCGCATCCGGAAAACGACCGCCGGCGGCAGATCCTTCTCCCACCTCGCCGCCAAGACCTGGAACACCCTCCCCACCAACCTCCGACAGACCCAAGACCTACTGGCCTTCAGAAGACTCCTCAAGACCTGGCTCTTCGATCAGTAGCAGCACCACCCCCCTCTTCCCCCAGCGCCTTGAGACTCTCGCGGGTATGTAGTGCGCTTTATAAGTGACATGATTGATTGATTGATTGATTGATTGATAATTTCAATTTTTTTTAAATTAATTAAGATATATTATTTGAGATTGTTGTTCCTAGTGATTTATAGACAGAGTGTAAGGTTGCTGTTGCTTGGGCAACTGTGGAACCAGCTAGAGTTCACCTAACAATGCTCCATTTGAGGTGGTTGCTGATAAGTACAGAGGGGTGTTAGAACATTTGAAAAATAAAGTGCCAGAGAAGGAAGTGAACGGGGCAAAAATCGTGAGAGCTACACAAGAGTCAAAAGAGTCGATGCATGCTTAGTATGACAGGTTTATGCAGATTTACAGCAAGTGCAGTGGATTTGAAGAGCCCGAGAAAGAAGGTGTTAGTGGTATTGTATCTGCTTTTGGTTTGGGTTTGCAGCTGGAGCTCACTTCTCATATTCAGCAGAGTGTTATGTGCTGGCGGAACAAGAGTATTGATGAAATCTTGAAGTAAGCCAAATATTTCAGTGACTGTTTTGACGTGAAGCAGATGATTGAAGACAAGTTGGTGATTGCACGGATAAAGCAGATTCAGAGGAACAACAGAAATATGCAGGTGGGTTCTAATTCAGATTTTGAGCAGCCTGAGAATTCTGGAATGAATGGAATGCGTCCAATGCAAGGTATTGGAATGAGATGGAGCAGACACAGCGTTGTGGTAAAGCAAATGTGAATAATTCTGGAGTGAATGAAAATCATTTACCAAAGAAGAGCACTGCTTGTCAATTCTGTGGTGAAATTGGGCACTGGAAGGTGCAAATTCAAAGGCAGGCCTACACTAATATGCCTGTAGCTCCAGTAATACATGAACACATGAAAAACAAGTCAACACAGTTTCCTGAGCACCAGAAAATACGGAAAAGAAATGTGTCCAATTTGTCTTATATCCAGTTCAATTTATTTCTTCAAAATTCTTCAGCTTCACAGATTTCCATCTTCAGATATAGCCTTTGTCTTTTGTAATAAATGCACGGTGTAACGTTATTCAATTTGCATGATAAAACCCCCCTGCTTGTGTTATGATAATCCTTATCCTAATGGTGTACACAAACGCGCTCGGTTTTGGTGAATAATATCTTCCTCATAGAAGGCGTTGTTGATTTTAGAGTATATTGGTTTTCCCTCTTTCTAATATGGATATGTATTCTGGAAACCCTTATAATATTCTAAGATTTCCATACACCAGGGTGTTTGGTGAAGGAATGATATGTTATACAAATAGGATTTTAGAACTTTTTTGTTTGTTTACTTATAGCCCTGACTAAGTCAGTGATGTAAGAGCATTGTTTTCTGACGAAACACGTGTTGACTATATTAGAAGGCTATATCTGAAGATGGAAATCTGTGAAGCTGAAGAATTTTGAAAAAATAAATTGAACTGGATATAAGACAAATTGGACACATTTCTTTTCCGTATTTTCTGGTGCTCAGGAAACTGTGTTTGGCTGTTTCAGGACTGGGTGCTCTCAGTCCATATCTGTGGGCAATAGTGGCAGCCCACTTCCTTTGAGCACCTGTGAGAAGTTGGCCTGGTATATGCTGTCCACTAATTATAGTGGGCACCTTGCACCAGTCCAAACAACCCCTTATTGGAGATAGGTTAAAGACAACCTTTATTGAAAGCTATCCTAGTGGTAGCTATGGAGAGCAGCCTTCAGGCTAAGTCTTGAAGGAATGTAAAGCAGCTTGTTTTACCAGTCTATAATCTCTTGAGTGACCAAATGAAAGAGGACCACACCAGGTATATATTTAAAATATATGTATTTAGTCTTAAACACACCCCTCTAGTCTCTTTATGAGGCTAGAGTTCGAAGTACATAAGTTACAAGTCGAATATCAACAGTAATAGCACAAATACACGTTTGAGCCCTAGGGGCGTACCAAACCATATACCAATAAAGTGGTATAAGAACCACGACTGAGCTAGACACAAGGCCTAGAGCCTGTAGAAGTGCTTGGCCCTCAAGGAACCACCCAAGGTAGTGACACAGGGGACCCACGGGGGACGCGTGCAGTGTGAGAACACAGCCGCGAGCCGCCGTTGACTTCTATGGGGAATGTCGCGGTTGGAGTTTTAAAGAAAAAGGACACTTAGAGGAGGACTTGGAGCAAACCCCTTTAGAACTAGGCTGTTCTAGAGTCAATACCCACGGGAGCACCGGAGTACTCGTGTTACCTCACCCAGGAAGCCGGGTGCATAGGTGCCTTTCGGGGTCGGGTTTCGTCGTCGTTTTCAATGGCGATCTGCTTCAAAGTGCTGCTGGCGACCAAGTCGAAAGTGTTCGGGTGGATCCAAAGGTGGATCGAAGATCTGAAGAACCTGAAAGCAGAGGGGACAGAGTCTGGGTCACTAGCCAGTGACCAGGAAGGCGATGAGCAGATGCCCACCAATGTCGGGTGCTTCAGGTAGGTTGACGTCGTCTTGACTCTTCAGCCACGAGGTCCAGGAGGTGTCGACGACAACCAGGAGCTGGATTCGAGCTGTCCCACAAAGTCTGTTGATTCCTGGGGTGTCGGCGACCGGATTGGACCCCACAAGCCTTGGCAACGGCAAGTCACGTGGAAATAGAAGAAGGACGGTGGTACAGACCAGCAAGGTCTGCGGGACTCACCCAGTGAGGGTAAGTGAGGGCACGTCTGGAGCAACCAGGGAAGCCCAAGCAGAAGAAGAGTAGCCTTCAGGAGGGCCCACTAGCCAACGGACTAGCAACCGCGAAGGAGCTTTGAGTGGACACACTTGGAGCTGGCTCACAGGACACTCGTGGAGTGGAGGCCAGTGATCTTCAGTGCAGTCGGTGCTGGAGGCGGGGGCTACTTGGAGCCCAAAGCACAACTTCGTGGGAGACCAGGAAGAGGATGCACTTGCAAATGTGCTCGGTGTCCAGGGGTCATGGTTCCACGTTACCCACGACAGCTACGGGCCTCAGCTTTGCTGGGGACTCAGGGCAGCCTCAGGGAAGTCTGGAAATCCACCTCTGGGGATGCAAATACTTCGGCATCCGGCGGGAGCTTCGGCGATGCAGACCGGACAATTGCTTCTTTGGTGCCTGCCAAGCAGGGGAGTCACTCCTTGACCCCAAGGGAGATTCTTCAGTCCTCTAGTCTTGAGTAGATCGTCGAAGTTCCAGGATTCAGTTACAGAGTTTCGCCCAGGGATATCTAAAGTCCTAAGGACTGGGGTCCCATACTTATACAAAGTTAGGGGGTTGGACATACTCTGGGGACCCACCTATGGGAGGGTCAGGGAAGAGGGGTGGTTACGCCCATTTCTCTTTGTCCAGTTTCACGCCAGAGCAGGGGCAGGTAGCCCCTGCAACCGGTTTGAACTGGCATATGCACAGGGACACCAAATGTGCCCCCAGTGCAGGACTTCAAAGCACCAGAGGGTGCTCCCGCCCAGCCCCAAAACACACTATCCTGTCTGGGGAGGTGGTTACACCTCCCTTCGACAGGAAACCTTTTAGTCAGCAGCAGGAGGCCAGACCCGTGTCTGTGGCAGCGGCATCCATTTTGTGATGCCAGGGCTCTGGAAAGAAGTTACCGGGTAGCCCGGTGTGTACATGTCTCTCCCTCTAGAAGGGTGGAATGCTACCCCTGCCGCCAGGATTGGCGGGGGGGTAGTATTCCAAGATGTTTGACACCAAACACGACATGTTTTGGTGCAGCCAGTCCAAAGTTAGCATTGTACCGCGAGGATATAATGCACTTAAGAGTATATGGTCAGGCTGTACCACAAACAGCATCAGAGGAGGGACTCCGAACGCTGCAGAGGGGCTCTGCTCATGCAGGGGCACCCTCTCACACAAAAACCAAGCACTCTGCCTTCAGGATTGTTAAGGCCTGTCATAGGAGTGACTTATAGGTTTATATGTGTGTGCAATTGTAGTGATATAGGTAGCCTATATCACAGTAAGGGGTGCATGCACCACCTTACCCAGGCTGCAGTAGCAGACCTGTGGTGTCATTTTGGCTGGCCTTCCAGGGGTGGCAAAATACATGCTTCAGCCCCTGGCAGGCCTCTGGGGTACCTATGCCCTGGGTACATAGTATACCATATACTAGGGACTTATAAGGGCACTCCAGATTCCAATCAAAGATGTACCTAAGGTACATGGAAACCATTTTAGAGAGGAAGCAGCTAGGCTAGGGTTCTGATTAGCAGGGCCCCAGCCAGACTAAAGTCGAAAAACAGTGAAGCATCAGCAAAAAGTGGGGGTACCTATGTGAAGCAGATCCTACTCTCCTACACAACCCCCCCCCCCAAACGCAGGGACATTAAACTAACCTTGACCAGTTGAGTCTTCATGTTCTAAGTGGAAATACCTAGAGAGTCCATCTGCATTGGCATGGTTACTCCCAGGTCTATGTTCCACTGTAAAGTCCATCCCCTGTAGGGAAATGGACCACCTAAGCAGTTTGGGGTTTTCACCCTTCATTTGTTTTAGCCATAGGAGAGGCTTGTGGTCTGTTTGAACAAGGAAGTGAGTACCAAACAAGTATGGCCTCAACTTCTTCAGCAAAGGCCTCCCTCTCTATGGCTGACCAACGTTTCTCTCTAGGGGTCAGCCTTCTGCTAATAAAAGCTACTGGCTGATCCTGACCTTCATCATTCAATTGTGACAGTACAGCCCCTACCCCCAATTCAGATGCATCTGTTTGGACAATGAACTTCTTGGAGTAATCAGGACTCTGGAGAATGGGAGCAGTGCACATGGCCTGCTTCAGGTCATCAAATGCTTTTTGACAGCTAGCTGTCCACTGAACCTTTTTGGGCATTTTCTTGGAAGTTAAGTTATTCAGGGGTGTCACTATTGATCCATACCCCTTGACAAATCTCCTATAGTACCCAGTCAGGCCTAAGAAGGCTCTCACCTGAGTCTGGGTGATTGGAGCAACCCAGTCCATGATGGTCTGGACTTTGCTCTGCAGTGGTTGAACCTGGCCTCCACCCACAAGGTACCCAGAGGTACACAACCTGACTCTGCCCTATCTGGCACTTGGTAGCCTTGATAGTGAGGCCTGCCTTTTGCAGGGCCTCCAAAACATTTCTGAGGTGGACCAGGTGATCCTCCCAGGTGGAGCTAAAGACACCAATATCATCTAGATATGCTGCACTGTAGGCCTCCAGACCTGTAAGGACTGTATTCACCAACCTCTGAAAAGTGGCAGGTGCATTCTTCAGACCAAAGGGCATTACCACAAATTGATAATGTCCACTAGGGGTTGAGAATGCTGTTTTTGGCTTTGCATCATCAGCTAGTCTGATCTGCCAATAGCCAGCTGTCAGGTCAAAGGTGCTTAGATACTTGGCTGAGGCCAAAGTGTCTATTAGCTCATCTGCCCTAGGTATTGGATGGGCATCAGTCCTTGTGACTGCATTGAGACCCCTGTAGTCCACACAAAACCTCATCTCTCTTTTCCCACCATTGGTGTGAGGTTTTGGCACAAGGACCACTGTACTAGCCCAAGGGCTATCTGAGGGTTCAATAACTCCCAAATCCAACATTTTCTGGACTTCTGTCCTGATACAGTCCCTGACATGGTCAGGTTGCCTATAAATCTTATTTTTAATAGGCAGACTATCCCCAGTGTCCACTTCATGAGTGCACCAGGTGGTCTGACTTGGAGTCAGAGAGAACATATGTCTGTACTGATTGAGCACCTGTCTGCAATCAGTTTGCTGCTGAGCAGTGAGGCTGCCTGCCAAGGCTACACCATCCACTGACCCATCATCAGGGTTCTGTGAGAGCAGGTCAGGGAGTGGGTCACTCTCTTCCTCCTGTCCCTCATCAGTAGCCATGAGCAAGCCCATGTCTGCCCTGTCCACATATGGTTTCAATCTGTCGACATGGAGAACCCTGTGGGGACTCCTGGGGGTTCCTAGGTCTACTAAATAGGTAACCTCACCCTTCCGTTCAACAATGGTATGGGGTCCACTCCACTTGTCTTGGAGAGCTGCGGGGGCCACTGGCTCCAGCACCCACACCTTCTGTCCTGGCTGGTAAACAGTCAGTACAGCCTTTGGTCATGCCAGGCTTTTTGCAGTTCCTGGCTAGCCTCAAGGTTTTTAGTTGCCTTTTCATGTACTCAGCCATCCGGGAACGGAGACCAAGTACATAGTCCACTATGTCTTGCTTTGGGGGCTTGAGAGGTAACTCCCATCCTTCCTTCACCAAGCACAATGGACCCCTGACAGGGTGACCAAACAAAAGTTCAAAAGGGCTGTAGCCAACCCCTTTTGAGGCACCTCCCTGTATGCAAACAAAAGGCAGGGCAAGAGTATGTCCCATCTTCGCCTGAGCTTTTCTGGGAGCCCTTTAATCATGCCCTTTAAGGTTTTGTTGAATCTCTCAACTAAACCATTGCATTGTGGGTGATAGGGTGTGGTAAACTTGTAAGTCACTCCACACTCCTTCCACATTGCCTTTAAGTATCCAGACATAAAGTTTGCACCCCTGTCTGATACAACCTCCTTAGGGAAGCCCACTCTTGAGAAAATTCCCAGGAGGGCTCTTGCCACTACAGGTGCTGTAGTGGTCCTAAGGGGGATAGCCTCTGGGTACCTAGTGGCATGGTCCACCACCACTAGGATAAACCTGTGCCCAGATGCTGTTTGGGGATCCATGGGACCAACAATATCAATCCCCACTCTTTCAAAGGGCACCCCCACCACAGGTAGTGGTATCAGGGGGGCCTTTGTGGTGCCACCTGCCTTCCCACTGACTTGGCAGGTTACACAGGAGCGACAAAACTCCTTGGTGTCTTCAGACATGTGGGGCCAGTGAAAGTGAGGGACAAGTCTGTCCCAAGTCTTGTTCTGGCCCAGGTGACCTGCTAGAGGAATGTCATGGGCTAGGGTCAATAGGAAGCCCCTGAACTTCAGAGGTATAACCAACCTCCTGGTGGCACCAGGCTTGGGGTCTCTACACTCTGAGTACAAGAGTCCATCATCCCAATACACTTTATGGGGACCCCTAGCATTCCCAGCATCCTCAGCAGCAGCTTGCTGTCTGAGGGGTTCAAGAGAGGGGCAGCTCTGCTTCTCCTGGCTCAGATCTGCCCTGGAAGGGCCCCTGTCCCCAAGAACTCAACCTGGTCAGGTTCAAGCTCCTCTGGGACAGTTCCTTCTTCAGGACTGAGATCATCCCCCTCAAGAGACTGATCTTCCTTCTGAGCCAAGGGGAAGGCACTGCCTTAACCCTACTACTCCTCCTCTTGGATGGCACTTGGTCCAGTTTTCCAGGATATAAGGCCTGTTCAGTGTTAGACATTTTGCTCTGTGACCTGGTCACAGCAAACACATCAGCAGGGATCCCCAGCATTTCTGCATGGGTCCTGAGCTCCACTTCTGCCCAAGCTGAAGTTTCAAGATCATTGCCAAGCAAGCATTCTACTGGTAGGTTTGCACTCACCACAACCTTCTTAAGGCCAGTTACCCCTCCCCAGGAGAAGTTAACCACTGCCAGAGTATGGTCTGTTCTGACATTGCTAGCATTGGTCACTTGGTACATCTCACCAAGTATAATCTGCCCAGGATCCACAAGGTCTTGTGTCACCATGGTGACACTCGCCCCTGTGTCCCTAAATGCCAAAGCCTCTTTCCCATTGATTAATGGCTGTTGCCTGTACTTGCCCAGATTACTGGGACTCATAGAGGAGGTCACATCCATGCCTCCATCACAGACTAGGACAGCCTGAGTGAGTTCTCTGACTAGGCCAGAGCTCACCTCATTACCCAGGGTCAACCCTACTAAACCCTTGGCCTGTGTACTCCCCCCACCAATTGTAACTGCACTAGGGGGAACAGGTGCCTTAGGGGCATTGGTGGGGGCTGGAATAGAGTCTTTGGACTTGGTGCAATCACTGGTCCAGTGTGTCTTTTGCTTACAGACTTTGCACCATGGTTTCTTTTGGCCTTTTCCCTTGTTAGACTTTGAATCCCCACCTGAAGAAGATGTTTGGGGGCCTTGTGAAGACTTCTGGTCTTTACCCTTCTCCCCACCCTTATCAGAGTTTTTAGAATCTTGCTTCTTAGGGTCACCACCTTGGTTCTGTACCTTCTGCCTCACCCTGGTTCTGACCCATTTGTCTGCCTTCTTTCCCAATTCTTGGGGAGAGGTCAGATCAGAGTCCACCAGGTACCGATGCAACAGCTGATTTTGACAGTTATTAAGAATCTGCTCCCTCATGATAAGATTGTACAATCCTGTGAAGTCACGTACCTTACTGCCCATCAACCAACCTTCCAGAACCTTAGCAGAACAATCCACATAGTCCACCCAGTCTTGAGTCTGTGCTTTTTGGGTATCTCTGAACTTTAACCTGTATTGTTCAGTTGTTAGGCCAAACCCATCAATCAGAGCACTCTTCAAGACTTTGTAATTGTCAGCATCCTCCTCTCTAACAGTGAGGAGCTTATCTCTACCTTTGTCTGCAAAGGAGAGCCACAAGATTGCTGCCCACTGCTCATGAGGGACCCTCTGTACTTTACAGGCCCTCCCCAGTGCAGTTATCCATTTGTGGATGTCATCCCCACTCTGGTAGGGAGGGACAATCTTGCTCAGGTTTCTATGGTCATAAGACCTTTCCCTATCTCTGGGGAAATTGCTGCCACCATGGGACTCTAGTCCCATCTTTTTCTCTGTCTATAGAGATCTAGGGACTCCCTGTCTATAGCCAACTGCTGTTTTCTGAGCTCAAGCTGGGCTTGCTCATACTGAATCAGTCTTTTCTCCTCTCATGAGAGGATTCCCTCCCATGGGAGGAGACAGAGGTCCCTACTGAGGTGTCAAAGTGGTTAGACTCCTGAGAAGGAGATCTAGTCCTTCTGGGCACACTCTCAACTCTTCCTGGGGGGACAAAGGGGAGGTCCTTCTGGGCCTCCTCCTCTTCCTCAGGAGTAAAGGTCAGGATCATTGTCATCCCCCTGGACAGTTTCAGAGGTCAGGTCCTGGGCATTTTCATCCCTGGCCCCTCCCTCATCTTCTGCCCCACCCTCTCTGCCTACCCTTTCAGACCTTATGGGTCTTCTAAGATCATCCAGCAGAAGCATCTCCAGGAGACGTTGGGTGTTGGCACTTTTGCCTGTCTTCAACTTCCTAACTTTGCACAACTCTCTCAATTCCAAGAATGTGAGGTTGTCATATCTGGATGGCAGGAGCTCCCTGGTTCCTGGTAGTGAAGACATTACTAGTGTGGTGTGGTGTATGCACTACCTACTCTAGTGTGGCCTACTAAACTCTCTTGAGTTGTAGAAAGGGTGTGCTATCCCTTAACACACAACTCTAAGTTCAGTAGAACTTACTGTATCCTAAGCTTGATTTATATGTACCTAAGGTACCCTTAGTGGTTTTCAATTGATCAATTCAATTGAGATTATCTGGTAAAACAATAGCAAGCTGGAATCCCACACGCTGCACACCAATTTTCGAAGTTGGCCTGGTATATGCTGTCCACTAATTATAGTGGGCACCTTGCACCAGTCCAAACAACCCCTTATTGGAGATAGGTTAAAGACAACCTTTATTGAAAGCTATCCTAGTGGTAGCTATGGAGAGCAGCCTTCAGGCTAAGTCTTGAAGGAATGTAAAGCAGCTTGTTTTACCAGTCTATAATCTCTTGAGTGACCAAATGAAAGAGGACCACACCAGGTATATATTTAAAATATATGTATTTAGTCTTAAACACACCCCTCTAGTCTCTTTATGAGGCTAGAGTTCGAAGTACATAAGTTACAAGTCGAATATCAACAGTAATAGCACAAATACACGTTTGAGCCCTAGGAGCGTACCAAACCATATACCAATAAAGTGGTATAAGAACCACGACTGAGCTAGACACAAGGCCTAGAGCCTGTAGAAGTGCTTGGCCCTCAAGGAACCACCCAAGGTAGTGACACAGGGGACCCACGGGGACGCGTGCAGTGTGAGAACACAGCCGCGAGCCGCCGTTGACTTCTATGGGGAATGTCGCGGTTGGAGTTTTAAAGAAAAAGGACACTTAGAGGAGGACTTGGAGCAAACCCCTTTAGAACTAGGCTGTTCTAGAGTCAATACCCATGGGAGCACCGGAGTACTCGTGTTACCTCACCCAGGGAAGCCGGGTGCATAGGTGCCTTTCGGGGTCGGGTTTCGTCGTCGTTTTCAATGGCGATCTGCTGCAAAGTGCTGCTGGCGACCAAGACGAAAGTGTTCGGGTGGATCCAAAGGTGGATCGAAGATCTGAAGAACCTGAAAGCAGAGGGGACAGAGTCTGGGTCACTAGCCAGAGACCAGGAAGGCGATGAGCAGATGCCCACCGATGTCGGGTGCTTCAGGCAGGTTGATGGTCGTCTTGACTCTTCAGCCACGAGGTCCAGGAGGCGTCGACGATGACCAGGAGCTGGATTCGAGCTGTCCCACGACGTCTGTCGATTGCTGGGGTGTCGGCGACCGGATTGGACCCCACAAGCCTTGGCAACGGCAAGTCACGTGGAAATAGAAGAAGGACGGTGGTACAGACCAGCAAGGTCTGCGGGACTCACCCAGTGAAGGTAAGTCAGGGCACGTCTGGAGCAACCAGGGAAGCCCAAGCAGAAGAAGAGTAGCCTTCAGGAGAGCCCACTAGCCAACAGACTAGCAACCGCAAAGGAGCCTTGAGTGGACGCACTTGGAGCTGGCTCACAGGACACTCGTGGAGTGGAGGCCAGTGATCTTCAGTGCAGTCAGTGCTGGAGGCGGGGGCTACTTGGAGCCCAAACCACAACTTCGTGGGAGACCAGGAAGAGGATGCACTTGCAAATGTGCTCGGTGTCCAGGGGTCACGGTTCGACGTTACCCACGACAGCTACGGGCCTCAGCTTTGCTGGGGACTCAGGGCAGCCTCGGGGAAGTCTGGAAATCCACTTCTGGGGATGCAAATACTTCGGCATCCCGCGGGAGCTTCGGCGATGCAGACCGGACAATTGCTTCTTTGGTGCCTGCCAAGCAGGGGAGTCACTCCTTGACCCCAAGGGAGATTCTTCAGTCCTCTAGTCTTGAGTAGAGCGTCGAAGTTCCAGGATTCAGTTACAGAGTTTCACCCAGGGATATCTAAAGTCCTAAGGACTGGGGTCCCATACTTATACAAAGTTAGGGGTTGGACATACTCTGGGGACCCACCTATGGGAGGGTCAGGGAAAAGGGGTGGTTACACCCATTTCCCTTTGTCCAGTTTCGCGCCAGAGCAGGGGCAGGTAGCCCCTGCAACCGGTTTGAACTGGCATATGCACAGGGACACCAAATGTGCCCCCAGTGCAGGACTTCAAAGCACCAGAGGGGCTCCCGCCCAGCCCCAATACACACTATCCTGTCTGGGGAGGTGGTTACACCTCCCTTCGACAGGAAACCTATTGTCCAGGCCTCCCCTGCCGGAGTTTCAGTCAGCAGCAGGAGGCCAGACCCGTGTCTATGGCAGCGGCATCCATTTTGTGATGCCAGGGCTCTGGAAAGAAGTTACCGGGTTGCCCGGTGTGTACATGTCTCTCCCTCTAGAAGGGTGGAATGCTACCCCCGCCGCCAGGATTGGTGGGGGGGTAGTATTCCAAGATGTTTGACACCAAACACGACATGTTTTGGTGCAGCCAGTCCAAAGTTAGCATTGTACTGCGAGGATATAATGCACTTAAGAGTATATGGTCAGGCTGTACCACAAACAGCACCAGAGGAGGGACTCCGAACACTGCAGAGGGGCTCTGCTCATGCAGGGGCACCCTCTCACACAAAAACCAAGCACTCTGCCTTCAGGATTGTTAAGGCCTGTCATAGGAGTGACTTATAGGTTTATATGTGTGTGCAATTGTAGTGATATAGGTAGCCTATATCACAGTAAGGGGTGCATGCACAACCTTACCCAGGCTGCAGTAGCAGACCTGTGGTGTCATTTTGGCTGGCCTTCCAGGGGTGGCAAAATACATGCTTCAGCCCCTGGCAGGCCTCTGGGGTACCTATGCCCTGGGTACATAGTATACCATATACTAGGGACTTATAAGGGCACTCCAGATTCCAATCAAAGATGTACCTAAGGTACATGGAAACCATTTTAGAGAGGAAGCAGCTAGGCTGGGGTTCTGATTATCAGGGCCCCAGCCAGACTAAAGTCGAAAAACAGTGAAGCATCAGCAAAAAGTGGGGGTACCCATGTGAAGCAGATCCTACTCTCCTACAGCACCTAATTTGGAAATTGTTCTTTCTATGCACAAAGAGGGAATAATTAATGAGTTTGCGCAAGTGACCCTGCCAATTCTTCTGGTTTAAACATGAAAAACAAGATGCCATAAATCAATTGATTCTGAACAATGATTTTTCTCAGTTTTCACCAGAGACTAATTCGCGATGACAGTGCCTAAGGAGGGAGGTGAATTGCATGCTTGGAGCAGTCCTAGGGGTAGCCCAGAGTGGCTCATATGTAGATGGTAAGGTAGATGGCCACCATGTGTCATTCTTGATCTATACTAATGCTACCCACTCTACGGTTTGTTCCATGGAGGTCCCAGTTTTGAGCATTAACAATAAACTGATTGACAAAACGGTTATGGCAGATGTCTCAGTTAAAATAGGACCAATGGAGAATAATCCTCAGTTCATATTATGTGATTTTAGTACTGTTAATGTGCTTGGCCGAGACTTGTTTTGCAACTGTGTGATTTACTGCACACCGGATGGTCTTGCAATTGAACCTCAAGATGAAGATTCCGTTTTTAAAATAAAATCACAAGATTCGAGAGTTCAGTTGTTCCCAGTTCTCACAAACGATCACCTGCCTCTGCATATGAAACATGCTGTCAAAGAAGAGGTATGGGATTTCATAGGTAAAGAGATAAGGTTGTTAAAAAGTGCAAAGCCAGGCCAAATTCAATTGAAACCTAATGCTGTCTATCCCAGAATTAGGCAATACAAACTTTCAAAAGAAGCAGAAGAAGGAAAGAAGCCCGCCATAGTGAAAATGATAGAACAATTTTACGGTAGGTGCTTGCTAGTCCTTGTAACTCTCCAGTGATGGGCATTAAAAATAAGTGGTGAGTGGAGAATAGTGCAGGATCTTCAAAAAATCAATCAGATCCCATGTCTGATGGTACTGAAGCCTGCTGTAATATTGTTTCAGATTCCTGCGGATGCAGAATAGTATACAGTCATTGACTTATGCTGAGCGTTCTTCTCCATTCCTTTGCATTAGGATAGTCAATATCGTTTTGCATTTTGGTTCCAAAATAAACTCCTCATTTGGTGCAGAATTCTACAAGGGTATACTGAAAGTCCCTTGCATTTTAAGGAGATCCTAAATAAACATATAACAGATTTGCAGTAACCGTGTAACTCAGTATTTTTTTAATCGCTCTTCTTTATTATTAATAAGTAAGTCAGCCATTAAAACAGGAAACGCACTGTTGCAGGAAACTAGTACTGAAACTCAGTCTTGGTCTAATACATTGATGACCTACTTGTGGCATCAAGGACAAAAGAAGTCTACAAATTTGAAAGGTATTGGACTCTTGAATCATCTTGCTTGCAATGGCCATAAGGTCTTGTTAGAAATGGGGGTCTCTAGTTGGCAGAGGTAGGTACCTTTGTCCAAGTAGGGACCCTTCTTCCTAGTCAGGGTAAGGGGGATACACTTCTAAAATAACCCCTGCTCACCCCCTTGGTAGCTTGGCACGAGCAGAGAGGCTTATCTCAGAGGCAATGTGTAAACCATTTGTGAACACATACAGTAATACAGTGAAAACACTACAAATGGACACAACACCAGTTTAGAAAAATAAGTAATCTTTATCTAAACCAAAACAAGACCAAAACGACAAAAGTCCACAATACAGTACTAAAAATATGATTCTTAAAATGTAGAAACAGTTCTGTTCCAAGAAAACGTGAGATGCAACACTTTTACACAAAGTTACTTGGATGCGTTGAAAAATGCAAGCAAAAAGGGTCACAGGGAAGGTGATGCGTCTGCTTCTTACAATCAGGGAAGGTGATGCGTCGGTTCCTTGCTCCGAGGGAGGTGATGCATTGGTTCCTTACTGCTGCGCAGGGCAGGTGATGCATCGGTTCCTTACCGGAGAGGAGGTGATGCGTCGGTTTCTTACTGTGTGGGGAGGTGATGCATCGGTTTCTTACTGCAACCCCCAATGATGCGACAGACTTGACGCTTCAATGTGATGCGATGCGTGACGATCCGGTATGATGCGTCGGCTTTTCTCAAACCGGGCCTGCGTCAGAATCGGTGCGGTGATCTCGGGCATCGGAGATCGCTGCACAGGATTCGTCACACGGCAGACACTTCAGCCGCGAGCGTGCGCTGCGTCGATTCTTCGGCAGCGGAGAAGCGTCAGAAAATTCTTCTCGCACCGCTGCGATGCATCAGAAATAGGTGATGCGTCGATTTTCACAGTTCTTGCAGTTCCCAAAACAACCTCCAGAGGCCCAGAACACTGGCAGGCACCTCTCAGCAGGTCAGAACGTCCAGCAAAGGAGTTCAGGGGGGACTGGGGGTGAAGTCTTTGTGTCCCTGAGACTTCAGAACAGGAGGCAAGCTCAATTCAAGCCCTTGGAGATCTTCCTCAAGCAGGGGACACAGCAAAGAGCAAAGTCCTTCTCCTTTCCTTGGCAGCAAGTAGCCACTGCAGGCCAACCCCAGACAGCAAACAGCACAGGGGCAGTATTCCTCCTCAGCTGCTCCAGCTCTTCTCCATGGCAAAGGTTCCTCTTGAGTCCCAGAAGTGAACTAAAAGTCTGGGGTCTGGGCCCCGAATTTTATAATACAAAATCCTTTGTTCTCTGGAAGCAGAGTGTCTTTGCCCAGCCAAAACCAGTTCTGTCCTCACTTGTGCGGCTTCCTGACAGGAGGTGGAGACAGCATTGTCCTTGGCAGATCAGGCCAATTCAGGTGTGAAAAAAATCTTCTCCCCCTACTCTGAATTCAGCCCAGGTCTATTCAGCCCAGGCCTGACTGACCCTGGAAAGGCAGGACACACCTCAACCCCCCAAGTGGCTGTCTGAACAGAATGCACATCCCCAGCCCCTGTTACTCCAAAGCAAGACAGTCAATACACCGCCTAGCAGAGGCACACTGGATGGTTAGGCAAGAAAATACCTTGCTTCTAAAAGTGGTGTTTTCAAACCCAGAATGTACAAATCACCCTCACTAAAAGATGCATCTTAACATTCTGAGTTCAGGCATATCAAACTTTGTTTTCCTATCTTGTTCCCATGGGCAGTTATGCTTATAAGATGCTATAAGCAAACTCCCCATTCTATTCTATAGAGACAGATAGCCTTACAATAGTGAAAAACGAAATTGGCAGTATTTCACTATCAGGACATGCCACACACATCAGGTCATGTCCTACCTTTCACATACACTGCACCATGCCCACAGGGGTACCTTGGGCCTACCTTAGGGGTGACTAACATGTAAGAAAAGGGAAGGTTGGGCCTGGCAAGTGGGTGCACTTGCCAGGTGGAAATGGCAGTTCTAGACTGCACACAGGCACCGCAATGGCAGGCCTGAGACCTTGTTGCAAGGCTGCTGGTGTAGGTGGCACAATCAGTGCTGCAAGCCTACTAGCAGCATTTGCATTACAGGCCCTGGACACACACAGTGCACTGTACTAGGGACTTAACAATAAACCAAATAGACCAATCATGGAAACACCAATCCATAACAACAATTTACAAAGGGAGTACTTGCACTTTGGCACTGAACAGCAGTGGCAAAGTGCCCAAAGCATCTAGACCAGCAAAACAAAGTCCAACACACAGCAAAATAACCGGAGGCAAAGGCAAAAATACAGGGGAAACCCACGCCAATGATGCCAGGTCTAACAGGTCATAACTACAAAGATGCAGTGCAGTAAAAAAGAAGTAATTTATCATGGTCATCACATTGAGAAAGTTTCAAGGAATGTTTTGAAAGAACACATTTCTGCAAATGCTAAAGATGAATCCTCCAACCTCCCAGAGGAAGCTGAGGATGTTCCTGGAAATAGTTGGCTACTGTCGTCAGTGGTTTCCAAATGTTTCCCTGACTGCGAAGCCTTTAATAAGGCTGACTAACAGGTTGACAGTGATATCAAGGACCCACTGCAAATTGATCACAAATGCTTGAAGGCCTTCTGTGAATTAAGAGGAAATGTGTGTAGTCCACCTGCCCTCATAATGCCTGATTATGGTAAGGAATTTTTCTTTTCTGCCATGAGAAGAGTGGGTGATCACTTTCAATTCTAACCCAAAAACATGGAGGGGTAATGAGTCTTGTTACTTACTTTTCTGCTGTGTTGGTTTTAGTACCTGGAGCTCCTTCTGGTTGTCAGTTGCAGCTGTTTGAATTGCAATTGAACAAAGTGAAGTGATTGTGACAGAAATTTGTAGGAGTTTTGGATGCAGAATAGTATGATTTTGGAGAGAAAGAGTAGTCCTTACCAAACTAGAGCTCCCCATAATGGATGGTCGACTTGGTGTACCTGACTATGATCTGTATTTTTTAGCAGCACAAACAAAGTGGGTGTTCAAGTAGCACTTTTGTGGAAAAAGTGATGAAACATGCTTTCTAAGACACAATATAAAGCAATATTGGATGATAAGGCACAGTCAAATTCTGTTGGAAAAGGTGTCTGAAATGGTTTATCATTGTATATGCGCCACGTCTATCTCTATGGTGCCTTGCTAGGTTTCATGATATTGTCAGTACTATAGATGTAGTTTTGTGGACTGCTACCAGTTAGAATGTACTTTGAGCAAATTTGACTCCCTCAGACAGGCATTGGGTATTATACTTGGTTAATCTCAGTGATTCAGTGCTTATAGAGGGTTGTGAGACTAACATGGAATAATGGAACCCTTGAACCTCCTAAACATGGTGTCATACACCTATTAATGATGCTTGGGGAAGGGAAGGAACAAGTGACTACGCTACATAAGACAGTACAGAGATTGAACCAGTTTAGAGAAACTAAGAACTGAATGCACCTACAATTTAGACAGGGAATTACCTGATGAAGAATGGGCATTTTATCAGGAGCATCCAACCAGGGTTTGTAATTCACCATAACTACATTATCACACATACCAGACACCATGACCACTGCCCAAATTATACCAACATGTGGCAAATAAATGTTGTAGATATAGTGTGGAAAATGCAGGTTTTTACAACATGGTGTGGTATTGACCCACACTTAGGGCCTGATGTACCTATAGGCAAGCCACAAATAGAGATTGCAAATTGAGTACTGACATTTTGTGACCTGTTTGTCAGTTTGCGATTAACTTATTGTATTGTATTGTAATTGCATTTATATAGCGCTTACTACCCCTGATGAGGTGTTGAAGCGCTTTACGGTGAGTAGCACACTATTCCGGAACCCAAACAGGATTAGTGGGAATTAGTATAGGGAAATATGCAATTAATTTGAGCGGTGGACATGTTAGTCTGTTATTTGGATTGAAAAGGAATAGTGCATGGATAAAAGAGGGAAGGGTCTAAAAAATTATTTTTTTGACGGAGTTTATATCCATAGGAGGGGTTTGTGATGAGTAAAGGGAGGGTGGAGGGGAGTTAGTATAGAAAAATATTAAATACATTTGAGTGGTGGACATGTTAATCTCTTTTTTGGATTGAAAAGGAATAGTTGAGGGATAGAAGAGGGAAGGGTCTAGATTTTTTGGGGGGGAGTTCATAGCAGTAGGAGGGGTTTGGGATGAGCAAGGGGGAGCTGGAGGGGGAAGAGTCAGTGGGAAGGGTTTAAAAAGGCTTGTTTGGGAGATCTGAATAGTAAAAAGTTATGAGATGATGCAAGGAGGGGTAGTGGAGGCAAGAGTCTAGAAAGGGTTATTTTGGGGGTCATAGTAGTGGTATGGGGTTTGGGATGAATGAGAAAGTGGAGGTAGAGGATGTATTGAGAGAGGTATAGGGTGAGAAATAGAATAGTACATTGGATAGAGTAGTAGAATGAGGCTTGAGATGAGTCAGAGAGTTGAGGCAGAGGATTTATTGAGAGCAGTATAGGGTGAGAAATAGGGCAGTACATTGGATATGCTGAATTAGGAGCAAAGTAATAAGTACATGGAAGGTATATATGTGCATATGAAGGTAATATATGTAGATTATAGATGCATTTAATGAACTCCGGCTTCAAAGTGTTGTTGTACTTTAAAATAATGTATTTGTTTTTATTTTTTGTAATTCAATAGTGAAGCAATTGAAGATAAATAGTTATGATAAAAGTTTTACTTATTCATGCAGTCACTTATATACATGTTAAAAACATAGAATAATGTAACTATAAGTAATATGTACATTAGTTAAGCAGAACTAACGAATATCTATATTTTTAAAAACACAATTATTATACATGTTTATACAAAGCAATACCCATATGTAGGTACATATCTATAGTCCAAAAAAATGCCTATAGCAGAGGGATATGCTGTATATTTATCTTTGCGTATGGTAGTTATGTGGGGAAGAGCCAATTCTTGAGTAGTTTTCTGAAGACTAGGTGGTTATCCGTGGTTCTTATGTTGGGGGGTAAAGAGTTCCATGGTTTGGCTGCTTGAACAGAGAAGGATGTGCCACCCATGGGTTTTTTCTTGTAAGTTAAGCTTTTGAGGCGAGGTGCCACTCTAGAGCGGAGGTTCCTTTGTTGAATGTATTTGATGATTTTATTCCTGATGAAGAGTGGTCCTGTTCCATGTATCGCTTTGTGGGTAATACAAAGTAGCTTGAACGTTGATCTTCAGGCAACTGGTAACCAATGCAGGGCTTTCAAGGCCGGGGAGATGTGGGCTTGCGCCTTTATATGTAAGAGTAGTCTGGCAGCCGAGTTCTGAATCCGTTGTAGTCTTTTCATTGTCGTTAAAGGTGATCAGTGGTAGAGGCTATTGGCGTAATCGAGTTTGGACTGAACAAGAGATGGTAGCCTGGACCTTTTGTGGGAATCCCAGATGGGGGAAGATTTGTCGCAGAGTTTTTATAGTAACAACGCTTGATCTTGCTAGTTTGTCCACTTGGGCATTCATTGACAGCTTGGGGTCCATGGTCATTCTAAGGTTTCTTACTTCCTTCTATACTTTAGGCGGTGTTCCCAGAGCAACAGTGGACCATCATTTTTCCAGTTGACACACGTGAGTATTTTCGTTTTGGAAGCATTCAATTTGAGATAGCACCATGTCAACCATTGATCCACAGCTCTGAGACACCTGAAAATTGGTGAGTTTCCAATGTCTTTGGGGCATTCCAGCTGTAGAAGTATTTGCGTGTCATCTGCATAGTTATAGCACGTGAGGTGAAATTGATTGATCAGTGCTGATAATGACTTCATGTAGATATTGAAAAGCATGGGTGAGATGATAGAACCTTGAGGAACCTCTGCTTTTGTGAAGTATGGTTGCGACGAGAAAGGGGGGGTGTGGATGACATTAGTTCTGTTGTGAAGGTAGGATGTGATACAGTCTGGAGCACTCCCCTCTATGCCGGCTTCGTAGGGTCTTTGTATCAGAGTGTCATGGTCAACCGTGTCGAAGGCAGCTGAGAGGTCTAAGAGAAGTAGCGCAGCAACCCCGTTGCAGTCAACTGTGTTTTTCAGGTCATCCCTGATGGCATTGAGGACAGATTCTATGCCTCTTCCTGGATGGAATCCCGTTTGGAAGTCTGAAAGTATGGCATTATCTTCAAGGAATGGTGACATTTGGGCGAATGCTGCTCTTTCTAACAGTTTCCCCAGGAAAGGTCCATTTGTAATCGGTCTGCAGTTGTCGGGGTTCAGCGGGACCTGGTTTGTTTTCTTCAGTAATGGGCATTATGACTTTTTGAGTTCTTCTGGAAATATTCTGGTAGGTAAGGAATTGTTGATGAGTCTTCCTACTGGTGTGGCAACAGAGGTTGTTAGAAGAATTGCCTTGAAGGCTTGTGGTGTACATGGGTCAGAAGAGCTGTCAGCAGGCCTGCTTGCTTTGACCAGGTCCATAAATTCATCGTGGAACATTTGTCAGAAGGAACAGAGAGGCTGGATGGAGTATTCTTGGATTGTTGTTTTGGAAAAGGGTCGGCGCTGGTGCTTTGTCTTTGTTTTAAATATGAGTCCAACATGTCTGCTTTGGCCGTGTAATGATTTGCCAGTTTGTCTGTGAAATCTTGATTAATGGGATGAGCTCCTTCTAGGCAATTTGGTTTATGAAATTCAGTGAGAATTTTATAGAATTCTTTATTTGCACATTTAGCATTTTGAATTCTGTCTGAATAGTACCTTTTCCTAGCTTTTTTGGTAGTTGACTTGTATAATCTGTTAAGTTTCTGTAGGTGGAGTTTGTCTAGATTGGTGTTTGTTTTGAGCCAAGTAGCTTTCTGATTTGTTGTTTTATCTCTTTTATCTCTGTATTTCTCTAGGGTGCCTGTTTTCTTTTTTTCTATTGTGTAGTTTTTAGTGGTATTAGGATATCAAAAGCTTCCTGTAGCCATTCATATATTGTTTGAAAGGTAACTAGTTCGGTATTTGCAAAAAGGACATCTAGGATGTGTCCAGCAATGTGTGTGGGTTTGTGGACGATCTGATGCAGGTTCAGTGCATCTAGCCCAGTAATGAATAAATGTAAATCCGTATTTGTAAACCGCGAACTACTCACCCTTACGTGTCTCAAGGCGCTGGGGGCTGTTGTGGAAATTAAGTGAGCTATTGCCCAGAGTCACATGGTGCTGAGCTGAGCTGCCGCCGGAAGCGGGGATCGAACCGGGAGCTCTGTGCTCCGAAGTCAGCTGCCCTGCCCGCTGCACCACACCTCTCCACATGAATGTTTTCGGATGGGGTATATTGGGTTTGTTAAACCAAATGTTGAGGTCACCCAGAATGCATAGGTTGGAGTGTAGTGTTATCATGTTTGAAACTGTGTCTAGAAATGTGTCTGGGAATGTTGCATTGCTAGGTCGAGGTCTGTAAAGGAGCAGTAAGTTACAGAAGGATGATGGTGTCGGATTGCATCTGATGAAAAGGGCCTCACAACCTTGTATGGAGCCATTGTCAGCTTTGTGATATGGTAATGTTTGCCTGAACACAATAGCTATGCCACCTCCTCTTTTGCCTAATGATTTTGTTTGATAGCCTGGAGGGACGGCTTCATACAGGATTAGAGCCATATCATCTCCCAACCATGACTCAGTTATGAAGAGTATGTCAGGTTTTGTGTCAGTGAGAAGTTCGTAGATGTGATGTTTGTTTTTAGAGAGCGATCGAGCATTTATTAGTAGACAGTTTAGAGAAGGTGCTTTGGTGATAGTGTGACTTTGTTTTGTAGAAGAGTGAGCAGTATTTTGTGGGCTTGTAGCAGGTGTGTCGTTAGCGTTGGTATCAGCTGTATGATGATGGCAATCGTGTAGCTGTCCTGTATCATGGTCCTCGTCCAGCAGGCTAAGAAGGCGTTTTGATGGGTCTACGTTGTAGGTGGTGGAGATGGTGTTTGAGAGTGAGTTGGTGAGCTGTGTTGTTTTTGTAGTGTGACCTTGTTGTGCAGTAGACATGGGGATGTGAATTTGTGAGGAGTGGCATGTTGCTTATTTTGTTTGCGTCTGTTTAGGAAGGAAGGTGTATGAGTTAGTGGTGATGGTGTAGCATGTGGGTCA
This sequence comes from Calotriton arnoldi, assembly GCA_963921515.1. Classification (NCBI taxonomy): domain Eukaryota; kingdom Metazoa; phylum Chordata; class Amphibia; order Caudata; family Salamandridae; genus Calotriton; species Calotriton arnoldi. The sequence goes on from CAWUFW010004821.1 coordinate 1,236,907, forward strand.
TGCAGTAAGGTTATAAATTGTCCAATGGATGAGAGGGGGTTAAAAGAGAGTTGCTGTGTTGCTGTATATGTGTTAGGTTTGGGCGAAGAGAGAAAGCTTGGCATTGGAGTTTGTTCATGGTGTGTATCATTTGTGTAGTCTGGAAGGTGGGTGTATGTTTGTAGTTTGTGATGGAAAGTATTATGAGGAGTGCGTGAGAGATTTCATGGTGCTGGTGTTTGTGTTATGTTTGGTTTTTGAGGAGTAGGTGCTGATGCATTTGATTTCAGAGAAGGATTTGTTTGTAGAATATTGTTTGTGAGTGGAAGTTGTATGGTAAAGGGGGTGGTAATGTGTTTGTGAGTAGATTGTATGTGGTGTGTAAGAGGGGATGAACTAGAGTTGAGTGTTTGTGTTAGATTTGATTGCTGCAAGAGGTAATATGTGTGGTGCAGGGGAGTGTAAGTGTTGTGCGGTTGTGTTATTGTGGTAGAAAGAAAAGGAAGGTGTTGGTGGCTGAAAATATGGAAGGATGAGTATAGGTTTCATGGTGACAGAAAGGGGGCTGTTAGGAGTAATTAGAGTAGAGAGTTAGTGGCTGGATAGAATATAGTTTAGTATAGTTTGGAATTGGGTCGTGTTCGTGATGAGTGGATTGGTTAGTGGTATAGGATAGAGTTGTGTATTGTTTGTAAGTGATGGTGCAAATGTGTGGGAGCTGAGATAGAAGGGTATAGAGTTGTGGTTTCTGGGGTTTTGTAGTGGGTGCTGAGACAATGAAATGTGTGAAGCGTTTGTTTGTAGTAAATGAGTGGAGTACATGTGCTGTGAGTGTGTTAATCTGGTTGTGGTTGTGGTTGTGGATGGGGTAGGGTGGGTGCTGGTGTATGTAAAATTGAGCAGCATTTTTGGCCCTAGTCCCGACCAGTCTCTAACAGGGTCAAACAGGCAGCTGTCCTTGTCCTCTCCACCCTTAGCCCCAGCGCCCGAGCTGAGATGCCCTGAACCCTCAACTTAAATAGCCCTAGTAATCAGGTGACCCATTCAGCCAATGGGAACCCTAAACAATCACATCACTAGCCCTAAGCCCTAGGACCAATAGGACACCAGCCTCTTACAGCCAATCACAGTCCTAGTCCCAGCAGCCAATAAAGCACAAAACCCTAAGCCCTATGGCCAATAAAATCCCTAGACCCAGCCCTAGTCAAACCCGCCAATCAGGCACAAAACCCTAATCCCTATGTCCAATAGAAACCCTAACCCCAGGAACCAATCAGAAACCCTACACCGATCCATCAATCAGATCACTAACCCTAAGCCTTACATCCAATAGAATCACTGACCCAGGAACCAATCAGCACCCTCAAATACTCAACCAATGAGAACACTAGCCCTATTCCAATAGAAACACCAGATACAGCCACCAATCAGTGCACACATGTGGCATCCGGTAGCAGTCTATATAAGGTGCCGGCAACCTCAGGCAATGTTTGCTGGGCTGGAAGCTGCTCCTCAATTCAGAATCTCCTAGGAGACAGACAAGACACCTTCCTACACAAAAGCAATCCTCAGAGGCATTTTCCTCTTTCTACGTGTGCTGCTGAATGCAGCACACGTAGAAAGAGGAAATAGCGGGGAGAAATAAACATATTATCCTTGTAATGCCTCTGTGAGAAGGCACACAATTTTGACGCATTCCCAGGTCTACTAATCTTATTAAAACTGGGAATGTGCCAAAAACCATGGGTGGATGCATGGGAACATCCACGCTCCACCCATGGAATGCCTTCCCAACGATGAGTAACTAAAAGTTACAGCTTGTGCTGCCATGAGTTACTCCAGATTTACTGAGCCGCACAGCGCCATGTAAGGTGGCTCTGCATGGCTTAGTAAATCTGACTTTAGAGATTGCGTTGCCTTGCATAACCTCCTTAAGTCTGCTATTATATGGGGGTTGAACATTGTTTCTTCAATAATGTAATCCAGTTAAGAAAAATGAAAAGTACGGTCTTGAAGCAAATCTTAGGATAACAGACAAGCAGAAGAAAAATCACATCATTTTGAATTTGGGATGACAGATATGTATTTATTAATAATATTTATTTATTGTTTTACATGAATAATTAACATCATTTGCATATGTATTTTTTAATTATATTATTAGTCTAGACTTTAATAGTTTAAATAAATTACATATCATATATAATTCGACATGCTTATATTTTTTGATGATATTCTGGTCCACAATATTTTTTTGCAATATTTTTGTAGTTTACATTCACAGGGACAGGTTTACTATTTTTTCACGCAATGTAACACAGGCAGGCAAAGGGTAGGCAGAGCATTTTGGCACAAACCCCGGTTTCCTGACTTTAGTACATCCGGGTTTGCATCAAAATACATTTATGGATACATGGGAATACCCATGCTCCACCAATGTAGTGCCTACTCGACCCAGGGTAACGCAAAGCAGCGCAAGGCGCTGCATTGCATTAATCTGCTGCTGAAAATTGATGCAAGGCCACGCAAATCTTTTTTTTCAATTCTTTTTATTGACAATTGTCAATAAAGGTACGCAAAACACAGAGCTGTGCACTGTGAAATTCCTTGACATCATTTTCATAGCCGCAGCATCCCACTCTGTCTCCCACCACCCCTTATCCCTCAACACAACCCGCAGCATTGCCCAATGGAGCTGCCCTAGGCGGACAATCGCCAAAGGTGATGGAGACTGGGCCCTTACATATGTTATCTCTATATTCATTCCAATGTCCCCAAATTTCCGCCCACTTGTAGGGTCAGCCCCAGCCCTCATATACCACCCTCTCAGCCAGCATACACCGGTCCATATCGCGGTTCCAGTGTTCCAGTTGTGGCACCGGAACCGCACACCACATTTTAGCAACATTCCGTTTAACCGCAGCCAACCCCAGACTGATTCATATTAGTTCCAGAGGGACCAAATCCCTTTCCTCCCAAACATTTAGGAGACACCACTTCACCGAGGCAGTGAGGGGTGCCCCAAACACCTCACCCAAACATGCAATCACCGCCATCCAGAAGCCCTGCAGTGCTGGGCAGTCCCAAAACATATCATAAAAGGCACCAGCGTGGCCACAGCCTCTTCCAATTAACAGTCAGAGACCTACCCATTTTAATCAGTGCGGTCTGAGCGTAATAGGAGTGGTGGAGGATCTTCAATTGGACTAGGCAAAACCCGGACCATATAGCCAACTCTCTAGTGGATGCCAGGGCCTCTGCCCATTCATCATCCTCTATGCCCCCAAAGTATTGGACCCAGTGCTCTTTCAATTGTGTTAGGCCATCAGGTGTATTGCTGAGTAACTTTTGGCATATCAAGGACTTGGCTTTTTGTGGCATGTATTCGAGCACCATCCATTTTGGCAGTGCTGCCCTCAGGACGTGGCAGTCCTGTGTGTACAGATATGTTTCAGCATTTGCCAACTGATAGTCGCTCTGGAGGACTGTTAGGTTGATAAAATTTTCTTGGTTACACAAGTCACCCACGCGGGAGAGACCAAAAAGGTCCCATTTAACAAAGCCTGTTAACTGTCCTAGTGTACCCAATGCTTCTGTGTCCCTTTAGGGGGGTAGGCTGTGTGATTCTTCCCTTCCAGCCTAAGGCCTGTGTGACTGTATGCCATAGGTCAAACACGGTAGCGGTTGTTCCATACAGGTGAAGAAGCTGTGGGGTACCATAGAGAGCCCAAAGATGTCCCCCTGTCTGCATTACCATCCTATCCCTCCGGAAGGCTGGTTTCTCTGTGGAGCAAAAGACCCAACCATTAATAGTAGTCAGTTGTGCCACCCAGTAATACTTTTGAATGTCGGGTAGGGCCACTACTCCATCATACCATCCCCTCATCAATTTGTTTTGTGCTATCCGTGCAGGGTCTCCATCCGAGAGCAACTCCCTGATCTCGACTTCGATTCTCTTGAAGTAAGATTTATGTACAGGGTATGGTAAGTGTTGCAAGACATAGAGAAAACGCGGTAGGGACATCATCCTAAAAAGTGCTGCTTTGCCTAAAAGCGATAATGGGAGTGACCTCTAGCGTTGGATGTCTTGTTTCAGCCTCTCTACGGGTGGCAACAGGTTTGGTATGGAAGAATAAGTCAGGGTCCGTAGTCACATAAAGCCCGAGATAGCAGAAACCCTCTGGACTATTTCCACTGCACTGTCGTGGGGCAGTCTCGGCAGCTATCCCTGCAGATTATATATTTTGGATTTTCACCAATTTATTGTATATCCTGAGTAGCAGCCAAAGATAGTAAGGATCTGCATTAATCTGTTCAAAGTGTTTTCAGGATCCGTCACATATAGTAAGACATCATCCGCATATAAGGATATCTTATCTTCCCAATGGTCAGTCCATTGCATACCACAGACCAGTGGATGCTGCCTAATACAGGCAGCCAAAGGCTCCAGCGCCAGCGTGAAGATTAAGGGCGACAAGGGGAAACCCTGTTGAATGCCACATTGAAGCTGAAATTCCCTAAACACCCCCTGCCCCCTTCACCCTCACCTGCGTCAGCGGGTCAGCATACAAAAGTCGCACCCAGCATATGAAGCACAGGCCGAAACCCAATCTAGCCAGCACCTTGAACATTTAGGCCCACTCCACTGAATCAAAAGCCATTCTGGTATCTAAGGAGAACAGCAGCACATGTTCCTGCATACGGGGAGCCTAGCTCAGCCCGCTATTAAGGTGCCTCAGGTTAATGGTGGTGCTACGATATGGCATAAAACCGGACTGGTCTGGATGGACCAGGCCCGTAATCACTTTGGTGAGCCCGGGAGGCCAGGACTTTAGCCAAGATCTTAGCCTCTGCATTGAGGAGTGATATTGACCTGTAACAGTCATCAGGTGGTTCCCCTCTTTTGGGAAGACCACTATCGTGGCCATCCTCTGGTCTGTGGGCAACGAGCCTCGTTGATGGTTTTCCTTGAACATCTTTAGCAGATGAGGGCCAGGTCCCGGCCCAGCAGATTATGAAGCTCAATTGGTACTCCATCGGGGCCTACTGCCTTGCCCGAAGACAAATCACGTATGGCTGTTGCTATTTCGTCTTTTGTTATCTCCTCTTTCTGTTTTCTCCCCTTCAAGGAGAGCACGATCTGAGGTAGGGAGGCTCAGCAGATGGATGTCAGACATGAATTCTTAGGATTCTTCCGTGGTGGTTGTCACAGCTGGGGAGTATAACTGGATATAGTAGGCGACTAACGCATCCGCCATGCTTTGTCTATGTTTCACCAATTTTACACGCCTGAGTCTTCACCTCCAATACCCAGCGACCTGCCTGTTCTCTCCTGTCCAACCAGGCTAATAGTTTGCACACTTTGTTACCGACTTCATATAAGCGATGTAGCGAGGTCCTATGACTCAGTCAGGCGGCATTGGTTGCCACGTCCTTGTATTCTCTCTGCTTCACTAGGAGAGTGTGTTTGGTGTCAATACTGTCCTGTGCGATACGTTCTTTCTCCTGCATGTGAATCTCCTGCTCTAGTAATTAAAGCCAGACCCTCTTTTCCTTCTTGTGTTCCGCTATGAGGGAGAGTGCCTGACCCCTAATCAACTCCTTGCATGCCTCCCAGAGGGTTTGAGAGGAGTCAACTGATATCTTGTTTCCAGCAAAATAATGCTTAGCCTCATCTATTAGTCCCTGTCTGATCTTGGGCAATTTCAAATACCAGAGGTTGAGCAAAATGGCATGCTGTGTAGGGTTTCCACCCACAACAAACACCGCCCACATACAACGAACATCAAACAACGGGCGGCGGGAGGAACCCGCATGTTTAGGGGGCATCGATTGTGCTCCTCACACATTGTCAGATTGAAGTCACCCCCCAATAAGCAACTTGCCATCCAGCAGTCGGAGCAGGAGGGTGCTCTAGTCAGGGAGCGTAATGTCATGAAGGCATGGTGGGATGTAAACCAAGCACATATTAACCACCAGTCCCTCCCAGCTCCCAGTGAGGGCCCATGAGTATCCAGATAGACCTTTTGCACAATAAATGGGAGCAACTTTCTTATCAGAATCTCAAACCCTCTGGAGCCTAATGTATAATCCACATGGGCCAATAATTTTTAACTCCATCAATCCAGAGATTTGTAAGTGTTGCCCTTCAAGTGGGTCTCTTGAAGCAGGGCCACAACAGGGGCCTGTCTCTTGAGATATTACATTATGACACCCTATTTAATGTTGTCATCCAGGCCATTTACATTCCAGGTTAGTAGCTTGATATACAGCATTTCAACCCGCCCTCCCATCTGTGTGTAGACAAATCGCTGCTGCAGCCCCGCTGGCAAGATGGTCAGCCCGGGGAATGGGGCAGGAGAATGAAGTGCACGCCCATGCTAAAGTGTACAGTCAGTGCTGTAAAATACAACAGTATCCCCCAATAAAAAGGAGTACCCTGAAACTGACCCCCCTGCCTCCCTGCATAGTGTACTTGAAACTGCCATCCCCCCCATAACCAACACTTAAACAGTAAGAGATAGTGGTAACCACCAAGTGCCCCACCCGTCCTCCACCATGAACTTTCTCACATTACCTAGAGTTATAAACGTACTTTCATCCGTACATTTTTTGCAGCAGTGATCTACATACAGCCATCTTAAGTCACAACGAATTGTTTGTGTCACTGCTGACACTGTAGTGAGCATGATATGTACTGCGATTTGTGTCAACCCACTCTGCCGAAACAGATCAGTTGCGTCACATGTGGGGTTGCCTCCTGGGTGCTCGGTTGTTGTGTCGACTGCCGCTTGCTGTGTCGTAGTCCATTCTGCAGTCTGTGGTGACATGGTCATTTTGTTGGCATCGGGAGTGGTTCTCCCGTCTCGCCCCCTCAGCCGGCCCCATCCATCGAGCCAATTCCATGCCGCCTCCGGGGTTGCAAAGTGCCAAGTCTTTCCTTCGGCTACCACTCTAAGTTGTGCTGGGAATAGCATAGAGTACTTTTGGTCTCGCTCTTGTAGGACATGTTTCACTTTGGCAAAGTTGTAGCAGAGTCGCTGGACTCAGAGTGTGAAATCTGGGGAAAAAACTAATGACTGTGTTCTCAAACTTGACCAGTGGAGCCTGTCGGGCTGCTTGAAAAATCACGTAAGGGCCTCTAAAATTGAAAATGCAGGCTATTATCGTATGAGGGGGCGCCCCCGGTTTCGGAGGGGCACCGGGGATCCTCTAGGCCTGTTCAATAGAGAAATAATTTGATAGGTCTCTGGGTTGTAACATCTTAAGAATAATATCTTCAACGAAAAAGGTCAACTGCTGGCCCCTCAGCCTTTTCAGGGACCCCGACCAAGCGAATGTTGTTTTGTCATGAACGACCCTCAAACTCCTCCAGCTTTGCCCCTAAGACCTTTGTCGTAATGTGCAGTTCTTTGACATGTTTCTTTGAGGCAGTTGTCTATGTGCTCAGGAATGTGATAGAATCCTCTACTTGCTTCACTCTCGCACTCATATTTCGTAGGTCTACTCTTACCAATCCAACTTCCGTGGAGATCATGTCGATCTTCTTTTCTAGGGATCCTGGACCCCCTGAATAGCTGGCATAATGTATTTGAGTATAAGTGTGTCATTTTCCCGTGGGGCCCGCTCCGCTGGGCTCCGCACCTCTTCCATTACAGCTTTACTGGGACCATCGCGGGGATGGGGAATTTGTCCAGTTTTGTCTGAGGTGCTACACACGTGCCTCATCTCCCAGTCATCCCTGCTGAACACCTGACTCGCTAATGGTCTTGGGGTTACAATGGTAATCGCTGCCGCCTGCCTGGGGTCGGGTACCAGCAAGGACCCACCCTGCAGCCTGTTGGGTGTCCCAACCCAGACTCCCCAGTTGTTCCGGATCGCCTATAGGCAATGCATAAGAACATGCACTGCAAGGGCCTCAAGCCAGTATCCAGTGCCGTTAGGCAAGAATTGGTCTCTGCGGCAAGGCATACCTCACTCCTTGCAAGCTCTGTCAATAAGGAGTTCCACTCCAAGCGATGCACCCAGGGGGCAGTAAACCCATGCGGGGTACCACTATAGAACATGCCCACTCCTTGCACTGACATCAATAAAAATGTCTGTAGTTGGGCTCCCCCCAGAGAGAGTCACACCTCCGTGCTTACAGTTGAGTAGCAACCTGCATGGTGCGTTGCCATCCCGGCAATGGAGAGAGATGTGGGGGGAGGGAGTACTCTCTCACATGAAAACAAGAGCCGGTGCATAGGCCAGGTCACAGTACATAGGCCCTGTGTCGCTGGCATGTCAGAGATGAGAAGGCGCAGCACTACATGCGTCCTCTCTGCCTCAACTGCAGACCTTTAATGTCCTCTTCACTGCTGCAGGGGACCAGCCCAAAAATTAAAGGCTAGTTTCCAGTCTTTTCTGACTGTCGGTGGCCGGCCCCCAGTCGATGGCCTGGCCAATTTGAGTAGCCCCCAACTGTCCACTGGGGCCCCCTATCACTCACCAGGGGCCCGCAATTCAAAGCTGCTCATTGGTCTGCCTCTGGGAGATTCAAGCTCTTGCTGGAAAGAGCAGCGGGAAGGCACTGCCAAACAAGAGCGCCCTGCCCCCACATTATTGTGTGCCTTCCTGATGCAAGGCCACAGTGCTGCTCCCCACGCCAGGCCTCACCTCGATGCTAGCACTACCGTGGGGCCCATCACAGCCCTCGTTGCTGTAGGACCTCTCTCCGGTCCTCGCCGGGGCCGCTGCAGAAGCGCAGCACCCAAGGGCAGCGTTGGACACACCTCTTTCCCATGCTGTAAGTCTCCGCCAGAGTCGGCACTTCGTTCGGGGCTGCGGTCGCACACTGCTGACATGGAGGCAGGGAGTCTCAGCGCCCACATCAATGTCGCCCTCTATCCCGTCTTCACGGGGCCCTCTACACTGTTATTTCCCTCTCGGGTAAGTCGCACACACCTCTTGCCGACGCCTCGCGACTCCGCCGGAGTTGGCTCATCACCTGGGGCCACGACTTCACATGCAGTCTCGGGCCCCACCCCACAATCTCGGTTGCCTCTTAGCACAGGACACCAGGAAGAAGAACTCTGGTATCCCAGTAGCCACCAGTGTTCGAATCAGCAGTGCTAGGGCTGCAGGAGACGGATTTGTACCGGATATCGGGGGACTGGGCTGGTGAATAGCGGGAGCCGCTTTAGCAAGCGGCCATCTTCATCGGCAGTCAGCCACGCCCCCCCAGTCATGCAAATCTTGATTTCACTTCAGCACTTGTGCTGTCTTATTTCATCTTGCGGGACGCAAACACAAAGCAAAGTGCATAGTAAATCTGAGCCACAGTATGTAAACTCAATATTTTTGACATATTACTGTGTCACAATATATTTGTAGGCAATATTTTGTCATACCACTAAAGGAGTCACTAGAGGCTCTGTCATCAGAAACACCCTTTCAGTGGAATCAATGTCATTGACCCCAAAGAGCAAAACTCCTCAAAGTCCTCATGTACAAATCTTCTGGCATGTAGATTACATTAGTTAGGTTATCCTGAAGGTGGATCTATGTAGAGGAATAATATAAGTAACAAAAGGTTAGCCATGCCGGTGTGGCATGGTAGACCTTCTTGCTCCTGTGCAGTACCTGCCATTTACATGGGAGTCTTTTTAAGATAAAATGCCAGTCTGTACAGCATATACCTTCAAATTTGGCAACATTGCTGCGGCTGGAGGAATGTTGATTGGCACTACTAACAGGCATTTCCGCAGCGAGGCCATCTGATTCTAAGTAAAGCCCTTTGGGCCATATGTATCAAGCCCATTTCCCGTTCGCAAACGGGCCGATTCTCAGAATCGGCCCGTTCTGCGAACGGAACAAGCTCTTTGGGATGTATCATCCCAAAAGGCATTCATAAAATAGAGAATCGCAAAATTGCGATTCTCTATTTTGCAAATGCATTAAGGAATCGCAAACTGCGATTCCTTAAATGAAATGTATGAAGCACCTAAGTTGTGCGATTATGGCTTAAGGAATCGCAAATTACCACCAACTACAGGTTGGTGGTAACTTGCGATTTCTTTGAGAAATGCATTTTTTGCATTTTTGCATGCCCTAAGGGCATGTATGTGCGCCACATGTGCACCCATGCTCATTTCAGGGGTGCAACAGGGTGTCCTTTGGACACCCTTGCAACCTTGAAATTGCATTCTCAATTTGCGATTCTCTAATTGCTAATCGCAAATTGAGAATGTCCTCCCATTCATTCCTATGGACCTCTAGGTCCATAGGAATGAATGGGGAGGGTTTCCTTAACTGCGATTCGCAATTTGCGAATCGCAATTAAAGAATATGTAGGATTCGCAAATTTTCTTGCGAATCCTACATACATCTCGTTTGCGATTCTCAAATAGCGATTCTCAAAAATTCGCTATTTGAGAATCATAAACACAAACTTTGATACATATGGCCCTTAGTCTTGAGAAATTAAGAAAGAAATGGAAACCTAAAACAATACTTTTTTCTTGGCAACAGAAGGTTTTGAATCTTAGATACATATCACAGACACGTTGCACTGGTGTAAAAAGTTGAAAATGTCTTTGACTTTCTTAAAATTATTTATAAGCGATACATGTGTTTCATAGGGTTTTACCACCCACTTGCCCAATTTCAGCTCTCATGGAAAAACATTTTTTTATGATATGGACTGAAGGAAAATCTGTTTGCTCCTTTCTCTATCTCACAAGGTGCAAAAGCAGGGCAAGTTGATTAGATTCTTTTTCCACAAGTGAAAAGTTCTGTCATTTTATCCCAGATGCTGAGTTTGATATTCACGCTGGACAAGTGATGCAGTCTATGCAGTCGTTGAAGAGCCCTGACCTGAGCTGTGCAGAATGATGCACGTTTTCTATATCCTATATACAAAAATGGCACAGGAAAAACCTTGCAATGGATTAGGAATCTCAGGGAAATCCAGTGGAGTTCACTGAATGAATGATGAATGCTCAAAGAAGCCAATGAGCCATATCAAGCAATCAGTCATGTTCTGCACTAATTGACGTTTTCCCTAATCCCAGTGAGAAAAAACGCTGGTGATGTCATACAGAAATGGTAAAGCAAATAAATGCAGTAATTTATCTGTGTCTGATTATGAGATCTGAAGAAGTAAGCACAGCTCACAGAGGGAGCACTCAAATATTCATGCTGCAGTAGCTCCTACTTTGCACACTAATTTTGCTAATGGGTAACCTACTGCCACTAAAATGGATGGGGTTCCATCTTACCCAGGCACAAGCACCATGATTGTTGTAATGGCACGCAGTGTTGAACAGGCCATTCATTCCATTGGCATTTCCCCGCATCGTTGGAGCCATGAGAGGCAGGTTTTTGAGAACCCATAACTGAATCTGTCTTCGCTCCAGCTCCAGAGGTTAATTGCAGACACAATGAGGCTTCTTGAGAGAGAGCGAGAAAACAAAGATCAGACAGAGCGAATAGACAGAGAGACAAGAGAGGAAGAAAAGAGATGGATGGAAGGAGAGTGGGCTAGAATGACGGAAAGAAAGGAGTGATCCTAGCTTAAACATTTTTCCCAGGGTTGCTTTTGATTCCCAGACCGATTTTGATGTCACAATCTAGATTGCAATCAAATTATACATAGCTGTTGCAATTAGGTTCCACCCATTCAGTACGCCTGGATTTTTTGCTCTGTGGATCACCCCAGTTTGAATATTTTACTATGGGTGAGTCTCACTACATGTGTCTCACCCACGGTAATCATATGGCAAATGGACTTTGTGTGTTAACCGCTAGTGTCTGCCTTTTAAGATAGCCCGCTGCGACGCAGCAACGGTAAGGGGTACTTTGATGGTTACATGTGAACATGTGTGCACACGTGTTTGCGCACGTGATGGTTGTGTGCTGAAGACTACTGCTGTGCGCAGTCCAGTAACTGTGCACAGGCAGCCTGGCGCAGGGGGGAAACTGCAGGATTAGATATTGACCTGGGGCAGGTCTTATAATGTTAGTGTACACTAATAGGGAAAGTCAGTGTGATTTACTGTTTTGTCTGTAGAGACACTTTATTATACACCTAGGGAGAAAACTGCCTTAGAATGCAGTTTTGCTTTCCTTTGGCCTACAGAGACAGTGACGTATCGAATTGGGGTGTAACCTGTGCAAGAAAATCAAATCTGCAATTTCCACAAAGATATCTGTACAACTTATGGGTCGTACATAATTGTCAAATTTCTCTGGCTCAGGTCAGGATCAGAGCCCAGGCCTTTTGTAACTCTGCTGTGTCAGGTTAATTCCCCACAGCAGCAGGAACAAAGCACTCCCCACACAACAGGAGCAATTAACAGTGTTTCACTCAGCTCCTGAGGAGGAAAGGGGGGGGGGCTGATGGATCTGCATCAATCAGCTGTCACACTGTACCAGGAATGGGCCTGCCCAAGCCCACTAAGCAAAGGAGGGAGCCCAGACCACTGGCGCCAACACATGAGGGAGCTCCCCTTTAAATATTTAGTAAGAAAGGCCCTGGCAGTGATGTCAGCGAGGGGCGGAGCTGAGGCCTCCAGAGGAGATGTTACTAGTGATGGAGCAGGGTTTTCACGAAATGAAACCTGCTCGAATTGAACCCTCAGTTACACTTATTAACTGTGTGCGGTGAAAAACGTATGCGTAAAAAGGGCCTAACATGAAGAAAAATGCTACTGAGCAAGCGCAAACTGAAGCACTAGAGTAGGCTGCAAAATGCTTTTGACTAATGTAAGGTAAAAGAACTTATGCAGCTTTAATGCATTTATTAACATTTTGCTAGGAGAACAATATTAACTCGGGTTGCGCATGGGTAGGTGCAACGCAGGGTGGGTGAGTTATGGTATAGCTTTATAAGTGATTAATAATGTTATGTGTTTGTTTTCCGAAGAAGTATGGTTTTCTGCTCTGCAGGAAATGTTTGGGTTAATGAAAGAAAGAAATGCGGTTTGATTCCGAGGGAGAAGGGGAAGGTGAAAGACAATTGTCCTTCACGGGTCCTATGTGCCTGCCAAGAGTTTGCATGGAGAAACAAAATAAAACTTCGAGAGAAAGAACACTTCCTTTGAAAAAGCGGCGCAAATGGACAAACGTGATACAGAGTTTGTTACATGACCAGGATGGAGGAAATGTGTACTATGACAGCGACTTGAATTTGTAATTCCTGGGCTGGAAGTTGATAAGATGAATAAATGAACAATGAGGTCTCTGAACTAAGAGACATGACGAGAGTGGTGTGACAGTACACCCCCTTCCATAACCAATCGAATGAGGAGAAATTGTTAGTTCTGATACAATTGTGGGTTGGCCGTTTTGGGTTTTAGGGTATAATTGAGGTTCCCGGTGGGAGGGGGTAGGGGGTAGGAGCGCGTTGGTGAGTTTCTTGTGAGAGGAGAGGCCCGTGTTGCTGTCTCCTTTTCTTGAGCTGGCTGTTCCTGTCTGCTGGTTCCTGACTTAGTCTTTGCCTCTTCAAACCTTCTTGAGGGGCCATACTGCTCTCGTGGCCAGAGAGTAGTTTTCCTATTTCCTTTTGGGTTAGAATAGACAGAAAACCTGAATTTGCATTATCATTTGCAAATGTATTATTGTCTCTGACCCTTTTGTCTCTTCGCCTTTCCACTCTTTCATGCACATATAATGAGATGAAATCTATTGTTAATTCTCTAATTTTGTTTCTCGTGATGGACTATGATTCATACTGTATTTGGTATTGATGAGCATTTTCACATTATTTAGATAAAATATTATAAATATACAAATGAGTTTGTCTTTTTTAGAGGTGTTTATTCTTGAAATATAAGTACAATAGAATTAGGTATTAGTTTGCCAAACCCTGTCAACATAAATAAAGATTGCATCGCCACAAATTATATGCAGAGATAACGACGATAAAATTAGGATTTAGGTAAGTCAGGTATTACACTCACCCAGCGTGAAGGGACTTATTTGCTAATAAAATTGGGCCTTGTATGTGGAAATGTATTAGTCCCTGATTGCTGGATCACTAGTGTCTCCTGGATGGTGCCATTTGAACTGTCCCAGCATGCTGTGCAGGAGGGTTAGGACAGGGGTGGAGTTGTGACGTGGCACCCTAGGATTGGTCAGGGGTGCCTGGTTTCAGGAAACTTCCTTTCCCCTTTAAAAACTCTTGCAAATAGGGGAGACTCTCTCTTGCTTGGTTTTTTTCTTTGCTCCACTGCTGGACCCTAGGGCCACCATGGACAACTGAAAACTGAAAGGAGGAACCCCTGATGCACAGAAAGGACTACGGACTCTTCACAGTTCACTCCAGGACCAGTGGGTCTCTCCAAGGGCCAGTGAGGCTGGCCCCTTAGACCCCTGAGGGCCAGTTGGTGGAAAGCACTGGACTTCTGTGCCCAGAGACAAAGACCAGGAGGGAGCCAGGAGAACTAGCTCACCGTGGATTACACCACTTTGGAGATTGGCTGTAACTTCCCCTGGTTGCTCAAGCTCACCACCAGGAGTAAAATGTGCCCAGGATCATTCAGATCGGTCCAACAGGGCCCGAGTTATGGCATTAGGAAGGCTGGTGACCTTTAACTATGTTCCAGAATGGAGCACATGGGGTTTTGCTGCTCTTTTAAAAAATTACCTTTAGGGTGTGCCAGGGCCCGGGGGTCATGCATTTTGTTTTTATTAAGTTTTTCGAGGAAAGGGGAAGGCATGGGGCCCTCTCCTAAGATTCTTCCATGGCCCAGGGTTCCCATCCCCCGGACCATATTTGTTTAGGATTGGGCCGGGATCCCATCCCCAACCACCAAGCAGCAGAAGACAGGGGGAGCACCTTCATTTCCCTAGGGGTGATGTGCCTGCCATGCTCCCCATGTCCATGTCTGGGAGGAGCGGGCAGCCTCCACAAGCACAGAGATCTCTTCCCAGAGGAACGGGCAGGGAGAGAGAAGCTGCCGGCTTCCACAGCTGCACATGGAGGTGCGGGCTGTGCGGGAGACGGCGGGGCAGCAAGGGGTGGGCTCCCTCAGCTGCCCCCAATAGTGAGGTGGCATGTGGTGACTGGGTGGAACCGCCCCCCCCCCCCCAAAAAACACAAAAGGAAAGAGCTGCACGGCGTGAGGCCGCACAGCAGAAGAAAAAGGCAGCAACTCTCCCCAGCACAGCGGAAGAGCCGCTCATCTTGCATTTGGTGCTCCAGTGCGAACGCCACATAATGTCCTGCAGGGCTGCTATATTTGCATGAATAACTCCCCTCATGTTGGCTCTCGTATAGCAGGGGCACCACCAACAAATTCATCAAGTGTTGTGGGGGGGGGAGGGGGGCTGCAGAAGTCTCAGCATCCCTTCAGGAGTAGTATTTAAAGTACTGACCCTACGTCTGCAGGATCATAGAATCCTGGACCTTTCTGGGATTTCATTTAATGTTTTCAAAGCACTCCCTAGGCTGGAGCTTCTGATCTACAGCCTGGAGTGCAGCACCGTCTAGGGGCTTGTTCTATGGCTTCATTTATTGTGGTCTGAATATGTGTAAAGAAGATCTAAAGAATGTGTACTGCACTCTCTAGGGGCTAAGTCTATGGTTGCATGGTATGTGATCAAAATGTGATGCCCTCTAGGGGATAATTTTATGATTGCATTTTGATGGCTGAAAGTTTACAAAAAGCACACAGACACATGTTTTGCTCATTTTAAATGTGTTGACAATGATTTGATTATTGACTAAAGTGAAAACACGTTATTAACATTGATGATTGTATTTATGTATTTAACATGTGGCTGGTTGATCTTGAACCTTTGACCAATGCAGTAGCCTTACCTGATATGGTTGTTTGACACCTTTAGGGGGGGTCAAAGGTGATTATGTGATATCATCTATGGTGGTTTCCATCTGCCAATGTAAACATTTGTAAATGACTGCATAGTATTTAGTAATGTGTGTGGAATGAATGCATTTTTCCTTTTTCTAAAGAAAAAGCACTGACTGGACAATCATTAATTAGGTCGAGCATCAACTCTAGTGCTCTTGTTTCCTGGCTCCTTATTGGCTGGTGCTCCTGATACATCACTTCCATTTGTAAGTGAGGAGCACCGGCCAACTACAGTTTCCTTACACTGTAGGGTTTTATCTTTTTGTTCAGGGACAATTTTTTTTTTTTATAAGCGCCCCATTCCGCGCTTTAACTTTAATGGCTGCAGCGATGCCTTGGCCTTTTAGTTATTTGTTTAATACAGTGCCTGTAATGCTTGCCTGCAAAGAACACCCCTCCCACCTCCGAAGCAGCATCGAGCAGCAATTGCTGTGGCTTTTTATTTATTTATTTAATAAGGTGCCCATAACGTTTGCCTGCAAAAAATACACCTCCCACCTCCTAAGCATCATCCAGCAGCGATGCAGTGGCCTTTTAGTTATTTATTTAATAAGGCATCTATATGCTTTTTTTCATGTTTGTTTAATATTGCATCACACGAAGAGGCCGGTGTCTTTTTCTACTGCTGGAGTGAGACCTCCGCAAAATCGCCCTTTTAGATTAACAACACGGTCGCACAGTGCATTTTTTAACTTCAATTAAAGCGCGGTGGGAGGGGGCTGTTGCCGCCATTGTTCACGTGTGCCCATGTTGTTAATCTAAAAGAGCGACCATATGTCATCTTTCAGTAAACAAGTGCTGGTGTTTGGTCTTGCAGGGCATAAGAAGCGGAAAGCTGCGAGTAGCCATCGTGTAAGTACAACTTTTTATTCTTTTCACAAAAAAGCCTTTCTCCTGTTTTTTAAATTTGCATAATAAATAATGAAGAACACCCCTCCCACCTCCCAAATAGCATTGAGTAGCAATTGCCATGCCCTGTTATTTATTTATTTAATTAATAATGCACCTGTAATGCTTGCCTGCAAAAAACACCCCTCCCACCTCCCAAACATCATCCAGCAGCAATGCCGTGGCCTTTTTAATAAACCAGTAAGCAAGTTAGCCCAATTAATAGAAAGCAGCCCTTGCAGGTTCTGGATCTAGGACAACAATGAGCTGCCCTTTCCTGTAAAGGTCAGACCACACAGCCTGGAAGTGGGCGGTGGGAGACCTCCCCTGCCCCGTACCAGAGGCTCTGCCCTCAGTTTCAGCGGTCACTGGCTACCAGGCCTGCTGCGTGAATGAGCTGTTCACAGCTTCTGGCGCTTAATGAGCTCATGATGTACCAGAGTAGCACATTATCTAATTATTCATGCGGGGCGCTCATGATGGGCCAATCTGGCAACCGTGCCGGGCCATGAAATGCAAAACATCATAAGCCAAACCAGCAGAACAGAGATGTTTTAGAGAGTTGTTACCCTCAAGGAATGGTCCATGGGAGAAGGGCTAAGTAGCCCTGGCTATCATTTTAAAGCTTGTCATGAATGAAAAGTGATGAAAAATAGGCAGATATTGATTGCAAACATTTTTTGCATCTCCCGAGTGGCTGTGGACTGTTGGGCCTCCTTTAACTAACTGAGCTCTAGAAACATGCCTTCAAGGTTAGCCTCCCCATAAATATTTCATAATCGGTCAAAAATACCTGCTCCGGAGAGAGCTGTTACCTCCAAGATGCCAGAGTGCTCGAGGCAAGCAGTGAAGTGCCCAAGGTTCGGTTACTTATTTATCTATATTGCCTCAGTACCAAACCCTTTAACTCAGCCCTAACAGGTTCACAGCACTCGGCCACAAAAGCCGGCCTCTTTCTTGTCACTTGCCAACAAGAAGCCTCAGTAGCTGGTCCTAAAAACATGCGTTTCTTGTTTTTAAAAGGAAGAGAAGGTGGAAAATGCGTAGGAGGAATGCATTCCTATTTATGTCTAATCCTTTGAAGCCCTGTTAGGACGACGTGTTCCTACAAGTAGTGCTATAATATTAAATGCAACCTACAGACTAAAGACACAAAATGAGTACTACACTTACCTACTGAGCTCTGTCTTTGTTCTCTGGGCGCTGATAAGAGATAGTATTTATTTCCCAACTCAAGGTTACTCATGTTATTGACCTCAGAGGGATGAAAGCCACAATGTTATTATCCTGATACTCAGGGCTTTAAGTGGGATTAAGAAAACAGGTGGGTCTCTCAAAGGGGCGTGGC
Organism: Calotriton arnoldi; assembly: GCA_963921515.1. NCBI lineage: Eukaryota > Metazoa > Chordata > Amphibia > Caudata > Salamandridae > Calotriton > Calotriton arnoldi. Next base: position 1,254,976 of record CAWUFW010004821.1, read on the forward strand.
CTATGTAAATAAGGGCGTGGCTTAACAACGCAGCTTAAAATCTGTGCTTAGTATAGGGTGCCACCCGAGTGGTAGTTTGCTGCTTGATTGCTTTTGTATATAAAATACAACAAGTAACATTACACCTACAAAAAGCCAAGACTATTGGGTTTGTCAATGGTTGTTAGTTGCATAAGAGAAATAAGCAACTACTATGGCTTTGTAGTATACAATATTGAAAATGCTACAGTTCTGAAATGATGATCCTGTGAAAGAACAATAGTGAGTCTCTTTGAAGTTACATCGCAGGCAGTGAAGGGTGGTACTGCTGCAGAGTTAAGATTTTTTCACCCTGTGGGTGATGGCAGAAATGGAGAGCCTGATAGGGACCCGTCTCAACACCTGCTTTTTAGAATTGCCGGTACTGAGCACCGTCAAGACCCGGCCCACTTAAAGCCCTGCTGATAACCTTGGATAATACTGGTTTCTGTTCCCCTAATCAAAGCAGTGCTTAATTTGAGCCGGTGAGCACCCGCGCTTAATTGTTAACACCACACTTAGGACACTCTTCCACATGGAGGCGCTGTTTGGCTAATTTACAAATTAGCACAAAAGCAGTTGTACAATATACATTACAAGCATCTGCAATGCAATAGGTCTCACATTTACGCGAGTTTGAGCTATTGGCATTGTAAATGACAATGCCTTTTATTTATGTTTTGGTTTTTAAAACATAAATAAAATGCATTATCATTTTCAATGCCAATAGCTTAAACTCTCGCAAATGTGAGACCTATTGCATTCCAAATGCTCGTTGAGTGTCATCATTATGTGTCAGTGAATGGTGATTACTAGCCCACTATAACAAAGATGATAACCTGCACACCAAATATTAACTTTTTTATCCAATATACCAAGTTCACAATGTGAATTAGTGGTGCAGCCCTCAAGACCTGACTAGCCCCTGTCAGGTTTAACAATACTCAAAAAACAAACAGAACCTGTTTGTGTGCGAGGACGCACTTTTCACATGCTCTTACGGTGCATACATAATAGCTTCACAATAAATTCAAAATGATCTCCACTGCTCTTTCGTATTTATCTCCTATTAACAATCCTTATACTTGAGTGTAGTTACAAATTCATGCCAAATTCTCAATATGAATGTTTAACATAAAGTTTTCCAAAGGTTAACAAAAAAGTAACAATAGCAAAACAGTCGACATTTTCTTATTTATTCTCTGGATAATTTTTTATTTCTTCATTGCTCAAGGCAAAGTGTATTATATCTCCCAATGCATTTCGGTGCAACACCTTCGTCAAGGGAATACTGCAAATGATACAATTCAATGTGTAAGAAACATATTCTTTTCTATTATAAAGCACAATGATATCAATAAAGTATAACAGAGGGAGTATTAGACAACCCCAACGGTCCCATCATAAAAATACAAAAGTACATATGTGCATTTGTCCTGCTATCACCATAGTAATCCAAATCACGCACAATGGACACTTCCGAACCACTATATTGAGAGTGTGTGTGCAACTATAACCCTGTGCGGTTACCCTATAAAAGGTGTACTTCAAACAAAAGCCTCATGACCCGTGCTGAAAAAAGGTGTCGAAGCAAAACGAAAGAATCAGACTTCAAACAAAAAACCTTATGACCCGTGCTGCCTAAACCTACCACTGGTGAAAAAACGCTCACCTTTGCATGAGCTGTGTTGCATTGAATGATCAACTGATATACACAGTCTCAAAAAATATATATATGAAACATGAATCAACCTCATATATACCATCCCATAACAAATCAACTCGTCACAAACCCTAATGCGGGTTCCAGTCAAGTAACCTACTTGCTATTCGTGAAACTCTCTCAGCCTCCCTGAGGCGTCGTCGCTAGTGGCCCCCACAATCTTCTGTAAATAACCAGAATGATACTTTAGTTTCAATTATACCGCATGGACTCAATCCGATGCAAATAATAACCCAAATACATTAAATCATACCTGTTTAGAAAGTCATCACCTCAAGACACAAACTTTTGTTTCCCGCGTAATCAATGTTAACCGGGCAATTAGCTCCTCACTGTTAAATCCCACGTCTACGTCTGACGTAAACACCAAGCGGTGAAAACAAAGAACAGACTCTTTGCTACCGTAATTACAAAACATGAGTTCTAGAGTAGAAAGACTCCACCCAAACTCGCCCATTACAACGGCTGATCTTGCTTACACCCATTGCGGCTTAGAAATATCTAAATAATGAAAACAGACTACCAATTTTGTTACATACCCTTTCAAAAATAAAACAAAGATTCACATGACTAAAACTATTACATAATTTGACCAAAACTCGTAACAAATTATATATTGTGGGTTCAATAAAATCCTATAATATAAATGAGAGATTCCAACCTATAATTGAGAAAAAAGAACCTAGTTTGAAATCTAATAATGTGTTGGAAAATACTGAGATATAGCTGTACCTACTAGTGTCTCAATTTCAAAAGGTGTGACATTCTGCGTGATTAAGTTCATATCTGTGACAAGCCAGAACAACATTATCTACAAAAAATTCATTATAACAATAAAAATAAAAATAAAAATAAAAATAAATAAAAATTGCAGTTACATATTTGTGAATGTCCATAAGCACACCTATGTTTTCTTCATAAAAACAAGTCAATTCAATTTTGTCATTCAGTCCACAAGGAATAAGAGAGTGTTGGTATTACCACATGTTGATGCTACTAGACAGTTGGCACAAAGAGAAACTTTTTGGATACGCTTTCTAAAAACACTTATTCCTTGTGGACTGAATGACAAAATTGAATTGACTTGTTTTTTATGAAGAAAACATAGGTGTGCTTATGGACATTCACAAATATGTAACTGCAATTTTTATTTATTTTTATTTTTATTTGTATTTTTATTGTTATAATGAATTTTTTGTAGATAATGTTGTTCTGGCTTGTCACAGATATGAACTTAATCACGCAGAATGTCACACCTTTTGAAATTGAGACACTAGTAGGTACAGCTATATCTCAGTATTTTCCAACACATTATTAGATTTCAAACTAGGTTCTTTTTTCTCAATTATAGGTTGGAATCTCTCATTTATATTATAGGATTTTATTGAACCCACAATATATAATTTGTTACGAGTTTTGGTCAAATTATGTAATAGTTTTAGTCATGTGAATCTTTGTTTTATTTTTGAAAGGGTATGTAACAAAATTGGTAGTCTGTTTTCATTATTTAGATATTTCTAAGCCGCAATGGGTGTAAGCAAGATCAGCCGTTGTAATGGGCGAGTTTGGGTGGAGTCTTTCTACTCTAGAACTCATGTTTTGTAATTACGGTAGCAAAGAGTCTGTTCTTTGTTTTCACCGCTTGGTGTTTACGTCAGACGTAGACGTGGGATTTAACAGTGAGGAGCTAATTGCCCGGTTAACATTGATTACGCGGGAAACAAAAGTTTGTGTCTTGAGGTGATGACTTTCTAAACAGGTATGATTTCATGTATTTGGGTTATTATTTGCATCGGATTGAGTCCATGCGGTATAATTGAAACTAAAGTATCATTCTGGTTATTTACAGAAGATTGTGGGGGCCACTAGCGACGACGTCTCAGGGAGGCTGAGAGAGATTTCACGAATAGCAAGTAGGTTACTTGACTGGAACCCGCATTAGAGTATGTGACGAGTTGATTTGTTATGGGATGGTATATATGAGGTTGATTCATGTTTCATATATATATTTTTCAGACTGTGTATATCAGTTGATCATTCAATGCAACACAGCTCATGCAAAGGTGAGCGTTTTTTTCACCAGTGGTAGGTTTAGGCAGCACGGGTCATAAGGTTTTTTGTTTGAAGTCTGATTCTTTCGTTTTGCTTCGACACCTTTTTCAGCACGGGTCATGAGGCTTTTTGTTTGAAGTACACCTTTTTATAGGGTAACCGCACAGGGTTATAGTTGCACACACACTCTCAATATAGTGGTTCGGAAGTGTCCATTGTGCGTGATTTGGATTACTATGGTGATAGCAGGACAAATGCACATATGTACTTTTGTATTTTTTATGATGGGACCGTTGGGGTTGTCTAATCACTCCTCTGTTATACTTTATTGATATCATTGTGCTTTATAATAGAAAAGAATATGTTTCCTTACACATTGAATTGTATCATTTACAGTATTCCCTTGACGAAGGTGTTGCAACCGAAATGCATTGGGAGATGTAATACACTTTGCCTTGAGCAATGAAGAAATAAAAAATTATCCAGAGAATAAATAAGAAAATGTCGACTGTTTTGCTATTGTTACTTTTTTGTTAACCTTTGGAAAACTTTATGTTAAACATTCATATTGAGAATTTGGCATGAATTTGTAACTACACTCAAGTATAAGGATTGTTAATAGGAGATAAATACGAAAGAGCAGTGGAGATCATTTTGAATTTATTGTGAAGCTATTATGTATGCACCGTAAGGGCATGTGAAAAGTGCGTCCTCGCACACAAACAGGTTCTGTTTGTTTTTTGGATTACTAGCCCACACCATATCCCCTGAGTAGGCCTTGAGCTGCTTAGCTTCACTACCCTTAGAGAGTCAAGCGCTACAATGAGGTGCTTGGTTCCCACTAAGATGAAATTGTGGATCTATTACTGAAAGGATTCAAGTGCATCACACGTTGAAGGTAGGAGCGTGGTTTATTAGTAGCGACAGCCTCCAGATCCCGGCAGCAACTGCCGTGTCCTAGGAACCCCAGCACTCTAGAATGGAACATCCCCAACAGCACAGGCACGGGGATATTACTCAGTTCCGTACACACCCCCTTTCCTTCACATCAAAACAAAACAACAAAAACATAAATGGGAGAAAAAAAAACTCATAACAAAGATTAACAGAATATGAACATAATGAATTGAGACACATTAATACATTTCATAATCATGAAACTTTGCAGGAATGTTTTTCACTCTACTAGATGCACATCTGGGAAAGACACGGTCTTGGTGAACAGTTTGCTTACTAGGGACGTTTGGAACTACAACAGTAGAGGAGTGCTGAACACCAAGTTTTCTGTTGACATAACCAAGCATAGGCTCGGGCACCTTGGAAACAGCACACTTGTTCCATACCTTTCGTTCTCCAACACCACTACACGATCTCTCACCACAGACACTCTTTTGGGAGTAGAAAAACGAGATTCACCCTTGCGAAGAAAACCAGGTTTTTTGACCCTCACCCAATCTCCTGCATTGATGGACAAGGGATGACAGACACCAGACTTGGTACTATACTTAGCCTGAACCGCAGCTCTGACATCTGCTACCCTAGACATTTTGTCTGAGTCAATTACCCTCCTGGACATCCATTCCTTGTTTAACTTAGAACCAGCTACTCTACCCCTCAGTAAGGTAAACGGAGCAATCCCTGTACGAATATGGGGAGTGGTCCTTACAGCCCACAACATATCACTAACAGCTTTCCGCCACTGCAACCCATTGACCAACGCCAACTGTAAATGTTCCTTGAGAACGCGGTTGAAGCGCTCAACAAGACCGTTGCTGCGGGGGTGATAACGAGATGTAAGGGTATGTTTGACGCCAATCCCCTTGAGAAACTCCTGCATCTCACATGAAACCAACTGGGTACCGTTGTACGATACCAACTCTTCTGGAACACCCTCCCTGAGGAAAACGTCCTGAAAAAAATTAGTGACCGACGAGGAATTAGCATTAACAACAAACCTTACTTCAGGCCATTTCGACATGTAATCTATCAAGACAAGTGCATATTTGGGAGAACTCCCAATAAGCCCAAAAGGACCCACAATATCGAAGGCCAACTTGGTCCAGGGAGTGTTCTTCACCACGATGGGTTCGACTGGAGAGGGATGGGTCACCTGAGATTTATCACTCGTAACACACGTGCAACAGTCGCGGACAAAATGCTCAACATCCCTGTCCAGAGCAGGCCACCAAAAATCCTATCTTATTCTGCGTTTCATTGCACGAATACCGGGATGACCCTCATGTGACAAAATTAAAATCCTCTTGCGTAAAGACACCGGAACAACTAACAGCCCACAACGTCTTAATACATCATTCACTACAGATAATTAATCTTTAACCCTTTTATAAGGCACAAGCTCAGAAGGACATTCCCTGTCACTAGGCCACGCACTGGCTAAAAGATCAATGATCCTAACAATGTCCACATCTTCCGACAAACACTCCAACCATTCGTGTTCCGAAAGTGCCCCTCCAGTAGTTTCTTCTAATGAACATACAGCACATACAAATTCTAAATCATCACAATCACCAACCCCTTCATTACCACCCGAGAGAGGTAGTCTGGACAAACAGTCAGCCACATGGTTTTTGGCCCCTGCTACGTACTCAAGACGATAATGAAACTCCTGCAACCTGTATTGCCATTTTGAAATACGCGGAGTGGCCCTACCACCACCCTTAGTAGTAAACAGGTCAACCAAAGGCTTATGGTCAGTTCTGAGAATGAACTCGTTGCCCCACAAGAAATTCCTGAAATGCTGGACACCCCACCACAAACCCAAAGCCTCCTTCTCAATAGTAGAGTAAGTGCTCTCAGCACCTCTTAAAGTCCTAGAAGCAAACGCTATAGTTTCTTCTCGGCCATCGTTCCTCCTCTGAAGAAGCACCGCACCTAGCCCAACATTACTAGCATCAGTAGATACAATACATAAGTCATTAATATCAAAAAGTTTAAGAGGATGAGCATGCACAATTTCTTCTTTGATGGATTCAAAATTTTTGTTACAATCAACATCCCATACATATTTAACATTTTTCTTAAGTAAATTGCGCATGTAAGCAGTTTTCGTGGAGAAGTTGCTGATGAATTTGGCATAATATTCCACCAAACCTAAGAAGGAACGAAGTTGGTCTTTGTTCACAGGTACAGGTGCACTTTGGATAGCTTCAATTATCTTTAGTTTTGGTTCAATCCCATTAGCAGAGATATGATGACCAAGGTAATCAACACCTTCTTGGAAAAATTTACACTTGTCGACCCGTAACGTCAACCCACAAGATCTAACAATGGTTAACACCTGTTTAACTCTCTCATCGTGTTCAGATTCCGATGTGCCATAGATGAGAATATCGTCCTGGAAAAATACTACACCTCTTACATCCTTAAATAATTTGGTCATCAGTCTTTGGAAAACAGCCGAAGCTGACGCAAGGCCAAAAGGCATGCGAATATAGCGATAAGCACCCTCAGGAGTGACAAAAGATGTCAAATGTCTAGATTCTTTGCACAGCTCAACCTGATGGTAAGCTGAGGAGATGTCTAGGGAAGAAAAAATTTTAGCACCTTGTAAGGTGGACAACATCTCGTTAATGTTTGGAAGGGGTTGACGATCAATCCAGATGTTGGCATTGAGATCTCTCAAGTCAACACACATGCAGAGAGATTTGTCAGCTTTGCGTGCTAAAACGATGGGGGCCAACCACTCTGAACCTTCTATAGGCTCGATAACCCCGGCACTACACAGTCGCTCCAATTCACATCTAAGTTCCTTACGTAAACTCAAGGGTACTTTACGAACTTTGTGGGCTGCTGCCTTTGCACCATTTTTTAGTATAATTCGATGTTGAAATCCCTTGAGTTTACCCAGGTCAGCTTTAAAAACTTCAGGAAAAATGTGTGCCCATTTATTATTAGAGACCTGAGAAACACTACGTGGAAGGGGAGTGTCAGATGATAGAGACTTGTAGAGTGAACTACGGGACACTACCATATTAGGATGATTGGGGTCTAGTATAATATTAAGAGCACCCTGTTCATCCCACCCCAGTAAGTTTGCACCCTCCTTAACCACAAATACAGATCCATCAGCTTGCTCAGTTTCAAAAGCTAAACTTGCAGAAAATTTTCCTAACACGTCTACTCTCTTGCCCCCATACGCAAAGATTTTGATATTAGAATGATCCAACTGAACACCACCCAATTTATCAAAATCATTAGCGTTAATGAGGGTAAAGGGTGAACCAGAATCGGCGAGGAAACCCAGAGAAATGCCATTAACTAGAATCTCACAAGAAGGAGATTTTCGTTTCTGCAACCCCCCGAGCGAAGATAATTCAACCACACCTACAGGCGTTGACGAAGAGGGGGATAACATGAGCAAGTCATAACTTTCTTCGTCGGAATCAGTAGGATTTTTCTCAATGGCTTTTACAACATGAGTGGGATTCCTTTTAGTAATGGCAGCTCTGCACATTCTAGAGTAATGACACTTCTTCCCACACTTATAACATGTTTGATTGAGAGCAAAACAAAACTTAGCATTACTAAAATGTAACTTGCTACCACAGCGAAAACACATAGTCTCATTAGGTTTACGCGTGCCCCTTTGCGAAAGGAGTAATAGCGTTATGTTCAGCATCGTCCTTGGAAAAGGAAGAGGTCAATGAGTTAGGTGTTGAGTTCCTTGCTTTGGAGACAGACTTAGCATTTAAAAGCTTAACCTCACTGGTGGAACCAACATTACTCATTTCTTTCATGCAAAATTGGGAGTGCTCTACACTCCTGGCTAAAGTGAGAGCGGTTTCCAAATCTGGATCGTCGGAGGACAAGAGCTTTTGCTGGATTTTTTGTTAGATGTTTTTCGATTAGCTGATCTTGTATAATCTCATCTCTAAACTCCCTATAATTGCAGTTGACTGCTAAAATCCTGAGAGCCGCGACGAAATCATCAATAGACTCACCAGGGATCTGAGCATGTTGTAAGAACTTGTGACGTTCAAGAACAATGTTCCTTTTGGGGCTGAACCTTTTGTCAAGAGTTTTGATGACCGTAGCATAGTCATCAACAAGAATAGAGTCCCCACTCTCGCCACTTACCAGCGTGCTAACTACTTCGAGACGAAGAGTTTTCAAAATGTTCCTACCTTCTGCACCTAAATTGTACACTAACAGCGACTTTTTCTTCTTGGAAGTGAAAGTTTCCCCATCAATGGCTTCAATGTAAGCTTCAAAAGTGTCTTTCCACTGCTCCCACTGGACAGGAGGTGTACCAGCGGATTGTAAGAACGGTGGAGGAGCAGTAGTATGTTCCATGGCCGAATGTGGGTGAGTTGCTGCCCCCTATCAACCAAATGACCAACAAACTGAAGAAGAACTGGGCACCAATAAAATGCCGATCAAATAAAGTGTGGAATAAAACACCACTGATAAGTTGGGATTATAAACATGACATGCCCATAACTGCCAGACTAAAGTGTGAACATCACGCAATGTACTTCGTGAGTACAATGGCTAATCAAAGTATGAGCCGGGTGTGCACATCACCGAATGCACAATTACAGATTCCATACCTAAAACGATTCAGGAGTGGAGGTGTGCGCATCACCGATAGCGCCGTGGATTTGCGATGAGAAATCAATTCCTTGATGAAGAGAGATGCGCAGGTGTGCGCATCACCGGAGAAATAGCCTGACCTCAAAATGGCCGCTGGACGTCTGTACGCTCGACGTGACGAACGTGGTGCGCCTGACGTCACAGGCGTGTTTCACGACGAGCTGGAGGTGCGCGCATCATCATCCTCAAGGGGTTGCCAAGTGACGGTGCGCTAACAGCCGCCAGCTCGAGCGCAAGCCAAGAAAATGCCCCAAAATTTGCTCCCGCTGCACCAACCTTCGCACAGAGGTAGCGGAACAATGAAGGCGGCAACAGGATGAGGGCGGACCAACACTCCAGGAAGATCCACTAGGCGATAAATTCATCCGCTAAGCAATCGTTTCGTCCGGAGCACTGAACAGCATGGCACGTCTTCAGGGGTGGGAAGCTGGAGGTGTCGGATTCCCGCTCGTCGCCACTGAAAGGATTCAAGTGCATCACACGTTGAAGGTAGGAGCGTGGTTTATTAGTAGCGACAGCCTCCAGATCCCGGCAGCAACTGCCGTGTCCTAGGAACCCCAGCACTCTAGAATGGAACATCCCCAACAGCACAGGCACGGGGATATTACTCAGTTCCCTACAATTACTTGTGCACAGTGGCGGTGCGTTCATTGGGGCACTGGGGCGTTACCCCACTAATGCCGCCAAGCCCGCCATCACATCATGGCCCCAGATTGTATTAAATAATAACTCGCGCTGAGTCGCGCACGCAGTGACAAGTCTGACGCTAATTTCATTAACCACCAGGCCACGCCCGAGGAAATCGGAAGCTGAAGGGTGGGTGGGGTTAGTGATGGGCCCTGCGGCAGCATGCAGCAACTGACAGTGAGTGACAGACTGTTATGTTACTGTGTTACAATACAGCGCACTAAGCGCAGCAGGCCAGCACCAATAGTGCGCATGTTCGGCTTTGGGCTGGTCATTTTTACGATCAGCCCAAACATGCGCACTACCTTCCCCTTAGGAGAGCGAGGGTTGCTTCATGCCGCAGCCCCCGGTCTACTAATGGGCAGGGAGCATACCTGCTCAGGCCAATCCTGGCGCGGCTAATGCAGCGCCAGGATTGGCTGAGACACCGCGGGCACGCAGTGTGACGTCTGATCCTAAGTAGCCAGCATTAGCATTGGGTGCCGCGCGTGGGTGGCACACTTGCTGAAAACGTATGGCCAATCACTGTGGCTTATGTGTAGCCATGCAGCAGTGATTGGCCATTTCGTTCATGACGCACCTCGTCGCAGACCGTCACCGCGCCACACGATCATACATGACACACCACACCTCGTCGTGTTACTTGCCACTGCCGTAATACCTCGTGGCTCGTGTCGTGTACCTTTACCTTGGATCACCCCCCTTGGTTGGTTCGTTAATCGTGATATCATTTCCGTCATCATCGGAGATCCTGAGGCTGATCATCCGCATCGTGACGTTGAGAATCAGAATCTTCATCTTGCAGAGGTAAGCTGCATTTCTGTGAATTTTGAATTATTTATTACAATAACAATACACATGTGTGTGTGTGTGTGTGTGAGGGCCGCATAATTGTGGGCTGTGAGTGTGTGCTCGAACTCAGAATCCATCCACCGGTGCAGCGAATCCTCAAGACGATTCAAACAGTAATGCCCGGAGCCCGATTCTGCTCTTTTAAAGATAACCGCCGCGGCGCCGCCCTTTCCAGTCCATAACGTGTACCGTACCACTAGCAAATAATCTGTTCTCCATGTTGCCCCTTCCACCCACCCTCCCTTCGTTCTCTGTTTTGCCTCTGCCTGCCACTTGACTTCCCTCCATTGTATGTCTTGCCCCTGCCACCCGACCGTTCTCCCTCAATTTTCTGTGTTACCCTCCCTCACCCGCGCAATTACAAGCATTATGGATTTACCACACTTGCCACATAATGCATCATCTGTTGCATAAGTTGCAGGTTTCCACAAAAGGAAATTTTGCTTCTAGCTCAAAGTGGACAAAAGTTATTAAACAATTGTGCCGCACGTGGTGTCTCGCAGTGGCAGACTCTGCGAAGGTTTACTGGTCATCTCTTAGTTGCTGATTGCTGTATTCAAATGGTAAACTTGTAGTAAAAAAGTGAAACCTTTGCTGAGACAGTATTTGTGTTAAAATGTCAAAAGAGCACATTTAATACTGGCAAGCAATGTGGCACATTATACCTTCCGATGTGCCTTTCATTCCCACATAATTTAGTGTATCCCGCTGAATTATTTGGTCCTCCATTGCCTCATAATTTTACTGGCACTGACTGTGGGGAGCAATGCCGCACTTTTGATGAATGGCCCAGGGGAGGGAGTGATCCTCACCGTGGGACTGATTGCGTAAGCATTTATGAGTACGTGTAGTAGTACTGTGGGCAAGCTTTTACGTACTATTACCTGCCTTTGTGAACCCACAAAATCCTTTTATGTAAAAGTGTAAAGGGGCGTGTCCTTTCGGTTTGTACTAAACAAATATTCAAATTGTATTGACATTTTATGTTTTTTGGGATTAATTCACAGTGTGAGGAGGAGCAGAGGCGATCTGCAGTTCAGAATGTGAGAGCGCAACAAATCTTAATCAAAACGCAGAGGCATTATTTTTGTTTCCTTCCATCCAATGGCCAATTTACCTCCCCAGTGGACTTTCAACCGAGATAAATCGCCTGCCCACCTTGGAGGAAGTCTCGGAGGATATCTCTGCCCCTGCCTCCCCCACGCCATGGGTTCTGCTTTCAAGCGTGACCCCTTTGACCTTAACATGAGTATTAATATCCCGGTTAGCATCGCCGGCTAAACAAGGGCGGCTTAATTCTGTTTGTCAGACAAGCAGCTACATCGTTTGTCATGCGATGTAATCAGTGCCTGTAGCGAGATATAGATATATATTTCCGATAACAAGGTCTCTAGGTTACCTGTGCTTATGACCCCTGGTCTCACTGTCCTTCCAAACATACATAAATAGCGCAGTTAACCCAGCGCAGCAGAGCAGTAACTCAAAAAGATGGCCACCTCCTGCAGATTGTGAAGAGTGGCCAGAGTCGTCCCCATATCTCACAGATATTCAATGGCCTTGGGTTGAATGGGGGCCTCTCGAAGGTTTTGGGACCCCCTGTTCCACACGGGCTGTAGGGGCCTGCTTTACGCACCCGAGGCACAGGGGTGTTTGCTATATATTGCCATGTTCACTTTAATTCACAAACCTCTCCTTTTTATGTGCACAGTGATGTATCCTTTTAACATGTGCTTACAGTTTAATTGGAAACACAACACAGGCTTCCATATTCAGGATTAAAAACAGTTGGGACACGTTTTAGAAGAGTTTTGATGTTTGCAATTTGTCACAAGCTAATTTGCTTATGGGCATTTTGTTTTCACAGAAATATTAATTTTCATTTCCAGTAAAAGAGGGTTTGTGTGTGTAGTAAATGTATGTTTTAAAGATTCCCCTAGGATTACGGCTTAAATAACAAAGAATAATTTGACAATTCAGAAATACAATTGCGTAGCTCATCCTTAAGTTTGGAGTAGATTTCCGACTTTTGTGAAATTGACAAATAATCTTTGGACTCCCTCTGGCTGTATACAACAGTTCAGTTGTAAATGCATAAGAGTATTTAAACTAGGCACAATGTATTCACATGGAATTTCCACAGTCTAGAAACTTCTTCCTGAGCAAATGACGCATGAGTGCACATGTGCACACATCTCTTTTTCTTTCCCAAACTGGAATTTTTGTTTATTTTTTTGCTTTGGAGAAAACCCTTCCTTGCAATGGCACAAAACTTGGAATGGGGCCCAAGATCAGACTCAGCCTTTTGTGTGCTTGTTTAGGTCTGGCTTAGAGACAGCTTCAGATGTTTCAAGTGCCTCATATAATAAAAACATATAAAATACAAACCTATCTACATACAAAGAGGTGCTTCGTTCATGTATCTTCATCAATTAGTCTGTTGAGCTGTCATTCATGTTTTGCTTCCACCCACAAGATCATTCAGAATGGGTCAGTGAGTCAGCTCACTTCAGCCATTGGCTCTCTTGAAATGTGAATAACAGCATTTTTCCTGCTCACATGTGCACATCTGCCTAAAAAGAAGTGCACTTGAAGCTCCGTGGTTATACTGAATAAGCAGCTACCTATGTTATATGACATCTCTTTATTAATGTAATAACTGCACTTTCACAATTGCTTTATTAACCTTCCTGCTTTCTCAAATTTGCTTGAAAATGCACCATTTTTCCACTCTTTTTTCAAAATTTAGGTGCAGTATGACAATCATTTTACGCCCACTACTTTCAAATGTCACCATCCGCCACTGCTTGTGCAAGCCACACAATTAATAACCCAAATTTCCACAATAGTATAGTGTTATTTCACTGATTCTATAGGCATGTATAGTCGTACAGCAAATGTTGGCATACTGCACAACCTTAACTTGGAAACGAGCCCCTATTTCATGTTTAACATACCTAGCCTGCTTATTCAAAAAGTTGGACTTGAAAAGGGGATCTTTTTTTCTATACTGCATGTTTATCCTTTTTATTAAAACTGTGGATTGTCCAGGCAGTATTTGATCTGACGGGTGGGGCCCAGATCCATTTGGAAAGCACATTGTTGTAATCAAATAAGAGATGCTGACATTTTCGCAGACATTCCTACCTTATGCTTTCATGACATACTGCTAGAGTAAATTTGTATGGGGGTATGTTTTCACTGACAACAGTAATGTTTTGATTAATCACTTGTATTTGTAGCTATTTTTCTTATCACATGTGTTAGTCTGTGGTTTCTTTTGACTTATTTGTAAGTACATCCTTTGAGAGTTCATTTTCAGACAATTCTGCCTCATGTAGGCTGATTCTGGGGACAAGATGTTACAGTGGTAGAACGGTGTGTTTACATGAAGAAACTAATCTGATCCACCTTCGTTAATTATTTTTCTAGTGAGCTTTTAATGTTGCACTCACTTTAGCTTATTCCTGACGCAATCCTTCTCAAACAAGCAGTGGTTGCTGGTGACAGTGGAAGGGCCAAATGTGCTTCGAGAGAGAGAGAGAGGCAGGTTTGGGTGGGCTCACCACCCCCAAAAGAAATCGAAAACTTGTGACCAAAGACTGCATGTTCCATCACAACGTTCACATAAATGTGTTAAATAACACTATGATTGAAGGGGCAATCTTGAAATACTCACTTTGTGATGTGAAAACAAACCCTCCCGTCCCCGGGGATGTAGGAGGTACACCCTCACCACGACCATGTTGAAAAATTGGTGGCAAAATGGTGGAATTTCAAAATGATTCACTTAGAAATGTTCAGCTCCTCTTGTGAAATAACAAGTTCACTTGAGTTTATAATCCTTGGAAGGATGATTCAAATACTAATGTGGAAAAAAAGACTAAATCTTTCCTCTCTTGGGTTATGCAGAATACTTCTCTAAATCCAGTTAGTGTTTCATAACTCCAGATGAAAGTGCAATGTGTCCCAACCTCCTGGCTCAATTGTCCAGCAAAGAATGTGCTGAAAAATGAGTAACCCATAATCTATGGATCCAATATGACCACCACCATTGCAAGTCTTGTGTGAGTCTGATGGCATAGTCAGGAAATGTATTTTGCCAGGACTCCACCTGTGTGTTTCAAGTAGTGTACGCATGTCAGCCGCAAACCTCACACCAAGTAGCACCCACACTCTCCATGAACCATTGACCTCTTCTGCAGTTGAAGATCTGAGCACCTCTAAAGTTTTGGAGGAGTGTGGTTCTGTGCCCGCCTGGCATATGCAGGTGAGCACAGGCCATAGATCATGACATTTATATCCTGAAAGGCCAAGGGCCATGTTATCAAGAAAGGCGCAAACATTATCGCCGCTTTAGCGGCAGGAAACTGCCGCTAAAGCGGCGATAAGGGGCTTGATAATATGCCCTAGAGAATTCCAATAGAATCAAACCTGGGCTTCTATTGGAATTCTCTAGGGCATATTATCAAGCCCCTTATCGCCGCTTTAGCAGCAGTTTTCTGCCGCTAAAGCAGCGATAATGTTTGCGCCTTTCTTGATAATATGGCCCCTAGGAGCATATTAGCAAGACCCACGTTAAAATTATCGCCGTTTTAGCGGCAGGAAACTGCCGCTAAAACGGCGATAATGGGCTTGCTAATATGCGTTATAGAATTCCAATAGAAGCCCAGGTTAGATGTGCAGGACATCTAACCTGGGCTCTATTGAATTCCATAACGCATATTAGCAAGCCCATTATCGCCGTTTTAGCGGCAGTTTCCTGCCGCTAAAACGGCGATAACGTGGAGTCTTGCTAATATGCCCTCAAGTCTTTAAAGATTTCTTTAAGAGCAAGCGACTTGATTCTAACCTTAAATGTAAAGGCAAAGCATGCCAATTTTGGGAAGGCAGCCAAAAAAAGAAGCGGACTCCCAACCTCGCCCTTTTAAGGCAAGGCACCATTATCGGTGCAACTGTGGCAGATCATGCCACCTGATTCGGAACCTATAGTTCTGCTTTGTGCTGGATATAGCTTGGTCCTTATTGATTGAGCATGTTTATTCCCCCGTTATTCTTTGCATTTTGCTAACATGGGGTTATTATTAATGTATCCCGTTGCCTGTAACTACATGGTTCATTTCCAGCATGAAATGAAACTCTGCCCCTTCATCACTTCAAACTTCAACTTTGCTCACAGCAATCTGCTTAACATCTGCAAAGCGTGCCCCACCCGACCTTCCTAATTTATCACTCTAATCTACAATCAGCTGGATAACTGTAATGACGTGCCACCAAACGTACCCCACTTGCCCTCCCAACACTTTAGCTTTTTGAGAAACAGCTAACCTTAGTTACATCAAGCAGGCGAGCTGTAACTCTACAAAACGTCCCTCTACATCACCTTCATTCTAGTATCCCAGTCCCTACATTGCTATGATCCACCTTTCCTTACCTAGAGCACTCTCAACCCGTCGGTGACAAACCCAATATCGCCATAAAATCCATACTAAAGTTCACCATCTAGAAATTCTGGTATGTTCATCTCCCTAGTAGCGTTTTGACAGAACACCTTTCTGTTGTAATGGCTGCCATCTCACAAAGCACTTTTGAATTAGCCGCAAACTCACTCCACCTCTTTTAGGTTGAAACGTCTAAACTAAACCCTACAGTCGATGTCTCTTACACCAAGTATATCAGGGACCCTCTTGGACTCCAGTGTATATTGTTCCACTATCTTGCAATGTTTCATCCACTGCACTCTCTCCCAAACTCTAGCTTTATATTACAATTTACTTCTAGAGCCTCATGTAGCCTATAATCTGTGCTTAATTTGAGCCGGTGGTTTCCAGGTGCTCAGCATCTGCACTTAATTGTCTACATCGGCACCTATGACAGTGCGCAACATGGTGGCACTCTTTGTCTAGTTTAGAGATAAGCACAACAACAGTTGGTCATTAATTCAATGCTGTTAGAAATGGGATTTCTGGTTGGCTAAGGCTTGCACCAAAGCCAGGCAGAAACCACCACTCTAGTCAGGGCAAGGGAGTTACACACCCAAGATAACCCCTGCTCACCCCCTTGGTAGCTTGGCACGAGCAGTCAGGCCTATCCCGGAGGCAATATGTAAAGTGTTTGCGCAACATACACACACAGCAGCAACAAACTAGGCACACCACAAAAGGAACTCCACACAAGGTTATATAAAAAATAGCCTTTGTATTGTCATAAACACATTAGAAACATAATCACATATTTACACTGTGCCAACTGGCACTAGGCAATATTCACAGGGGATTATATACAGGACCAGGCCAATCGGGCCACGGTCAGAACCATCAGAACAGGTAAGTAAATGCAAATATAAAACACAACCAGTAACTACTGGTACCATAATGACCTAAGCATTATCCTATTAGTATTAGACATAAACCCACATTAGGCCCAAACCTCATCAGCATAAACACATTACGCAAAGGGCCTCACCTGCATAAACACATTATGCAATAACCTCATAAGCATAAGCACATTACGCAAATAGGCACTACCCCAAGACATCATAACATGACATTAGGCAATAAATCACATTAGGCCCAAACCTCATTAGCATAAACAAATTACGCAATGGGCCTAAATCATTCTTGGCAACATTCAGAGTAGGCACAAGTACATTACGCCATCCTGTAGAGCCTGGCGCTCTACCAATGTCACCAACCTGCCCCAGGCCAACTGGCCTTCTCAAAGGGGCTCAAATGCCCTAAGTCCAGAATGTCAGGGCGCTAAGCTGCCACTGCAGCGAAAGCAGAAAGTGCGCAATGCGCGGGCACCAATGTGCCTCCTGGGTCCCCTCATGGGACTCCTCAATGCGCCCTGGCCTAAACGTTGCAGCTGCCCACTAAGTGCTGGGCAGCTGGGAAAACTGTAGGCAGGGGCACTCCTGTGCCCTGAGTCCTCCACTAGGACTCTAAAACTCAATGGTGCCCAAACGTTGCAGCTGCCTGCGCGCTCTCCGGTCAGCTGGGCGAACAACCTTAGCACTGGCACCATTGTGCCTCATGAGCCCCCCTCTGGGGCTCTCCTGGACAAAACTTGCCCCAAAGAAGTGGCACTGTACCCACTGTGCCGTGGAAGCCCCACTCCGGGACTCCCAAAGCAACTTCTGCCAACGTTGCAGCTGCCCTCTGTCTAGCGGGGCAGCTGTGAGGGAAGCGAGCACTGACAATGTGCCCCGAAGCGGGCACCAACAATGTGCGTGTAACACAATCATGCCCCATCGTTGGAGCAGCCCGCAACGGCGGGTCCGCTCAGAGAATGATGCGGTCATGTCCCCCGCCCAGCCCTCACTCACCGGGCTCACTGGCGCGCGCCGGGTCTCCTCGGGTGTCCTCTCCTCACAATGTCCATCACGGAGTGGGCTCCCGCCTGGATTCTCGGTCTACTTCACCCGGGCCCCCTCCTGGGACCCGGGACTCTGCACCGTTACGGCCGGCACTGGCGCGGGGCTTCCCTCGCTCACGGGAGCCCCGCGCTGCTCTCGGCGACCTTTGTAGACTTCCTCCTCCTCTGACCGGCGCTCCTTGAGTGCAGCGGGGGAAGGCACCGACAGTGTGCCTCGGCCCCCCCTGCACTGTAGACACTCACTCCGCTGCAGCCCGAGGGGCTCTCCCTTCCACATGGGGAGCCCCCCCCCCAGCGGCCAGACTCCGTTTTCTTTTGGCGCGCGTCCCAGCGCAGGGTGGGCTCCCGCCTGGGTCCTCTGGTTAGCGCTGCTCTTCCGGTCGCGCTGCTCTCCCGGTCCGCCCACAATCAGGCAAAGGCAACGCCTGACTTCTGGGTCGCCGCGCAATCGCGGCGGCCGTTCCGTTTTGTTCTTTTGCGGTGGCAATACGGGGTAGACTCCCGTCATTTAAAATAAGGCACAAGCGGGGTGGGCACCCGCCTTCAATAGTTATAAAGCGGTGTGGGCACCCGCTCCTCTTAGCATCCTGGGGGAATCCCCACGTCGGGATTCCCTCGGGAAATCCGGCAGCTCCGCGCTGCGGAGCCCTCGTCCTCCTTTTCCTTGGGGCACCAGAAGAAAGCGCTCACAAGGCGCTAGAAGCAGCACAAGGTCCTCCAGGTCTTGGAATGTGCAAAGCGCTCACAGGGCGCAAGAGGTAGCCACAGTCCTGGGAGATGAAGGGGGCAGTGCTGGGCCCAGGGAGGCCAGCACACAGGGCCCTCCAGCAGGGAGGTAAGCCCCCATGGCGGTTCCTCCTGGGCCCCAGCAGCAGCACGCCCCCCCAGTCAGGAACAAGAGCAAGAACAGCACAGCCTGAACAGGAACAACTCTCCTGGGGTCACAGCCCCTATATTTATATGCCCTTTTCCTTTGTGTCACAGCACAGGGCTTGGGGATACCAGTCAGAACTGGTTTAGGGGAGCTTTGGAGCACTTTGTTTTGCTCAGCTCCTCTCTCCTTTGTCAGGTGGGGGCTCAGGGATTAGACGCACCACAGGGGGCGGAGCCAGCATTGTGGAGGGAAGGCACAGCCCTATTCAGGGTCAGGGGATTTCTCCTCCCACTACTCTCAGCCCAGGTGTCCCATTCAGCCTAGCGCTGACTCACCCTGCCCCTCCTGGAGCCACACACACCTCCCAGCCCCTGTCACTCACAAGCCAGACATGCAATTCACATCAGGCAGGCAGACACATAGCACACAGAAATGCCAACTTCTAAAAGTGGCATTTCTAAAATAGTTATAATAAATCTGCGCACACCATTGCGCAGCATTTATTATCACTATTCCAAATATACCAAACTTGACCACACTGCGCCTCTCATATCAGGGTTTACCACTGAAACACTTATCAGGGAATCCCCAATGCATTCCTATGGGAGGGCAGCCCCACAGTAGTGAGAAACCAAAATGGCTGTTTGTCACTACCAGGACATGTCACACACTTAAGGTACATGTTCTATCTTTTACCTACAATGCACCCTGCCCATAGGGCTAGCTAGGGCCTACCTTAGGGGTGACTGACATGTAGTAAAAGGGGGGGTCATGGATATGGCACACACTTTAGGTGCCACGTCACAGCGGCAGTAACACTGCGCGCACAGGCCCTGCAATGGCAGATGCCTGAGATAGGTTTGAAAGGCTACTTTGGTGGGTGGCGCAATCAGCGCTGCAAGCCCACCAGTAGCATTTAATTTACCAGCCCTGGTTATAGGAGATACCACTTTACAAGGGACTCACAGGTAAATTAAATAGGCCAAACAGGTGTAGACCAATCTTACCACATTTATCACAGAGAGCACACGCACTTTATACTGAACAGCAGTGCTAAAGTGCCCAGAGTCCTAAAACCACCAACACCATGTCAGAAAGATGGCTAGGAGAAAGGCAAAAAGTTTAGGATGACCCTGCAAAAAGGCCAAGTCCAACACAACCCCCTTCCAGCCAAAACGCAGGGTAGACCAATCACCACCTTGATGGGCTTCCCTTCCTTGGGCGATAGAACACGGACGCGGGCCCGCAACTGCAGGGACACCCTCCAGTTCTATGCCGCTCTGAACACACGTGGTTCCCTCTGTCAAAAAGCTCTCAGGACCAACCAGGCTACCCCACTGGTACTCCCTAGCTGTCCACGGCCAGGACCAGGCCCTAGGCCACCCAGATGTCACTCGTCCATGCCAATCTACAGAGTGGGGGGCGGTAGCCCCTGGCATATATTAGCCATTCTCCACTCTCCCTCTCAGGGTAGTTCCAAACTACCACTGATCCTTCAACCTAGGGTCCGCACCCTCAGGCTGACCAGAGGTCACGGGC
Source organism: Calotriton arnoldi (assembly GCA_963921515.1). Taxonomy (NCBI): domain Eukaryota; kingdom Metazoa; phylum Chordata; class Amphibia; order Caudata; family Salamandridae; genus Calotriton; species Calotriton arnoldi. The sequence continues at coordinate 1,275,708 of CAWUFW010004821.1, forward strand.
AAAGCGTCTCCTCACCATACCTCTACTTCTGGGGTTCCGCACTCTCCCAGGGGAAGCACCCACCAGAACACAACTCTCCCACCAGTTCAGGACCTCTCTCCATCAATTGGTCTACAACCTGGGATCTACATTCACCGGCTGCACCGGGGTCAGAGGCGAGGACTCCCTCCCTCTGCACCCCCTTCCAGAGTCCGGTACCCTTCAGTTCCATGATCACAGGGGGAGTCTCAGTATGTCCCAGGCTAGACAGAGCACACGCCAGCAGCGTATCAGCGACACACTCTCCTTCCAACTGAAACTTCCAACAGGAGGACAGCTCACTCAGGCCCATAGAAACTATTTCACTTCGGAGGTACACAGCACACAGTAAAGTCCCTCTTCAAGCAGGTGGGGGGACACAGCACACAGCAAAGTCGCCTTTCCTCTTCCTCAGTGGAAACAACAAACTGCAGGTGAGCCCCAGAACACGCAGCAAGGGCAGTCTCCTCAGTCTCTTCAGCAGATCCACTTTGGCAGAGATTCCTTCTTGACCTGGAAGTTTCCTAATCTCCCAACCTAGGGTCTAAACCCTCAGGTTGTACCAGGGTCAGAGGCGAGGACTCCCTCCCTCTGCACCCCTCTCCTGAGTTCGCACCCTCCCAACTGGAGTGGTACCTCTGGAAAACAAACCGGTCAGGACACTGTTTACAGTCATCCTTCCCTCCAGGTCAGGCCGAACCTGAACCTGGCCTCCCCAACCTTGGAGCTAAATCCCGCGGCTGAGCACTTTGCCTGGCACGCCAGGACTTCTGGGGGCGCACACAGCACCCCCGAGGGTAACACGACTCACGTGTTGCGTGATAGTCTGCCTGGCACAGATCTCCCGACCCCTGTCCATTTGACAGTGCGCAAAGATCCCCCAGGACAGAAGTGGTGTCACCATGGTCACTTCTAGGAGACTCAGCCCTTATGGCTGGCCCCTGCCCCACTGGCTCTCCCACTGGGGAACACATCCCCCTCTCACCCCTCACTCTGGACCTCTGCACCCTCCCAACTGGAGCGGTACCGCCAGACACCAGGACCGCTGGAGCTCTAGTTACAGACACTCCACGTCCTCTAGACACTGGGAGATCCTCCTCAAATGGCCTACAAGTACAGCCTAGGCCCCCGACCTGGCGCTCCCTTAGGGAACCCTCCAGGCCCTGAGACTGGGTTCGGGCCACCGTGGGACACACCGTCCCACACTCACTCCGTCTCCACTGAGACAGGACGTGAGCCCCTACGCCCCTCCCATTCCACTGGGACCTAGCTGGGCTACACTGAACCTCTTCCACCACACAGGACCGGAAGATACCCAAGCCACTACTTTTGGAATCACTCCACAATGCCTCTTCAGACCCTCTAGCACACAGCCAGAGGTCTGCCCCCGTGCAAGCTCCCTGGGGTCAAAGAACTTACACCCCAACAGGTGTTTGCGCAACCCCGGAAAACAATTACTGAACAAGTGCTCTCTGACACACAGATTGAACAACCCTTCAAAATCATTTGCCGGCTAACCAGCACCCATTCGTCCAGTGCAACACAACATTCATCCACAAACCCCCCCCAAGACAGGTGAGACAGTTCTTTACTGCCCCTGAATCTCAACCTGTACCCCTCTTACTGGGAACCAGGTACCATACTCTGGGAACAGGGAATGGGACTTCCTGCACTGGACACCATATTGCTGCCACCACTGGATCCCACCCTTACTGGTGAATCCAGACAACTCAACTGAGCTCAGGGGATAAACTACCCTCCAGAGCTAACTTTTTCTCCTCCACACTCCCTTTCTTCCCTCCTATCCACCCACTCCTCTGGGGACAGGAAAAGGGATGGGGCACTGGACCCAGCAAGGGACTCCCTATCTATGGGATCCTCCCCACCTACTGGCGTCCCGCCCTGTCATTTTTTCTCTTCTGCCACCAAACATAAAAGCGCAGAAGACTCCATTTAAAAATGACACTCTTGAGGAAAAAAACAAAATCAGTCAAAATAATCCCCAACATGTGATTATCTAAATGCAGAGTTTGTAGTGCAACCAGTTGTCGCTGTGGTACTGCGCAAACGCAAGTCCTATCCTCACCGCTGACAACCAATGTTAGAAATGGGATTTCTGGTTGGCTAAGGCTTGCGCCAAAGCCAGGCAGAAACCACCACTCTAGTCAGGGCAAGGGAGTTACACACCCAAGATAACCCCTGCTCACCCCCTTGGTAGCTTGGCACGAGCAGTCAGGCCTATCCCGGAGGCAATGTGTAAAGCATTTGCGCAACACACACACACAGCAGCAACAAACTAGGCACACCACAAAAGGAACTCCACACAAGGTTATATAAAAAAATAGCCTTTGTATTGTCATAAACACATTAGAAACATAATCACATATTTACACTGTGCCAACTGGCACTAGGCAATATATACAGGACCAGGCCAATCGGGCCACAGTCAGAACCATCAGAACAGGTAAGTAAATGCAAATATAAAACACAACCAGTAACTACTGGTACCATAATGACCTAAGCATTATCCTATTAGTATTAGACATAAACCCACATTAGGCCCAAACCTCATCAGCATAAACACATTACGCAAAGGGCCTCACCTGCATAAACACATTATGCAATAACCTCATAAGCATAAGCACATTACGCAAATAGGCACTACCCCAAGACATCATAACATGACATTAGGCAATAAATCACATTAGGCCCAAACCTCATTAGCATAAACACATTACGCAATGGGCCTAAATCATTCTTGGCAACATTCAGAGTAGGCACAAGTACATTACGTCATCCTGTAGAGCCTGGCGCTCTACCAATGTCACCAACCTGCCCCAGGCCAACTGGCCTTCTCAAAGGGGCTCAAATGCCCTAAGTCCAGAATGTCAGGGCGCTAAGCTGCCACTGCAGAGAAAGCAGAAAGTGCGCAATGCGCGGGCACCAATGTGCCTCCTGGGTCCCCTCCTGGGACTCCTCAATGCGCCCTGGCCTAAATGTTGCAGCTGCCCACTAAGTGCTGGGCAGCTGGGAAAACTGTAGGCAGGGGTACTCCTGTGCCCTGAGTCCTCCACTAGGACTCTAAAACTCAATGGTGCCCAAACGTTGCAGCTGCCTGCGCGCACTCCGGGCAGCTGGGCAAACAACCTTAGCACTGGCACCATTGTGCCTCATGAGCCCCCCTCTGGGGCTCTCCTGGACAAAACTTGCCCCAAAGAAGTGGCACTGCACCCACTGTGCCGTGGAAGCCCCACTCCGGGACTCCCAAAGCAACTTCTGCCAACGTTGCAGCTGCCCTCTGTCTAGCGGGGCAGCTGTGAGGGAAGCGAGCACCGACAATGTGCCCCGAAGCGGGCACCAACAATGTGCGTGTAAGCCCCACGGGGCTCTAACACAATCATGCCCCATCGTTGGAGCGGCCCGCAACGGCGGGTCCGCTCAGAGAATGATGCGGTCATGTCCCCCGCCCAGCCCTCACTCACCGGGCTCACTGGCGCGCTCTGGGTCTCCTCGGGTGTCCTCTCCTCACAATGTCCAGCGCGGAGTGGGCTCCCGCCTGGATTCTCGGTCTACTTCACCCGGGCCCCCTCCTGGGACCCGGGACTCTGCACCGTTACGGCCGGCACTGGTGCGGGGCTTCCCTCGCTCACGGGAGCCCCGCGCTGCTCTAGGCGACCTTTGTAGACTTCCTCCTCCTCTGACCGGCGCTCCTTGAGTGCAGCGGGGGCAGGCACCGACAGTGTGCCTCGGGCCCCCCTGCACTGTAGACACTCACTCCGCTGCTGCCCGAGGGGCTCTCCCTTCCACATGGGGAGCCCCCCCCAGCAGCCAGACTCCGTTTTCTTTTGGCGCGCGTCCCAGCGCGGGGTGGGCTCCCGCCTGGGTCCTCTGGTTAGCGCTGCTCTTCCGGTCGCGCTGCTCTCCCGGTCCGCCCACAATCAGGCAAAGGCAACGCCTGACTTCCGGGTCGCCGCGCGATCGCGGCGGCCGTTCTGTTTTCTTCTTTTGCGGTGGCAATACGGGGTAGGCTCCCGTCATTTAAAATAAGGCACAAGCGGGGTGGGCACCCGCCTTCAATAGTTATAAAGCGGGGTGGGCACCCGCTCCTCTTAGCATCGTGGGGGAATCCACACGTCGGGATTCCCTCGGGAAATCCGGCAGCTCCGCGCTGCGGAGCCCTCGTCCTCCTTTTCCTTGGGGCACCAGATAAAGCGCTCACAAGGCGCTAGAAGCAGCACAAGGTCCTCCAGGTCTTGGAATGTGCAAAGCGCTCACAGGGCGCAAGAGGTAGCCACGGTCCTGGGAGATGAAGGGGGCAGTGCTGGGCCCAGGGAGGCCAGCACACAGGGCCCTCCAGCAGGGAGGTAAGCCCCCATGGCGGTTCCTCCTGGGCCCCAACAGCAGCACGCCCCCCCAGTCAGGAACAAGAGCAAGAACAGCACAGCCTGAACAGGAACAACTCTCCTGGGGTCACAGCCCCTATATTTATATGCCTTTTTCCTTTGTGTCACAGCACAGGGCTTGGGGATACCAGTCAGAACTGGTTTAGGAGAGCTTTGGAGCACTTTGTTTTGCTCAGCTCCTCTCTCCTTTGTCAGGTGGGGGCTCAGGGATTAGACACACCACAGGGGGCAGAGCCAGCATTGTGGAGGGAAGGCACAGCCCTATTCAGGGTCAGGGGATTTCTCCTCCCCCTACTCTCAGCCCAGGTGTCCCATTCAGCCTAGCGCTGACTCACCCTGCCCCTCCTGGAGCCACACACACCTCCCAGCCCCTGTCACTCACAAGCCAGACATGCAATTCACATCAGGCAGGCAGACACATAGCACACAGAAATGCCAACTTCTAAAAGTGGCATTTCTAAAATAGTTATAATAAATCTGCTCACACCATTGCGCCGCATTTATTATCACTATTCCAAATATACCAAACTTGACCACGCTGCGCCTCTCATATCAGGGTTTACCACTGAAACACTTATCAGGGAATCCCCAATGCATTCCTATGGGAGGGCAGCCCCACAGTAGTGAGAAACCAAAATGGCTGTTTGTCACTACCAGGACATGTCACACACTTAAGGTACATGTCCTATCTTTTACCTACAATGCACCCTGCCCATAGGGCTAGCTAGGGCCTACCTTAGGGGTGACTGAAATGTAGTAAAAGTGGGGGTCACGGACATGGCACACACTTTAGGTGCCACGTCACAGCGGCAGTAACACTGCGCGCACAGGCCCTGCAATGGCAGATGCCTGAGATAGGTTTGAAAGGCTACTTTGGTGGGTGGCGCAATCAGCGCTGCAAGCCCACCAGTAGCATTTAATTTACCAGCCCTGGGTATAGGAGATACCACTTTACAAGGGACTCACAGGTAAATTAAATAGGCCAAACAGGTGTAGACCAATCTTACCACATTTATCACAGAGAGCACACGCACTTTATACTGAACAGCAGTGCTAAAGTGCCCAGAGTCCTAAAACCACCAACACCATGTCAGAAAAATGGCTAGGAGAAAGGCAAAAAGTTTAGGGATGACCCTGCAAAAAGGCCAAGTCCAACAAATGCACATTACAAATGACTAATACCTGCCGCCCAAGCCCTTTATATTGCTTTGGGGACCTGGAATAGTCTGAATTGTAGGCACTGTCATTGGCAGTGCTGGCAGGGGCAATACTTGAAGTGGCCTCCTGGCAAGGGCCCTGGCACTTATTATTTTACAAATTAAGTACTCCATATAATGCATACTTGAGTGAGATTCTCAGAAATCATAAACACAATAATATATGCCAATTTCCTATTGCAAAAGAACCTTTGAGACGTACCACCTTTGTGATATGAAAATTGGGTTTTTATGCTTGGCACTAATTTATGAAAACAGGGCCCACATCGTTGTTCTAAATGTTGAAATGAGTGCCATGCACCTAGCCTGTGAGTAATTCTGCTACGTGTCACGCGGCACAGATAACTCTAAATTATATTTTGTAAAACCAGAAATTGAACACTTGGGGCTATGGGTTGCAAGTATAATTAGTTTTTGCAAAAGTACCCAGTGATTCAAAGCAAAATTCCGTGGACGTGCAGGAATCAATTTTCACCAGCCAAGAACATCAGTGACCAATATTTGATGGGATCAGATTCCTACAGACAAGGCAGCAGGAGGCTGTTTTATAGAACACGATCAAATGAATACAAAAGAAATCTAATAATGAAAAATAATAAAACTAGAGATTCGCCTTGGCTGCATCTACGGATAAAGAAAGATGCAAACCAAATAAGGGAAACTGTTTCAAATACAAAAATTGTCAATTGAAAATATATGGAGTCTTTTAGGGATACATTGGCAAAGTTTACGTAGAAAAAGATAAATGAAAACAGAAGTGCATAAAAACAGAAAAAAAGAACAAAGTAAAGAAATCGCTCTTACTGGTACATAAGCAGACCTCTTAAAATGAAATCATCTGGAGATGAGCTACTCAATGAAGAGTTTGCATTATTTTAAGGTGTCCACCAAAAGCATTGGGCCCATACCGAGCTCATAAAAATGAAACCAGTTAACAAACTGTCAAGGAAACGAGTGAGGGCTCAGGAACCCTTTTAGTCACACATACACCAAGGTGTGTTCGTCGCTGGCCACCTATTGGTTATAGCTCCTTCCTCCCGATCATCCTGGGAGGACTGTAAGGGTTCCTGAGCCATCCCTCCATGGGGTCCAGATGACCCTGATTTAGGGGATCTAGGGACCTAGGAACGTAGGGTGGCGACAGAGGTTAGACCAGCTACTTAGTGGCGCATGTAATGTATATATGCCACCAGAGGATCCTATGTCCGTCCTGATAAATGCCTTAGACTCTGTTGAGTCACTAGGCGGAAACATGTCAATGGTTTAGTGGGGCTGGGATACTAGCTCCCTCCCCTACGCCTAACATCTGGTTTTGAATACCAAGTAGCACTTCATAAAGTATAAAGGTTAGACTGGAGTACCACATTGGGTTTTAGATTGAGATATTCTGCACAGATTCTTATTTAGTGAAAAGTGCTTCCCAGATTCCAGGGCATATGCATGCTCTTAATCAAACCAGGTTTTTGAAGAGCGTGGGGAATCCTATGATGAAGCATGACACCTGGTGGTGTGTGAGGACATCTCGTCACATTTTTGTGTATGTTTAGGAGCAGTCTAGTATGACAGGAATATGTTACATAATGTGACAGATTAGAATAACTAAAAATCACTTGGGTGGCTTTTTTGTGTATAACAGGTTCTGTTTGGAGGCCAGCTCACCCTTGAGGCCCCTTTGCCTCTGGTTCCCTACAGTGAATAATCTCCAGAGTTATTGTGATTTGAAGTTGGGGTTCAAAGCCATCAAGATTCAAGTTATTCAGCCAAATTTGTGCTGTATCTTGTTTGCTGTTCTTGGCAAATAATAGGTATTCTGTCTGGGTTGGGTTGAGCTTCAGGGTAGGCACTGGACATATAGGTCTGGAAGATGTGCAAGCAGTGTTTAAGGTGTTGGATATCTAAAGCATAGAAGACTTTCAAAAAGAGTTGTGTATCCACATCACAATTTGTGATTGTTACTTCCAAAAAGCTTTTTTCTGTGAATCAGATCTTTTTGCGAACGCAAAAAAACATTACACATCCGGTCCTTGATTTCTATTAGGAACAAAGAATTAAAAAAATGGTTTGGCTTGCCAAACAAAGGTACAAAGCACAATGATCTTTCAAAAAGATAAACAACTCTAGATGTAAATGCCATTAAGGTAAGATAATTTCATTTTCCAGCTTGATTTTGGGAAGAGGTTTTGAGAAATTCCTCTACTATATAACATATATGAATTTGTTTAATACATTGAACCATGGCCATCTACTATCACTAAAGCTTTGGCAATAAAAACATAGCAAGCATTGAAAAAGCCAACAGGTCTGGCTTTAAAGTGCTAAGACACACAAACTGTATTTGTGCATGCATGTTTCTAATTAGCAGAACATTAAGGCCAAACTACTTGCTGTACCAATGCATGTGTTCGTTGGATTCTGATACTTGCATGTTAATATTTTCGATCCAAACACAGAACTATATAGACCTGATAAAAAAACACTAAGCACTGGTAAAGTCAATAAATATTGCTTTATTATGCTGATACATTAAATGTGCCCTTGTGTATGCATGTATTTGCATATGTTAGCACATAAAAGCTGGACCTATTGATACTGTCAATAATTATTAAAGCAAAGGTCTATTTGCAGCAGTATTCTGTGATGGAAAAACATTTGATAAAGGAGAGGGAAGATTCACATTTGTCATAAATGTTCCCCATTTCTTCAAAGGGTGCCGAAGGTAGTTGCATGATTAAATATGAATAGATTTGTCTACTTGTTATCTAATATTTAACTGATAAGTAACCTTATGGCACCTTGGCAGAATTATTATTTTTCTGCTACAAGGTGAATGCCACATTGATATTAAATGTGGCTGCCATCTTGGAACAGTAAAAGAATGGTACACCGTATACAGTTCCTTTCAAAGGTGTCTGTCATGTTTAGAATTAGTAAATACTGATTGGGAACTGGACATTTGAGTGCTGACAAAAGTATCTGAAATATGGAAATAGCATATAAAATAAACATTGGAGTGTGACACAAAGTGTGATGATGGAATGCACATTTCAGATGTAAAACAGTCAGTCAAGCAACCCAACGAAGGAGAAAAAATATAAATAGTGAATAGAAAGATGATTAGACTATATGTTCGGGTGGGCTGATCCATGAGGTTATTGGCAATGTCCCAAGTCAATGGCTGAGGGGACTTATATAAAGAAGTCAATGTCTGAAATACACTCACCCCAAGCACACAATATGTATTTTATTTGACAAACAGAAGCTTTTAGCTTATGCCAAGCTAAATACCACCAAAGCCACTTGAGCTTCCTGAGCAAACTGGCTATTAACAGTCTCAAAGATAACATTACATTTTCGGAGAAGTTTGTTCATAAATATATTAAATGCAGGTAAAATTCTAGATTCTCAGAGTGGCTTCATCATACAATCCATATATAAAACAAGGTGACCACAAAAACACTTAAAGCAATAAATTAAATATATTACTTGCAAAGGTGCAATGGGTTTCTCCAGAGAGAGGGCAAGATGGCGCTCGAGTAGTTCTCCACAACAGGGAGAGAGCAAGATGGCGCTTGAGTAGTTCTCCACGACATTGTCACTCACACCGTGTGTCGATTTCTCGGCCATCGGCTATGCAAACTGCAAACTGGATCTCGGCCGCTGCTCAGCAAGCTGCTGCTCCTCGCATTAGGTAGACGCTGTTGCTGCCCTCACGGTTTCGGGCTTGCCTCGAGCGCTTACCACACGCTATCACTGGATTGCCTCTTGTCTGCCGCCGCACTTTCCCTCCTCCACTTCGTGTCTCTTTTTCACCCCCAGCAGGCTCCATCAAGGGGAAAAGGCTTAGCGCAAGGGCTTAACATGGCAGCCCAAGGCGCGAGAGGATCTAAAGCAAAAACTGCTCCTGCAAACTCTTGAGCAACAGGCACGACTATATCTGCTCCGGACCCGGATCCCAGCGTAAGAGGTAAACCGGATGCTGGTGGGGGCAGCAAGAAGGTGACATTGAAAGCAGTAGGGGGGGTCATACCAAAGGAGATCACTGGATCCCAACCCTCCATAGCGAATCTGTTCTCAGCCTCTAGCTCCTTGGGCCCTAAGGGGAGGAGAATGACTAACCCTGATGGAGCGGGGGTAGTTACTGAGCTCCCAGAGTCCACCAAAGATAACTCTGAGTTAGCCGGCTTAGAGCATCAGTCTGATCTGGGCCCCCCTCCCTTTGACACGGAGGACCGCCAAAGTCTGCCCCCAACCATGGAGCGGGAAAGGCAGGCGGCTCCTCCTGATGATATTGCAATTTTCCCAGCCTCTGGTAGTTTGGAGGTAGCCCTCAAATCTATGATTTCTTCAAATGCAGCTGCAGCTGACTCTAATGTTCAGGATGGGATATCCCTGGATCTGACTGAGCATGGAGAACTTACCCCTAATGTTACCATCACCGAAAAGGGTTCGGCCGCCGGTGGATTGCCTTCTCATTTGATTCTGTCCCCCGAGCTGGCAGGGGAGCATTTCTTCTCGGTCACCGATGGATCGGATTTCTCTGTTGGGGGGAGTTCCCCTTCTTCCAGCAACGAGGACCAGTCAGACTCTAACTGTGGCCGTTTCATTAATGAAGCAGGTACCTTGCAGCGCCAGAAGACTACATCTAACAAGCAGAAAGGGAAACAACATGAAAGACACAGTCAGATGAAATGGGATTACTCTGACTCACAGTTGACCTTTCCCTACGGCGAAGAATCTCGTAGGGCCTCTGGATCAGAAAGAACCAGGGTAACAACTGAGTCAGCCGAAGAACCCTCCCTGGCGGCTATTCTACTATCTATTAAGCAATTTCAAGAGGAGGTTCGGATAGATAACAGGCAAGCAAAAGGGGCGGCCAAAAAACTTCAAGGTGGTCTAAGAAAGTTGAATAAGACCTGCTCAGACATTGTGGAACGTGTCACAATGATAGAAAGCTGCGCTGAATGCCTGGATCCTGAAGTTACCTCCCTGAAAGAGCAGAGTTCCAGCCAAGGCGCCTGCATGACGGATGTCATGTGGAAATTGGAGGATCAGGAGAACAGGCAGCGTTGAAACAATCTCCGCCTGTTGGGGATCCCAGAAGGATTTGAAGGAGAGGATCCCCGCCGATACATTGTGAAACTTTTGAAAGGTGACTTTCCCGAACATTCTGACTCGAACTAGGATCAGGAGGTACAAAGGGCTCACTGCTTCCCCTTTACGCTAAAGAAGCAGCTTTCTAATGGAGGGGAGAAACCCAGAGCCTTCTTGGTGTTTTTTGGAAATGTTTTGCTCCGACAATTGGTCTATGAACACGCTCGGCCGAACTCACAGAAAATGTTTGAGGGGGTGTCTTTTTTTGCTAAGGCTGATTTTTGTCACGCATCGGTTGAACGCAGATGGCGTCTTTGCCAGCTGTTTGCCCCCTTTCAGCAGTTGGGAGCATAAGTTTTTCTTATGAATCCTGCTAAGCTTAAAATCAATTTAAATGGCTCTTCCTGAAGTTTTACATCTGAAATCAAGGCCCAGGAGTATCTTAATGAAATCAAGGCTAAGAAGGGGCACAGTTAAAGAATACCTTAAAGAAAGCCGAGTCAGTACTCGGCTCCTCTAAATCTTTTCCTTTTATAAGAAGTTAATAAAATTGTGTTCCCCTAGAGGGCGGAGAGGGGGAAGGTGAGGGGGCCATGGCTCTAGCTGGTATCACTGCAGGATGGGTTTGTTTTTTATCTTCTGTTTTTGATTGGCCTATGGTGTATTAACCTCTTCTAGATCACACGGTGGGGATGGGTGGCGTGGGCCTATTTCTGGTGTCCATCATTCAGGTTATTCCTGATTGCTCTATTTTTCGGGGGAGGGGGTCGGGGCGAGGGGTGCTGTAGGGTTGTGGGGAGTTTGGGGGTGCGGGAGGGGGGAATGTTGCATATGGTCCTACACGTTTTTTTTCCCCTGCTGTGATCATGAGAATGTGCTACTGTCTTGTCGGCGTAAAAAGTTCAGGAATATTTTGCTGTTGTTCCTTAGATATATGGTCTCTTGTTTTTTCTCAGTTTTTTTCTTTTGTATTCCTTCACCTTCATTTCCTCGTGTATGCTTTTCTACTGATATTCATATTGTTTCAGTGGAAAAGAATTGATGTTGAATTTGTATGTCGAATTTAATGCATTTCAGGATTGCTTCTTTCAATGTTTGCGGGTTAAATGATGGCCGGAAGAGGCAGAAGGTCTCGCAGGGCTTACGCTTGTTGGGGGCAGATATTGTCTGCTCCAAGAAATGCACATTGAAGGCTCACAGACTAGTCTCCTAAATACAATGGGATATACCCTGATCGGAGGGACATCGCAGAGTGTGCGTGTTAGAGGGGTAGCTATTCTGACCCGGCGCAGCAGCCGGTTTCAACGAATTTGAACTAAAGCTGATCCCCATGGGAGATGGGTGCTCGCAGAGTGTAGGCCATCATCTAAATCTTATTTCACCCTATGCTTGATATATGGGAGCACAGTAGATGACCCCGGGGTAATTAATTGGCTCACCGGGGAGCTAGCTCACTGGCCTCTTCCTGTTATAATATGCGGGGACCTGAACATTAACTTACCTCATGACTGGGACATGGATACCCAAAGGCAGTATTCAGGTTGAAAACCCAAAGTTTTACAGGTCCTGAGGAATCTATTCTATGTACATGGGTTGATTGATGTTTGGTCCCGGTTAAAACCGAATCATTTGGGGTATACCTACTATTCCGCGCCCCATCAATCACATGCCCGACTAGACTATTTCCTTGTATCTTCCTCTTTGATCCAGGATGTTAGCATTGATCTTATTCCTCGATTTTTGTCAGATCATAACATCCAAATTTTAGGGATCAAGGGAATATCTTTTAGCAAAGAAATTGCGACCTGGAGCTTTGAGCGGTCCCTGCTGTTTAATGAGGAATATCATGATTATATGAAAAGCTGGAATCAGGATTTCCTTGGAAGAAACATTGGCTCCACTCCGACCGGGGTGGTCTGGGACGCCCTAAAGGCTTGTATAAGGGGAGAGACTCTACAATTTTTACTCAGAAAGAACAAATAGGAAAAACAGCAGCTTCTGGAGCTCCCAAAAAAATTAGCAAGGGGCGAGGAAAAACTCATTGGGGCTGCCCAGAAGGGGGAGGAAATCGACCTGGCACAACTAGAGGTTGCAGCAGCTAGAACGGAAATCGGCGCAATTTTGGCTGAAAAAGCCGCCACCAAGTGGGCTGTTGCACGGGAAAAGGTTTACGAATTTAGCAAACAAATGGGCCACCAGCTAGCCCTGAGTACTAAGCAACATCTTACGAATAACTGCATATATTCCATCCGGATCCTGTCTGCTGGGATAACTGCTGAGCCGGAAAAAATTCGAACAGCCTTCCGTCAGTTCTACCGAGATCTGTATACAGAGGAAGGTGCCAGTTCTCTAGCTGCTAGACAAAAATCCATAGATAATTTCCTAGATCCGATTCTGATATCTAGGCTTAGTTCGGAAGATCATGAATATCTAAAAGCCTCCCCCTCTTGGGAGGAGATTCCTATGGCGATATCTAGCTTGCCAGACGGAAAGGCAGCAGGCACCGATCTTATCCCGGTAGAATTTTATAAAGTTTTTTCCAATCAGATTAAAGATATTTTCAAATCTCTTCTGGTATGAATCTTTAATGGCACAACTCCTCCTTCTTCCTGGTCATCAGCTAAAATTATAATCTTCCCCAAAAAAGACAAGCCCCCCCTGGAAATGGGCTCTTATCACCCAATAACGCTAATCAAAGGAGACTCCAAAATGTATTCTAAGATCCTTGCTTCTCGATTATCGGTTGTCATTGAAAAACTCGTCTCAAGATGGCAACATGGATTTATTCCCCAAAAAAGTACCACCGATCATGTAAGGAGATCCATCACTCTGTTTGATGCGGTACAGTCCACAGGAGACCAGATGGCCCTAATACTTCTAGACGCTGAAAAAGCCTTCAATCGGGTCTCCTGGCTGTTTTTGTGGAGCATCATGCAGAGAATGGGACTAGGGCCTGAGATTATTCAGGCCGTCAAAGCCTTGTATATAAATCCTACGGCTAGGGTTATGATCAATGGGACATTATCAGAGCAATTTGTAATAACACGGGGGACACGTCAGGGTTGCCCCTGCTCCCCATTAATCTTTGCAATGTAGATTGACCCTTTTATTAAGAAGCTTTAAAACAACCAAGGGATTCCTGCATTACTCAGACACGGATTTGAAACCAAAATTATGGCTTACGCCCATGATTTGGCATTTGTGACCCCGAACCCCAGTAAGGAAATTGAACTCGAGGCCCAGAATTTTGGTGAGGTTTCTGGTTATGCATTAAATAAGGGAAAAACCCAGATAATTGTGAACGACAAAATTAATTGGACAGATCATAGAGTCGTCAATAAAGCTAGATATCTTGGGGTGAATATCGTGGCCAATACTGACTTGATAGTTGAAGAAAACCTAGTCCCGTTAGCTTCAGGGATGAAGACGGCATTGTATAGGTTAAATAATTTACATTTGTCCTTAGTTGGCCGGTGCAATGGACTCAAAATGATTTTTTTCCCTAAAATATTATACTTCTTTAGAGTTATCCCTCTCGAATTTACTAATTCAATGTTAAACAAATTCGATAGTCTCTTTTCACAATTTATATGGGCTTATTCGCAGCCAAGAAGGTCCCTCAAGTATCTTTCTCTTCCCAGGGAGAGAGGTGGCTGGGCACTCCCAAATCTAAAAATATACTACTGGGCCACGATCATGAAGATATGTCCTGTATTGCTACAAGACCGGCCCCAAGCACGAACGACGGACCTCCCCTTCCCATTCGAGCTGTTACTTGGCCCAGACGTTTGGGGGTTGCTGTGGCGTCGACTTGAATACGGATTCTATAAGAAAGTAAGGTTCAAGACTCTTATGGGAACCTACAAGGCCTTCACCGCTGTCCGTAAACTATTGGGGATTGGGAGAATGAATCACTATACGCCCACAAGTAGCAACGAGAATCTGCCGGATATATTTGGGGGCTCTTACTTTTCAATTTGGCTCAACGCTAGTATTAACAAACTGTTTTTTTTTTTATTCCTCCAAAGGGGTCTTGGCATTTGAAGATCTTAAAGTACAATTTGGTCTAAGCCATAAAGAGTTTTTTAAATACTTAGCAATAAGGAATATTTTAGCACGGAAGGCAGGCGGGCCCGCGGGGTTTGCTAAATGCGAACTTATAGAAAGACTGACAGATCCAAATACCCCTCGAATCAGGACCATCTATGGTATTCTTAACAGCTTAATGCAGGATGATCTGGCTATGATCTCCGGGAAATGGAAATCGAAACTAGACATCACCGACAATATTTTCCAATCAGCTCTCCGATCTGCTCAAAGCGATCTACTATTGGCCAACCTGCAAGCCCAGTTTTACAAAACGTGCTTCTTTCTATATTATACCCCGAGCAAAATTGTGAAATGGGGAACCGGCAAAGGCACTAAATGCCCCTGGTGCTCTGAATGGAGCGCAGGCTCTATACATATGTTTGCCAAGTGTGAGAAGCTTAGCCATCTGTTGGAAGAGATCCAAGGCTTCGTCAAGGCAGTTCTATCCCGAGATGTTCTGCTAACTCCTTCCACCGTTTTATTGGGAGTACAAGAAACCATAGATAGAAAAAGTGGAGGGGCCCTTATTTTTATCGCTATGGCAATGTTTAGGCTATGTATCGCTTTGCTTGGTTGGACCCCAATCCCCCTTCATTTCAGCAGTGGATGGCTCGTCTGTTTTCAACGCATAATCTTGAAAAATCTATTTATGCTAAGAAGGGCATCTATGCTAAAAGGAAGGGTTTGATAATCTGGGAACCACTGTCCAGGTGGCTTTGCCAGATAAACTTACAATAAATAAGGGGTTGGGGGGCACAGCTATTTTTCTCTGAGCTGGGGCTGTCTAATTCATGAGGAATGTACAAATGTATAATTGAATGTATTTATCTGTGTATCATAGACAGCCTATCCGCTCGAGTCCTGTAGAATGTTTTGTCTTACTAAAATGCCTCCCGCACCTTTTGCACCTTCATTGCACTTTGCACTTTAGTGTGGGTCATTTTATATTTCTGAATGTATCTATATAGCTGATTATTTGCACTTCGCACTTTGCACTTTAAGGCCTTCCGGGGTTTGATGAAATGCACTAAGAAACAAGTTCTATTACTACTTTATATGAATTTGATGGTTTTAAAATGATGGATCATTTTAAGCAAAATGGATTGTTTTTCGATCGCTGACTTTTACTGTTGGATTGTAGGACCGGGCGGGTTAGGGTGGAGGGGTGGGGTGGGGAGGGAGACTTTGAACTTCGATGCTCTGCTTATCTTTCACGAGTTTATATTTTCAAAATTACACTAAAAATTAAAAAAATAATAATAATAAAAATAAAGAGATATGGAGACAGGTTAGTGTGATTCTAGGTGCACACGCGCATCGGGCTTCTGTGTTGAAGTGTTAAGGGAGCCTGGTTTGTTTGGCTGCTTCAGACTTCTGCATGAAAACATAAAATGGTCATAAATCTCGTTTTTTTATGTATGCCTGACATTAAAGTGATACGTTGAACTGTACATGATAATATGCATAATATTATGCAGCTTCCTAAATCAGCCTCTCTGCTACTCTAATTTGCGGTCTATCTTTCTCATGGCCATGTGGGTGGCAGTTGCTATGTCTGCTATGATATATTTATTGCATAGCTATGGTTGCGTAACTATGAAGACTGGATGCACATTGCAAAATATATTTTTACCTATGGCTGTAAAACTCTAGGACAGTACCTTATAAAACAATGGGGAAAAAAAAACAAAAAAAAACTAAATACCACCAAAGCCACTTGAGCTTCCTGAGCAAAGTGGCTATTAACATTCTCAAAGATATTACATTTTCAGAGAAGTTTGTTCATAAATATATTAAATGCAGGTCAAATTCTAGATTCTTACTGCGGCTTCATCATACAATCCATATATAAAACAAGGTGACCACAAAAACACTTAAAGCAATAAATTAAATATATTATTTGCAAAGCTGCAATGGGTTTCTCCAGAATTCTGCTAAAGAAACTCCAAGACATGATGGAAACTAAGGGATTTTACCATCTGGACAAACAGGCTTTAAAAAATACCGTTCTACAATAGTGTACACATTGGGGCCCTCAATATTGCTGTTGTGACATCCCACACCATTAAACTATAAGTATTGATTAAGTATTGGTGGGCAGCACACTTTATGACAACACTTTCATAGGGATAGGCATCTAACAGGTTCTCAGATGCACGGCGGATTTGCAGTAGTCGGGTCTCGGGACCCGTGAGAAGACCCCTGAAGAAGTTGATAAATTCTGGACTGTCGGCCCCCGCGAGAGATAACGAGGCATACGCACCCAGGAGCTTATTTACAAGCCCGTTGCGCACCCGTACGTCACTTTTACCATGTTAGAAATGACGCAAAAGTGGCACAAGGGGCTTGTAAATAAGCCCCCCAATGTTGGGAGATGCTTTGGGAGCTGCACTGTGAGTAAAAGCGGGGAGCCCCTTGACACCGGGCATAGCACTGAGGTAAGGAGGTCTTCCTTGGTTGGAGGAGTTGCCCCATTAGACCTGTCCTGCCCAGCTGGGGTCCCAGAGCAAGACCTCCTGTGCTAGGAGTATTTTTGGCGACAGTGGGGCAGCAGTTTTATATAGCTGAGAAAACTTAATAAAAATTAGAGGACAGCGCACCCATACAGCGGAGGAATAATATATAAACTATTATAGAGTCTGGATGGTGAAGCAGGTGGCAAATGGTCCTGAGGGGGACAGGAGTATGAATAGGAGCCACAGCCTTGAGTCCTTTATCGCTAACTCAGAGGGCTAAGAGGAAAGCAGCCCAATCACGCATTCTAGGAGTAAGGAGAGGAAAAATCTCGCAGAAGAAAAGTGTGGTTGCAAATAATTCAATGGATCAAATATCCCCAGGTCCCTCTCCTCAGGCATTGGCCTTCTTAGGGTCTTCTCCGGAGTTTGTTACCACTGAGACGGACGCTGGGTTGGAGAAAGCCGTGGTCCCATACAGTTCTTTAAAGTCAAGGGAAGCGAAGGATCCAAAGCCCTCCAACAATCTGCAGGAGACTTAGGGCACTGGAAGTGGTACAGTGACCGCACCAATGGCTGCAACAAAAGCACTCGAGGAGAAGAAGAAAGTGAGAGGGGTGGACAATCCCCATAAGGATTACCCTTTATTCTCAAAAAGTCGTAAAGCAGCGCTTGAGGATATCAATTTACAACCTGTAGGCCAGACGCCACGAGGAACATCATCTAGGGAATCTCCGGCACTAGACTCTCTGGAAATTCTGATTCAAGAGAGCAGTTCGAATTAGGGAAAGGCCTGGATGCACCTCCTCATGATTTAGTGATATCAGGCTGCCCGGTCTCTCACCCTCTCCAGTATCTCAGGGTCTCCCGATGGAGGCCAGGGCTAAAGATATGGGTCTGCAAAATTAGCAGGTGGTTGAGATGGCGACTGGGCATTCCAGGGAAAGTGAAAGGGTGAGCCAGTCCTCGATGGTCTCGATGCACCAAATGCAACAGCTTTTCGAGACTATCCTAGGGGAAATACGTGATTTTAAAACCTCTCAAGCCCAAGAACTTTCCTTACTTCATCAAAGACTAGATAAAATCGAGAATACGGTACATCAAATACCAGAGGGAATCAAAGAACTGGAGCAACGAGTATCTGATATCGAAGACCATTCTTTTGCCTGTGACTCTGATATTGCTTCTCTTCAGAAAAAGCTGCAGGCTTCACAATTGAAAATGGACGAAATGGAGAACTTTGCAAGGCGATCGAATCTGTGCTTTACAGGGATATCGGAGGACAGTGAACGCTTCAATGGCCAGTTCAACCCCTTGTCCTATAACGCTGATCAGAGAGCACATACTTGAGAACACACCGTAGGACCTTACTATAATGAGGGCTCATAGGGTTCCTTCCCAGAAACTTTCAGGGGCTAAGTACCTAAGGACGATAATTGTGAATTTTTCTGACTTTCTTATTAGAGAGGCCATTTTAAGTAAGGCAATACAAAAGAAGGATATCGTTCTATCTGATGGGGCCAGAGTGAGAGTGTTCTCTGACATGTTGGCGGTTGCAGCACGTCGGCGGAGAGAATTTGTGGGGTTGATTGGCCAATTTAAGAGCGCAGGAGCACAGGCCTCCATTGTTCAACAGTCCAAATTGAAAGTCTTATGGAGAGGACAGTTCCATCTTTGCTCTACTCTTGAAGAAGCTCAAGTGATACTACAAAAGACATCCCAAGCAAGCGGAAAGTAGAAAAATGTGGGGTGGACTAGTCTGTTGTGGGAGGGAATATAGTTATATGAATTTGAAGTATAGTTCAGTATATTAACTCAGGTTTATGTATGATCTCCTGCAAATCTCAGTAGGTTTAATTCCTTGCACTTTGCACTTTATACACTGTACTCACTTTCACTTTGCACTTTCTTTCCCTATTAGAGATATTCATTAATATCTATTTATGCTATAATGGGAAATGATGGCATCAATCTCTTTTTTGCGGTCAATCGGTAGCTTAAGCCAGATTGTATTCCAGGTTTTTAGAGGGTTTCGAAATAAGGTTTTGCACTTACACGTTGCACTTTTGTTTTGTTTTTTGGCGGAAGTCTGTGCATAAGAGCTTTTTAAGGCTCCGTGAATTTGGGACAAACTCAAGATTTTTAAAATTTCCTTTTTAAAACACAATTTTGTCAGATTTTTTTTAAAGTGGGTTCCCAGCTTATTTATTCAACAGAGTTCCAGACTCCGCTTATAAATTTGAGTATAGATGGCTATTTTTGGCCGGTATAGGCACAAGAAGCACAAGCACTTTTTCTCTTTCTACTGCTAGCACTTTATGGAGGTTTTTTTTACGGCTGTTAAAAGATGTAGGCTAAGTAGCACGGAGGGGGAAGGTGTATAGACGTGCGGTTAGGCGCCCGGTCAAGGTGCCCATGATTGTTGGGAGGGCTGAGGAAGGGAGTCAAGGGCCACTCCCTTCCTCAGATGGGTTTGGGGTTGTGGGGGATGAGGGGTTTGTGGGGGATGAGGGGTGTGAGGGGTCGTTGGGTGAAGCATCAAAAAAAGGGCAGAAAAACAGCAGGTCAGAAATGGTTAGGATACAAGATTGGAGTAAGAGCAGGGGCTAAGGGGCTACCTGCGGTTTATATGGTAGCAAGGGGTTTGAGCCAACACCAACAAACACGATTAGATGAAAGGGGGTATACTAAAAGGATGAGCTCGCCAAGTATTCCAGTGTTGAGTAACTGTACTATGTTTAATCTTGAAGAATGTCTCAATCGCTAAAGATAATTTCGTGCAATGTAAATGGTCTTCTAAATGTTCGTAAAAGGGGGTCAGTGTTGAAATGGTTGGGCTCATTCTCCCCCCAGGTGATTTTTTTGCAGGAAACACATCTTAAGTCTAATACCCCCAATTTATCACTCCCAAGGAAGTATTCCCAAGCATACTTTGCCTCAGCCAATAGGGCAGCAAGTGGGTGGGTATTTTATTCTCATCTTTACTGGATTGGGAGGTGAGAGAAGTGATCTGGGATGATGAAGCAAGGTGGATTTGAACTGAGGTTTTAGTCACTGGGGTTTGCCTCATTTTTTTTATACTACTATGGGCCAATTTTTGGTGATCTTAAAGCCTTAAAACAGATATATAATATGTTAATAAACGCCCATGGCCCTATAGTTATGGGGGGGCACTTTAACTTTATACAAGATTTAGGTTTAGACACCTCAAATAAGGCTAAACAACAACTAAAACCAAAGACTGTGAAATCATTAAAAGTTATGAAAGAAGATTATGCCCTAATAGATCCTTGGCGGGTAAATCACTCAGGTTCTACACAATTTACATGTTACTCTGCAAGGTTTAAAACAGTTTCACGACTTGACTTTTTCCTGATAAATAAGCAACTTGTAAGAGGAGAGTGTGAGATTTTTGCTAACTCTCTCTCGGACCATTCGATAGTCTCCTTGGTGATACGCTTACGCACCCCCAAAAGAAACAACACCAGGTGGCACTTTGATAAAGCACTGCTCTCGGATCCAGTATGGATCACAGAAACTCGGGAATTTATACGGCGGTTTTTTAAAGAAAATATTAATACAGCCCCAGGTTTTATGGTGTGGGAAGCTTTTAAGGCCTCTTTTCGGGGGCAGGTGATTGCATATAAAGCTAACACATGTAAGCAGAGGCAACAAAAGATTGAATTACTACAAAAAGCTGTAGACCATGCTAGGGCAGATCTTAACTCCATGCCCCTAAGAGACCTCGATGAGAAGGTGTTACAGCAGGAATTATCGGGAGCATATGAGCAATTGATTTTTTTTTATCTTAGAAGAGATGTCTGGGAGTAAGGCATTTCAGCAGAAAGTCTATGAAGAAAGCCAGCTGATAGGTACATTTTTAGCATGGTCTACCAAAACACAACAGAGTAGGCAATTAATTTCACAAATAAGGGACCCCAGCACTGCAAGTCTGGTAGGTGATAAAGACAGGATTGCTGAACTATTTGTATCCCATTTTGAGAAAATGTATGCTGAGGCCCAGATAGTGGACCTACATGATCTCAAGAACTACTTTGCCGAATTCCAGTTACCTAAAACCACTAGGGCTGATAGCGTGGCCTTGAATAAACCAATCGAACTTTCAGAATTGATCGAAACTGTAAAAGGGATGGCTAGTGCTAAGGCATGTGGTAATGATGGAATTCCGATGGAAGTATATAAGATGTTTTTAGACGAGCTTTCTCCATTTTTTAATATCCCTGTAAAATCAGATCTTGGAAGAGACTCCCATTATTGACAGATTTAAGGAGTCAGTGGTGACTACCATTTTGAAAAAGATAAGGACCCAAATGACCCAAGCTCCTATCGCCCAAGACGTTTATAAAATGTAGATTATAAGCTTTTTATGAAAATCTGGGCGAATAGAATATCGGCCTGCGCAAAAAGGTTTCCTGCCTGGTAGATCGATGGCAGCCAATACTTTCTTTTTGACGCAGGCAATTGATTATTTTTCAGTTAACAAGGATAAAGTGGCTACTTTAATGATGGATGCGGAAAAGGCATTCGACCTTGTGGATTGGCATGCCCTCATTTTTATCTTAGGGAAGTTTGGTTTCCCAGCCCGCTTGATAGAGATGTTAAGGGGAGTTTATAATGGGGTGGTTGCAAAGATAATTATTCATGCGGAACATGTGGGAGAGGTGGTGATTAGGCATGGCACCGACAGGGTTGACCCCTGTCCCCCCTCTTATTCTCTCTTTTTATTGAGCCACTTGCAGTAAAGATCCACTCTAATACATCAATCCTGGCCCCTTTAACAGGGATGGCAAAAATCAAGCTGTTTGCCGATGATATGATTTTGTATTTGAAGGCAGATATGGTAAACATTCAGGCTGCGTTAGGGGAAATCCAGGCGTTTACAGCTCTGGGAGATATAAAGTTAACCAGGACAAAACGGAGCTTCTCTTGTTCAATTTTTCAGAGGTTGAACTCCCAGACGGGCTAAAATTCTTGCCATTACGACCTATAAGATATTTAGGATTATGTGTTACAGCTGACTTCTCCCAATTGTTTCAAATAAACTATGGAAATACCATTACTAAGGTAAAAAGGCTTTTAGAAAGATGGAGGTTACTACTTCTGTCATTAGTGGGCCGAGTTTCCCTAGTTAAAATGTCAATACTTTTCTTGTTGGTATTTTTGTTTTTAAATCTTCCTCTAAAAATACCAATCTCATATTTCAAGGAATTGTATAAAGTTATTTGCGAGTTTATATGGGTAAAAAAAAAACACGGGTCAAACTATCCATTCTACAATTAGACATAGAGCAGTGGGGGCTAGCATTACCCCACTTTTCCACCTACTACCAAGCCACGTTAGTTAGTCTACTAACTCAACTGGCAGCCCCTTCGTTGAAATTTGATCATTTTATGCTAAACCATATGCTAACAGAAAGCGCAATTAAGCTACCATTGTTTCTTCGTACAACGAAATTACCCAAGAAAACAAGATATAAGGTTATAATTTCAATTGCAACATGTACCCAGTGTTTCTATAAAACCTATAATGTTCCAACATTTCAAGCATATGCCTTTCTTCAAGATTGTGAGATATGGGATCTTCAGCTTCCTCAAGGGGTGTTACAGTCCTATAACAATATAGGGTTCTGAAAGCTAGGTGATTATTATAATTGTACCCATTTGATAACGTGGGAATCATTTGCACTGCAATTTGAATCCCAAAGTCGAGGCTTGTGGTTAAGCTTTAGCCAAATCACAGGCTTCCTTTTTTTTTTTTTTTTTAATATATGTTTATTAGTTTCATCAGGGACAAGTACAATCAATAAATGCAAATTTGATACAGAATAATAGAATCGAACAAACCCACCATTGCCCCCCCACCCCCAGGCAGAGCGTGATCAGAGTTCTATTACATTCGGACAATGCCTGCGCAATAATAAGCTGTCATATATAAGACAATAACAGTGTTGGTAATGAATTGGCGCTTTCATGCTATCCACTACTCAGGGCAGGGAGAGCAAACACAACAGACACAGAATGACATGCAGGGACAGCATATACCAGTGCGAAGGGCGGGCACCTCCAAGCAATTCATTGGTCTTCAGATATAATGAATGTAAACAAGTTAGAGATTCACAGCAGGTCTGGACGGGACAGCAAATATGCTGTAAGCGGGGCCCAGAAGTCCTTGGGACGAGATGCATCTGGCAGCTCCTCCTCATAAATCAGCAGCTGGTCCCTACAGTAGATCAGATCGCGAAGCCATTTTTTTACCGTAGGAGTAGTTTTAGCACCCCAGCATTGCGCAACGGCCCTTTTCGCAAATAAAGTGGAAACTGCAACAATTCGTCTATTACAGGGTTTAAGACGCTTGACATAGCTGAGTAAGCATATTTCAGGAGTGCAGTGCACTGGCTCCAGCATGACAGCAGTAAGCATTTTCACCACAGCCGTCCAAAAGGCAAATACACCCGCACACAGCCAAGCCACATGTAGGAAGTCAGCATCCGCCATTCCACAGCGCACACAATTAGCAGTCTCTCGTAGACCATACCTACAGAGTTGCGATGGGGTGTAGTATAATTGGTGTATGAATTTGAAGTGAATAATACTCAGATTACAGTTAGCCGTAAGACGACCAGTGAGTTGGCAGCACGCCGTCCAGACCTCCGGTGCAAGAGTGGTACCCAACGCTGCCTGCCAGCGTAGACAAGAGGGGTGATCAACCTGTTCCCGCTCGCGTAAGGAAGCATTGTAAAGTTTTGTGATTAACCCCTTTCGCCCCTCTCCCGACAGCATCGCCTGCAATGCCCGTAGAGTAGTGGGCTCCATTGGGTAATCCGGATAAACCGCCCGGATAGCCTGTCGAACTCTGACAAATGTAAAGCCAAACATAAAGCCCCGATCCGTACCATTCTGTGCCTCCTGTAACGTTTTGAATTGACCATTCTTGTACAAATCACCCAGCCGAGAGATACCCGCCCTAGCCAACTCCCGTAAGGCCGATGGTTCTCGTGCCGCAGAGATCTCGGGGTGTGAAGCTAGGGGTAGCAGCGGAGCGTATATATAGGGTAACTGAGCTAGTTTCGCAAGCATTCTTCAAGCCCACGCCGTGCACTGTACGGGGTTTATTTCAGTCCGCGGGCCACCCGAGCCCCCCGACAAAATTGCTGCCTGCACCGGCATGGGGAGGACAGCATCTGATTCAATAGCCACATGAGGCTGAAAACGCTGGAGAAAATGCCAATAATGCGCGAATTGCGCCTGTGCGCACAAATAGTATAAGCGAAGGTCAGGGGCCTCAAAACCGCCCCAGTCAAATGGTTGCACCAGAAGATCCCACTTACAGCGAGGCTTCTTACCACCCCAGACAAATGTCAGCAGGGAAGATTGAAGAGTGCGAAACAGTGCCACATTTAATTTTATGGGAATATTAACAAAGAAGTAAAGCAATTTGGGGAGAAAGGCCATTTTCACCACCGCTATCCTGTCTGCCAAGGAGAGGGAAAGGTGTGCCCACCTCTCAGCTAATTCAGTGATGCGTGTGACCGTGCGGCCATAGTTCTCAGATATGACCACCTTCGGATTCCTGTGTAGCCACACCCCGAGATACTTCACAGGATCAGACGTCCAGGTTAGCGGAAATTCCATCTCCACTTCTTTCGTATTCGCTGTAAGGGGAAACACCACAGATTTTGACCAGTTGATCCCGAGACCCGAGAATCCCTCAAACCTTACATACTCCCTGAGAAGCACAGGTAGATACACCGCAGGTTCACGAACATAAAGTAACATGTCGTCCGCATAAAGAGAGACCACAAGCGGCCTCTGCCGAAACCGCAAGGCCGCCGCCGCGTGTTTTTGACGCAATTTACATGCTAGGGGCTCCAGGGCAAGCGAGAACAGCATAGGTGATAAAGGGCACCCTTGCCGTGTACCCCTACGAATGGGGAACAACAAAGACACCAATCCATTGACCCAAACCCGAGCCACAGGGGAATCATACAATACTCTGAGCCATTGTAGGAAGAACGGCGGGAAGCCCATCCTAGTCAGTACCGTGAACATAAAGGGCCATTGTAGGGAGTCAAAAGCCTTTGCTGCATCTAGCAGCACAGCAACTGCTTGAAAGTCAGGATCGAAGTAATGTAAGGTGGAGAAAACAGTGCGCAAATTATGAGCCGTGGATCGCGCTGTGACGAACCCAGACTGATCTGGTAAAACCAGAAGAGGGACCAATGGTTGTATCCTAGTGGCGATCATTTTTGCCAGAATCTTTGCGTCAATATTAATAATTGAAAGAGGCCGATACGACTCGCACAGATTAGGGGCCTTGTCAGGTTTCAATAATGTAACAAGCAAAGCTTCCCGGAGGGAAGACGGCAATGTCCCCTTCTCATACTCTTCCGCATAGACTTCCAAAAGTCTGGGGGCAAGTTCCGACGCATACGCCTTATAGAATTCGCTAGGTAGTCCATCGATGCCTGCAGCATTGCATGTCGGAAGAGACATTATGGCCTCCTTAACATCTTCTTCGTCGAACGGCTGCATAAGGTATTCGCGGTGCGAATTAGATAGCCACCCCAACGCAACATCATCCAGGTAGGCGTCGATCTCTGCAGTCGACGGAGAAGCCCTTGTGGCATATAGTCGGGTGTAAAACTGTAATACTGTATCGCAAAGCTCAGCTGTCGAATAGTGGGCTACCCTGTTCTCATCTACCAATTCTATTATATGCTCCTGGCTGCGCGGCTCAGTTAGTTTTTGCACCAGGGAGCGGCCAGGGCGGCCTCCCTCGCCATAATAGCGGGCTACTCTTCGGCGGGAGCAATGCAAAAGCTCCTGGTCTACTGTTTCATTATATTCCGAGACGAGTTCCCGCACTGCCGCCAGTTTAGCGGTAGAAGGATCGGATTCATACTCACGTTCTAGTTTAGAGATATCAGATGCTAAGCGTTTGAGTCTCCGCCGAATATCTCGCAACACCCCGGATTGGGCCCCTATGCACCTTCCACGAATAGTCACTTTAAAAGCCTCCCATACCAGTCCCGCGCTATCCACTGATCCCACGTTTTCCTTAAAGAAGTGACTAATCGCCTCAGCAATAGTCCGCCGGAATACAGGATCAGTAAGCTCAGAGGGCTGTAGTCTCCACGCAAATGGCGGTCATTCGCAGGTGGAAATCTGCAATTTGAGGAGCACTGGAGAATGGTCAGACAAAGTGCGGGCTTCATGTGTCACTTCCACTACCCAAGTACAGACTCTCTCCGAGACAAGCCACAGGTCTATCCGGGACCAGGACCCATGAACTGAAGACACGAAGGTACCCTCCCGGTCAGTGGGATGGCGGCAACGCCAAATGTCATACAAATGACCTGCGTCCAGTAACCCCAGCAGAACCTCTGCAGCTTGTTTAAGCCGTGCCTCACTACTACCCACTCTGTCCATTATAGCATCCAGACTGACGTTAAAATCACCCCCCCAAATGATTGCAGCCGGAGGAAATGCAGAAATTCTACGCCACACATCTGAATAGAAGGAAGGGTCATCCGTGTTAGGACCATACACATTCACCAGCAACACATTTTCGCCGCCCAATTGCCCATGTATGATCACCACTCGTCCACATTCATCCACGTCTGAGCGAATCACCGTATATGGAACACCTTTTTTCACCAGAGTCAACACACCCCTAGAGTAGGTAGAATAAGAGGATGCAACTCTGGCACCCGCCCAGCGCACCCCCACTTTCTTAGCTGAAACATTGGTTAGATGAGTTTCCTGCAGTAGGGCTATTTGCACTCCCATACGGTCTAGTTAGGCAAATACTGATCTTATTTTTTTTGGTGTGTTAAGCCCGCGTACGTTCCAAGATAGGAACTTAACTGTACTGTTCATGGTCCGTAGCCATCTTTAACAGAGCACCTGAGTAATAAGTCGTGTAAAGCATGTCCGAAGTACCATGGTGCACCAGCTCGGTGGATACCCAGCCCAGCTACAATACCATTCTGCCTACCCCAAAACCACCACCCCCAGCCCCCCACCCACTTCAGCATCCCCCAACTTGCCAAAGCCATCCCCAAAAATTCCCTCCCCTTCCCCAACATACCCAACAAAGACAAAATGCATGTGGGGTACACCCAATTTCAGGGGCACTGAGTGCTACTAGCCTCCCACTTAGTAGGAGGTGGCTGAGCAGGTCTAGTATTGCACCAGGATACTAATACGTCAATAGCATGTATCATAATGAAACAGCTCACAGACTCAACCAGAGCAGTAAGGCACCCTCGCAAAGACACATCACAGTATGGCTCTGCAGAACCCAAATAGGCGCACTCAATGAGTCACGGGCAACCTGCAAAGAGAAACCAGTATTGTGACAATACAGTAGCCGCAGAGAATTTAGTGCGCCCATGCTAACACAACCAAAAGCCAGTGCAAGCATTCTGCAAGAAAAGCATTACATGAGTGTAGAAATCATTCCAGGCAACACACGCTAGTGCATAGCACATCAGAGGTGGTTCTTGAAAATGACGTACGTATAGCATCTAGCAATGTGCAATTTTTTGCAGCTCACAGCTACTCCACTTTGTTAGTCTCATTACTGGCCTCACGTCTCCTCCGCTTTAACTGTTTAGCGTGCTCCAGAGCGGCTTTTGGAGAAGAACATTTTTTACAATCCCCATCCGGGCCTATGCGCAGGCGGGCCGGGTACAGCATTGCATATGGGACCCCTTCCGTCTGCAGGAATTTTTTTACGGCGCCAAATTCACGTCTGGCCGCTTGGACAGCCACCGTGAAATCCGGGAAGAAGGCCAGCGAATTGCCCTGGTGCACAATATTTCCTTTATCTCTCGCCAGCCTCAATATGGTATCTCGGTCCCTATAGTTCAAAAGCCTGGCTATCACAGGGCGGGGAGGAGCTCCCGGGACAGGTCTGGCAGCGAGGGATCTGTGGGCGCGCTCCACAACGAACAGGTTAGAGAGTTGTTCTGCGCCAAATACTTCAGTGATGAGGCGTTCTATGAAGGTCTCCATCTTCCCTACACTAGTGGATTCCGGCAGCCCTGTAATTCTAATGTTGTTACGCCAGGACTGCGCCTCCAAATCCTCATTCTTGGCCTGGATGAGGGCTAATACCTTCTCCATATTGAGTGCCTTTTCTGAAACTTCACCCAGACCGTCCTCCGTAGCAGATACCCTCTGCTCCACCTCTCCCATGCAAGCGTTTTGTTTTTTCTAGTTGAGAAGACATGTGGTCTAGTCGGTGATTAACTGCAGCCATCGTGCCCTCGATTGACTGTAGGCTGCGCTGCATAGCTAGCAATGTAGCCTCCAGGGTGGGGGGGGCGTCTGCCTGGGCATCCTCCTCCGAGTCAGATGCAGCTTTCTGCAGAGTTCTAGATGGTTTACGTGCCTCGAAAGTGAGGCGAGGCTGTGATTTATCCGTTTGTCCCATGGCCTCTCCCGCTGGAGGCACCTCTTATGACCAGGGACGCAGTGAGAAGAATGAGGCCCAAGGGGTGGCGTATGGTCACTCGGAGTTGGTAGAAGGGCAGAAACCCAGCTGAGGCACCAGGCGCCAACACACTGCCCCACCAACCAGGCAGTGCACACCCAGTCTCCAAATATGCCAGCGATCAACTTAATGGCAACCACTCTGCGTAGGTAGCAGGTACAGAAGCAGCGCACACCCAGAATATTAGCTGATCTCCCA
The DNA here is from genome assembly GCA_963921515.1 of Calotriton arnoldi. Lineage (NCBI taxonomy): Eukaryota > Metazoa > Chordata > Amphibia > Caudata > Salamandridae > Calotriton > Calotriton arnoldi. The sequence goes on from CAWUFW010004821.1 coordinate 1,304,697, forward strand.
GGGCACAAGCTCCAAGTCTCAGTCATTTCGCAGCACCCTACATACAAGGCCCGGTTGTGCAATCCAAAAATGACAGGGGGACAGTAGGCGCAGGGCTCCACAGCTGGTCCGCCTGGAGCACAGTACAGAGTCACCACCCAGCGATGTGTCAAATATAAACGTGAGCCCACAGATATTAGGCCCAGCAGCTTTCAGAAGGCTACACTCGATGAGCTCCTCGTTTGTCAATGTCTATGACTGGCAGCATCACCGAAATGGAGTCAGCAGGGCCCCACAGTGTGCAGTATCTTTACAGCGCTCCCCTGCAGGAGCCAGGGAGAGACCAATACCGCCAGTGGCAGCGCTTGCAGTGCTGGCTCCCCAGGTCGCCGCTCCCACAATGGACGCCCCAGCCTCCGGTCGATCAGCTGCACGCGTCCCGCACAGCGCAGAAGAGAGCAGGCCACCAGGAGTATCCCCGCCATTCAGTGCACTCAATGCAGCGGAGGAGCAACCAGCTCTGTTACCAGGCCCAGCGGCATGCGATCCTACTCGCCAGCACACACAGGCGGCGCGATGTCTCTCTTGCCGCCTTGCACCCCAGATACGAGCCGCGCCAGCCAGCTGCACCCCCACATGCGCAAGCCCCAGCTCGCAGGGCGCAACCCAGCAAAGGCCCACTCCCGCCTCCACAGTCACAGGCCCCGACCAAGCCGCTCCTCACTTGCCGGCAGCGCTATCACCAGGGGGCCCGCAGCACCTCAGCGCCGGGCAAAGAGTCCACAGCAAGGCCGCCACGTTTCGCCGCACTCAGGCAGAGGCCGGTATCCGCACATGCAGCGCATGGGGCCTCCACACTGGAAATCGCCGTCCCAGGACTCGCGCAGCGTCAGCGGCCCACAATCTTCCGCAGCTCGTCACCTCAACACAGCACCTCGGTGCGGCATCGATAGGCAGGATCAGTTAGTAGGACATCGCGGCAGCCGCCATCTTGTGTATGCGCGTCTGGGCCCCGCACCTCAGCAAACCAGTCTCCACAGCGCTCCCCGCCGCCCCAAAATGCCGCCAATGTGTGCAGGGAGATCTTGCAGGTGAGCTTGAGTAATTTCAAAGAGTAGATGCACCTATTCCAGGCAGATGATGGGCGGATAGTGGCTCAGCCGGGCAGAGCTACACTAGAGTGCGGCCATCTTGCCGTGCGCCCTCTAGCGCCCCCCAATCACAGGCTTCCTTAAGAACAATTACACAATGATCAATGAGATGAAGAAAACATTCTTAAAAGCATTTTTTGAGAAGAATTTGAGTGGTGTTGGGAACTGGTATTGGGTACTACGCCAGGGCATGAATAATAAGCTTATTGAGGAGATGCTCCCAAAAATTGCCCAGGAAACAAATTGTCCGTTTAATAGCAAGGAATGGCACTCATTGTGTGAGTTTGGGAATAAAGCTTTGTGAGCGGCCACATTTAAAAGAATGTCTTTTTTGTCTAGATGGTTGGCGTATTACACTCCCCTTAGACTGCATAAACTGTTCCCATCAACTCCTAATCAATGTTTTGGATGCAATATGGATGGGGCAGGAAATGGGCACATATATTTTTTACATGTCCTAGACTGCAGCACTTTTGGGAGGAGAATTTTAGGTTCATCAGTCGCTGCAAGTCCATGGTCATTCTCCCCTCAACGTCGTTGGCCTTATATGGATTTTCCCATAAAGGCTTTCAGCTACCAAAATTTCAGCAATACTTTGTTTTCATAGCAATAGCGGTAGCCAGATCCCTAGTTGTGCAAAATTGGAGATCATTGAAGGTACCGACAATTGTCCAGTGGCTTTCTAAGCTGGACCGGACCCATCAATTTTAAGAGGCTTACGCAAAGAGGGTAGGGGCACTCCGTAGATTTAGGGCGACATGGGAGGACTACGCTCTGATCACTCATGCAAATTGAAAATATATTTAAAAAAATTATAATAAACAGGGGGGATGCCAACATAGCAATCGGGTTTTAGTAAGGTTTATGGCCTTATTTATCCTCATTGTATGTAATTCGTCTTTTGATATAGGTAATGCTGGATATGTAATATGAATTTATGCTATTTATTGCGTGATGAAATGTGAGACTATTTATTATGAAGTGTTTTTTAATCTTGTACCATTATGTTGACTATTTATGGATGAATTTTTTATGTATGATCTGTCTGTTTCCTCTGTCAGATAAAAAAAAAAAAAGATAGGCATCTAACAGGGTGGCTACAAAAGGGCCATTTTTTATATGCCCTCTGCTGGATGTGGGGAAGCCCTATTTCCACAGCTGTCCATAGTCATGTACAGCTGCAAAGGCATAATGAGAATCAGTGTATATGTTGGCTGACTTATCTTTGGCCAAAATAAAAGCTCATGTGAAAGCGTTAAGATCCACCACCTGAGTGGAGGGTACAGTGGGTAAGTGGTTGCTCTCTATGACCTCATGCTGGGAGCATACTGCGTAAACAGCTATACGAGAACAATTTTCATTGCAGAAATAAGAGCCATCCACATAAAGGACCAGGTTGAGACTGTGAAACCGGATGTCTTTGAGATCCTACAAGGTATTACCAGGTGGGCTGTGATGGTGAGGCAATCATGCTACTCACTTTCCTGGGGGTTAGGTAAGAGAGACACAGGATCCAGGACCAGACACCTACTTAAAGTTCTCTGATCTGCAGATAACAATAGGATCTTACATTGGACATGTTGGTCATTAGATAAATGTTGGGTTTTGGAAATCAGTAAAAGCTACACTACTGTGTGTGTGATGGCTACAGTGAGGATTGACCCCAGGACTATGGTGTCAGAGAGTTTCAGCATAGTGGTAGCGTCAGCCACCACGCATAGGCACTGAGGTAATCCAGCGGTTTTAGAGGTCCTTGCCATAATTTCTGTTTGTAACTGCAATTGAATTTATAAAGGGCTTACTTCCCCATCCATCCCAAGGAATGTTCTCATTTGGGAGTCCATGTTGGGGTGGGGAACTTTAAGAATGGATTCAATCCTAGAGGCAAACAGATGCCAATGTCCTGCTGATATATAATTTCCAAAATAATGGACTTTTGGCTGGCAATATTGAAGTTACCCTTGAGATGCTTTGTACCCTTTCAGAGCAAATAAGCAGTAACCAATAAGCCGTAAGTAGTTGAGGCCATCTACATAGTGTATCAGCGCCATCCCTCTGGTCAATTTGACCTCATCCTTTTTCAGAATCTGGGAAAGCAGGGATGGTGCCTCCGCAAACTCCTGGGGGAGCCGAGTAAAGGTGTACATTCCGAAACATGAATGCAAATAGAAACTGGCTTTCTGGTTGTATGGGGATAGGGAAGAATACAGAGCACAGATCTACCATGGCGAAAAAGGATGCTGTTGCTGAAAAAGGTTGCTGTCTCTAGGGTGCATGAAATCATAGTGACTGTATTGGAGATGACTGGGAAGGAGGGGAGGAAAATGGCATTTACGGCCCTAAGATCCTGCCAAATTTGTAACAGTCCTTGCCAGGCTTTTTCACAGATAGAATTGGAGTTTTATATGGGCTCTATGTAGGGACTACTATACCTTGCAAGATCAAAGAGTTTAGTGCTGGCTGAATACCCTCCTCAGCTTCAGGGCAAAGAGTAGGGGCGGTATCTTGAGTAGGGGTTTTCTGGGGTTTAACCAGTTCTGCAGAGGCTGGGAAGATTGGATTTGACCTACATCCTTAGCATGTGTGGAACAAAGGGCTGAGACAACCTATGACAGGCGAGCTACTCAAAATCAGAAACTACAATAGAGAATGGCAGTCAAAAAGGTACTTTAGAGCCATAACGACACATTGGTTCTTCGTGGGCACATTGAGAAAAACACCATCTGGTGAACAATGGATGGTGCACCCTAATTTACAAAACAAGTCCCCCCATTTCTCTGCCAGGTTGATGGAGTAAATTACTAGGGGTGGGCGGAATTTGCAGAGTTTCACTCCGCTGAGTTCCAAAACGTTACAAAAAACTCTGCCTGATTCACAGAGTTCTGCCAGCAGGTGGAAATATGCATGTAGCGCTGCAACTTAGTGCCATTACCGTGAGCAGTGCTGAAAAATCATCACAAACGGTACCATGCAGTGCGCAAGAGTGCCCGGCCATTCGAGTTGATTTTTTTGCTGCTCGAGTAGCCAATCTACTTGAGCAGCAGCAAATCTACTTGAGAATCAGCCCTCTGACCGCGACCGGCCTCACCCGCCCGCATTAAAAAATGGTGCTAGGGGACACCAAATCTCGCATTTCTCGAGCCTCGCGATACAAATTCTGCCATTGGGTGATTGGGGGAATTTGGCCAGAACTCCGCATTACAGGTGTAATGCGGGGTTGTCAAATTCTGCCAATTCCACAGGGGGTATCAAACATTCTGCCAACCCCTATAAATTACTCTGTTGCCTGTCACCCTCAAACTCACATCCGTCACACTCCGTCACCTTGATGGAGAAGCCGTCCGCCGAATTTAGAAATGACGGCCAAGCTGGCGGTAATTTCCAAAGCATTGTTACGATCCACCATCATTGTAGTTCCTGTCAATGCTTTTCACAGTTTAGTGCAGGGCTATGTCAACATGACAGAGCCTTGTACCAAACTGTTTTCTTTCTTCTTTTCAAAAAGAAAATCAGGATTTTCTTTTTGAAAATAAAAAGATAATGTCCCTCTCACGAGGGGAGTTATCTCCCATGGTGAGGGAGGCATTTTGTGTTTTTTGCTGTCCATTACTGGCAGGGTTTATCAACCGGTGTTGGACAGGAAAAAAACAGCTATATGTCCGCTGATCCTGATTGCGCACATGGACATAGAACCAATTCACTGATGGCCCTTACTCCGTCAGGCCATCGGAAAAGTTTGTCTATGGCAGTGATGGAGTAGTCACTGCCGAGGCCAAACCTATGGTCCGTCTACATTTAAAACAGGCAGTCAGACCACTGTGTCGGCGAGGAGGAAACTCTGTCACTGTTACTACAGAGTTCCCTCTCTACCAACATATAAATCAACACCTATCTCATCCAAATCTTTATTCTACAAACCCAGAAAAATGCTACAAAGTTGCTCCTATAACTTAGATGGCAAACCTTGGACGTAAGCAGCTGCTATTGCTTGTTTAGCATTCATAGATCTGCCTGCTATTCCTGAATGTCACTTAAAAACCTCCCCAAGGCAATCTAAATAATCTGCCCTTAATCCTTGTTTTATTTAATTTGGAATTATTTATCCTTACCCAGTATGCCTTGCATAAATGCATCTTATTTACTGCATCCACTAAGTTGGTACGTACTTCTTACAACCCTTTTGTGGCCAAGCAGCAACTGCCAGGAATCTTTCGCATGCCTCTGAGGGCAGGGAGCTCTGAGTAATTGATTTACATCTCCCCAACTGGGGTTGTAATATATAAAGATGTTCACTAGTTACTCCTTGAAACTTTGGGGTTCTTCCCTAATATTTAACTCTTTAACTAAATTCTTGAGCTCCACTGGGACCAAGGGGCAGTGACTGCCCTTGCTTCCAAACCTCCGCATAAATGCACTATTGTATCCAAATCAAACGTTCCCTCTTCCAGAAATCAATGGGAGGGTTCTTATTTTGTGTATCAGTGCCATTTAACCAAATACTTGCATGTTCTTTGGACATAATGCACATGCATATAATGTGCTGGGGGCTTTTTTGTGGTGAGGTGGCTTCCCTAGATTCTACCACACACTTTCACAATAAACACATGAAAAAGGTTGGTTTGTGTAGTGCTCACATTCTTTTTTGCCTGTAAAGGGCTGGGCTTGTGTAATGCTCACATTCTTTTTTGCCTGTGATATTTCTCCCTAAAGAGCAGGAAACTTATTTTCACTTTAGACTAGAAGCACATATATGGTGTCAGGAGATCCCGGTCTTGTCTGGTATGTTGGCACCCTCAGGGGTCCCTGCTTGCTCACATTAATGTCCACTAAGTTGTTTGGTTTTTTCCTTTTCTTGTTACTGCCAATGTTTGTTTCTTTTTATTGTGTTTGTTGGTGCCAGTGCTTGTTTTGCCAATGATTGTTGTTTTTGGGTGCTAGCAACAGTGTCACATTATTGGACATGTGCACCTGCCATGCTTATGGGTGTGGCTGAGGCACCTGGCATGCTTATGGGCGTGGCTAGCCATGTGTGGTTAACTGCCACTGAACTGCCTATAAAAGCCCAAGCCTCGCACCTGTCAGTGCTTGGCTTAATCTCCTGGTTCCCGCTTCAGCTGGAGACTGCTTCTGTCACCGCTTTAGCGTTGGACAGAAGCACGCGCCTGTCTAGGATTGCAGCAAGCATCGGACAGCTAAGTGCAGTGCGCTTTAAGGCTGCGTGTGAAGTGAAAGGCTGTGTGACTGTGACATTTTCTGTTGGTATCGGAAGGCTCGTCCTTGCATATTTGCCATGTGAATTGGCCATCTGGTATTTGCCACAAGTGACTTTTGATTCAAGACTATGGCATTTACATATTTGTTTTGTGCTTAGCGCTTGGGATCATTTTATGTTTGAAATCATTTGATATTTGTATTACGTTTAGCGCTTGGAGTCATTTTATATTTGAACTCATTTCATATTTGTATTCAGCCAAGCGCTTTGGGGTCATTTTATGTTAGAACTCATTTCCAACTTCTGAGAGTTTTGTTTCTACTCTATTTGCATAGAACTTTGATATTAAGACGAATATTGTGAACTTGATACCGCGCCTTGCGCATGGAAGCATCCTGTTACCCCTCTGATCATCATATTGTATGGACACTGGCTTATGTAACCCTTTGGCCTGTTCCTAGATTTGAATATTTGTTTACAGGTGTTTTATGCAAACGAAACGACGTGTCTAGGTGCCATTCGTTTACTTGGTTGTAGATGACACATAATCATAGCCACTGACTCCTTTTTGGCAGCATTGTTCTTAGAGAACTATTATTTGGATTGTATTCTCCTGCAACCTACAGACAAAGGCTAAGAAAGTTGCTCAGCTCCTCTTGAGAACCAGGTGATTAATATAACTTGCTTATAATGAATGTTCTGTGTTGAGTGCACCTGGGTGGCCCAGAAGTGTCTCTGTACTCATCTGTTGTATTTCGTATTTTATAGAGAAACCCAAGTCCTCAAAAAGGTGGCCCTACTCTGCAAACAGATCTCCTTGAGGATGCCGGGCTGGACCAGGCTGTGTGGAGTAGCAGTGTTCTCTCTTTTTCTCGTCCCATTCCCCTTCCCTTTTGGGACACCTGCAAGGACTCCTGTAGTGAGTTCAGTAGTGCTGAGAGGTGTTCTGGGAGGAGAGAGGGACAGTTCATCGCTCCTGCAGACAACTTGCACTTCAGGTGAGTGGCTGCGCCACAGTCTTACATTAAGCCCAGCCACAAGATACAGGCCTGCCTGAGCGATGGATTCTAGGAGGAGGTCCTTTGGCGATTTATCACAGGCAGTACACACAGACACAGACACCCACACCTTAGCAGATATTACGAAAGCCCTAACTAGTTTACAACAGGAGGTCTCAAATCTGAGACTAGAGAACCAGGATTTGCAACAGGAGTTACAGCGATATAAGCCTCGAGACAAACCGTGGGATGAAAGTAAGGTAAAACAACCCAAGACCTTTATGCAACCACCTAGGTTTGAGTTTCCATTATACTCTCCACCTGTTCAACCAGCCCCTATTGCAAACATGGTTCCTCAAACCTTACATCTGAATGTGACAACCCCAACTCCAGTCCTGTTAGCCCCACCTGGGCGCTTCTTTGGTGATAATACGAAATTCAAGGCTTTTGTGACTCAGTGTCATTTACAGTTCTTGTGTCACCCCAACGCCTTTCCAAGTGATTCGGCTAAAGTAGCCTTCATGATTTCTTATCTTGGGGGTAATTTGGTTGCATGGTCCATTCCCCTTGTTGAGCGGAATGATCCCTTACTTTATGATTTTGAAAGATTTAAAGATGCCATGCACAAACTCTTTGCAAAACACATGTTTGTGCAGGCTAGCGACAACAATTTGCTAAATTTGCTCCAGGGGAGTAAAAATTTGTTGACATACATTACTTCTTTTAATCAGCTCATAGCCGAAACAGAATGGCCTGAGGAGAAAAGAACCTCACTTTTCTATCGAGGTCTACGGGATGACTTAAAGGACATCATAGCCCAGATTGTAGAACCACCAACTGAATGTTCTGCTTTCATTGATTTAGTAGTTAGGTTAGACAACCATCTAGGGGAACGGAAAGGTGAAAAGTCACGGGGGATACTCGAATGCTAGTCCTGAAAACCGAGAAGAAAGAAACAGCCAGTCACCTCCCAGGACACCACAGAACCCATGCAAATAGGGAGTGTCCAGGGAACTTTATCCAAAGAGGAGAAAGATAGAAGACGGAAACTCAATCTTTGCCTATATTGTGAGAAGGCCGGACATTTTGCCTAAGATTGTGGTAATAAAGCTAGTTTCCCCAAAAAAAGGAGTAACATTAACAGTAGGAGTAGAATCTGGTATGGAGCAGCCAAAAAACGACCTCGCTTGGTAAAGATGGAGACCACTTTATCGAGAGCTCCCATGAACGTGGTCTCCCATCTCCTAGCTAATACTAAAACGCCCTCACCCCGTCATCATCCCTTAATTGTGACCTTGGTTTTGTCTCTGCAAGCACGTAAGGTCCTTCCCATACTGCTTGACTCAGGAGCAACGGGTAACTTTTTTGATTTAGGTCTAGCCAAGACCCTCGGAATTACAATGATCCAGAAACCACCCCGGAGCCAGTCCGAGCTGTGGATGGCTCTGAATTATCCTCTGGATTAATCATGTATGAGACAGGTCCTTAACCATGATTTGTGCCAACAATCATACTGAACAGTTCGACCTAATAGGCACCCCAGTATTTGGAGCCATTTTGGGTATCCCGTGGTTGCAAGTACATAACCCCAAAATAGACTGGGTTGCAAGAACAGTTACACTTGATTCCAAACATTGTTGGCAAGCGTGTTATCAGGAGAAACCCCAGCTAGTGATCACTTTACATTGTGCTTCCACCCAACCCATGGCTGAGACACCAGTTGACTTGCCTGCACCATACCGTGACTTTTCTGATGTTTTCAGCGAACAACAGGCCACAAGCTTACCACCCCATCGAACATACGACTGCCGCATTGACTTAATTCCAGGAGTCGCATTACCGTGCAGTAGCAGTAGAGTTTATGCTCTGTCAGAACCAAAAATCTTGTATCTCCGGGAGTATATAGATGACCTTTTGGCTAAGGGTTTCATTAGACATTCTACCTCCCCTGTGTCATCATCACTCTTTTTCGTCCCGAAGAAGAATGGCGAATTGCGCGCCTGTATAGAGTACAGCGCAATTAATAAGGCAACCGTAAAAAAACGATATCCCTGCTGCCGGATGCTCACAAGAAGACGGTAGTCCAGGCCCTGATTGTATCACGGCTTGACTATGTTAACATCATGTACCTTGGCCTCCCGGAGTACTTATTGAACCGTCTGCAGGTGGTTCAGAATGCGGCAGCTAGAGCTATTCTTATGGTAGGACCCAGAGCACGAATGTCCACTCATTTGAAGTCCCTGCACTGGCTACCAGTTCGTAAAAGGATTCAATTTAAAGCTTTGGTTATGTCTTTCAAGGCCTTCCATGATACTGGCGCTATCTATATCAGAAATAGGATCCAGCTTTATGTGCTGCAAAGAGCCCTCAGATCTTCACAACAGTTTCTTATGATGATTCCTAAGTTTTCCAGCTCCCGATTAGGCGGCCGCTCTTTTCAAGTGCTGGCTCCCCGTTTATGGAATGGTCTGCCTTTGCTGCTTAGGCAGGTCCAAGATTTGCTCTCTTTTCGGAAACAGTTGAAGACCTGGTTGTTTCAGCAATGACAGTTGATAGTGCTTTTCCGTAACATGGTTGTTTTTTTTTTTTTCTCTGTCTTGGGGTCCTTAGCGCCGGGACACTCTGTGGAGTAGCCGTGCGCTTTACAAATACCCTTTTACATTACATTACATTACACTGATACCGGTTCTTTTGGACAAAGTCCGTAACTCCACTATCTACATGAAACTTGATCTGAGGGAAGCCTACCACCTAATTCGTGTTATGGAGGAAGACGAGTGGAAGACGGCGTTCCGGACCAAATTTGGGCTTTTTGAATATACTGTGATGCCCTTTGGTCTGTGCAACGCCCCTGCAGCCTTCCAGTTTTTTATCAGTGAAGTGCTGCAGGAATCCTTGACGTCTGTGTCATAGTTTACATTGACGATATTTTGAGCTATTGGTCATCTCCAGAAAAACACATAGAGCATGTACGGGCGGTCCTTCAAAAACTCAGAGAACACCACCTCTTCGCCAAGGCAGAGAAATGCATTTTTCATGCCACAACCATTGAATTTCTGGGGTATGTCATCTCCACAGATGGGATTGCCATGGACACCTCCAAGGTGCAAGCCATTTTACAATGGAAGTCCCAAAATCTGGAAAGAGATACAGCAATTTTTAGGGTTTGCAAACTTCTACCAGCCCTTCATACCCCAGTTTTCTTTGGTGGTGTCACCCATCACCCGCTAACTGAAAAAAGGGGTTGCCTTTTGCAGGGATTCACAAGCTAATAAAACCTTTCAGCAACTTAAAAAGGTCTTCACAGAAGCCCCTTTACTTCGACATCCAGATCCATATCAACTTTTTTTGTGGAGGCCGATGCGTCACAAATTGCTGTGGGTGGTGTCCTGTCGCAACGAGACCCTGAAACAGGATGTTTTCACCCTGTTGTCTATTTTTCTAAAAAATTGTTATAAGCCGAGCAGAATTATATGGTGGCAGAAAGGGAGCTGCTTGCCATAAAGCTCGCCTTCTAAGAATGGCGTCATCATCTCTTGGTAGCAAGACATACCATAATCATCCATACTGATCATCGTAACCTTCAATTCTTCCAAAACAATAAAGCCTTGACTCCACGACAGCTCCACTGGTTGCTCTTCTTTAACGAATTTGACTTCGTCATTACATATAGACCGGGCAATGCACAACAAAAAGCACACTTTCACGTTTCAATTTCTCCTCACCCAATTCTGATCAAAACAAGACGCAACCTATCATACCAGCTGAGAGAATTATAGCAGTCTGTTCCTCTCAAGAATTTTATGAGAAACTTGCTCAGGTAAAATATATCACTCCTTATCCTTCTGGTGTGCTTGAACAACAGGGCTTCTTATATCATGGTGACCAACTCTTTGCTCCCACCCAAGAATTGCAGGAAACAGTGTTACACTGGGGGCATGACTCTGCTCTTGCAGGGCACTTAGGGGAAAAGAAGACAATTGACCTATGTCAACGCTGGTTTTGGTGGCCTACGTTAATACAGGTTGTTAAGACATACATTCAAGACTGTCCTCCTTGTATTCAAGTAAAAACACAACACACACCTCCAGCAAGTCTTTTAAAACCTCTCCCAGTTCCATCTACACCATGGTACACCATAAGTATGGATTTCAACATGGGCCTACCCTCCTCCAATGGGCACACAGTCATTTGGGTAGTAGAAGATTACCTGACAAAAATGGCACATTTTATTCCCATGAAAACCCTTCCCACAGCGAGTGGCTAGTGACTTTGTTTATACAACACATAGGGCCAGATGTTTCAAGCTAAATTGCAATCGCAATTTAGCTGTGTGCAATGTAGGAAAGAAAAACCTACTCGCCAAATAAGGAATCGCAAAATTTGCGATTCCCTATTTTGCGCATGCATTTAGAGACTCGCAATTTGAAAGTCCCTAAATGCTATGCTAGTAGCCATCGCAAATTGCGACCTGGCTTTAAGGAATCGCAAATTACCACCAACTTCTAGTTGGTGGTAATTTGCAAATTCCTTTAAAAATGCACTTTTTAGCATTTTCCTAAGTGGCATGTGGCGCACATAAATGCCCTTAGGGCATGTATGTGCGCCACATGTGCACAAATGCATATGTCAGGGGTGCAACAGGGTGTCCTTTTGGCACCCTTGCACCCTTGAAATTGCATGCGCAATTTGCGAGTACCTATTTGGTACTCGCAAATTGCGAATGCAATCCTATTCATTCCTATGGGCCTCCAGGCCCATAGAAATGAATGAGAAGGTATTCCTTAATAGCGAATCGCAATTTGCGATGCGCTATTAAGGAATATATAGGATTTGCAATTTTGTTTGCAAATCCTACATACATTGCATTTTGCTATTCTTAAGTAGCGAATCGGTAAAATTAGCTATTTAAGAATCGCAAAAGCAATTCTTGATACATCTGGCCCACAGTGCGTCTTCATGGGTTGCCTTCTTCCATCATGTCTGACCGTGGACCCAATTCATCTCTCGCTTCTTGCAGGGTTTATGTTCCTCTCTGAGGATAGATGTCCGCTTGTCCTCTGCGAATCATCCACAGACGGATGGTCAAACGGAGCGCACAAACCAATCCTTAGAACAAATCCTACAGTGTGTGGTCTCCACATGGTCCTCTGAGTGGGATAAGGTCTTGCCACTGGTTGAATTTGTCTATAATAACAGTAAGCACACTGCTACTGGGGTTTCCCCGTTTTATTGTTTGACTGGTCATCATCCTAGAATGTTCCCTATTCTTGACCCTACCAAAGCAGGAAAAGTCCCGTCAGTGCAGGAACACAACACTAAATTGTGTAATATCCAACAACAGGTACAACGACACATAGCTCAGTATCAAGAGGCATGTAAAACACAAGCAGATAAACATAGAATACCTGCTCCTGACTATCATAGTGGGGATCGTGTTTGGCTATCTTCCAAGAATTTACATTTGGCAGGATAGAGAAAACTACTCCCCCGCTTTCTTGGTCCCTTTACCATCCGTAAGGTAGTGAACCCTTTGGCCATGGAACTTGAGTTACCCGAGGACTACAAGGTGCACCCTGAATTTCATGTGTCCCTGCTTCTTCCCTATCCCCCTACCACTCGCTCAGCTCCTCCTCCCCCAATTCAAGTGAATGGACAGTTAGAATTTGAGGTGGCGAAAGTTCTGGATTCCAAACGCATCCGGGGTGTGTTTCACTATCTGCTGGCCTGGAAGGGCTATGGTCCCGATGACAACTCTTGGGAACCCGCCTCTACAGTCCATGCTTCTCGCCTTGTGCGTCTCTTTCACCTTCGCCATCCCACGAAGCCCCGCCCCCTAAGAGCACCTTTGGTGGGGGGAACTGTCAGGAGCTCCCCATCCTGTCTCATATGTCAGCACCCTCAGGGGTCCCTGCTTGCTCATGTTTATGTCCACTAAGTTGTTTGGTTTTTTCCTTTTCTTGCCACTGCCAATGTTTGTTCCCTTTGATTGTGTTTGTTGGTACCAGTGCTTGTTTTGCCAATGTTTGTTGTTTTTGGGTGCTAGCAACAGTGTCACATTATTGGACATGTGCACCTGCCATGCTTATGGGTGTGGCTGAGGCACCTGGCATGCTTATTGGCATGGCTAGCCACGTGTGGTTAACTGCCACTGAACTGCCTATAAAAGCCCAAGCCTCGCACCTGTCAGTGCTTGGCTTAATCTCCTGGTTCCCGCTTCAGCTGGAGACTGCTTCTGTCACCGCTTCAGGATTTCCTCCTTCATCATTGGTCAGAAGCACGTGCCAGCCCAGGACTGCACAGCTAAGTGCAGTGTGCTTTAAGGCTGCGTGTGAAGTGAAAGACTGTGTGACTTTGACATTTTCTGTTGGTATCGGAAGGCTTGTCCTTGCATATTTGCCATGTGAATTGGCCATCTGGTATTTGGCACAAGTGACTTTTGATTCAAGACTATGGCATTTCCATATTTGTTTTGCGCTTAGCGCTTGGGGTCATTTTATGTTTGAAATCATTTCATATTTGTATTACGCATAGCGCTTGGAGTCATTTTATGTTTGAAGTCATTTTATATTTGTATTCAGCCAAGCGCTTGGGGTCATTTTATGTTAGAACTCATTTTCAACTTCTGAGAGTGTTGTTTCTACACTATTTGCATAGAACGTTGATATTAAGACGGATATTGTGAACTTGATACTGCGCCTTGCGCACGGAAGCCTCCTGTTACCCCTCTGATCATCATATTGTATGGACACTGGCTTATGTAGCCCTTTGGGCCTGTTCCTAGATATGAATATTTGTTTACAGGTCTTTTGTGCAAATGAAACGACGTGTCTAGGTACCATTCGTTTACCTGGCTGTAGATGACACATAATCATAGGCAGTGACTCCTTTTTGGCAGCATTGTTCTAAGAGAACTATTATTTGGATTGTATTCTCCTGCAACCTACAGACAAAGGCTAAGAGAGTATCTCAGCTCCTCTTGAGAACCAGGTGATTAACATAACGCGCTTATAATGAATGTTCTGTGTTGAGTGTGCCTGGGTGGGCCAGAAGTGTCTTTGTACTCATCTGTTGCATTTCGTATTTTATAGAGAAACCCAAGTCCTCAAAAAGGCTACCCTTCTCTGCAAACAGATCCCCTCTAGGGTCCCGGGCTGGACCAGGCTGTGTGGAGTAGCAGTGTTCTCTCTCTTTTTCTTGTCCCATTCCCCTTCCCTTTTGGGACATCTGCTTGGACTCCTGTAGCGAGTTCAGTAGTGCTGAGAGGTGTTCTGGGAGGAGAAAGGACAGTTCATTGCTCCTGCAGACAACCTGCACTTCAGGTGAGTGGCTGCACCACAGTCTTACAGACGGTTCACTGTGCGAAGAGAAAGAAGAAAGAATAAGAACAATACCGAAATATAAATATTCTCAGTTGTGACACACTATCATTGCACCTCCTTGTGTCCAAGGAACTCAACTTTGTGAGAACCTTAAGGTAATGTAACTCTGTGCTCAGACCGGGCCAACAAGTATACCTCAATTTGTGCCAGATGTATACAATTTCAGAATTCAGAATTACTACGCCTCACCTTGTCTCTCATGTTCACACCTTGTATCATATTCAGAGCTTAAGCACTATACCGTAGGACCCTAAGAACTCAGAGGCTAGCACTTTAAGCCTAGCACTTTAAACCTGGCGCTTTGAACCTAGGACTTTGAACCTCGTGTTTTAAACCTAGTCCTTTAAACCTAGCACTTTCAACCCAGCAATTTGAAATTAGGGCTCTCAACCTACCACTTGGAACCTAGCGCCCGATTCACAGAACTAACTTAAGACAAAATCCTAAACTTACTACCATTTTGGTATTCACAGAAGGCCCTTACTCATTGATGAGTAAGTGCCTTCTGTGAATACCAAAATGAGTAACTTACTCATTTTGAGTAACTTACTCGTTTTGAGTAACTTACTCATTTTGGTATTCACAGAAGGCACTTACTCATCAATGAGTAAGTGCCTTCTGTGAATACCAAAATGAGTAAGTTATTCAAAATGAGTAAGTTACTCAAAATGAGTAAGTTACTCAAAATGAGTAAGTAAGTGCCTTCTGTGAATACCAAAATGAGTAAGTGCCTTCTGTGAATACCAAAATGGTAGTAAGTTTAGGATTTTGTCTTAAGTTAGTTCTGTGAATCGGGCCCCTAGTGTTTTTAACCTAGCACTTTCAACCTAGCACTTTAAACTTAAAACTTAGAACCTACACTCTTTTTGTATTTGCAAAGCAATCTTACCCTTACATCGCCTTATCCTCTTTGCCATATGTTTTCTGGCAACCTGAGCCCCTGCAGTTGTTAGACTTGGGCATAGAGAGTGGCCCTGCAGGTACATCTAAGTCTCCCCAGAAATGACTTAGCAGGGTTTTTTAATAAGGTCCCTTATCTTTTCAAGATGTGCATACTTGGTTATTCAGGGAAGAATCATCTGCTCTACACCTTTCAAAAGGCCAGTGCCTGGTCTTCTGAGTACATAGCACAGAATTCAGTTGTGGAAAAAAACACTTCATTCAGTAATGTCACAATATACATTTATTTAGACGCACTGAGGTAGTGTGTTGACCGATGAAGGCCATCAGCCACTAGACTCCTGAGACTGAAGACAGGGCCTTCAGTCAGATGCCATCTGTTTTCCTGTAAGACGAAGCAAAGGGGCATATTTACAAGGGGATTGGGCCACCGGAACCTCACTTTTTCAGATGTTCAGGTGGCGCAATGCCCTGCACCATATTTACAAAGTGCAGTTAGGCCACTTTTTGGAGCTTAACGCCGCTTTGTAAATATGGTACCCTTTCACACAGATATCTGCATGAAAGGGGTGTTCAATGGGTGTTGCTGTGGGTGTTCCACTGCAACACCCATCGCTTTTTGACCCTGCCCCAGATTTACAAGGATGTGTAAATCTGAGGCAGGGCCAAAAACTAACACCATGCAATAGTAGGCGTTAGAATGGTGCAACAAGGAGAAATACCTTTATTTCTCCTCATGTTTGCTCAAGCACACATAGAAAGAGCAAACCGCCATTAATGATTGTTTATGTGCAGGAAGGTATCCCTTTCTGCACACAAACAAGCATTAAATAATGACGATTTGCAGCACATATAGATGTAACAAATCGCCATTATTGATTGTTTAAGTGCAGGAAGGGACACCTTCCTTCACATAAACAATCATTCCCTGCAACGCAGGCATCCTTGCACTATGGCACAAGGGTCTCTGTGTTGGTGTTTTGAAGCAGTGCCGCACTCTGCCATTTCCTTGTAAATATGCCCCAAAGTGTTTTATGGCTTAAGAGGTGAGCAACATAAGTTAAACAAATCTTCTTGCAATTAGAAACAGTTCCAGCTTTCCAAAACTCAATAGAAAGTAAAATGCTTAATAATTTAGACTTGTACAGTGATATATGGGAAGCAATGTCCAGGCAAAGCAAATACCTCAAGGCACAAATAGCTAGCTTACAGAGTTAACACAGATAGAAAAGTAACCTGCACAGATAGTCTTGGTGTTGAGGAAAGAGCCACTGGTCAGGAGGTCATAGAACGCAAGTTTAGATTTATATGCAGCATTTTCGCCATGGGCGCTGTTTTATGAAGCATTTATCTTCCAAATGTTTTATCAGGAAGCTTATTGACCTCAGTATCTATCTTCAATTCACTCCAATCTAGGTGTTTCTCTTTCTATTGTTTTACCAGAGAGAAAATTGTTACTCTTTCTTTTGGGACTATAAGCTCCTTAACTTCAATAGAACATATGTGCATCATTTTTTCTATGGGGTTTTGCTTGCAACTATGTTCTTCTGACCATGTCTATTCTCATTTTTGACTGTTTTCATGTGTCTGTTTGTAACCTATCTCCCTTTCCCTTCCACATCAGGCATGACATGTAAGAATAAACTAGCAAATTAGAACATAGAAAAGGGCCATTACAGTAATCATTTATAAGCCTGTTGGCCATGTGATCCCAATTTCAAGTGTTGGATCATAACTTGCCAAAGTACTCTGTTCCCCTCAGCCCATTGCAACTCATTACTTAGATGTCACTCTTCTTTGGTATCACTTCTCTTGTGGGTCTCTTGGCTTTACTGTGATTGTTTCTTTGTTGATGAATCTTTCTTTTGGGTAGCTGCTGTTTCCAGACATCTCTTAATCTCAGATCCCTTCAATTTCTTTCCAGTGGACTCACTTGTGAGCCTGTTCAACTAGTTTTAGTACACTCATACTTCTTCTAGTTTTCAGATACAGTGTTCATTCCCTGCAGTTTCAAATGCCAGGGCAAGGGATACACCCATTGATATCCGATCTTTTCCTCAATCAAATGGTTTGTTCAATTGCCAATCTTCTGGGCAGTTTTGCCTGGGAGGCAGTATAGAAGGGACAACTCCTTGCTATACAAGCAGGGCCAGACTGGCAGTAGCGGGCACCGGGTGTTTTCCTGGTGGACGGAAGTGTGCGGGCTGGTTTTGGACCAGTGGGGACCGTGTTTGGTACAGGGGGCCAGTTTTGCAGCAATAGCTGCCCTCTCTACCAAAGCAGCAGCAGTGTGTTTCCCACCAGCATATCCCCCCGCGGCAGGTTCAACTTAATTGCCAAATCTGGTTTGCATTCCCAGTCTGGCCATGTATTTATGGTTCTTCTGACCCTTGAAATCCTCACCAACTTCACTTTAAGGTGTTTGCCTCACTTCTTCTCCTCCCAGCTTGATTTTTCCTATTGCTTCCCTTCCCAGCGCCATTCAGAAAAGTGCTTCAACATGACTATCTAAGTTGCTTTTTTCATCATTTACTTTAAATTCAAAACCTCTGTATTGTCTCTTTGTGGCCTGTATTCTAGGCCCTTACCCTTGCCTTCTAATATCTGGATATTTATTTTAAGCTTTTGGAGGCTAAGGTCAGCCATGCTTGCTTGTTTTATTGGGTCTGCATTTCCTGTCTTTTAACCTGTGTTTGCTCATCTTTTAATTGAAGATCCTTTTTACATTTCTTTTATTTCTCGACTGAGTCCTTTTTTATTCTTCTGCCTTTTCTGCACCATATATGTTTGTAAGTTTTTTAGGAATCACTTTGGATGAATTATCATGTGGGGTCAGTCTCTTACTGAAGCATTGTCCATCTCAGTTAGTGCTTGTTGAGATGATTGGGGTCTAACATGGGCCCTTTCTTCTGTCTCTTGCCTTACTGAGAAAAACTCTTGGATGGCCTCAATTTGTTTTTCCTGTACAGCATTAAAACCCCCTATTACTGGGTCTTCTACTTTAGGTCATGTATAAAATGCCTACAACTCACATTGCACAATGTGATCTGTTAAGACTCGCCAGTCGAATAGCACTCATTACAACGCATGCGATTACATCGCGTGCCATTACAACGCAAGTCGTTACAACGACTTGCTGTAGGGGGGCGCTGGAGTTTGAAATAGTATAATTTACTATTACAACTCCAGTATGTGCAACAGTAGGGAAGGTGTTGGATTGAAAATCGAACAAATCCCACACCTTCTGCCCCCTACAGCAATTCGTTGTAACGACTTGCGTTGTAATGGCATGCGATGTAACAACATGTCATTGTAACGGCTTGCGTTGTAAAGGCATTACGATGTGATGCCTGCGTTGTAATGGATGCTTTCCCACCAGTCCCACTACTTTGTAGCTTACTGTGCCATCGACCCAAAGGTTCTTTCTAAATGTGGTTCTTTAGTGCTCTTTGCCCATCTGTTAGTATACAGTCCCTCCTCTGATTCACTTCAACACCATTTCTGTGGCTACTCCCCGTTTCACAGCTCTCCTAAGGGAAAAACAATGAATCTGGGAAGATGGGAAGATTTTCCAGTCCTCAGCTCTCCTATTCTTGATGTGTGGTGATATTTCTACTTACCCCATTGGTGGATCAGACCTAGGACGAAGAGTGGCTAGTCTGCTGACTATTCTTGTATCAGAGTACAGGCTGCCCAAGGAACACCAACTCACATTTGCCCACTCTCCTGCATACACTTGGAGACATTGCCACATATGTTTAAAGAAACAAGGAAATATCAATATACTTTGTTATTTTAAAGTATGGTTAACTTAGTCTTTCATAAAAAAGGAGCTGGTATTTACTTTATTTGTCTAAAAGGGCATCAACTAAAATATCGACAACAATGGCACTATTTGTCCCCTCTGCTGGACAGTGAAGGTGATGACCAGTGTTAGTTTAAATTGGTTAGAAGCTCCAACACTTAGATTCTGGATTGCTTTCCAAAATGAAGAATCTTCCCTTTTGAAGGCAGAAATGATATTAGCAGAGCAAGGCAGAGCAGCTGAATTAGGATTTGGTGGAAATGGTACTCTGTCGCAATGGCATACTCTCTCCTCCAAACTAAATTTCTGCCCGCATG
This sequence comes from Calotriton arnoldi, assembly GCA_963921515.1. Lineage (NCBI taxonomy): Eukaryota > Metazoa > Chordata > Amphibia > Caudata > Salamandridae > Calotriton > Calotriton arnoldi. The sequence continues at coordinate 1,324,441 of CAWUFW010004821.1, forward strand.
CTTACAGGTGGGTGGACCTTAAGGATGCCAGCAACAGACACTGCTTCATCTTCGTCACTGACATAATCCTCCCACGGTCCGGCAGAGTAAGGTTTGTCCATTTGACCACCTGCCCGATTTAGGGGCCGATTCCGATTTCGGCCGGAAGGGCACCGAACGATGGTCGGAGCCCTTCCGACCGAATCGGAACGTGCCGCTCGGATTCCTTTCCGACCGAGCCATTCCGATGGGCTCGGTCGGAAAAGAATCCGACTCGGATTTCCGGATGGCTCACGACGGGTTCGGAGAGCCCGTCAGCCATCCGGAAATCCCTCTGTACTCCCCCGGCTGCCTCTTTGCGACCGAGGGAGTACAATGGCAGTTTTTCACTGCCTTTTCGTGCCGGTCTTTCCGGCACGAAAAGGCAGTCGGTCACTGTCTTTGGGGGCCCCCAGTGGGACCCCCATGGGTGCAAGGTCGCCGAATGGCGGCCTGGAGGCACCTATGGTGCCCCTCTGTTGAACCCTGCACCCGGTGGCAGGCACCTTGGGGTGCCGGCCACAGGGTGCAGGGTTGAACTGCACCCCTGCTTTCTCCAATGCCAGCATGCATTCCGTCCGGAATGCATGCTCCCATTGCGGGAGATACGAGTGCGACCGAACAGGGTTCGGTCGCATCGTACTGCCTGGGCCGTAACCGACGACAGCAGGTCGGTCGGTTACGGCTCCGGACCGATGTCGGACGGACCTGAGTCCGTCCGACATCGGAATCGACCCCTTAGAGTGGGCAGATCAAATGGACACAGTAAAAATGTTTAAATGGTCCCAAAACCCTGAAAGAGGAGTCCCATGGTTGGAAGTCATTAGTTTTTGTTTGCTCAAAAACAAAGTCTTGCTTTGGGATTTTGTTTTTGAAAGAACAAAAATATGTTAAACGTTCCATGAACTGGGGAGTCATTCTGACGGTACTGCCCATGAACATTTTAAGACATTGACAGGAACTGCTGTGACGGTGGTCCCTGCCAATTTTTGGAATTATCCACAGGGCTGCTGGACAACCTACCTGCATACCCTATGGCATCAGCAATTACCAGGTTCAGTATTAACTTCCTAAACACTGGGGAACTAGGAATGAAGCTATCCGGAAATCCCTCTGTACTCCCCCGGCTGCCTCTTTGCGACCAAGGGAGTACAATGGCAGTTTTTCACTGCCTTTTCGTGCCGGTCTTTCCGGCACGAAAAGGCAGTCGGTCACTGTCTTTGGGGGCCCCCAGTGGGACCCCCATGGGTGCAAGGTCGCCGAATGGCGGCCTGGAGGCACCTATGGTGCCCCTCTGTTGAACCCTGCACCCGGTGGCAGGCACCTTGGGGTGCCGGCCACAGGGTGCAGGGTTGAACTGCACCCTGCTTTCTCCAATGCCAGCATGCATTCCGTCCGGAATGCATGCTCCCATTGCGGGAGATACGAGTGCGACCGAACAGGGTTCGGTCGCATCGTACTGCCTGGGCCGTAACCGACGACAGCAGGTCGGTCGGTTACGGCTCCGGACCGATGTCGGACGGACCTGAGTCCGTCCGACATCGGAATCGGCCCCTTAGAGTGGGCAGATCAAATGGACACAGTAAAAATGTTTAAATGGTCCCAAAACCCTGAAAGAGGAGTCCCATGGTTGGAAGTCATTAGTTTTTGTTTGCTCAAAAACAAAGTCTTGCTTTGGGATTTTGTTTTTGAAAGAACAAAAATATGTTAAACGTTCCATGAACTGGGGAGTCATTCTGACGGTACTGTCCATGAACATTTTAAGACATTGACAGGAACTGCTGTGACGGTGGTCCCTGCCAATTTTTGGAATTATCCACAGGGCTGCTGGACAACCTACCTGCATACCCTATGGCATCAGCAATTACCAGGTTCAGTATTAACTTCCTAAACACTGGGGAACTAGGAATGAAGCTGTGTCGAACTAATGTGTATAAACATTATGGTGTCAGGAAAGCAACAGGTTTTTTCTGCTTATTCCGCTGATATAAATATCTCCTCCAAACAGCTTAACCAGTCAGTTTTGGCTGTGTATTGTCAAAGACATATTGCGAATAATACAGAAGAAGGCCCTTTAGGTCAGATCCATACTCATGATTGACTGGCTTGCTGTCTGTTTCACTTCTCTGCTCCTGATTTGATTGGTATCCTCCCTATTTAGGTCTCGCCTAGCGTTGCAGCACGAATGTGCTGCCATCGCTTTGCGAGGCATGCAGTATACACTATGGTGTGGAAGCTTCGTGGAAGCTACGCCCACTCTCCGGCCCATCTTCTTCATTGGCTTAGGTTATAAATGCTGCCTTCCGATTGGTTTTACGCTTGTTAGTCCCTCCCCATGACAGCTATGTCAGTCATTTGTATCCTTCCATGGCTACTGGCCCCTTCACTCTACGGACTACTTTCTCCCCCCTCCCTACCCCCTCCCGCAGTCCTTGACTTCTTGGGGGCCCTCCCGCCCCTCCCGTGCACTCCCAGTAGTGCTCGTGCCTTCTCGCACCCGCCTGCACTCCCGTTTTCAATGCAATAGGTCTCGCGTAAATGCGCGTCCTATTGCATTTGCCAATGCTTGTTGGGAAAGCAGCGACGATCTAGCAGACGACCATATCTCGAAATGAAGAGTCTTGCATGGCTTTATGTTGTTGCTTTGTTTATTTCTTATCTAGTCATGCCGTAAAAATGCAGCGTTATTTGCACATTGCTAATCTGCACCTATCTTCTTTACACGTGATTAGGATTACGGCCGGGCCGAGTTGCTTTGTACAGGCACCACGGCATTCAGCACTGACGTCATGAGTCAGTCTGATTTTGCCCAATGGTTACTGCTGAAACAAGGAGGATATAGTCTTGCATCATACAGACGCTACAATAGGTGGGCCGGCGGCGGCGCGGAAGCGTGGCTCTGCAGTGCACAGTTTGAAACAGGACCATAATGAAGTGCTCGGTCTGCTGCCTCAGTACAGCCTGCACTGCTGTGAGTGGCTCTAACATAAGGCTGATCACTATAGTGAGCCGTGCGCAGTCTGACATCAACTCTGGCAGTATGAATAGGAAGAGCTTTTAAACCTCATATGCTCGTGAAGCCGGAGAGGTCATGTAAGTAACAATTAATGTCAAATATGAAGAAGTAAAGGTGAATTCCTAGACTTTCAGTTTGAATACAGTTCGTCGAGGGTCCTGCAGCTCCCGCCATGTTCAATCCCTTCTCTTTAGGGGACTCTGAAGCTCTCATCGTGTGTTTTGTTAGTGCAGACAATCTGCTGGCTGCCCAGACAAGTTCTGGCCTGGCTGAGTGATTGCAGACAGTGGTCAGAGCGGGCAACACCGGCCGGCCGTTGCATGTTGTTTACTGCGGAGAGCCCACCCGGCCACTTGATTTCACTGGCCCGATTGGTGTTTTTAATAAACACCATATTATATCTGTCAAATGTCAGGCTAGGCGAGGATTAATTCTTCCAATCAAGCTGCACTAATGCAAGCTCCAGCACCGCTGGACAGCCAGACATACTGTCCCAAGTTAGGAGGGGAGAACTGTAACTGATTGTCTGCACCTTGGGACTCTCCTGAAGTGCCTGCTGCTGAAGCGTCGCCATCCTGACTAGCCTGGCCGCATCACAGTGCTTTTAAGGTAATCTATGATGTCAGTGGTTTAGCTCCTCAGTATATTTTACATTTTCCTTAATCTTGCATTCCTTAAGATGGTTAGCTACTACCAGTACGTGTTTTTCTATTTTTTTTCATGTAATATTTAACCCTTGTATAGTGAGTGCAATTTGAACTATTCACCTCCAGCTATTTTATAACAAGCCACAATCAAGAGATTTAGATTTGAAGATGAAGGCAGTGAAAATTCCTCCTAGTGCTTGCGGGTTAAAAAATAGTGTTCACAATACATGGCCATCCAATCTTGGCCAATTTACAGAGTGCACAAACAAACAGTCATGTATTCCAGTCTAAACTGTCATTCTGTGTGACGGAGGGGCACAGTTGCCAAAATATTGACAAGGCACAAAAACGTCAGTGCTTATCGGTGAGTGGGTCTGTTTTGTGTTTTGGGCAATGTAGTGAAGGAGTTGTGAGAAACTGCATTCAAGAGTGAGTGAAAAAAGGGCACAAAGAGGAAAGTGGTGAGGGGTAAAATATGCAGACGTGGAGAGAAAAAGTATGCAAAGATCACACATGAGTAACATAGGTTGAACTTAACAGGAGCGATTGAGACATTCAGAAGACCACTATCATTTCTATAGGCCTCAGCTGTTTAATTCAGAGCCTCACTGTTTCATAATTGAAACATTTTCAATACAATTATTTACAACAAAATCATTCTTTTTACTCATTTATCTTAAACTGCTAACAACCATTGACAAAGCCAGTAGTCCTGGTTGGTTTTAGAGATATGTTTTTAGAGAACAGTGGTCCCTTGGAAATCTAAAGTACGGGAGGTCGATAAAAATATAGACCCAATCAGTGCTATGTTGTTAAATGACGTGTCCAGCCGGACAGAGGTCCAATATTTAATGTAACAACAAATTGTAAAAATTCTTAACAAACAGTAAAGTGAGTAGGACAAAGGCCTGTGCCCTCACTGCATCAACAAAAAGGGGTACATATACAGTATGACAACAAGAAAAAGAAGTTCAGGCAGGGCTATTGATTTGTTAGGTATGTAGTTAGACTATAGAGCCAACAAATCGTGTTTGTGCACCTTCACACAAGAATAAACATTTCAGAGTAGTGCCTCGCCCTCGCCACTGTCCCCCACTTCCGAAGAGCGCCCTCCGGTGGCAGATCGTTCTCCCACCACGCCGCCAAGACCTGGAACACCCTCCCCATCCACCTACGGCAGACCCAAGACCTGCTGACCTTCAGAAAACTCCTCAAGACCTGGCTTTTCAAGCAGTAGCAGCATTCCCCACCCCAGCGCTTTGAGACCCTCACGGGTGAGTAGTGCGCTTTACAAATGATATGATTGATTGATTGATTGATTGATTTATGTGTCGACGACGTTTCGATCCATACATGAGATACAAGGATCATCATCAGGACTAAAACATAAGCAAGCCTGAAAATAATTGCCGGTCTCTCAAGGGTGGGAGAGCCGTAGTCGAGGGTTCTGGCAGAGGTGTGCGCGGAGCGCGAGTAGAACGGGCCGATTCCAATGGAAGGTTCAGCCGTAATTACGTCGGGATCCTCTAAGTGTGGGATCGCGGTGAGCCGGTCTCACAATGCGGCGGAACCCGAGATAGGGGGTCCTGGCGGTGGTAACCGCGGAAAGTTTGCTGAACGGGCCGGATTTAGGGCCATGGAAGCGCGACGATCCTCTGGATATGGGATCTCGTTTAACGTGCTCCAAGGAAATGATAACCTCAATGGGAAAGTGAAATCTCAATTGTCGCAGCTCGATGTGTGGAATGCAAGGTTTCGGTTTTAGAGATATGTCAGTTGTCAAGCTCAGAGAGGAACAAAAATACTTATCGGACGGCACACTGTGAAAATCACAGAAATTATGTGTTTAGGCCATACGCTTAATTACATAGGCCATGCATGCTCCTTTTAGAGGCCCCCACTTGTTTCATCCCACTTAAAGCCATGATATCAAGATCTTCAATTTCTGGTGCTTTGCAGCAGTTTTAAGATTTTCTTAGAGTTTCTTGTTGCTCAAATGGGTGTCATTTCTGATATTTATATGCTTCCCTTGTCTTCATTGGTTGATTTTGCGCGCGAAAAAGTGTCACTCATAGTCGTTGAATGTCACTCATAATTACACTGAAATTACAAAAATGTCACACATAAGCAATCTGAAACCTCGGCAGCTATGGAACACTCTAATCATATTTTACTAGAAGGCAGCAGGTTTTACAAGTGGCGGCTTCGGTGGCTGAATGCACTTACAAGCGCTGGGGCTGCGGTGCCTCCCTGCTGGTATATGCTGGCGGGGAGTGAGTCATAGGCCGGCAGTATTGCGCGTTCGTTCAAGAGAAGGCGGCCGTATAACATATCCCTACTCTACTTCTCCGTCCGCAGCTTCTCTCTGCAGGCCTCGCCTCCTCTCTGCTCTGCACATTTGTGCGAACGTGTCCATTCACCCTGTGTCATTGTCCGAACCTTTGCTTTCAGGTCTACTTGTGACTTGTTTCTCCTACCATCGAGTAAAGCTGCTGCACAGTTCTCATGTACTATACAGCCAGTCTCTGGGTTCGGGGAACCCGAGTCGTGCCCTCGCTGCGGTAGTTGCCCGCCTAGCTGCCTTAGTTTCACCTTTTGGAATGTAGAGGATATGGTTGATAGTTTGGCGGATGTAGAATGAAGACAGGGAGCAGGGGGGGTATCGGTGTCAAACATTTTATCAGTCACATCAACTACCTTTATCCAGGGTCAATGAAGCTTTGGACAATGCCATAAAACCAGGGTTAATGTGCTGCGTTGTCGCATCCTCAGGGATAACCATCCAACCTCTGTGAACCCTATCTGTGCACTTTGACAGGTGTGTTTGTGACCAGTATGTTATGGTTTCCATCGTGGCTTCTTTTCCTGCAGCTCACCTCGCTGAGACATCAAATATATCTCCTCTCCCTATCAATTAAGTGTCTTCCACGCTCTGTTTCCCATCGTTTCTATCCAGGTGAACTCTCCTGTGCGAGTCCATCTGCAAAATGCATATACATCTCTGGGATAAGCCTTTAATCACCTTCTTTTACCAAAGGCAGTTTTTCAGACTTTATCAGCTAGCTAGCATGTGGCCTGATGGACTGCTCTAGAGCCCAGTACCGGACCTGATGATGGTGAAATATTTCTGTTTCTTATAGGTCAGACTCCATTTTGATGCTTTCAGAGGTTAATTCCCGCTGCCTTTTCAAACACGTAACCTACTCTTATACAACTGTTAATTGTCCGTGTACCATAAGAATTTTTGTCAAGCACCTTTGTGAAGGCCCGGCTGTGTTGTTACGAGCGACAGGTATGTGGGCAAGCTTGTTTCTTTGAATAACCTGTCACAGACTGGTAGAGTTGCCCTGGCGATAGGTACGCCAAGTCTCTACAAATGACGCTGTTTCGAGCCAAAGAACCTTCCATATTTGCCCATTGTTTCTTGCAATGCAAATAATTAAATGTATGCTTGCAATGCAGACTTATTTATTGTCATTAAAATTCATTGCTTTGCATTCCCAGACACCAAGTTGACCTACATGTAGGTTTGGTTTACATATGAATACATTAATTGTGTACACGTATTTACATTCATATATACAGCAAGTACTATAACTGAGCTCTGGATATAACAAGCATTTGCAATGCAATAGGTCTCGTATTTACACGAGTTTAAGCTATGGGCATTGTAAATGACAATGCCTTTTATTTATGTTTTAAAAACCAAAACATAAATAAAAGGCATTGTCATTTACAATGCGAATAGCTCAAACTTGCGTAAATGCGAGACAAATTGCATTGCAAATGCTTGTTTTATGTTTGCCCTGGTTAAGAAGCATTTTTGTCCCACTGTGTTTTGATTGGATGGCCGGTTTCCTTCCTCCGCAGTGCATTATAAGGAATATTTTCTCTCCCTCTCAGGCTGCCCCTGCTCTCCTAATGCCTGACTTGTCCCCAGTGTAGAAATCAGCTGAAATCGCTGTTAGCATCAGCTGAAGCCATTTTGATTTTGGCAGCCATTTTAGTTAGCCATGTGCTCGCCATGTGCTTTCTCCCTCTTCACTGTTGCCTGCTCTTGTATTTGACTTGAGTCAGGAACTATAATTAACTCCTTCAGTACTGAGCCAGAGCACTGCACATGCTCAGAAAGGCCTAGATGCTAGAATGCACCTGCTCTTGAAGTAACTGTCAGGCTATTTTAACTAATGTCAGCAATATTGTAAACCCTCCCACTCTGTTGAGTAAGCGATTCTTATGTACCCTTATATGTAACTAGCTATTCATGTGCACACTTGTACCGCCTCTTTTTGAGTCTACATGCTAACTCAGCTATAAACTGGGCATAAAAGACCCAGGGTCTCTGTACTCCATGGACTGCCTCCTACAGTGGCCTGAGGGTACTGTATTGACGCAGTCTCCCTCCCGTGAGGTTAATAAAGTTGTTATTTTGATATTCCAGCTTCCGTGCCAATCTCTTCTTTGTTGGTTTAAGGACCAGGTGCATCAGTGAACCCCTTAAAAGGTTTTTTTTCTACAAATTGGCGCCCAAACATGGGCCTCATCGGAGACGCGGCTATCCAAGGGAGTGGTCTTGACGGAAGACAGGAATCTACTGAGGAGGTACCCTGCATGAGGAGACCCTTTGTCTTTGCAGACCAATGTGTTTTCCGGTTTTCCCGGTCTGACCCTCCAGGTGTTGGCCGCTCCCGACTGAGATCTTCTTTGGTGTGAGTATTTTAAAAACGACCGTTAGGTCACTCAGAACTTGGCAGGTGGAGGTTGGAGACTTTGGTTTGGTAAGGTTGCTGTAGCAACACTTTTGTTTGGATTAACTTGGCCAAGATTCTTGTTTGTTTGTTTGTTTGCTGCAGCAAATGAAAGCAGGTAATGAGGAGATTTTTCTCTAAATTTTGAAGTCTTGAACGGCACAAATTGTGTTAAGTGTCACTTGGAGAATAATATTATATATACTATAATATTTTTGTCATGCCTGCTCCTAGCACACTTCGTAGAAAGTGTTGCTGTCTTGGAGGTACCAATATGGATTTAGGAAGTACTCAGCTGACTCCCCTAAGAGGGGATACCTAAATGGGTTTAGGTATATTAAAAATGGTATTTCTTCCATGATGACTAGTACACTATGGAACAACAATATATCTGCGCACTTAGTAAAATTCATAAGTGGTGATGCGGAGCGCTTTTGAGTGTTCTGCCAGCTCAACTGGTAATTTGGTGTATTATTGGAAAAGGTCTGAGGCGCGAGCCTGTCTTTTTGAACATGGCAGTCTTTTGGCTCTCTATTTGTCTTGGTGTAATCTCTGTACCTTTTTTTGAGAGTCCTTTCGATTGTAAATATGACTTACCATTGGTATTTACAAATGGTTTGAGTACAGTCTGTGGGCTGTCTCTTGCTTTTGTCCTAAGTGTTGATTTGTGGGTTAATTGTTTTTTTTTTTGGAGTGTCTATGGTGTTGTGGATTGCCACTGGTGGTGATGCTTGAAAGTACTTGTTTCACTAAGTAGTGAATATGTTTTTTGTGTGAGAATGGCTTGCCTTAGCAAGCAGTGTTGTGTGCTCTGAGTGTGTGGCCCCCCTTCTTGAAAATGTCTGGAATGAGCTCAATTTGGTTTTTTGTCGTCATTCTGTTATGCAAATGTCATTGAAAGAACTACATTTTTAAATTCAAGGAATGAATTATGTAACATATGCTAAATAGCTGCACGCTACCATTAGAAGTAAAACAGTAACAAAGTATAGATGTGTGAATATTGCCACAAAAGAAACATTAGAATTAACACTCAATAGGGAATAAATAGGCCTCATAGAAAGAAAAAAAAAAAACGAATTTGTGTGCTTACATAACTAGGACTTAATATAAAATGTTACAGCATTATCCTTAGATATTAATATTAAAAGGCATTCACATCATCTGAGTAATTGGTTGCTGCTGAAATAAAAGCGCCTCTTTTTTACATTACAAGACGATAGATTTGTGCTGGCTTGGAATGCCTGTGTTTTAAATAGACTGCACCGTGCTCAAATTTCCAGCACCAGGAAAAGAGCTTTTAAACAGTTGTTTACCGCTGTCTGACTGAGAGGAAGCTGTCTGTCAAACAGATGGAGATCAAACTTTTTCAGGACATTACAATACAGCAAAGGGTTTTGCTCCTGAAAAAGGCGTGGAAATTGAGGCTTGCTGGTCGTAAAAACACAGCTGAGTAAACAACACATGGCTATGCCCGGCCACAGGTTACAGATCCAGCACGTGCGTTAAAGACTACTGCTATAAAAGTTACAAATACAGCTTCATTATTTTGGATAAAATAGAAAGGATTAAAAGCAGGGATTTTCTTTCTTGTTGCTTTTCTAAATAGGCATATATATGGTTCTGATGGTAAATAATTACTGCCCTCTAAAAAGTGACACAAACTATTTTATGTTTCACTGCAGCTTCTGTGCTTAGTGTTATAAATACATGCATTTAAAGGCAAAAGGAAAGGAATGAGGCTTGCTTTTCATATGTGGAAACATCAAAAGGGTTAGTGATCATTATTCAAAAAAATTGAATATATGAGAAAAACATTTTTTTATTAAAAATAATTGCACTAAAATCGTTTTTGCATTTTTAATGTCTAATAATGCTTCTGTGACAAATATATAAGCTCCTAGCAGCAAAGTTGAATTTGAGCAGCACTTTACCACAATGTGGGGAGTGAAATGTGAAATTTTACTTTACCCAGGCATATAAAATCTTATTTTATAAGGGTGTACCTTATACATTTCTGACCCCCACCCCTGGGATATCTAGGGGAGACCCTGGGGGTCCCTAATATGCCAAAACATTGTAGGTTATTCATTTTTAAGTATCCCTACCACCAAAGTCGAGTTTGGGCACAATTTACTTTTTAATAGCAGTCTTGGCACCCAGGGCTGTTTTGATCTCAGGTTTCAGCAGTGCACACATGCAACTGCAGAACAAGCAGCTGGCCTCTAAACTACTAGAAAGCACATCACACACTGCATACGAATAAAAATAAGTATAAAATAAGACAGCAAACAGTGCATCTTAGCTTTAAAATTATTAGCTCACAGGCACGGAACAGGACTGCTTTTCAGCTGTGATTCTTCAGAGTTACTTTGAATTGGAAAACCGCATGGAAATAGCCTTGCACAGAAATGGGACAGCAGGTTTAAGGGGCAGAGGTCGAGTTCTGTATTTAGCAGACCAGTAAAATGCCCATGTAGGAGGAGTTTTTCTAATAGGTTTGCTTTGGCACTTCGACCTCGGAAAAGATTCTGAAGGAAGGGATGACAGCGCAAAGAGAAAGAGAAGCTTTGCTTATTATTTTTGTCAAAAAACCAGGCAGGTTTTGCACAGTCATAAGAAGCGAAGGAAAGGCAGTAACGTTTGTGGGCCCTGTGTAGAGCATAGCTCTGCCATGTATATAGAAATAATGCTTTTAGTTTAAAGATTACTGTGCAAGGGCTCCAATAAGGAGGCGATGAAATTCAGTTTGCATTCATGCGCCCTCATGTTACACTAGTACAATTGCTAAAGGAATTGGTAGTTGGTTATTAATGTTTTCTAGCTAGTTCAATGTGCTATTTACCTCCTATAAGTTTGTTTGTGCCCAGCTGCCAAAAATAGGGGTAGATAGTGTCGACAGAAGGTCACCTGTTTCAGGTTACCTACTGTCGAATGGGGAAGAGATTAGGGAGATTAGCTCCTGGCCAAATTAAGGGTATGCAAAATTAAGTACCACATTGTCATTTTTCTTGATTTATGTTCTCTCTCTCTCTCTCTCTCTCTCTCTCTCTCTCTCTCTCTCTCTCTCTCTCTCTTTTTCTCACTCTCTCTTGAGCCTGTCTAAGCTGTCTAGGAACGGCCATGGGACGTTTAATTGGCTATTCAGTAATACTGTTTTAAAATTATTGTTAGCATTAATAAAATGAATAAAAAATACGCCATGTCACTGCCCATCCTGTCTGATGAAATTATGAACGGATGAGTAGTCTAGATTGATGTTCCCTTATTTGACCTTTAAAGGGGAACTATATGTGGGTAGTTTTTGTTCTAAAATTCTCAGGTGATAACACCATTATTGTTTGTTATTTTTTATGCTACATACAGTTTTGCAAAGGCATTATTAGTTTCTTATTAGTCTGTGTAACTGAGCTGACAGGATCCCTGTTAAATTAGCAGTTTTAGATTTTCCCGCCGCGCCTATAACATGAGAGCATGGTCCTAAGTGTAAAATGTAGGTGTTTTTACGTAAGAAAAATCATTTTAGAAGTGTCTGCAGTCCTGTACAGGTAGTGAAAGGTTATGACTTATGAAACACAAGATTGTTAAGACAAGAAGCACAAAAGAATGCTTGTTCTAAAAATTCCCTTTCTTGAGGTTCTTCAGATGAATAATATAGGAATACACAAATGTAAGGATTTACAGTATGTCCGTATTGTTTTTCTTTTTTCCTCAGAATTTAGTAAATAAACATAGACTTCCTTGGCTGCTTCAAATAGTGTAACGTTTTACTCTTGTCAGTTCACCAAAAAGTTCCTTTTGTACTCGCTTATAGGTCCAGTGTTTTTTTACTCTCAGATAGATGAAGTGGTTCTTGGGTGCCTTGCTAATGTATGGGGCGCCCCAAGACTAAAAAGAGGTATTCTGAAATAGACTATCCTCTTTGTTGATAGATTATTTGTATGCCTTGTCTAAAGATTTTTTGTTCTGTCCATCAATAGATATCTGCTGCCCTACAACCATTGCCAGTGGGGACCGGACATCAGATTCAGCCTGGGGAGTTAGCGCTGATCCAGCTTGGAGTCAAGGTAAAGGGAACCAGCTCAGGCATTGCTGACAACTAGGACCTCAGTGAAGGTAGAAGGCCGGAAGAACTGGGATGTGAAGTGTGTACCCCTGCTACTGTCTTGGACGAAAGACGGGGTCACAAATCAGGATGGAGAATTCTTTGCGTGGATCCAGTTTTTGATGCCCAGCTGAGAGAGTCACAGACCGACAAGGACGGCAAGGAGGCTTTTGCTTGAGGTGACCCCCTTTGAAACAAGGGTTGCTTCAGATATCCCAGCATCAGGCCTTTGAGTCCTGGTCCCCAAGTGAATGCAAGTTTGCACCTCTGTTTGTTGATCAAGGAATGTCTGAGCACACCGGGTACAATCTGTGGCCCCGACAAAAGAGCAGTGCGCCAGCGGAGCAACACAGGAGTTAGGGAAGGACTTGTGTTCAGGGTACAGGTGCTGTGCCTTTGGTGCCTGCTAGATTAAAGTGAAGAATACTGGTGCACTGCCTGAGACACTGGACAGGATCGTTGACGCCATTTGCCCCGGAGGGTGATTGCCCTATCCTGAAAGAAGAAACCTTTTCCCTTAAAACTGGGCCGTGATTGTTTTCTTGAGTTGCAAGTTGTGCAGCTCCACCGTTGGAAAAGAACTTTGATAGGAGCCTGCCTGTGAGGCTCAGACGGACACAGGGAGAAGACTCCCCTCTGGCTGGTTGTACAGCGGCTTCTATTCTTTTAAGTACTTTTTAGCAATGTATCCCTTTGGTTGTCCTATTTTTGAGGAGGAGCAGCCCTTTGCGGCTCCTCGTCCTAATTCCCATGGCCCCGTTTGGTCTGCCTGGTCCCCTGAAGCGAAAATTGTTTTCGTAATGATCCTTGTATTTGCTTTAATATTTGCATTAAGAATGTTTATTCTGCAAGAGAAACATTTTTTTGAACAGTTGATAAATACTACTCTGCCCTCCTCCTGAGCATATCAATTGGTACTCTAGCCCTCATAAAAAGAACACTGGAAAGGTCTATTAAAAAAATGTTTTCTATTTAAGATATTATATTAGATATGTGCTGTTGGCTATTCTGAAGCTGAATTAGATGGTCACTGAAATACATAGGAGCCCTGAAACTTAGAATTGGACTGGATGGTTTTGGGATTTACTTTCTGCTTGGGGTTGGAAAAATTGATAGTTCTGTTTGTAATAATAGCCATTATTTTCTCCTGCTATCTGTGTGTTCATTATGACCCAATACTCTGTTCCCCATGTATTTCTACTTGTATTTCACCAGTTAAACAATGTTAAAAATGTAAATGCCCACTTAGCAATGGATCAGGATATTAATGGATTCATGAGGATAAATGTGCAGGATAACTTCCATGCTTCTATTAATTCATAGCGGATGTCTTCAGCTAATGCTAAAACGGCCATCTGTAGAAATCAGCTGAAATCGCTGTTAGCATCAGCTGAAGCCATTTTGTTTTTGGCAGCCATTTTAGTTAGCCATGTGCTCGCCATGTGCTTTCTCCCTCTTCACTGTTGCCTGCTCTTGTATTTCACTTGAGTCAGGAACTATAATTAACTCCTTCAGTACTGAGCCAGAGCACTGCACATGCTCAGAAAGGCCTAGCTGCTAGAATGCACCTGCTCTTGAAGTAACTGTCAGGCTATTTTAACTAATGTCAGCAATATTTTAAACCCTCCCACTCTTTTGAGTAAGCGATTCTTATGTATCCTTATATGTAACTAGCTATTCATGTGCACACTTGTACCGCCTCTTTTTGAGTCTACATGCTAACTCAGCTATAAACTGGGCATAAAAGACCCAGGGTCTCTGTACTCCATGGACTGCCTCCTACAGTGGCCTGAGGGTACTGTATTGACGCAGTCTCCCTCACGTGAGGTTAATAAAGTTGTTATTTTGATATTCCAGCTTCCGTGCCAATCTCTTCTTTGTTGGTTTAAGGACGAGGTGCATCAGTGAACCCCTTAAAAGGTTTTTTTCTACACCAGCACCCCACTCACCACCACCCACCAGCCACCATGTGCTCTCAGGAATAACATTAATTTTCATTACAGCACAAACTGCCCAAAAGTAGCAGCAGTACCACTGAGTTTAAGGGGATATTTGTCGGTAACAGTAGACCTCATCCCTCATGTCTGTTCCTGGAAAAATAAATGTGGAAAGAATACCTGGACGCTGGTATGCACATATTAGACTGGAGTAATAAAACCAAAGCAAGCATTAAATAGCCGTTTGTTGCGGAATTTTAATAAGATGCTATTTCACATAGACTTAAATACAATGTGTCAAAGTCTAAAATCGCATTAATTCTAAACAAAAGACAAACTTTGAGAAATTGTAGAGGAAATGTAAGTACAGTGTGATCTGGATTATGTCTCTAAGGTTAAGAACTCTGCCAACTTACTGGGTCTCGATGGAGCATCGTGGTCTCCAAAAGTATCTTTGAAATTTACAGAGCCAAAACTGAGCGTTCAGATTGAATTCCTGGATTCTTAAAAAGTACAGCAAGTTGAAAAGTAGAATAGGTGTTTTATTAAAATCATTTGCCTGGGAGAGAATAATATTGTCTGCAGTTTTGCAGGCAAATCAAGTTACTGAGCTTTACAATTATGATCCTGACAACACCATTTAAGCGTGTATGCGGAAAACATTTGCAAGGTGCTTCAGGACAATCTATATAGCAAGGTTCTTATTTGTTTGTTTGTTTGCTGCAGCAAATGAAAGCAGGTAATGAGGAGATTTTTCTCTAAATTTTGAAGTCTTGAACGGCACAAATTGTGTTAAGTGTCACTTGGAGAATAATATTATATATACTATAATATTTTTGTCATGCCTGCTCCTAGCACACTTCGTAGAAAGTGTTGCTGTCTTGGAGGTACCAATATGGATTTAGGAAGTACTCAGCTGACTCCCTAAGAGGGGATACCTAAATGGGTTTAGGTATATTAAAAATGGTATTTCTTCCATGATGACTAGTACACTATGGAACAACAATATATCTGCACACTTAGTAAAATTCATAAGTGGTGATGCGGAGCGCTTTTGAGTGTTCTGCCAGCTCAACTGGTAATTTGGTGTATTATTGGAAAAGGTCTGAGGCGCGAGCCTGTCTTTTTGAACATGGCAGTCTTTTGGCTCTCTATTTGTCTTGGTGTAATCTCTGTACCTTTTTTTTGAGAGTCCTTTCGATTGTAAATATGACTTACCATTGGTATTTACAAATGGTTTGAGTACAGTCTGTGGGCTGTCTCTTGCTTTTGTCCTAAGTGTTGATTTGTGGGTTAATTGTTTTTTTTTTGGGAGTGTCTATGGTGTTGTGGATTGCCACTGGTGGTGATGCTTGAAAGTACTTGTTTCACTAAGTAGTGAATATGTTTTTTGTGTGAGAATGGCTTGCCTTAGCAAGCAGTGTTGTGTGCTCTGAGTGTGTGGCCCCCTTCTTGAAAATGTCTGGAATGAGCTCAATTTGGTTTTTTGTCGTCATTCTGTTATGCAAATGTCATTGAAAGAACTACATTTTTAAATTCAAGGAATGAATTATGTAACATATGCTAAATAGCTGCACGCTACCATTAGAAGTAAAACAGTAACAAAGTATAGATGTGTGAATATTGCCACAAAAGAAACATTAGAATTAACACTCAATAGGGAATAAATAGGCCTCATAGAAAGAAAAAAAAAAACGAATTTGTGTGCTTACATAACTAGGACTTAATATAAAATGTTACAGCATTATCCTTAGATATTAATATTAAAAGGCATTCACATCATCTGAGTAATTGGTTGCTGCTGAAATAAAAGCGCCTCTTTTTTACATTACAAGACGATAGATTTGTGCTGGCTTGGAATGCCTGTGTTTTAAATAGACTGCACCGTGCTCAAATTTCCAGCACCAGGAAAAGAGCTTTTAAACAGTTGTTTACCGCTGTCTGACTGAGAGGAAGCTGTCTGTCAAAACAGATGGAGATCAAACTTTTTCAGGACATTACAATACAGCAAAGGGTTTTGCTCCTGAAAAAGGCGTGGAAATTGAGGCTTGCTGGTCGTAAAAACACAGCTGAGTAAACAACACATGGCTATGCCCGGCCACAGGTTACAGATCCAGCACGTGCGTTAAAGACTACTGCTATAAAAGTTACAAATACAGCTTCATTATTTTGGATAAAATAGAAAGGATTAAAAGCAGGGATTTTCTTTCTTGTTGCTTTTCTAAATAGGCATATATATGGTTCTGATGGTAAATAATTACTGCCCTCTAAAAAGTGACACAAACTATTTTATGTTTCACTGCAGCTTCTGTGCTTAGTGTTATAAATACATGCATTTAAAGGCAAAAGGAAAGGAATGAGGCTTGCTTTTCATATGTGGAAACATCAAAAGGGTTAGTGATCATTATTCAAAAAAATTGAATATATGAGAAAAACATTTTTTTATTAAAAATAATTGCACTAAAATCGTTTTTGCATTTTTAATGTCTAATAATGCTTCTGTGACAAATATATAAGCTCCTAGCAGCAAAGTTGAATTTGAGCAGCACTTTACCACAATGTGGGGAGTGAAATGTGAAATTTTACTTTACCCAGGCATATAAAATCTTATTTTATAAGGGTGTACCTTATACATTTCTGACCCCCCACCCCTGGGATATCTAGGGGAGACCCTGGGGGTCCCTAATATGCCAAAACATTGTAGGTTATTCATTTTTAAGTATCCCTACCACCAAAGTCGAGTTTGGGCACAATTTACTTTTTAATAGCAGTCTTGGCACCCAGGGCTGTTTTAGATCTCAGGTTTCAGCAGTGCACACATGCAACTGCAGAACAAGCAGCTGGCCTCTAAACTACTAGAAAGCACATCACACACTGCATACGAATAAAAATAAGTATAAAATAAGACAGCAAACAGTGCATCTTAGCTTTAAAATTATTAGCTCACAGGCACGGAACAGGACTGCTTTTCAGCTGTGATTCTTCAGAGTTACTTTGAATTGGAAAACCGCATGGAAATAGCCTTGCACAGAAATGGGACAGCAGGTTTAAGGGGCAGAGGTCGAGTTCTGTATTTAGCAGACCAGTAAAATGCCCATGTAGGAGGAGTTTTTCTAATAGGTTTGCTTTGGCACTTCGACCTCGGAAAAGATTCTGAAGGAAGGGATGACAGCGCAAAGAGAAAGAGAAGCTTTGCTTATTATTTTTGTCAAAAAACCAGGCAGGTTTTGCACAGTCATAAGAAGCGAAGGAAAGGCAGTAACGTTTGTGGGCCCTGTGTAGAGCATAGCTCTGCCATGTATATAGAAATAATGCTTTTAGTTTAAAGATTACTGTGCAAGGGCTCCAATAAGGAGGCGATGAAATTCAGTTTGCATTCATGCGCCCTCATGTTACACTAGTACAATTGCTAAAGGAATTGGTAGTTGGTTATTAATGTTTTCTAGCTAGTTCAATGTGCTATTTACCTCCTATAAGTTTGTTTGTCCCCAGCTGCCAAAAATAGGGGTAGATAGTGTCGACAGAAGGTCACCTGTTTCAGGTTACCTACTGTCGAATGGGGAGGAGATTAGGGAGATTAGCTCCTGGCCAAATTAAGGGTAAGCAAAATTAAGTACCACATTGTCATTTTTCTTGATTTATGTTCTCTCTCTCTCTCTCTCTCTCTCTCTCTCTCTCTCTCTCTCTCTCTCTCTCTCTCTCTCTTTCTCACTCTCTCTTGAGCCTGTCTAAGCTGTCTAGGAACGGCCATGGGACGTTTAATTGGCTATTCAGTAATACTGTTTTAAAATTATTGTTAGCATTAATAAAATGAATAAAAAATACGCCATGTCACTGCCCATCCTGTCTGATGAAATTATGAACGGATGAGTAGTCTAGATTGATGTTCCCTTATTTGACCTTTAAAGGGGAACTATATGTGGGTAGTTTTTGTTCTAAAATTCTCAGGTGATAACACCATTATTGTTTGTTATTTTTTATGCTACATACAGTTTTGCAAAGGCATTATTAGTCTCTTATTAGTCTGTGTAACTGAGCTGACAGGATCCCTGTTAAATTAGCAGTTTTAGATTTTCCCGCCGCGCCTATAACATGAGAGCATGGTCCTAAGTGTAAAATGTAGGTGTTTTTACGTAAGAAAAATCATTTTAGAAGTGTCTGCAGTCCTGTACAGGTAGTGAAAGGTTATGACTTATGAAACACAAGATTGTTAAGACAAGAAGCACAAAAGAATGCTTGTTCTAAAAATTCCCTTTCTTGAGGTTCTTCAGATGAATAATATAGGAATACACAAATGTAAGGATTTACAGTATGTCCGTATTGTTTTTCTTTTTTCCTCAGAATTTAGTAAATAAACATAGACTTCCTTGGCTGCTTCAAATAGTGTAACGTTTTACTCTTGTCAGTTCACCAAAAAGTTCCTTTTGTACTCGCTTATAGGTCCAGTGTTTTTTTACTCTCAGATAGATGAAGTGGTTCTTGGGTGCCTTGCTAATGTATGGGGCGCCCCAAGACTAAAAAGAGGTATTCTGAAATAGACTATCCTCTTTGTTGATAGATTATTTGTATGCCTTGTCTAAAGATTTTTTGTTCTGTCCATCAATAGATATCTGCTGCCCTACAACCATTGCCAGTGGGGACCGGACATCAGATTCAGCCTGGGGAGTTAGCGCTGATCCAGCTTGGAGTCAAGGTAAAGGGAACCAGCTCAGGCATTGCTGACAACTAGGACCTCAGTGAAGGTAGAAGGCCGGAAGAACTGGGATGTGAAGTGTGTACCCCTGCTACTGTCTTGGACGAAAGACGGGGTCACAAATCAGGATGGAGAATTCTTTGCGTGGATCCAGTTTTTGATGCCCAGCTGAGAGAGTCACAGACCGACAAGGACGGCAAGGAGGCTTTTGCTTGAGGTGACCCCCTTTGAAACAAGGGTTGCTTCAGATATCCCAGCATCAGGCCTTTGAGTCCTGGTCCCCAAGTGAATGCAAGTTTGCACCTCTGTTTGTTGATCAAGGAATGTCTGAGCACACCGGGTACAATCTGTGGCCCTGACAAAAGAGCAGTGCGCCAGCGGAGCAACACAGGAGTTAGGGAAGGACTTGTGTTCAGGGTACAGGTGCTGTGCCTTTGGTGCCTGCTAGATTAAAGTGAAGAATACTGGTGCACTGCCTGAGACACTGGACAGGATCGTTGACGCCATTTGCCCCGGAGGGTGATTGCTCCTATCCTGAAAGAAGAAACCTTTTCCCTTAAAACTGGGCCGTGATTGTTTTCTTGAGTTGCAAGTTGTGCAGCTCCACCGTTGGAAAAGAACTTTGATAGGAGCCTGCCTGTGAGGCTCAGACGGACACAGGGAGAAGACTCCCTCTGGCTGGTTGTACAGCGGCTTCTATTCTTTTAAGTACTTTTTAGCAATGTATCCCTTTGGTTGTCCTATTTTTGAGGAGGAGCAGCCCTTTGCGGCTCCTCGTCCTAATTCCCATGGCCCCGTTTGGTCTGCCTGGTCCCCTGAAGCGAAAATTGTTTTCGTAATGATCCTTGTATTTGCTTTAATATTTGCATTAAGAATGTTTATTCTGCAAGAGAAACATTTTTTTGAACAGTTGATAAATACTACTCTGCCCTCCTCCTGAGCATATCAATTGGTACTCTAGCCCTCAGAAAAAGAACACTGGAAAGGTCTATTAAAAAAAATGTTTTCTATTTAAGATATTATATTAGATATGTGCTGTTGGCTATTCTGAAGCTGAATTAGATGGTCACTGAAATACATAGGAGCCCTGAAACTTAGAATTGGACTGGATGGTTTTGGGATTTACTTTCTGCTTGGGGTTGGAAAAATTGATAGTTCTGTTTGTAATAATAGCCATTATTTTCTCCTGCTATCTGTGTGTTCATTATGACCCAATACTCTGTTCCCCATGTATTTCTACTTGTATTTCACCAGTTAAACAATGTTAAAAATGTAAATGCCCACTTAGCAATGGATCAGGATATTAATGGATTCATGAGGATAAATGTGCAGGATAACTTCCATGCTTCTATTAATTCATAGCGGATGTCTTCAGCTAATGCTAAAACGGCCATCTGTAGAAATCAGCTGAAATCGCTGTTAGCATCAGCTGAAGCCATTTTGTTTTTGGCAGCCATTTTAGTTAGCCATGTGCTCGCCATGTGCTTTCTCCCTCTTCACTGTTGCCTGCTCTTGTATTTCACTTGAGTCAGGAACTATAATTAACTCCTTCAGTACTGAGCCAGAGCACTGCACATGCTCAGAAAGGCCTAGCTGCTAGAATGCACCTGCTCTTGAAGTAACTGTCAGGCTATTTTAACTAATGTCAGCAATATTTTAAACCCTCCCACTCTTTTGAGTAAGCGATTCTTATGTATCCTTATATGTAACTAGCTATTCATGTGCACACTTGTACCGCCTCTTTTTGAGTCTACATGCTAACTCAGCTATAAACTGGGCATAAAAGACCCAGGGTCTCTGTACTCCATGGACTGCCTCCTACAGTGGCCTGAGGGTACTGTATTGACGCAGTCTCCCTCACGTGAGGTTAATAAAGTTGTTATTTTGATATTCCAGCTTCCGTGCCAATCTCTTCTTTGTTGGTTTAAGGACGAGGTGCATCAGTGAACCCCTTAAAAGGTTTTTTTTCTACACCAGCACCCCACTCACCACCACCCACCAGCCACCATGTGCTCTCAGGAATAACATTAATTTTCATTACAGCACAAACTGCCCAAAAGTAGCAGCAGTACCACTGAGTTTAAGGGGATATTTGTCGGTAACAGTAGACCTCATCCCTCATGTCTGTTCCTGGAAAAATAAATGTGGAAAGAATACCTGGACGCTGGTATGCACATATTAGACTGGAGTAATAAAACCAAAGCAAGCATTAAATAGCCGTTTGTTGCGGAATTTTAATAAGATGCTATTTCACATAGACTTAAATACAATGTGTCAAAGTCTAAAATCGCATTAATTCTAAACAAAAGACAAACTTTGAGAAATTGTAGAGGAAATGTAAGTACAGTGTGATCTGGATTATGTCTCTAAGGTTAAGAACTCTGCCAACTTACTGGGTCTCGATGGAGCATCGTGGTCTCCAAAAGTATCTTTGAAATTTACAGAGCCAAAACTGAGCGTTCAGATTGAATTCCTGGATTCTTAAAAAGTACAGCAAGTTGAAAAGTAGAATAGGTGTTTTATTAAAATCATTTGCCTGGGAGAGAATAATATTGTCTGCAGTTTTGCAGGCAAATCAAGTTACTGAGCTTTACAATTATGATCCTGACAACACCATTTAAGCGTGTATGCGGAAAACATTTGCAAGGTGCTTCAGGACAATCTATATAGCAAGGTTCTTATTTGTTTGTTTGTTTGCTGCAGCAAATGAAAGCAGGTAATGAGGAGATTTTTCTCTAAATTTTGAAGTCTTGAACGGCACAAATTGTGTTAAGTGTCACTTGGAGAATAATATTATATATACTATAATATTTTTGTCATGCCTGCTCCTAGCACACTTCGTAGAAAGTGTTGCTGTCTTGGAGGTACCAATATGGATTTAGGAAGTACTCAGCTGACTCCCCTAAGAGGGGATACCTAAATGGGTTTAGGTATATTAAAAATGGTATTTCTTCCATGATGACTAGTGCACTATGGAACAACAATATATCTGCGCACTTAGTAAAATTCATAAGTGGTGATGCGGAGCGCTTTTGAGTGTTCTGCCAGCTCAACTGGTAGTTTGGTGTATTATTGGAAAAGGTCTGAGGCGCGAGCCTGTCTTTTTGAACATGGCAGTCTTTTGGCTCTCTATTTGTCTTGGTGTAATCTCTGTACCTTTTTTTTTTAGAGTCCTTTCGTTTGTAAATATGACTTACCATTGGTATTTACAAATGGTTTGAGTACAGTCTGTGGGCTGTCTCTTGCTTTTGTCCTAAGTGTTGATTTGTGGGTTAATTGTTTTTTTTTTTGGAGTGTCTTTGGTGTTGTGGATTGCCACTGGTGGTGATGCTTGAAAGTACTTGTTTCACTAAGTAGTGAATATGTTTTTTGTGTGAGAATGGCTTGCCTTAGCAAGCAGTGTTGTGTGCTCTGAGTGTGTGGCCCCCCTTCTTGAAAATGTCTGGAATGAGCTCAATTTGGTTTTTTGTCGTCATTCTGTTATGCAAATGTCATTGAAAGAACTACATTTTAAAATTCAAGGAATGAATTATGTAACATATGCTAAATAGCTGCACGCTACCATTAGAAGTAAAACAGTAACAAAGTATAGATGTGTGAATATTGCCACAAAAGAAACATTAGAATTAACACTCAATAGGGAATAAATAGGCCTCATAGAAAGAAAAAAAAAAAAAACGAATTTGTGTGCTTACATAACTAGGACTTAATATAAAATGTTACAGCATTATCCTTAGATATTAATATTAAAAGGCATTCACATCATCTGAGTAATTGGTTGCTGCTGAAATAAAAGCGCCTCTTTTTTACATTACAAGACGATAGATTTGTGCTGGCTTGGAATGCCTGTGTTTTAAATAGACTGCACCGTGCTCAAATTTCCAGCACCAGGAAAAGAGCTTTTAAACAGTTGTTTACCGCTGTCTGACTGAGAGGAAGCTGTCTGTCAAAACAGATGGAGATCAAACTTTTTCAGGACATTACAATACAGCAAAGGGTTTTGCTCCTGAAAAAGGCGTGGAAATTGAGGCTTGCTGGTCGTAAAAACACAGCTGAGTAAACAACACATGGCTATGCCCGGCCACAGGTTACAGATCCAGCACGTGCGTTAAAGACTACTGCTTTTAAAAGTTACAAATACAGCTTCATTATTTTGGATAAAATAGAAAGGATTAAAAGCAGGGATTTTCTTTCTTGTTGCTTTTCTAAATAGGCATATATATGGTTCTGATGGTAAATAATTACTGCCCTTTAAAAAGTGACACAAACTATTTTATGTTTCACTGCAGCTTCTGTGCTTAGTGTTATAAATACATGCATTTAAAGGCAAAAGGAAAGGAATGAGGCTTGCTTTTCATATGTGGAAACATCAAAAGGGTTAGTGATCATTATTCAAAAAAATTGAATATATGAGAAAAACATTTTTTTATTAAAAATAATTGCACTAAAATCGTTTTTGCATTTTTAATGTCTAATAATCCTTCTGTGACAAATATATAAGCTCCTAGCATCAAAGTTGAATTTGAGCAGCACTTTACCACAATGTGGGGAGTGAAATGTGAAATTTTACTTTACCCAGGCATATAAAACCTTATTTTATAAGGGTGTACCTTATACATTTCTGACCCCCCACCCCTGGGATATCTAGGGGAGACCCTGGGGGTCCCTAATATGCCAAAACATTGTAGGTTATTCATTTTTAAGTGCCCCTACCACCAAAGTCGAGTTTGGGCACAATTTACTTTTTAATAGCAGTCTTGGCACCCAGGGCTGTTTTCAAACTGATCTCAGGTTTCAGCAGTGCACACATGCAACTGCAGAACAAGCAGCTGGCCTCTAAACTACTAGAAAGCACATCACACACTGCATACGAATAAAAATAAGTATAAAATAAGACAGCAAACAGTGCATCTTAGCTTTAAAATTATTAGCTCACAGGCACGGAACAGGACTGCTTTTCAGCTGTGATTCTTCAGAGTTACTTTGAATTGGAAAACCGCATGGAAATAGCCTTGCACAGAAATGGGACAGCAGGTTTAAGGGGCAGAGGTTGAGTTCTGTATTTAGCAGACCAGTAAAATGCCCATGTAGGAGGAGTTTTTCTAATAGGTTTGCTTTGGCACTTCGACCTCGGAAAAGATTCTGAAGGAAGGGATGACAGCGCAAAGAGAAAGAGAAGCTTTGCTTATTATTTTGTCAAAAAACCAGGCAGGTTTTGCACAGTCATAAGAAGCGAAGGAAAGGCAGTAACGTTTGTGGGCCCTGTGTAGAGCATAGCTCTGCCATGTATATAGAAATAATGCTTTTAGTTTAAAGATTACTGTGCAAGGGCTCCAATAAGGAGGCAATGAAATTCAGTTTGCATTCATGCGCCCTCATGTTACACTAGTACAATTGCTAAAGGAATTGGTAGTTGGTTATTAATGTTTTCTAGCTAGTTCAATGTGCTATTTACCTCCTATAAGTTTGTTTGTCCCCAGCTGCCAAAAATAGGGGTAGATAGTGTCGACAGAAGGTCACCTGTTTCAGGTTATCTACTGTCGAATGGGGAGGAGATTAGGGAGATTAGCTCCTGGCCAAATTAAGGGTATGCAAAATTAAGTACCACATTGTCATTTTTCTTGATTTATGTTCTCTCTCTCTCTCTCTCTCTCTCTTTTTCTCACTCTCTCTTGAGCCTGTCTAAGCTGTCTAGGAACGGCCATGGGACGTTTAATTGGCTATTCAGTAATACTGTTTTAAAATTATTGTTAGCATTAATAAAATGAATAAAAAATACGCCATGTCACTGCCCATCCTGTCTGATGAAATTATGAACGGATGAGTAGTCTAGATTGATGTTCCCTTATTTGACCTTTAAAGGGGAACTATATGTGGGTAGTTTTTGTTCTAAAATTCTCAGGTGATAACACCATTATTGTTTGTTATTTTTTATGCTACATACAGTTTTGCAAAGGCATTATTAGTCTCTTATTAGTCTGTGTAACTGAGCTGACAGGATCCCTGTTAAATTAGCAGTTTTAGATTTTCCCGCCGCGCCTATAACATGAGAGCATGGTCCTAAGTGTAAAATGTAGGTGTTTTTACATAAGAAAAATCATTTTAGAAGTGTCTGCAGTCCTGTACAGGTAGTGAAAGGTTATGACTTATGAAACACAAGATTGTTAAGACAAGAAGCACAAAAGAATGCTTGTTCTAAAAATTCCCTTTCTTGAGGTTCTTCAGATGAATGATATAGGAATACACAAATGTAAGGATTTACAGTATGTCCGTATTGTTTTTCTTTTTTCCTCAGAATTTAGTAAATAAACATAGACTTCCTTGGCTGCTTCAAATAGTGTAACGTTTTACTCTTGTCAGTTCACCAAAAAGTTCCTTTTGTACTCGCTTATAGGTCCAGTGTTTTTTTACTCTCAGATAGATGAAGTGGTTCTTGGGTGCCTTGCTAATGTATGGGGCGCCCCAAGACTAAAAAGAGGTATTCTGAAATAGACTATCCTCTTTGTTGATAGATTATTTGTATGCCTTGTCTAAAGATTTTTTGTTCTGTCCATCAATAGATATCTGCTGCCCTACAACCATTGCCAGTGGGGACCGGACATCAGATTCAGCCTGGGGAGTTAGCGCTGATCCAGCTTGGAGTCAAGGTAAAGGGAACCAGCTCAGGCATTGCTGACAACTAGGACCTCAGTGAAGGTAGAAGGCCGGAAGAACTGGGATGTGAAGTGTGTACCCCTGCTACTGTCTTGGACGAAAGACGGGGTCACAAATCAGGATGGAGAATTCTTTGCGTGGATCCAGTTTTTGATGCCCAGCTGAGAGAGTCACAGACCGACAAGGACGGCAAGGAGGCTTTTGCTTGAGGTGACCCCCTTTGAAACAAGGGTTGCTTCAGATATCCCAGCATCAGGCCTTTGAGTCCTGGTCCCCAAGTGAATGCAAGTCTGCACCTCTGTTTGTTGATCAAGGAATGTCTGAGCACACCGGGTACAATCTGTGGCCCCGAAAAAAGAGCAGTGCGCCAGCGGAGCAACACAGGAGTTAGGGAAGGACTTGAGTTCAGGGTACAGGTGCTGTGCCTTTGGTGCCTGCTACATTAAAGTGAAGAATACTGGTGCACTGCCTGAGACACTGGACAGGATCGTTGATGCCATTTGCCCCGTAGGGTGATTGCCCTATCCTGAAAGAAGAAACCTTTTCCCTTAAAACTGGGCCGTGATTGTTTTCTTGAGTTGCAAGTTGTGCAGCTCCACCGTTGGAAAAGAACTTTGATAGGAGCCTGCCTGTGAGGCTCAGACGGACACAGGGAGAAGACTCCCTCTGGCTGGTTGTACAGCGGCTTCTATTCTTTTAAGTACTTTTTAGCAATGTATCCCTTTGGTTGTCCTATTTTTGAGGAGGAGCAGCCCTTTGCGGCTCCTCGTCCTAATTCCCATGGCCCCGTTTGGTCTGCCTGGTCCCCTGAAGCGAAAATTGTTTTCGTAATGATCCTTGTATTTGCTTTAATATTTGCATTAAGAATGTTTATTCTGCAAGAGAAACATTTTTTTGAACAGTTGATAAATACTACTCTGCCCTCCTCCTGAGCATATCAATTGGTACTCTAGCCCTCATAAAAAGAACACTGGAAAGGTCTATTAAAAAAATGTTTTCTATTTAAGATATTATATTAGATATGTGCTGTTGGCTATTCTGAAGCTGAATTAGATGGTCACTGAAATACATAGGAGCCCTGAAACTTAGAATTGGACTGGATGGTTTTGGGATTTACTTTCTGCTTGGGGTTGGAAAAATTGATAGTTCTGTTTGTAATAATAGCCATTATTTTCTCCTGCTATCTGTGTGTTCATTATGACCCAATACTCTGTTCCCCATGTATTTCTACTTGTATTTCACCAGTTAAACAATGTTAAAAATGTAAATGCCCACGTAGCAATGGATCAGGATATTAATGGATTCATGAGGATAAATGTGCAGGATAACTTCCATGCTTCTATTAATTCATAGCGGATGTCTTCAGCTAATGCTAAAACGGCCATCTGTAGAAATCAGCTGAAATCGCTGTTAGCATCAGCTGAAGCCATTTTGTTTTTGGCAGCCATTTTAGTTAGCCATGTGCTCGCCATGTGCTTTCTCCCTCTTCACTGTTGCCTGCTCTTGTATTTCACTTGAGTCAGGAACTATAATTAACTCCTTCAGTACTGAGCCAGAGCACTGCACATGCTCAGAAAGGCCTAGCTGCTAGAATGCACCTGCTCTTGAAGTAACTGTCAGGCTATTTTAACTAATGTCAGCAATATTGTAAACACTCCCACTCTTTTGAGTAAGCGATTCTTATGTATCCTTATATGTAACTAGCTATTCATGTGCACACTTGTACCGCCTCTTTTTGAGTCTACATGCTAACTCAGCTATAAACTGGGCATAAAAGACCCAGGGTCTCTGTACTCCATGGACTGCCTCCTACAGTGGCCTGAGGGTACTGTATTGACGCAGTCTCCCTCACGTGAGGTTAATAAAGTTGTTATTTTGATATTCCAGCTTCCGTGCCAATCTCTTCTTTGTTGGTTTAAGGACGAGGTGCATCAGTGAACCCCTTAAAAGGTTTTTTTTCTACACCAGCACCCCACTCACCACCACCCACCAGCCACCATGTGCTCTCAGGAATAACATTAATTTTCATTACAGCACAAACTGCCCAAAAGTAGCAGCAGTACCACTGAGTTTAAGGGGATATTTGTCGGTAACAGTAGACCTCATCCCTCATGTCTGTTCCTGGAAAAATAAATGTGGAAAGAATACCTGGACACTGGTATGCACATATTAGACTGGAGTAATAAAACCAAAGCAAGCATTAAATAGCCGTTTGTTGCGGAATTTTAATAAGATGCTATTTCACATAGACTTAAATACAATGTGTCAAAGTCTAAAATCGCATTAATTCTAAACAAAAGACAAACTTTGAGAAATTGTAGAGGAAATGTAAGTACAGTGTGATCTGGATTATGTCTCTAAGGTTAAGAACTCTGCCAACTTACTGGGTCTCGATGGAGCATCGTGGTCTCCAAAAGTATCTTTGAAATTTACAGAGCCAAAACTGAGCGTTCAGATTGAATTCCTGGATTCTTAAAAAAGCACAGCAAGTTGAAAAGTAGAATAGGTGTTTTATTAAAATCATTTGCCTGGGAGAGAATAATATTGTCTGCAGTTTTGCAGGCAAATCAAGTTACTGAGCTTTACAATTATGATCCTGACAACACCATTTAAGCGTGTATGCGGAAAACATTTGCAAGGTGCATCAGGACAATCTATATAGCAAGGTTCTTGTTTGTTTGTTTGTTTGCTGCAGCAAATGAAAGCAGGTAATGAGGAGATTTTTCTCTAAATTTTGAAGTCTTGAACGGCACAAATTGTGTTAAGTGTCACTTGGAGAATAATATTATATATACTATAATATTTTTGTCATGCCTGCTCCTAGCACACTTTGTAGAAAGTGTTGCTGTCTTGGAGGTACCAATATGGATTTAGGAAGTACTCAGCTGACTCCCCTAAGAGGGGATACCTAAATGGGTTTAGGTATATTAAAAATGGTATTTCTTCCATGATGACTAGTACACTATGGAACAACAATATATCTGCGCACTTAGTAAAATTCATAAGTGGTGATGCGGAGCGCTTTTGAGTGTTCTGCCAGCTCAACTGGTAATTTGGTGTATTATTGGAAAAGGTCTGAGGCGGGAGCCTGTCTTTTTGAACATGGCAGTCTTTTGGCTCTCTATTTGTCTTGGTGTAATCTCTGTACCTTTTTTTTGAGAGTCCTTTCGTTTGTAAATATGACTTACCATTGGTATTTACAAATGGTTTGAGTACAGTCTGTGGGCTGTCTCTTGCTTTTGTCCTAAGTGTTGATTTGTGGGTTAATTGGTTTTTTTTTGGGAGTGTCTATGGTGTTGTGGATTGCCACTGGTGGTGATGCTTGAAAGTACTTGTTTCACTAAGTAGTGAATATGTTTTTTGTGTGAGAATGGCTTGCCTTAGCAAGCAGTGTTGTGTGCTCTGAGTGTGTGGCCCCCCTTCTTGAAAATGTCTGGAATGAGCTCAATTTGGTTTTTTGTCGTCATTCTGTTATGCAAATGTCATTGAAAGAACTACATTTTAAAATTCAAGGAATGAATTATGTAACATATGCTAAATAGCTGCACGCTACCATTAGAAGTAAAACAGTAACAAAGTATAGATGTGTGAATATTGCCACAAAAGAAACATTAGAATTAACACTCAATAGGGAATAAATAGGCCTCATAGAAAGAAAAAAAAAAAACGAATTTGTGTGCTTACATAACTAGGACTTAATATAAAATGTTACAGCATTATCCTTAGATATTAATATTAAAAGGCATTCACATCATCTGAGTAATTGGTTGCTGCTGAAATAAAAGCGCCTCTTTTTTACATTACAAGACGATAGATTTGTGCTGGCTTGGAATGACTGTGTTTTAAATAGACTGCACCGTGCTCAAATTTCCAGCACCAGGAAAAGAGCTTTTAAACAGTTGTTTACCGCTGTCTGACTGAGAGGAAGCTGTCTGTCAAAACAGATGGAGATCAAACTTTTTCAGG
The DNA here is from genome assembly GCA_963921515.1 of Calotriton arnoldi. Classification (NCBI taxonomy): domain Eukaryota; kingdom Metazoa; phylum Chordata; class Amphibia; order Caudata; family Salamandridae; genus Calotriton; species Calotriton arnoldi. The sequence goes on from CAWUFW010004821.1 coordinate 1,354,225, forward strand.
ACATTACAATACAGCAAAGGGTTTTGCTCCTGAAAAAGGCGTGGAAATTGAGGCTTGCTGGTCGTAAAAACACAGCTGAGTAAACAACACATGGCTATGCCCGGCCACAGGTTACAGATCCAGCACGTGCGTTAAAGACTACTGCTTTTAAAAGTTACAAATACAGCTTCATTATTTTGGATAAAATAGAAAGGATTAAAAGCAGGGATTTTCTTTCTTGTTGCTTTTCTAAATAGGCATATCTATGGTTCTGATGGTAAATAATTACTGCCCTTTAAAAAGTGACACAAACTATTTTATGTTTCACTGCAGCTTCTGTGCTTAGTGTTATAAATACATGCATTTAAAGGCAAAAGGAAAGGAATGAGGCTTGCTTTTCATATGTGGAAACATCAAAAGGGTTAGTGATCATTATTCAAAAAAATTGAATATATGAGAAAAACATTTTTTTATTAAAAATAATTGCACTAAAATCGTTTTTGCATTTTTAATGTCTAATAATCCTTCTGTGACAAATATATAAGCTCCTAGCATCAAAGTTGAATTTGAGCAGCACTTTACCACAATGTGGGGAGTGAAATGTGAAATTTTACTTTACCCAGGCATATAAAACCTTATTTTATAAGGGTGTACCTTATACATTTCTGACCCCCCACCCCTGGGATATCTAGGGGAGACCCTGGGGGTCCCTAATATGCCAAAACATTGTAGGTTATTCATTTTTAAGTGCCCCTACCACCAAAGTCGAGTTTGGGCACAATTTACTTTTTAATAGCAGTCTTGGCACCCAGGGCTGTTTTCAAACTGATCTCAGGTTTCAGCAGTGCACACATGCAACTGCAGAACAAGCAGCTGGCCTCTAAACTACTAGAAAGCACATCACACACTGCATACGAATAAAAATAAGTATAAAATAAGACAGCAAACAGTGCATCTTAGCTTTAAAATTATTAGCTCACAGGCACGGAACAGGACTGCTTTTCAGCTGTGATTCTTCAGAGTTACTTTGAATTGGAAAACCGCATGGAAATAGCCTTGCACAGAAATGGGACAGCAGGTTTAAGGGGCAGAGGTCGAGTTCTGTATTTAGCAGACCAGTAAAATGCCCACGTAGGAGGAGTTTTTCTAATAGGTTTGCTTTGGCACTTCGACCTCGGAAAAGATTCTGAAGGAAGGGATGACAGCGCAAAGAGAAAGAGAAGCTTTGCTTATTATTTTTGTCAAAAAACCAGGCAGGTTTTGCACAGTCATAAGAAGTGAAGGAAAGGCAGTAACGTATGTGGGCCCTGTGTAGAGCATAGCTCTGCCATGTATATAGAAATAATGCTTTTAGTTTAAAGATTACTGTGCAAGGGCTCCAATAAGGAGGCGATGAAATTCAGTTTGCATTCATGCGCCCTCATGTTACACTAGTACAATTACTAAAGGAATTGGTAGTTGGTTATTAATGTTTTCTAGCTAGTTCAATGTGCTATTTACCTCCTATAAGTTTGTTTGTCCCCAGCTGCCAAAAATAGGGGTAGATAGTGTCGACAGAAGGTCACCTGTTTCAGGTTACCTACTGTCGAATGGGGAGGAGATTAGGGAGATTAGCTCCTGGCCAAATTAAGGGTAAGCAAAATTAAGTACCACATTGTCATTTTTCTTGATTTATGTTCTCTCTCTCTCTTTCTCTCTCTCTCTCTCTCTCTCTCTCTCTCTCTCTTTTTCTCACTCTCTCTTGAGCCTGTCTAAGCTGTCTAGGAACGGCCATGGGACGTTTAATTGGCTATTCAGTAATACTGTTTTAAAATTATTGTTAGCATTAATAAAATGAATAAAAAATACGCCATGTCACTGCCCATCCTGTCTGATGAAATTATGAACGGATGAGTAGTCTAGATTGATGTTCCCTTATTTGACCTTTAAAGGGGAACTATATGTGGGTAGTTTTTGTTCTAAAATTCTCAGGTGATAACACCATTATTGTTTGTTATTTTTTATGCTACATACAGTTTTGCAAAGGCATTATTAGTCTCTTATTAGTCTGTGTAACTGAGCTGACAGGATCCCTGTTAAATTAGCAGTTTTAGATTTTCCCGCCGCGCCTATAACATGAGAGCATGGTCCTAAGTGTAAAATGTAGGTGTTTTTACGTAAGAAAAATCATTTTAGAAGTGTCTGCAGTCCTGTACAGGTAGTGAAAGGTTATGACTTATGAAACACAAGCTTGTTAAGACAAGAAGCACAAAAGAATGCTTGTTCTAAAAATTCCCTTTCTTGAGGTTCTTCAGATGAATAATATAGGAATACACAAATGTAAGGATTTACAGTATGTCCGTATTGTTTTTCTTTTTTCCTCAGAATTTAGTAAATAAACATAGACTTCCTTGGCTGCTTCAAATAGTGTAACGTTTTACTCTTGTCAGTTCACCAAAAAGTTCCTTTGTACTCGCTTATAGGTCCAGTGTTTTTTTACTCTCAGATAGATGAAGTGGTTCTTGGGTGCCTTGCTAATGTATGGGGCGCCCCAAGACTAAAAAGAGGTATTCTGAAATAGACTATCCTCTTTGTTGATAGATTATTTGTATGCCTTGTCTAAAGATTTTTTGTTCTGTCCATCAATAGATATCTGCTGCCCTACAACCATTGCCAGAGGGGACCGGACATCAGATTCAGCCTGGGGAGTTAGCGCTGATCCAGCTTGGAGTCAAGGTAAAGGGAACCAGCTCAGGCATTGCTGGCAACTAGGACCTCAGTGAAGGTAGAAGGCCGGAAGAACTGGGACGTGAAGTGTGTACCCCTGCTACTGTCTTGGACGAAAGACGGGGTCACAAATCAGGATGGAGAATTCTTTGCGTGGATCCAGTTTTTGATGCCCAGCTGAGAGAGTCACAGACCGACAAGGACGGCAAGGAGGCTTTTGCTTGAGGTGACCCCCTTTGAAACAAGGGTTGCTTCAGATATCCCAGCATCAGGCCTTTGAGTCCTAGTCCCCAAGTGAATGCAAGTCTGCACCTCTGTTTGTTGATCAAGGAATGTCTAAGCACACCGGGTACAATCTGTGGCCCCGACAAAAGAGCAGTGCGCCAGCGGAGCAACACAGGAGTTAGGGAAGGACTTGAGTTCAGGGTACAGGTGCTGTGCCTTTGGTGCCTGCTAGATTAAAGTGAAGAATACTGGTGCACTGCCTGAGACACTGGACAGGATCGTTGACGCCATTTGCCCCGGAGGGTGATTGCCCTATCCTGAAAGAAGAAACCTTTTCCCTTAAAACTGGGCCGTGATTGTTTTCTTGAGTTGCAAGTTGTGCAGCTCCACCGTTGGAAAAGAACTTTGATAGGAGCCTGCCTGTGAGGCTCAGATGGACACAGGGAGAAGACTCCCCTCTGGCTGGTTGTACAGCGGCTTCTATTCTTTTAAGTACTTTTTAGCAATGTATCCCTTTGGTTGTCCTATTTTTGAGGAGGAGCAGCCCTTGCGGCTCCTCGTCCTAATTCCCATGGCCCCGTTTGGTCTGCCTGGTCCCCTGAAGCGAAAATTGTTTTCGTAATGATCCTTGTATTTGCTTTAATATTTGCATTAAGAATGTTTATTCTGCAAGAGAAACGTTTTTTTGAACAGTTGATAAATACTACTCTGCCCTCCTCCTGAGCATATCAATTGGTACTCTAGCCCTCAGAGAAAGAACACTGGAAAGGTCTATTAAAAAAAATGTTTTCTATTTAAGATATTATATTAGATATGTGCTGTTGGCTATTCTGAAGCTGAATTAGATGGTCACTGAAATGCATAGGAGCCCTGAAACTTAGAATTGGACTGGATGGTTTTGGGATTTACTTTCTGCTTGGGGTTGGAAAAATTGATAGTTCTGTTTGTAATAATAGCCATTATTTTCTCCTGCTATCTGTGTGTTCATTATGACCCAATACTCTGTTCCCCATGTATTTCTACTTGTATTTCACCAGTTAAACAATGTTAAAAATGTAAATGCCCACTTAGCAATGGATCAGGATATTAATGGATTCATGAGGATAAATGTGCAGGATAACTTCCATGCTTCTATTAATTCATAGCGGATGTCTTCAGCTAATGCTAAAACGGCCATCTGTAGAAATCAGCTGAAATCGCTGTTAGTATCAGCTGAAGCCATTTTGTTTTTGGCAGCCATTTTAGTTAGCCATGTGCTCGCCATGTGCTTTCTCCCTCTTCACTGTTGCCTGCTCTTGTATTTCACTTGAGTCAGGAACTATAATTAACTCCTTCAGTACTGAGCCAGAGCACTGTACATGCTCAGAAAGGCCTAGCTGCTAGAATGCACTTGCTCTTGAAGTAACTGTCAGGCTATTTTAACTAATGTCAGCAATATTGTAAACCCTCCCACTCTTTTTAGTAAGCGATTCTTATGTATCCTTATATGTAACTAGCTATTCATGTGCACACTTGTACCGCCTCTTTTTGAGTCTACATGCTAACTCAGCTATAAACTGGGCATAAAAGACCCAGGGTCTCTGTACTCCATGGACTGCCTCCTACAGTGGCCTGAGGGTACTGTATTGACGCAGTCTCCCTCACGTGAGGTTAATAAAGTTGTTATTTTGATATTCCAGCTTCCGTGCCAATCTCTTCTTTGTTGGTTTAAGGACGAGGTGCATCAGTGAACCCCTTAAAAGGTTTTTTTTCTACACCAGCACCCCACTCACCACCACCCACCAGCCACCATGTGCTCTCAGGAATAACATTAATTTTCATTACAGCACAAACTGCCCAAAAGTAGCAGCAGTACCACTGAGTTTAAGGGGATATTTGTCGGTAACAGTAGACCTCATCCCTCATGTCTGTTCCTGGAAAAATAAATGTGGAAAGAATACCTGGACACTGGTATGCACATATTAGACTGGAGTAATAAAACCAAAGCAAGCATTAAATAGCCGTTTGTTGCGGAATTTTAATAAGATGCTATTTCACATAGACTTAAATACAATGTGTCAAAGTCTAAAATCGCATTAATTCTAAACAAAAGACAAACTTTGAGAAATTGTAGAGGAAATGTAAGTACAGTGTGATCTGGATTATGTCTCTAAGGTTAAGAACTCTGCCAACTTACTGGGTCTCGATGGAGCATCGTGGTCTCCAAAAGTATCTTTGAAATTTACAGAGCCAAAACTGAGCGTTCAGATTGAATTCCTGGATTCTTAAAAAAGCACAGCAAGTTGAAAAGTAGAATAGGTGTTTTATTAAAATCATTTGCCTGGGAGAGAATAATATTGTCTGCAGTTTTGCAGGCAAATCAAGTTACTGAGCTTTACAATTATGATCCTGACAACACCATTTAAGCGTGTATGCGGAAAACATTTGCAAGGTGCATCAGGACAATCTATATAGCAAGGTTCTTGTTTGTTTGTTTGTTTGCTGCAGCAAATGAAAGCAGGTAATGAGGAGATTTTTCTCTAAATTTTGAAGTCTTGAACGGCACAAATTGTGTTAAGTGTCACTTGGAGAATAATATTATATATACTATAATATTTTTGTCATGCCTGCTCCTAGCACACTTCGTAGAAAGTGTTGCTGTCTTGGAGGTACCAATATGGATTTAGGAAGTACTCAGCTGACTCCCCTAAGAGGGGATACCTAAATGGGTTTAGGTATATTAAAAATTGTATTTCTTCCATGATGACTAGTACACTATGGAACAACAATATATCTGCGCACTTAGTAAAATTCATAAGTGGTGATGCGGAGCGCTTTTGAGTGTTCTGCCAGCTCAACTGGTAATTTGGTGTATTATTGGAAAAGGTCTGAGGCGCGAGCCTGTCTTTTTGAACATGGCAGTCTTTTGGCTCTCTATTTGTCTTGGTGTAATCTCTGTACCTTTTTTTTTGAGAGTCCTTTCGTTTGTAAATATGACTTACCATTGGTATTTACAAATGGTTTGAGTACAGTCTGTGGGCTGTCTCTTGCTTTTGTCCTAAGTGTTGATTTGTGGGTTAATTTTTTTTTTTTTGGAGTGTCTTTGGTGTTGTGGATTGCCACTGGTGGTGATGCTTGAAAGTACTTGTTTCACTAAGTAGTGAATATGTTTTTTGTGTGAGAATGGCTTGCCTTAGCAAGCAGTGTTGTGTGCTCTGAGTGTGTGGCCCCCTTCTTGAAAATGTCTGGAATGAGCTCAATTTGGTTTTTTGTCGTCATTCTGTTATGCAAATGTCATTGAAAGAACTACATTTTAAAATTCAAGGAATGAATTATGTAACATATGCTAAATAGCTGCACGCTACCATTAGAAGTAAAACAGTAACAAAGTATAGATGTGTGAATATTGCCACAAAAGAAACATTAGAATTAACACTCAATAGGGAATAAATAGGCCTCATAGAAAGAAAAAAAACAAAACGAATTTGTGTGCTTACATAACTAGGACTTAATATAAAATGTTACAGCATTATCCTTAGATATTAATATTAAAAGGCATTCACATCATCTGAGTAATTGGTTGCTGCTGAAATAAAAGCGCCTCTTTTTTACATTACAAGACGATAGATTTGTGCTGGCTTGGAATGACTGTGTTTTAAATAGACTGCACCGTGCTCAAATTTCCAGCACCAGGAAAAGAGCTTTTAAACAGTTGTTTACCGCTGTCTGACTGAGAGGAAGCTGTCTGTCAAAACAGATGGAGATCAAACTTTTTCAGGACATTACAATACAGCAAAGGGTTTTGCTCCTGAAAAAGGCGTGGAAATTGAGGCTTGCTGGTCGTAAAAACACAGCTGAGTAAACAACACATGGCTATGCCCGGCCACAGGTTACAGATCCAGCACGTGCGTTAAAGACTACTGCTTTTAAAAGTTACAAATACAGCTTCATTATTTTGGATAAAATAGAAAGGATTAAAAGCAGGGATTTTCTTTCTTGTTGCTTTTCTAAATAGGCATATCTATGGTTCTGTTGGTAAATATTTACTGCCCTTTAAAAAGTGACACAAACTATTTTATGTTTCACTGCAGCTTCTGTGCTTAGTATTATAAATACATGCATTTAAAGGCAAAAGGAAAGGAATGAGGCTTGCTTTTCATATGTGGAAACATCAAAAGGGTTAGTGATCATTATTCAAAAAAATTGAATATATGAGAAAAACATTTTTTTATTAAAAATAATTGCACTAAAATCGTTTTTGCATTTTTAATGTCTAATAATCCTTCTGTGACAAATATATAAGCTCCTAGCATCAAAGTTGAATTTGAGCAGCACTTTACCACAATGTGGGGAGTGAAATGTGAAATTTTACTTTACCCAGGCATATAAAACCTTATTTTATAAGGGTGTACCTTATACATTTCTGACGCCCCACCCCTGGGATATCTAGGGGAGACCCTGGGGGTCCCTAATATGCCAAAACATTGTAGGTTATTCATTTTTAAGTGCCCCTACCACCAAAGTCGAGTTTGGGCACAATTTACTTTTTAATAGCAGTCTTGGCACCCAGGGCTGTTTTCAAACTGATCTCAGGTTTCAGCAGTGCACACATGCAACTGCAGAACAAGCAGCTGGCCTCTAAACTACTAGAAAGCACATCACACACTGCATACGAATAAAAATAAGTATAAAATAAGACAGCAAACAGTGCATCTTAGCTTTAAAATGATTAGCTCACAGCCACGGAACAGGACTGCTTTTCAGCTGTGATTCTTCAGAGTTACTTTGAATTGGAAAACCGCATGGAAATAGCCTTGCACAGAAATGGGACAGCAGGTTTAAGGGGCAGAGGTCGAGTTCTGTATTTAGCAGACCAGTAAAATGCCCACGTAGGATGAGTTTTTCTAATAGGTTTGCTTTGGCACTTCGACCTCGGAAAAGATTCTGAAGGAAGGGATGACAGCGCAAAGAGAAAGAGAAGCTTTGCTTATTATTTTTGTCAAAAAACCAGGCAGGTTTTGCACAGTCATAAGAAGTGAAGGAAAGGCAGTAACGTATGTGGGCCCTGTGTAGAGCATAGCTCTGCCATGTATATAGAAATTATGCTTTTAGTTTAAAGATTACTGTGCAAGGGCTCCAATAAGGAGGCGATGAAATTCAGTTTGCATTCATGCGCCCTCATGTTACACTAGTACAATTGCTAAAGGAATTGGTAGTTGGTTATTAATGTTTTCTAGCTAGTTCAATGTGCTATTTACCTCCTATAAGTTTGTTTGTCCCCAGCTGCCAAAAATAGGGGTAGATAGTGTCGACAGAAGGTCACCTGTTTCAGGTTACCTACTGTCGAATGGGGAGGAGATTAGGGAGATTAGCTCCTGGCCAAATTAAGGGTAAGCAAAATTAAGTACCACATTGTCATTTTTCTTGATTTATGTTCTCTCTCTCTCTTTCTCTCTCTCTCTCTCTCTCTCTCTCTCTCTCTCTCTCTCTCTCTCTCTTCTTTCTCACTTTCTCTTGAGCCTGTCTAAGCTGTCTAGGAACGGCCATGGGACGTTTAATTGGCTATTCAGTAATACTGTTTTAAAATTATTGTTAGCATTAATAAAATGAATAAAAAATACGCCATGTCACTGCCCATCCTGTCTGATGAAATTATGAACGGATGAGTAGTCTAGATTGATGTTCCCTTATTTGACCTTTAAAGGGGAACTATATGTGGGTAGTTTTTGTTCTAAAATTCTCAGGTGATAACACCATTATTGTTTGTTATTTTTTTTGCTACATACAGTTTTGCAAAGGCATTATTAGTCTCTTATTAGTCTGTGTAACTGAGCTGACAGGATCCCGGTTAAATTAGCAGTTTTAGATTTTTCCGCCGCACCTATAATATGAGAGCATGGTCCTAAGTGTAAAATGTAGGTGTTTTTACCTAAGAAAAATCATTTTAGAAGTGTCTGCAGTCCTGTACAGGTAGTGAAAGGTTATGACTTATGAAACACAAGCTTGTTAAGACAAGAAGCACAAAAGAATGCTTGTTCTAAAAATTCCCTTTCTTGAGGTTCTTCAGATGAATAATATAGGAATACACAAATGTAAGGATTTACAGTATGTCCGTATTGTTTTTCTTTTTTCCTCAGAATTTAGTAAATAAACATAGACTTCCTTGGCTGCTTCAAATAGTGTAACGTTTTACTCTTGTCAGTTCACCAAAAAGTTCCTTTTGTACTCGCTTATAGGTCCAGTGTTTTTTTACTCTCAGATAGATGAAGTGGTTCTTGGGTGCCTTGCTAATGTATGGGCGCCCCAAGACTAAAAAGAGGTATTCTGAAATAGACTATCCTCTTTGTTGATAGATTATTTGTATGCCTTGTCTAAAGATTTTTTGTTCTGTCCATCAATAGATATCTGCTGCCCTACAACCATTGCCAGAGGGGACCGGACATCAGATTCAGCCTGGGGAGTTAGCGCTGATCCAGCTTGGAGTCAAGGTAAAGGGAACCAGCTCAGGCATTGCTGGCAACTAGGACCTCAGTGAAGGTAGAAGGCCGGAAGCACTGGGACGTGAAGTGTGTACCCCTGCTACTGTCTTGGACGAAAGACGGGGTCACAAATCAGGATGGAGAATTCTTTGCGTGGATCCAGTTTTTGATGCCCAGCTGAGAGAGTCACAGACCGACAAGGACGGCAAGGAGGCTTTTGCTTGAGGTGACCCCCTTTGAAACAAGGGTTGCTTCAGATATCCCAGCATCAGGCCTTTGAGTCCTGGTCCCCAAGTGAATGCAAGTCTGCACCTCTGTTTGTTGATCAAGGAATGTCTGAGCACACCGGGTACAATCTGTGGCCCCGACAAAAGAGCAGTGCGCCAGCGGAGCAACACAGGAGTTAGGGAAGGACTTGAGTTCAGGGTACAGGTGCTGTGCCTTTGGTGCCTGCTAGATTAAAGTGAAGAATACTGGTGCACTGCCTGAGACACTGGACAGGATCGTTGACGCCATTTGCCCCGGAGGGTGATTGCCCTACCCTGAAAGAAGAAACCTTTTCCCTTAAAACTGGGCCGTGATTGTTTTCTTGAGTTGCAAGTTGTGCAGCTCCACCGTTGGAAAAGAACTTTGATAGGAGCCTGCCTGTGAGGCTCAGACGGACACAGGGAGAAGACTCCCCTCTGGCTGGTTGTACAGCGGCTTCTATTCTTTTAAGTACTTTTTAGCAATGTATCCCTTTGGTTGTTCTATTTTTGAGGAGGAGCAGCCCTTTGCGGCTCCTCGTCCTAATTCCCATGGCCCCGTTTGGTCTGCCTGGTCCCCTGAAGCGAAAATTGTTTTTGTAATGATCCTTGTATTTGCTTTAATATTTGCATTAAGAATGTTTATTCTGCAAGAGAAACGTTTTTTTGAACAGTTGATAAATACTACTCTGCCCTCCTCCTGAGCATATCAATTGGTACTCTAGCCCTCATAAAAAGAACACTGGAAAGGTCTATTAAAAAAAATGTTTTCTATTTAAGATATTATATTAGATATGTGCTGTTGGCTATTCTGAAGCTGAATTAGATGGTCACTGAAATACATAGGAGCCCTGAAACTTAGAATTGGACTGGATGGTTTTGGGATTTACTTTCTGCTTGGGGTTGGAAAAATTGATAGTTCTGTTTGTAATAATAGCCATTATTTTCTCCTGCTATCTGTGTGTTCATTATGACCCAATACTCTGTTCCCCATGTATTTCTACTTGTATCTCACCAGTTAAACAATGTTAAAAATGTAAATGCCCACTTAGCAATGGATCAGGATATTAATGGATTCATGAGGATAAATGTGCAGGATAACTTCCATGCTTCTATTAATTCATAGCGGATGTCTTCAGCTAATGCTAAAACGGCCATCTGTAGAAATCAGCTGAAATCGCTGTTAGCATCAGCTGAAGCCATTTTGTTTTTGGCAGCCATTTTAGTTAGCCATGTGCTCGCCATGTGCTTTCTCCCTCTTCACTGTTGCCTGCTCTTGTATTTCACTTGAGTCAGGAACTATAATTAACTCCTTCAGTACTGAGCCAGAGCACTGCACATGCTCAGAAAGGCCTAGCTGCTAGAATGTACCTGCTCTTGAAGTAACTGTCAGGCTATTTTAACTAATGTCAGCAATATTGTAAACCCTCCCACTCTTTTGAGTAAGCGATTATTATGTATCCTTATATGTAACTAGCTATTCATGTGCACACTTGTACCGCCTCTTTTTGAGTCTACATGCTAACTCAGCTATAAACTGGGCATAAAAGACCCAGGGTCTCTGTACTCCATGGACTGCCTCCTACAGTGGCCTGAGGGTACTGTATTGACGCAGTCTCCCTCACGTGAGGTTAATAAAGTTGTTATTTTGATATTCTAGCTTCCGTGCCAATCTCTTCTTTGTTGGTTTAAGGACGAGGTGCATCAGTGAACCCCTTAAAAGGTTTTTTTTCTACACCAGCACCCCACTCACCACCACCCACCAGCCACCATGTGCTCTCAGGAATAACATTAATTTTCATTACAGCACAAACTGCCCAAAAGTAGCAGCAGTACCACTGAGTTTAAGGGGATATTTGTCGGTAACAGTAGACCTCATCCCTCATGTCTGTTCCTGGAAAAATAAATGTGGAAAGAATACCTGGACACTGGTATGCACATATTAGACTGGAGTAATAAAACCAAAGCAAGCATTAAATAGCCGTTTGTTGCGGAATTTTAATAAGATGCTATTTCACATAGACTTAAATACAATGTGTCAAAGTCTAAAATCGCATTAATTCTAAACAAAAGACAAACTTTGAGAAATTGTAGAGGAAATGTAAGTACAGTGTGATCTGGATTATGTCTCTAAGGTTAAGAACTCTGCCAACTTACTGGGTCTCGATGGAGCATCGTGGTCTCCAAAAGTATCTTTGAAATTTACAGAGCCAAATCTGAGCGTTCAGATTGAATTCCTGGATTCTTAAAAAAGCACAGCAAGTTGAAAAGTAGAATAGGTGTTTTATTAAAATCATTTGCCTGGGAGAGAATAATATTGTCTGCAGTTTTGCAGGCAAATCAAGTTACTGAGCTTTACAATTATGATCCTGACAACACCATTTAAGCGTGTATGCGGAAAACATTTGCAAGGTGCATCAGGACAATCTATATAGCAAGGTTCTAGTAAACCCTGTTTTCTCTATTGACTCTTTTTGCTCCAATAAACAATGCAACATCTGTTTGTATATTTTTTTTTACAAAGGAATAGGAATAAAATACTTTCAAATTTATTGAAAATTGATTACTGCACATTTACACCACAGACCTGCTTAGGAAGGATGTGGATTCTGATAACATTTTCACAGACGCCTTTAAGAATTACTTAGGCTTCCAATACCACTAGGCATAGTTATCACTGATACACAAACTACTCCACATCCAATAGCATCTAACAAGCCGTGCAACCAGACCTCCACAAATGGCTATCAACCTTGACTGCTTTCAGCCAAAGGCCCAACATTATATGCAGTGGCCACCACTTGCCACTTCTAATTGTATCCTTCTTGATCTCTTATGTGACTTTATTACAGTCAAATCTACTTTCAACAACTATGTAAAGAATCAGCCATACTGTCACTTCACAGTATTAGTTCTCCTCTTACATAGTTGATCTCTTCAATACAGTGTCCTGAAGAGGCAATCTGTCATTACAGGTTCCGGGGCCCCAGCCCCTTACTTTTTCAAAGCATGATAAGTGTCTGTCAGGCTGAGCAAAGGTCAGCCGGACAGACACTCACCATGTTAGGGTCAGGCAGCTTTGCATGGGCTAATGCTGAGGCATCTGGTGGCCTGGGCCAAGCTTTGGAAAGGGCGGGAATCATTTTATAATACTGTAGGACACTGGCATTTTTTAGGTCGCGCCTAGGCAGCGTGCATGTGCTGTCTGCAAGACCTTCTGTAGTCGATAAAGGACTTTGCTCCTGCCTGCTGTTTGCCATTGGTTCAATGCAGTGTCACTCTTCGTTGTTGCTTCCTAAATGCTTCGAGGAGCATCACCTAAGTTCAGTTTCCTTCCATTTCAATTGTTTTTCTGTTGTTTCAGAGAACAATTTTTTCTAAATATTGTAGCGTGGCATGCCGAGCCTTTCTTTTGTTCTGCACGACGTGGCTTGCATTAAGATTTACAGGTAGTCTGAGCGCAGTGCTCTTGAAACAGGCACCGTGCTTGATCTCTTACTTACAGCTCACGAGCAGGGTGTACTGCAGGCAGTCGCATTCCTGCATGTGAGGATTGGGAGGCTCAGAGCACAGCGTGGCTCGCCTTGTAACATACTTTAACTGTGAGCACAACATACTTTAACTATGAGTGCTTTTCACATGCAGTAGAAGGGCAGTGCACTTTACGAACTGTGCCCAGGTGCAGTAATCCCTTTCACCCGCAAATGTACACACTGGCAAATAGCTTAATTGTAAAGTATGACAGCCGTGCCTTTCTTTTGTTGTGCACGGAGCGTCTTGCCTTGAAACATAATTTAACTTTGAGCGCAGCGCTTGTGAAACAGGTGCTGCACATTATGTTTTACTTGTAGCTCATGGACACGGTGTGCTGCCGGCAGTCGCATTCCTGCATACGCATATTGGGAGGCTCACAGGACAGTGGGGCTCGCCTTTCTTGCACTTAGTATCTGGGAAGTACCTTAACTGATACCGCAGCGCCAATTTTAAGCTATAAGTGTTTGCTTTTTCTAGGATGTTGTTACTTTTCGTTTTGTCAGATAGCATTGTACTCTTGTCTCCCCTCACTTATAACCTATTTCCTGGTTCTCCAGTGCCACAAGATCATACCAATAGCGATAGCGCTGTGCAAATATAATCATTCCACTGAAAAATAAAAAAACAATAGTAAAAAAACATTGGGGCATATTAGCAAGGGCTTTATCGCCGCTTTAGCCAGGGCAGCTGACTTCGGAGCACAGGGCTCACGGTTGGATCCCCGGCTCCGGCGGCAGCTCAGCTCAGCACCATGTGACTCTGGGCAATAGCTCACTTAATTTCCACGACGGCCCCCAGCGCCTTGAGACCCATAAGGGTGAGTAGTTCGTGCTTTACAAATACGGATTTACATTTACATTTCACTTTTTGCCGCTAAAGCGGCGATTTTTTTATCGCCCTATCAGCAAGCTGTCGCTAACAGGCGTTAGCGACAGCTTTCTGGTGAAAGCGGCCCGTTTTCCCATCGCCATGCATGCCAGCGATAATTATCGCTAATGACATGCAAGGTAGGCGTTCCCAACTAAAAGCGACTGAAAACAGTCGCTAACACCACTTCCCCCTATTAGCAACGCAGGCGAAGCGCTAAAAAAATTCGCGCTAAGCGCGAATATCGCTAGAATGTAACACCTGCTAAAAACACGACTTACCTGTTTGTTGAATGGGAGGTGGATTGTCAGGCTAAGTCCCACATGGCGTTAATGCGTGAATATCGCTGGATGTCCAGCGATATTCACGCATTTCGCCGCTATCGCTGGATATTTTATCGCATTGGAGATAAACGTAGCTAATAGCGTGTTATCTCCGCGATAATATCCAGCGATAGGCGGCGATAAAAAAAAACGCGCTAAGCGCGGTTTGCGATAATTATCGCAAGTTGTTGCTAATATCCCCCATTGTTATTTTCAGAAGGGCAGTGCACTTTACAAACTGTGCCCGGGGGCAGTAATCCCTCTCACCCCCAAATGCACACACTTGTAAATGGCTTAATCGTAAAGGATGGTGGCTGCACCTTTCCTTTGTTGTGCACGGTGTGGGTCGCCTTGGAGCATAATTTAACTTTAAGCGCTACGCTTGTGAAACAGGCGCCACACATTATGTTTTATTTGTAGCTCACGGACACAGTGTGCTGATGGCAGTCACATTCCTGCATGTACAGATTGGGAGGCTCACAGCATGGCGCGGCTCGCTTTTCTTGCACATAGGGGCCGATTCCGATCTCGGTCGGAGGCGCACCCAATACCATTCGGTCGGGAAAAAAGCCATGCGAATGCCTGTTTCCCGACCGATCCGTACAGCATACCGAACGAGTAAGTACGATGCGCACAACAGCACAGAATCCGGCCGAGTCGTACTCACCCAATCCAGGTCCTGTCCTCCGACCGAGGCGAATCCGGAAACGCAGAATCGAGTCGCACGGAAGTCAAAATGCAGCCCCGTCCGGCCGAACAAGTACGATGCGCTTTCCGTACGCGCCGAACCCGTCGCTACGCACGGCACGTCAAAGCATCCGGGAGAGGCGCACATAAGCTCCGATTCGCGCCACAACACGATCCACGGCTACGAGGCGAACACGCCAGCGACGAGGACGACGCGAAGCGACGAGGACGACGCGAAGCAACGAGAAAGACGAACGACACGAACCAACCATGAATCCCTTCGTCCCGATCATACCAATATTCTACATTTACTACCGGAACAGGCACGGACGCGTACGGCGCAGAAGGTAAGTCAGACACCAACCACAAAACACATACAACACGTACACGACACATCACACACACACAGAGGGATGCAGAATTTACTTACACCAGCAACAGCAGCACCATAGGGGCGGGATGCCCATCACCAATGCCACATATGCACACAGGGGCCTGAATGCACACCACCACCCCTACCCAGGGGGGCCGGATGCCAACCACCACTACCACCCTTAGCCAGGGGGTGCCAGATGCCCACCACCACTACCACCCTTACCCAGGGGGCTGGATGCCTACCACTACTACCACCCTTAGCCATGGGGGTGCCAGATGCCTACCACTACTACCACCCTTACCCAGGGGGGCTGGATGCCTACCACTACTACCACCCTTAGCCATGGGGGTGCCAGATGCCTACCACTACTACCACCCTAAGCCAGGGGGGCTGGATGCCTACCACCACTACCACCCTTAGCCATGGGGGTACCAGATGCCTACCACTACTACCACCCTTACCCAGGGGGGGCTGGATGCCTACCACTACTACCACCCTTAGCCAGGGGGGTGCCAGATGCCTACCACTACTACCACCCTAAGCCAGGGGGGCTGGATGCCTACCACTACTACCACCCTTAGCCAGGGGGTGCCAGATGCCTACCACCACCACCACCCTTACCCAGGGGGGGCTGGATGCCTACCACTACTACCACCCTTACCCAGGGGGGGGCTGGATGCCTACCACTACTACCACCCTTAGCCATGGGGGTGCCAGATGCCTACCACTACTACCACCCTAAGCCAGGGGGGCTGGATGCCTACCACTACTACCACCCTAAGCCAGGGGGCTGGATGCCTACCACTACTACCACCCTAAGCCAGGGGGCTGGATGCCTACCACTACTACCACCCTTACCCAGGGGGGCTGGATGCCTACCACTACTACCACCCTTAGCCAGGGGGCTGGATGCCTACCACTACTACCACCCTTACCCAGGGGGGCTGGATGCCTACCTCTACTACCACCCTTAGCCAGGGGGCTGGATGCCTACCACTACTACCACCCGTAGCCAGGGGGTGCCAGATGCCTACCACTACTACCACCCTTACCCAGGGGGGCTGGATGCCTACCACTACTACCACCCTTACCCAGGGGGGCTGGATGCCTACCACTACTACCACCCTTAGCCATGGGGGTGCCAGATGCCTACCACTACTACCACCCTTACCCAGGGGGGCTGGATGCCTACCACTACTACCACCCTTACCCAGGGGGGCTGGATGCCTACCACTACTACCACCCTTAGCCATGGGGGTGCCAGATGCCTACCACTACTACCACCCTAAGCCAGGGGGCTGGATGCCTACCACTACTACCACCCTTAGCCAGGGGGTGCCAGATGCCTACCACCACTACCACCCTTACCCAGGGGGGCTGGATGCCTACCACTACTACCACCCTTACCCAGGGGGTGCCAGATGTCTACCACTACTACCACCCTTACCCAGGGGGGGCTGGATGCCTACCACTACTACCACCCTTAGCCAGGGGGGTGCCAGATGCCTACCACTACTACCACCCTTACCCAGGGGAGCTGGATGCCTGTCACTACTACCACCTCTACCCATGGGGGGCTGGATGCCTACCACCAACACCACCCCCACTCATAGGATGGACAATCCATGACACAACCAGCACACCACAACCTAGGGAATGCAAGAAAAAGACATCCCCCCAACACCATGACAAGCATGTGTAGACTGTGTCAAATGCCTACAACACTGAACATGACTTTGAACATACAATGTGACCCCCTATCACATGTGCCACACATATATGTGTGTGGCCTCCACAATGCAAGCAGGCCATGACCATTGTGGCAATGGGGTCCAAACCCCCAACATCACAGTGACCAAAATGTAAGGGTGGGGTCCATAGCTGAAGCACATTTTGAACAGTGTGGCAATGGGGTCCAAACCCCCATCATCACAGTGACCAAAAGGTAAGTGTGGGGTCCATAGCTGAAGCACATTTTGAACAGTGTGGCAATGGGGTCCAAACCCCCATCATCACAGTGACCAAAATGTAAGTGTGGGGTCCATAGCTGAAGCACATTTTGAACATTGTGGCAATGGGGTCCAAACCCCCATCATCACAGTGACCAAAATGTAAGTGTGGGGTCCATAGCTGAAGCACATTTTGAACATTGTGGCAATGGGGTCCAAACCCCCATCATCACAGTGACCAAAATGTAAGTGTGGGTCCATAGCCGAAGCACATTTTGAACATTGTGGCAATGGGGTCCAAACCCCCATCATCACAGTGACCAAAATGTAAGTGTGGGGCCCATAGCTGAAGCACATTTTGAACATTGTGGCAATGGGGTCCAAACCCCCATCATCACAGTGACCAATATGTAAGTGTTGACAAAGAAAAAGCTGCAACTGCCAAACTGCATGGATGATTCCTGGTCACAGAACATAAAACACATCAGTGGCAAAGTAGTGCATGTGTCCCATTGCAACATAAATTGGGGGAGGCAAATACTGCAGTGCAAATAACACATACCTTTGGCCATGTGCAGACAAACAACACCCATGGGGGCTGACACTGTCAACATTCATCAATGACACAATGACAGAAGTGACCATCAGAATGCAGACCCACATATTTGCACCAATGGGCACACACATGCAGATACCCTGTGGAGACTGTAGATGTGAGGTGAACAGATACCAAACCATGGCAGCAATGGGACACACAAACCATGATCATTGTGCTGACCGATGACCTAGGAGTCCCAGGGACAGCAGGGGAAACCCACCAAACTACATACAGCCAATGGCACGCCCAAGATATGCCAATGCAGTGGTGCAGATGCACAAACACAAACAGGCAGACCCACACTGCACATCATACACAACAGGTGAGGGGGGTGCCAGTGTCCCCAGGCAACCACACAACACATGAGGAGACCTGAAAACCAATCATACATATGTGCATACAGTGCCACACAAAGGTAACTCATGGATCCAAATCCCCTATGTGGGCAAGCAGGCATTGTCAGATGAGAGGGAGCACAAATCACACATGTCACACAGGCACGCAGGAACAGCAACTGACACAGCAAGACACAGACACACCACAGCACTACCCCCAGGGCCCCCACAATGTGGTGACCCTGGGCTGCATTACAATCCCACTGTGATGACAAAGCTTAATGTCGTTCACACTGTGAACCACAGTCATGTGTCCTGAGCAACAAACTACCATCACACCTACACAAGCACAAATCAATCAGCACGGCCAGTAAGCCAAGGCCAACATGGAGGCAGGGGCCTAGCCGGGCAACAACTCTCATCTGCACACACTCAACACCACACCCCTCGACCTCCAACAATGTGCAGCAGTGAAGCACACATGCACTGGTGACATTGCACATGCACCCATGACTATTCCAGGGTGGTGGGTGGGAACCAAGGTGCAGAAACACATCACACATGGCCACTCAACAAGACTCCTGAATGTCTGACACACTGCACACTACGCTGTACATGGACATGACGGCAATACCACACCAACCAATGGGATCCCAGCCACAGTCACACACCAATGAAGAAGCCAAGGTCACCCACAAACAACACACATAGACAACAACCAACATTGCAGCCCGGACTCTGAGGAGTGCCAGCAGTCACACACACAACGTGTCACAATCACTGAAAGATAACACAAACTGGAAATCACATGACAGGGGCAAACAACAAGTGCCAAGGGAAACCTGACTGTGACCCATCTGCGTCTGCACACAAACTCAGCCCTGACAGCAAACACACCTATGGGTGACACCCTGATGACCAGTAATGTGCCATGCACCCACATCACAGAGAACCCAGGGAGAAGACTTTGGGGGAACATAGGTCAACTCAGCAAGCATCACAAACAGGTACAACACTAGGGATCACAGCATGCACAGCTAAACGGAAGTGAACACACAGACATGCTCATACAACACACTCCTTGGGCGCAGGCAATGTCACAGGAGTACACACTGCCATGAGGGGACTCCACTCCTGTGTGAGGAAAGGTGTGCCATATGTTGCCTCAGTAGGGCCCCATCATGTCAGCTGAGCACTTGGTCACACAATCAACAATTAGCACCAAATGAAGGCTCCCGTCACATCAGCCTGGTCATGGAAGTGCCAACGAAATCATCAGCACAGATCCAACACACTTGTATAGCAATGTTGCACTGACAACACAGATGAGTCCTTCCCCATTGATGCCCAAACCTGCATGTCCAGTGGAGATGGCCACACGGTCAGGGAAGTAGACGAATTGAACAATGGCAGGCACAACAGATGTGCAGGGGTGGAAGCCACAGATGTGAATTTGCTAATGTAAGTAGGAAATCCCATTGCCAAATACTGAACACATGACACCCTCAGATGCTGCTATGGATGACATGGATACACCACAGGATAGGTCACATTCCCCCTGGACCACATGGGTTCCTGCACAGTAACACTTCATTATCATGAGACCAAATATCACCATCACTGCAGCAAGGGCATGGTTAGCATCATCAACAACATGTACATCAGAAGCATAAGCACTAGAGAACAGAAAGTTGCTTTATTCAGCATATGTGTGAATTGAAAACTGAAAGTCCAGAAAAAACACAAAGGCCAATGGCCAGTCCATTGTCAAAGTCCAAACAGGGTGACAGTGGCAGATGTCACCCTACGCATGCCTGCACTGCACAAAACCAGGGACAATCCACTAGGAGGGGCAACCGGGGGCAGGCCAGGCACCGCAGGGACAGGATCAGGGCTCACCAGGAGGAAGCAGGGAAGGGGTGGTGGGTGCTGGAGAGCCACTGACAACTGCAGTGGAGGTGTCTGACATGGTGTGTGCCGGCACAACTGGGGGCATGACTCAGATGTTGTGGGTGCCGGCACGACTGCAGTGGACCCTGCAGATGGAGTGGACAGGTCCGCCACTGCAGTGCCCAAGTCAGACAGGGTGGTAGTGGACTCCACTGCAGTGCCTACCACCAGGGGAGGAGAATGGGGAACAGGCAAGGTGGGCTGGACAGAGGGGGAGGACACCCTCACCACATCAGTGGCACAGACAAGCGCATCGGGGGTGTGGTGCCGGGAGAGCAAGTGGCAGGGGGAGAAGGCCGGATCCTCTTGGGGATGGTATATCTGTGGGTGGGGGAACCTGGGGCAGGGTGTGGTGGGGGCACCTGTGGAGTGGGGGCCTCAGGGATGGAGGAAGGAGACCTGGTGCCTGAGCTGCAGGGCGGCGGCGGGGTCTTGCTCTTACGACTCCGGGGGACTTGCGGGTGGGGGCCTCAGTCTGTCTGCGCCTGGGGGAGGGTGTCCGGGGGCGAGGGGCACTCTGCTCCGTGTGGGTGGGCTTCCTCTTCCCCTGAATGCTGTATCAGCTGGATCGGAGGGGAAGAGGCCGAGGTCACTGAGGAAGAGCCGCTGGGTCTTTGGGGTTGCAGGTGAGGCAAGGGAGGGTGCTTTGGAGGGAGAGGCAACTGAGGACTGCGCAGTGCTCGTGGATGCGTGTGTGTGTTCCAGGGCCCCATCCCCTGTGAGTCTGGTTTCAGTCCCCTGACTGTGCGTGTGTGTGCGTTTTGTTTGTGGCGTGTGTGTCTGTGTGCTGGACGTGTGTGTGCTGGTGTGTGCCTGTGCCGGTGTGTGTGTGCTTGGGACGGGTAAGGTGCTGGGGAGTGTGGATGGAGCAGAGGCAGGAGGGGTGAGGGACTGTCTGAGGAGGGACACTGCTGCCGTCAGGGAGGAGTCCATGGACCTATTGCCCCTCTGTAGGGCAGACATGCCCGATGAGATGCCCTCCATGAACGACACCAGCTGAGTCAACAGAGCAGTGTGCGCATGGAGGACACTCAGCATGGCTGTCTGCCCTACATGGAGCTGGCGAAGGAGGTACACAGACTCCTCACTCAGGGCAGCAGGGGACACAGGGGCAGGGGGTGCGGTGCCTGGCCCAAAGGAGACACGCTCCCGAACATGGGAGCCTCCACGGACCTGGGGAATGGGAGCCGATGGGAGGGCGGTGGTGGTGCTGGTGGTGGCGGGGACAGCAACACTAGCTGGGGTGTGGTGGCTGCTGACACCCGCCTCCATAAGGGAGTCATCCTCCGAGTTGCTCTGGTCCTCAGCTGAGGTGGATGGTGCTGAGGACTCCTCGGTGTGGCTCCCCTCGCCCTCCGTGCCACTGGGTCCCTCCGACCACTCCTCGGCTGCTGATCCAGTCTGTCTCTCCGGCTCCTCCTGGTCCGTGGAGCTGTCCCCTTCCGTGGCCGTGGATGTATCTGCAAACAATGGGGAAACAGACAGACATCAGTCACCTGCACCAAACGCACACACCACTGTGAGCACAGCACATTACAGAGCAAGCCCTGGCATCATTAGTTGAACATTGCTAAAAGTGCCCTAACTGAACAGGAGAAGCCAATTGTCAGTCTGATGCCAACCATGGCACTCACATCCCACATGGCCTTGCACCCATCTGTCTGGTGTCTGGTGGATAGCAACACCCCAGTGTGGACACATGCACCACCTACACAGTAGTTGGACAGTGCAGAGGACACGGTGTAGCATGTGGACATGCACCCATCACAACTCTTGCCACTGAGTCAGTACAGGTTTCCGGATGAAAGGGATGCCCAGAGTCAAATAGGAAATGCATGTGATGCATACCAGCGACAGACACCATGATGCACCCATGTCCTGATAGCCATCGCCACAATGGTGTGCATGTAGCACATGTCACTCCCCTGCAGGATCACCAATAAGTAGACACATGCCATGGCGGAGGCATGACTGCTAAGTCATACATCACTTCACTACCCTCTGAACCTGAGCCCCTCACAATCTGCTGTGAATGGGAAACAGCTGCCTGAACTTCACATTCGCATACCCCAGTCTGCACGGGCAGCTGATCAAACACCTTTGTGACACACAAGTATCGTCTCCTATGGTCACATCTCCAGTGGCATGCTGAGCCCCTACCGAGAAACACCCCAGCAGTCCTGGCAACAAATCCACAGCACACTGACACAGAGGCAGACACCTGAGGGGTCAAATCACTGTGCACAATGTGTCAGCTGATACACGGGAGTGGGAGTACAGAGTGCATTGCATGGCCTGGAGTAGGCATGACTGTCCTGCCCCACATGAATGAGGGATGAGCCCTGGACAGTGGATAGCTGGCTATGTATGTGTGAACATAAACATTGTTCCTACCCGCTGCATGGGCGTGTGCCACATACCCCAGGCACATGTGGTGGCTCAGCTCAGCAAGTGGACCGCATATCAAAGCAACACGCAGATTACATGTCCGAACACAGGCGTTGTGTGAACAATGGACCCACCCATGATGCCCACAACAGAGTTAGGGAAACAGATGCTGTCCCCCACCTTTAGTGAAGCAAACTGCAAGGACACAGTCCCAAGTGACACAATTCCCTGAATGTAAGGGCCACACCTGGGTATCAGATGAGGAGTGGGCAGTGCACAATAGAGGGACATGGCTCCTGGACAACATGACTGCTGTACTGTGGCAGTTTAACCAGGCCAGAGGAGGGCACATAGCATGTAATACAGAGTTCACAGTGCAGTCTTTGACTCACCCCTCCTTGCTGCTGTCTGGCCTTCAGCTGCCCATCCAGGTCTGGAAACACCACCGCCAGGATCTGGAGCATGTGGGGGTCAGGGTCCGTGTTCCGCCCCTCCTGCGAGGAGGCGACAGCTTCAGCTGGACCCGTGCAATCCTCCGGGTCCAGCCCCGAAGGTCCTGCCACCTCTTCTGGCAGTTGCGGATCCGGCGCTTGTAGACCCCCACGGACCGGACAGCTCGGACGATGTCCTTCCAGATCTCCTGCTTCCGATGGGCATTAACCTGTCAGGATGACAAAGTGAAAAGGCCATTACTACACATGCAACATATCCGTGCATGACACAGTTGTATATACATGTCTCAATCACAGGGGCACATGATGTGCACAGGCAGTGCAACGCTGCCCATGGACAGTTTGCCAGAAGTCACTACATGGTATCATTGCATGGGAAGTAAAACCTTGTTCAAATGCACTGTCACTGCACCATACCTGTCCAGTGCATGTCACTACACACTATGGGGGGTGACAACTACTCAGTGAGCCTGCTAGCCAGTGGCGTGCAGACTTTCAGCCTTGCTAGTCAGACAAAATGCACATTCAGAAAGGCAGTGCACAGAACACTCACCTGCTCCCCTGGTGTCCCATACAGCTTGCTGTACTGTGGAAGTAGGCTGTCCAGCAGGGCCTGGTTCTCCTCAAGGCTGAAGGCTGGGGCTCTCTCCACAGTACGTGCCATTGCAGGGTCCAGAGGGGGCAGAGACAGCAGCAGTGCAGTGGCAGATGTCGTCCTGGAGCATGTAGTGCAGGCAAGTGAGCTCTCAGGGGAACAGCCAGCAATATATATGTGCTGGAGAGGCAGATACTGTCCCATGTGTCCAAAGTGATAGGTCCAAGTCGTTTGCATCTTCTGAATCTGGCCAATCCATGGAATAGCAGCACCAATACACGCCCACAGCATCCTTCAAATCTTCAACTTCGTGACATACATGATTTTGCAACATTGTTGTGGGTGACCAACTGAATTTCCAGCAACCGACTTGTTCGAATTTCGAAAACGCGTCCGTTGCCAGGCTAGGCCATTGTCAATGGGTGCGCACCGATCGGTCCATTGCTGATCAACGCGTACAGGGGTACAACGCGTACCGCACACATTGAATGCAATGGGCCGGCCGGGGCACCGATCGGTCCATTGCGGTACAACGCGTACAGGGTACAACGCGTACCCGCACACATTAAATGCAATGGGCCGGCCGAGGGCACCGATTGGTCCATTGCGGTACAACGCGTACAGGGTACAACGCGTACCCGCACACATTGAATGCAATGGGCCGGCCGGGGGCACCGATCGGTCCATTGCGGTACAACGCGTACAGGGGTACAACGCGTACCCGCACACATTGAATGCAATGGGCCGGCCGGGGCACCGATCGGTCCATTGCGGTACAACGCGTACAGGGGTACAACGCGTACCGACACATTGAATGCAATGGGCCGGCCGGGGCACCGATCGGTCCATTGCGGTACAACGCGCATAGGGGTACAACGCTGCACCGCACACATTGAATGCAATGGGCCGGCCGGGGCACCGATCGGTCCATTGCGGTACAACGCTGCACAGGGGTACAACGCGTACCTGCACACATTGAATGCAATGGGCCGGCCGGGGCACCGATCGGTCCATTGCGGTACAACGCGTAAAGGGGTACAACGCTGCACCGCGACACATTGAATGCAATGGGCCGGCCGGGGGCACCGATCGGTCCATTGCTGATCAACGCGTACAGGGGTACAACGCTGCACTCGCACACATTGAATGCAATGGGCGGCCGGGGCACCGATCGGTCCATTGCGGTACAACGCGCATAGGGGTACAACGCTGTACCCGCACACATTGAATGCAATGGGCCGGCCGGGGCACCGATCGGTCCATTGCGGTACAACGCGTACAGGGGTACAACGCGTACCTGCACACATTGAATGCAATGGGCCGGCCGGGGGCACCGATCGGTCCATTGCTGATCAACGCGTACAGGGGTACAACGCGTACCTGCACACATTGAATGCAATGGGCCGGCCGGGGCACCGATCGGTCCATTGCTGTTCAACGCATCCCTGTACAAGTGACTGGCATATGTCACCATGCCTGTCTCAGATGAACATATGCCAGCCACAGATAGCTCCCAGGGAGTGAGGGGCACACCTACAACACGACAGCCTGTCCAAACTGTATCATAAGGCATCTAAGGCTGCATTTCCTATTGTGTGTATGTTGGTGTACATGTTGTCCTGTGGGTGTCACCTGGGGGCAGCCACCCCCAGGCTGTGCACGTGTTCATGGGGACAGGATCCTGGGTGTTACGTGTACATGACCACTGTGATGTGCAACTGTTCATATCTGTGCATGTGCCATTGTCACATTTCACGGTGGTGTATGTGTATGTCATGTCACATACCCCGTGAGTCCCATGTGGGACGGTATGTTTGAGCCAGGGTGACCCAGTGGCACAATAGTGATGGTCCTCCACAGTCTGTGTGCATGTAGTGTTTACAATGTCTCTGATTTCATGTGCACAATGGGAGACAGTCTCCACATCCACGTTGTGTGTGCATGGACTTTGATGTTGTGCGTGTGTGTGTCACAGACGTCCATGTCTGTCCTGCAGTGGCAAGTGGGACCACTACCTGTGGGGGTCATGGTTGTTTTGCTCTGGTGTATACCTGATACTCCATGTAATGCCAGTGTCCATGTGGCAATACAGGGTCCCTGGGAATGTACCTGTCATTGAGCTGTGATGCCTGGGGCACATCTGTCCTCACATGTCACTGTGGGGGGTGATTGTGACACGGCAGCAGGAGATGGGAACTGGGTCACGGCCTCATGATATCCAATGGGCCAACCTGGGACTTATTGATGCCACTTGTTGAACCGTGATGACAGATGTTGGCCATGTATGTACCATACATGTCCTTACGGAACTGCACACTTCATGTAGTTGTGCCTCATAATGATGTATGTTGTGATATTGAGTGTGTTCAATGCCGCATATGTGGGTTGACTGACAATCTTGCTTTCTTCTCCTCTGCACTGCAGGGCTCCTGCTGTCCATCGACCATTCCCAGACCTGGCAACGATGGTGGAACGGGACAGCATCCGACGGTACCGCTTCACCAGGCAGCTGATTGAGGATTTGGCAGTGCAGTTGGCCCCACATTTGCAGCCTGGCCGGCCGTATCCAACAGCGCTGACCCCCAAGGTGAAGGTGATGGCAGCCCTACACTTCTTTGCCACCGGTACCTTCCAACATACTGTGGCGACTGCTGGTGGGATGTCACAGACCATGTTGAGCCGTGTGCTCCGCAATGTTTTGGAGGCAATGTTGCTATTCCTGAACCGGTACATCTATTTCCCTAGACTGCAATGACTCACTGACGTGAAGAGTGACTTATATGCCCTGGGGAGGATGCCGCATGTCATTGGCTCCATTGATGGGACACATGTGGCTTTGGTACCACCACAGGCCCAGGAGCAGGCCTACCGTAACCGCAAGCACTACCACTCGGTCAATGCACTGGTGGTGTGTCTTGCAGATATGACCATCACACACGTGTGTGCCCGTTTCCCTGGTTCAGCACACGATGCCTTTGTGATGAGGAGTAGTCGCATCCCCAGGATGATGGCACAGATGCAGAACCAGCGTGCCTGGCTTGTCGGTGTGTACTGACTTTGTGCCATTGTGTGTGATCTGATCTGTAGTATTCCGCCCACTTTTCCAAGTCAGCTAAGGTGCACTTGTCTGTCCGTAGGTGACTCGGGATACCCCAACATGCCGTGGTTGCTGACACCGCTCAGGAACCCTGTGACACCAGCCCAGATGCGCTACAATGAGGCACATGGTCGGACCAGGAGAGTGATTGAGCGGACATTTGGACTCCTGAAGAGCCGCTTCCGCTGCCTGGACAAGACAGGAGGGTCCCTCCCATATGCCCCAGCGAAAGTGTGCAAGATTATCATCGTCTGCTGCATGCTCCACAACCTGGCAGTGCGGAAGGAGTTGCCTCTCATCCAGGATGACAATGACCAACATCCGCCACCTGTGGAGGATCCTGGCCTGGACCACGATGCCAGTGATGATGATGATGATGAGGGTGATGTCCGCACACAGCTCATCACCAACTTCTTTAGCTGAATGTGAGTATCCTGAGGTGTCATGTCAATGATGTGAGTTGGCATGATATGTGTAGGTGGTGCTCTGGTGCTGTTGGAGTGTGTCCATGGGCTACTTGACTGGATGTGTGTAGCGATGTGTGCTTACAGGTGGTCTGTACTCCCCAACAGTGTTGACATGCTAACTTGGTTCTGGGTGGGTATCTTGTAACATGTATTGTGCATGAGTTTTGCTGTTCTGTCCTGTTCTCCATTGCTTTTGACTGTGTGTCATTTCTGTCCTTCACAGGGTACTTTCAGATTCGTTTGGTCAACTGTGTCCACCGACGACGTGATTGTACTTCCAGGGTGGTAGCTGTTGTGTCCCTACAGGTGATGTGCGCAACACCCATGGACTTCCTTCCTTCTACAGTTGTTGACTGTGTGCCCGCTGCCAGGTGGGATTACCTTGCATCTGTAGTGGTTACGACATGTTGCAACTGTGTAATAAACCTGTGCTTCACTTTGTGATGTGCGTTGTCTGTGGTCACACATTTGACTGCCATTTGCTTACTGCACCTGTGGGCTACTTGACTACAACTGGGAATAGGTGTGGTGTCTGTGCATTGCACCGTCTTCCCTGGCAACATCAGTGTAGGCAATGAGTCAGATGGCCTAGGTGTGTATGTGTTGTGTAGCCCTGGTGGTGTGTCTCCCTCATATGTGTCACGTTGCCTTTACTCACATGCCTGTGTTGTACTTGCTGTTGCAGTTCGCATACACAGTGTAATTTTGCAGTTCATCATCCCCATGACAGCACCCACGTTGGAATCACAACAGAGGCAAGTATGGTGTATTAGTGTGTTTATTGTGATACATTTGTGTGAATAGTGCATAGGATGGTTAGTGCTGTAGATATATCTTGCAATCAGAAGTTCCTAGGTGAATTGAAAGTCCTGGTAGACAAAATCCCCAGTATCGGGGCCACAGTTGTCTGAGACATTGGTCCAACTTGTACTCCCCATGTAATGTGTGGGAGTTGTGTTGCCGTCAACAGGGTGAACAGTTTGTGCACAAAGGTGAACATCCAGAACAGGTTCAGGCTTCCTGGGAGTTGCACTTGGCCATCGGCCTCTCACTTGCCCCTCCTCGGACGACCCCTCTTCTTTGGGGGGCCCTCAAGTACAGGCTGCTGCGGTGCAGGGGACTCTCCACCAGAGTCATCCTCCCTCCCTGTGGCAGTTGCAGTTTGTTCAGCACCAGATGTTGTTGGCACACAGGGAGGTGTAGACTGGTTGTTGTTCATCTGGCGGAGGCATTGTAAAATGTCCCTGTGCACCGCCGTCATCTCTTGCAGTGCGTCCCACTTGGACTCCACGCGGGACATGTGTGAGTCCAAGCGGGCATGATGGGCAGCCTGCTGCTGTTTCATGTCTCTGAGGAGCCCCACTACCTGGCTGAGATCTCCGGTGCTGGACTGGTACGCATCGGCTATGCGTACCAGTTGTGGGTCATCATGCACACCAGCAACCTCTGCAAGCAGCGACCTCTGTCTCCCACCCCTCCCACCACCCCTGCCGACATGTGCAGTGCGTGCAGTGGCACGCACAGATGACCCTGGTCCCCCTTGGGGGTTGGTGGTGGTGGTGGTGTCCATGGCCCCACGTTGGTCCAGGGTCCCTGTGCTGGTGTTGCTCCTTGTTCTGTCCATGTCGGCAGGGATGGTATTTGTGGTGACAGTCGTTGGAGGGGTGGGTGCAGGGGTGCAGCTGGTGGTCCTGCTGGTGCTGCAGCTGGTGGTCCTGCTGGTGCTGCATGTTGACTTGCACCGGATGTGCCAGGTTGGTCTTCTTCGTCCGAGGAGGGCAGAGGCTGTACGACACCAGTGAGCTCCGCATCCTCTTGAGCCTGGGACTGGGACTCCTCAGCGCCTGCTGCTGTGTCCCCATCATCACCTGTTTTTGGGAGACACACACAATGTATGTTATGTTTCTGCAGGCATCAATGGTTGACACACCTGACAGTTGTGACTGTGCCTCTGGGTGCGGGCCTGTACATTGCATTGTCCTAAGTCGTCACAGTCAGGGGTTGATATTGGTGTAGCACATTGTCCTGCATTATTTGGGCATTTCTATGTATTTGTTGGGGTGTGAACATGGTCTGCATTGGTTGTATTTGGTTGACAGCCGGCCCTCCTTCCCACCTAGCCAGTCAGTTATCCCACCATGGACTGTGCTTGCATTGCAGGGAGTGGAAGTTGTCTTTCAGGATGTCAGTCAGTGGTGTCCTGCTGTTGGTTGTTGCACAGTTGCCAGCAGGGCCTTGTGCTCCCCACAGCAGTAGCCAGTGTCAGCCATCTTATCAGTCCTTATCCACTCCCTGTGATGTGAGCATGGTTCAGGGTGGTGTTGATGGGACAGTTGTGGGGGTGAGCTATGTCTGTGACTATGACTCCCATCATGCTATTGCCTCCACCTCACTTCCCAGCATTCCCATACTTACTTGCTTTTGTGGGGAGTTCAGTGTGTGTGGGTGTGAGAGCAATGGCAAGATGGCTGACAGTGGTGTCCTGCTGTTGGTTGGTGTGCAGTTCCCAGCATGCCCTTGTGCTCCCCACAGCAGTAGCCAGTGTCAGCCATCTTGTCAGTCCTTATCCACTCCCTGTGATGTGAGCATGGTTCAGGGGGGTGTTGATGGGACAGTTGTGGGGGTGAGCTATGTCTGTGACTATGACTCCCATCATGCTATTGCCTCCACCCCACTTCCAAGCATTCCCATACTTACTTGCTTTTGTGGGGAGTTCAGTGTGTGTGGGTGTGAGAGCAATGGCAAGATGGCTGACAGTGGTGTCCTGCTGTTGGTTGGTGTGCAGTTCCCAGCATGCCCTTGTGCTCCCCACGACACAGCAACAGTGTCAGACATCTTTGATGGGCCTTTCCACTCTCTGTGGGATGTGCATGCGTGAGTGTGAGCTTGCTGGGCCATGTGGTGGGGGATGTAGAGCTGTGCCTACGACTCCCATCATGCTATTGCCTCCACCCCCTTCCCAGCATGCCCATGCTTCCTTCCTTTGACTCTGCTTCCCTGTGGGGTGGGCTGCCTGTGCTGACAGGATGGCTGGGAGTGTTGTCCTGGCAGTTGTTTGGCTAAAAGTCCCAAGAGTGTCCCTGTGCTTCACACTACATTACCCAGGGTGGAGGTTCTTTGTGGGATCTTGAGTTAGGATGTGAGGCATTGCATTCTCCCAGGTGGGTTCTGTGGAGTTTGTGTTGAGGGTGGGTGTGAGGGGAGGTGCTTGTGACTATGGTCAGTGCTGCGAGTCCTCCTTCCCACCCAGCCAGCCAGATATCCCACCATGGAACGTGCTTCCATTGCAGGGAGTGGAAGTTGTCTCTCAGGATGTCAGTCAGTGGTGTCCTGCTGTTGGTTGTTGCACAGTTGCCAGCAGGGCATTGTGCTCCCCACAGCAGTACCCAGTGTCAGCCATCTTGTGAGTCCTTTTCCACTCCCTATGATGTGCGCATGGTTCATGGTGGTGTTGATGGGACAGTTGTGGGGGTGAGCAATATGTGTGACTACGACTCCCATGATGCTATTGGCTACACTGACTTGTCCAGTATACACAGAATTCCTTCCTTTCAGTGGTCTTCACTGTGTGTTGGTGTTGTAGTGGTGGCTACATGTCTGGATGTGTTTGTTAGTTCTATTTGTGCCACTGCCTAGCTGTAGTTGTAGTTGTGTTTGTACATGTGATGACACAGTTAAATGTAACTTTGAGATGGCATGTGTTGTGTTTATCTGACTGACATACACATTTTGGGATGATTCTGTTCTGGTTGCTGTGTAATTGCTATGAGTGCATGGTTTGACTCTCCCCTTGACAGTGATGTGTGTGTGTATTGTGGCAGAATATTGTGTACATTTGTTGTGTACTCACCAGGCTCTGGGATGTTCTCTAGTCCATAGACGCTCACTGGCGGAAGGATGGCCCGCACCTTCTCCTCCCAGGGCCTGAGGTATACTGGCTTGGCAGGAGGGCCACTGCCGGTGTATTGGCTCAGGAGGTAGTCCTTCTTGAGCAGCTCCCGGACCCTCCTGCGCACGTCATACCACCTGTTCTGGATGTCAGTCTTT
Source organism: Calotriton arnoldi (assembly GCA_963921515.1). NCBI lineage: Eukaryota > Metazoa > Chordata > Amphibia > Caudata > Salamandridae > Calotriton > Calotriton arnoldi. The sequence continues at coordinate 1,385,503 of CAWUFW010004821.1, forward strand.
GTGCGCAGACATGGTGATTGTGCGTTCACCCTGTTGATGATCCTCTCCCACATCTTGGTTTTTCTGGGAGATGGGGGTCTGTTGGACCAGTGTGCCAAACAGCTGTGGCTCTACCCTGAGGATCTCGTCTACCAGGACTTCCAATTCACAATCTAGGAACTTGTGATTCTTCTTGGGGGGCATGGTGATGGTGAGTGATGTGTGTGTTGGTGTGCAGGTGAGGGTGTGTGAGTGTGTGTTTTGCTGGGTGTATGTGAGGTAGCTATTTGTTGGTGTGCTGATGGTGTGTGGCTTGTGTGAGGGATGAGCTGTTGGTGTGTGGTTGCTGTCTGTTGAGTGCTGGCAGTAGAATGGCATTTACAAAGGATCATGGTTGGGATTTGTGTCCTTTATATGGGTGGAGTTGTGGGTGTGTCTTTGTTCTCTGTCCCCACCCCCCCAGTATTTATTGTCTTTGTAATTGCTTGTTTGGCCTTTTTTTGTGTATTTTTCCTTAGTACCTTTTGTGCATGTTGGAAACGTTCTTGTGACCGAGTCGGACCCTGCATTTGTCTCGTACGGTCTTCTCCGTTTCGTTCACGCTGTGTTTGTGCAGTTTTCTATGCTGCGTACGCGTCGGTCGCGGTGTTTTGTGTTACTTCGGCTCGGTTTTGTATGCGTGTCGGTCGTACGGCTTGTCCTCCGTTCGACTCAGTCGTGGTTTTCGCGCCTTGCATCGTACTTTGCGGTTTGGAGTACGCGTGTACGTTTCGGTTGGATTTGTTCCGGGTGCGTGTCGGTCGGTTCGATTCGCGTGTTTTTCCGGCCGGATTGCTGTTTTCCGTGCGGCTCGGTCGTTCGGCTTGGGTTCAGTACGTGTCGGTCGGATTTTGCACGCCTTGCATCGTACTTGGCGTGTCGGGCACCACAGGTACGTGTCGGTCGGAATAAATTCCGGCTCCGAGTCGGTTGGTGCTTTTTCCGGCCCGAATCGGAATCGACCCCATAGTATCTGGGCAGTCCCTTAACTGTTAGTGCCGCGCCAATTTTACGCTATGAGTGTTTGCTTTTCCAGGATGTTGTTAATTTGATTTTTTCAGGTAGCATATTATTGTTGTCTCCCCTCCCAATAGAAATAGTGTTACGCAAATCGAATCACTCCACTGCACATAAAAAACACAATGGTAAAAAACATTGTCATTTTCCACGCCAACAGCTCTAACTGTAACAAATGCGAGACCAGTTGCATTGCAAATGCTTGTTCATACCTGGCATCAATTTACAGACCAAAAATCTCACCCACACTGACTTGTGAAATTGAAACTGTTTCGGTCACTGCTTTGCCCTTTCTAAATCTAACAGAGGCAAGGATTTTACGTCACTTCTGCTCTCTGTCTGAATACTTTAATGTCAGTCTAAGACATGAGGTTAGATTTCACACTTTCTTAGTCTATGAGACACCACTTGCCGTCGTGATCCATTGGGGCTTTCAACTGATTCTTTGCTCCATTTAGAGATTTTCGAGCAGAAGGGGGCATCTGTAAGAATCTCTCATATAATCTGCAGTTATTCAAGCTCTCTCATACAATGCTCCTGAGCTGGCCCCTAAGCCAAATAAAATCAACTTTTAAAACTCTATTCCCTCACTAAACTAGATATAAAACGATAACAGATTCTGCCCACGCCTAAATAATTCAACCATAACTTAAAACAAGCATTAAACGTGCAAAGAATAACATTTATAGGCCCACTCTTTCTTAGATTCGGTATTTCCTCAGCAAAAGCTACGGCCCTCTCTTATGCTAGTCACACACAGGGCCCGATTCTGTTGCGGGTTGGAAAAGCTTCCCGACCGAGGGCCTGATTCTGATGCGGTTAGGAAGGCCTCCTAACGGCATTTGCTCCTTCCAAATCGGATCGGGAACGCGTCTTCCCGACCGAGGGCCCAATTCTGATGCGGTTAGGAACAAATGTTCCCATTGAAGTCAATGGGAGTTCAACCAAATCGTATCTGGAAGCATCCGGATGCATCCTACTCCGCCGGTCGGACTTTCCCGATCCGAGTGGGTCGGACACCATTTCCCAACCGATTCGGTCGGGAAGCTTTTCCAACCCGCATCAGAATCGGCCCCACAATCAGTTCATTGGCCAGACTGTTGAAAAGCTGTTATGACTGATTCTAATATATAATCTTTTTTCAGTGTTCCTTTATGTGTAAGAAGGAAACTTTGATTTGTTGCTCTCTCTCTCTGTGAAAAACGTGTTTTATTATCCTTATTCCTGTTTTTAATATTTTGTGAGAAGTCTTGATATGTTGATCTCTGTGCCGATCTAAAAAACATGAATAAAGATTGATTGCGATAGAAACACTATTTGGTTAGCATATTTTAGTAGAAATATGGTTTTTTCAGGAAGACTAAGAATGATTTGATTGTATCTAAACCATTGCTTGGATTACTTCTACTTTCATTTAGCCATCCTTTAGACCGATTTTATAATGCCAGCAGTATCACTCAATTGACTATTACAAGACAAATAGTACATCTCTAAGACTGACTTCAGAACAGTAGTGCAAGATCTTGTCCTCTCCCTCCCAAAAGATGTATTTGCAGTGCTCAAAGTCATTCTCCATGCAGCGGCTCACCACATTTAGGCCCAGATTTAATAAACTTTGACGCAAGGCAACGCAGCAAGGAATTATGCTATGCTGCGTTGTGTTAAAGGGAGAGAGCAGAAATGCAGTAAGGGGCTTCATTTACAATATTTTGACACAGCAGTGCAGCAAGCCTTCCTGCTGCACTGCTGTCCTTTTCCCCTGTGCTAGTGCACAATGGGCTGCCATGTGCCAACACAGGTACCCTTGCGCCAGGGTGCAAGGGTGTCTGCGTTGTAGGGGTGATTGTGTTTGTGCAGGAAGGAGCACCTTCCTGCTCAAAACCAATCACAAGAGGTGTTTACCTCTTTCTATGTGTGCTGCAGTATGGAGCACACATAGAAAAAGGAAAAACTAGGAGAAATAAAGGTATTTCTCCTTGCTGTGCCTCCCTTACGCCTCCCCTGGGGAGACGCAGGAATCCGATACATTCCCAGGTTTACGAAACCTTGTGAATCTCGGAATCCGTCAGTTTCCATGGATGCTGCGTGGGAACACCCACAGCAACACAAATGGGACACCCCTTTTACGCAGAGTAATGCGTGAAAGGGGGCCATATTTACAAGGCCATGAAAAGCCACGCAGGGTGGCTTCATGTTGCCTTGTAAATATGGGCAGGCACACTGCACCGCCAGAGCGTCCAAAAAAGTGACGCGCTTGCGGCACAATGGGCTTGTAAATAAGCCCCCAAATTTGCTGCTCTATGGCGCGGTTCAGCTCTCTTATAGCGCTAGTGCACTTCTGTCTGCCTAGCGTCAATGCAGGCACCCTTGTGTCCCGACGCAAGGGTGCCAACTGTGGTCAAAATTATTTTTGTGCAGGAAGGGGTGCTTTCCTGCTTATAAACTATTCATAGAGGCTTATTGCAGCACATATGCAAAGAGGAAGGAACACAGAGAAATAAAGACATTTCTCCTTGTTACTCCAACCTCGGGTAGGCCCATTATTTTGGTGAAGACCCATGTTTACAGACTTAATTAAATATGGTTTTGTGTTAAAAAAACATGGGTAGATGCACAGGAATGCCCATGATCTGCAAATGTAATGCCTCACATCGCAAGGTAATGCAAGGCAGTGCTGTGCTCTGCCTTGCGTTACATTTTGTTTACGAAGGCGCGTATAGCCACACAATTCGGGCTTTGTGTGACTTTGTTAATCCTAAAATAGATTTTGCGCTGGCCTGCGTCAAAAAAGTGGTGCAACCCTGACACAAACTCTTAGTTAACCTATGCCCTAAGCTGCAAAAATATCATATAGTATTATCGATAATCTGCGGTATCTACATTGCTTTGTTCTTGAAGACAGAATTAACTTTATAATGGCAGCAGCACACACACAAACGCTATATCTAGGCCTCTCCAGATATATAAAATGCAAGCTAAGTACCTGAAGCGGTGAAAGGAACCCATGAGGTAAATGAAAACTCCTACAACAGATAGAAACAAAGACGGTGACAATGAAACAGGGATCAAGTGTTAAGTTCCAAGAATTAATTAGGAACCAACTTCCAGAGAACATAAGACTGATACCCAATCTATTTCCGTTCTAGAAGGCCTGCAAAGCCCACCTTTGCAAGCTACACATAGCTGTCTAGACCCTGCTGTACGTGTAATTATAACTTATACTGTTCCTCCTCATTACCACAGTTACTGTTCATTGTTATCTAGTAATTTCAGAGCAGTTAGTTGTCAACTAATAGACTAAGAGAAAAGACGACAAGGTATGTTTTGCCTTTTTGAGGCTTAAATGTTGCGTTCATTGGCAAATAAAGGCATGCAGCAAGAAAGAATGTGAAACCAGAATTGTTTTCTGGAAAAGCAAATTTTACTTTTATTTTGTTCAACTAAAGATCCATTTGCTTAGATATATATTTATCTTCAAAACATTTATTCATGGACCATTTTTCAATTAGAGTGCTTTTCAAGTAAATGTTTGTAATTTGTTCACTTATCTATTAATTTCAGAGTGTAGCAGCAGATTTAATTTTTAAATAGCATCAATGCAGGCACCCTTGCATAACATAGTATCTAGTTGCTGACAGTCATTGCACAGCCTTTAGTCTCCATGTGCTATCAATGAGGGCATACATAGCCCATTGCCCCTGCCCTCAGTGCCTCCTGACCAAAGCAATCCAATAAGGTAAACTGGACCAAGGTTCTGTCTCTTGGGCCAAGAGGTGCTGATCCGCTAAATTATTTTTTACTGCAATATTGAGCTAATAATCCATTCACAATTTGACTGGGAAATGTATGTTCTGTAGGGCGGGCACATCAAATAAAGCTCCTTTGCCAATCTTCGTGATGAGCCAAGAGGCGTATGACTTACATGCAAGTACTGATATTGGTTACTTTTCACGTCAGTTCACCAACTGGGGTCAAAGTTATTCATTTCCAATGTTTTTGTATTGTGTTATCCATATCTACAGACTCTCGATCAACAATAATGCAGTATAACCTATATTTGGGATAGCATATCTGCCTTTTTGTACATCATCTCTGCTGATAACAGAAACTAATTTCCGGTCTGTCACAAGCATTCCGTGCTCTGGTATGTAACTCTCACTCAGCTATTCCCAAAGGTGACCGATCACCGCCAAATGCGTAACTCCACCAACACCGGATGCCTCTTCTTTTTGCCATAACAATACTGTTCCATATTCCTTTGATTTCCCTCCTGACTCGATCGATTCTCCTTTCTAACCTACGTCTAAGTTCAATGCAAAGTTTGACAGTCAAGTGTTGAATCCACGGGACGTGGCTTGACGCCAACGGAGAATGTCGGTGCCTTCGTGAGGCTCCCATGGACGCAGCAGACGGACCAGGCTTCAGGTCGTTTTGCCGGTCCTTGGTGAGGAGTTTTGGAGGGTGGAAGATGCACTGATTCTCCGGGCTCATTCTCGGAGCCCCTTTGAAGTCGCGCGTCTGTGTTTTCATGCATGACGCATCTCCCTGAAGAGCCGCACTGACCGCAGCCGCCATTTTAGGCATTCCTCCTTCCTTTCACCTGCCCACCTGGTGAGAGGAGTTTGCTACTATACATTACACAGGCTTCTTCAGGTGGTTTTGCCTGCACAACTACTATGTTTCCTAATTGGAGAAACATTACTTGACTAAAGAGGTCCATTTATTTAATATTTTTATAGTAAAGAGCTGCCAGTCAGTTTGTCCTCATGTTCTTCTCTTTGCTACATCTATTTATATGCTGCCTCTTCATGCCTTATTTTCATCTCTTCCAACAAGCCAATTTCTCAGAATACTCACTGTACTACTTCTCTGGGAGCAACATGGCGTCCTTTCCCAATCTGTGAAGGGCAGTTTTGAATTTTATGACTTTCCTGACATATTGCTGGCATTGTTTTCAGTGTGATGTTGCACACATAAAGAAATTTGTAAGTTCTTCAATATACTTGAGTCGTTTTGCTACATTATTTTGATCCTCATATGGGACATTTGAAAAAATTGGTTTCTCCTGCATCAAGTTCTTCGCAGTCCTTCATTAAGAACTCCAAGTTATTTACTCAGTTCTCAAAAATGGAGGACTCATTGGTTTAAACTGCTAAAACCTCGTCTTCTCTAGGTATTAGCGCTCCTACAGCAGGGAAAAACACCACCAAACGTCTGAAGAAGGACCCACCTTCCCCAGGAAAGTCTTCTTCTCCTGTTTCTCTTGACATGCTATTGGAAGAGATACGTGCTCTCCGTCCCTTCATGGAACTGCAATTTCAAACAGAAAACTGGACTCAGATGAATGATCGTCTTACTTCTGTGGAACAAAGTGTATCCTCCTAAGCTCACACTAATGAGAAGGTTAATAATCTTCAATTTCAAGTTTCCTCACTCCAAAAGCAGGTTGAGGACCTTGAAAATAGAAATAGAAGAAATAATCTTCGAATTTATGGCCTTCCCGGAAGGCTCAGAAGGCTCAGACCCTCTCTCCTTCTTTAAATCTTTCCTTCCTAAATTGCTTCATCTACCAGACGGAACAATGCTTAAAATTCGGGCTTTGTGTGACTTTGTTAATCCTAAAATAGATTTTGCACCGGGCTGCGTCAAAAAAGTAGTGCAACCCTGACACAAACTCTTAGTTAACCTATGCCCTAAGCTGCAAAAATATCATATAGTATTATCGATAATCTGCAGTATCTACATTGCTTTGTTCTTGAAGACAGAATTAACTTTATAATGGCAGCAGCACACACACAAACGCTATGTCTAGGCCTCTCCAGATATATAAAATGCAAGCTAAGTACCTTAAGGGGTGAAAGGAACCCATGAGGTAAATGAAAACTCCTGCAACAGATAGAAACAAAGACGGTGACAATGAAACAGGGATAAAGTGTTAAGTTCCAAGAATTAATTAGGAACCAACTTCCAGAGAACATAAGACTGATACCCAATCTATTTCCGTTCTAGAAGGCCTGCAAAGCCCACCTTTGCAAGCTACACATAGCTGTCTAGACCCTGCTGTACGTGTAATTATAACTTATACTGTTCCTCCTCATTATGAAAAACCACAGTTACTGTTCATTGTTATCTAGTAATTTCAGAGCAGTTTGTTGTCAACTAATAGACTAAGAGAAAAGACGACAAGGTATGTTTTGCCTTTCTGAGGCTTAAATGTTGCGTTCATTGGCAAATAAAGGCATGCAGCAAGAAAGAATGTGAAACCAGAATTTTTTTGGGGAACAGCAAATTTTACTTTTATTTTGTTCAAATAAAGATCCATTTGCTTAGATATACATTCATCTTCAAAACATTTATTCATGGACCATTTTTCAATTAGAGTGCTTTTCAAGTAAATGTTTGTAATTTGTTCACTTATCTATTAATTTCAGAGTGTAGCAGCAGATTTAATTTTTAAATAGCATCAATGCAGGCGCAGTCATTGTACAGCCTTTAGTCTCCATGTGCTATCAATGAGGGCATACATAGCCCATTGCCCCTGCCCTCAGTGCCTCCTGACCAAAGCAATCCAATAAGGTAAACTGGACCAAGGTTCTGTCTCTTGGGCCAAGAGGTGCTGATCCGCTAAATTATTTTTTACTGCAATATTGAGCTAATAATCCATTCACAATTTGACTGGGAAATGTATGTTCTGTAGGGCGGGCACATCAAATAAAGCTCCTTTGCCAATCTTCGTGATGAGCCAAGAGGCGTATGACTTACATGCAAGTACTGATATTGGTTACTTTTCACGTCAGTTCACCAACTGGGGTCAAAGTTATTCATTTCCAATGTATTTGTATTGTGTTATCCATATCTACAGACTCTTGATCAACAATAATGCAGTATAACCTATATTTGGGATAACATATCTGCCTTTTTGTACATCATCTCTGCTGATAACAGAAACTAATTTCCGGTCTGACACAAGCATTCCATGCTCTTGTATGTAACTCTCACTCAGCTATTCCCAAAGGTGACCGATCACCGCCAAATGCGTAACTCCATCAACACCGGATGCCTCTTCTTTTTGCCATAACAATACTGTTCCATATTCCTTTGATTTCCCTCCTGACTCGATCGATTCTCCTTTCTAACCTACGTGTAAGTTCAATGCTAAGTTTGACAGTCAAGTGTTGAATCCACGGGGCGTGGCTTGACGCCAACGGAGAATGTCAGCGCCTTCGTGAGGCTCCCGTGGACGCAGCAGATGGACCAGGCTTCAGGTCGTTTTGCCGGTCCTTGGTGAGGAGTTTTGGAGGGCGGAAGATGCGCTGATTCTCGGGGCTCATTCTCGGAGCCCCTTTGAAGTCGCGCGTCTGTGTTTTCATGCATGACGCATCTCCCTAAAGAGCCGCGCTGACCACGGCTGCCATTTTAGGCGTTCCTCCTTCCTTTCACCTGCCCACCTGGTGAGAGGAGTTTGCTGCTATACATTACACAGGCTTCTTCAGGTGGTTTTGCCTGCACAACTACTATGTTTCCTAATTGGAGAAACATTACTTGACTAAAGAGGTCCATTTATTTAATATTTTATAGTAAAGAGCTGCCAGTCAGTTTGTCCTCATGTTCTTCTCTTTGCTACATCTATTTATATGCTGCCTCTTCATGCCTTATTTTCATCTCTTCCAACAAGCCAATTTCTCAGAATACTCACTGTACTACTTCTCTGGGAGCAACATGGCGTCCTTTCCCAATCTGTGAAGGGCAGTTTTGAATTTTATGACTTTCCTGACATATTGCTGGCATTGTTTTCAGTGTGATGTTGCACACATAAAGAAATTTGTAAGTTCTTCAATATACTTGAGTCGTTTTGCTACATTATTTTGATCCTCATATGGGACATTTGAAAAAATTGGTTTCTCCTGCATCAAGTTCTTCGCAGTCCTTCATTAAGAACTCCAAGTTATTTACTCAGTTCTAAAAAATGGAGGACTCATTAGTTTCAACTGCTAAAACCTCATCTTCTCCAGGTATTTGTGCTCCTACAGCAGGGAAAAACACCACCAAACGTCTAAAGAAGGACCCACCTTCCCCAGGAAAGTCTTCTTCTCCTGTTTCTCTTGACATGCTATTGGAAGAGATACGTGATCTCCGTCCCTTCATGGAAGAGACTACTACCAAACTGCAATTTCAAACAGAAAACTGGACTCAAATGAATGATCGTCTTACTTCTGTGGAACAAAGTGTATCCTCCTAAGCTCACACTAATGAGAAGGTTAATAATCTTCAATTTCAAGTTTCCTCACTCCAAAAGCAGGTTGAGGACCTTGAAAATAGAAATAGAAGAAATAATCTTCGAAATTATGGCCTTCCGGAAGGCTCAGAAGGCTCAGACCCTCTCTCCTTCTTTAAATCTTTCCTTCCTAAATTGCTTCATCTACCAGACAGAACAGTGCTTAAAATTCAACGTGCCCATAGACTTGGTCACCAACGCGCAGGGACAAACTCTTCTCAGAGACCAAGAGGTGTCATCATGTACTTTCTCGAACACACTGACTTACTTAAAGACCTCTCAGCAGTCAAATCAATTCAACGTGTCTCATGGTCAGGTTCCACTTTATTCTTTGTTCAGGATTACGCAAAAGCTACTGCAAACAGACGCAAAGAATTTCTCAATATGAGACCTGACATTCGTGCCATGGGTGCTCGCTATGGCCTTTTCCATCTGTACCCCTTCAAGGTTACCTATAAGAATAAAACTACGACTTATGAGGATCCTATCAAATTACAGAGCTTCATCAATTCCTGTAGATCAGATTCCATGGACTTTTCTGGTGCTTCGTCATCTTGTAATATGTAATGCTGTCTTCATTATAAGTAGCAACTTCTCTTCCTGTTCCTTATGTTTTAGGTTTTAACAATAATCTTTGGACCGAAACCAAACCATTTGAGTGTTTGGAATAGGTAAGTCCAGTTGACGCGATCAAACGCTTTCTCAGCGTCTAAAGCCACAGCAACTAATGAGTGGGATAAGTGATGAGATTTGGATAAGATATCAAAGAATAAACGAGTGTTATCCGAGATAAGGCGGCCTTTAACAAAACCAGATTGTTCCGCACCCAATAATTGAGGGAGGAAAGTCTCTAGACGAAAAGCCAGAGCCTTAGAAAAAAAATTGTAGTCAATGTTAACGAGTGAAATAGGTCTGTAGTTTTTACGATATTTAAGATCTTTTCCATCCTTAGGGATTAAACAGATTAAGGCCTCCAAAAAGGACCCTTAAAATAACGAATCGGTAAATTACCGACTCCTTAAATCCGGCCTCCTACATCGCAAAGGGCTAAATACCGGTCGGTAACGGGAAATTTACCGATTTTCGGCCGTTACCGACCGGTATTAGCCCACCTACATATGGCCCTAAATGTTTAAATTTATGGTTGCCTGTTACAATGTTTATTGACGCTAATGCTAAATGCTCTTTCTCCATGACTCCTTCTCAGCAAGAAGTTGCTCGACCTCCATGACATTCTTTATTTCTTTAATATGTTATACCTTATTAATATGCTTTAATGCTCTAGTTCTTTTGCACTGTACTTCAGACATAATATCTTACTGATTACATTGTTAATTGGTTGTCTACTTAATTCATTAGCGCCATGTTTGCATATTACACTGTATTGATTGAATTTCTTTGATTTTTACTTTTTGTTTTTATTCAGTTTATTCTCTGTGTATTCTTTTTGTTCAACATATTTTGTACTTTTATTCTTTAATAAAATTACTTTGAACTAGAAGTGTTGAATCCACCTTCATTATTGTCACATACGTTTGGTTCTACACACCCAACAAAAGCAACTCTGTCCCCACCACAGCTTCTGCTCTGCAGTGCCTTTCCAATGCACAAAGCATATTTTTACTTATTCACTCATATCCTGCTTAACTTTCCCAGATCCGTCTCAACCACTTCTGCAGCCTCAGACTGGCTCGTAGTGTACGGTACAACATGGTCTTACTTAAAATCATCACACTTTGGTTCAAGTTGATCCATCACCTTTGAAAAGACACAAATCCTGTAATTTCCAGCAAGCATTTATTAGGCAAGGACTGGCCAGCTCACTGACGCAGCAGCAAGTGGCAGGAATGAAATCTTCTTTTAAAAACATTTTACCGTAGAAGAACATAGAACCTCGATAGGTTCCATGTCAAGACGTCCATGACAGACTTGCTCTCATTGTCCTGAGCAGACCATCTCCTTTTCCGTCCTGGACAATCTGCTCAGCTTCTAAACTCAACACAACCAAAAACCAAATCCACAAACCCTGTTGTGCTGCCTCACAATTCTCCTTCTACTTCCCTTCTTGGGTCCTGATGCTGAACAATAGCCTTTTTCATTTCTAAATCTATCATCTACTTTGTGCCATTCAGAAGTGCCCACAAAAATAGCAGTGAAGTTCACCTCATGTGTTCATATATCCAGTCACTTAGTATTATTTCATGTTGTACTGTCGCAATCGACACTATCCTCCCTACATTCCTATTTCTTTAGCCATCCACAGTCACAGGATAGAGGTAGCCACTGTGTAGGCCATTTCATTACTAGTCGAAATGCTGAACAGATAACTACAGACATAAAAGATTTTCATCCAATGCACATTATATACTACAGCAATCTTTTTTCAAAGTACTGACCAAGCGAAATAATGGTTGTGATTCATCAGACAACGTTGAGCTAATGTATTCTTATGTATTATAGTGAAAAATAAGTTTCATTTATTGTCCGAAAATATAATGTAAGTTAAAACATGTACCTCTTAAAGGGTTTCCGGCTCCTTGTCCAACATGTCTACAGTTCTCTTTTGGTCACGACTCCTGAGCTAAGGTTATAAGAATCCCCACAATGTCCCATCCATCTTTCGTTTCATTTTTATTAGTTTCCTGGTCTTGAGTGGGCAGTTATCAATTGGTCCTACAATGGTCTCATTTACTAGGAAAGAGGGAGACAGCTAGCCAATCGAAACACTAAGAATATTTTTAAATTCCCAGCAGTTGAGCATGTTATGGCAACACAGGCAACATTATAAGCTTGAAACCCATGCGGCAGCCCATTTCAGAGCCCAAAGCATTAAGATGAAGAAAGAGACTGCCAGATCTTAGCAGTAAATTAACTTTATTGACTCAGAATGTCATGAAATAAGAACGAAAAAAGTAGGAACTTAATCCATGATCCTGTAGTTATAAGGTCATACCATTCTGTTAGGCCTGGGATGTGTGTTTGCTCATTTGACTTCACTACCTGCTGTTTAATGGAAAACATCTTTATTCAATTTACTAAAATGCTGGCACATATTGTGAACTACTTTGGAATCATGATTATTTTTCCTGGTTTGCAAATTTGTTAGATTTTTGCAGTTTATTTTTTATTCAATTTGTACCTATAGGTATGGTCTCACATTTGGGTGCCAAAGTACTCCTGGGGCTCGGTGTACTAATATGCAAGCTGCAAATACACGGTTCAAAATACTACCGACTTTTTGAGACCTGTCCGTAATTTTGACGTGTGATCTATGTACCAGTAGATAGCATCGCAAAAGTCCCATTCACAGAGACTCTCAGAATAACCTGCCTAATAATTATTAATTAGGCTCGTGGCTGTGAGCTAAGATGGCAGCCTGCAGTGGACAGACAGCACAGCTCCATCCTTACAGCTGCATTCCAAAAATGGAAAACATTTCTTTAAAACTCATGTTCATACTTGAGTTCATGATCCAATTCGTAAACCCAATTGCCAAGTATGGATTGCTCGTATTTTTGGATATATTTGTTGTTAAAAAATAGACTACCAAAGCCACCCACGAAGCTAAAGTGGACCAGGTAGTGTTTTACATTTTACATAGGTTCACCAACCATAGGTTCACCAACTGGGGTCACAGTAATTCACTTCCAATCTCTTTCCTATTGTGTTATCCATATCTACAGAATCTCTATCAACATTTCTGCACTACAGTCTCTGTTTGTGATATCGCCATTTGCCATTTTGTACATAATTTTGGCTGATGACAGAAATTTGTTCTATTTTCCTGTCTGACACACACATTCCGTGCACCAGTATCTAACTCTCGTTCAGCCACCCATAAGGATAATCGAACATGGCTAAATGCTAGATTCCACCAAGACTGGACTCCACACCTTTTACCATACTAATACTGTTCCATCTTCCTGACTCCATTCTCCTTTTCTAACCAACTTGTAACTTCGTTGCAAGGTTTGAGTCAAGTGTTGAATCCACCTTTATTATTGTCACATCTTCCTGCTTCTATAGACCCAACAAAAGCAACTTCAGTCCTCACCATAAATTAAACTCTGCAAGGCATTTTCTACACACCACACACCTTGCACAAATTGAACTGCTTAAACTGACTCCATGTTCTCCCTCACTGTTCTTTCCATCACACAAAGTATATTTTTAACTTCACTGTGGTAAACGTGTCCTTTCCTCAGGGTTACCCCAGATTTGTTTTTCTTTTTGCTGAGCCCTATTCTTGCTGTTTATAGAACTCTGTGCCCTTTACCCATGCTAACCATTGGTAAAGTGCTGGTGCTCCTCCTTTTAATGTGATGAAATTCTTATACACCTGATTGGTTTATTTATTTGCCTATAGGTCCCTAGTATAGCCAAACAAAGAAACGGGTCAGAGCTTTTAACCGTCCAGCACCAAACGTCACTACTTGTGGGAGCCTGTTAAAACTACACTATGCCTCGGTGCATCTGGTCTAGAATGTGACCCACATACATCCTAAAGAGTGGTAACAAACCACCACTATCCAAAGCAAACAAAAATGACCCTGCACCCGAGATAAGTCAGTACTCTCTAGTATTGATGTCCTAATATAACATATTTAGGCAAAACGAAGCAGTCCAGAGCAAACAAAGTTGACCCTACACACCAGAACAACATGTATTTTCTAATATAAATGTCCTAGTACATCATATTTAAGAAAATTAGAACAGTATATTAAATAAATAGCTTCCCAGATGAAAATGAGACAGATGGTCGTGTTACTTGATTGAAGTCAGTTTCTTTTATTGAAAAGCAGTTAATTCTTTAAAAAGCACCACACAATTGCTTGCCAACGCGTTTCATCCCTCACGGGACTTCTTCAGGGCTTCATCATAGTCTTTATCTGCTGGCGGTGTGCACAATGATTCACGATGATTTTTATTATTAAAAAACGGCGAAGGCGATACAATGTATTAGTGATACAATTCACGTAGTCAGTATTATTCCAGTATGCGTCACTAGGTGTCCGAGACGGTTCATAGGTGTCAATGATTTAGGATACTGCGGTATTTAAAATAGTCGATTTAGTAACAAATTCCACGTTACCGATGTTAGAAAGTATATGTGATTCAGAGGAACTGGAGCCAAATGGGAATATTTAAAGATGGCGCTCATTTAGTTTAATTAGGTGCATAAGACATAGGAGTCCTCTCTCTATGTCTGACACAATTCTATTAAACCTACTTAGGCCGGTTTCAGGCAGAAACAGGGGCGTACTCGCAAGCAGCAGGAGTATAACAGGGACGATCACTCCAGTAAGTCTAAGGACACTGCTCTTTTCTTCTCCATGTAACATATGGAGATGCCTAGATATAGGTGAACAGGAATTTAACTTCTGTTTAGATCATTTCCTAAGATATAGGGCACGCAAGGAGATTGTTAAACTCACATGCACGATTCAGGAGCACAAGTAATTCCTCTTTCCAAACATGATTTATATAATTGCAGGCCGGGATGGAATTATAACCGGCAAAAAGGTAGGGGGTGTTATGTAATACATCGAAGTAATTAAATAGAATTATATTGTTAATTAGCTATTTTTTATGTTGATGGAATGTCCCGAAAATTTCTCTTTCACATTCTTTAGACATAAGAAACTTTACGAAAATCAACAGGTACAAATCTATGTCGCAGTAAACTGTGGTAAATTGCATAATGCTTAAAAGATATGCAGAGTATTGGCACGCACTGTACTCGTGATTATGGCTTCATTGTAGCTTTTGTCACAGTTTGGGGAGACATTTTATGGTTGCACATAAGGGCATATGGCAGACAATTGACAAAGTACACTATATAGGATCACATGAAAGGGTGAATTGTTTTAGTGCGCTGTATAACAGCAATAAATTGAATATGGAAATACCAATGACAAGTATAAATGAATGTTAAGACTGGACTATGACTATAAATAATTTCATTTTGCACCTACTCTAATCAATATCATGCATGGGTTGCCACAGTATTGTTTAGTTCACTTTAATCGAGCCACTTCTAAGATCAGCAATGGAATACACTGACACCTGTGTCGCTGTGTTGGAAGAGGAATTGTGTAAAATTCAAAACATCATACCATATGATTGAATATTTTTACGTTTTTTAGCCCTGATGAAGTCGCGGGATTGATTTCCAGAAGCGACAAAACACGTGTTGGCTAAAGAATGGCTAAGGACTTAAGAGAAAATAAAGAACATATGAACAAAAGAATCTGTGAAATCTTGAGACATTACTGTTAATCACTACATGTTGATATTAACGCGTCCTGGAGGGTAGAATGTAAATATTTTGGATCAGTGCAACTGCTTTTTATAAAAAAATAAAACGATAATAAAGCTAGACCAGGAAGAATGGATATCCGTTAACTAAGTTAGTGAATCCATTGGTGAGAAAAGGAGCCCATAAATCTATCCTACATTTAAAAATATCACTAGGCACCCTATCTGGCCCGGGAGCTTTGGAGGGGGAGCATAGATTAAGGGCAATAATAAATTAATCTAGGGTAAAATGGAACCTCTCAATAATATTGTGATTGTAAAATAAATCAGCAGAGGCTCTGCAAATAGGAATTCTACAATATATATTGAAAAAATGCACCACCCAATGGTATCCAGTGATATGACTGCTCATTAAAGAGGGCGTTGTCTTTTGTACTCTAAAATCATTAACTGCTCTCCAAAACTCTCTCAGGTTCTTAGAAATGGCTGCAGCAGTCAAACGGTCCTAGTTTTCCCTTTGGATTTCAATCTTTGTATTGGAAAAAGCCACTTTGTAGATTGCCCGAGCCTGTGCAACTACAATAGGATTCCTAGGAGAAGCTTTCCGCAAATTCCTATGAGCATAGGAACAGGAGCTGTCAAACCAAAGATTAACTTGTGAAGTAGGTCTGCGTATTGGCTTGAGTAGTAATCTGTGTATTAAATTACATAAAGCTTTATATTGATCACATAAGCTCCTTCCCAAAGGATACTCCGATAAGCGTGCCATGAAAATATCTAAATTTGATTTAACTAAACAATTCAAAATTGTAATCGGTTTGGGCAAGTGCATAGCTAGCCTAAGCCTGTTATGTTGGGGCAATGGTTGCTCAACAGCTTATACTGGGCCACTCACAAAAGCCATTGGTAAAGAAAAAGTAGCTACCAAAGGATTATGATCGGTAAAACTAGAATCTAGTATGTCATACTTTACCAAATGCTGTAAACGACCACGGGTCGCAAACATGTGATCAAATATAGAAGCACACCCTCTTCCATGAAACGTAGGAATCCTAGGCTCAGTAATGTAATCAAACTCGAGGATATTTATGAGATCACACTCCAGGAGATAATGGCCTAATTCAGCACCTCTACAATCAGAGAAGCAATACGCAGAATATTTGACAAAAGGAAATGAGTAAAAGCCAACATTGTTGGTTGGGAGATTAAGTTTACCATTAAAACATCCACAGAGCAGAATGTTACATTCTAGAGGTGAGGGATTCTGTCCGGTTATGAGTTTGTCAAATACCTTAAAATAAGGATATAACACTCTTATTGATGGAACAGGAAAAATAATTATTCTAAAAATGTATACTAAACCGCTTAAAACTGTGTGTGCCAACCTGGAGTAATACTTGAATCTCAGAAATTTAGAATTCAGGGGAACTACTTTTACTTTGACCCCTAGATTAACCTTTTGGTTGCCCAGAAGTAGAGGGATTTGGTGGGACTGAGTGACAGGAATAGCCATTATACACAAGTCCAAGTTTCTTGCAAAAGGAGAAAGCCATACTGATCATTCAGAGACATCCAGTCTTTCTGGGCCAATTTACGATGAATCACTGCAAGATTACAAGACAAAAATCTAAAAACTGAAATATTGCCCATGGGTTTAACAATTTCGATATTTTTCTGTACTTTTACGTCTTGCTCACTTTAATTAGAGGAAAACTTGCTGTTGGGTGAGATATTTAGATCTACAGGTTTTATCCTAGAGCATGTGTCGCCTACAGCAAAATCCTCCACTGGGCTAGCTTCCTGAGCAACCCAGTTATATATAGGCTTAGCCCCAAGTTGAACTGACAGTCAATCACAGATAGTCACACCTTCCAAAGCTACAAATTTGTTGGTAAGAGGCAACCCAGCATGATCATATACAGGATGTACTAAATTTGGCTTAGAGGTAGAGGATAATTTTGTACTAGCAATAAAAAGAGATACAGTGGGGGGTGTTGTAAAAATGTTAAAGTGGGAGGGGAAATATTGAAGAGTGCCCAAAAAGGAAAGCAGGGTCGGGCTAGGAGACTACATACTATATTTGGATCCTTAAAGTTTACAACAATGCAATCATCACCGGACAGTACTTTGGGAGATGACCCAATCCAGTTGCCCCTTTTGGCCATGAGTATGTGATTATTAAATGTGGCACTAGATCCCATATGTTTGCCTTACCAGTGTAACACTTTATAAATCAACTGATCGGTTGACTCTTTCACAATTAGTTTAGGTTTGGGGTCATTAGCCAGAATTAAAACATAGCGGCAAGCTGAAGGGGGCAAGTTCAGTATGACCTGATCCTGTGAAAATTGCTTCCCCTGGAAATAATGCTGAGAACAGCAATCCAACCAGTGCTAGTGGTACACTTCAGAATATTAGAAACAGGCAGATTAGGCTGAATGGACACCGAGGGAGTAGGAATTATGGGAATTGAAGAGGCGGGCAACAACTGGGAGGATGAGTCTGAAAAAGTGGGATCACCAATAACCTCCTTTTGAGAACCCGGGTTCACACCAGACATACTACCCTGGACAAAAAAAGGAGCAACTACGTAATCACCCTGTGAATCGTTGGTAGGTTTATGCAAAGTAAATTTAGCCAGACTGGATTCAATTATCTCTAAACGATCTGAAAGAGGCTTAATA
Source organism: Calotriton arnoldi (assembly GCA_963921515.1). Classification (NCBI taxonomy): domain Eukaryota; kingdom Metazoa; phylum Chordata; class Amphibia; order Caudata; family Salamandridae; genus Calotriton; species Calotriton arnoldi. The sequence goes on from CAWUFW010004821.1 coordinate 1,403,755, forward strand.
TGTGCTTTTAAAATTGATTCAAATCTAATACATAAATCGTCTAAAAAGACAGAGACATTCATATTGACCACAGTGTCCCACTTGATACTAACAGTTTTACAACCCCCTACCTCCCTCCTCTTTGTGATCACCTCCTTTTTTCCTTTTTTGACTGGAGCACTCTGCTCGACTACTGCACGGGTGCTCCAGCAGAGAAGGGGAATATATATTACCAGGTTCTACAGAGGCACAGTTTCCTGCCATTTCATTTTGATGGGCACAAGTAGACAAATCAGCCATCTCTATAGATAACTTACTTTCAGGCAGAATAATCTCTTTTGTAATCACCCTGAGTATGCGCTCCACAAAGGAGTCAATAGTTGTAACAGTAGCTATAGGAGCAGCACTACTGACAGTTTTTCTCTTTCTCATATTAACAGGGGCATTGAGCCACTAAAATAATGAAAACAAAAGGGGGGATGATGGGCAAAGACAGGCCCGTCCTTTGCCCAGGGAAGTGCCAGGGCATGACCAGCACGCGCATCATGCAGCGGAAGACAATCAAGTTCGATAAAGCATGTTGAGAATGTGGCTCCTCCTCCAGCAAGACTTGTAGTCCCTTTGGCAGCAGCAGTAGTGGAGCCTGCGCCGAATTGATTCCAAGCTAACGGTATCTAGAGAACTTAGGAAAAAGGCTGACCTCTGGATTACTACCAGCATGTCCAGAAAGGTACCTGGGAATGACTCCCAAGAAGTGGTTTTCAGGCCCCACTCAGCACAAGTAGGGGGAGGTCAAGGATAACATTGAGAAGGTCTCCAAAGGGCCCCAAAAGAGTTTGGAGGGAAATAATTCCTATAACCCTTCTGAGCATAAGCAGAGAGGTTCAGATGGGCAGAAGACCAGGCTGCACTTTTTCCCATCAATATGTTATGACTGTTGCCAGTCAGGGCACAAGCTGGGGGGGTCATTCTGTCTGTACCAAGAAACCATCCACAGGTGGGAACTCCCACTTGGTAGGTGATATAGGGCAGGGCATGTCCTAGTGTCTATTAGTTAGGAGGTGGATCCAGAAGATAAGCTGGCGGCCCTTGTGGATGGAGTCCTCACATTCATCAGATCACAGTGAATGGGGTCCCTGTTACTGCTTGGAGGAATGTTTGAGGCAGTCAGACCATAGTGGTGGAAAAGCTGGTTTCCCTAGAGCAGTATCTGCCAGAACAGGTAGGTATGGTAACCCAGATCCATGAGCAGAACCTTTTATGCCCTATGGCCCTGGTATCCCTGAAATGGGAGGGGGGAAGAGTCATTGTCAATCCCTAGATTCCCATTGACTGTCTTCTTGCTAATGAACTTCCACAAGTGAGAGGAGAGCTGGGTGGGTCAGCAAGCTGGCTACAGATAAAGAGTGTGGAGGCCCATATGGAGGGTAAGTAGTAGGCAGGGGAGGTAATTCACAGTGGGAGGACAGTAGGTCATGCTGACCTGGAGGGTCTGCCTGCACTGTCACAGAGACAGAGGATAGGAGACCTGCTCCAGACCCCTTACATGACACAGACAGAGTGTGTCAACCGTGAGGTGGGTTGTTGTACCTCCTGTGAAAGGCACTTGTTCCGTCTCAGGGTACAGACCCTGAACTGAGTGGCTGGTCTCAGGATACCCCATCTTAGGTGGCATAAGTAAGAGTGGAAGGAGTGTGTCTATCACATGATGGTGTAGCCCCCCAATCTGAGGAACATAAGAGGCCAGGGAGACCTCAGGACTAAGTGTGGGTCTCCTTAACAGCCCCACAGATGGAATAAGGCCTTCTCAATGCCTCAGGCCTCAGGCTGAAACATCTAACTCTCATTGGATGGCCAGTGGCCTGGCTCTTGACACTGACAGCTGTCAGTGGCCTCTGTTGGTTGCTGTGCTTGTGGGCAGAGGTTTTCCTAGGTTGGGGACAGAGGTCTGACTTAGGTGGCAAAATGGACCAGATTAACTTGTTGGCCATGGTTGTACTATCAGCATACCCGAATGCATCTGAGAACAAGCTAAGATTAGGAGCCTCACAGACAATTCGGCAGCGGAGGAGAAGGGTACCCCATGGGCCAATACAGTGGAGTAGGAAGATGGTGACAAAGGGATACAGATATGTTCAGATGGGCATAGAACAGACAAGTGCCACTACTGTACAGGCAAATTGTCCGCATTCTATCTAAGTAGGAAAGCCATCAAGGTATTGAATAGTCTACCCTAGCTTTTTGGCTGGGGGAGCCTATATTGGAAGTTTACTCTTTCAGGAGGGTCACCCCAGATTTCTTTTTGCCTTTTTTTTTTAACCCTATTTTTATTGGCTACAGAACTCTGTTCACTTTACCCCTGCTAACCAGGGGTAAAGTGCTTGTGATCCTCCTTTCAACTTGATGAAATTGGTATACACCTTATTGTCATATTTTTCTTGCATATAAGTCTCTAGAATATGCTACCAAGACATACCCAGGGCCTGTAAGTTAAATATCGCAAGTGGACTCCAGCACCCATAGTGCCATCCACTACATGACAATGCAAATATGACTACAGGCCTGCCACCAGTAGTCTGGCTGTGCAGGTTTTAACTGCAAACTGTCAAAATAACCCTTTTTAACAAGCTTAAACATTCAATTTAAATATTTTAAGTCACCTCCAAGTAGGTTTTGCTGCCCATAAGGTAGGGTACATGGCATTTAAAATTAAGACATGTAAAAGTTTAATGTTAACAGTGAAATAGCCCTAAAAGCTATTTTCGCTGTAGCAGGGTTGCTGTTCCCTAGGAAATTACTGAGATGCAATACTAAATACTAAATAAACAACTTTTTAAAAATATTTATTAAAAATCCAATTCAATGATGAAGTCAGATTTGCTGTAGATATTACAAAAAAGTTACTTTTAGAAAGCTGCATTTGCCCTGCCTGAAGTGCCTGGAAGATAAATCTACATTTTGCTTTGCTACTCCTGCCAGCCAGTATTTAGAATCTAAATAGGCGCAAATTAGGTGTGAGCTTGCTACCAGGAGCAAACAATAGGCTGACCTGAATGGGCAGAAATGGCCTGCCTGAACCTGACAGGGGAGCAAGAAGGATCCTGTTTGACATTAAAGTGTCAAGTCCTGCTTGAATTTCACATCTTGCTTGACGATTCTGCTGGGGTTTTTCATATGACACCTAGGACACACTTCAAAAAGACCTCCTCTGTCACAGGTAAATGCTAGCTGGGCCCTTCTTTTGTCCCCCAGGTAGTCAGGCCCAATCACACTGAGCCTCTTTTGACATGACAGTATCACACTTTGTTTTACAGGTTTGCTGTGAGTACATCTAACATTTAAGGCAGGATGCCAAAACAACTCTTGTGTATCCCATGCCTGGTTGCTGACAACTTAGCTTTTTTCAACCAGATATATATCTCGTAGGTTGTTGTGGGTTTACGGCTTGCATTAAACTGGATTTTGATGTTAGATAAGGGAGACACTAGGATTAAGATTGGACACTCTACGCACTCCATGAGCACAGCCCCAACCCTAGAACCCAACTTTTTGTGTGATAGAAGACTTCAGCATTCTTGAAAATGCCCATTGTGGGCAGGGTTCATCCCATTGGGAATCACTGACATAATATCGACAGACACAATATCGACCTACATTTTTATCGACACAAAAATATCGACGACACTAATATTGATACCCTATACTTAATTAAAGAAATACACTATTATCGATCCAAAATTATCGATTACAGTAATATCGAACACATAATTATCGTTATCTAAAATATCGAACATCCTTTAAAAATATACATGTGCAAAATATCGATCACAATAATATAGGCAGCAATATTATCGTTTTTGTAAAAATATCACCAACTCAAAAATAGATAAAACACACAAAATTAAACACCATAAATATAGTTAAATAAATAAACATACACTGCATATAAAATACAAGCAAATACATAATTTCACAAAATAGTAAAACATATCTTAAAACATTAAATAATAAATACACTATTAATAACCATTTAAATCTTATACTTACATTATGTACACACATTTTTTAACATCACATATAATATTATACACATTTAAATAATTCAACAAGTAAAAAAAAAAAAACAAATGACTCTTAATTAGCGTTTTCCATATATAGAAAACAACTACCAAAACAATTAAAACAATAAATATCAATCAATAAAAACACACAATATTAAAATGAAGCAATGAGGTTAACCTAAACAATTAAACAAACACTATATAAAGAAGGAAAACGTATTCTTATTTTACACCTTAAATCAAAAACAATAAGGAAGCCGAAATTCTGCCGGATTTCTACAAGAAGCAAGGACTTCAGCAAAGAAAAAACTATTGCATTCTTCAAAAAGTAAGTAAATTACCATCTATAAAATAACAGTAATGCTAATCTTCATAAACTAATATTTATCATACTCAAATAATTAATATATATCTTTTTTCTATTTATGTCTCCTCTACAGATAATTCTCAAATCATCAAAAAAATAACAGATCACCTCCTAAAACCATCTTACTAATAAAGTAAGTATTCAGCAAAACACCTTTTAAAAACACGTAAAACACCAAACCAAACCCCAACTCCATCCCAAACACCCACCCCACGTACAAATTTAACAAAATAAGTAAAAATATGTTTTACTCTTCCTACACAAAAATCCACAACTTAACAGGATTCAACAAACAAAGAAAGAACTTCTCCATTTAAAATCATCTCATAAGCAACATTGTAAGTATATTTATAATAATGTGTATTTATTAAGACATAAACATGTATAATATTCATTTTAATAATTTTAATATACATTTGTTGTAGAATTTACCACATCACAATGACAGAAGGCGCCCAATTTATAACATCCCAAAAAGGAAAATTTGTGCTATGTTACATGGGGTATGTCTATACCCAGGAAAAGCAAAGTGGACTAAAAGTCAATTGGAAATGTAGCAAGTACTATTCAAATAAATGTTATGGTCGGGCAACAACTAGAGAAACAACTGTTTTGTATACAAGGGAGCATAACCACCCTCCAAATGTTACTGAAATAGACGTTAGGAATGCCCTTGATGACATTAGAGAAGCTAGCACTAGGTCACAGAAACCTACCAGTCAAATACTGAAAGAAATGCTGCCTACAGTACCTAAACATGCTACTGGGCAAATGCCCTCTATTTCTTCATTAAAAAGAACTATAGCTCGCACCAAAAAAGCCACAACAACTACCACACCTACTCCAAAAATGTTTGAAGAGGTGGTAATTCCCCCAGAACTATCTATAACTCATAATGAAGAACCCTTTGTTCTCTATGACAACAAATGCAAAGAGAAAAGAATAATTATGTTTGCTACTGCAAACAATTTAATAAAGCTTCAACAATCAGAAACATGGATGATGGACGGGACTTTTAAAATCTGTCCCAAACCATTCTACCAATTATACACTGTCCATGCCCTATATCAGAACACCAACATCCCCTTTATCTACGCCTTGCTACCCAATAAACAAAATTCCACATATATGGAAATACTAACTAAAATTAAACAAGAAACAAATAATTATTTTCCACAGAAAATAATAATAGATTTTGAGCAGGCAATGATAACTGCAATTCTAAAATCCTACCCACACACATCAATTCAGGGATGTTACTATCATTTCAATCAGTGTATATGAAGACACCTTCAGAAATCAACACAAAGGGCCCGATCGGAAACCGTTCCGACCGACACGGACCGGGACTGTATTCCGAACGACACGTACACGCGCTGTACGACCGGCGTAGTATGATGCAATGCGTGTGAGATTCAACCGATTCGCACGGAGCACAATCCGTATGACCGACACATACGGAAACCAGTGAATCGGCCGTAAAAGTGCCCAACGCGACCGACTCGTACGCAAACGCTGCAACATAGCATAACGTGAGTGTGACAGACTCGGAGAACACTGCAAATGCTGAGAAAAGCATCCGTGGCGGTCAACTGAACGTCTCCGTCATGCTCAACTGAAGCCAACAGAAACAGACAGAAACAGACCAAACAAGCATTGTCAAAGGCAAAAAAAAACCACAAAGCCAAGTCATTTAAGACACACCCACAACTCCACCTACATAAAGGGCCAAAATCCTAACCATGATCCTTTGCAAATTCAACAGACCTGCCAGCAGAGAACACCACTACACTGCACTGAGACATATACTCACAACTCACCCACCACACAACCTTTACACCACAGCACCTCTCAAAAAGCACACTCACAAGCACCCAGCTTAATTTATACTCACTCACCCTCACTTTCACACACATCCATCTCCACCACTACCCATCACCATGCCCCCAAAGAAGAATCCAAAGTTCACAGATAGTGAGTTGAAAGTCATGGTAGATAAAATTCTCAGAGTCGAGCCACAGTTATTTGGCACATTGGTCCAACAGACCCCCCGTCCCAGAAAACAAAGATGTGGGAGAGGATTGTTAAAAAGGTGAATGCACAAGCACCTTGCCTGCACACAATGGACGATATCAGGAACAGGTACTATGATGTGAGAAGGAGGGTCAAGAAGCTGATTGGCAGAGACCATGCCCTGAGCCAGCAGTCCGGCGGTGGCCCTCCTGCAAAACCTACGCATTTCACTTCCTGGGAGGAGAAGGTGCGGGCCATCCTTCCACCGGAGAGTATCCATGGATTATCAAGAATACCAGAGCCTGGTGAGTACATAAACAACTAGTCAAAATTGTGAGGCAATACACACCCACAGACATCACTGTCAGGGGGTCAGTGAAACCATTCACTGTTAGCAAAGCCATATCAACCCAAAGCTAAATATCCTGTGATGTGTATGCCAGTTAGATAAACACAATACCTGCAATCTCAGAGTAACATGTAACTATGTCATAACATGTACAAACTTACTAATAAATACAGCAAGGCTTTGGCTCAAAACACCAAGAAACACTGTCAGCCATCTCGCCAGCACAGTTCCACTCACTCCCAGGGAAGCTGAGTCACAGCAAGGAAGGCTGGGATGGCTGGGAAGGTGGGTGTAGCCAAAAGCATGATGGGAGTCGTAGTCACAGTCAACAGTCCTCCTCCCACATGGCCCAGGAATACCACCTTGCACCATGCTCACCTCACAGGGAGTGGAAAAGAACTGCCAAGATGGCTGACACTGGCCTCTGGTGTGGGGAGCACAAGGCCCTGTTGGGAGTAGTGCTCAAACAATCACCAGGACACCACTGTCAGACATCTTGCCAGCACTGCATCACTCACTCACAGGGAAGCTGAGTCACAGGAAGGAAAGTATGGTTTGCTGGGAAGGTGGGTGTAGCCAAAAGCATGATGGGAGTCGTAGTCACAGTCAACAGTCCTCCTCCCACATGGCCCAGGAATACCAACTTGCACCATGCTCACCTCACAGGGAGTAGAAAAGTACTGCCAAGATGGCTGACACTGGGCTCTGGTATAGGGAGCACAATGCCCTGTTGGGAGTAGTGCTCAAACAAACACCAGGCCCCACTGTCTGACACCTTGAATGTAAAGTTTGACTAACTGTCATGGAAGCATGGTCCATGGTGGCCTATCTGGGCTGTGGTGGAGGAGGAGTGCTAGCTCTGACCACATGTATCAGCAGGCCCTGTCACACACACACCCCTCCCACCAACACCAAACACCACACCTGGCACTATGCTCAACCTGAGACTCAAGGTACATCTACTTCCAAGATGCCTGACACTGGGCCCTGGGCTGAGGAGCACTAATCCATGGTGGGGTCTGTGTTTAAATTCAGATTGTAGCTAACAACATACCTGCAATGTATCAGGAAAGCTCACCATTCACAAATATTACAAAACTTAGCACAAACTCACAGCAAAGCAATGGGATCCAAACACCAGTCACATGCAGCAGCCATCTTGTTTGCACACATTCACTCCCAGGAAAGCTGATTCACAGGAAGGAAGGTTGGGTTTACTGGGAAGGTGGGTGTAGCCGAAAGCATGATGGGAGTCGTAGTCACAGCTAACAATCCTCCTCCCACATGGCCCATCAAGCCCACCTTAAACTATGCGCATCTCACAGAGAGTGGAAAAGTACTGGCAAGATGGCTGACACTGGGCTCTGGTGTAGGGAGCACAAGGCCCTGTTGGGAGTTGTGCACAAACAAACACCAGGACACCACTGTCAGACATCTTGAACGTAAACTTTGACTCCCTGTAATGGAAGCATGGTTCATGGGGGATTATCTGGGCTCTGGGGGAGGAGGAGGTTCTGCAATGACTCCAACTGCTAACAAGGCCTGCACTACACACACCTTCTCAGCCAGAACAAATTGCACTCTTGGGACCAGTCAGTCCATGACAGTGAAAGTAAATGCCCTGGCAAGATGGTTGACACATGGGCCTGATGTATGAATTGGCCACAAGTCACACCTAGGCACTGGCCCTCTCACACATGTTCACACTCTCAGCCATCTTAACTGTAAATTTCAACTACCTGTCTGGGTTTGCATTGTCACAGGGGTGCCCCCTGGGCTGGCTGTGAAGGTGGGTGGAGTACAGGGCAAGTGGTGAGATGCAGACATAGCACACATCAATACACACACACGAAGCTACATATACATCATTGACAAGGGATACCTGACAGTGAATGGAATGGCCACAGAAAGATAGCGGACACTGTTGCATGGTGTCATTTACACAAAGCGCTGTAGTGAGCTGCTTTCAACTCCTACATCATGCAGCGTTCTCAGCATCCATGCCACTACACTCCCCTCACTGTCATTGACACTTTCCACACAAGGAGTAATCTGGACTGGGTTGGAGGAGGCGTACAACTTACAGTAGCATACCACAAACACACAAACCTCTGGACCTCACTGTCATCAGCATGGAAAAGCAAGAAAGCAGCCTTGCTTAACTCCTCTTTCCATGGAGGACATGGACAAGATAAATGACGTCATCACGTACAAAGCTCAGCAGCAACATCATTTGCAATGGTAACACAATCACATGAGTACAATGAGATGAGAACTAGGAACACATACAACAAAATAGTATATCTCAATTCATCACATACATACCGGACTGTGACTATGATGTTAGAGACGCCAATGTGACGTAAAAAGCACGTATGTCATTGTTAAAGCACAAATGTAGAAAAAAACGACACACCTGTGTCTGGCACAGGGTGGCACTTGAGTTTCAATGGCTATGTACAGTCAATGAATCAATACATGAGTTTCTCATGCACAAAGCTCTACGTGCTGATCAAAACGCTTCACGTTGCAATTACAATGTCTTTAACCAATATAGGCCTCTGTCTGTGACAATTGAGGACAATGCAATGTACATACACTCATCATGAAGTACAATAGCAACTGTAATGTGTGTGACAGCTTCAACACCACGACCGCCCCGGCAACCACCGAGACCACTGCCCCCACAACCACCAACCGCCTGCTCTCCTGGACCAACATCAACGACGAGGACACCAGCGAGATCATGAACACCATCCACTCCGGTTCACCGCTAGACCCGTGCCCTCACCACATCTTCAACAAAGCCAGTACAGCCATCGCGCCCCATCTCCGGAAAATAATCAACATCTCCTTCGAGACAGCAACCTTCCCGGAAAGCTGGAAGCATGCCGAGATCACCGCCTTACTCAAGAAACCCAATGCAGACCCCAAGGACCTCAAGAACTTCCGACCCATCTCTCTGCTCCCGTTCCCCGCGAAGGTCACCGAGAAAATCGTCAACAAACAACTGACCCACTACCTCGAGGAGAACAACATCCTGGACCCTTCCCGGTCCGGCTTCTGCAGCAACCACAGCACCGAAACCGCCCTCATCGCCGCCACCGATGACATCAGGACCCTGCTAGACAACGGAGAAACAGCAGCCCTCATCCTCCTGGACCTATCAGCCGCCTTCGACACGGTCTGCCACCACACACTATGAACACGCCTTCACGACGCCGGGATCCAAGAGAAGGCCCTGGACTGGACCACATCCTTCCTTTCCGGCAGAACACAAAGCGTCCGCCTCGCCCCTTCCGATCCAAGGCCACCAAGATCATCTGCGGCGTACCCCAAGGCTCCTCCCTCAGCCCAACGCTGTTCAACATCTACATGGCACCCTCGCCCACGTCGCCCGACAGCACAACCTCAACATCATCTCCTACGCCGACGACACCCAGCTGATCCTCTCCCTCACCAAAGACCCTCACACCGCCAAAGCCCACCACCACGAAGGAATGAAGGCCGCCGCCGAATGGATGAGGACCAGCCGCCTGAAGCTGAACTCGGACAAGACAGAGGTCCTCATCCTTGGTTCCAACCCTTCAGCCTGGGACGACTCCTGGTGGCCAACATCACTGGGAACAGCCCCGCCACCCACCGACCACGTACGCAACCTAGGGGTCATCCTCGACCCCACCCTCTCCATGACTAAGCAGGTCAACGCCGTTTCCTCATCCTGCTTCAACATCCTCCGAATGCTCCGCAGGATCTTCAAGTGGATCCCCACCGAAACAAGAAAAACAGTCACCCAGGCCCTCGTCACCAGCAGGCTGGACTACGGAAACGCCCTCTACGCAGGAACGACGGCTAAGCTCCTGAGACGGCTGCAACGCATCCAAAACGCCTCTGCACGTCTTATCCTCGACATCCCCCGACGCAGCCACATCACACCCCACCTGAGAGACCTGCACTGGCTCCCTGTCAACAAGAGGATAACCTTCAAGCTCCTCACCCACGCACACAAAGCACTCCACAACTCAGGACCAGCCTACCTCAACAGACGACTCAGCTTCTACACCCCCACCCGCCAGCTCCGCTCGACCAGCCTCGCCCTCGCCACAGTCCCCCGCATCCGGAAAACGACCGCCGGCGGCAGATCCTTCTCCCACCTCGCCGCCAAGACCTGGAACACCCTCCCCACCAACCTCCGACAGACCCAAGACCTACTGGCCTTCAGAAGACTCCTCAAGACCTGGCTCTTCGATCAGTAGCAGCACCACCCCCCTCTTCCCCCAGCGCCTTGAGACCCTCGCGGGTATGTAGTGCGCTTTATAAGTGACATGATTGATTGATTGATTGATTGATTGATCCGTTGATGTGTGCAAAACCACAACATACATTGTGTGTTTCTCCTACCCACAGGGCCTGCTGGGGACACTGCAGGAACAGAACAAGAATCCCAGTCCCAGACTTGGGTTGACCCTGAGCTCTCCGCTGTGGATGTTTCTCAGTCCTCTTCGGATGACGATGAACGACCTGGTCCCTCCAGTGTGGATCGGCATGCAGCACCAGCAGCTGTAACTCCAGCACACCCTGCAACCACTCCTGCTACATCTGCCAACAACCAGATGACCTCTACCAACACGGACAGACCAAGGCAAGAAGACACCGATGGCACAGCTACACAGGGCACTCTGGAGCTGGCGGACAACAACACCACTGTCAACAGTGAAGGAGGCTCAGTGTTGTCTGTGTATGCAATGGCAGGTCCTGCTCATGTGGTAGGGGTGGTGTGAGGGTGCGCGAGGTGAGGTCACGTCCTGAAGATGGTGCTGCTGCGCAAGATGACCCACAGTTAGGACACATCATAAATGCATACCGAGAATGCACCGGAGACTTTGGCCAGGTAGTTGGGATCCTCAAGGACATACAACATCAGCAGGCTGCCCATTATTCCAAAATGGACTCCCACATGTCCAGGATGGACTTCCACATGTCCTGGGTGGAGACCCACATGTCCAGGATGGAGTCCAAAATGGATAAAATGGATGACCTCACTGCGGTGCACAGGGACATACTCACATGCCTCCGCCAGATTGCTGACAACATGACCACACCTCCCTGTGTGCCCACTACATCCGTTGCCACAACATCTGCAACTGCCACAGGGAGGGATGAGGACTCTGGCGGAGAGTCCCCAGCAACGCTGCAGCCTGCACCTGAGGGTCCCCCTAAAAAGAAGAAGAGAGGACGTCCGAAGAAGGACAAGTGAGAGACAGATGGCCATGCATACCCCCCAGGAAGTGAACACCTGCTCCTGATATCCTCCATTGTGTGCAAAGCGTTCACCTTGTTGACTGACACTGAACTCTCCCACATGGGATGGAGGGTCTAAGTTGGAACTATGAATCAAATGAATGTGGATTAGGCTCTGAAAATTTCATCTACCAACACCAACAACTCCTCTGTGAACTTTGGATTTATATCACACTGTACAGCACTATCAATTTTGTGTACTATTTCACAAATGCATCAAAATTAAATCACAATCACACAATACTTGCCTCTGTGGTGAATTAAACTTGGTTTGTGACATAGAGATGATGACCTGCTACACAAATACTGTTCAGGAAAACAACAACAGCAATTAAAACACAGTCTTGTGAGTCATGGAGATGTGACAAATATAGAGATACACACTGCAAGGTCAACACAACACAAAATTTCCATGCCACACATACTCATTGCCTCCACTATTGTGAACTGAAAAGACACTGAAATGCACATACACTAAACTCATTCAGAGAAAGTGTCAATCACGCCACAGGTACAGTATGCCAAGGAATGTTGGATGTGTGTATACAGACGAGGCACACCCCAATGTGGAGTACAGGTTTATTACACAATCCCACCATGTCGCCTCAACAACAGATGCAAGGAACCTCATCATGACAATGAGCACAAAGTAACCAAGAGGGTCAGAAATGTCAGTACTGGGGTGTGTGGCACCATATCCAGTTTCCAAGAAAAGTTGCACTCTGTAACAGCATTGTGTGTTCTGGAGGTCACATAACACCAGACAACAGCCAAAGGACCCTGTGAAGGACAGACAGAGAACAGTATTGAAATACCTAAATATCTGCATACATCTCCAATAGACATTCCACAAACAAGTCTCATGATTCGTGGCAACAACCTAGGACTCATGTCAACACTGTAATGGAGAACATACTAACTCAATGGACACATAACTGCAAGGATCATGTCAAGTAGCATGCAGCCACACGTATGCAGAGACATTGCACTACACACACATGTCAGGCAAAGAAAAGAGCTTAGTCAACTCATCACTGTATACTCACAATCATGAGAAAAAGTTGTTGATGAGCTGTGTCCAAACATCACCCTCACCATCACTGCAACATGACCCAGGGCTCGATCCTCCCCTGCTGGAGGCTGCTGGTCGTCATCATCTTGGATGAAAGGTAGCTCTTCCCTCAATGCCAGGTTGTGTAGCATGCAACACACAATGATGATCTTACACACCTTTTCAGGTGCATATTGGAGGGCCCCTCCTGTCCAGTCCAGGCAGCGGAATCTGCTTTTCAGTAGTCCAAATGTCCGCTCTATCACTCGCCTGGTCCGCCCATGTGCCTCATTAAAACGTATCTCAGCAGGGGTAACAGGGTTCCTGAATGGTGTCAGCAACCACGGCATGTTGGGGTATCCGGAGTCACCTACATACAAACAAACAAACAAACATATCATGGGTCTGAGAAGAGGGTTAAAATCAGAGATACAAAAAGCACACAAGGTAAACAGACATTACACACCAACAAGCCAGGCACTCTGATTTTGCAGCTGGGACATCATCTGTGGGATCCTACTATTCCTCATGATGCAGGCATCATGTGCGGATCCGGGGAAACGTGTACAGACATGTGAGATTGTCATGTCAGGCAGACATACCACCAGGGCATTGATGGAGTGAAAATGTTTACGATTCCTGTATGTCTGTTCATTTGCTTGTGGTGGTACCAAAGCCACATGTGTCCCATCTATGGAGCCAATGACATTTGGCATCCTTCCCAGAGCATAAAAGTCACTCTTGATATCAGTAAATTGTTGTGGTACTGGGAATTTGATGTACCGGTTCAGCAAAATCAACATTGCCTCCAAAACATCACGTGGCATACGGCTAAACATTGTCTGGGGCATCCCACCAGTAGTAGCCACAGTGTACTGGAAGGTTCCTGTGGCAAAGAAATGTAGGGCTGCCATCACCTTCACCTTGGGGGTCAGCGCTGATGGATATGGCCGTCCAGGTTGCAAATGTTGTGCCAACTGCTCAGCCAAATCCTCAATTAGTGGTCTGGTGAAGCGGTAACGTCGGATGCTGTCACATTCAGCCATGGTTTCTAGGTCTAGGAAGGGTCTGTGGACAGCTGGTCTCCTGCGGTACATAGGTGAGCAAAGAAAGATTATCATTTTGCTTTCATATGTGGCAATGAACATGCAAAAATTCACATGCTACATCATAGCAAGACTCAATGAAGTCAGGTGTGTGCTGTTGAGCATGGACACATATGCTAGCTATGTGCCCCTCACCGAACATTTCAGCTCCTGATGGTGACACAACAAGTGCGATGCTGTGCTGTGAACAATCTATGGGGTCTGTCACAGTACATCTGAGCAAATGTTACATACCAAACACACACCTCAGTGACTATTGAGGATAGATGTGTTGTCCAAATGACAGGTGTTAGTAAGGTCCACACACAGGGATCTTGTAATGCCACATGGACACTGTCATTAATGTAACGCCTGACGTACACGTACCATCATACACATGAAACACACACAGATTTGTTTGCATGGCAAACATGTATGTCTGTGACATACAGACACAACAGCAACTCACACGCAAAATTCAGATGGACGTTTGAAACAATATACATCTACAACATACAAAATGAATTATGTGCTTAGCACAATACGCTAAAACTCTGGATCAACCCCACAATAGTAGCTCAGGAACACTTTGTAACATACAGTACATTTCAGCTGTAAATCAGGGTGTATGTTACATGTGATCACACAATGTGCCCCTGGAACTGTGTCCAGGCTTCGGTGGGATCTGAAAATTTAACACTCACTGTTGTGATGTGCATCACACACAATGGACTTTGTCCCCATGAAACATGGCACAACCAGGGAGTGTGTGCTACAAGGAGCTCTGTCCAATATGGCATGTGAAGCTATGTACCCACACATGTTTTGAAGCATGAAATGTGTTTTTCTATACTGTGTGACAGGCTTATTGTTTGTTGTACAGCACCCGAGGCTCAGCCCAAATATTGTAGATGGCACCCCTTGGCTGTTTACTGTAATGGTGACAGACGTGGGTGACTATTCAAAAGCCGCGGCGTACACTCCAAGACCAAGCCGGACACATACATTGGATATAGGCCTTCTGTGGGACAGACGCGGGTGACTATTCAAAAGACGCGGCGTACACTCCCAGACCAAGCCTGGCACATACATTGGATATAGGCCTTCTGTGGGACAGACGCGGGTAACTATTCAAAAGACGCGGCGTACACTCCAAGACCAAGCCAGAAACATACATTGGATATAGGCCTTCTGTGGGACAGACGCGGGTGACTATTCAAAAGACGCGGCATACACTCCAAGACCAAGCCGGACACATACATTGGATATAGGCCTTCTGTGGGACAGACGTGGGTGACTATTCAAAAGACGCGGCGTACACTCCAAGACCAAGCCGGACACATACATTGGATATAGGCCTTCTGTGGGACCACTGGCATAGCAAGGGGGGGGCGGAGGGGGCGGTGCGCCCCGGGCGGCACGAGTTTTAGGGGCGTCACCTGCCGCAAAAATTATCGCCAGCACCCCCCACCCCTCAGCGCGGCGGCAAAAGGCAGGGATCGCCATGGGCGGCAGAGTGCCTAGCTACGCCACTGTGTGGGACAGACGCGGGTGACTATTCAAAAGACGCGGCGTACACTCCAAGACCAAGCCGGAGACATACATTGGATATAGGCCTTCTGTGGGACAGACACGGGTGACTATTCAAAAGACGCGGCGTACACTCCAAGACCAAGCCGGACACATACATTGGATATAGGCCTTCTGTGGGTCAGACGCGGGTGACTATTCAAAAGATGCGGCGTACACTCCAAGACCAAGCCGGACGCATACATTGGATATAGGCCTTCTGTGGGACAGACGCGGGTGACTATTCAAAAGACACGGCGTACACTCCAAGACCAAGCCGGGCGCATACATTGGATATTGGTCGTCATGGGGACAGACGCGTTTTTGCAGCATGTACGAATCGCGTGCACACTAATTCGGTTGGGCAACAACAACAATGTATCCAAATCTATGGTGTCATGATGCAGAAATTTTGAAGGACACGGTAGGCGTGTCCGAGGCGTGCAATGTGATGTATTGGACAAATTTGGATAATGCAAACGTCTCTGACCTATCTCTTTGGACCCATGGAACAGAAACCGCCTCTGCAGCACAGATATAAGGCGGGCTCTTCCCAAGAGACTTCACTTGCCTGCACTACATGCTACTTGACTACGTCACAACCTACCACTGCTGATGTCTCTGCATCCTCTGGAGACTGCAATGGCATGTACAGTGGAGAGGGCCCCAGCATTCAGAGAGGAGGAAAACCAGGCCCTGCTGGACAGCCTCCTTCCACAGTACAGCAAGCTGTATGGGAAACCAGGGGAGCAGGTGAGTGTTGATTGCACTGACTTCTCAGTACACCATGTTCCCTAACAGGCACTACTAGCATTCTGATCACCAAGGACATGCATGCACACACAGTCATTGTAATTCTCACAGTGTGTAGGATCATGTACTGGACAGGGACAGTGAAGTAAAAGTGTATCCTGTGCTATTTCATCTCATGCACTATACTCATGTTGTGAAGGCAGGCTAACACACAGGACAACTGCCCCTGCTGATACTTGAACTTCCTTAATACATATTTTGCCCTACTACCAATTACCTATATGTCCACATGTGTGAAGAACAAACATGTCACATGTGTAGTAATGGTGTGTCACTATGTCATCCTTACAGGTCGACGCCCATCAGAAGCAGGAGATTTGGTTGACCATCGTCTGGGCTGTGAGATCTGTGGGGGTATTCAAACGCCGCATCCGCCACTGCCAGAAGAGGTGGCAGGACCTCCGTGGCTGGACCCGGAGGATTGCTAGAGTCCAGCTGAAGCTGTCACCTCCTTGCAAAAGGGATGGACGACGGACCCTCACCCCCCACATGCTCCGGATACTCACGGTGGTCTTCCCTGACCTGGATGGGCAGTTGAAGGCCAGACAGCAGCAAGGAGGGGGTGAGTTTGAGCCAGTTAGCTGTACTATGTCTGACATGCATGTTGCACTCCCTCAAGCTGGTGACACTATCACATGTCGTGTGTCTGCTGAGACAACACTTGTGTTGCAAAATGCAAAGATGCCCCATTGTCATATGATACCAGGTGTGTCCCTTTCCGTCTGTAACATGTGTCACTAGACTCCTGTGTATTAGCTGTAGTCCAAGGTCACTGTGTACAGCACCATGTACGACATGTGCATTGAGCTGACCGGCATGAGTGATGTGCTTGTCTGACACGTGTCAGCAACTTGACAGACATATGAGCTGCACTCTGTGTGGTACATACCTAAATGGACGGTGAGATGCTTGGGGTAAACACAGGTTTGTGACATGAATACTGCACACACGTGCAGCAGGTAAGACCAAGTTGATGTCTGGGACAAATGAACTGTATTTGCTTAAATAATGCATGGTAAGCAGCCATGTACTCCCACTAATCCCATGGTTCACATGGACTAGGACAGGTATGCCAACTCAGGCCATCAGGTACAGTGTCATATCCAATTATTGAGTGTCAGGCAACACTGTCACCATTGCATAGGAAGATTCATGTGTCTGACTCTGTGTCAGTGTGTACAGGCCTAGGTATTTGGATGGCACATGTGGGCAAAGTATAGGATATGGACAGAAATCTCATGTATGTCAATTGGCTCAGATACACAGGACAAATCATGTGTGTGTCATCCCTTGAATGTACATATTGGTGGACTAAACAGATATGTGTATGCTGCATTACTTCTATTTTTTGTGAGTATGTAAAATGCTCCTGTATTGAGATATCAGACTTCATATACTCAAAGGTCTCAGGTAAACAACATGAGCTTGTCAAAGTGTTCGATTTCTATGTAGCACTTGGAGTATATATATACTTGTGCACTACAGTTGTTACTTGCACAGTGTATACTTGAGTGTGATCTGGTGCTGACTGGTACATCTTGATTCACTGGCCCGGTAACAAAAGTCAATACAGTCTGTTTAGGCAGACAGGTCTGTGGCATAGTGTGGCACATGAAAATGTTTCAGATGCTGTTTTGTACTTGGTAGTTGTCCTGCATGCAGACCTTTTTAGCATTGGGGTTCACCACATGAGCCCATATTGATTACTGTGGATGGGAGTATGTTCATCATGTACACTTAGGTATTTGTCCATCCCATTTGCGTGCCCAACTCCAGACTCCCTTGCATGAGATGGGACATGTTTGTGTTAAGGCCCGACACTCAGGAGCATTACAGATCAGACAACAGGCAAGACAGTGCCCTGTTGGGCATGTACATAGTTTAAATTGAGATACATCTGACAGATCTTTCCATTGCCAACATGTGTTTGTTAACCATGAATCACAGGCAGACTGACAGGTGACCTATCTACATATGTGTGAGCTAAAGGAATATTGGCTTTGAGATTATGCTAGGCCTTGCTCTGTGATGTGTTGGGAACTGAAATCCAGTGTCAAGTATATGCAGATGACTGATGTGAATATGTTTCCCCTCCTTGTTCACAGCATCATCATCGCCAAGTGGAGGAGAGAGTTCCACGGACCAGGAGGAAGCAGCGAGCCAGATGGGGTCCAATGTGGAAGAAGATGAGGGACCCAGTGGCACGGAGGGTGAGGGGAGCCACACTGATGCCCGCTCATATACATCAACATCAGCTGATGAACCATCCAGCTCCACTGATGACTCCCTTGTGGTGGTGGGTGTTACCAGAGCGGAGGCCGCACCCACAGAGTCTGTCCCCGCCACCACCACCACTTTCACCCTCCCAGCTGCTCCCATTTCAAAGGTCCGTAGACACTCCTGTGTGAGGGAGCATGTCTCCTTTGGTCCAGGCACTGCACCCCCTGCATCTGTCACCCCTGCTGCCCTGAGTGTGGAGTCTGTGGACTTGCTGAAACAGTTGCATGTGGGGCAGACATCCATTTTGAGTGTCCTCCATTCACACACAAGTCTTTTGACCCAATTGGTGTCATTCATGGAGGGCATATCAACAAACATGTCTGCCCTACATCGGACAAATCTGTCCATGGCCTCCTCACTGACGACAGCAGTGTCCCTCCTACAACAGTCCCTCACTCCTCCAACCTCTGCCCCATCCACAGTCCACACTGACCTACCTGCCCAAAGCACACTCACACAGGCACATGCACACACACCAACAGACAAAGGCAGCACACGGCAAGCAAAGACAAAGTCAAAACAAACACACACGCACATTCAGGGGACTGACATCACACACACAGGGGTTAGGGAAAAACAACACACACAGCCATCCACAACCACTGCACATTCCTCAACTACCTCTCCCTCCAAAAGCCCTACACATGACTCTCCTGCAACCCCCCCTTCCCAGAGGGCCTTCCTCTGTGACCTAGGCCTCTTCCCCACTGACACATCACTTCCAACTCACAATGGGAAGAGGAAGTCACCACGCACAGAGAGGAGATCCCCCACCACACGCACACCCTCCCCTACGAGTAGGAACACAGAGGCCCCCACCCGTGTATCCCCCAGGAAAAAGAAAGGCAAAACCCCACCACCATCCCACACTTCACCCCCCAAAGCTACATCCCTCCAACCCAAGACCACCCCCCCAAAGTTCACACACCAAAAGCTATCCCCAGATCACCCACATACCATTACACCATCCCCAAGATGATTAAGCCCTCCCCCCCAACCACAGGCACTTCCACTCACACAACACCACACACTCTGTCACTTCCACACACTGCAGTGGAGACCTTGGCCCCCCCATCTGATCTGTCCACTGCAGTGGATCCCCCACCCCCACAATCTTACATGGGCACTGCAGTGGATCCCCCACCCCCACAATCTGACATGGGCACTGCAGTGGAGCCCACAACCCCTCAGTCCAACATGTCCACAGCAGTAGCTCCAGCACACCCTCAATCCGATTTGTCCACTGCAGTTGCTACCGACACTCCAGTTGCCCCAAGTCCTCCCATTACCCATCCTGCTACACACTACTCCTGTCCCTGCGGTGCCTGGCCTGCCCCAGAAGATGCCCCTCCTTGGGTAGCTGTCCCCTAGTGATGTAAGTGCAGGCAAGCAATGTATTGGAACTCATCCGATATAGACCCTGAAGGACTAATTTTCATGGACTGGCCATTGGCCTTGTTTCTTTGCCAGAATCGTGATTGCATATTTAAATGCTGAATAAAGCAAATTTTTGTTAATTTGTCAAATTTTTTGGGTGTACATATTGTTGCTGATGATTGGACTGCAAATGCTGTTTTAACATTGGTTAAGGCCAATTCATGCACATTGGTGGCAGTGTTAGCCCACAATGGCAATGGTTGTCTCCACATGGCAGGTATTTTTTAGTGAGGCCCAAATATGTCTGCCACTACAGATAAGTGTTTGTTTGGCAGACTACCACTATTTTGTCACTACATTGCTTGTGGTTTTAGGCCTCAGAGAGTCATACATGATTGTCTGCACATGCTGTGAGTCTGAACACCACACTCACCTTTTTGTCACTGCACTGATGGGGGTGTTACACCCCTTGGCCCCTATGTGCTTGGCAACGCTGGGGGTTTGAAACCCACACTCATCTTTTGGTCACCTCACTGATGGGGGTTATACCCCATCTCCCCTATATGCTTGACACTGCTGGGTGTTTGATCCCCCATCACTTAATGGTCACAACACTGATGGGGGGGTATACCCCATGTCCCCTATGTGCTTGGCTAAGTTGGGGGTTTGAACCCCATGCTCATCTTTTGGGCACCACACTGATGTTGGGGTGATACCCCAACTCCCCTATGTGCTTGTCAATGCTGGGGGTTTGTACCACACAATCTGCTTTTGTTCACTGGAGTGATGGATGTAACTGCATTTGTTTGCAGAATGTGTCACTAATTCAGGATGTTTGCACACAATACACAAACTTGGCATGGGAGTAGGGGTGGAGTGTTTGCCCTCCACCTCCTCTGGGGTGGACTGTGCTGGGGGGTGGACATAGACCCCCTTCTGGGGTAGACTGTGCTGGGGGGTGGACATAGACCCCCTTCTGGGGTGGACTGTGCTGGGGGGTGGACATAGACCCCCTTCTGCAGTGGACTGTGCTGGGGGGTGGACATAGACCCCCTTCTGGGGTGGACTGTGCTGGGGGGATGGGCATCCACCCTTCTGGGGTGGACTGTGCTGGGGGGGTGGGCAGCCACACTTCTGGGGTGGTCTGTACTGGGGGTGGACATTGACCCCCTTCTGGGGTGGACTGTGCTGGGGGTGGACATTGACCCCTTCTGGGGTGGACTGTGCTGGAGGGTGGACATAGACCCCTTCTGGGGTGGACTGTGCTGGGGGTTGGACATAGACCCCCTTCTGGGGTGGACTGTGCTGGGGGATGGGCATCCACCCTTCTGGGGTGGACTGTGCTTGGGGGGTTTGCATCCACACTTCTGGGGTGGACTGTGCTGGGGGGGTGGACATAGACCCTTCTGGGGTGGACTGTGCTGGGGGGGTGGACATTGACCCCCTTCTGGGGTGGACTGTGCTGGGGGGGTGGACATAGACCCTTCTGGGGTGGACTGTGCTGGGGGGGTGGACATAGACCCCCTTCTGAGGTAGACTGTGCTGGGGGGATGGGCATCCACCCTTCTGGGGTAGACTGTGCTGGGGGGTGGGCATCCACCCCCTATATGTGTTTTGGCTTTCGCGGGATCGTGACATATTAGTGGGTGGTAGGTGTCTGACTTACCATCTGCGACGTACGCATCGGTTCTGGTTGTTGATTCGGTCATAGGCATACAGTACAGGGATGACATGCGCGATCGGATACATGGCAGCTTCGTCTAGTACATGGTGTTCGTGTTGTGGCGCGAATGGGACCTGATATACAGCTCTTCCGGATCCTGTGACGTGCTGGAGGTGGCGACCTGTTCGGCGCGGAGGAACTGCACATTGTACTTGCCCGGCCGGAAACTGCTATGGTAATGGTTCCGGGCGGGTCCAATCTGCCTTTACGGAGACGCCTCGTACAGGAAATCTTGCTCGATTCGGAGCGTGCGTGTCGTTTGGGATTTGGACACATTTGTGCATCGTACTTCATCGTTCGCACGGACCGGCTCCCGGAACGTGTCGGTGGGCAGGTAACGCTACGGACAGCTCTGGGAGGGCTGTCCGAGCGAGATCGGAATCGGGCCCTAAGTGTAGAGTATGCGACAAACAGTTCATTCGCATACCAAATAAAAAAACTTATTGCACTGGCCTACGTTCCAGTAACTGACATGGCCGAACATTACAACCTTTTACTAGAAAGTCCTTACTACCAGCAACACAATCAAAAAATTAAGTCCCCTCCTAGACTATTTTGAAGATACCTGGGTGGGAAGACTCCATAGATCAGGCCATAGGAGGCAACCAAAATACCAAATTCCATGGTGGAATGTCTACCTTAGCACTCTAAACCAAGAGGCAAAAACCAACAATGCTGTTGAAGGTTGGCATAATGCCTTCCAAGCATCAACAGGACGAGGTACACCTACTCTACACAAACTCCTACTCTCCCTCCAAAAAGAACAGAGCTACCAACAGCTAAGAATAGAGCAATCTGTTACACAAATCAGGCCTAAACTATCCAAACAAACTAAGCAAATGTTTGAATACCTACAACAACAAGTCAAACTATACCCTACAACAAAAGGCCTAGAATACTTAGCAATAATTGCCAAAAGCCTACTCTAAACTCTCAAAGCAGTGTAAAATGTACAATACTTTTCTGTTTAAAATATTAAATAGCATACAAAACAATTTTATTTTTTCACAAAACTAATTAATTTGTCTAATATATTTTTAATAATAAATAAATATATATAGACACATTAATTAGATATTTGAAAAAATAAACAACAACAATAGTAAATTTCACAATATTTCCCTCCCACAATAAATAATTAAAATAATTTACCGTTTCCGTAGCTGTAGACAGAAAATCCCACATCTTGTCAAACAATCCAGGTAGCTCATAATCCAAATAGATTAAAAAGTTTCCCAAAGAAAAAATCCAACTGTTCCAAAAAGTAATCCTCGGTCCGTAAATCCACAATCCAGAAACCATAAAAAACCTGAAAACGGTTTTTAAAAAAAAGAAACGCTCCATGAAAACCCAAAAAATTAAGGAAGTGTAAAATTATTATTAGTTACTAAAACTAATCTACACTTCCTTAATTAAAAAAAACGCAATCTTCCGAAAACCGCAACTTCTTTCGAATAAAACCTGTAAAAAACCACACAAACATTCCCATCCACACAAATATACACATAATATACAATATATCAGTATTACTAACATTCTACACATGATAATAAGACATATCCTACCATACTTTAATTTTTCTAAACTAGGCCTCAAAAACTAACGATACATAAATCGTCAAAACCTAACGTACGCATAAAAAACGCCATAACTTCTAAAACCTAACTGTACACACACTAACTACAACTTAACTACCTTTAAATTTAATTTAAAATGTAGTTTTAATAAAGAAAAGTAATCTTACCTTGCTCGACGTGAAGCAGCTCCCAACCGCGACCTTCTCCCCTTCGAAATAACCCAAAACAACCACGAGCGGTTACAAAATACAAGCCCCAAACAAATATGTCAGCTTTAAACATATAAAATAAATGCAATTTAATTTTAAAAATGTTATTACGTGATATAAAAATTACCATCATGTGTAATTAAAATACTACAATTTATATCTTATTTGATTAAATGTATTATACTTTTTTTGCATTGTAAAACTATAATAATAAATATTATAAAACACATAATATTTAATATTATAATTCCATGTATTTACATGTTACATAAAACAATTATTAAAAAATTTAAATATTTTTTTATCTCTAACAAATGTCTAATTTAGAATTAAAATGTATAGAAATTAAACTATGTAATAATTATTAATATTTTATATATTAATATTAATAATTTTAAAAAAATCTTTTTTTAAAAATGTAAGTAACTTTAAGGCCCATTACGATACCGGGCGTAAAAAAATCCGCCACCCATGAAAGCGGCAAAAATCCACCCGCCTACACCTTCTGAATACCGACCCAGCAATTATGATGCCTCGAACCGAGAACCGCCAGCGGTGGAAAAAACACACAAAATACCGCCCGCCCATGCCCGAGTCGGAGTCAAACCGCCCGCCACGGACGGAAAGACGCACGACAACACAAAACCGCCCGCCCTCACGGTCGAGACACCGCATGTGAAATTACGATCGCACCGACATGAGCGCGGAAAAACAACAAATACACCGCCCGCCAGCGTAAACAACACTGAAGAAAATGGACACGGCAGAAGCCATGGCGGCCACGTCCCTGCACAGAAACAGCCCCGGACTCAAACAAACACACACAACAAGGCAAACAAGTCCACACAGCAACCCACGCACAAATACACAGACAAAGTACACATCCCGAAAACACACCACCCCTGGACAAACAAATAAACACAAAGCCCAGAACACCGGCCACAACACACCTGAAAACAACAGACCATCAGGACACACCCAAACAGGTAAGTACAAAAGCAGCCCCTCCACAGACCACAACCCCTTGCAACATTGCAAAGCAGAGAGGAGAGGAGAGGACACAGTGACACAGCAAGGACAGCAGCACACCACAGATACGCACACATCACACCCACCACCACCACCACCACCAAACACCGGCACCACAAACCCCCTGCACATCACACATCACACACCGCACCAGCACCACAAACACCATGGCATTACACAGAATGCCCAAGTTCACTTCCACTGAGCTGACGGTCATGGTCGACGAGATCGTCAAGGTGCACACACAAATCTATGGCAACCAGGTCCAGCACACACCACTAGCCACCAGAAACAGAATGTGGAACAGAATTGTAGACCAGGTCAATGCAGTCGGGACCGTACCCAGAAACAGAGGAGAGATAAACAAACGGTGGAACGACATCAAAAGCCTGGTCAAGAAGAAGGAGAGCAAAAACCGAGAGCTGGCTGCCACGACTGGCGGAGGGAATCCCGCGCATTACAAGACCTTCAAAGCGTGGGAGGAGAAGGTGCGAGTCATCATCCATCCGGAGATCCTCACCGGATTACCAGGGGAGTGGAGGCCGGTAAGTACATACAAATGTATACCAGCACACCGCTATGTACTCACATGCACTACCACCATGCCATAGCTCCGAGGGACAAACACCCCCATGTCCAGTACACAATACACAACACATTACTCACACACGCAACAGGCACCACCACACACACAGCCCAAACATATCAACTAACAAAACCATGGGGGCATGTGTACACCCAGCCAGCCACGTAACTACCAACAGGTCCCCTAGTACTCCAGAAGCGCCACAACGAGCACCCCCCACACCCATGTGGCAGCCGTAGCTGTAGACAGAAAATCCCACATCTTGTCAAACAATCCAGGTAGCTCATAATCCAAATAGATTAAAAAGTTTCCCAAAGAAAAAATCCAACTGTTCCAAAAAGTAATCCTCGGTCCGTAAATCCACAATCCAGAAACCATAAAAAACCTGAAAACGGTTTTTAAAAAAAAGAAACGCTCCATGAAAACCCAAAAAATTAAGGAAGTGTAAAATTATTATTAGTTACTAAAACTAATCTACACTTCCTTAATTAAAAAAAACGCAATCTTCCGAAAACCGCAACTTCTTTCGAATAAAACCTGTAAAAAACCACACAAACATTCCCATCCACACAAATATACACATAATATACAATATATCAGTATTACTAACATTCTACACATGATAATAAGACATATCCTACCATACTTTAATTTTTCTAAACTAGGCCTCAAAAACTAACGATACATAAATCGTCAAAACCTAACGTACGCATAAAAACGCCATAACTTCTAAAACCTAACTGTACACACACTAACTACAACTTAACTACCTTTAAATTTAATTTAAAATGTAGTTTTAATAAAGAAAAGTAATCTTACCTTGCTCGACGTGAAGCAGCTCCCAACCGCGACCTTCTCCCCTTCGAAATAACCCAAAACAACCACGAGCGGTTACAAAATACAAGCCCCAAACAAATATGTCAGCTTTAAACATATAAAATAAATGCAATTTAATTTTAAAAATGTTATTACGTGGTATAAAAATTACCATCATGTGTAATTAAAATACTACAATTTATATCTTATTTGATTAAATGTATTATACTTTTTTGCATTGTAAAACTATAATAATAAATATTATAAAACACATAATATTTAATATTATAATTCCATGTATTTACATGTTACATAAAACAATTATTAAAAAATTTAAATATTTTTTATCTCTAACAAATGTCTAATTTAGAATTAAAATGTATAGAAATTAAACTATGTAATAATTATTAATATTTTATATATTAATATTAATAATTTTAAAAAAATCTTTTTTTAAAATGTAAGTAACTTTAAGGCCCATTACGATACCGGGCGTAAAAAATCCGCCACCCATGAAAGCGGCAAAAATCCACCCGCCTACACCTTCTGAATACCGACCCAGCAATTATGATGCCTCGAACCGAGAACCGCCAGCGGTGGAAAAAACACACAAAATACCGCCCGCCCATGCCCGAGTCGGAGTCAAACCGCCCGCCACGGACGGAAAGACGCACGACAACACAAAACCGCCCGCCCTCACGGTCGAGACACCGCATGTGAAATTACGATCGCACCGACATGAGCGCGGAAAAACAACAAATACACCGCCCGCCAGCGTAAACAACACTGAAGAAAATGGACACGGCAGAAGCCATGGCGGCCACGTCCCTGCACAGAAACAGCCCCGGACTCAAACAAACACACACAACAAGGCAAACAAGTCCACACAGCAACCCACGCACAAATACACAGACAAAGTACACATCCCGAAAACACACCACCCCTGGACAAACAAATAAACACAAAGCCCAGAACACCGGCCACAACACACCTGAAAACAACAGACCATCAGGACACACCCAAACAGGTAAGTACAAAAGCAGCCCCTCCACAGACCACAACCCCTTGCAACATTGCAAAGCAGAGAGGAGAGGAGAGGACACAGTGACACAGCAAGGACAGCAGCACACCACAGATACGCACACATCACACCCACCACCACCACCACCACCAAACACCGGCACCACAAACCCCCTGCACATCACACATCACACACCGCACCAGCACCACAAACACCATGGCATCACACAGAATGCCCAAGTTCACTTCCACTGAGCTGACGGTCATGGTCGACGAGATCGTCAAGGTGCACACACAAATCTATGGCAACCAGGTCCAGCACACACCACTAGCCACCAGAAACAGAATGTGGAACAGAATTGTAGACCAGGTCAATGCAGTCGGGACCGTACCCAGAAACAGAGGAGAGATAAACAAACGGTGGAACGACATCAAAAGCCTGGTCAAGAAGAAGGAGAGCAAAAACCGAGAGCTGGCTGCCACGACTGGCGGAGGGAATCCCGCGCATTACAAGACCTTCAAAGCGTGGGAGGAGAAGGTGCGAGTCATCATCCATCCGGAGATCCTCACCGGATTACCAGGGGGAGTGGAGGCCGGTAAGTACAAACAAATGTATACCAGCACACCGCTATGTACTCACATGCACTACCACCATGCCATAGCTCCGAGGGACAAACACCCCCATGTCCAGTACACAATACACAACACATTACTCACACACGCAACAGGCACCACCACACACACAGCCCAAACATATCAACTAACAAAACCATGGGGGCATGTGTACACCCAGCCAGCCACGTAACTACCAACAGGTCCCCTAGTACTCCAGAAGCGCCACAACGAGCACCCCCACACCCATGTGGCAGCCGTAGCTGCACCAACCGACAAGTAACAGGTAAGTAGCCGCAACACAGAGGCAGTGGGTGGGAGGGGGACATCTGAAGTACAACACACACCAGGCCCCTAGTCCTACAGCACAGCAAGGCGGAGCACCCCCACACCCATGTGGCAGCCGTAGCTGCACTAACCGACAAGTAACAGGTAAGTAGCAGCAACACAAAGCGCAGTGGGTGGGAGGGGGGACATCTGAAGTACAACACACACCAGGCCCCTAGTCCCACAGCACAGCAAGGAGGAGCACAGCCCACACCCACGTAGCAACCACTGCAGTGCAGACCGGCAGCCGACAGGTAGACATCCCGCCCCAGGACAAACGGTGTCAGTGGGTGTCCAGCCATCACCACGACCCATAACACCGCCCCCACCCCCACAGACCTGCAACATGGAGCACCCCCCGCCCATAACCATGTTGCATCCAGTCCAGTGCACGCTCAAAAACAACCTGCAGGTGGGAAACTGGACAGGGCGGGGTGACTGGAGGCATGAGGACTGAATTACGACTAACACATGGGACATGTCAAGTAGCAGAGGAACACGCAGCACTGCTACCTGCCACAACCATGTGAACAATGTGCACACGGACATGAACCACAGAGTCACACCCCACATGACCCATCACAGACACAGCAACACCCAAGGAGCCACGTCTGCATGCACAAGTCACACTGATTACAGAACCACACGGCAGGCACAGTGCAACCCATCACACACAACTGTAACACCATCGAAGTCCTGTCCATGTAGCCCCCACTGCCTGTCAAGCACACATCCACAACTATGCCCATGTAAGACATACCACACTAGACGCAACAGCGTGGAACAACATAAATGCACACGAACACCACTGGACCCATCAAACACACAGACACACAATGCACATACAACATACCATCCATCTCATCCGACAGCCCCAGTCACATGAAAGGTATGTCATCCGAACAGCTGGTCCACACACAGTAGTCACGCAAAGAAACATGCCCATGATAAATCATGTGCCAGTAGTGAATGAAGCGCACGTCACACTGTGAGCAACTACACACATAACTTGGGCCACACACCCCCGAGCACTGCAGTGATGCACATGGCACAGGGCAGCACGCACACCAAGGAATTGGACCATCTGCAATACGTCGTGTGGCACACAACCATCACTCACTCATAACAATGCGTCCAATTACATGGCCAGAAATCACAACAGACAGCAAATATGCAGGGTATGTCAGACATACACACACCTCAGACCATGCACTGTCATGTTGCCACAACACATGCCACGTTCTGCACCCATGGCACACAGTATGTACCCCCAAAGCATAGTTCATCTCAAATGCGTTTCAGGGGCTGACCCCCATTATGCCATCTGCGTTTCTAAGCGTTCCATATGAACCCCCAAAGCATAGTTCATCTCAAATGCGTTTCAGGGGGCTGACCCCCATTATGCCATCTGCGTTTCTAAGCGTTCCATATGAACCCCCAAAGCATAGTTCATCTCAAATGCGTTTCAGGGGGCTGATTCCCATTATGCCATCTGCGTGTCTAAGCGTTCCATATGAACCCCCAAAGCATAGTTCATCTCAAATGCGTTTCAGGGGGCTGACCCCCATTTTGCCATCTGCGTTTCGAAGCGTTACATTTGAACCCCAAGAGCATAGTACAAACCAACCTCCACGATGGGTCTGGAGTCCGCATACACCAGAGCCACAAAAAGCAGGAGCACAGCAACACACCCATCGGCATTGCCAATCCGTCCCATGCCACATGTCCACAGCACACAGTCCCATTGGCATACCCACACAACAACAAATAGCACAGCCACACACACGGCTCCGGGAAACCTGTGCACGACTGTGCACGAACTGTGGATGTCAGACAACCTATACATACTTTGTCATGTGCAACACAATAACATATCTCATTCCCCCCACAGGTGACGAACTGCTGGATGCTGGAGATGGAGACAGCAGCCAGCACAGCCAGCCTGCAAGCCCCCAACAAGGACTCACGGATGTGGAGGATCTGTCCTCCGATTCGGACACGGGCCACCCAGCAGGCCCATCTGGTGTGGCAGGGCCCAACCGCACCCCAGGCACCCTCCTACCCACCAACCCATCAGCCAGGGCTGATGACCACTCACAGCCCCCTGCTGCCACTGTCGTTGCGGCCACTCCCACTGTTGTGGCGGCCACTCCCACTGCCGCAACCACCACCATCGCCGCAACAACCACCACCGCCGCGACCACCACCACGTCATCACTGGCCCCAGCACCAGCGCAAGTGGTGGTCCGGCCGACTGGGTCCACCCTGGGAGCCACAGCGAGGACCGTGGTGAGCAATGTGGCTAGTGGGCAGGCCGGTGGCAGCAGTACTGGTGGGAAGAGCAGGGTCAGGCCAACGCCAGCCTCCCCTGGGAGCCATGCCCTGCCTCAAATGGCCAGAGTCCTTGGGGCCTATGAAGAGGCCCAAGGACAATGGGCCAGGTCTGCTTCCGACACGCGGGAGGTCCTGGGGGTGTTGAGGTCCATGGACGCCCATATGGGCCAATTCGTGTCCCGTATGGACCAACTCGTGGACCTCATGGGCCAGCTGGTGGTGGCGGTGAGGTCACAGGCAAGGCCAGCAACACCACCTCCGCCACCACCTGCTAGGGCGCAGGGTCGGGCAGCAGTGTCCAGTTCCCCTGCGTCCACAGCCAGTGAGCACACCTCACCCACCACCAGCAGGTCGCCACCACACCCCCCTCCCAAACGTGGAAGGGGCCGTCCGAAGTGGAAACAGATGTCCCGGGAGGACTTCGCACGCTCCAGACGCAAGTGAGGCAGCCAGCCATCCTTGACCACCCACTGCATTGACTTGGACTACGATCCCACCCCACACAGCCATCAGAATGGCATGTGTCTGTTGGACTAGGGACATAGAACTAGTGGGTACACCCTGAGCATCACGCAGCCATGGCCGACAGCTCATTGTCACTGCACGCAACACTCATGTCATCACCTTGCACACAATGACATGTCACAGTTGAAAATAAATGCACCTTTTACACAAACTGCTGTCTGTGCACTGTGTTTATTGAACGATGATCAACCGCCACCTTGAGCAGAAAAGCATCGGATGTGTGGCATGGCGATGGGACAGGAGGGGCAGTAGGGACCTAGGGGGGAAGACAGAACAGGAGCACATTCAATGAGTGTGTCACACACCCATCACACAGTACATGTCAACAACTACAAGCAATGTACACACATCGCACAGAGCAATAGGGCACAATGCCACAGCCACCGTCAGTGGCATACAAACCTGGACATGGACCATTGACACACAGCACACAGTGAACAAAAGGCCTCCGTGACACAGCACACAGACACCTGCACAACTACAGCCACATCAGCCGTCGTACATGGACACTCACCGTCAAGTGAAGTAGCGGGCGATGAGCTGCTGACGGACATTCACAGCTTCCTCCTCTCCGCTGTCTTCCTCACTCGAGCTGTCCTGGTCTGCAGGCTGGGGCCCTGGTTGATCTCCGTCATCCACAATTAGGGGGATCTGCTTCCGAATGGCCAGATTGTGCAGCATGCAGCAAGCCACCACTATCTGGCACACCTTCTGTGGGGAGTACGCCAGCGCACCCCCGGTGCGGTCCAGGCATCTGAACCTGGACTTGAGGAGGCCAAAGGTACGCTCGACCACACGTCTGGTCCTCCCATGTGCCTCATTGTAGCGGTCATCTGCTGGGGTCCGAGGATTTCGTAATGGACTGAGCAGCCAGGGCCCATTCGGGTAAGCCGAGTCACCTGGGCGTGAGGGACACAGAGAACCGTTGCAATTCAAACAGGACAGTAGACAGCATCCTTAAGCCAGCACGCTACACAACTCCACATACTCACCGACAATCCAGCCACGGTCCTGTTGCAGATTGGTCATCAGTCGTGGTAATATGCTGTTGCGCATGATGTGCGCATCATGGGCCGAGCCTGGGAACTTTGCACACACGTGGGAAATGACCATGTCCGCAAGGCACACCACTTGCACATTCAGGGAGTGCGTGTGCTTCCGGTTGCGGAAGAGCTGCTCAGTGGCCTGTGGTGGAACAAGGCCAACATGGGTGCAATCTATGGCACCAACGACGTGTGGGATCCGTCCAAGGGCATAGAATGCACCCTTCACTGCCGCCAACTCACGTGCCCTGGGGAATCGGATGTACCTGTTCCTGTACAGCATCATGGCTGCCAGTACATCCCTCAGCACCATGCTGAACATGGGCTGGGACATCCCACCTCCACTGCCCACTGTGTGCTGGAATGACCCAGTGGCGAAGAAATGCAGTGCAGCCATCACCTTAGCCGTGGGGGTGAATGCTGTCGGATACACCCTGCGAGGACGGAGGTGGGGATCCAACATGGCACATAGTCGATGCAGGGTTGGTCGGTCCAGACGAAATTTCCGGATGACCTCAGAATCCTCCATGTCCGCCAACAATTGGTAAGGGCGGTAAATGTTTGGTCTCCGCCTAGGACAGATGGAAGTGGACACATGTCAAAGCAACACGCCACATGGCATATTCACATACACATAACTGATATGACAGAGCAAGAACATGAGTCACAGAACAGCTGTCATGCAGGGACAGCACAGCCACAATACACTTACACAGGTCTCCCACCAATAGCAATGGGCAGTGACACAAACCATTGCTATGTGCATGCACATGGGGATCCAGGCCTCAATGACCTGTGAGGCGTGCTGATGGGGACTGACTGCATATCCGGCAAGCGGCAACACCACGGCAACATGACTGGCTGCTGTGCATCACACTGCTTCCGAGGCAGGATGAGTATGGCACACACCAACGACGATGTGGGCACAGGCTGAGCGGCCAAGACAAGTGGGACCTGTGGCACGAGGGGATATGAGACAGTCATTGGTGTCACCACTGCACCCTATGTGCAGCACTGTACGGATCACACCTCCAGAAGCATTGTCAGGTGTACACATTGACAGCCCCATGCCAACACGGCTGTGTGCTTGCAAATACACATCACATGTGACACGTAACCTTGCACGTGCCAAGTGGCAGATGTACATAGTGAGAGATGACATGCGTGTGCATATGCGTATACCATGCACCCATGCCAATGTGCAGATGATGACATGCTAACAGACATGTGGGGGCCGGCCACTGGCCGTCCCTGCCTATGCACACGGCATGATGTGTGGCGGGACGCCGTCCACCTGCGTGGTGCCCCGACTCAAGACCCGGGCAACCTAGACAATGCATTGCAGTCTCCGCAGTCCGGATACACCACCTGCGACACGCAGAGGCTGTAGCTGCCCTAACGGCCCATGCCGCGTCCATCTGGGGCTGATGGACCCACACATTCACTCTTTTGCCTCACTGGGGCGGGCTCGGAGGTGCTTGCGCACGCGCTGGCTTCTCTGTTGCAACGGCATGTGACGTGTGTGGGGATGTAGGCAATGGGTGGGATGGTGCGAGCCACCTTCCGTGACGTCACTCCTGCTCGTGATGTGTGCGTCCCCCAATACTTCCATATGACTTGAGCCATGCTACACATTGAGGATGTTTTGCCTGCGTGATGTGTCCCGGAGAAGCGCGCCGAGTCCTCTCCCCCACCATGCTCCACTGCCATCCCGTGCCCTGGATTGCCTGTGCAGGTTGACAATGTTGGGGATATACCTGGTCGGCAGGGGCTGTGTGTGCCTTGTCAAGGGCCTGGCGGGTGCACAACAGGATCCAGCTTGTCCACAGAGGGTGGGCTGATGTGTACGCCTGATACCGCATTGTTCGTGTGCCCGGCTGCTGTGCACACACGTGTTCACATCCCCCCCGACGGGTGGCCTTTAACATTGCCCAGGGAAGCGGTAATGTGCAGTTCCGGACCCCTCCCGACACAGCGTGTTTCAACTTTGCATGTGCGCATCTACCCGTCACACCCACCCACCTGAGCGAAGCGTCACTCCCGCTTCACACGACACATGTGTGTCTTCCACAGTTGTGCTACTCATTTGCGTTGACATCGAATGACAGTGGACTACATAGTCATGTCACGACTGCCGTATACATCACACACTCTCATCATCTCACATTCGTACTTGTGAAAGGAATCAGCAGAGACAGTTTCTTTCTTCAAACCATGTATTGTGACTTATGTCCTCTGTGATGCAGTATAGTGGACACTACTGGCAGCGGAATGCATGTGGAGGATATACTGAGCATGATTACACATAGCTAAGGGTGTAGGGGTACATGTGATTAGCTGTTGCATGTGGGATGTGGGCTTCAGAGTTACATCTGCTTGGCCGTTGCTGTGCTAATGTTCATTTGCAAGTAGCTGCGGTGCTGCGGACTTTGACACAGACGGTATACATTTAGCCTACCAGACCGCTTGGCATCATGGGCACAGTCCATCTCAGTTCCATGTGACAGGTGTGCTGCTGTTGTTACTCATGCACGCGTGCGTGTGAGTTGACATCAGGGCATGGGCTTACGTGCATGCAACGGCGTCCCACTTGTTGTTGCCATATGGTGGATACTGGACATGTCACAGTCACTGGGGTCGTGTTGTTGTTGTATGCACTTGTCGTCCATGCAAAGGTCCTGTTACGGGATTTCCGGGGAGGGGAGAAGGGGTGCAGCTCTCACATACTCCAGCCGGGCGATTCCTGTCCACTGTGCGGTGCATATGTCCATGGGCGCAGGATCCATGTCATGGCATAGTTGTACGTGCAGTTCTGTCCATGTGGGTGCGATACACATATCCCATGCCACTGCCTCCCCGGATACATGCAGAGTTCCTGGATGTGATGGGGAACGGAGTGCATGTCCCGGACACATCCGATGTCATGGCAGTGTCGTTGATGGTGTGGTATCAGTTGCAGGTCGTTTGGTATGGCTGTTGTGGTGGTTACTGGCCAGTCCGTGCGGAAGCTAAGCATGGGTACAGTGTCGGACATCATGGCTCAATTGGGGGATTGCGTCGGGGTCCTACGAATTGACAGGTTGACAGGTATGCGATGGCTTCCTGCAGGGCTTCCATTTCATTGGTGGTATACATGTTTGCCAGCCAATGTAGCGGATGGTGGCTGTCACGGTGTTGTCCGTAAGTTGTCCCTTGTAGGAGCATGATGGGGCATGCTGGGTGACATTCGATGTAGCTGTGATCCATGATCCGTCGTGTGGAGGCACAGTGGTCCCATTGCAGTGTGGGTCCGATGTTCGCCACATACGCCATGCCCCCATAGGCTGAACAGACCCTGTCGTGTGCGTCCAGAGGGTGGAATAGTGGTAGCAGGTCCGCCCTTGGACATGCCGGGTTGGAGAGGCACAACTCCACAGGATGGTGGAAGGGACACCTCCGACAGTAGAAGACGGGTATGACGCAGCTGAACAATGCGATGCGGTAAGTCAGTCGGTAACTTACGTTCAGCAGGGATAGGGGTTCGCATCCCAGTAGCTGTATCAGGTTGTGTTTGTACAGCTTGACCTGTCTGGCGTAGTTGGGTAGGTGTGTTGTAGGTGCCATTTTGCTGCGGGGCGATGTGGTGGCGTGCTCCGGCTGTGTGTGCAGTCTGCAGTGTGCAAGCTCCGAGGTTGCTGTGAGGTCTGTGATGGTCGTAGGGTGGCAGGACTTGTGTTCTGTTAGCTTGTGCGGAGGACACGGGCCCTCATCCCACGTGCTTCTCTGAATGTTCAAGGTCAGTGGTGTGTGACTCCTTCCAGATAACTTGCATGGGAACGGCATGGGGAGTTTTATACTTTCTTCTTTCCCGTTCGGTATGTTCTTAGGTGATATGCGCTATCTGCCCTGTGGTCGGTTTCCTCTGCATGCCTGTGTTGGTCTTTTTTTGGGACAATGGCTGTATTCGCCGGCTTGTTTAGTCGGGATGTGGTTTCGGAGTTGGAATGGAAGGTCATTCAGTGCTGTCTGCTCTCCCGTGTGTGGGCGGCAGGCTGTGTTTCCGCTATGCGTTGGGCCTTGTGTGTGGGTGTCATTCTTGAGTCCACCTGTTGTCGGTCCCCGGGCTCTTTGGTGTTCCGTTTTGTATGTCTGGTTCATGGGTGCAGGGTGGTATGGGTGTTTCTGTGTGGTACTGGCGTACCTCTTCCCGACGGGGCCCATGTTCTACTGGGTGGTGTTGCCGCCGCTGTGTGCTTCGCCATGTTTGTCACACAGGGGTGTGTCCTGATGTTGCGTGACTTCACTGACATGTGGGGGTCGGTTGTGTGACGTTGGGTGTTGTCCGTGAATTGGGCGGTGGGGACATGACTGTGGCAGGCCTGTCACGTGTCATGTGCGTTCTGGGTGTGGCTGGTGTGTGTGGTGCTTGGTTGTGTCCCTGTGTTGTTTGTGTGCGACGCATACATGGCGTTATGGTTGGGCGCTGAGTTGTGCGCATGTGTGGCTGCGTCATCGCCGCTGTGCTGCGGTGCCGTGACGGGGTCGTTAGTTCCTGGTCCCAGGTGGTGTGCCCATGATAGTTGCGAGATGTTGCACTTTGCCCTGTGTTACATTTGTGGGTGCAGTGGTGGATGTGTCTTGTCCACGCAGGGGTGTTGGGGGGTGCCATGTCCTCCTTTTCCGCACTTGCACTGTGTGCGCTGTTTGCGTGCCCTTGTTGTGTGTGTGCCTACCTGCGTCTCCGCGGTGCATTGCCTCCTTGGTGGTGCATCAGGTATAGCATGGGGAGGGCCTGCAGTGCTGGATTCATGCTCGGGGGGGGTCGCCTCTTCGGTGTCTGTGCTCGGCGTTCGGGTTTCCGCCTCACTTTCACGTGCGGTGTCTCTTAGCCGTGGGAGCTGTTTGTTTGCGGCATCGTAATTTGTACGCCGGGCGGTACGTGATTTCGTCTGGCGGTGTGTCTCCATTGGGCTGCGCCGCTACGTGAGTGGGCGCACTTTGATGGCGTACGGCGTCGCTGGCTTGCCGGCGGTGTTTGGCTGCCTTTTCACATCGTAATTTGGCGGGCGTGTGGGCTGCGGCATGCGGGCGGTAACTGGTGGTTTTTGCATCCGCCAGCACGGCGGTGGTGCTACCGCCCGCCATCCTAATGGGCCCCTTTATATTTAAAAAATGCATTTAAGAAATGTTAAAACTGTCACATTATTAAGTTGTTACAAATATATGTAACTAAATAAAAAATGTTAATAACACCAAACTAAAATTAACAACTGTTAAAAATTTTTTTTTTTTTTAAATGTATCTAAAGAAATGTGAACCTACATTATCTGATATTACAAAATGTACACAAGAATTTAAAGCAATGTACTAATGTATTAAATAATGTTTCATTAATTATTACATGTAAAAATTTACAAATGTACAAACTATGTTGTTTTTGTAAAATAAATATAATTTCCTATCTTTATGTATTGGTTTATTTTACATATTTTTAATAAAAGATATATTTCTTTTTCATTTCATAATATTTTACAATAAATAAACATCAATAAAAATTTAAAACGTCTAATTTATTGTCTACCATTTTATTAATGTTATATTCAATGTTACATATTAAGTTTATTTTTATTAAATATACTGTGTAAAATAATATGTTTTAATTAAATATATATACAATGTTATGTTTTTTCCTGAACAACTGTCTTATAATTATAATTTGATACTACTTTAAACTGCAATAATTTTTTTTAAATATAATTAAAAACACATTTAGCTAAATTACTATTCCCACCCCAGTTAGCATAAATACAGGGTAGGTGCTGGACACTAATCTTAATGAATTTTCTATTCCCTCTCCAGTTAATATTAATTAGGGGTAGGTGCTGGACACTGAACTTAAATAATTTACAATTCCCACTCCAGTTAGCATTAATTTGGGGTAGGTGTTGGACACTAAACTTAATTAATTTACTATTCCCACTCCAGTTACTATAAATTCAGGGTAAGTGTTGGACACTAACCTTAATTAATTTACTATTCCCACTCCAGTTAGTATTAATTAGGGGTAGGTGCTGGACACTAAGCTTAATTAATTTACTATTCCCACTCCAGTTAGTATTAATTAGGGGTAGGTGCTGGACACTAAGGGGCACATTACGATGACGGGCGGACAAAGTCCGCCCGCCACCGTAGCGGTGAATGGGACCGTCCACCATAGGAGCGGCGGTCCCGCCACGAGTATTAGGATGCCACCGCCACGGTGGCATCCCCTATTCCCAACATTGTGGCGGGCGGGGCTCACAGCACCGCCCGCCACAATGCTGGGAATGCACGTTGTGCATTGCCATGCACAAGGTGACAGGCACCGCACGGTGCCTGCCACCTTGTCCATGCCAATGCAGGGGGGTACCATAGGTACCCCCCATGTGCACCCCCCACCCCCCCAACACTCTGGGGGCCCGCAACAGGCCCCCAATAGCTAAGACCGTATGCCTTTCCATGGCGGCGTTGCCGCCATGGAAAGGCTGCTCTCCGCATCCATCATAATATGGATGGCGGTGTCTTGCAGACACCGCCACGATATTACTGCCCTTTTCCGCCCGGTCACCTGTGTGACCGGCGGAAAACCGGCGGACAGTCTTTCCGTCTGCTGGGCTCCCCCCGCCATCGTAATGTGGCGGGGGGGAAATGGCATGCGGGCGGAGGGGAATGGCGGGCGGATCACCACCGCCATACGGGTGGTGGCGATCCGCCAGTCATCGTAATGACCCCCTAAATTTATGTAATTTACTATTCCCACTCCAGTTAATATTAATTAGGGGTAGGTGCTGGACACTAAACTTAAATAATTTACTATTCCCACTACAGTTAATATTAATTTGTGGTAGGTGTTGTACACTAAACTTAATTAATGTACTATTCCCACTACAGTTAGTATTAATTCAGGGTAAGTGTTGGACACTAAACTTAATTGATTTACTATTCCCACTCCAGTTAGTTTTATTTAGGGGTCGGTGCTGGACACTAAACTTAATTAATTTACTATTCCCACTCCAGTTAGTATTGAGGGGCTTATTACGATAGCGGTCGGATTTCATCCGGCCGCCACCGTAGCGGTGAATGGGTCCGACCGCCATGCGTGCGGCGGTCCCGTCCATGCAATTAGGGTGTGACCGCTACCACTGCGGTCGGATTCCGCACCTTTATCATTGTGGCGGGCGGTGCTGACAGCTGCACCGCCGCGATGCATAAAGGAGCATGTTGTGCATTTCACTGCACTACGTGGCAGGCACTACACTGTGCCTGCCACTTGGTGCAGTGAAATGTAGGGGGGTAGTACCCCCCCAGTGCACCCCCACCCCAACACAAGGGGGGCCCGCAACGGGCCCCCGGAGACACTCACCGCCTGCCTTTCAAAGGCGATTCAACTGCCGCGGAAAGGCTGGCTACCGCCGGCATCATAATCGTGCCGGCGGAGCCTGCTCGTCACCGCCGCCATTATAAGCCCCATTAACGTTCCGCCGGACAATCGTTACGATTGCTACCGGCGGAAAAGCAGCGGATGGTCTTTCCGTCCGCAGCGGTACCCACCGCCATCGCAATATGGCGGGTGGTTTATCGCGTTACGATGCCGGAGCGGTCTCCACCGCCGGCCCGGCGGCGGCAAACCGCCCGATATCGTAATACGCCCCTAATTTGGGGTAGGTGCTAGACAACAAACATAATTAATTTACTATTCCCACTCCAGTAACTATTAATTAGAGGTAGGTGCTGGACATTAAATTTAATTAATTTACTATTCCCACTACAGATAGTATTAATTAGGGGTAGGTGCTGGACACTAAATTTAATTAATTTACTATTTCCACTCCAGGTAGTATTAATTAGGGGTAGGTGCTGGACACTAAACTTAAATAATTTACTATTCCCACTCCAGTTAGTATTAATTTGGGGTAGGTGTTGGACACTAAACTTAATTAACTTACTATTCCCACGCCAGTTACTATAAATTCAGGGTAAGTGTTGGACACTAAACTTAATTAATTTACTATTCCCACTCCAGTTACTATAAATTAGGGGTGGGTGCTGGACACTAAACTTAATTAATTTACTTTTCCCACTCCAGTTAGTATTAAATTGGGGTAGGTGCTGGACAACAAACTTAATTAATTTACTATTCCCACTCCAGTTAGTGTTAAATAGGGGTAGGTGCTAGCCACTAAATTTAATCAATTTACTATTCCCACTCCAGTTAGTATTAATTAGGGGTAAGTGCTGGACACTAAATGTATTTAATTTACTATTCCCACTCCAGTTAGTATTAATTAGGGGTAGGTACTGGGCACTAAACTTAAATAATTTACTATTCCCACTCCAGTTAATATTAATTAGGGGTAGGTGTTGGACACTAAACTTAAATAATGTACTATTCCCACTCCAGTTAATATTAATTTGTGGTAGGTGTTGGACACTAAACTTAATTAATTTACAATTCCCACTACAGTTAGTATTAATTCAGGGTAAGTGTTGGACACTAAACGTAATTAATTTACTATTACCACTCCAGTAACTATTAATTAGAGGTAGGTGCTGGACATTAAATTTAATTAATTTACTATTCCCACTCCAGTTAGTATTAATTAGGGGTAGGTGCTGGACACTAAATTTAATTAATTTACTATTCCCACTCCAGGTAGTATTAATTAGGGGTAGGTGCTGGACACTAAACTTAAATAATTTACTATTCCCACTCCAGTTAGTATTAATTTGGGGTAGGTGTTGGACACTAAACTTAATTAATTTACTATTCCCACGCCAGTTACTATAAATTCAGGGTAAGTGCTGGACACTAAACTTAATTAATTTACTATTCCCACTCCAGTTAGTATTAAATTGGGGTAGGTGCTGGCCACTAAACTTAATTAATTTACTATTCCCACTCCAGTTAGTATTAATTAGGGGTAGGTGCTGGCCACTAAATTTAATTAATTTACTATTCCCACTCCGGTTAGTATTAATGAGGGGTAGGTGCTGGCCACTAAATGTATGTAATTTCCTATTCCCACTCCAGTTAGTATTAATTAGGGGTAGGTGCTGGACACTGAACTTAAATAATTTGCTATTCCCACTCCAGTTAGTTTCAGATTGGGGTAGGTGCTAGACAACAAACTTAATTTACTATTCCCACTCCAGTAACTATTAATTAGAAGTAGATGCTGGACACTAAATTTAATTACCTCCTCGTAAGTCTTCCTCGCCACATGATAAACGAAGTGAGCTTCAGCTCCACACCAGAACCCTCCAAAGCAAAAGTTAGCCTCCCATGCCTCCCATCCCATCCCATCCCAACATGGCCGACCCATATCACCCATGACCTCTATAAGAGGAGGGACGGCCCAACCCTCAGCCTGTTTTTTTGGTTCTGCGCTGCAGATTCTCCAGAGCGTGTTTCAGGTAAGTTGGGGTGGGGTCCTGCTCTAGCAGGTCCCACGGCCGGGGGGTAGAGGCCCTGCTCGAGGGGGCTCCTGATCTGGTTTCTCCCCCGCCTTGTGGCTCTTGGCCCTCGCACTGCCCCCTTGATTTTTGCTGCTCTGCTCTAGCGGGCTCTGATGTTTGTGGGCTCTGGGTGTTTGTTTGGCCCTGCACTAGCGGGCTCAC
This sequence comes from Calotriton arnoldi, assembly GCA_963921515.1. Lineage (NCBI taxonomy): Eukaryota > Metazoa > Chordata > Amphibia > Caudata > Salamandridae > Calotriton > Calotriton arnoldi. The sequence goes on from CAWUFW010004821.1 coordinate 1,445,437, forward strand.
CTATTTGGTCTCCTCTGACCTGACCTGGTTTTCTCCCTGCTGTTCCTGGGTCACACTGGGCTTGCATCCGTTCCCACCCCCCTCTTATTCTAAATGCTGGGTCCTGGTATGGGGGCGCTGATTTGCGGGGGTCGTGGAGATTTTTGTCCTGCCTCCAGTGGTGACGCCTCTCTCGACCGGCTTCCCGCATGTTTGGGGTTGCTTGGCTGCGTGGGCCGGTAGCTTTTCGGGGGTACGGGAGGCACCAGGAGCGTGCTTACTAGCCTCAACCGGATCTACACTGGCTGCTCCTTTGGCCCGTGTTGCTTTACCGTTTGTACAGCTCCTGGATATGTTGCCGGACTCGAGCCATGCCACGTTAGTCTCCTTGCTGAGCGGGGAGTCTGCGGCCAGGGTTTACATCTGTGCAGCACCCTCTCCCGGGCGGAGTAGGCGCACGCACTGCAGGGAGCCGCGCGCAGCGGCATGCAACCAGGAGCCGCACGCTGCTGCCGAAGCCTCAGTGGGACCCTGTCCCGTAAGATACCGCATACTAACCCGTCCCTCAGACCGACGGCGTGCGGCTTGAAATGTTATATATCCTTCGAGTGGCTACATTCCTGTGTGTGTTTTGAATTCTGGTACTTTTCAATTCCTTACAGATGATGCTTTCATTGCATATTTTTCAATGGTGTCTTGCACTCACGCATGCGCACTACGTTGTTCTCACGCAGCAAAACTGAAAACCTGGTTTCCGACTAGTGTTGAAGGTGAGCATGTCATGTTGGGAGCTCTCGAATCTGCTCGGCTCTTCTACTGCTGTCACGTTTCAGACTCTGTTTTTTTTTGTTGCATCGTGGTGACCCGATGCTGTAATAAGGGAACTACGTACTCTGGGAGTGTGTTTTATGTATATATATGTATTTTATAGTTCCTGTATGGTTGCAGTCACCAGTTGCAGCAGGATGTATGTGTTTGCCTAGCAGCTTTCATTGGTTAATAGTGGTTACGTTATCCAATCTGTGTGCGGATTAGTCATTGGTTTCCCCCGTTATAAACTGGTGTTGATGAACCTGCTTCAAGGCGCATTCTGTGAATGGACTAATGAGCTTTTAGCTCAATGGTAGGTCTTGTGCCGCTGGTGGCACCGGCTCACAAAGCATGTGGATTCGACTCCTGCCTGTGCTCCACATTACAGATTTGTGCTTTATGTACATAGGTCTTCTACATACTTCTTTGGTTGCATAAATTCTTTATGTTTATTATCTGCTGGTCGTAGTTTACTATTTTTGTAATGTCGATTTTTTTGCAGCGGCATCAAGGAGCCGTACGTGCACTGTAACGTATACTGCAGGACACAGCATTTGGGCCTTCCAGGTGTTTTCTCAATCTTTCTTTATTCTAGGGTTGGCAAAAGGGGTTCCATCGGGTAGTAATACACACGTAATAGTGGAGCTGTATATTTTGACATTATTGTCCGTCCTGGTGGAAGCACATACATCGAGGCTTTGGGCCTGCGGTCCGTCCCTCCTGCTCTCCATTATTGTGTGAGGTCTGGCCTGGTTGGTCCCTGTTTGGGCGTCCTCCTGGGGATTCCGGGGGCTGTGAGCTGCTGTGTGTCTGATGGGGGCGGGCTGCTGTAGGCGCCTGTCCGTCCTTCTCTGGGCGGCTTCGGTGGTCACCTTGTGGGTTTTTGCTTCTGTTTCTGCTCCTGGAGGGCTTGCCCTTTCTTGTCCATGGGACGCGTCCGTGGCGCCCCCTCCTCCTCCTGTTCCCTGGCTCGGCAGGCGGCTCTTGCGCCCCCATCCTGGTCGTGCTTCTCCTCGCTTCCTGGGGGTTGGGGCTCTGTTGGGGGCCTTCTGTTGCCTCTCCTCCCATCCTGGGTGGCCTCTGTCTCGGTTCCATGGGTACTGCCTACTGCCAGACCACTCCGGTTGTCGGTTGTTGGGCTCCCCTGCCCATGTCCGAAATGCTGTGGCTCTTTGGTTGGTCTGCTACCCTTGGGTGGTCACAGCTTGGTCGGGCCAGGGGCTCGGCGCACGCCTCTGCTGGGGTGTGCTTTTTGACCTGTTCCTGCGGGGTCGCTTTTTGACTATCTCTCTGGTCCTTCTCCGGCGAGTCCTGTTCATCCGGTTCCGGTTTCCCGGTGGGGTATTGGTGTTTTCCCCGTCCTGTTTCTGGTTTTCCAGTTTTTGGTTGCCTTCCTCCTTGTGCCTGTCCCCCTTCGGCTGGTTTTCGTGTGGCCCCCCGGCTGTTCATGCTGGGGTTGTGTACCTTGGTTGGGGCCTTCCTCTGGGAGTGTTTTGGATGTCTTTGTGCCTTGTTGTCAGGCGGTGCTTGCCCGGTCTGTCCGTTGGGGGTCCTCCCCGTCCTTTTGGTCTCGGTGTCTCTGGGCCTTCCTTGGTTCCGGTTCATTCCTGGCTTCGCCTGTTCCCGTAGGTGTCCCTTCTCTTGCCCTGTCTACCGGTGCGGCCGGTGGTCTTTCTGTTCTGTTATCCCCTTCCCGGGTGATGGCGGCCTTTGCCGTCCTGTGGGGCGTGCTTGGGTTCCCGGTCGGTACTGGGTCGGTTGGTACACCTGATGGCGGGTTTCTCATCTGACTTCTGTTGGCCGTTCCTTGGCTTGTATGGGGTTTGCCCCTGCCGTGCGGGGGCGTCTTGTTGCTATTCTGGGCGGATTTCACCTGCCTCGTTCTCCAAGGGGTTGCGGGGTTTGCCCCTTTGGCTTTTTGGCGCGGTTGTGCTGTCCTTGACTGGGTCGCTTTTGTTCCGGTTCCGGTTTGAGTCCCCAGTGTTGGCTCTGTCTCCTTCTCGTCGGGGCTCCCGGCTTTGCGCTTTCCTCTGGTCCCTTTGCTTACGTGGGTTCTGGGCTTGTTTGGCCTGGACGGGGCGTTTGACCTGTTGGTGGTGCTCGCCTTGGTGCTTTTCCCTTGGTTTCTGCTGCTGTGGGTGTTGGACCTAGGAGCTTTTGCTCAATGGTCCGTATGGTGCTTCTGGGGGCACAGGCTCGCACAGGACAAGGGGTTGTATCCTGCCACTGGTTTCTACGTATCCCATGGTGGTATTTGTTCGTGCGGTGCTTTTCATTGTCCGGGGGTGCTGGAATTTCCCGGTTCTCCTTCCCCGGGCGGGGCCCTGCGCTTCCTGTGCGGATTTTGTTTCATCTTCTCCTTTAAATCTAAATCTAAATCCGTATTTGTAAAGCGCGAACTACTCACCCTTACGGGTCTCAAGGCGCTGGGGGCCGTCGTGGAAATTAAGTGAGCCATTGCCCAGAGTCACATGGTGCTGAGCTGAGCTGCCGCCGGAGTCAGGGATCGAACCGTGAACCCTGTGCTCCGAAGTCAGCTGCCCTGGCCACTGCACCACACCTCTCCACTCTCCTTTGTCCCTGGTTTTGGGGTACTGGGGCCTGCTGGCTTGGGTTTGCTACCTGGAGGTGTTGACATTGCTCTGGCTCGTTTCGCCCGGCTCTTCTGTCCTTCTCGCCTTTGGTGTGTTTCTGCCTGTGACCTTGCCTCCGTGTACGCTCCTGTTCCTGTCGGCTCTCCGTTGTTCAGCTGGGTCGGGCCTGGTTGTTGGTTGTATGAATGGCCACCTGGGTGCTCGCTTCGGCGGCTCCTTTGCTGCATGTGGGACGTTGCGGGGTCGGTTTGCTTGGCCCCTGCGCAGGGCTGTCTCACTCATTCGTGCTGCGTTCCCCTTGCTACCGCTTTCTTGTGCTTGGTGGCCCCTGGTGGGCATTCGCATTCCTTTCTGGTGGCTTGGCCTTGGGCCTGGTCCCTTCCGCTCTTCGGCCTCCGTGGGCGGCCTTGTGGGTTTTCCGCTTTTCGCTGTTGGCCGGTTGGGTTCCCTTGGTGGCCAGGTCGCTTCGGGGTATGTTTTGCCTTGTGCCTGCCTGGGTTCTCTCATTAGTGTTGTGCTCCCTTCCGGGGGGTCCTTTGTGCGACTGGGGTCCGTGTCCCGCCTGTTTCTCTCCTTGCTGGTGGGGTTTTGGTGACCTTCATTTTTGTTGTTCGGTTGGGGTGCTGGGTTCCTTTCTGCACCTCAATCTGTTCTTGCGGCTCCTGCCAGTCTGTGTTGTTTCCGTCTGGTTCTCGGCTTCGGTCCTCGGTTGCCACCAGGCCTGGTGGGTTTTGTTTCCTTCTTCCCCTCCGGTCGTTGGATTTGGGGTGGTTCGGCTCTCTCGCTGTTGGTGGTCCGCCTTGCGGTGTAGCTGTGTTTCGGTCAGACTGCGTCTCTTTACTGCTGTGGCTTCTTGTTGTGTCACTGTGGTGGGGGTGCCCTCTGTTTCTTCAGTTCCGAAGTCTGGGCTTTTGCTTCCATCTCGCTGTTGGCTGTCCGTTGGACAGTCTTGGTGTGTTTGGACCGGCTTACTGCTTTCTGTTCTGGGGCCTGTTTGTTGTTGCTTTTGGCTCCGTACGGTTTCATCCCGTGCCTTCTCTGTCCGCCTTCTGTCGTTGGTTCGGGCTTGCTTTCTGGCTGGCCTAAGGGTCTCGGGGGTCCGTGTTTTCGGCCCTCCCGGTGTCTCTCTGTCCTGGGCTGGTTCTTCCTGCTCGTGGTTGCCTCTCTCTTGGGTGGTTCCTTCCACTTGTCTGTGTTTTTTGGGTTTGCCCTGCTTTGTTGGCATCCCCTTCTGGTCCGTTGGTTTCTTGTGAGTTTACATGAAGCCGCTTGGCTTAGGTATGTGCTCACTTCGTTTATCATGTGGCGAGGAAGACTTACGAGGAGGTAATGCCCCGGTTATTTACCGGTAATCTTCATTACTCCGAGTATAGTCTTCCTCGCCACATGAGTTCCCATCCCTCCCTCCCTGTGTTGCTATTCGGCTTCATGTGTATGCTTGGTAGTTCTCAGGCTGAGGGTTGGGCCGTCCCTCCTCTTATAGAGGTCAAGGGTGATATGGGTCGGCCATGTTGGGATGGGATGGGAGGCATGGGAGGCTAACTTTTGCTTTGGAGGGTTCTGGTATGGAGCTGAAGCTCACTTCCTTTATCATGTGGCGAGGAAGACTGTACTCGGAGTAATGAAGATTACCGGTAAGTAACCGGGGCATTAATTTACTATTCCCACTCCAGTTAGTATTAATTAGGGGTAGATGCTGGACACTAAACTTAAATAATTTACTATTCCCACTCCAATTAGTATTAATTTGGGGTAGGTGTTGGACAGTAAACTTAATTAATTTACTGTTCCCACTCCAGTTACTATAAATTCAGGGTAAGTGTTGCACACTAAAATTAATTAATTTAATATTCCCACTCCAGATAGTATTAATTAGGGGTAGGTGCAGGACACTAAACTTAAATAATTAACTATTCCCACTCCAGTTAGTATTAATTAGGGGTAGGTGCTGGATCCTAAATTTAATTAATTTACTATTCCCACTCCAGTTAATATTAATTTAGAATTAGTGCTGGTCATTAAACTTAATTATTTAACTATACCCACTGAAATTACTGTAAAATAAATGGAATTGCCAGACCTTTAAAATATTTTTTTTTCTTTTCCCATTAAAATTACTATAATATAACTAACTACACTATACATACAAATTTTCAGTATTTGAAAACACCTATAATAAATTACTACACTATATAATATAATAAATTTCATTATTTTTATAATTTATAAAACAAAAACATATAATTTTTTTTAAAAATTATTTGTTTTATTAAAATTAAAAAATAACATATAATTAATATATTATCTACATAAAATACCTAAATACAAATTTTTCAATATCAAATTTTAAAGATTTTTTTAAATTTATATCCTAGATTACATTTTTTTTAAATTTACACATTTTATTTAAATTCTAAAGTTTTGATTCTTAACAAATTATTTAATAATTTGCATTTATTATACAACATTTTCTAACTTTTTATATTTTATTTATTTATAATACACAATTCAATATAAATATTAATCGATTAATAATTTACACTGTATACACAATTTTTTTTATTTTAGTAAATATTTTTTTTTCTATTTAAATTTTGAAATATTTCAACAAAATGTATAAAACTGTAACCATCATTATATCCTATAAACACAACTCCAAACTGATTAAACAATACATTCAATATACAAATAAAATATAACCAAAATGAGTATAGAAACTTCCAATTTTTTGGACATTTCATTTAATATTTTTTAAACACTCCCCACCCTTATCCACTAGAACTCAACATCCCACTACTAAAAAAATTATTTCAAAATTAGATATAATATTTTCTAATTATAAATTAAAATTTCGAAGTTATTAGAAATTAAAATACATTATTTTAAAACACTCCCCATCCTTAGCCCCTATAAACCCAACATCCCACTCCTAATTTTTCTAAATTCGAAATTATATTTTCTAAATTCTATTTTTAAATTTCGAATTTATTATAAATTAAAAACAATTATTTTAAAACACTCTCCAGCCTTATCCCCTATAAACCCAACATCCCGCTCCCCAAAAATATTTTTATAAATGTAAAAATTTATTTGCTGAATTATAATTTTAAATTTCAAATTTATCATAAATTAAAAACAATTATTTTAAAACACTCTCCAGCCTTATCCCCTATAAACCCAACATCCTGCTCCTAAAAAATAATTTTCTAAATTCGAAATTATATTTTCTAAATTAAAAATTAAAATTTCGAATTTATTATAAAGTTAAATCAATTATTTTAAAACACTCCCCACCCTTATCCCCTATAAGCTCAACATCCAGCTCCTAAAAAATATTATACAAATTAATTTTTTTATAACTAACTAATATTATACAACAAACAAACTTTAAATACATTAAAATATAGTACAATAATGATATTTTAACTTAACGATATTTTAACAGTCGATATTACAAACTTCGATATTTTTAACAATACTTAAAATCGATATTTTTAACATCGATATGCATAACATCAATATTTAATACTATCGATATACTAAACTCGATATTTATGTATATCGATATTAAAATTTCGATATTATGTCTACTTACACCCATTGGTTAGGCCATAAATGTGGCATCTCCAGGCACTCACCTTAGAACACTGTTGGACCTCATGAAGATCAGAAACGGACTGAACCTGCTGTTTGAGACCTTAGAAGGGCCTTGAAGACTGGACCTCCTCTCCATTCTGTACCCAGGACCAAGAAGAGGACTCCAAGGGTCATAAGATCAAGCGCCTGTTAAAGCTACAAGGACACAACTAGCTACAAGAGGCCTTTTCATGCAACTGCCCAGCTGACCAGTACCTTGACTAGACTCGTCTGTTGTCCTCTGCCTGCCATCCGATGTGTCTCTAAGTGCCATCCCCGAGGTCTTAGGGGGTTTCAGAAGTGTAGCCTGTGATGGAATGGGACTTAAAACTGAAGTCAGAAGGTAAAATATTTGACCAGGATGAACTTGGTTGGTGTATGCGAAGCACGCTCCATCTTGGTCAGTGCCAAATTGTGCCTGACGGTTGATTATCATTAGCACTCTATGCTTCTTTGTGCTATTTCCACTGCCAGCTTTAAAAATGCATATCTCTCTTTCCCCTTATTATATATTTTTTTATTTTGCTGTTTTTTTGTTTATGTGAATTTTACGCTATTTTTCTAATTTGTTTGGAGATTTGTATTGTTTTGCATTTCTGCCTTATTACTGTTTTTGTATGGCATAAATACTTTACATATTGCCTCTAACTTTAGCCTTTCTGCTCTGTGCCATGACTTCCAGGAGGCTGAACTCAGGTTAATTTAGTGACTTTAAAAATTCACCCTGACAAGAATTGTGATTATTACTTGAGGAGGGTACTTATCCCCCTCAACTAATAACCCAGTTTCTTACAATCACTCATACTCTACTTAACTTTTCCAGATCTGTCTCAACCGCTGCTGCACCCTTTGAACATTGAACATTGAACAGGCTGTCTCATGGCATACAATACAACCATCTTCTATAAAATCCTCACACTTTGATTCAAATTAATCCAAGACCTTTGGAAAGACACAAATGTCACAATTTCCAGTAAGGATTTATTAGGTAAGTGTAACAGAACCGGCCAGCTCACTGATGCAGCAGCAAATGGAAGGAATAGAATCTCCTTTCCAAAAACATTTAAGATAAAAGAACATGGAATCTCAAAAGGTTCAATGACAAGACATCCCTTGTAGCCTTGCAATTATTACCTTGTGCAAACCATCTTCCTTTCCTCTCTTCACAATCTGCTCAGCTTGCAAATCCCACACTACCATGTATCTCACAAATGTGTTGCCTCACACTTCCAGTCTACTTCCTTTCTTATTCCCTGATCCAGCAACATCCCCTTCATAATTTTTAGATCTGTTATCTACTTTGTGCCATTCAAAAATGCCCACAAAACAGCAGTGAAGTTCACATCGTGCAAATCTAGGGCTTCATCAAATATTTTCCCTCAGTATCGTTTCATATTGTACTGTGGCAGTTACAACATTTTGGGGTCGATTCCGATTCGGGCCGGAAAAAGCACCGACCGACTCGGATCCGGAAAAAATACCGACCGACACGTACCAGTGGCGCCCGACACGCCAAGTACGATGCAAGCCGCGATAAATCCGACCGACACGTCAGGAAACCAAGCCGACCGACCGAGCCGCTCGGAAAATAGCAATCCGGCCGGAAAACACGCGAATCCAACCGACCGACACGCACCCGGAACAAATCCGACCGAATCGTACCCGCCAACTCCAACCCGCAAAGTACGATGCAAGGCGCGAAAAACACGACCGAGTCGGACGGAGGACAAGCCGTACGACCGACACGCATACAAAACCGAGCCGAAGCAACACAATACACCGCGACCGACGCGTACGCAGCATACAAAACTGCACAAACACAGCGTGAACGAAACGGAAAACACCGTACGAGACCAATGCACGGTCCGACTCGGTCACAAGAACGTTTCCAACATACACAAACAGCACAAAGGAAAAATCAACCAAAAAAAGGCCAAACAAGCAATTACCAAGCCAATAAATACTGGGGGGTGGGGACAGAGAACAAAGACACACCCACAACTCCACCTATATAAAGGACACAAATCACTACCATGAGCCTTTGCAAATGCCATTCCACTACCAGCACCCAAGAGAAAGCAACCACACACCCACAGCTCATCCCTCACACAAGCCACACACCAGCAGCACACCAACAAATACCTACCTCACATACACCCAGCACAACACACACCCACACACCCTCACCTGCACACCAACACACATATCACCCACCATCACCACCCATCACCATGCCCCCCAAGAAGAATCACAAGTTCCTAGATTGTGAATTGGAAGTCCTGGTAGACGAGATCCTCAGGGTAGAGCCACAGCTGTTTGGCACATTGGTCCAACAGACCCCCATGTCGCAGAAAACCAAGATGTGGGAGAGGATCATCAACAGGGTGAACGCACAATCACCATGTCGGCGCACAAAGAGCGACATCCAGAACAGGTGGTATGACGTGCGCAGGAGGGTACGGAAACTGCTGAAGCAAGATTACATCAACAGCCAACACACCGGCAGTGGCCCTCCTGCCAAGCCAATATACCTCAGGCCCTGGGAGGAGAAGGTGCGGGCCATCCTACCGCCAGTGAGCATATATGGACTAGAGGACATCCCAGAGCCTGGTGAGTACACAACAAATGTACACAATATACTGCCACAAAACACACACACATCACTGTCAAGGGGAGAGTCAAACCATGCACTCATAGCAATTACACAGCAACTAGAACAGAATCATCCCAAAATGTGTATGTCAGTCAGATAAACCCAACACATGCCATCAAAAAAGTCACATCCAACTGTGCCAACACATGTACAAACACAACCACAACTACAGCTAGGCAGTGGCACAAATAGAACTAACACACACATCCACACATGTAGCCACCACAACAACACCAACACACAGTGAAGACCACTCAAAGGAAGGAATTCTGTGTATGCTGGCCAAGTCAGTGTAGCCAATAGCATCATGGGAGTCGCAGTCACACATATTGCCCCCCCACAACTGTCCCATCAACACCACCATGAACCATGCGCACATCACAGGGAGTGGAGAAGGACTCACAAGATGGCTGACACTGGCTACTGCTGTGAGGAGCACAAGGCCCTGCTGGCAACTGTGCACCAACAAACAGCAGGACACCACTGACTGACATCCTGAGAGACAACTTACACTCCCTGCAATGCAAGCACGTTCCATGGTGGGATATCTGGCTGGCTGGGTGGGAAGGGGGACTTGCAGCACTGACCATAGTCACCAGCACCTCCCCTCACACCCCCCCCAACACAAACTCCACAGTACCCACCTGGTAGAATGCAATGCCCTCCATCCTAACACAAGATCCCACAAAGCACCACCACCCTGGCTTATGTTGTGTGAAGCACAGGGACACTCTTGGGACTCTTAGCCAAACAACTGCCAGGACAACACTCCCAGCCATCCTGTCAGCACAGCCAGCCCACCCCACAGGGAAGCAGAGTCAAAAGGAAGGAAGCATGGGCATGCTGGGAAGGGGGGTGGAGGCAATAGCATGATGGGAGTCGTAGTCACAGACATTGCTCAGCCTCACAACTGGCCCATCAACACCACCCTGAACCATGCTCACATCACAGGGAGTGGAGAAGGACTCACAAGATGGCTGACACTGGCTACTGCTGTGGGGAGCACAAGGCCCTGCTGCCAACTGTGCACCAACAAACAGCAGGACACCACTGACTGACATCCTGAGAGACAACTTACACTCCCTGCAATGCAAGCACGTTCCATGGTGGGATATCTGGCTGGCTGGGTGGGAAGGGGGACTTGCAGCACTGACCATAGTCACCAGCACCTCCCCTCACACCCCCCCCAACACAAACTCCACAGTACCCACCTGGTAGAATGCAATGCCCTCCATCCTAACACAAGATCCCACAAAGCACCACCACCCTGGCTTATGTTGTGTGAAGCACAGGGACACTCTTGGGACTCTTAGCCAAACAACTGCCAGGACAACACTCCCAGCCATCCTGT